>CM061257.1:142954434-144279434 GCA_030848825.1 Tadarida brasiliensis | reverse complement strand
GGGAAAGGGAGAGGGAGAGAGAGATAGAAACATCAATGAGAGAGAACATCAATTAGCCGCCTCCTGCATGCCCCCCTCTGGGGATTTGGCCCACAACCTGGGCATGTGCCCTGACCAGGAATCACAACGGTGACCTCTTGGTGCATGGGTCGACACTCAACCACTGAGCCATACCTGCCAGGCAGACTTGGTCATTCTTTTACTGTTTATCTTCCGGAAAAACTCCAAACTCCTTTGTATGGAGTAGACACTGAAATTCACTTAGTTCTTGCCAAATAACTCAGCCTTACCTTTGCTCCTTACCCTGCTCTGCCCCTTTGCTCTAGCATCTAGCCAAAACTAGACGACCCCTCGTTCCACAGTGTTCTTCCTCACTCTAGTCCTGGCATCTGCTTCGTTTCTCTTTCTGGCATGCTTTCTTTGTCCTTCAGATATCAACTTACATATCACCTCCAAAAATCCCACAATATTGACACAAAACTGGGATGTCCCCTCTGTGTGCTCCACTAATGCCCTGTTCTATATTTGTCCTGGTATATATGATTCTGAGTAGAAGTTGCCTGTTCATTTGTTTTTTTGTCTATATTATCTGATTGTTCAGGGGTAGACCGTGTCACCGCCATCTTGTAACTGCAGTGCTGGTCCATACTACCCTAACCCACGGTGTTGAATAAACGAAGGATGAGGAAACCAGAAGCTCTGATATGTAGCCAGAATACCAATTCATTCAGTGTGTAACCATGGCAAATTATATTTCACTGTATTCTTATGTTGTGTTTTGTAGTCATATATGGATGTTTTTATTCTTCTTAACACTTACACTTAGTTGTAATTTAGATAAATAATATCATTATTTTTCTTTCCAGATGCTGCTGAATTTTATTCTGAAACCCGTACAGCTCATTTTCCGTAAGACCTATTCAGCCAAGCTCAAATGAAGATCTGCTTTTGAAAGCAGAAGAATATAAAGTTTTTGAAGAAAAAATATATGTTCTGGAACATGAGTAATGAACATTTGTTTACTGGACTATGTTTACATAACATTTTGTCCTTCATTTAACACATGACGTGGGCTCTTCATTAAAAAAAAAATAGTTTAGAATCATATGTGTATGATGAAAATTTATATAGTATTCTATATAGTATTCTAAGTTTGAAGCAGATTTTGTAAATGAAAGCCAGCACTATTAAGTTATACATGATCAAACTGCCCAAATACCACTTGTTTAAATAACACCCAAACAACCAAGTTGTCATTCATACTTTAGTGTTGTTAGTTGATAGATTTTTAAATATTTTCCAATTTTATCACTGTATTTGGTCCTAAAGATTTAGACACACATCGTTTTGATATCTGCTGCTATGGCTACCAGTTGGATGTATTATAATTGCTATAGTGCCATCAGACTTATAGTTTGTAACCTTAAACACTGATTCCAAAATCTTTCCTTATGGGGAAATAAAATTTGCCGTAGGCTTTTCCACTTTTCTATTGATTTATTGATTTTTTTAATTGATTTCTTTACAAATAAAATTAAAATTAGAGAAAGTGTCAAGTTCATTTTTTGTTTTGTTATCTTTCCTTCTTTTGTCTTTTATGTTAATCCTCACCTGAGGATATTTTTCCATTGATTTTTTTTTTTTTTTATCCTTACCTGAGGACATTTTTCCATCATTTGTTCAGATAGAGTGGGAGGGAGAGAGAGAGAGAGAGAGAGGGAGAGAAACATCGATGTGAAAGGGACACATCGAGTGGCTGCCTCCCTCACGACCAACCGGGGGCTGGGGACAAACTGCAAACAAGATACATGCCCCTAGCTTGAACCGAACCAGGGTCTCTCTGGACCGCAGGCCGACGCTCTAACTGCTGAGCCAAACCAGCCACGGTGATTTTTTTTGATTGAGTTGAAGGGAGTGAGGGAGAGAGAGAGACACATCAGTGTGAGAGACACATTGATTGGTGCCTCCCACATGACCCCAACTGGGTATTGAACCTGCAACCCAGGTACATCCCCTTGAATTGAACCTGGGACCATTTGGTCCATAGTCTGACACTCTAACCCCTGAGCCAAACTAGCTAGTGCAAAGAGCTTTTATGCCCTGAACCATTTGGGAGAAAATTCCTGACATTGTGCCAACATCCCTTATTCCTTTAATTTCCTACCAGCCAGTACATTCCACTTGCCCACAACACCACCTTCACAGTCAGCAAATTAACACTAATACATTCTATTATTTAATCTCCATATTCTTTTCAGTTTTTGCCACTTGTCTATAGAATCTGTTATAGCAAAAGATCCTGTTCAGATCCATGGTTTACATTTAACTGTAGTGTATATTCGTCTCCTTCAGTCTGGAACAGTTCCTTAGTCTCTCCTTGACTTTCATGACCTTGAATCTTTTGAAGAGTAAGTTCCAGTAATGTAGAATGTTCCTCAATATGGATTTTTCTGATGTTTTCTTATAAGATTTAGATCACAATTTTAGCGAGAGCATCACAGAAGTTGTCCTGTACTCTTCTAATGCAAACTATGATGTGACCTGCAATTTGAATTTGTGCCATTGTTGGTGATGTTAATGTTGATCACTGAAGATAGTATGTGCTGGGGTTCTCCTCTGTAATGTTTCCTTTTTCACCTTCCAGTCAATTATTGTTTTATAGGGAAGATTTATAGAATCTATGTCAATGTGTCTTCATTAAACTTTTGACTTATTCATTTATCAATATGGATTCATGGTTTATTTTATTCAATGGGTTATAATTTGTTAAGACCATTTTTTAAATTCATTTTTCTTTTAGAAATATTCTGTATAGGCAGGTTCAACCTTCTAGGAAAGGTACAAGAATTCCTGGAAACCATTCTCCAAATGTTAACATTTTACTATATTTGCTTTATCTTTTCTCCCTTCTTCTCTATTACCTAGATACATATAAATGTAGGCTTGTTATATATAGTATTTAAACCATTTGTAAGTTGCAGACATTGATGACTCTTGACTCCTAAATACTTTAGTGTGCATTTTCTAAGAAAAAAGAATTATCTTACATAACTGTAGTATAATTATGAAAACCAGGGAATTAAAATTGGTTCAGTATTAATAGCTAATCTTGGATCTTATTCAGATGTTTCCTCTTGTCTCAATAATATTGGAATTTTATTACAGCAGCCTCAACTGCCTGAAACAGGCAAGATCTAGCAAATTACATATCATCTATTCCTCCACCCAAAAATTCCACTTCTGAAAATCTATGTCCGAAAAAAAATGACAAATGCACAAGACTATTCATTGCAACATTATTTGTAAATAAAGAAGTCTTAAAATAACCTAAATGTCCATCAGCAAACTACTTAAATGTCCTATGTATGGTATAAACACACAGCAAGGTACTATGTAACTGCAAAAAAGAATAAGAATTTTTCTCCATATATTGATATGGAATAATCCTCTCAATGTATTAAGTGAAAAAAGTTGAAAAGTGTTTTTTCAGTATCCTATCTATTTTTTAAGGTAACGGGGACAGGGATGTACTCATTTTCAAAATGAAACTATGGAACCAACATCTTATAAGTATATTTACCTACAGGAGAATAAAAATAGAGTGGAAGAGATGGAAATTCAGACAAAACGTATGTGAATCTTCTCACATAGTTTCAACTTTGGGGTCAGATAAATATTTTATATAATTTAAAAATAAAATTAGCCCAGCCAGTATGGCTGTTGAGCATTGTCCCATGCACTGAGAGGTTGCTGGTTTGATTCCAGGTCAGGGCACAAGCGGGGGTTTCAGGCTCGATCCCAGTAGGGGCCCTGCAGGAGGCAGCTGATCCATGTCTCTCTCATTGATGTTTCTATCTCTCTCTGTGTCCCTTCCTCTCTCTCTAAAAATAAAATCAATAAAAATATTTTAAAAATTAAATCAAAAGTTTATCCCTAGAAATTAAAATATGAATTAAAATAACCTATGTGTATAGTCAATGTACAGCAATGATGTTTTGACCAAATAAAAATATTTCTTCATTTGACTTTAAAAGGAGCATTATGATGTTCATCCTTGTGAAATATATTTTAAGGACAAAAAAGAATTATAAAGACATCTTAACTGCATTCATTGTTATTCATATTACATTATTTTAAAACTATAAGTATGTTTATGATAAATCAAATAGGTATTTATTGTTAATGTTGATGGAAACCAAGATATTTAAGCTAAGGAAAAAAATTAAAGTCCAAGAATTAAAGTAAAAGTCCCTTTGTAAGAATGTTGATTATCTAAAACATAAGAGATTTCCGATTCTTGCATGGACAGGTTATCTGAATGCATTCAAGCCTGTGGAGTCCAGCTTCCTTAACGCTGGCACCTGGAGCTGTCTCTTGTTTACAGCCCTTCCTTGAGCAGGGCTGCTGGTTACCTGATGCTGGCCATAAAGGTAACAAAATCCTCTGGAATGTCACCTTGTCTGCCTCAAGCACACCTTCTTAAAGACTGGTTAGAGAATCTAAATAGAAAGCTGGGACTGTACTGAGCTTACCCACTGAACACTTGGGCCTGCTCTGCTAACCAGTGTTTCTTTAATAAGCGTGTGAATGTATGGCTATCCTACCCCCACCTCAACTTCTGTGGCCACTACCTGTCTACCAAGAAGAACCAAAAGTTTGCTTAGGTCAGTTCACAACAATTGACACATACAAAGTCATGTTTTTCAAGTTTATTCTAAACACTTCACATTAAATGAAAGTTAACCAGTCATTACAGAGCATTACCACAATAGTACATACAAAGAATTTTAAAATAAAGGACAAAAGAATACAACCTTCAACAAGTTAAACACCACTTTAACTAAAAATGTAAACAAAAATAAAACGAAACCCTGATGCTAAAAAGATACCTATTCAGAGGTAAAATACATATACAAAAACATTTAAATATTAACATAATCCACACTAGATGACATTCTTTACAAGAGAGTACATATATTAGTACTCTACATCTACAAAATCCTGTTAAAATCAAAACCATCTCTGGTTTATGGTACAGCACAATTCATAAGGCAAAATATAGGTATTATTATCCAGTTCTTTAATTTCACTTGTATTTTAAGGCAAACTTGGAACTTTTTGCTTGGTATTTTAAAATAAATGGGACTTACACAGATAACTTGACAAAAGGAACAATAAATTACCTATAGTTAAATATGTGAAATATGAAAGACACATGGATAACTAGTTTTCTCTCTGCAGAAATGTAAACTGGATTTTTATTTGACTACATAGTCAGACCAATAAGAAAATTTGTAAACCTATGATATTTAAAACTTATTGTATTCCTCACTCTTTTCAAATATGTATCAACACTGAATCAATATACTGTAAGTGAAAATCCAGTGTATATCCAGCCACAGAATAATTGTATCTAATTAAATCATGTCTAATTTAAAGTGCTGTTTACAAAGGAAAAAAGGTTAAAAGGAAGAACTGGATGTTAACTTGACATATGACATCTTATAATTTCTTCATTTCAGACTACAGAGGTTATACAGATTATCACAAGTTTATTGAACTTTAAGCAGTACATTTATTGTGGAATCTGATTTTCCTGAAAATGAGCACTTAGGTGACAATACTAGAAATTCAACACCCAAACTGAAAACTGACCGAGCATCGTATGTGCTTCTCTTTCCGTCAATGTCAGCCAGAGCCTTGATAATGTACTTAGTATTTTTTTAAGCTTCTATAATTCTGTTTTTCTACTAGATAATATGCCATCAAATTCTGGGAAATTTGGAATTCTATTGACATTAGGTTTTTTCATAATTTTCTTTCATGCCAATAAAACCTAATGGAACACGAAAGGATACAAATGTTTACACATAAACTGGGTCTCTAATTACTTCTTCTGATGTTGCGGATAAGGAATTAGAGTCACACTTCATCCTAACAGTTATTTGGGTATAGATCTCCCTCATTATATTTTATTCTTTGAGTGAAAAGACTACATTTTATTTATATTTCTACCCTCTGTAGCATCTAGCACAATATCTCATACATAACAGTAGACCCTCCATATCTGTCAAGCTATCAAAATAAGTTTCAAAACCTAATGAATGCCATTTTCCTATCACTTGATACCACTTCCTATCATTTTATATTCATTCATATCTAAAAAAGTATTAGAAATAACACATGGAACTTACATAAATATCCTTTGGCCTATTAAAAATCACTGAAGTTCTATTACTATATTCAACAAATATTAAATAGCCAAACATTCCTAACTGATTATGCCTTCATAAAATAATTATAAAAGGCAATTATCTTTCAAATGATTAGACAATCTCTATTTCTCACTATCACTTTTAAAAAATATATTTTGGGGCAATCTTAAATAGCTGTCTTCTCCTTGAATATACAACATTACTTCTAACTCTGTTAATCCTGGAAATTTATAATCAAATATCTTTATTCTTTTTAACATAAGAAACATGTGGCTTTAAATTCACAAACTGTCAGCAGAGTCTTCATAATGACACTCCTCACAAAATTGTACAAGAAGTTTCTATTGTAAACTTGTTAGTTGTCAGGTCACATTAATACCTATAGTTATTAGGAACGGTACAGTAGGCTTAGCAAACCTGAAATAGATATTTCTAATTTTTTTTCTCTTCCTTTACAGGTTTTCATAACCTTTTCTCTGGTATATGGCTCCTATTATTGCCCAAAATATTTCACATTTAGTCTTCTTCAACATGAAATTAAAATTTCTCCAAAACAATAATCAATAGATGCCTTGGATCTAATTTACCAAATGATTTATATCTTTTATACTAATTTGATAGTGGCAATGATACACCGACTAAAACACTATTAAAATAAAATGTATAGTATAACTCTGTTTACAATTAAAATAATTTTCTAGTCTTTCAAGTTCTCTTGTGGAGAGAAAGGATTAAATATGGAATAACAGGATGTATTTAACAACTTTACTGATATAAATAAAACATTAAATTGGGAAATTTTAAATTAAGTATGTGATGGAATCTATTTTAATTTGCTTTTCTTCAAATAAAGTCTAGGCCAATCACAATAGTGCACCTTGTTTCTATTCTATATTTATTCAAATTAATTAAAGTTATTGCTATATATCGTCAAACAAGCAACATACAAAATATTCAGCCAGTCAAGTTTATTAGTAGCTTCTGTTGAGTTCTTAATTAGAAGAAACTAAAAATCACTTGCAAGGTTTTATAATCTGTGCAAATATTCATAAAGCATGATACTACTTATGTTTAAAGGTGACTTTTACATAGTTTGTTAGTATATATTTAAGTCTACATCTGGCAGTTTATGGAAGAACAAGGAAAACAGCAAATTGCCCGGCTATAGTTTAAAGACATAACATGTATGCTAACAAATTAACTTAGGTTTTATAATTACAAAAGGCTTCTCAACAATAGTTTAGAACGTTTATGGCACTTAAGAATGCAGTATGAGTTTTTCTTACAAATATACACTGGTTTTGCAGGGACTATACAGACATGATGGGCAAGTTTAAAAAAATCATGAAAAATAAAATAAAATAAATTGATTACAGTAACATAAATAAAAGTACCGACATCCTAACAAAGTGTAAGGTAAGTGCTCAAGTCTAATAGTCATTTACTAAAACACGCTAAAACAAAGTGAGCCAACCACTTCTTTTAAAGAAGCTGTCACTTGGCAACAGCAAACAATTTTGCTTTAAAGATGTGGTTCAGTGGATTGAGCACTGTCCCATGGACTGAGAGGTCTGGGTTTGATTCCCAATCAGGGCACATGCCTGGGTTACTGGCTCGATCCCCAGTAGGAGGCCTGCAGGAGGCAGCCAATCGATGTTTCCCACATAGATGTTTCTATTTCTCCCTTCCTCTCTCTCTAAAAGAATCAATAAAAACAGAAGTATTTTGCAGGTATTTTTGCTGGTCATTCTGACCCCTTTGGGATGACAAGCTGTGGTCTGTCACCTTTTCTGCATTCAAAAGGATTAGGTCTTATCAGCATTTTTCTGAAATAGTTGGCCTGGCCTGAACATACTGTTATAGAACCAGACTTGTTGCCATTGGATGAGACTTATAGGTTGGAGTCTAGCTCTCTTCTGCAATGCAGGAGTCAACTCTGCAGCATGCCTGATAAGAGGTCAGTGATCACCTTCCAACACTACAGCTAGATGGATTTATTTCCATTTGTTAGAAAGTTCTTCCTTCAGATGGCCCAAAGCACCTATCACCTTGCATGTATGTGCAGATCAGCTGAGTGGTTCTTTTGTGTCACCTGGGCTCCCTTGAGCAACCACAGTCACCTGCAGAAGCCTGGACGAGTGTGCAGAGGATGAGACTTCATGGAGCAGAGACAGGCTGTCCCAGTGGAGGCCCCTAAACCACACAGAATCCAGCCAATCTACCAGCTGCCTCTAGCTGCATGAGTCACCTCAGGCAAGACCAGCAGAAGAACCACTAACTGAATCCAACCCAAATAGCTGCTTCACAGCAAATAAAATGGTTGTTTTAAGCAATTTTAAGTTTAAAAAAATTAAAAATCAATAAAAACATATTTTTAAAAAAAAAAATCATTTCTTTTGTCAAAGTAGAACCAAATTTAGAACTATTGCTTAAGTAAACACTGAATTTCCAGTTTTCCTCAATAACTTTAAAATATTCAGTTACCTAAGAAATGTATAGAGTAATGTATAACTGCCAAGTACTTTATATGTAATGCATCTATTTGTTTTTAAGAAGAACATAATATCTAGCAGAAGAAGAAAGAAGATTTAAAAATGTATCTTTCTTTAAATCACTATTCAGGAACCATGGAAAGCAAAACATAGGCATTTGGATAATTTTTGGATGTTAACATTGGTATACTCACTAACATTTTTAATAAGAACAAATAAATCAAGCCAGTAAAAAAAAAAAAATACTATCAAAATATGCCATGCATATCTCATACTGAACATCCAAAAGAACATCGCTATAGCCTTGTTATGGCTCCTACAGTTAGCACCATTTTTATGTCTGAACACTTTGAAAAAGCAAACAGATGTCTTAAACACTGAACTAATTATAAGGATATATGAAAAAAGCAATATGCACTAATAGTGATACTAAACATTTCTCAATTATTTACATCAACACTGGGAAGCTTGATGTACTATGACAAAAAATGAACTGATATGCTAACTCTATCCATGCTTAGCATAGCACAGCTGGAGAAGAAAATTCATCCAGCACTGACCTGCCCATCTAGAAAAGATACAAACAGCAAATATGACTTCTTTAAATAGGCCTCCAAAGATCATGACATTAAAAGCATTTGTCTTGCAAAGTTATTACATCCCAAGCCCTAAAGGCATTTAGCAGGAAGAATGCCCAGGTGACTCACTATGGCATATAATTTATATCCCTTAGAAGTACCCCCCAAAAAGCAGCCCTTGATTTAAAATGTGAAGCATACGCATTTACATCCAACAGACAGTGTCAGCACTGTGTCCAGCCATTCACTACACTCTAGCATCTAAACATCGCATCATTCATCCCAGTAAATGTGGTGCAGATCAAGGAGGAAGAGAGCCAACATTTTAAAACAGCAAGTTTTTCTTCACATGTACACTTAGGAACATAGAACTACTTTATGCCAGAATTAGAAGGGGAAAAAAGTGCCCAATTCAATTGGCAAAATCTTTCCCTTTTTTTTGATTACTGATTCACTGTGTCATCAACAACAACCAAAGCTACTTGTCAGTTCAAAATACCCAACAGAACGTTGAGTGTTCATGCCATTTCAAGTGAAAAAGAAAGCAATGCAGCTTTGGGGTTTCAGAAAATTCGCCATCCTTTCATGCGGCACGAGGTTCATCACCTCACTATTTCCATGAGTCCACACTTGTCAAAGTGCAGTTAGTCCAAAATTGCAGCGACAGTATATCATGCCAGCCGAATCCAGCCACGTATCTGAGATAGGGTCATATTTCTGCACGGTGTTCAGATAGGAAGACCCTGAGTGACCACCGACTACATAAAGGTAGTTATCAATCACTGCAGCACCAACTCCTAGGAAAGATGAATAAAAACAAGGGGAAAAAATGTTAACCATCTAGTAAGACATCTCAGAAAAAAAATGAATTTGTATTTCAATGTTCTCTTGAAATACATTTCAACAATCTAGTATTAATTATATAAGCAGGATAGTAATATGAGCTCACAGGGAAAATATCCCTGAATATGAAAGTAAAGTAAGAGTTGAAGACTTCCTTCACCTCTGCTCTCCAGTCGTACCCTCCCTCTCCTCACCACAGAAAAATACTATTAGAAATGCAGTAATTCCTTTCCTGCAGTTTGTGTTAAACTATTTATCATTATCACTAGATTGCAAACTCCTTGAGAGTTGGCACCATATTTAAATTCATCTTTGTAATCTTTTAATATTTTGCACAGAATTGTGTATATGGTGGGTACTTAATAAAGGCTTGGATGAGTTTTTTAAAAAGGCCCTGGCCAGTTTGGCTCCGTGGTTAGAGCGGACCGAAGAGTCGTGTGTTCGATTCCATTCAAGGGCACAAACCTAGGTTGCAGTTCGGTCCCGGGCCTAGTTGGGGCCGTGTGGGAGGCAACCAATCGATGTGTCTCTCTCACATCGATGTCTCTGTTTCTCTCTCTCTCCCCCCCCTCACTCTATCTGAAGATAAGTGGGAAAATATCCTTGGGTGAGGATTAAAAAAAAAAAAATACACCACCCACCTTGACTATTTACCAATCAAAATGTTGGCAACATATTTTTCATGAATAGGAATGAACATGAAAAGGAAGAATGCAGTATATATCTTTCCATATGCTTTCTTCTCAATTCACATTTACATATATTTTTAATGAAATCTTTTTTCGTCTGGCTGGTGTGGCTCACTGTTTGAGTGTCAACCCATGCACCAAGAGGTCGCCGGTTCAATTCCCGGTCAGGATACATGCCCAGGTTGTGGGCGAAATCCCCAGTGGGGGACATGCAGGAGGCGGCCAATCGATGTTCTCTCTCATTGATGTTTCTATCTCTCTCTCCCTCTCCTTTCCTGTCTCTATAAAATCAATTAATGAAAAAATATCATTTTTATCAGGTTTTTGAAAGTTCACATTATACCATTTTGCTTTTACAAAAGTCCTACATTACAGCTGAACCTTGAACAATGCAGAGGTTAAGGGCGCCAACACCTCCACATTCAAATATCCAAGTAGAACTTTTGACTCTCCAAAAACTTAATATAGCCTACTGTTGACTGGAAGCCTTACTGATACCATAAACAGTTAATTAACCGATAATTTGTAATTACATGTATTATATACAGTATTCTTATAATGAAGTAACTTAGAGGAAAAAATTAAAATCATAATGAATAGAAAATATATATATAGTATTTTTGGAAAAAAAATATGTATATGTGGACTCGAGCAGTTCAAACCCATGTTGTTCATGGGTCAATTATACCTGTTTCATTGATGAAAAGAAATCAAGAGGATTTTCCTTTTTACAAAAAATGGCAATAAGTGAAACTAGCATTCAGCATTTGTTTTGCAGCAAATGGCTGTAGAGGCAGCGTGCACCCCAAGCAGGGCGAGCGGCAGCACCGAGCTCCTTCCCTGGGAACTACCCTCAGCCTGTCAGCATCAAGCCACCAGAGCTCTGAACTTTGTCTGTGAGCATCTTTGCTTTACCTCAATTTATTCTGGGCATCCATTAAACAGATGTGCCCTAAGGTAATTGCTTCCGTGCTTTAGCCATTTGGGCTTAGAGAGGATTTCATAGGAATGCTCTTTGTTCGAGTAACAGGGGAACCTGTATACTGAAATATTTAAAATATCTATGGAACTACATAATTTATGCTCTAAAAATTTTACTTTATATATTATAGTTCTAAAAAGAACAAGGCTACTTACATTTTTTACATTCTCATTTTTCTATGACTTTCTCTCTCAATGACACCACAGAAACTAATTCTAGTCACAACTGTAATAGTTCATTCCATTTGTTCCTTTCAGTTTCCTTTGCATGTTTATGTTTCATGAGTTTCTTAAGTCACAAAGGCAAAGACTACTCTAGTCCATCAGTAACTTAGAACTTTCCCCTTATAATAATGTTCTTTAGTTGGACTCAAAGATTTTTTTTCCCTTGATGTATTTGTTTTTCTCTAGGAACCCTGACTTTCAATCTTTTCTTGGTCAACTCCTTGAGAAGAGAACATTAAAGTGAACCTATAGGCTGCTGATGTGCAATAAAAACAAAACAGAACATCCAAGGATTCTGTGTGTGTGTATGTAACATATAAAAAGATGACACTTGTTATGTGGACAAAAGAGTTTCTATAAAGATACATTCTGTTACCAGCATTTCTCAAAATGTGTTCTCTGAGTTTAAGATATGATAACACGCACACTGGCATATTAAAACTGCAGTAAATAAATCTATGCAATTTTGTCTAATCTAGTTGTCTCTCAAGTTTACCACAAAAAATTTTTTTTTCTGAACAAGTAATATTCTTTACTATTATATTCCAAAGAACTACTACTCCAAGAAATCACTACAATAATACTGTATTATATTTTAGAAATTAAAGGTTATTATTACCTGTTCTGGGTTCTTTCATTGGTCTACACACAGTCCACTGATTCTGATGAGGGTCATATCTTTCAATGCTTGACAAGTGTGAGACACCATTATGTCCACCTACCACAAAAATGAAGCCCAGCATAACACCCACACCGAAGTGAATCCTTTTATCTGCCATAGATGCAACCATCTCCCAGGAGTCCTTACTTGGATCATAACGCTCCACACTGCAAATATTCACAAAAGAAAGAATTAATTCACATATTCTTCGTGTCACCCTTCCTACTAAAGCAAAAGTAAACTCCATCATTTCAACTTTAAAAAGTTTAATAAATAAAATAGACAGACATAAAACTAGAGTTGTTTGTCCCAAATGTGTTTATTTCACTGATGAGAGTGCAGGGATAAAAGCTTACATTGTGGACCAGGTGCAAACACAGCCACATGCTATCCCATTATATTGTGTCAGCAGTGAGGTATGTTAAGGTTATAGAACTTCTGAAGTCAGAAAAACCTGAATTCAAGCGCTAATGCAGCATATCTAGAGCTGAATGCACCCCAGTCCTACCACTTTGGATTTGTGCGATCCTGGATGTGTCACATTTCCTCTCACCTGCAAAAATGGCAATAATACAACCTCAAAGGATCCATCTAAGAAAAAAGTCCAATGAGTACGCATATGAAAGGACTTTGGAAATCACAAACTGAATATAGATGTATTCTAAGGATACTGAGAGTCTTCTTAAGGGGAAGGAAGGAAAGAAGAGGGATTTCTTTTCTTACAGGAGAATTTTCATGGTGGTTTACTGCAAAGCAAACGCTGCAGATTTCATAACACAAACTGGCTAATCATCATAATCTCAGAGTGTTTTAGGAGAATTCAGGGATTTAAGTCAAATCTGCATTCTAGAGAACACTTGGCATTTTCCAGCTGTATTATGAAAATCCGAATCAAATCAGAATTACCAAAAGCACTGCCTAGAAAATTGCAGCAGGCCTTGTAGCCTATGCTTTTCCTTGAAGCAGCACAAAGGCAAGCTTATTAAAAGCTTGTTCTGCTCATAACCGAACCTCTCACAAAATCCTAAAGTATTTGAGAGTAAGTGACATAATTCTGGATAGAGACTCCATTGTAGACTAGACTAGAATATAGACTAAATTGTAACTGTTTCTGAAAGGACACGACAATAAAAACCGTTACAGCAAAAATGTCTGGCCAGTGTGGCTCAGTGGCTGAGCATTGACCCATGCACCAAGAGGTCGCTGGTTCAATTCCTGGTCAGGACACACGCTCAAATTGTGGGCCTGATCCCCAGTGGGGGGCATGCAGGAGGCGGCCAATCGATGTTCTCTCTCATCGATGTTTCTATCTCTCTCTCTCACACTTCCTCTCTCTCTAAAATCAATAAAGGAAAAAAAATTTTTTTAAACCATTAGAGCAAAACCACTGGACAAGAGTTGATAAACTGTAGCAAAAACTTAAACTTCCAGAGTGTTATCTCAAAACTAAAATACTTAACCTTGTATCTTAAAAATCTCTGCCAGCAACTTTTCAAAGAACAGAAATGTATGCTGGGACCCACATATTGTTCCTCCAACTAAGGGAACAATAATAAAAAGGGAATACTGTACCTTACACAGAAATATACACAAATGCACAGATGAGATGCTGTTGTGCTATTAACTCCTCAGTCAGGTAACAAACCACAATATATTCTTTCATTAAAATGCTCACAATAAATAAAACACATACCACTGTAATTAGCATTAGAGATAAAATGTTTGGAACATCAATTTTCAACAAAGATTCAAAATTATGATTAATTTCCATATAAGCAGTCACATTATGCTTTTACTTTCCTCATGTATGTTTCTCCTTTATTGAGAATACAAAATACAGAAATCTCAAATTCAGACTCTAGCATCACTCAAGATACATAATATATATATATGATTATAGAGTAAGAATCCAGAAAAAATATTTAAATAAGGATTTAAGTTTATGATAAATTATAATATTGTGTAAGCAATTATAATATTGCTTATTCTATTAAGCAATGAAATAACAGGCCATTTATACACACACACACACACACACACACACACACCACCCCAAATCTAAAGTTATCTAAGTTATTTTTAGATTTCTGAATTTTAAAATCTACCCATTTATATTGATTGAATGTAAAATTTAATAAGAGGCATTTGGTTCTTAGGTTTTTATTAAATCCCCATGTAAAACAATTACAATTACAATCACAGAGCAGATTAAATTTCCAAAAAGTCTATTAATATTACTTTAAAAATTAAAAAGGGAAGTTAATTTAAACATGCACATTGTCTAAAAAGAAGAAATCATTGTTAATAATACTTTAAAAATCTATAGCTTGATTAAGTGAAATACCTGTTCATGTGGGCAGGACCATACCCACCAATGGCATATATCATCCCATCCAGCACAGCTGCAGCAAAACAGCTTCGTGTTGTAGTCATTGGTGCCACAGGTTCCCATTTGCTTAATTTTGGAATATACTTCTCTACGGATTGTAAATAAGACTGTCCATCATAACCACCTAAAGCATAAAGTTCTCCTGCAAGTACTACTACTCCAAAGGTACTTCGGTGCTCATTCATTCTCTCCAGAGAAGTCCAGGTATTTGTATCAGGATTCCAGCATTCTACTGAATTTTCATGTTTTCTGACAGTGAAATCAGGACGCACGTCAGTTTCAATACCACCTATAACATACACTTTTTGGTCTAAAACGCATATTCCAAATTCATAGCGAGGAATGTTTAGGGGTGCCAAACCAATCCAAGAGTCACTTTGAGGAAAGTACATCTCCACACTAAAGAATAAGCAGAAAAAATTAAATTTTAAAAATCAAAATGACCCATAAACAAAAATGTTTAATCTCGTTAGTAATAAAAAACATGAAATTAAAACCACAATAAACCATGACACTTTCCAGACTAGAAAAAATTTAAAGTCATATAAGAACTTGGCAAGAATGTGGAGCAAGGAATGGATACTCTGTTGGTGAGATTGTAAACCAGTAAAACTACTCTGGAAAACAATTTCACATTATCTGGTCAATTTGAAGATATATACATGTCTGACTCAGCAGTTTCATTCCTGTGTATGTATTCTATTGAATTCCTATTACAGTTTTGTACCAGGACACACATACAGAAATGTTCATAGCAGCACAACACAATCATCCATCAAAAGAATGAATAAAGAAGATGGTATATCCACCCTATGACTGAGCAATTCCATTCCTAGATATGTACCCAAGAGAAATGTACACATACATATGTTCACAGATGCATTATTTGTAACAGTTAAAAACTGGATGTTTTCAAACGTTCCAAATGTTCATCAACCAAAAAATGGGTAAATTATGGCATATTATATATGAGAATACTACACAGCAATGAAAATGAACAAACTCCAGCTACAGGCAACAGGGATGAATCTTACACATATAATATTGCGGGAAAGAAGCCAAAATTCAGAAGATTATATTCTGTCTAGTTTCATTTATATAAAGTCAAAAACATTTCTTATCCCTGAATTAAAAATGAGGATAGTGGTGACCTGTGGGAGGACAGGGAAGGGACTCAAGGATGGTTTCTGGGTGTTGTCATGTTTCCTATTTCTTAAACTAGTTTGTAATGCTCACTTTGTGATAATGCCCTGAGCTGTATGCTTAGAATCTGTGACCTTTTCTGTATGTGTGTAGCACTTCAATTAATTTTTATAATTAACATGTTCACTGTAGAAAATATTGTATTATGTCCATATACTATCATACCACATACCAATGAAACTAAATGAACTTTTTCCTCATGTAGTTTCACAGATGAATTTCATAAACTTACTGTTGACTGAGAAAACACTTCTCTGAAGAATATATATAGTACTATTTCATTTGAATAAAAATATGTAGCCCTGGCTGGTGTGGCTCAGTTGGTTGGGTCACATCCTGAGCACCAGGAGGTTGCCATTGATTCCTGGTCAGGGCACCTGCCTGGGTTGCGAGCTTGATCCCCGGTAGGGGGCGTGCAGGAGGCAGCTGATTGATGTTATGCTCTCACATAGATGTTTCTCTCTCCCTCTCCCTTCCTCTCTCTCTAAAAATCAATAAACTATTCTTAAAGAAAAAAAAGAAAAAGAAAAACCATGGGGCACATAAAAGATGTGGCAAAATTATAACACAAAGGAATAATGCATAGAAAATTCAGAATAGTGGTTCCTTATGGGAGAGGGAAGGAGATGGCATCAAGGCAGGACATAAGGGGGCTTTATTAGCCCTGGACGGTTGCTCAGTGGTTAGAGCTTCGGCCCACGGTCCAATGAGTCGCAGATTCAATTCTGGTCAAGGGTACGTACCTTGGTTGTGGTTCATCCCTGGCCCTGGTCAGGGTCGTGCGGGAGGCAGCCTGTCGATGTGTCTCTCTCACATCCATGTTTCCCTCTCTCTCTCCCCTTCCCTCCCACTCTATGTGAAGATAAATGGAAAAGTATCCTCAGGTGAGGATAAAAATAAATAAATAAAAAGGTATCATTATTAGTCTATTTCTTAAGCTGGTTGATAGATACTTCGGTATATATCATACATATTATATATAGTTTCTTGCATGTATATATACTTCATTATGAAAAAAGTAGGAAAAAAGAAGATAAAGTCAATAATGCAGCAGCACAGTTTAAAAATATATACTCTTGCAAGGCCAGTGTGACTCAGTGGACTGAGCATGGTCCCATGGACTGAGAGGTCCCGGTTTGATTCCGGGTCGGGGCACATGCCCGGGTTGTGGGCTCCATCCCCAGTAGGGGGCGTGCAGGAGGCTGCTGGATCGATGTTTCTCTCTCTTTCTCTCCCTTCCAGTCTCTCTAAAAAATCAATAAAAACACTAAAAAAAAAAAAAAGAAATATGAATATATATATATATTTTTTTCTCTATCCAGTATGATCAAAGTACATCCATTTATTTAGAGTTATTGAATAAGCAAATGCAGTTTTGTTATATTGCTTGTTTTACAAATGTGAATTTGTTCCAATGAGAACGATATATCAGGGAAGTATTTGATCTTAAGGAGATCAGTTTCAGGGAGGTGGTAGGGACAAATATTGACTGGAGTGGTTCAGGAAAGAATGGGAGATGAGGAAAACAGAGGTTGTAGACTTTTTTCCCCAAGGCTTTTACTCTAAAGAGTGAAGGACATAAGAGGGAGGAGCTATAATGATGAGCAAAGAAAGATCACAGAGTACAAGGTAGACCAATTTAATCTGGGAACTTAAACCAGACATGTTTGTATGCTGCTGGCTGTGACGGAGTAGAGTGGGAGAAGGTGATAATGTAGGAGAGTGACAGGACATCTGCACGAGCAAAGTCCTTGTGCAGAAAGGATATGGAGGCTGGTGACTAAATGGAGAAGTGGAGGGGCTGGTTTTAGAAATAACTTGGTAGATTTGGTGAGGGGAAGATGAAAGAGTTCTCTTCAGACTGCTTCTGTCTTCTCAGTCAAGTAAGAGACAAGGTCATCAGGTGAGAGTTGGAAGGTGACTTGGGATGTTTTTATGGAGATAATAGGTGTGAAACAGTCCTCCAAGGAAGTGAAAGAGTACAGTAATTAGGGAAAGGCAAAGAGGTGACGAGGAATACTGAAAGCCCTAAGTGAGACCAGTTAAGGTGGATATGTGTTTCCATAGCCACATTTTGTTGCTCAGATGCAGCATGGCGTTAAGTAGAGAACTGAATTTAGATGAGTGTGATGGAAGAAAAGATGCGTAAGGGAGCCATGGGTGTACTCAAACTAGTAATGACACTGTTGTCCCTGGAATCTAAGCTGGATAAAGAGTGAGGACGTGAAGGGGGTTGGGGGTTGGGAAGAACTAAACCAAAGAACTTATATGCATATATGCATAATCAATGGACAGAGACAATAGTTTGGGGAAAGCAGAAAGGCGGTGGAGCAGGAAGGAGGGGTTCAATGGGAGAAAAAAGGGGGGACATCTGCAATTTTTTCAACAATAAAAATAAAACAAATAAAATAAAAAGGGACTATTTAAAGTAAAAAAAATAAAAATGAAAAATCAAGAGTGAGGACATGTGGTGGTTGGTGAGCAGTAAGATTTACTAATTGATTAGAAGGCCAAAGTGTCAAAATCTTGAAGGGAACAAATGGTTGCAGTGGGTGTATTCAAATAAATAAGCTAGCAAGAAAGGAGGTGGTGGACAGAGAGCGGAATGTCTGAAACCAAGATTTTCAAAGTGTTGAAGTCATTGGTAATAACAAGGTTGAGGGTATGACCATGAGAACATGTGCCTAAGGTAAGGCAGAAAAGACTGATGTAAGTGAGTTCAAGGAAAGAGGCAAAGGAGTTGGATCACTGTGGATTATACTATGTGGATGTTGAAGCCAATATTATTTATGTAAAATGATGAGAAAGATAGCCAGCCATAAAAACCTTCAATAAATGTAGTTACTAAAGAAACAGCAGATGATGGTAACAGGAGGGATACCAAGAGATATAGCCTGAAGGCGAATGCTTGAAATGAGTTGAGGTTTTTGAGGGAGGGGAGATGAAAAAATTTTGGAAGTCACTATGAAGAACAAAAAAACAATTACCCAACCTTTAGAACTTGTGATACATAACATACGGGGCAGGGGGCAGTTTTGAGAGGACTTAAACAAAACAGTATCCTTAAGCATCAGCCTTATTTCATTAGAACAAGCAAGAAATTGAGGACAAAGGAGGTTTTTCTTATACTAGAATGTAAGTTCTAGAGGACATAGCAGGTAGATTTGAGAAGTCAAAAATGAATAAAAAGGCTGGGCAATTAGGTTAAATTAGATAGTACGTAGGGCCATACAGTAACAGTGTAATAAAAATATATATATATATTTGAATTTTGTCCAGGCTCCTAGCAGAGCTGTAAAACTCCTTGGAATTTCCTGAGTAACAGAAATGTCATGGTTTTAATTCATACTTCTAAATTACCCCATATGCTAACTTCCAAATTTCCAGCATGATCTCGTCTTTGAGCTCTGCAATCATATCCAGCTAGTACTAAGACATCCTTCACTTAGCTATTCAATAGGCAATTCAAACTCAGTCTTCTAAAACGAAACACATTAGTTTCCCTCTTAAAATGGCTCCTCCTATATTCTCTTGGTATATAACCATTCATCATTCAATATCTAAACAAGAAATCTCACTCATCTTTGATTTTTCCCTCTCATCATTCCCTCATATGCATCCAACCAAATCTTATCAATTTGATCTCTTAAAACATTTCTTACATGAATGCCCCATTCTGTATCTTACTACTACCCTAATTTTGGACCTCATAATCTCTTGCCTGTACTTTTATAATAACCTCTTTCCTAATCACTCTGATGCTAATCTTGGCCCCCTTGGTATTTCTCTGTAACAGAGTCAATAATGATCTAATATACAAATATGATCATTTTACTACCCTCCTTAAAATTATTTTTCAACCCACGTAATAAATATCATCTCTTCATCATAGAACACAATACCTTTTTTGACTTGGCCTTTATTGACCATGGCCTGCTATTTGCTGGTTAAAATTTTATACTTTGGAATACCAAACAGTTTTTCATTTCCTGCATAGCCTATACTGTAATATGCTACTGTGTCTTTGTGCATTTCCTGTGACCTTCCCACTGTTTTTTGCTTGGCTCTTGCTTAGCCTTTAATACTCAACTTGGACATTAACTTTTCCATATCTTCCCTAAATCCCCCAAATGGGATAAATGCCTCTCCTTAATACTTTCATAGAATTCTCTCTATCGCTGTATGAAAACTATGCATTACAACTATCTATTTAAATATTTATCCTCTTTACTAAATTACGAACTTGTGAAAGATCCATTATCTAGCACAGTATTTGATGCACAGGTGTTCAATACGTTTTGTAGAATTAAACTAAATATTTATTCAGACTGATTCTAATTTTATCATAGTTATAAATAACTGCAATAAAAAGCTTTGTGCAAATATTTAAATTCTTTTTCTTATGATAGATTCTAAGATTAAAGATTATTGGCTCTAAAAATATGAACAGTTCTTATAATTCTTCAATAATTTCTTATTTTTAATACTCAAGAGACCAAGAGAAGACTGTTCAAGAATTTTTACAATGTAAATTTGTATTTGGAATTTAGTATTATGATATTTGACTAATGAGATTTACTTCATGCCAATAATCAATGCCCTTAAAAAGAGTAAACAGCCCTGGCCAGTGTGGCTCAGCTGGTTGGTGCGTCACAGAACGGTCGCAGGTTCGATTTCTGGTCAGGGCAAATAGTTAGGTTGAAGGTCTGGACCCTGGTTGGGGTATATATGGGAGACAACTGATCAATGATTCTCTCTCGCTCTAAAAAAAAAATCAGTAAACATATCCTCGGGTGAAGATTTAAAAAAAAACAACAGTGAACAATTCACATAGTCACCATAACTTATGTTTTAACTGTAGCCCAATTTCAACAATACTAGTTTTGGGCTACAATTAAGATGTACACTGAGGCTTTTTAAAAAGATACAGCATATATCAGTTGACATTTGTAAAACATCAATAGTTTCCTACCACTGAGACAAAGAAAGCAATCTACCAAATTTTTGGAAATGGCCAGAAGGGAATCCACAGTATTAAAGAAATGTATCAAACACAAAAGTTTTCATGAAGCAATCCCATTCAAGGGAAAAGCAAAGGTAACATCCAGTTATATTTTAGTTATTTGTATAATAATGTTCTAAATCAGGGATTGGCAAACTATGGTTATGGGTCAAATTTAGCCCACCAGCTACTTTTGTAAATAAAGTTGTATTGGAACTCAGCTATGCTCATTCATTTACGTACTGTCTGTGACTTCTCTCACACATGGCAGGGTTGAGTAGCTATGACAGACCATATGGCCCCAAAGTCTAAAATATTTATTATTTGGATCGTCACAAAAATAGTCTGACAACTCCAAGTTATTAGCAAATAACTAATTTTTTTTACTGTCATTAAAAAAATTTACACTGAAGAAAATAAATTGTACATAAAGTCCATGATTTGTATCACAATCCTACTTTTTCTTATTTCTTTGGTGGTTCTTCTAATTAACTGAATTCATTCAAACCCAGTCTTGTCTCCAAGCTGCCCTCATCACAGATTCCTAGCTCTCCTCTTTAGCACCTTCTGATATAGCTAGCAAAAATAAAGCCCTCTGACCTAGTTTGACACAAATAAAGATACAAATGGTTTCACAAAGAAAAAAAAGACATAAAATAGAAGAAAACTCAGTAAGTAATCAGAAGAAATGAAGTTTGTGCACTGGGAGCAGTGTTAATAATTGAGAGTATTGTAGAGAATGAATAACAATGTCATTAAAACAACTAGATAAGTGTTTAGGAAGAAGAGAAAAAACAACAACAACAAAAAGAATCAAATTTTAAAAATGGTGAAATTCAAACAAGTTTAAAAATATAGAAAGGACATTTAAAAAGTGTAAAATCTATTAACATCAATCCTTCTATTTACCTATCCAAACAGGCAAACAGTCCAGATTTTCCTCCTACTGCACAAAGTACTTTGGGAGCACAGCGAGGTCGTGTCATCAAGACTGTCTGATGAGAGAGTCTATGTTCAGGCATAAAGTGGTACTTTAGGGCTTCATTCAAAAGATGTTTACAAGTGCGATCATCACGAATAAGATGATTTGCTTCATACAGTCTAGTGAGAAACTTAACACTTAGCAATGGTAATCGCACACTGTTAAGAAGCTGTGCTAAGTATTTCTGGCGTTCTTGTACATCATAATTGATCCAAGACTCAAGTGCATAAAAAACAGTCTCTTCGGTAGCTACATTCAAACAGTCATTGGAAACAATTTCATCCAAGTCAGCATGTGTCAGCTCAAAAAACTCTTCAGTCTGGCAAACAGCTTCAAAATTCTGGCATATATATTTAGTGGCTGCCAAGTAAAGGTCATGACAACCATATGTCTCTGCAAAACGAGAAATTCCAATACAATTACCAGGATCAAGTTGGCTTTCAAGAAATGCACAACATTCTTTCAGGACAAGTTTTATCTGGAGTAGGTTTGCTGCTGGAAGGAGAGATTCAACTGTGTCTTGTGAAATAAAAATAGTCCCTGTGTAGGCATAGTCCACAATGGCCTGGAGAGCGGTTTCATCAATGCACTGAAACTCAACCTCACTGTTCTCTTTTTCAGAAAGGTTTCCAGTGAACATAGCTTTGAAATATGGGCTGATGCTGGCAAGTACCACTTTGTGAGCATGGATTTTAACATCACCTACTCGAAGAATGATGTCACAGAGTTCGTGATGTTGACGAAGAAGATTCAGACCCTGCAGAAGTTGTTCAGAATGTAAGTGGGTTAAGTTAGCAAGCATGTAGGTCGGGGATGTGTGGTCCATCTACAGAAAAACAAAAAGTACAAACAGTTAATTCAAAATAATCTTGCCAATATGGGTTCTTTTCCTAATAGCACAAAATAAATAAGATCTGTTGTTTGTTGGTTTTTAAATACATTATGCTAAATACCAGACAGGCTTTTCAAGTTAAAAGGGATGTTAGCAGTCATATAATTCAACTCCTTCAGTATAAATATTAAGAAACGGCAGTTATGTGTTATGCCCCAAACGACAAAGGTCTCTTGACAATGGACTTCTGGATCAGAACTCTTCCAACTCTTCTGATTACCTTCATTAAATTCAAGTCTGAGCTACTGCTGTAACAAAATGTACATGTGGAAAAAATTTCCTTAAATGAAAACTAGTTTTGAAACAACACTAGTAGTTATTTAGCTATTTTCTCAATGACATTATCAGTGCCTGCCTATCTAATCAACAGATGCTTTAATTAGAAAGAAATTTCATGTTAACTCACATATTTTACCCAAAGATTCAATAATTACTTTGATAAAGGGTGCTAAACTTAACAAAGTTGCCACTACTGTCAACAAATTCAATGACAACAATAAAATTAATAAATTAATATAGTGAGGACAATAATGCTCACTCAGTGATCTAGGCCATATATACACAACTCTTGATCACAACTTCAGATTATACCCACACAATCTACTTGCCACTAAAATTAGGAAAGAAGAGATGAGAAAAAACAAACAAAAAAACCCCAAAAACAAATGGCTATGGTAGGCTAAATAATAGCTCCCTAAAAAGACACCCACATCCTAATCCCTGAAACTTTTGAATATTACTTTATATGGCAAAAAAAAAAAAAGAAAGAAAAAAGAAAAAAAAGACTTTGCAAATATGATAGATATGATTAGTGATTCTGAGATGGGGAGATTATACTGGGTTATCGTGGTGGGACCTAAATATAATCGCAGGTTCATTATAAGAAGACGGCAGGGGATTTGACTCAGACAGCCCAGAAGGTAATGTGGCCATACACAGATTACAGTGACCAAGCCACAAACCAAATAACACTGGCATCCACCAGAAGCTAGAAAAAGCAAGGAACAAATTCTTCCCTAGAGCCTCCAGAGGGTGCACAGTCCTGCCAACATCTTAATTTCAGCCCAGGTATACGAATTTTAGATGTTGAGCCTTTAGAACTGTGAGATAATATACTTCTGGGTTTTTTTAAGCAACTGAGTTTGTAGTAATTTGTTACGTCAGCCATAAGAAATTAATACAGCCCTGGCAGGTTTGGCTTAGCAGTTAGAGTGCTGGCCTGTGGACCGGAGAGACCCGGGTTCGGTTCCCGCTAAGGGCACGTACCTTGGTTGCAGTTTGTCCCCGGCCCTGGTTGGGGTTGTGTGGGTGGCAACCAGTCGATGTGTCTCTCTCACATCGATGTTTCTCTCTCTCTCTTCCTCCCTCTCACCCTCCTGCTCTAACTGAAGATAAATGCAAAAATGTCCTCAGGTGAGGATAAAAAAAAAAACTTAAAAAAAAGAAATTAATACATAGCCCTGGCCAGATAGCTCAGTTGGTTAGAGCATCATGCTCATACACCAAGGCTGTGGGTTCAATCCTGGTCAGAGAAAATACAAGAAATAACCAATAAATGCATAAATAAGTGGAACAACAAATCAATGTTTCTCTTCTCTCTTCTCTGTCTCTTTTTCCACCTACCTCTCTCTCTCTCAACTCAATTTAAAATTATATATATATATATATATATATATATATATATATATTTTTTTTTTTTTTTTTTATAAAAAGACCAAAAAAGAAAAAGAAATTTGCCTGGCTGGAGTGGCTCCGTTGGTTTAGTGTTGTACTGCCCACCAAAAGGTTGCTGGTTTAAATCCCGGTCAGGGCACATACCTGGCTTATGGATTCAATCCCCGGTCAGGGCATGTACAGAATGCAACTGATCGATCTTTCTCTCTCTATGTCTCTCTGTCTCTTTCTCTCGCCCACGCTCTCTCTCTCCCTTCCTCTCTCTAAGCATGTCCTTGGGTGAGGATTAAAAAAAAAAAGAATACATAGATACTTCAAACTCGATCATAGCAGCTGCTTAGAATGTATAAAATATAAGACATCTATACAGTATAAACCGTTTCCTTCCTGTCTCAAATACAAGTTATGGAGATAATAAAAAAGGAGATTTAGGATGAGAGAACATGGCAGCGGGTAGGACCGAAGTAAGGGTAAGAGTGTGAGCATGTGTGACAGAGTGTGTGTGGATATGAGTGGGCGTGGGCATCTGTCTGTTGCTGGGGGATCCCAGGGTGAGCGATTTGGGCGCTCTGGACAGAGGGGGCTGCAGGCTATAGAAGCACGCTCCCCAGCCTGGCACTTCTTCCCACTCAGGATCAGAGAGCATGCCATTTGGGAGGACCCCTAGGGTCCTCCTTGGGAGGAGGCTGCAGGAAACCACAGAGACCCAGTGCCCGGAGGCCACAGATAGGTGTGCCCAGTCCCACCGCCTCTCCTTCGGGAGCAGAGGGCCCCAGCAGCTCCCACGGGAGAGGGCTGCCTGCCCCACTGCAGCTGAAAGCTGTCAGCACTCCAGGCCCCACTCCCCCACAACAGAGTTGCCCTCCCACCAGTCCTGCCAGCAGCAGCGGGCCGCTACTCCCACGGGACAAGCCAGCAGCAGTGGGCTGCCAGCCCTGGGCAGCAGCCAGCTGCCAGCTGCCAGCACTGCAGGCCCACCCACAGCAGAGAGCCGCTGTCCCACCCAACCTGCCACTGCTGAGAGCAGCTAGCTCCCCCAGACATCTGGACTGGATTTGGAGATCCAGCCCTCACAACCTGCCACAACCTCACAACTCTGGAAGCAGCAACCTGCTCCTGCCACCTGGCCCTGGACTACTGACTGGACTGATAAAATGGTGAGACAAAGAAACAAACACCAATAGAAAAGAAGAAATCTCTAGTAAAGGAACTAAATGAAGTAGAGTCAAGCAATTAATCAGATTAAGAATTCAAAGTAACGGTTATAAGGGTGCTCAAACAACTTAATGAGAATTACAAGCAACACAATAAGAATTATAAAGAACTCAGTGGGAACTACATCAGCATGAAAAGAGGTAGAAGCTATGAATAAAAATCAAGTGGAAATGAAGAATGACATAGCTGAAATAAAAAATATCCTAAAGATTTCAATAGTAGATTAGAAGAAGCTGAAGACCAAATCAGCAAGTTAGAAAAGGTAGAAAAAAAAAAAAAAAAAACGCAATTAGAGCAGCAAATGGAAAAATATTAAAAAGCAGGAGGAGAGTTTAAGAGAGGTTTGGGACAACACGAACATTAACTACATTCACACCATAGGAGTATACAAAGGAGAAGAATCAGAGAAAGGAATAGAAAACCTGTTTGAAGAAATAATGACAGAAAACTTCCCTAACCTGGTAAAGGAAAAAGTGACACAAGTATAGGAAACACAGAGAGTTCCAATCAAGATGAACCCAAAAAGACCCGCACACAGATATATCATAATTAAAATGGCAAACATTAAAGATAGAAAGAATCTTATAGACAGCAAGAGAGAGACAGAAAGTTACCTACAAGGGAGCTCCCATTAGACTGTCAGCTGATTTCTTGATATAAATGCTGCAGGCCAGAAGGGAGCAGCATGAAGTATATAAAGTAATGAAAAGCAAGGGATTGAGTCCAAGAATACTCTCTCCAGGAAGGCTATCATTCAAAATTGAAGGTGAAATAAAGAGCTTCACAGACAGAAAAAGGCTAAAGGAATTTACTACCAGCACTGCAAGAAATGCTAAAGGGACTGTTGTAAAGAGAAGAAATAGAGAGAGAACACAGGCATAAAGAATAAAAACGGCAACAAATAAGTACCTGTTAAAATTAACCTTAAATATAAATGGCTTAAATGCTCCAATCAAAGACATAGGGTAGCTGAATGGATAAGAAAATATGACCCATATATATATGGTGTCCTCAAGAGACCTACCTTGGAACAAATGACTCACACAGCGTTAAAGTGAAGGAATGGAAAAAAGTTTTCCATGCAAACAGAAATGAAAAAAAAAAAAAAGCAGGGGTAGCAATACTCATATCTGATAAAAAGACTTCAAAATGAAGGTGATAATAAGAGACAAGGAAGATCACTACATAATATTAAAAGATCAATCCAAAAGAGGATATAACTCTAGTAAACATATATGCATCCAATGTAGAAGAACCAAAATATATTTTAAAACTTCTGGAGGACTTTAAGATCAACAGCAATACAATCATAGTAGGGGACTTTAACAATCCACTGAAATCACTGGATATATCTTCTAGGGGAAAAAAATTAACATTGAAACAGAGTCCCTAAACAATGCACTAGATCAGGTGGATTTAATTGATATTTACAGAACATTTTACCCCAAAGTAGCAGAAAATACATTCTTCTCTAGTGCACAAGGGACATTCTCAATGATAAACCACATGTTAGGACACAAACTAAGTCTCTACAAATTCAAGAAGCCTGATATCATATCAAGCATCTTTTCGGATAATAATGATATGAAATTAGGAATAAATTACAATAAAAACACACAAAAAACATTCAAACACATGGATGCTAAATAGCATGTTATTAAACACTGAGTTACCAATGAGGTCAGGAAGAAATCAAATACTTCCTGGAAACTAATTAAAATGAACACACAACACAAAATCTAAGGGATATAGCAAAAGCATCCTGAGAATGAGGTTCATAGCACTAGAAGCCTACCTCAAGAAACAAGAAAAATTTAGACTATCTAACCCTACAATTTAAGAATTAGAAGAGAACAAAAAGAAAAAAACAGAATGAGTAGAAGGAAGAAAATAATAAAGATCAGAGCAGAAATAAATGACATAGAGACTTTTTTAAAAAATACAAAAGAGCAATGAAACCAAAAGCTGGTTCTTTGAAAAGATAAACCAGATTGATGAACCTTCAGACAGACTCACCAAGAAACAAATAAAATCAGAAACAAAAGAGGTGAAGTAACCACAGAAATACAAAGGACTGTAAGAAAATACTGTCAACAATTATATGCCAACAAATTGGACAACCTAGGCAAAATGACCAAATTCCTAAAATAATACAGTCTTCCAAAACTCAACCAGGAAGAGTCAGAAAACCTAAACAAACCAATTAACAACTAAGCAGTAATCAATAACTTCCGGCAAACAAAAGCCCTGGTCTAGACAGGTTCACAGGGAAGTTTTACCAAACATTCAAAGGGGAACTAACACCTATTCTCCTCAAACTATTCCAGAAAATTCAAGAAGGAGGAACACTTCCAAGCTCTTCTTATGAGGCCAGCATAATCCTAATTCCAAAACCAGATAAAGACACTAAAAAGAAAGAAAATTACAGGCCAATATCCCTGGAGAAATAGACACCAAAATCCTCAACAAAATGTTAGCAAATTGGATCCAGCAATATACTAAGAAAGTTATTCACTACAACCAACTGAGATTTATCTCAGGAATGCAAGGCTGGTATAATATTTGCAAATCAATAAATGTGATATTCCACATAAACAAAATAAAAGATAAAAATCATATGATGATATCAATAGGTGATGAAAAAGCTTTTGACAAAATCCAGCACACATTTTTAATAAAAAACCCTCAGCAAAGTGGGAGTAGAATGATCATCATACCTCAACATAATAAAGGCCATATGTAACAAACCTACAGTCAACATCATACTCAAAGGGCAAAAATAAAAGCATTTCCCTTAAGATCAATCCCTGGCCCTGGTCAGGGTCATGTGGGAGGTAACCAATCGGTGTGTCTCTCTCACATCAATGTTTCTCTCTCTCTCTCTCTTTCCCTCCCTCCCTTCTACCCTTCCACTCTATAAAAACAAAAAACAAAAAACAAAAAAAACCAATGGAAAAATATCCTCAGGTGAAAATTAAAAAAAAATAAATGAGGTATCAAGCCATGAAAAGACATGCAGAAAACTTAAATGCATATTACCAAGTGAAATAAGCCCATTTGTAAAGACTTCCAATTATATGACATTGTCAAAAGGCAAAACTACGGAGACAGTAAAAAGATCAATGGTTGCAAGCGGTTAGGGGAAGGGAGGGATGAATATTCTGAGCACACAGGATTTTTAGGGCAGTGAAATTACTCTATATGATACTATAATGGTAGATACATGTCATTACACATTTACCAAACCATAGAATGTATAATATCAAGAGTAAACCCCAAGGTAAATATTGAACTTGAGGTGATAATGATGTGTCAATATAGGTTCATCACCTGTAACAAATGTACCATTCTGGTAGGGGAGGTTGATAGTAAGGGAGGGTAGGCATGTGTTGGGGCAGGGCATATAGTAGTTCCCCCTCATCTAAAGTTTCACTTTCGGCAGCTTCAGTTACCCCTGGTCCACCATGGTCTAAAAACACAAAATGGAAAATTCCAGAAAAAAACAATTTATAAGTTTTAAATTGCTTGCTGCTCTGAGCAGGGTGATAAAATCTTGCGCTGTCCCACTCCAGCCCACCTGAAACATGAATCATCCCAAAGGTCCCGCATCTCCACACTGCATACACTGCCCATCCATTCCATTTGTCACTTAGCAGCTGTCTCTGTTATAATCACCTGTAGGGGTACTACTGTACTTGTGTTCAAGTAACATTTATTTTACTTAATAATGGCCCGAAACTGCAGGCGTAGTGATGTTGGCAAGCCAGATGTGCCAAAGAAAAGCCTTAAAATGCTTTCCTTAAGTGAGAAGGTGAGAGTCTCAATAAGAAAAAAAATCATATGCTGAGGTTGCTAAGATCTATAATAAGAACTTCTATCTGTGAAATTTAAAGGAGAAAGAAATTGATTCTAGTTTTGCAGATGACATGAAGCTGCAAAGGACAGTAAAACATGGGATAACAAATAAGGATTCAAAAGAACTAACATCTAACACAAAGTTTAAGAGGAATAAATGTTAAGATTCTATAGTGGATTCCAAAACAGCTATACAAGTATAGAATAAGAGAAAAAAACTCATCTATAGGGCTTAGGAATATTAACTTTAGTACTACTTTAGTACATTAAGTTTATGTAGGTTTAAGCTGCATTAACAGAATCATTATATACAGACCTAGAGAGGAGACATTCTCGCTTTACTCTGAAAATGTCAGACCACATCTGGAGTACAAATTTTGGGTACCATTCTTTAAGAGGAAGCTAAACAAAGTGTAACACCTGATGAAGAGAATAAATTCAAATTATGTGTAATGTGTAATAAAACTAAGGACGTTGAGCCTGAAAGAAAGGATAACTGAGGGGAGTGAAAAGCCAAGGCGTAAAAAGTTAATAATAATAATAATAAAATAATAATATAGGCTTGTTTTGAGGATTAGATGAGTTTAGAATAGTGCCTATCAGTAAACTCTTGATAATCTTATTTATCAATAAGCTACCTTATTACTAGTAAATATTTTAAGTTATTTGCTTAAAAGGTATTCTGCTTTCTCTGTTGTATCATCTTCCACTACTAGGAAAGAAATCCACCCTGTGCCACTGACATCGTAGGTACACAAAGGATTGCAGAATTGTTGCTTCTTAAATCAAGTAAATGAGTTATTGGCTAGATTCATTTCTAGTACAAATAGGAAACATATAGTGATGGATCTTTATACTAAAATAATTTTTGTGTATCCAGTTCAAGACTGGTAAATTGCTATTAACATACGATATGAGTGGATGATATAATAACAATTTGTTAATATACATACACACATATATATGTACACACAACACATATGTGTTTTTATAACTTTAAGAGACTGGACTCTGGCCAATGTTCTAACCGCTGAGCCAAACCGGCCAGGGCCCAGGCAATTCCTCTTAAAGGGCTTGTGCACTAACTTACTCGGACTTGCTCCCTCTGAGCTCCAGCGTGGGGGAGGCAGCGTGGAATCAGGCTCCTAGAGTTACAATATTGTCGGGACTATTTAAAGCTAAGTGACCTTGGGAAAGTGATCTTTTTTTTTTCCCCATCACCATTTATCCCCCTATACCTCCCACAATCACCACACTATTGTCCATGTCCATGAGTTTTCTCTTTTTTCGTTCAATCCTCCCACCACCCCCACCCTGGGATAGTGATCTTATACTCAGTTTTCTCATCTGTAAACAAGGACAAAACAATATACACAAATACTTAATCATTGCCAGATGCTATTTATTATTATCATTATCATCCTTAAAAAGGCTTTTCTTTTGCCAGTTAAACGCATGAGACTCCCTTCCATGCTTACCAAAAAATAAAAAAGAGAGACTTCCAGTCAAGATGGCTGCGTAGGTAAACGTGGTATTGCCTCTACCCACAACCACATCAAAATTATAACTAAACTACAGAACAACCATCATTCAGAACTGCCTGAAATAGAGATAAATGGAAGTCCTACAATTACGAAATTAAAAAAGAAGCCACATCAAGACTGGTAGGAGGGGTGGAGGCGTGGATGGGGTGGTCCCACACCCACATGTGGTGGATACAAATCAGGAGGGACACCTCGGCTGTGAAGGTCATCTGTGAGGAGCGAGGGGTCCCCTCCCATACCAGGCCCTCCAGCTCAGGGTTCTAGTGCCAGGAAGAGAAGTCCTCATAACTTCTGGCTGTAAAAACCAGTGGGAATTGAAGCTGAGGGAGGCAGAGGCTGCTGGAGCCCCAGGCAATTCCTCTTTTTTTTTTAAATCCTCACCCTAGGACATTTTTCCATTTTTTGTTCAGATAGAGTGGGAAGGAGAGAGAGGAAGAGAGAGAAACATCGATGTGAAAGGGACACATCGAGTGGTTGCCTCCCACACGACCAACCAGGGCCGGGAAAAATTGCAACCGAGGTATATGCTCCTAGTGGGAACCAAACCCGGGTCTCTCTGGACTGCAGGCCGACGCTCTAACCGCTGAGCCAAACTGGCCAGGGCAGAACTTTAACTTTTTAAAACAATGGCGCTCAAAATATAATCCTTGTACTAGCAACTTCGGCATCACCCGGGACCTGACAGAAATGCAAACTCTTATGCCCAACCACACATCTAAGGAATGAGAAACTGTAAGTGAGGGAGAGATAGCAATCTGTGTTTTATGACTTCCAGGCAATCCTTATGCATGCTAATGTTTGAGAACCAGCTAAAATATTTCCAGCACAAGTGTAATTGTTTAAAAATTATTGTAAACTATAACTGTAACTTCTTTAAAATTATAAATTACAGCTATATTTGGTAACTATATTTGGTTCTCAGCTATTTACCCATAAGTGGCTAAAAATAACTCAAAGATGCAATAATTTCTAATATTAAAAACATAAGTTTTGTCAGTTTGACATGGTTTCATTGATCTCAATACTACCTTGTGCTGAAGGAAGGGCAAGTAACATGGAAAACAGAAAGAACAGTGAGTTCTAAAAGTATGACTTTTAAAGCCAGAGATTTGGGTTCAAGTCTACATTTGATTACTTAATAGCTACTGTACATGATTTGGGCAAATAATTTATTCTAAATTTGAACTTCCCCATTCCTAAAACATGTTGTGGATTAAATAGAATGTTTGGTTTAGAGAAACAAATCAGTGGAAAATAATAGAAAATGTAGAAGAGATACTTTAACATTTAAATTTAGTTTATAATCAAGGCAGCATCTCAAAATCAGTGAAGAGAGGGACTTTTTAATAACCTGTTGGGATAACTGAATAGCCATATGAAAATAGAAAAAATTAGATCCCTTCCACATCAGGGTAAATTCCTAATGGACCATAGGTATAAATGTAAAAAATGAAATCATACAAGTATTAGAATAAAATAAAGTGAATTCCTCTATAACCTGAGATTAGGGAACAGTTTTCTAACTATGACACAGAATCTACAAGCAGTAAGAGAAAAGACAGATCAAGCTGATTACATTAAATAACTTTGAATAGTTAAAGATATCATAAGGAAAAATATACATGAGATTGAGAAAAATATTTGCAACATATATAAAACATATTAGTAATATATAAAACATTTCTAAAATACTCTAGCTCTGTAGAAAAAAAGCTGAAGAAAAGTTTTAAAATGCAAATGGTTCTTAACTACTTGAAAATTGCTCACCTTCACTTAAATAAAGTAAATTAAAACTACGTAGAGTTAATTCCCTGTTTGTTTGTTTTTTCATATCCTCACCAGAGGACATTTTTGCATTCATCTTCAGATAGAGCGGGAGGGAGAGAAGGAGGAAGAGAGAGAAACATCGATGTGAGAGAGACACATCGACTGGTTGCCACCCACACAACCCCAACTGGGGCCAGGGACAAACTGCAACCAAGGTACATGCCCTTAGCGGGAACTGAACCCAGGTCTCTCTGGTCCACGGGCCGATGCTCTAACCGCTGAGCCAACTGGCCAGGGCTAATTCCCTCTTGATCACAAACTGTTGGTGAAACTGTGACAAAACAGGCACTCCAGAGGTAAATCTGGCAAATCTAATAAAATTACACTGGACCCAACAATCCTACTTCTAGGAATTTACTAAATACACTGGCAAAAAATACATAAAGACAAATACATAAAGCTAAACATTACAGACCTATTTGTAAAAGCAAGAGAATAATACTTTATGCTTCTTAGTTTCATATGTGAAACAACAAGAGGCAACGGACCAAGAATTTTAAAACAACTTTAATGCCCACCAACAAAAGAATGGGTGAAAAAAATATAGCACATCCCTACAATGCAATGCAGCTGTGAAAAGGAATGAGGTATCTCTGTATATACCACTCTGCAGGGACCTCCCCGATCCAAGCAAGGAAGAGAAATGTGTGTCACCATTTACTTAAGAAAGAGTTGGTTACAAATATACATATCCCTTTTGTTTTGAAAAAACAAAAAAAAAGGAAATATTAAATAATATATTTTTAAACGGGTACCTATAGGAGGGAGGAAACAGAGTGAAGGGGATACAGAAACTAGACATCTTTGAATATACCCCATTTTACAGATTTAACCGTGGAACCAGTAACATAGTTTACATAATTATAAAGAAAAATTAAATCTTAAAAACACAATCCACAATAAATATTAAAATGAAAGGAAGCAAAGGAACCCAATGTTCATCTGGTTAAAGGCCTAACCATATAATTCAATTCCAAGTAACTTTATTTATTTATTTTTGTTCAAATAGAGTGGGAGGGAGAGAGAGGAAGAGAGAGAGAGAGAAACATCGACATGAAAGGGACACATCGAGTGGCTGCCACCCGCACGACCAACCAGGGCCGGGGACAAACTGCAACCGAGGTACATGCCCTTAGCAGGAACCGAACCCGGGTCTCTCTGGACCGCAGGCCGATGCTCTAACCGCTGAGCCAAACCGGCCAGGGCCCAAGTAACTTTAAAACAGTAATTTAATATACTATCCCTAGTGGGATACGCCCCTCCCCCCGTTATTTCTTACACTATTTTCAGTAATCACATTATTGGTAAAAGTGTTATTTGTATTTTGAAACTGTTATTCGTGCACTGCTGCAAATGCATAACCACGAGACATTTCTAATTCTATCATCCCTGGGATCATTGTGATCTGGGATTCTCAGTATGGGAGAAAAGAGATAAAGATATAAGACTGAGACATTAAGTATAAACCTTGTAGTCTGATTTTGAATAAAAGTATCAGAACAAATATATATAGAAATATTATTTATATATGTTAACACATAATCTTCATATACAACATATAAAATACATACAAGAGATATAAAATGTATAAAATATAGATATTATTTTAAGGAAAAAAATAAATTATATCACCTAGCTCTGTCTACTGAAGGGCTAGAAACTATGACCAACCCAGTAGTAAAGAGCACTCCTAGCATCCAAATGTGGTCCCTAAGTATCATTTTGCTCCAAGGGAACAGAACTCCTTAGACAAATGGCTGATTTCAGGCCTGGGGCAGAAAAATGTCAAGACAAATTGGGAATCTTTACATATTAGGAAGTAAGAAAGCTATCAATGAATAAGCTCTCACTAGTCAAAGATGGAAAAACTGATCATCAATAATAACTACTGATTAAAACACATCAGATATGCTTGAATCCATGAGTTCATAATGATAAAATTGTTTTTTAAATTTATCTTTACTGTTGAGAGTATTACAGATGTCCCCCTTTTTCTCCCATTGACCCCCTCTCCTCCCCATTCCTACCCCCTGCCTTCACCACACTGTTGTCTGTGTCCATGGGTTATGCATAAATTCATATGTTTTTAAAGTCCTAGTTGATCACTACTGGAGGATGCTAATGAACCAACTCATTATTGGAAATTTAGTAAATAAAAGGAAAGAATCAAGCATTTATCATGTGTTTCCTATACTAACTGTACCACTGGGTTACCAGATAGATGAGGGGAGGTTCTCTTTATAAAAGTACTCCAGTTAGTAAATAAAGAAGAAATGATAGAGTATCACCATTTTGCAATCTTAATGAATTACTGGAGGTAGGCACTGATTATGAAGTACTGCTAACATCACAAAAAGAGAGCCTTCTGATGGGATACCATAATACTACCTATGAATATTCTTGTACCCCACTCACCATGCACCAAAATCAAACATGTAGTCAACAATGTAGATCCAACTAGAAATTTATAAGAAATACAGAGAACAGAAAATGTAGAAGGATGCAATCAGCAAAAACATCCTGTGAAATTTTATGTTATAATTTAGATGCTTCAATAATGAACTAAAAGAAATAGAAAGAGAATGAACCTACCGATTAAAATAAATTTAAAAACATATCAATCAAATACAACATGTGAACCATAAGACACAACATGCACATACATGCATATGCACACACACACATACATTCCAGGAAACTAAAATTTTGTACACTGACTGGATTATTGATTATCTTAAGTAATCATTGTTATATTTTGTTGAATAGTAATATCATAGTTATGTTTTTAAGGGTTTTTATCTTTTACACATACAAATCCATACTGAAATATTTATAGATAAAATAATATAATCTTAGAGATTTGGTTCAAACTAATATAGGATGGAGTGGATAGAGATAGAGATGATGTAATGAGTTCATAACTGTTGAAGCTGGCTGACAGGCACATGAGAATTCATTATATTATTCTAATCTACTTTCACATGTTTTTTAAATTTTACACTGAAAAAAATATATATATACACATATATATGGCACTAAACTAGGCACAAGATTTATCAGGGTTATATTCTCTTATATTCTTCAGATTAAGAATCTGAAGTTCAGAGAGCTTAAATGAATCAATAAGATCACACAATTAAGAGACTTTACTGGGACTATAACTATTTTTTAATGTTAGAACAATGTTCTCTACATATTGAATACATAGCACCCATTTGAAGTTTTTAAAAAGGTAAGAGTATTGTACTTCACTTCTGATCCCATTCTTGTTACATAAATATCCACAACATAAAGACAATGTTAGATCAAATTAAACTTTCCAGAGTTCAAGGCAGCTTCACAATTTTAGGTTCTGAAACAAAGCTAATAAAGGTCAAGCTGTGTGTTTAGTAACTGCTCAATTGACACCTAATCTACAAAACAGTGTCGCTGACAGTGGTGCTGAAATCAGCTGGGAGGCAATTATCTGCGTATCATTTAAAAACAAAAAATCCAAACACATATGTACTTTTCTGTAAAAGCGTAATTTATGAAATTAAGAGAATATTTTGTCGTATCAGCTGCTTTCTTAAATTTCTTTCCCACAGTTCCACTCTCCTCCCAGAAGATTTCAACTAATGATGACATATTTTATCAGTGAGCCTATAGCACAAATTGACATATTTTCCTTTTCTCTGAGATTGACTTTCATTATAGCTGGAGAAATAAAAGTCAAATTAGAGCCTGTAATAATATAAATCATTGCATCACAGACTCAAGAATAACACAGAAGAAGCAAACAAGTCCCCAAAGCCATTACTAAAAACCAGAAGTTACACAATTAACCCATCCACTGAAAAACTGGTTGCAATGGATGTGAAATCCTGTTAACTTTTACAGATTGGTGCTTAAAATGCAACAAAAATTGGATTTCTGTGTAAAATTATAGTTTTGACTCGGTCAGAAATGCACAATGGCTTTGAAACATAAACCTAAGTAATTTAAAATACATCATTGATTTACATCAGTAACACCTATTTAATCCCACATGTGTAAAAATAAGCTAATAATATCTTAACCTTTTAAAGTTTCGACTCAAGAACAGAAAAGATCAGAACAGAAACTCAAAAATATTTAAAAATATATAATCAAATATGTAATAAAAGATATGAATGATCAATAATGGAAAAAGTCTAATTTTATCCTATAGTTTCAACACTTTTTCCCACCAAAACTTTTCCAAAGCTCCAAGTAAGTAGCTAAATTGACTAATTTGACTTTTACTTTGTTTCTCTGTTCAATTAGTTTCCAATGGAAACATTCATAAAAATGTGCCACAGTACAAATGTAGAAAATGTAATCTCAAAAATGTGTTGTGAGGATTAAATGAATTAAAAATTCATTAAGTCCCTGGCACATAGCAAACACTCAATAAATGTTAGTATTATTATAATTACCTATTAATATTAATAGCATCTTTCACTGCATAGTATTTCTTCATGATAACTTCTTAACCCATACAAAAGTCTTCATAGTTTACAGAACTCACATGATTTTCAGTATTCCTGAATGTCTGTAAAATTTGGGTAAGAACACAGAAAAAACTAATGGTTCATCCATCCAATTAATATCTTATCACTGATGAAGGAAATAAAGGATGTTTTTAGGCAACTGTGTTTAACTTGCTTAAATTCAGCTAAAAAATTAAGGTATATATCACAAACACTCCTGTAATCCATTATTTCAATTAAACATCTTTGAAATTATTGATATTTTTAACTTGTTTTGCTATTAACAAATTATTGATATTTTTAACTTGTTTTGCTATTAACAAATTATTGATATTTTTAACTTTGTTTTAACTTGAATTTACTATTTTCAATGTATATTTAATTATCCCCTTTCAACTTTCAGAGGTGTACTGTTAATACACCTAACAGTGTAGTGTATCCCTATTCTGGAATTTGATTAATTATTTAATCCTACCTCTATCTATGGGTCAATATAAAAGGCTTTTCTAGTCCATACACAATTCCTACAATTCCCTGGATTTCCGGAATTCAAAAAAATATTTTAAAAAATTTGTAATAGAAATAAACAATACAAATTAAATGGATGAGATTTATCTTCCACAGAGTAACCCTAAAAGATAATTAGTAAGATATGTGATGCTGCCCTGGCCAGTTTTGCTCAGTGGTTAGAGCGTCGGCCCACGGACCGGAGAGTCCCAGGTTCGGTTCCCACTAAGGGCACATACATCAGTTGCAGTTTGTCCCCAGCCCCGGTTGGGGTTGTGTGTGTGGCAACCAGTGGATGTGTCTCTCTCACATCGATGTTTCTCTCTCTCTCTTCCTCCCTCTCTCCCTCTAGCTCTATCTGAAAATAAATGCAAAAAAAAAAAAAAAAATGTCCTCAGGCGAGGATAAAAAAAAACCAAAAGATATGTGATGCTGTTAAGATCCCATTTCCTATATATTCACCATGGAGACTGATGCATCTTCCAAGTTTTCATCAAGGAAATTAAATGTAACAGATATAAAATAAATTGCAATCTATAATATAATTTTATCTACAAGGCCCTGAGAAAAGTAGTCAAAATGAAGACTCATCTTGCTTTGTTCCAAGGAAAAGGACATGATAACTGGTTGGTTTATATAACCAAGCCCCTTGAGAAGAATTCTCTATAGACATAAGGGATAATTCTTATGCTTTTACCATAACGTTGATGATGCATACCGTTCAAGACTTTCCAGGTTCCTTTCCTTTAATTCCATGATTACCACACAACCTCTACTTACTATTCCCAAGTTCTCAAATACAGGAAAGAGTGCACAGGATTTTCAACCTGAAAATTCTAATCACTGGAAAGGGTAATCTTCTATTCCAACATAAACTGACATTCTAATGTGTACATTCTAATGTGTTAAATCATTCTCTTATTTAGATTAGTTTGAATTGGGTTCTTGAAGTCTGAGAATACACAAGTAAAAGTATACATTGGAAATACAAGAATCAGTCATTCTATGTTATTGACAACTGCTACAATCATCTCTTGGTTTTCTCTCCCTGCCCTTACCTTACTCCTACAAGAAAAAAAAGAGGGAGAAAAAAAGAGTGGTTTTTCTTTGGTCTACTGAAACACAGCCAAACAAAATTTAGGCAGATTCATTTAACCATCAAAATGAGTAATTTTAAAGGAACAACCTAAAACTTAAAACCAAAACAAAGACGCATGGTTTAAACAAGCCTCATTTACATTTACTCTAGTCCTCAAAGAAAAAAAGAAACGAATGATATTCAAATAGTGCTTTAAGACATCAGAAATTATTTATTTTTATTTTTTTTCTTTATTGATTTTAGAAAGGAAGGGAGAGGGAGAGACATAGAAACATCGATGAGAGAGACCATAGATTGGCCACCTCCTGCATGCCCCCTCCTGGGGATAGGGCCCACAACCTGGGCATGTGCCCTGACCAGGAATGGAACTGGCCACCTCTTGGTGCATGGGCCAATGCTCAACCACTGAGCCACATCAGCCTGGCCAGAAATTATTCTTAAACTTAAATTATTCATCAACATTATTTATAAAGTGGTTTGGTATATGTGACTCAATTATTCTAAGGCTTAAAAATATATTTAAGAGACATCCCATGTGACACAGGGTAGGTGCACTTGTATTTGAAGTGCATAAATTGGAGCTTTCAAATAAAAATTCAAGACTTTTCTCACTAGGTCATTCAAAAGTAATCGTGTTATTCCTTTAAAAACAAAAAATTCTCTTCCACACTTCAAAGAACTCAGCCTTACACCAGACACTCCATCTCTTCCACTGTGTCCGGTTAAGTTTCATTAAGAAGGAGAAAATGCTCATCAAATTCATAGTTCACCTAAAACAAAGAAACGTCTAGTATCAGCCTTAAATATACAGGGCAGAATTCTCTTAGGACCGTGATGCCCAGAACTTCTAACCCAACTGAAATTTTCTTTGCAATCTCCGTTTCCAGGAGACTACAAGGCTGCAGAGCAGCAAGAGGCTCCAGGAGCGAGGCTGGGGAGGCAGAGGCAGCGGGAGGGGTGGAGCGCTAAGTCCCACAGAGGAACTGCATTAGAAGACTTTGAGAACCTATAAGGGAGGGGCGGCTGGCTTTAGGGAAAAACAGACTTATATGCAGATTAAGTATGTTTTCAAAGAGAACTTAAAGTGATGGTGGTAAGGAAAAATGACAAAAACCTTGAACCCTCCAAGGCCGGAGGGTAAGCAAAGTAGGGAAAGGGGAATCGGGGAGAAGGCGGGAGAGTAAGGGCCTAAAAGACCGGGATTTGAAAAAAGTACGCAAGCTCTGAGCTTGGCCTTGATCCCATTCTTCTGTCCCAGTATCAAGCGGACGGCAGGGGGAAAGGCTCGCACTCCTCAAGGTTGCAGAGAGCATCCCGTTTACAACGCTAACTAGTCCTGCACAAAAAGATGTCTCCTCTCTCACGGCTTGCTCCCGGTTATTCCTTTACCTCTCTCCAGCACCAACGGCAGTCCGGCAAAACTCGGCCAATGCCTGCGCCGCAGGTGGACAGCGAAAGAAAAATACCTGAGTCCAAGGAATCGCGCCGGCAACGACAGGAGGAGGAGCCGTGGACAACTGGAGCCCGGGCAGGATCCTCGCTCGCCTCTAGTCAAACCTCGATTCTTACGGGTGGGGCAGGGAACTTCCGCTCTGAACGTGGAGCCCGTCACTTCCGCCTAATGCCTCCTCCCCCCACCCACGTCTGTGGCCACCCCCCCACCCCCCCACACACACTCACACACACACACGCACACACTTTCCTCGACTGCTCGGCTCTAGATACATTCTCTAAGTTCGCAACGTTCTCACTTCCTTTTCCAGGAGACTTCTGCCTAGTCTTAACACCAGACGTGGACTACGTGACCCAGCATTGACCGCGGCAGGTTGATTTCCGGGTCAAGAGGTCCGCGCTGTATAGATCACCATGGAAGCGATCGGTTTGGTCACGTGGCGCCCCTGGTTACGCCCGGTGGTAGCTGTGGGGTCCGGGGCTTTGGCGGGGGCCATTTTGCCGAAGGCTTCCGGAGTTAGGGGTGGCCTGGCAGCTGACTGAAGCGGTTTCTTTTCTGCCTGTGCAGTTCGGGGCTTGGAGAGGAGCAAGAAGGCTGGGCTCCATCAAGCCCTTCGGAGACGATGGTTTCCTCCAGCCTCCGCCACCTAACGACCCTCCATGGCTGCTGCGCCCCTCCGCGCTGCTCCTGCTGCTTCCACTTCCAGCCAAATGCTCCTATCGCCCCCAGAGCCGCAGTCGTCCTTCCGCCCCAGAGACTGATGAAAGTCCAGGTGGGGGCACCATGAGAGGCGAGAAAAACTGCTGCCGCGGAGCTGCAGGGGACCACGGTTCCTGCCCCCCGACACCTTCGCCTCTGGCCTCGACCCTCTTGATGCCCGCGGAGGCAATCTCAACTAGCTGGTCTGGGTCTGGAGGTGGTTTGTCAGGGGGAGATGAAGAGGAGACTCGGCTCCTTCAACAACTCCGGACCGCGCCGGATCCTTCTGAGGCCTTCCAGGCTTTGCAGGCAGTTTTGCCGCGGCGGGGCAGTCGACTTGGCTTCCCCAGACGCAAGGAAGCTTTATATCGAGCCCTGGGCCGAGTGCTTGTGGAAGGAGGTGGTGATGAGAAGCGACTCTGCTTGCAACTCCTGTCGGACATTCTTCGGGGTCAGGGGGAGGCAGTCCAGCTGGAAGAGGCCTTTAGCTTAGCACTTCTGCCTCAACTAGTTGTCTCTTTACGAGAAGAGAATCCAGCTCTGCGGAAAGATGCGCTGCAGATCCTACACATATGTCTGAAACGTAGTTCTGGACAGGTGCTGAGGACGCTTATACAGCAAGGACTGGAAAGTACAGATGCTCGGCTTAGAGCTTCCACAGCACTACTGTTGCCTATCTTGCTTACTCCTGAGGATTTGTTGCTCGGGCTAGATCTTACCGAGGTGATAATATCCTTAGCCCGAAAGCTTGGCGATCAGGAGATAGAAGAATCTGAGACAGCTTTCTCTGCACTTCAACAAATTGGGGAGCGACTTGGCCATGAGAAGTTTCAGTCCTATATCTCTCGCCTGCCGTCTGCCCTGAGGAGACACTACAATCGCCGCCTGGAGTCCCAGTTTGGCAACCAAGTTCCTTATTATTTGGAACTTGAAGCCTCTGGATTTCCTGAAGATACCCTTCCCTGTGCAGTGACCGTTTCTAACAGTAATCTTAAATTTGGGATTATTCCTCAGGAGCTGCATTCAAGATTGTTAGATCAGGAAGACTATAAGAACCGGACTCAGGCGGTTGAGGAACTAAAACAGGTGATGGGACGATTTAACCCTAGTTCTACCCCTCATTCTAGTCTTGTCAGTTTTATTAGCTTGCTGTATAATTTGTTAGACGACTCTAACTTCAGAGTGGTCCATGGCACACTTCAGGTTCTGCATTTACTGGTTATTCGCCTTGGAGAGCAGGTACAACATTTCTTGGGACCAGTTGTAGCAGCTTCTGTCAAAGTGCTGGCAGACAACAAGTTGGTGATCAAACAAGAATACATGAAAATCTTCCTCAAGCTAATGAAGGAGGTAGGTCCTCAACAGGTGCTTTGTTTACTCCTGGAACATCTCAAACATAAGCATTCCAGAGTGAGAGAGGAGGTGGTGAACATTTGCATTTGCTCCCTCTTGACTTATCCCAGTGAGGATTTTGACTTACCCAAATTGGCTTTTGATCTTGCCCCGGCTCTTGTAGACAGCAAACGCAGGGTTCGCCAAGCAGCTCTTGAAGCCTTTGCTGTGTTGGCATCATCAATGGGCTCAGGTAAAACCAGCATCCTTTTCAAAGCTGTGGATACTGTTGAACTACAAGATAATGGAGATGGAGTGATGAATGCTGTGCAGGCCAGATTGGCTAGGAAAACTCTCCCAAGGTTAACGGAACAGGGATTTGTGGAGTATGCGATACTCATGCCATCATCTGCCCAGGGTAGGTCAAGCCATTTGGCACAGGGAGCAGATACAGACTGGCTTTTGACTGGTAACAGAACTCAGAGTGCATACTGCCACTGTGGTGATCACACAAGGGATAGCATGCAAATTTATGGATCTTACAGTCCAACTATCTGTACCCGAAGGGTATTAAGTGCAGGAAAAGGAAAAAATAAATTACCATGGGAAAATGAGCAGCCTGGAGTCGTGAGAGAAAACCAGACCTCCAATTCCAAGGATGTAGAACAGGTATGCATCTTTAATTTCCTTGTGTTGAAACTAAAATAATTTAAAATGAAAATATGCCTGTAATGATTTAAGAGTGAGTCTGCTTTACGGTTGTTAATTCATTGCTTTTAAATCAATTTGAATGCTGATATGTGTATCTATTATAATGGTACAGATCACATAGAAACGTAATAGACTTTCTACTTGGTGGATTTGATTAAATTCTAGGCACAATGTGATAGAGACAATATCAGGGTTTCAGTTTTGACCTGTCACTTTGGCATATCGATGATCTCATTCATACAACAAACATTAATTACCTAGTAGGTACCAGTAAAAGAACTAACTTATGGGAATGAAAATAAGAAAAGTCCTACAAAGTCAGACCTATACACAGGCATTTACAAATTTAACTATTTTAACACAGGCAGTTAAAATAGAAATAGTCTTGTGAGAATACTAAAAACAAAAAATAATTCCACTAGAAAAGTCAAAAAAACCTTCGGAGAAGATGTGACATCTGAACTGAAATTCCCCCCTTCACACCCTCCCAAAGTTTTTCTTTTGAAAATTTCAAATACGCACATAATAGTACAATGAATATTCATAGACTTCATCTATATATACACCAGTTATCATCTTGCCATGTGTACTCTATATTTGCAAAACCATTTGAAAGTAAGTGCATATATCTTAACATTTTACTCCTAAATATTTTCACATGTATCTCCTAAGAAAGATATTCTCCTTTGTAACCATCATACCATTATCACACCTCAGAATATCAATAGTAATTTAGTAATATATAATACATAGCCTGTATTTAAATTTCTCTAGTTGTTCCCAAAGTGTGTTTTATAGTATTTGTTTTACTTTTATTATCCAGGATCCAATCAAGATAATGTGGTTAATATATATCTCTTATCTAGAACAATATGCCCACCTGTTTGTTTGTTTCTTAAACATAAATAGTTTTAGCAGAAATACTCCATAGGACACATGGTGTAAAATTAACATTATATCACACCATGAGGCATATAATACCAGGTTATCCCTTCATTGGTGATGCTAAATGTTATCACTTGCTTAAGGTGGTGCTAGCCAGATCACACCATAGTAGAGGTTAATTTTCCTCTTTGTAATTAGCACCTGATCTGTAGGATATTTTGGGATCCTATGAATACCTCAACAACCTTTCACCCACTGTTCTTAGCATTCCTTAATTATCCTTACCTGTATCACTTATTATATTAGGGGCTACCAAAACGGGTAACTCTTTAAAAAAATTCTAGTATTTTCTCCCATATTTGTTACCTGGCATTCTTTTTTCTTTTCTTTTTTTTTTTAAACTTATCTTTATTGTTGAATGTATTACAGATGTTCCTCATTTTTCCCCCACTGACCCCCTCCTCCCCATTCCTGCCCCCCTCCTGCCTTTCCCCACACTGTTGTCTGTATCCATTGGTTATGCATATATACATATAAGATCTTTGGTTTATTTCTTCCCACCCCCCAACCCCCTTCCTTCTGAGGTTTGTCAGTCTAACAACCAATTTGTACTTCTTAATCCCTTCACCTTTTTCACCCATTCCCCAAGCCCCCACCCGTCTGGTATCCAATAAAAGTTCTCTGTATCTTTGAGAATGTTTCTGTTCTGCTTGTTCATTTGGTTTGTAGATTCAACTATTGATAGATATGTACTTATTGCCATTTTGTTTGTTCATTTTTTTTATCTTTTTCTTCAAGAAGACCCTTCAACATTTCATATAATAATGGTTTGTTGCCCTGGCCAGTTTGGCTCAGCGGTTAGAGCGTCGGCCTGCTGTCCAGAGAGACCCGGGTTCGGTTCCCGCTAAGGGCATGTACTTCGGTTGCAGTTTGTCCCTGGCCCTAGTTGGTCGTGCGGGTGGCAGCCACTCGATGTGTCACTTTCACGTCGATGTTTCTCTCTCTCTCTCCCTCCCACTCTATCTGAACAAAAAATGAAAAAATGTCCTCGGGTGAGGATAAAAAAAATAAAAATAAAAAAATAATGGTTTGTTGGTGATGAACTCCTTTAGCTTTTCCTTGTCTGGGAAACTCTTTGTATGGCCATCGATTCTAAATGACAGTTTTGCAGGATAGAGTAATCTTGGTTGTAGGTTCTTGCTTTTCATCACTCTGAATATTTCTTGCCACTCCCTTCTGGCCTGCAAAGTTTCTTTTGAGAAATCAGCTGACAGTCTTACGGGAACTCCCGTGTAGGTAACTAACTTCTTTTCTCTTGCTGCTTTTAAGATTCTCTCTTTGTCTTGAACCTTTTGCATTTTGATGATGATGTGTCTTGGTGGGGGCCTCTTGGGGTTCATCTTGTTTGGGACTCTCTGTGCTTCCTGTACTTGTATGTCTGTTTCCTTCACCAAGTTAGGGAAGTTTTCTGCCATTATTGTTTCAAATAGGTTTTCGATTTCTTGTTCTCTCTCTTCTCCTTCTAGCACCCCCAAGATGGGAATGTTGGCATGCTTGAAGTTGTCCCAGAGGCCCTGACATTCTTTTTAAATCTATGTAAATAATTACATCAGTATTCCTTTAGATGCTAAAATTGCCTCAAAAAGCCCTGGCCAGTTGGGCTCAGCGGTTAGAGCGTCGGCCTGGGGACCAGAGAGTCCCGGGTGCGGTTCCCGCTAAGGGCACATACCTTGGTTGCAGTTTGTCCCCGGCCCCGGTTGGGGTCATGTGGGTGGCAACCAGTCGATGTGTCTCTCACGTCAATGTTTCTCCCTCTCTTCCTCCCTCTCTGCCTCCTGCTCTATCTGAAGATAAATGCAAAAATGTCCTCGGGTGAGGATTAAAAAATAAAAAATAAATAAAATAAAATAAAATTGTCTCAAAGATTTGACCAATGACTGGCTCTTATGTCTTTTGACATGACTCTTTCAGTCTTTGAACACTTCCTTAACTTAAACATAACATAATGCCCAGGCTTACCTTGCACTTTTCTTGCTCTAGACGTATAATCAACCTTTTTTTCCCCCCAAGAGCTCTAGCATTGCTTTTTTAGTGAAGAATGGAATCTAAAAATCAAAGTTCGGGTACAGATGTACTCATTGCTATTGCCTACCATTGCAGATTGGCCCTTTCACCTGCCAGAACCAGGGAGTACCTTTTTTTTAAAAAATGAATTTATGCGATACCTTCAGTTCAAATTCAGCACTACAGGGTTTTTCCTCATCTAATTTTAGTCCATATTTGTAACTCCCACAATAAAATTCTGGTTTCCAGCCCCAGTCATATTTTTTCATATGCTGTATCCTACAATACACAAAAAATAATTACTATACCAGTAACACAACAACTAACTACCTATTAAATAAAGCTCACAGATTTCTTTGCAGTTCCTTTTCTGCTTAGAATTTTCCCACAGTTAGAGTTCTATGTTCAAACTTTTCTTAAATTGTTTTCTGGGTGATTATGATTCAAATAGTGTGATAGATGATGAATAGGAGTTTGCTAAGTGTGCATGGGTCCTGGTGAATTTCAGAACAAAGGAATATATGTTCAGAGATACTTGGTTACGAAAAGACTTAGCAAATTAAGAAATGATGAGTTTCTGCATAGCTGAATAAGGCATTTTGGTGGGAAGTAGCAGAAGATAGTAGAAATGTAGGTAGGGTAGAGTATGGAAACCATTTTTGCAGATAAGGATTTCGTACTTTTTGTGATTGACCTCAAAGGGATTGAGGTGAACTAAGTATTCTCTCTCATTCCTTCTAGTTCCAAAATTTATCAGTTTTTTGAAATAATTTTTAGATTTACATAATGTAGTTACATGGTTATTCTCATGTATTATAAACATTACCTGGCAGTGGATGATTTTCTGTAAGCATTTATTGTAACTGCTTGTTATACTTCAGGTCTGAACTGTTAATGTATTAAGAAGATTATGGTCCTGGCCAAAAGCACCAAGAATCTGAAATTAAGTGCCTTTCTGAAATTCCAGTTTAGACATTTGTTGCTTTTGAAAGATTTTGGTAAAATTAAAACTTATATAAGAAATTTAAGTTATACTTTCTTGCTCAGAAATGATCTGTAGAAGAATTACACTGGAAATGATCTTAATAGAACACAGAGATTGCATTTTTAAATATTTTTATATGGGCAGTTTTTGATAATAAAAAATTTCAGATTAGTTTTAGGTTTACAGTAAAATTGAACAGAAAGTACAGAAATTTCCTGTATATCTCCTGCCCCCAAACATGCACAACCTCCCACACTACATCAAACACCACAGTGTTACAATTGATGAACCTACACTGACACGTCATTATTACCCAAAGTCCATAACTCTACTTTAAGGTTTACTTTTGGTGTTTTACATTCTATGGATTTGGACAAATATATCCATGTCCATTATCTATCACTGTAGTATCACACAGAATAGTTTCACTGCCTTAAAAATCCTCTGTTTTGCCTGTTTACCCCTCCTTCATTCCCTCCCTAACTCCAAGCAACCACTGGTCTTTTTACTCCATAGTTTGCCTTTTGCAGAATGTCATGGCCCCTGGTCAGATTTGTACTGGCTCTTACCCAGCTCTGCCTTAATATTTACAGTCTACTGTTAATCTGTTACTGTAAACCCTTGCTTTTGCAGACCTCAATTTAATGGACTTCGGATTTAACACACAAAATTTCCAGTCCGTGTGTCATATGTGAAAATTAACACCCTGTTAATTTTAAAATGCTTTTAACCAAGATTTGTTTATAATTAAATTAACAAGGGTTTTTTGTGTTATTAATTCACTATTATTTTTAACAGATTTTAGTGAATAGGCCGTATGTTGGAAAAAACACTGTAGTAATTTTGCAGACATAAATAAATGTTACATATCTACAACTACAGTCTGCATATGTTTTGTGTGTGTGTGTTTTTAATATTTTATCTTTATTGATTTTAGAGAGAGAGGAAAGGAAAGAGAGATAGAAACATCAATGAGAGAGAGCATCGATTGGCCGCCTCCTGCATGCCCCCCACTGGGGATCAGGCCCACAACCTGGGCATGTGCCCTGACTGGGAATCAAACTGGCGACCTCTTGGTGCCTGGGTCGATGTTCAACTACTGAGCCACATCGGCGAGCCTGTATATGTTTTATTAATATAAAGTAATTTTTTTATGTTTTTATTGATTTTTTTAAAGAGAGAGGAAGGGAGAGAGAGAAACATCAACTGCCTCCTGCACGCCCCCCTACTGGGGATCGAGCCAAAACCCAGGTAATCAAACCAGGACCTCTCAGCCCACAGGACAGGCTCAATCCACTCAGCCACACCTGCCAGGCTAGTCACATATTTAAATCCAAGAGTCACCACTCATAAACAGTGTTCGGTGAATGATTAGCAGGTGAACACACCACATTGAGCTGGGTAATTGACTCCGTTGTCTTGTGGTGTGACTTTCTGCAGCAGTTTTTAACATGCCTGCAGATGTTCCAGTGAGCGCTAATCCATGCCCCAACTGTGTGTATTTGTTTATTTGTGGTGACTGGTGAATGCACACATTTACTAGTATACATTTAAAGTTACTGTAATACATATAGAAAACTTTTCTGTGAAATTAAACTTTTCATACATACGTAGTTTTAATTACACTAATGTGTTTACATAAGTAAAAACAGGTTAACTAATTTTTTAACATATGCATTTGGAAAATCTACTTTATTATATAATGGACTTTTGGCTTTGATGGACACCCCCTTGCCCAAATTAGTTCTTTATATTGAGGTTTTACTGTATTTCTGTCTTGTCCACATGTAGCATTGGTTAGTGAAATTAAATAGCAAAGCTTCCAGAAAAACTCAAGAACATTTCAGTTACATACTTCTGTAGCTCATTTTGAAGATAAATAGACTAGTTTGCTTGGAAGGATGCTTTTATAGTGCAGTGGTAGGAAATAAGGTTACAAGAGGGAGGTAGGGGCTAGATTGGAGACTAGAATTTAGTCTCTAATTTTGACAGTGATTTAAGACTATAGGGTTTAGGTGTTTTTTTGTTTGTTTGTTTGTTTTTTGCTTGGTTTATTTTTTTAAGCAATGTTTTAGGAAGATTAATCACAACAGGAGCAATGCATAAGAGGGGTGTGTGTGTGTGTGTGTGTGTGTGTGTGTTTTCAGAGAAGCTAGAGACTGGAGACTTAGAAGATCAGTTAGACTTACACTTATTGGATTACTTTAGGTGTGAGGTATTGATTTTTATGAGGATTGGCAGGGTATCAGGATTAGATTGGAAAGAAAGTGGTGAATGTAAGAGATATTTCAAAGGATTCAGTGACTAAGTGTTGAAGAGAGGTAGAGAAAGAGGGGTAACTCTAAAATTTGAATGACGTGACAAAATGTATAATAGATCCATGAATACACATAGGAGAGTCCAAAAAAAGGAAGTTAATTTGGAGGAAAATGAATTTTAGGTGGAAAAGGATAGAATATTCCAGTTGAGTTTAAAGACTATTATTCAAGAGATAAGGAAAGAATTAGAGATAGAAATCTTGAAAGTCACATACTGAGAAGTAATTGCTGAAAGGTCTTTCTGTTGAAGGGCATGTAGGGCAAGAGCAGAGTGCTTAAGACTCAGTCTTGGCATACGGCCCCATTTAGGGAATGGCAATAGGGAATAGAGCCAAACAAGTCAAAGAAAAAGGATGCCTATGAGTTGGAAGAGAACCAAGAAAGAACAAGGTTTTAGAAGTGAAGTAGAGTTTCAAGAAGTACATCAGTACTGTTATATGCTGGAGAGATTGAAAAGAAAAAAAAGAAAAAAATATATATATATATATTAAGATAATTTTTATGGTAATTTTCTCTTTCTTTTTGTTTTTTTATCCTCACCCAAGGACATTTTTGCATTCATCTTCAGACAGAGCGAGAGGAAGAGAGAGAGAAGCATTGACACGAGAGAGACACATCGAGTGGTTGCCACCCACACAACCCCAACCAGGGCCGGGGACAAACTGCAACCGAGGTACGCGCCCTTAGCAGAAACCGAACCCGGGTCTCTCTGGTCCGCGGGCCGACACTCTAACCACTGAGCCAAACTGGCCAGGGCAATTTTCTCTTTCTTAATGTCCTCTAATAATTCTTCTAGTTGTAAAAATGTTATAGGTGCTCATTATAGAAAATATAAAAGAGCACAAAGAAGAAATTTACATTTTTAGCAATCCCATTATTAAGAGAGGACTGCAGTGAATATTTTTTTGCTTGTACTTCAAATATCATTTCAATTTATGTTTACAGGTATAGATTCTTTTTTCTTTTTTAAAATATATTTTTATTGATTTAGAGAGAGAGGAAGGAAGAGAGGGAGAGAGAGAGAAACATCAAACATCAATCTGTTGCCTTCCACATGCACTCTGACCAGGGATCAAACCCCAAATCTGGGCATGTGCCCTGACCAGGAATTGAACCAGTAACCTTTCAATGCACAGGACAACTCTCAACCAACTAAGCTACACCAGCCAGGACTAGAATCATTTTTCCATACATGAAAGTCTCCCCTTTTCACTTACTTTACCATGAGCATTTTTTTCTTTTACATCAAATAAACTGTAGCAGGATCTTTAATGGCTGTTTAATATTAGATCATGCAATATCTTGGTCTGTTTAACTTCTTACTTTTGAGTATTTAGACTTTTTAATTCTGTGTTTGTTTCCACCATTTAGTCGATTATTTTTGTGTCCTGACATGTCATATAGACTGATGTCTTGACATATCATATAGACTGATAACCAGATTCCTGTGATATTCTAACTTTGCATCTCTTTCTATTTTTTATGAGTGTTTTAATGACTTAGTGAGGTCAAGTTATCAGGTATAACTAGCTAGTTACTGTATGAGCTGTGTTTTTCCTAACTGATTTCTCTACAACACAGTAGGAGTCATAGTAGTTAGTAACCTAGACTGAAAAATAAGGAGCATATTTGCTTCCAGGTAGAGGATTTGATTATTGCATGGTTGTTGGGACATGGAAAAGACTAGTTTTACCAGAATGTTGTTGACAGACCAAATTTTAAATTTTATGAGGTGAGTTAATAAGGAAATACAGACAGTAAACATTTATTCAACATCTTTTTTATTACTCACTGTGTGCAAAGCCAAGTGTGAGTTTGTAGATTACTCTTTAGAGCACTACCTAGAATTTTTTCCTCTTTTAGTATTTAGCAGATGTGAACCATGTCTTTTTTTCTATTCAATGATGGTAAGCACCGTGATAGTAGGGACTGGGTTTTTTGTTTGTTTTTGTAACAGTACTAACCATGGTGCCACATCCACAGTCAATACCAACAAGTATCTCTTAAGAGAAAATACAATATCTAAGGGTTTGACGGTAAAAAAAAAAAAAAAAAAGACCAAGATACAGCAGTATAAGTTATTACTGTGTTTTTAAATAGGAAACACCTGATTTGAAAGAGGCAGAGAAAGGAGACACCTGTGAATTTAACATGCCCACTCTGTGTCTTGCACTCTGGTAGATGTTAGACATGCAAGGTATGTACAATTCATTCCCTGTAATCATATTTGAGAATCACATTTGAGAGAAAAGGCAAGGAATGAATGTCCCTAAATAAAGATTGAATGAGTCAAGAAAACAGGTATAGAGAGAAAATAGCTTTGGAACAGAAGAGGAAGTCTTTTCCTCTGGAATTGAAGGGAAAAAATCAGGAAGATGACTTAAGATACAGAAAATTTTTGAGGTAGCAAGAAGGGTATGTGTGTTTCAGTCGAAAGAAAATATGAGCTCTAGAATAGTGCTGTCAAACTTTAATGTGCATATGAGTCATCTCAGGATCTTGTTAAAATATAGATTCTGATTCAATTAGTCTGGAATGAGGTCTGAGACTACATGTCTAATCAGCTTGTAGGTGTTGCTGATGCTGCTGATTTGTGAACCACATTTTGAGAGCAGGACTCTAATATTAGGCTTCCATATTCTGGTAAAATAACAGGCAAGCTGAGAATGGAAAATAGAGGATCAGATATTTGAAGAATGTGGGAAAGATTTAGAATACTCAATATGACAAACCTAAAATTATTAAGTTACACTAATGTATTTGGTATGAATTTAATCCCCAAAATTGGAATTTTCCTTGGATGTTGGATTGTTTCCAATAAGTAGTCTTTAATTTTCTTTTTAAAATATTAGAGTTTCTGAATAAGAAAAACCTTTAGTTTCAAAGTTTGTCAAAATCATGATCAACTTTTGCCCTGGCTGGATGGCTCACTTGGTTAGAGCATCATCTCAATGCTCCAAGGTTGTGGGTTTGATCCCTGGTCAGGGCACATACAAGAGTCAACCAGTGAATGCATGGATGAGTGGAACAGCAAACTGATGTCTCTCCCTCCCTTCCCCCTCCTCTGTCCTTTCTCCCCTTTCTCTCTCAAATCAATAATTTTTTTTTTTTTTTTTTTTTTTAATCCTCACCCGAGGGCCGAGGACATTTTTCATTTTTTGTTCAGATAGAGTGGGAGGGAGAGAGAGGAAGAGAGAGAGAGAAACATCGACGTGAAAGGGACACATCGAGTGGCCGCCACCCGCACGACCAACCAGGGCCGGGGACAAACTGCAACCGAGGTACATGCCCTTCGCGGGAACCGAACCCGGGTCTCTCTGGACCGCAGGCCTACGCTCTAACCGCTGAGCCAAACCGGCCAGGGCAATAATTTTTTTTTTAATCATGATCAACTCTAAAAGCATATCTAATAGTGTAAATGTTGGGTTGTTTCAAATAACTAGTCATTAATTTTCTTTTTTAAATTTTATTGGGTTGTCTGAATAATTTGAAAAACTTTTTAATACTTGTCAAAATCGTGAACAGCCAAAAAGCATATCTATTCTCAGTGTAAATGATTTATTTTTAAACTTTCAAATAATTTTTAGATAAATTTTTTAAAATAAATCTTAAAAGCACATTAAATAAAACAACATATATTATACTGATTTAACCATCTCTTTTTTTTTAATGTGTTTTTATTTATTTTGTAGATAAGAGGAAGGGAAAGGGAGAAGGAAAAAGAAACATTGATATGAGAGAAAAACATCAATCTGTTGCCTCCCGCATGCACCCCAGCCAGGATCAAACCCACAACCTGGGTATGGGCCCTAATCCGGAATCAAACCTGCCACCTTTCAATGCATGGGATGACGCTCAACCAATGGAGCCATACAGCCCAGGGCTGATTTTACCACTTTTAAAAAGTTATAACAATTCCCTTGATAAATGGATAAAACATATTCATTATTTTGTATGCATACTTTTATTTCCCTGCAATTTTTTTTTTTTAACCTAGGACAGTGTCAGTTATATCTATTAAATACAAACTTATCCAAAGAAACCAACTTTTGTTTTCTCACAGACACAGAAAAAACTCATGTAACCAAGAACTATCTTTACATTCTCTTCATGACTACACATTTTATATCTTTTTAATAATGATTTAAGTGGCAAAATAAATGTATTTAACATCACCCTAAAGCATTTATATATCCTTTAACCTGTTTGGTTAATGGTTATTCTAGAATGTATAAGAGACAAGGGTAAATTAAAAATATTTGATGACCAGTGATTTGCATTTCTGTCTTATTTAAAAATTGTTCAAGAGCTAAAGATTTTTCATTAATTATATTTTATACGAATTTAAAATCTTAAAGTTAACTTAAGGGTCTGAAACTTACAACATAGGCTAATATATTAAGCTGTAAGATTTGTGGTATTATAAGAATTGATCCCTTTTAATAAAGACATTATCTATTATAAAATGTAATGGAATACATAACTTCACAATTTTGTATTTTGAAAAAGAGTGATGTGAAATCAGTATAGGAAATTTAAGAAATTTTCCCTGGCTGGGTGGCTCAGTTGGTTGGAGCATCATCCCGTACACCAAAAGGTTGTGGGTTCGATTCCTGGTCAGGGTATATATCTAGGTTGCAGGTTCAATCCTCTGTCGGGGCACATGGGAGAGGTAACCAATCGATGTTTCTCTTTCACATTAAGGCTTCTCTCCCTGCCCCTCCTTTCCTGTCTCTCTAAAATCAATAAAAACACATCCTCAGGTGAGGATTTTTAAAAAAGGAAGAAAGAAATTTAAGTTAACTGAGGCATTTCCTGAGAAGAAAGTTCAAGTTTGCACAAACTCTTGTATCATACTAATATTATTTTCACATGGTGATAAAATCTGGGCAACAACAAAGAGCTGTTTTTTAAACAAGTTTAGGTTGTCCAAATAGCTATTGTAAATAGGATTTTATTTATTTATTTATTTTCTAATCCTCACCAAGGATATATTTCCATTTATCTTCAGATAGAGTAGGAGGGAGAGAGGGAGAGAGGGAGAGAGAGAGAAACATCGATGTGAAAGAGACACATTGACTGGTTGCTTCCCGCACAATCCCCACCAGGTCTGAGGACCAACCGCAACCGAGGTATGTGCCCTTGACCGGAATCGAACCCGTGGCTCATTGGTCCACAGGCCAACGCTCTAACCACTGAGCCAAACCGGCCAAGGCCCATTGTAAATGGGATTTTTATGTGAATTTTTTCTATACAATTATATACCAAATATTAAAACTTTTATTTGTTTAAGAACATTTTTTTCTTGTTCTAGTGACCAAGGTCAGTAATTAAACTCAGAGCTAGTCTATATTTTCCCTTGAATGTACAGCTTTTGTTTGGCAAGACCATTTTTTTCCTTAGACAGTACATTTAAATCATAAGAAGTAAGAGAAATCTTAGAAATCTGTGGGTTTTACTTAGTTAACCTGTTAACAGTGATTTTTATAAGCCAGTTGGAACAGGAACTTGTTCCAGTTTATTTTTTCCTTATTGATTAATGCTCTCTATAGATAGACAAGGTGTACCAATTTGTTTGCTAAAAAAATATTTCATGTTCATAAAGTGGAAAATTTTTACTTTCTGTGTAATTTAGAGGACCTAAGGATGATAAGGCAGCAGAATTTAAGGTAGAAGAAGGTGCCAATCTATTTAAAAAGTTGACCATATTTTCAAAGACTTTTTTCTTTATTTTTGTTAACATTAAAAAAAAATCTGTATGGCATGATAATAACTACATAAAAGAAAGATAAGATATTTTTGTATTGTCTAGGTAGCTTAGTAAGGTTAGAGCATCATCCTCATACACTAAGGTTGTGGGTTCAAACCCCAGTCAAGGCACATACAAGAAGCAACCAATGAATGTGTGAATAAGTGGAACAACAAATCAATATGTCTTTCTCTCTCCCCCTTCCTTTCTCTCTCTCTTAAATTAATAAATAAAAAAATTTTTTTAAAGATTTCTTTCTAGCCCGGCCAGTGTTACTCAGTGGATTGAATGTCCTCCCATGGACTGAGAGGTACCAGTTTGATTCCCGGTCAGGGCACATGCCCAGGTTGTGGGCTTGATCCCCAGTAGGGGGCATGCAGGAGATAGCCAATCCATATATCCCTGCCGCATTGATGTTTCTCTCTCTCCCTTCCTTTCTCTCTAAAAGAAAAAATCAATAAAAATATATTTTTTAAATTTAGATATTAACTTCAAAGACTGGAAACTCAGTGCCAAGTTCCTAAGATGCTCCGAACAGGCTGCTTCACATTTTGTAGATTTAACTCATAATTCTTTTTTTTTTTTATCCTCACCCGAGGACATTTTTCCATTTTTTGTTCAGATAGAGTGGGAGGGAGAGAGAGGAAGAGAGAGAAACATCGACGTGAAAGGGACACATCGAGTGGTTGCCTCCCACACGACCAACCAGGGCCGGGGACAAACTGCAACCGAGGTACATGCCCTTAGCAGGAACCGAACCTGGGTCCCTGTGGACCGCAGGCCGACGCTCTAACCGCTGAGCCAAACCAGCCAGGGCTAACTCATAATTCTTTACAAATATATCTATACTTTTCTCTTTTACACTAACTCATTTCCTTTTCCTTTTATTCATTGTTTAGTATCGTCAAAGCTTATCCTGATGAAAAATAATTTGACTGGTTTTGAGAGAGACCAAAAAGGGCCTGTCATGCCCTGGCTGGTTTGGCTTAGCGGTTAGAGCGTCGGCCCAAGGACTGGAGAGTCCCGGGTTCAGTTCCTGTTAGGGAAGGGTGCCTTGGTTGCAGTTTGTCCCCGGCCCCAGTTGGGGTCGTGTGGGTGGCGGCCGCTTGATGTGTCTCTCTCACATCGATGTTTCTCTCTCTCTCTTCCTCCCTCTTTCCCTCTCGCTCTGTCTGAAGATAAATGCAAAAAAAAAAAATGTCCTCAGGTGAGGATAAATTTAAAAAACAAAACAAAAAAAGGATCTGTCATGTTAATAATTGGTGTGTCCTAGAGTCTGCTTTTAAATATTTGTAGAATTTTCGCCCTGGCTGGTTTGGCTTAGTGTTTAGAGTGTGGCTCAGTGAACTGAGCATTGGCCCATGGACTGAGAGGTCTGGGTTTGATTCCAGGTTAGGGCACATGCCCAGGTTGTGGGCTCGATCCCCAAAAGGGATCGTGCAGGAGGCAGCCAATCGATGTTTCTTTCTCACATCGATGTTTCTATCTCTCTCTGCCTTCCTCTCTCTCAAAAAATCAATAAAAACATATTTTTAAAAATGTATTCCATACTGGAGAATTCTTTCTGGATTACTGTTTTAACTAGGTATGTCTTTAAATGTATCTAATGAGAAGTTGACTGTAATTAGTTTCATTTTTATTCTGTTGTGTTTTTAATCCTGACTACAATATAACTAGTCATAGATATTATAATATTAGATTTTAAGAAAGTAAAGTCAGGCCTTTTCATCTGAGGCATTCTTTTTTTTCTCATTGGTATTTTCTGGGTTAATTTTTGCAGGTTTTTCACAAAATTTGATGAGGAGTAACAAGTTCCCTAAGGTATATTTAGTAGTTTACAGTCTTATCTTTTTTTTTTTTCAACCCTCACCTGAGGACACTTTTTGCATTTATAGAGCGAGAGGGAGAGAGGGAGGAAGAGAGAGAGAGAAACATCGATGTGAGAGAGACACATCGAGTGGCTGCCACCCACACAACCCCAACCAGGGCCGGGGACAAACTGCAACCGAGGTACGTGCCCTTAGCGGGAACTGAACCCAGGTCTCTCCAGACCACGGGCTAACGCTCTAACCGCTGAGCCAAACAGCCAGGGCTACAGTCTTATCTTTTAATAATTGACGAGTAGCTAAAAAGTTTTCAAATAGATATTGCTTTAATTTTTTTTTTTTTAATCGTTACCTGAGGATATTTAGGGAAGGTGGGAGGGGAAGAGAGAGAGAGAGAAAGAAGTATCTGTCGGTTGCCTCCCATATGCATTCCAGCCTGGGATCTAACCTGAAACCTGGGTATGTGCCCTGATGGGGAATTGAGCTCACAACCTTACGGCTCCCAGGACAACACTCCAACCAACTGAGCCACACTGGCAAGGGCTACATCACTTTAATTTTATTGTATTTCAGTGGTATTTGAAAATTGGCAAAGTTTGCAAAGAAGCTTTACCAAGAAGTCTTATAGTTCACCATGTGTCTAGATTTTGTGTCTGTAAGCCCCAAGTAAATATATATATAGACAGTATGTATAATTTCTTGTCTGTTCACTCAATTTTTAAAATGTTCTATAGCCATGTCGAATGTGAAGTGATCCAGAATAATTGAGGTTGTCATTGGTGAAGAATTCTAAACACTTGAACCATGTTCTCTTTTAATTCTTTACTATGATTAGGTAGAACTTCAAAATTCTATCCCAGCACTTTTGTACCTTAAGGATCAAAGGAGGTATATGAAAAAGGAATTGGAAACTAAAGTACTAGACATATATAAAGTGTTATAACTTTGATTTTTACTAAAGATCTACAATAAGAAAATATTTTAAGGGAACCATGATCATATATTCATTTACATTTGGGCTGCAGATTATGAATAAGAAATTTGCTTCAGTAATAATACTTGAGTGGGATGCTTGCTGGTTCGGTGACCTTCAGTTATCATTTATTGTCTAATGCTGAAACAGATGGCATAGTGTGATGGGCTATGCTACTGAATCAAAAATGTTCTTTTCTCTATTCAAATTGTCATTTGACTCTTTTTGTTATTACTGTTCTTTCATTCCTAGCAGCCAGATGTGTACTATAGGAAGGCAAGATACAGAAAAGGTTTGGGGTGAAGTAGTATTTGTATCTTTGTATATTTGATACAGCTAATTTTTCTTTTAATCTGATTTTCATAATTGGGTCTAAATTCTGTTTCATTTATTGCAAGTAGACTTAACACAAATTTGTTAACTTATTATTCTGTTTTTATAGTTTTCAGCATATGATTTCATCCCATCTTCAAAATTAAAGCCCTCCCAAGGAATGTCGGTCAACAACGATGATTTATGTTTTAGCAGAAAAAGAGTGTCAAGAAACTTATTTCAGAATAGTCGGGATTTTAACTCAGATTCACTTCCTGTATGTGCTGCTGGTAAGTGATAGGTCCAGGTAATGGACATGTTGAACTAAGTGAAAGATTTCTCTAAACTTTATAGATTATTTAAGGTCTCATAGAACTTATAATCTAGTAGACAGTTCAGATTCAATAAATATTTGTTAAATATCTGATAAGAAGTGGACACTTTGACATAATTGTCTCCTAAGACCCTGGAAGGGTTTTCTCACTGAAACCCTTTAAGTCCTGATGTAAGTCAATATTGTTGAGTGTCTTCTATGTGTCAGGTACTTTCATAAGTACTGGGCATATACAGTCAACAAAGAGGGAAAACTTTGTGCCTGGTAGATCTTGCATTCTGTTTGGGGTGAAGTAGATATTAAATAAATGCAAAACATATTAGGTTAGATGGTGATAAATGTAAGCAAAGAAGAGGAATATGAAGGAAACACTATTTCAAATAATGTGTTGAAAGAAGGCCATATTCAGAAAAAAATACTTGAAGCAAACAACATAGATATCTAGAAAGAAGAGCAAATAATTCCAGGAAGAGGGAACAGTAAGTGCAGAGTATGGAACATGTTTGAGAAAGATCAAAGAGGCTGGTAAGTCTGGAATGAAATGGGTAAGGGGAAGAGAAGTAGAAAATGAAATTCAAGAAATATTAGGTGTTCTTATTTATAAGACTTAGTGGGCTATTGAATGAACTTTGGCTTTTACTCTTAGTTAGGAACATTTTGAGGAAAGAAGTAACATTAATTGCCTTGTTTTGGATGTTACGTTTAAAGTAGTCTTAAGGAGGGCAAGGGCAAAAACAGGGAGTCTGTTTTAGTAATCCAGGCTAGAGTTGATGGAGGCTTTAACCAGGGTAGCAGTGAAAGTGATTAGATTCTGATTATATGTCAGAAGTGGAGTTGAGATGATTTGTTGATGGATTTGGTACTAGGAATGGAGTGTCAGAGAGAGAGAGAGAGAGAGAGAGAGAGAGAGAGAGAGAGAGAGAGAAAGAAGTCAAGAGTACCATAAAGTTTGCTTGGCCAGAGCAACTAGAAAGATGTTTAATTGCCTAAGTGTTACAGAAAGTAAATATTATTGTAGTTCAGAGGACATTGTCATTGTCATGGGTCATATCAGTTAGAAAATACATTGAAGAGGAGATAGTACTTGCGTTGCATCTTTTTTGAGATGTATATGATACAAGTAGTTAGATGGGAAGTATGAGAAGAGCAAAGGCTTATATTAAGAATGGGCTTAGCCCTGGCTGATTTGGCTCAGCAGTGGAGCGTCGGCCCAAGGACCGAAGAGTCACGGGTTTGATTCCGGTCAAGGGCACTGTACCTAGGTTGGGGTTCAGGCCCTGGTCGCAGTCATGCAGGAGGCAACCAATTGATGTGTCTCTTTCATGTTGATGTCTCTCTCTCTCTCTCCCCCCCACCCCCCACTCTATCTGAAGATAAAAATGGAAAAAAGTATCCTTGGATGATGATTAAAAAAAAAAAAGAATGGGCTTGAGATATTCTGGGAATTGTGTTAAGGCAAGATTCATTTTAGATGGTCAAAGAGAAATTTGGATATGGGGACCCCTGTGCTAGGCTTAAAAATTTGAGCTCATACTTATAAAGTATAGGGAGCTAATGGAGATGTTGTTGTTAAGGAAAAAAGCCAGGTAATAAGGTGTTTGCAAATGGAATAAAAAGGAATAATCAGGAAAATATGATGACTGGACATAAAAGATGAAGAAAGGGAGTAGAGAAAGATATCAAGACTTAGCTCCCAGCTAATTAGAAAAATGATCACGTGTTACCAAAACGAAACTAGTTGGAAAGGAAAAACATTTTATAAGGTAAAGATGTTAACATTTATTTAGTGTCCAAATGGTATCAGTTACTGAAATTTGTTGGCTGCGAGTTTGGACACAATGTTAAGAAAACATTGTTACCCTAGTAGAATTGATAGATCTTTATGCAGTAATATTCCATGGTATTTTCATATAAAAATGAAGTGTTGTAATGATTGTGTAGTTTAATGTTTATTTAATAGAGAGCAAGAAATACAAGAAGATATCCAGTTATGCTTATACCATTACTTTGGATCTTTATAAGGCTCATGATATCTGTACCATTGAGAAGCTCTTACCTAGTAGTACAGATTTTAAATAACTAGATGATAAGACGACATATAACCTAAAGCTAGATTGGATGATACAAATTATAAGTATATAGTGATTCAAGAAAGGAAAAGATCATAGGTATTGAAGTGATTTACAAAAACACCAAGAAAGAGACTGGACTTGAGCTAGACTTTAAAGAAGGGAAGGGTCTGTAATTGGTAGTAAGGCAAAAGGGACTATTGCATGTAGGGAGAATAATCAAAACATAAAGGTGAGAATTAACTTAGAAGATGTCCAGTACATGAAAAATAAAGGGGCTTGAAATTGTAAGAAGAGAATTTTAGAAATCATAGTTACAGAACTGTGAGAGATCAGCTCATTTTATATATGAATAGATGAATGCCAGAGAGGTCATTGTTACCTTCTTTAATTCAAACTTATTCCTCCGCCCAGGATTAACCTTAACCAGTCACAGGAGAGCGAAAGCAATCTGGGAAGTGTAACTGGATAAGCTTGGAAGCTATGTGAATGTTGTGTTATATGTTAGGAAAGAAGGTAGATGAGTTCTGCAATAGAACTTTTTGGGTAGAGTGTATACTACAAATACTAGGAAGAAGGAAAGCCAGGTCTGAGGGAACATTTTATGGTAAGAGAAGGGAGCATGTAGGAAGAAACTGTCTTTATCTACATTATTTAATATGCTTTTCTCTGCACTTTACCTGTCTATTTTCTGTCCTTTAATCCCTACCACTAATTAGATCTGCCAACAGCAAAAGCTTTATCTGTTTCTTGCCTGCCAGCATCACTGTCCATATACTTTTATATTTATTCCACACAAATGACACCTACATTTATGAAATTAGATATTCATGAAATAAAACTAATTTTTACTTTTATGTTTTTCTTCCCTTCCTGCCAAAGGCACTACTGGGACTCATCAGACAAATCTTTCTGGGAAATGTGGACAACTTGGATTTTCACATATATGTAGTAAAACTGGAAGTGTGGATTCTGATTTACAGTACCTGGGGACAACTAACAGTCATCAAGATAAAGGTTTAAATTCCAAATTTATTTAGATACAAATGATTTATAAATGTTGTGTGGGGTTTCCAAATCTAGCTTGTATGTTATTTTGTATAATTATACTCATCAAAAAAAGTTATATTTTAGTAAAATTTATAATAATATTTTAATAACTATTACCCTAAAATGATAGATACCATAATTTTGGTATAAATATGACTGATTAAAATTAGAGTTTCTACTCATGGTAGCGATGAACATTTTAATACTAAGTAATTGAAAGTAACATTATCCATTAAGGAGTACTATGTTAGCAGGAGACAATTATTTTCCATAATAGTTTTATTTATTTATTTTTTTAATTAATTTATTTTTGTTACAGATGTTTCTCCTTTTTCCCCACAGACAAGGCTATTTAGAATTTATTATGTCTCCTGTTAGGAGCCATAACTTCCTGAATAGCTTTCATTTCAGATCTCTTATAAAGTCTATAAGATACAGAACAAAAGGAAGATTTAAGGCTGTAAGTCATATAGATTTTGGATTCGAAGGGTTTGTGTGTTTATTTTAGTTTTCCACGCTAATTAATAGTTTTATCCATTGTTATTTAGAACTAGGCGCAAAAAAAAATTTCTAGAGATATTTTAATTTTTGTGTATTTACTAAAATTTTTTGAATGGTAGCAATGTATGTACTTCTGTTTGTATTTTTTTTATGAAAAAGTAATGCTCATTTGAAATTAATAAGGAGGATATAGTTAATATAGCACTTACATTTATTTTAGCTATAGTTTCCTCCAACCACTCCAAAGGGCCATATGATTCCATAAAGTTTTTCTTTGTGGTATTGTTCCAAATAAAATAGTTCATCTTTCTTAATAATGCAGGTATTTCCTAAATCTTGGCTTAATGCCTTTGGGATTCATAATTAGTAGAAGCAGAGAGGACTCTCTGTGTTGCTTAACCTGTTCCTGTTTAGGATATCCCTGAATGGTTACTTGACTTTGAAGACTACTTTCACTCTCAGAGTTTAATCAAATCTTTGTAGTGCATCTAATTTTCTATAACCTCTCAGAATACATATTAGAGCAGCTGTTAAAGGGATATCATGTTCTTCTAAAGTCAGGATTTAACTTAATAGTAAGTTATAAATTAAAAATTTTGTCAGGACCACCACCTTCTCAGCTAACATTCTCCATGGTGTTTCTGAAGGACCAGGGGTGTGAATACCAGATGCCAAATCATCTAGAAATTCCTGTCCCAATTTTAAATGTTCCAGTAAGCCACACTACATGTTGGTATATTTTGTTGCATACCATTGATTCTATTTATATGCATAAAGAGATCTGATGTTTGATTTCTTTGTAAGAAATATACTTAAGTCTCTTAATAAAAGGAATATGTAATGAGACCCTGACATGGAAGCATCAGAATGTATTAATAGAGCCCTGTAATTGAACCCAGGAAATAAAGTTTTCATTCTGTATATAAAATTTTTACCACTGTAGCCCATTTTCCACCCAAATAAGATTTAGGTAGTAGTAGAGGGTCTAACCATGTTGGATATGAATTAAAACGAAATGATATATAATATATATAGTTGTTTTAAGTCTTCAGAAGAATGTTGTATTTGTTAGTATACATAAGTCATGGAAAGTCTTCAAAAAAAAAATATTGAAGGGCTCAGCCGGTATGGCTCAGTGGATTGAGCGATGTCCTGTGCAGGAGGCAGCAGATAGATGTGTCTCTCTTACATCCATGTTTCTCTCTCTCTCCCTTCCTCTCTCTCTAAAAAATCAATAAAAACATTAAGAAATATATATTGAAGGAAATTTTAAGGGAACCCCTAAAAGGTTACAGTAGACTTTCATATTAGTTGAGGAGTAAAATGAAAAGGTCAGTAAAAGACAAGAAAAAAGTAATAAAGAAGAAACACAACAAATAGGAAACACAAAATAAGACAGTAGAAGTAAACCATATCAGTAGTTCCTATAAACATAAATGGACAGAATGTATCATTTAAATAACAAAGATGATTATATTTTTAAAAATGTAAATGCTATTTGTAAGTCACACCCAAAGTAGAATGCAAGAAATTAAAACATGGAAAGCATACTGTAGTTCCCTCTTATTCGAGGTTTTGGTTTCTGTGGTTTCAGTTACCCCACAGTCAACCTAGATCCAGAAAATCTAAATAGAAAAATTCTAGAAATAAATGATTTTAAATTACGTGCTGTTCTGAGTTGCATGACAAAATCTCTCGCTCTCTCACTCGTGCCACTCAGGACATTAATCATTTCTTTGTCCATTATATCCACTCTGTATATACTACCCTCCCATTAGTCACTTAGTAGTCATCTTGGTTGTCAAGTCAATTGTCGTGGAATTGTAGTGCTTGTGTTCAAGTAACCCATATATTACTTAGTAGTGGCCCCAAAGCACAAGAGAAGTGATACTGGCAATTCAGATATGCCGTAGAGAAGCCGTAAAGTGCTTCCTTTAAGTGAAAAGGTGAGTACAGTACAGTAAGATATTTTGAGAGAGAGACCACATTCAATTCACATAACTTTTATTGAGGTACATTATTATAATTGTTCTACATCACTGCTTCTAATGTTCTTTTTATTATTATTTATTGTTAACTTCTTACTCTACCTAGTTTATAAATTAAACTTTACCATAGATATTATGTACAGGAAAAACATAGTATATATAGGATTTGATACTATCCGTGGTTTTAGGCATTCACTGGGTGTCTTGGAACCTATACCTCAGGATAAGGAGGTAACTACTATACTAGACAAATACTCAGAGCAGGTATAAAAATATTGATGTTAAGGAAAATATACACACTAAAGCTAAAAACACTTTTAGAGCTAAAGAGGGTCATTATGAGAAAAAAGAACAATTCACTAAGATAAGACTTTTTAAAAATGTGTGTGTGTACATGTATGTGTGAGTGTATATTTATATAATTTGACAAAATTACAAGGAGAAAATTAATAAATCTATAAATGTTAGTAGAAAAATTTAATAGGATAAAGAAGTTTGGGATAAGATGATGCAGAATATTTGAACAACACAGTTAATAAGCTTATCACAGTTATCTCAGTTAGAAATATAAAAACTGAACAGACCTATAATTGTTAAAGGAATTTTAGATTTAAATTTTACCTACAAAAACAAACAAAATATCCCAGACACAGATGATTTTCCTAGTGTTCTATCAAACCTTCAAGGCAGCCCTGGCCAGTTTGGCTCAGTGTTTAGAGCGTTGGCCTGCGGTCCAGAGAGACCCGAGTTCGGTTCCCGCTAAGGGCACGTACCTCGGTTGCAGTTTGTCCCCAGCCCCTGGTTGGGTCGTGAGGGAGGCAGCCACTCGATGTGTCCCTTTCACATCGATGTTTCTCTCTCTTTCTCTCTCCCTCCCACTCTATCTGAACAAAAAATGGAAAAATGTCCTCCAGTGAGGATTTAAAAAAAACCTTCAAGGCAAAGGTAAATCCGATCTCATACAAACTAAAAGAATTAAGAAAGAAAGAAGCCTCCCTAATTCATTTTATGAAATGAATATAACCTTAATACCATGAGCAGATATGGTCAGTGAATAAAGCAAAATAAATGTGGTCCGGTGTTACTTTTATGAAAGTCAAAGTCCTAAATAAAGTACTAGCAAACCAAGTCTACATATTGGCTAGTGAGTGTTTATAAAATTTGTATGTTACATATTATGCCTAAGTAAGTATTTTCCAGAAAAACCTGTAGTTAAACCTCATCACAGCAAGTGAAAAACCATATAATTGTATCAATAGATGCAGTAAAAGCAGTTGATGATAATTCAACATCCATGTGTAATTACAAACTCATAACAAGCTAAGAATAATTTTCTTAACCTGATTAATGATACCTGTTAATACCAATAGCAAATATACAGTCATAAAATATTAGAATTCACTTTAAAGTCAAGAATAAGACACACATGCTCACTGTTACCACTGCTATTGAGCATTTATTATTAATTCCTCTAATATTTTTTGAGACCAGACACTGTTCTAGAATCTAAAGACCAAAATCTAGTAGAGGAGAAGATAATAAATGAGCAATAAGAATGGAATTAAGTGCTATGAAAAAAAATAAGGCAGCATGAGGGGACAGAATGTGACAGGGAAGTCCTCTCTGACGTGACAACATCTAAAAAGAAACCTGAATGAAGTGAGGCTGTGAACCACATGGGTATCTGGAGAAAGAACATTCTAACCAGAGAGAACAACAAAATATAGATGCTGTGAAATAGGACCATATTTGGCTATTTTGGAGGAATAGATAGCAAGGAAGTCAGTGGAGTGAATGAGGGGGAGATAGGTGATAATATGACCTTGTAGGGCATGGTAAGGATTCGGGATTTTATTCTGAGTGAGTTGGGAAGTCATTGGAGGTTTTTGAGAAGAGAAATAGCATGATCTGACTGCCTTTTAAAAGAATCAGAGCTGCTGTGTAGAGAATAGACTTGGCAGGAGTGGTGATAGGTACAAAGCAAACGAGTTAGGAAGTTATGGCAATAGTAAAGGTGAGCTGATATGGCTTGTGTTAGAGAGGAAGCAATGAAAATGATGAAAAGTGGTTGGATTTGATATACAGCATGGCTGTAAAGTCTGGAAACATCAGTAATTTTATTTTACATATATACTAATGTAATATGAATAAGCCATTTATTCTGTATTCACCCAAGTTTCCAGATTTAGTGATCACCCTGTATCACTAATGTAGGGCCAATGAGATCTTTTAATAGCTTAGATATGAGGTTCCAGAGAATAGTTAAGGATGAGTCCAACACTCGTGGCCTGAACAACTTGAAGAATAGAGCTACCATTGACCAAGAAGAGGAAAATGAGGAGAAGCAGATTTGTCTGGGAAATCAAGAGTTTTGTTTGGGATATGTAACATTTGGAACATCTGTCTCTTTAGAGAAGATGTCTAGTGGCGTTTTGATGCTGAGTTAGGGAGTACCTAGCTCAAAATTAAAAGTATAAAATTTGAAGTTGAAGCCCTGGCTGCTCTGGCTCAGCAGTTAGAGTGTCGGCCCATGGACAAAAGGGTCCCGGGTTTGATTCCGGTCAAGGGCTTGTGCCTAGGTTTCAGGTTGGATCCCCGGCACCAGTTAGGGTTATGTGGGAGGCAACCAGTTGATGTGTCTTTCTCTCTCATCGATGTTTCTCTCTCTCTCCCTTCATCCCTTCCACTCTCAAAAAAAAAAAGATCAGTGGAAAAATATCCTCGGGTGAGGATTAACAAAAAAAAAAATTGATAAGGAAGAAACAAAAATTGCCATTATTCCCAGATAAAACATGGTACAGTGTAGTGGTTAAGAGCACAGGCTTGGAAGGCAGAATGCCTGGGTTAATATCTCAGTTTTATAATTTCCTAGTGTGTGACTTTTATTAATTTACTTATTTTTTCTTTGTACTTTTCTAAATCTGTAAAATAGAGATAATACCTACCCCACAGGATTCTTTTAAGGATTAAATTAGTTAATACATATAAAGTATTTAGAACACCACTTGGCACATAGTAAGACTTCAGTAAACATTAGATCATCATGACTATCATCATAGTCACCATCATCATTATTATTACCATTATTAGATTATCTCCACAGAATATCCAAAAGAATATACAGAAAACTATTAGAATATTAAATAATTTAGCAAGGTTGCCAGGTATAATACTAGGATATAAAGCTCAATAAAGTTCCTGAACACAAGCAACTTTCAGAAAATGTAGTTTTTAAGAAATTATAGTATCAACAGAATTTGTAAATATCTGGATATCTAACAAAGATTTGCATGTCCTTTATATAATAGCTAAAATACTTTTTTGAGAGACATGAAAGAAGACCTGAATAAACTAAAAGATCTCATATATAAATTTTAATCCTCACTCAAGGATATGTTTTTATTGATTTTTTTTTTTTTTTTTTTTAGAGAGAGAGAAAATAAAACATCAATGTGATAAACATCAATCGGTTGGTTGCCTCTCGTATATAGCCCCACCAGGTATTGGACCTGCAACTTAGGTATGTGCCCTGACTAGGAATCAAACCTGCAACATTTTGGTGTACAGGACAACACTCTAACCAACTGAGTTACCTGGCCAGGGCTAAAATATCCCATATTTTTAAACAGGGAAACTCAATATCAGAAAAATGATGGTTATTCCCAGATTAATCTGTAAATTCAATGTCATTTCAACCAAAATCCCAACAGAATCTTTTATGGATCCTGTTTCAGGCTGATCCTGAAATTCCTATGAAAGAATGGACAATCAAAAATGGCCTAGAGCCCTGGCCAGTTTGGCTCAGCAGTTTGAGTGGGTCGGCCTGCAGACCAAAGAGTCGTGGGTTTGATTCTGGTCAAGAGTATGCACCTCGATTGTGGTTCAGTCCTGGCCCTGGTCGGGGTTGTGCGAGAGGCAACCAGTCAATATGTCTCTCTCACATTGATTCTTCTCTCTCTCACTCACTCACTCACTCTGCCCACCCCTTCCACTCTGTCTGAAGATAAATGGAAAAATATCCTCGGGTAAGGATTAAAAAAAAAGAGAAGAATGGCCTAGATAATTCTAAAGAACAAAAATGGAAGGGAACTTATCCTATCAGATAGCACGGTTATAAAGAAAACATAATAGGTGTACATAAATAGATTAATGGAACCAATAAGAAGCATCTAAGAATAGACCCAAATAATATATAGGAGATTTATAGATGAAAGGGAAAGAATGGATAGCTCAAAATGTGGCACTGGGAAAATTGCACTATCTATATAGAAAAATGTTAAATTAGATCTTTACCTTACACCGTACAAAAATATAAATACCAGATGCAATAAAAACCTTAATGTGAAAAGCAAAATCTTAAAACTCTTAGAAGTTGTATTATAAAGAGGTAACATATTCTCTCTTTTTTTTTTTACTTTTTATTCTGTATTGGTTTCAGGTATACAGCTTAGTGGGAATAATGTATTCTCTTTTGTTTTATTACAGCGTATGCTAGCCTAAATTTTGGCAGTAAGACACAGCAAACATTTGGTAGTCAAACAGAACATACTTCATCATACTCTGATCCAAATCCAAATCCAGGAGCCTTCATCCTTCCATCCTATCCTCTCTCATCACCTCGAACTAGCCCAAAACATATATCTCTTACTGTATCTCCAAAGAAGTCTCAAGATAATTCTGTTAATTTCTCAAATTCCTGGCCTCTTAAAAGCTTTGAAGGACTGTCAAAGCCAAGTTCTCAGAAAAAGCTTGTCAGCCAAAAGTCATCTGGCTCTACAGGAAAAAACGATGGTAAAAATTAATATTTTTTTCAAATTTATTTGTATGTTTGATTGTTCTTTTGAAGTTATAGTCGTTAGATCTTTAAAAGCTGGTAAATTGCATTTTATTTCTGTGCCTTAGGAAATATTTAGGAAAATAGCAATATGTTAACTAGATCAAATATGTAACATAAAATTCAGTTGAACTTGTTAATTCTTTTTTTTCTTCTATTGCCACTTCAAAATCTTTTTCAGAACTAGGCAAATAATAATGCTTTATAATGGATATGAACGTGAACAGTCTGAGAGACTACTAACAAATTTTAGCTTTACAAATATAAAATGTCATTCATATATTTACTATAATGTCTAGTATTCATTCATTCAGCATTTATTGAATGTTTACTATATGTTAAAATTATTTTGATGGGCCTGGCCAGTGTGGCTCAGGGGGTTGAGCATTGTCCCATGCACCAAGATTCCCAGTTAGGGCACATGCCCAGGTTTCGGGCTCGATCCCCGTAGGGGGCCTGCAGGAGGGAGCCAATCGATGTTCCTCTCACATCGATATTTTTATCTCTCTCCCTCTTTCTTCCTTTATTTCCAAAAATCAATAAAAACATATTTTTTAAAAAATTGTTTTGATGGATTTTCTATTATTTATTTTTAGCTAAAATATTCTTTTCTTGCCTGGCCAGAGTGGCTCAGTTGGTTGAGTGTCGTCCCGTGCACCAAAAGGTTGCTGGTTTGATTCCCAGTCAGAGCACACACCTGGGTGGTGAGTTTGATTCTCGGTTGGGGCACTTAGAGAGGCAACTGATAGATGGTTTTCTCTCACATCCATGTTTCTTTCTCTCTCTTAGCATGTCCTCGGGTGAGAATTAAAATATTATTTTCTTACCAATAGCCCACTCCAAAATTTTGAAATTAGCAAATAAGTTTATTCAAGACAGATTCAGTCTCAAAAATAAAAAGTCTGTTAAAGGCAACCCCTATGTCCCACATGCTTCCCTATCCCCAGCGTCTGAGATAAGATAATTTCACCTTTAAACTATCCAACAATGCTAATGCTCCAGTTTATAAACATAAGGTCACTTTAACATATAGTCGGTCAATTTTATCACTTTCTGTTAGCACTGAACCTTCATTCCTTGCATTAATTTCTTTCTGAATTTGTCTTTCCTACAAAATCAAATATTATTATTGAAAGCTGAGACATTATTCACCTTGTTCTCCCTAGTAACCAATATTACTGATTTGCATATAGTAGTCATTCAAATGTTGCTTATGTAATTAAATCAAGCAAGAAAAGTAGCTCTTCTACCATATTATGGACTTTACCATACAAACATTAGTCATGGTGATGTATGTGAAAGAAATTTAACTTGGTAAATAAAATATTTTTATTTCTATAAATTAATCTGTAGTGGCTCATTTTTGTTATATTTGTTTAGCGGACAATGATACCTTTTTTTTTTTTTATCCTCACCCGAAGATATTTTTCCATTTTTGTTCAGATAGAGTGGGAGGGAGAGAGAAACATCGACTGATTGCCTCCCACACAACCCCAACCAGGGCCAGGAACCGCAACCGAGGTATGTGCCCTTGACTGAAATCGAACCCCTGACTCACTTGTCCTCAGGCTGATGCTCTAACCACTGAGCAAAACTGGCCAGGGTTGGACAATGATACTTTTATCTCATTTTAAGTAGTAATCTATTTCTAATGAAAAATGATGTGCTTTTTAATGTTAAAACACTGTATTCCAAACACTTGTGATTAAAACTTCCACTTTTCTGAAATTTAAAAAAAAACAAAATTTACATTTTTTGCGCAGGAGAAAGTTCTCAAGAAAAACCTCCAGTTCAACTTAGACCTGCCTTGGTGAGATCACCATCTTCCCGAAGAGGTCTGAATGGGAACAAGCCTGTCCCTCCCATACCAAGGGGAATCAGCCTTTTGCCTGATAAAGCTAATTTAAGCACAGTGGGACCCAAAAAGAGCGAGCCTGATGATATTTGGAAGAGTGAAAATGATCATCTTAAAATTGATCTTTCCGAATTAAATATCAAGGATAAAGATTTGGATCAAGAAGAGGTTAGAACCAAATATCATTTTTAATAATTGTGAAATATGTGTAATTTTCTATAGTAGTTTTATTTAAGGAAAAATCAAGTCGTTTTTAATTCCATAACATGTTTTCTTACTTTTTTTCTTTAAGAAGTCTTCTTTACCTACCTAAACTCATTACGTGTTTTCTTATTTATAAAAATATTTCATGTTCATTATAGAAAATATGGAAACTTTAGTGAACTAATAGGAAGAAAATTCATTACACCAAATCCCACTGCCTAGAATAATTTACTGTTAACACTCTAATGTGTTTTCCTTCAAGTATTCTATGCATATATTATTCCTTTTAAAATTAAAAGTAAGAGTAACATAGCAATATACTCTTGCACTAACCCCTCCCAAATGACAATTTGTCATATTTATTTCCATTTTTTAAAATAAATGAAACATAATATAGTTCCCTCCCCATCCTTGAGCATGTTCCTTGTGCGTATATGTGCAAGTTTATTTATCTTTATGAAATTGAGATCATAATGGATACTCATCTTTGAATTCTAGGTCACTCTATTTAATCTATAGAAATAGATTGCCAATATGATAACTCTTACATATTAACATACCAGAGAAAGAATGTGGCTGCTGTGTTACTTTGAATTCAGAGCACTATTTTGATAGATGCTTCCTTTTAATCATTTCAATTTGCCTGATGTCAGGTTTAAAAAAGTGTTACATTAAATATGTAAACTGAAACACTAGATGTTAATATTTTGTGGTCTTTTTAAACTGATTTTTAAAGCTGTAAGCATCATGTACAGATTGCTCAATAAAATAAATATTAATACATATTTATTTTTAAAGCATTTTTTAACATTAAGCATGTGTAAAACTAATAAAGTACCCAAATTGATTCTAAATGAGTCATTCCAAATTCTAACTGCTTGTAAAAATTTTTCCTTGGTTTTTGTTTATTTTTGCAACTGTGTTCTAATGGTACTTGGAAAGGGATTTATTTAAAGAGAAGAAACTTATAGAAGAGGCATTTACCTATATAACTCATAACTTGCATCTGATTATATATTTTTGCATTGTTTTTATGATAACTTAAAAATAGGCCTTTTTCTTTTAGTGAATAATTGAATAGGTACTTTTTAAAATATAATTATTAGTAAATGTAAAAGGATACTACTCTTTGGATATTGAGTCTTTCAGAGATTTAATAGTAGGCAAGTGGCCATACTATTGAATCAACAATTATAATTGTTATAATCAAAATGTAAACAAAACACAGTTTATGTATATTTCTGTGTTCCTTAATTTGTTCAAATTTCTATTCCCAACCTTAATATATTAGTTTCAAATTATGATTTCTACTCTGCATTCTTCGAAATACTTGGCTTTAGAAGTTACATAAAAAGATCTGTTGCTTTCTGAACTCTAATACTGGCAGGCTGGATATGAACTTTAAATTTTAGAAAACTGATTACTTTTTACTAACCTCATGCAACTTCTAAATAGTTACATAAACACACAAGTGAACTAAGATTAGCTCTGTGACGGTAACTCACTCTGCTGTCTACTACCTGACTCAGTGATTCAGTTATTAATTGAATTGTTACAATGTATTGGTCTTTGTGTACAGTGCTGAAAATACCATGAGATCCTTTCTCTTAAGGGGTTTACAACCTAGTGGGTTGTTTATAAATACCTAAAAGATGAAAACTTTATTTATACTGTGTGCAGATATGGTAATATCCACCTTGTTAGTACTGGATTGAAGAAGAGTGGCTAGCTAGATACAGTTAATAGATTTTAAAATCTAAGGGTAACTTTTACTATTATAATTGTTTTTCTCAGATGCAGAGCTCTCTTAGGTCCCTTCGTAACAGTGCAGCTAAGAAAAGAGCAAAACTGAGTGGCAGTACTTCTGATCTTGAAAGCCCTGATTCTGCAATTAAGCTCGACTTGACTATGGACTCCCCATCTCGATCTTCCTCTCCAAACATCAGCTCTTACAGTGAAAGTGGAGTTTACAGCCAAGAGTCACTGACTTCTTCTCTGTCTACAACTCCCCAGGGGAAGAGAATAATGTATTTTATGTTTTAAGTTGTTAAATGAATGCTAATCTGTAGTTTGTAGTCTTGAAGCCCTAATATCATGTTTGAAAAAAAAAACAAAAAACACACCTTTAAAACAATTTTCTCATTTTTAAAATGTTGAAATACATTTAAAGACAATGGAAAAATTTACACATATTACTTTGCTTGGCTTTGGTTTGGGAAAGGGGTGAAGAAAGAGAACACAACCCCAATTGTAATCTAGAGCACCTAAATTAATATGTATAAAGTCTATTTCTCCAAGCCCGTTTTTCATTTGCCTGTCTAAGATTTACCCCAATATTTCTTGTTCTTTAGCTCATTGACTCTTTGGCAACTGACTATAGCTGATATTACTGCTTTCATTTATTTTTTTATTTTTATTTTTTATTTATTTATTTTTTTATCCTCACCTGAGGACATTTTTTCATTTTTTGTTCAGATAGAGTGGGAGGGAGAGAGAGGAAGAGAGAGAGAGAGAGAAACATCGATGTGAAAGGGACACATCAAGTGGCTGCCTCCCACACGACCAACCAGGGCCAGGGACAAACTGCAACCAAGGTACATGTCCTTAGCGGGAACCGAACCTGGGTCTCTCTGTACCGCAGGCCGACGCTCTAACCACTGAGCCAAACCGGCCAGGGCTTACTGCTTTCATTTAAAACTCAGCACCAATTTCCTCTAATAGATAAATTCCACTTAGCTGTTACCCTACTATTTCTTTTTCAATAGTTTTTTCTTTATTGATTTTAGAGAGAGAGGAAGAGAGAGGGAGAAATAGAAACATCGATGAGAGAGAACATCGATTGACCGACTGCCTCCTGCATGCCCCCCACTGGGGATTTGGCCCACAACCTGGGCATGTGCCCTGACTGGGAATCGAACCGGCGACCCCTTGGTGCATGGGTCGATGCTCAACCACTGAGCCACACCAGTTGGACCCTACTATTTCTTATATTTTGTTATTCCATTACTTTGTAGAAACTTAAGATTTCATGCCATAGCTTTCGCAGCCTTCTCAGAAGTGTCCTTAAAGCAATAGTCCCACCATCCCACACTGACAAAGAATATTTTCCAGCACAGCAAATTTATTTTGCAATTTTTATTAATTTATCTTTGTTACAGATGTTTCTCCTTTTTCCCCCCAGTCACCCTCCTCCCAATCCTCCCTTCCCCAGAATTGTTGTCTATGTCCATTGGTTATGCATATGTGCATATAAGTTCTTTGGTTTATCTCATAGCAATTTGACAATTTTTTTAGATTACTCAGTATACTCTAAGTCTTAAACAATGATCCTACCTTGATTTCTGAGATCTCTGTGAACCCTATTCTAGGATTTTAGGAAATCCTTTCCTTCTTTATTTTAGACCAAAACCTACAAGTAGAATTACTTGGTCATAGGAAAGATATACATTTAACTTTTAAATAACTGCTAAAGAGTTTTCTATGATGCTTGTGCAGTTTGCACTCCCAGCAGCAATGTGTGAGAGTTCCAATTGTTTTTACATACTTACTAACACCTGGTGTTGTTAGTCTTTTTCATTTTATTTTTCTTTGATTTCATCCTGTTTATATTTATCCTGTTTGATTCCATCCATGTTTATATACAGTTATTAGAAGTAAATATTTAAAATTAATTTTATTTTCACTTAAGTGAACTAGAACCACAATAATTTAGGTAAAGAGAGATTGCATAATCAAAGGGGAGATGGTGTTCTATTAACTTTAATGAAAAAGGGTGTTTTATTTCAGCAGTTCATAGAATTAAACAGAATTTTTGTGCCCTGTTGTGAGAAGTTTTTCTTATCCCATGATTTCCTTCTCATTTTTAATTAAAATAGCAGCTTACTGTTTTGCAGTTGGAATTTTTTTCTACTGGAAATTCCTATTTGCAAAATGAATTTGGAGTCATTATGTGGGCTGGTAAAGTAACTATTTTTCATTAAGTTATCAGACATTTAAAATATATTTATCTTTAGAACTAAAGTCCTTCCCTTATTGTCCATGAATGTGAACAATATGTATAAAATCTATGTATGTTATATACCTATTATAGTTGCAAGTTCCTGTAGGTAATTTGATATACAGGAAGAGAGCTTCATTTGATACTATAACATTCAGAACTCACTATTTCCTATATTGTCTCATAGAGTTATTCTCTTCAGATACTGAATTCTTTGAGAAGTGAGTTCAGTATACCTTCATTTATAGACCTAATTATCTTTAATGAATTCAGTATTTCCACATTTTAGTTTAATAGCTTTAGAGCAATTATTCTCAACCAGCTCCCATTCTGCCTTAAGAATGATGGCCAAAGAAAGCTACTACTACTTCCTGCGGGGCTTTCATCCTTAAGCAGTTTGGGGAGGAAAAATTGTTGAGAACCACACCTCCAGCAACTGAAATATTTTCTTTCATGCAAATGAAATATACTGAGTATAAATGTAAATTTACAATATTCTACAGAAATTATTCTTCTAGAATGTTTAACATTGATTTCTCACTAGGCCAATTAACCAATATGTCTACCCAAGTACAAAGAATTGTACTCCTTCATAACAACTCTTCTTTATAATATCTATCATTGAACTTATTGACATTATAACACTTACTGATTTAAAACAGTTTCCTTACAGTAAGATTTAATACTCAGTTTACTTTCTTTGTGAAACAAGACCTATAGGCCTTTATAAAGTCAGGAAAATACAGCAAATGGTAGTCCAAGAAGAAAGTAGTATTTACTAACCTCACTTGTTACAGATGTCTTATCGTATAGTTAAGTCTCTATTTTTATATTATTATATATGAAGGTGGATAGTATATTAGATAATTAAAATCATTTGGTTTAGTTTGGAATGGACTGTCTTTGGATTATTTGTTTTTTGACTCAGCTAAAGATTATAAGACACAAGTTGGAGAGCTTTAAATTCCTTTGGTATTCCTCTCCTGAATAATTAAGATTTGACCATATGTTAAAAAGATTGGAAGTTCAAAAGGTAAACTAGGAATACCAATACAAAAATATATATTTTTTTAAATTTATTTTTAGAGGGAGAGAGAGATAGAAACATCAATGAGAGAGAACATCAATTGACTGCCTCCTGCGTGTCCCCCACTGGGGGTTTGGCCCACAACCTGGGCATGTGCCCTGACCGGAAATCGAACTGGTGACCTCTTGGTGCATGGGTCGATGCTCAACCACTGAGCCACACCAGCAAGGCAATACAAAAATATTCTTAGCCATAGTTTTTTTATACTAGTTGCTGCCTGTTTAGTGAGTTAATAAAAAGTATAAATAATGTTTGATTTAAGAGTGTTGAACAGCTCTAGATCTTAAATGTTTATGGAAATTACTTTGTTTCATTGTAGGTCAGACATATTACCAACATTTGGATCAAAACCTTGTCTAATAAGACTTTCTTCTACAAAGAATAAAATCTTTCAGGTAGCTGAACAAAGCCCCAGTACAGGTATTGTATGACTGTTTTATAAATGTGATTTATAAAATGTATGATTTTTAAATGACGTAAAAAATGATAATGAATACATTTCAGAGTTAAAATTTTATAGTTACCAAATAAGACTAATCATCCTTTTAACACCTTAAAAAGACATTTTGGCAAGAATAAATATTGTATTGTTCTTGGGAGAGAAAATATTTACCTGAAATATTTATCTCCCTTTAAGCCCATAGCTCCCACACCCAGACATTTAGACTTAATTCATATGGAAAGAGACCTGGCCATCCATTTTTCAAAGCTTTCCTGGTGATTCTAATATGCAGCTTTTTGGGAACCACTGAGCATCACAAAAGACAATTTCTGCAAAAAAAAAAAAATTTAAATAGTAGTTGAGTTCATGTATATCTTGTGTTAAAAATTTTGTGAAGTAACCTGAAAGTCTCTAATTTATAATCATTTTTCACGAAACTAATTTATTAGTAATCAATTAGAAAAATATTTGGATTCTGATCTATTTAGGATGGGAACTGCATATGATTCTTTTTTATGATTAGTAAACTGTATAGAATTATGAATGACTTGTAACAAATTAGGATATAATACTTATTTTCACATGATCTCGGTATAAAAGTCCTAACAACTTTTTTTTAAATTAATTAATTTTTGTTACAGATGTTTCTCTTTTTTCCCCCATTGACACTCTCTTCCCAGTCCCACCCCCTACCCCCCAGCATTATTGTCTATGTCCTTGTTTACACATACATGTGTAAAAGTTCTCTGGTTTATCTCTTCCCTCCACCCACATCCACCTCTTCTGAGGTTTGTCAGTCTGCACCCCACTTCCATGTCTCTGGGTCTATTTTGTTCCTCAGCTTGTTTTGTTCATTATATTCCACAGATAAGTGAGATCATGTGATATTTGTCTTTCTCTGATTGGCTTGTTTCCCTTAGGATAATACTCTCTAGGTCCCTCCATGTCATCTCCAAGGATAAGAGATCTTTCTTACGGCTGCATAGAATTCCATTGTGTATATGTACCACGACTTTTTTATCCACTCATCTATAGATGGACACTTGGGCTGTTTCCAGATCTTAGCGATTGTAAATAGTGCTGCTATGAACATAGGGGTACATATATTCTTTCCGATTGGTATTTCAGGCTTCTTAGGGTATATTCCCAGAAGTGGGATCACTGGGTCAAATGGCAGTTCCATTTTTTGAGGAAACACCATATCGTTTTCCATACTGCCTGCACTATTCTGCATTCCCACCAACAGTGTACTAGAGTCCCCTTTTTTCCACACCCTCGCCAGCACTTGTTGTTTGATGATTTGTTGATGGCAGCCATTCTGGTAGGTGTTAGGTGATACCTCATAGTTGTTTTAATTTACATCTCTCTGATGATTAGTGACGTTGAGCATTTTTTCATGTCTCTTGGCCATTTGTATGTCCTGTTTGGAGAGGTCTATTTAGGTCCTCTGCCCTTTTTTTTTTTTTATCCTCACCCGAGGACATTTTTCCATTTTTTGTTCAGATAGAGTGGGAGGGAGAGAGAGGAAGAGAGAGAGAGAGAAACATCGACGTGAAAGGGACACATCGAGTGGCTGCCACCCGCACGACCAACCAGGGCCAGGGACAAACTGCAACCAAGGTACATGCCCTTAGTGGGAACCGAACCTGGGTCTCTCTGGACCGCAGGCCGACGCTCTAACCGCTGAGCCAAACTGGCCAGGGCGTCTGCCCATTTTTTAATTGAATTTTTTGTCTTCCTTTTGTTGAGTATGAGTACTCTATATATTTTGGAAATTAGCCCCTTATCTGACATGTCATTGGCAATTATGCTCTCCCATATAGTGGGTTTGATGGTTATTTCCTTTGCTGTGCAGAAGCTTTTTAGTTTGATGTGGTCCCATGTGTTCATTTTTTCCTTTGTTTTTCTTGTCCTAGGCATTGTATTAGTGAAAATTGTGCTGCGTGTGATGTCTGAAATTTTGTTGCCCCTAACAACTTTTAAGGTTTACATCATAATTACCATCCTAAAAAGCTATATATGTAGCTAATTATTTGCTATGACTGCTAATTTCTTGCTGCTTAATATGTCTTAAATTCATCTTATTTTAATTCCCACTATCACTCTTATTCCTTTCTTACCTACTTAGCCTCCTAAGATTTCCCTCCAGCGTCAGTCTCATTCACTTACAATCTGTTCTCCACCATGCAAATCTGACTGTATTGCCCAGCCTAAATTTATTCAAGGACATTCTTCCATGATCTGACCCTAGCCTACCTCTCCAACCTCATCTTTTACTTCCTTCTTTGTTTTTTTGTTGTTTTTTTAAAAAATATGTTGTTATTGATTTTTTTTTTTTTTTTTAGAGAGAGAAAGGGAGAGATAGAAACATCCATGTGAGAAACATCAATCGGCTGCCTCCTGCACATCCCCTACTGGGGATGGAGCCTGCAACCTGGGCATGTGCCCTGACCAGGAATCGAACTGGGACCTCTCAGTCCATGGGATGATGATCAATCCACTGAGCCACACCGACTGGGCTTGCTTCCCTCTTTGTATTTTGTGCTCCAGTTAAATCAGACCACCTTCCATACCTTTTCTGATCTCTTTGCAATGGCACATACTATTTCTTCTGGATGAAATCTGGAATTCATACCATACCCATTCAGCTGTGAAAATAGCTCAGTTGCCCTCTCTGGGAAGCCCTCCCCAATTTATAAGCAAAATTGATTATTCTTTTGTGATATCACATTTTGCACTGACATCTTTATATTGGTATTTCAGTTGTTTTACTTTTTTGGACTCTCTGATTCTTGATCTCCAGAGATTGTTTACCTCTGATTACTTACCAAGTTCCTGTCAAAATCATGAATGCCTAACTCACCCATGTGTGCCCTGGTACACTGGCTTTCACAAAGGTAGATTTAACAAAGAGCTCTGCTAAGCACAGGAAGACAGTGTGTATGTGCTTCAGAATCTGAAAGACTCCAGCTATAATCCCAATTTAATATTTAACAACCATATTCATGAGCTATGTAAGTTACTTAATTGCTTTGGAACTCAGTGTCCTCATCTGATAATGTAAACCTTGAGAAGGTTAGTGAAGATTTGGGTATGTAACATATGTAAAGCACCTAGTGCATAGTGGGCACTTGGTAAGTATTTGTTCCCTTAAATAAAGGGGAAGACATAAAGGAATATAATATGTAAACTTACTCTTTAATCCTTTTTTAAGGCTGATTATCCTAATAAATTATTTATAACTTTACAAATATTTATATAAGTTTGAAGAGACATGTTATTACTAAGTTGTATCTAGTTTATAAAAGTGGAGCTCTCTATTGGAAGAATATCTTTGGAAGTAGAAAAGAATAGACTTAGAAAACCTACTGTGAGTGTCCCTAGACTCTAGTTGTATGGCCATATGAGTCATTTAAGTTTTGTTAGAGTATAGCTCTTATAACCCTATATACTTCTAAATGCAATATTTAGCCCTGGCTGGTTTTGCTCATTGGTTAGAGCGTTGGTCCATGGACCAAAGGGTTGTGGGTTTGATTCCCTGTCAAGGGCACGTACCTGGGTTGCAGGTTCAGTCCTCGGCCCCAGTCAGGGTTGTGTGGGAGGCAGCCAATGACTGTGTCTCTCTCACATTGATGTCTCTCTATCTCTATCTCTATCTCTCCCTGCCCTCCCTCCCTCCCTCCCTTTCACTCTATCTAAAAAAAAAAATCAATGGAAAAATATCCTCAGTGAGGATTAACAACAACAAAAAATGCAATAGTGTTTCCCAAGGTTGTCTAATATTTAATGGTTCTCAAACTTACCTAATCCTAGGAATAACCAGGGATGCATATAACATACAGATTCTAGGGCCTCACCTCATACCTAATGAATCGATCTTTAGGGTTAGAGATCTGTACTTTTAACAAGTAACTTAGTTATTTCTAGGGTAACTTAGGTATTTCTAGGATCAAGTTTTGGAAACACTATTATTAAATTCACTATAAGATATTCTCTTTTTTAAAATATATTTTTATTGATTTTTTTATAGAGAGGAAGGGAAAGAGATAGAAACATCGATTGGCTGCCTCCTGCACACCCCCTACTGAGGATCAAGCCCGCGACCTGGGCATGTGCCACAACCGGGAATCAAACTGGGACATCTCAGTCCATGGGACAATGCTCAATCCACTGAGCCACACCAGCAGGGCAAAAAAAAAATTTTTTTTTAATCTTCACCCAAGTATATTTTTCTATTGATTTTTAGAGAGAGAGAGAGAAACATCGATATGAGAGAGACACATCAACTGGTTGCCTCCTACACGACCCCAACCGGGACTGGGGATCGAACCTGCAAACTAGATACATGCCTTTGACTGGGAATCAAACCCATGACCCTTTGGTCCATGGGCTGACGCTCTAACCACTGAGAAAAACTGGCCAGGGCACTATAAGATATTCTTTGTTAAATGTAATACACTCTCAAAATGTAAAGTTGCTAATGGTTAAGGATTTTATAAACTTGGGTTTGTATTTTTTGTTTATGTGGGATGGAGTTTGTTTTATTTTCAGTAAGCAAATAATCCCTATAAATTTATTATTTAATTGATAAAATGTAAAAATAATATTCAGAATAAAGACTGAAGACAAAATGAAAAATAATTATGTTAAAAACTATAATCTGTCCTTACAACAGCACTTCTAATAGATATTTCCACATATATTCTGCCACTATTATAGCACATTGTGCTAAATTTCCTGAATGATGTTATAGTAAATCTTTTTCCTGTAGCTTTTGATTAGTATCACCTATTTTTTTAATTGAGGTATAATTGATATAAAACATATTAGTTTCAAGTGTACAACATAATGATTCAGTATTTGTATATATTGCACAATGATCACCACATGTCTGATTAACATCTGTCACCACACAGTTATAGAATTTTTTTGTGATAAGAACTTTTAAGAGCTACTCTTTTAGCAACTTTCAAATATGCAGTGCAGTGTTATTAATTATAGTTGCCATGTTATACATTACATCCTTATGACTTATTTATTTTAGAACTGGAAATTTGTACCTTTGACTCCCTCACCCATTTGGCCCACCCCAGCCTTCACCTCTGGCAACTACCACTCTGTTCTCTGTATCTGTGAGTTTTTTTGTTTGTTTGTTTGTTTTATTTTAATTATTATTTCACATATAAGGGAGATCATATAGTATTTGTCTTTCTCTGTCTTATTTTGCTTAGCATAATGCCCTCAAGCTTTATCCATGTTGTTGCAAATGGCAAGATTTTATTCTTGTGGCTGAATAATATTCCATTGTGTATCTATATCATATCTTCTGTATCCATTCATCTATAGGTAGACACTTAACTTGTTTTCATATCTTGGCTATTATAAATAATGCTTCAGTGAACATGGAGGTGCAGATATCTTTTCAAAGTAGTGATTTTATTTTGTTTTCTTTGTCTATATACCCAGACATGGAGTTGCTGGGGTCATATGGTAGTTCTATTTTTAATATTTGGGGGGACCTCCATACTGTTTTCCATAGTGGCTACACTAATTTACATTCCCACCAACAGTGCACAAGGGTTCCCTTTTCTCCCCATCTTCACCAATACTTGTTATTTCTTGTCTTTTTTATAATAGCCATTCTAACAGGTGTGAGGTGATATATCATGATTTTTATTTACATTTACCAAATGTTAGTGATGTTGAGCGTTTTTTCATGTACCTATTGGCCATCTTTGTATCATCTTTGGAATAATTTCTGTTGAGATCTTCTGAAATCAAAGAGTGTAATGCTAAGGGTTTGTCAGTTTTGTTTAGCTTTTTAAAGAACCAGCTCTTAATTTTAATGATTAGTCTCACCTATTAATAGAAAGCATTCCACTCAAAGCCAGTATCTTTATGAGGCTTACTTTATGAATTACCAAAATTAAGAAGAATTTAGAAAGACATCCATTTTACCCTTGAAAGTTCTCTATCATTTATTATCATATTTTTTTTAAATCATCACCTGAGGACATGCTTAGAGAGAGAAAGGGAAAGATGGAGAAAGAGACATCGATGTGAGAGATAAACATTGATTGGTTGCCTTCCCTGCGTGCCCCAACCAGGGATTGAACCTGCAAGCCAGGTATGTGCCCTGACCAGGAATTAAACTGACAGCCTTTCCATGCACAGGGTGACTCTCAACCAACTGAGCCACTCCAGCCAGGCTATTACCAGATATTTTTTAAATCATTCTCTATGAACTGGCCCAGTACCCTTTACAGTCCTCTCTAGCCCAGCTGTAACAAGCCACCTTCCTTCCTCATTATCGTTTTTATTAAAATACCCACAACAATATTAAAAACATTATGTTTTATTATTACTACTCAATGGTTTACATAGGCTCTATATATAAAAATGGATGTGACTCAAATATATTGCCTAGGATTTTCATTTAGTCAGATATTTTGTGGTTTTCACAGCTGCGGAGTATTAATATAGGGTGGTCAGTTTAAACACTCAAACATATAGATTACATTGTTGGTATTTATTAAAAGGAGGCCTACGTTAAGGTTTTGATATGTTTTATTTTTAATTAGGAATGTAATATTTGGGTGCTTTTAATATGCTAGGCACTGTGCTAAACGCTTTGCATCTATTTTCTTCATTTTATCCTCAACAGTTCTGGAAGAAGTACTACTATTATCCCCATTTTACAAATAAGGTTAAGTGTGTTGCCCAGGTTTGGTCAGCATTTTAAGTGGCAGTACTATGATTTAAAGCCAGGGCCGTGGCCGATGTACCTCAGTTGGTTGGAGTGTTTGTTCCATGCACCAGAAGGTCACAGGTTTGATTCCCAATCAGGGCATGTGCCTAGGTTGTGGTTGATCTCTGCTTGGGGTATGGATGGGAGACAACCAATCAATGCTTCCCCCCTGCCACCTTCCTCCCTCCCTAAAATCAATGTAAAAAATGCTTTTGCTCTGCCAGTGTGGGTCAGTGGTTAGAGCGTCGGCAGTGCACCTAAGGGTAGCGGGTTCAATTCCTGGTCAAGGGCAGGTAGCTGGGATGCAGGTTCGATCCCCGGCCCTGGTCGGGGAGAATACAAGAGGCAACCAATCGATGTGTCTCTCTCACATGGATGTTTCTCTCTCTCTCCCTCTCTCTCCATCTCTCCCTCTTTCTCTCCCTTCTTTCTACTCTCTCTAAAATTCAATGGAAAAAATATCCTCAGATGAGGATTAACAAACAAATAAATAATAAAATTAAAAAAAAATAAAGCCAAGACATGAGATTGCAGATTCTGAGCTCTAGTCACTATGTAGTTTACTGCCTCACCAGCCAGACCAGTATGGACCCGTTACACAAGAGTGGGAGAAAAGAGAAATGAAGAATATAGGCATCTCTCAAGACATAGTTTAAGCATTTTAGATTTAAATTTTTCTTTTTGCTATAAAGTTTAAAATGTCATTTAAATATGAAATACTGGTTATATTTTTAAAATATATGTATGAGCCCGGCCCGTGTGGCTCAGTGGATTGAGTGTCATCCAATGGACTGAGAGGTCCCAGTTCGATTCCCGGTTGTGGCGCATGCTCAGGTTTTGGGCTGGATCCCCAGTTGGGGGCGTGCAGGAGGCAGCTGATTGAAGTTTCTCTCTCACAATTGATGTTTCTTTCTCTCTCTCTCCCTTCCTCTCTCTCTAAAAAATCAATTAAAAAACATTTTTTTTAAAAAGAGCTTTAATATATATATGTATTTGATTACATTTTTCAACATTACATTTTGTATTTCATTGTAATTTTTTTTTTTTTTTATCCTCACCCAAGGACACTTTTGCATTTATCTTCAGATAGAGTGGGAGGGAGAGAGGGGGGAAGAGAGAGAGAGAAACATCGATATAAAAGAGACACATCGACTGGTTGCAACCCACACGACCCCAACCAGGGCCGGGGACAAACTGCAACCAAGGTACGTGCCCTTAGGGGAACCGAACCCGGGACTCTCTGGTCCGCAGGCCGACGCTCCAACCGCTGAGCCAAACTGGCCAGGGCTCATTGTAATTTTTGTTTTGTTTTTTTAATTCTCACCAGAGGACATTTTTTCCATTGATTTCTAAAGAGAGTAGAAGGAGGGAGGGAGTGGGGGGGGGGGAAATATCCATGTGCGAGAGACACAGCCATTGGTTGCTTCCCACATGTGCCCGGACCGGGGCCAGGGATCAAACCTGCAACCCAGGTACATGCCCTTGACTGGGAATCGAACCTGCCACACCCTTCAGTGCTGGGGTCAACGCTCTAACCACTGAGCTAGGCTCATTGTAATTTTAAAGCCTGTTTTACAAAATGTTGTAATAAATGTTCTTACCTGCTAATAAGTAAAAAGTTTAACAAAATTTAAAATCAAAAGGTAAAACTATTAAAATTACTGTAATGTTATAACTTATACTGTTATGTTACTGACATTTTTTAAAGGCTAGAAGGGAAGATAGATTTAGAGGGGAGATATGTATCTCTCTATCATATTACCTAAATCATTCAAATAAATATTTTTATGTATTTTATTTTATAGGGATTACATCATCCAGCGTAAGCATAATTGGTCAACGTATGAACTATGGGTTTGGATGTGGTGATTTTGAAGATGATAGGTCACATGACATTTCATCTAGTGCTTTAAAAATACAAAATAAGGAACAGTCAAGACATAAGCATATGAAAGGTTAGTAAATTTCATGACAAGTTAATTTTTAAGATTTATTGTCTCTAAATCAGAATCATTTCTAAGCATGCCAGTAAAGAAATAGTAACTGAGATTTCTCAGTTTTGAAATTTTTCCTCTTACCCTTGTGCTAATGTGTTGTTGCTTAAATAATTTTGCTAAGGAGAAGAACATACCAATTCATGTATTGGCTTATGGGCTTGCCTGAAAGCCAGTGCAGGAAACCACTGCACAACAGGTTGAAACTAGGGAATCCCTGCTGACACTCCCCCCTGCCCCCCAGAACACGCACACACTTTTTTTTATAAGACATTTAACCACTAAAATGGGGTGGAGAAATCATGTGAGTAAATGACTCTCAGATACCTACTTAGGTTTTAACCATGGAGTAAAACTGTGGAAACTGGAATATAATTTCCATGTGGTAGAACCTGGGAAAGCTTCTTTGTTGTCCCTAACAATTTATATTCTTTGTTTGTTTAACTTAGTAGCAAGTAGAATCTCTGAGAGTACTCTACGTTTTTTCAGAGATCTTATTACAGCTGCATTTAAAATATTTCCCTTAGGGTAAGGAGTAAGAGAAATTTTTTTTTAATCCTCACCCAAGGATATATTTATTGATTTTAGAGAGGTAGAGAGAGGGGGGAGAGGGAGGGAGAGAAAGAGAGAAAGAGAAAAGAGAAACATCGTGTGAGAGAAACATCGATTAGTTACCTCCCATACATGCCCCCACGGGGGATTGAACCTGAAACCTAGGTATGTGTCCTGACCAGGAATCTAACCTGCAACCTTACGGTGCATGGGACGGCGCCCCACCAACTGAGCCACACTGGCCAGGGCAAGGAGTAAGTGACTTTTTAAGGGTATAAATACTTAAATAGAATAATTAGATGTCATTAATTAAATTGTATTTAAGCATTTTAATCATCTAGTAAGTGTAAGGAGCTGTCATTTTTGTGTATAGCAACTGTGGTTGTAATAAGGTCAACTTTTGTTATTTCTTAAGTCGTGTACCAGCAATCAGGCATTCCAGAACATGTATTTTTTTGTGTGGAAATAACTCAAATTGAGTAAGAGATTAGAAACTTTTATTTTTTGTGTAAATTTCTTAAAATGTAATCTATAATGTAATTCTGTATCTTTGTGGAAGAGATAAATGTTTTATTTTATTTTTTTCAGATTTACTTACGTATTTTATTTTTCATGTAAAGAAAATAAAAAATCAAAATATACTTTTCTTGCCGACTAGTTTGGCTCAGTGGTTAGAGCATCGGCCTGTGGACCAAGGGTCATGGGCTCAGTTCAATTCCGGTCAAGGGCACGTGCCTGGGTTGCAGATTCGATCTCTGGGCTTGATCAGGGTCATTCGGGAGGCAACCAGTCGATGTGTCTCTCTCACATCAATATTTCTGTCTCTCTCTCTCTTCCACTCTTTTTAAAAATAAAATCAATGGGAAAAGATCCTCAGGTGAGGATTAACAACAAAAATACTTTTCTTTCTAAAGATAACTCATATCCTAACATATTTTTAAAGTTTTCCTTTTCATAATTGTTTTTGAAATAATTGCCAAATATATTCATTCACTGTTAGTGTATCCTTTTTTGTACAGCAAAATCATGAAAATATGTGTATCATTTGACTATCAGTTAATTGTACTCCAGAAAATGACTTCACGCTCACATTTCCTATTCGAAAGCAAACACGTACTAGATCTCTATGGTCAACAAGAATAAACATGTTTGAAATCAAATTTACCTTCCTTTCCAGACCTGTTCCTCTTCCTTTGTTATCCATTTCTGTTAGTAGCATCAGCATTTTCCCAGGTATGGAGACTTAAAACTTTAGAGTCATCTTCTTTCTCTCCAAGTTCAGTTAGTGACCCAACCTACCAGTACTTCTCAGTTTAATTTGGGTCTTCATTACCAACCCTGGATAATTACAGGAATCTTCTGATTAGACATCTTGCCTCTTATTTTCATCCCTTTCTATGCAAGCTGCATACTCTTCCAGTATTATCTTTCTTAAATAAAGTCATCCTCTCTTGCATACTCAAAACCTTTAGTAGTTCCCCGTTTCCCACAGAATAAATTTCCTATTCTGTAGCTTAATTTTTTAGACCCCTAAGAATCTTACCTTATGTTGACTTTGTTTTTAATCTTCACTCGAGGTAATGTTTTTATTGACTTTTTTTTTTTTTTTTAGAGAGCAAGGGAGGAAGGGAGGGAGAAAGAGAGAGAAACACCAATCCTATTCACACCCCAAGACCAGGGATTGAACCCGAAACCCAGGTATGTGCCCTGACCGGTAATCAAACCCGAAACTTTTCCATGTACGAAACTGCCCTCCAATCAACTGAGCCACACCAGCCAGGGTGCCTTAGCTTAACTTTTTGCATGATTTCTTACTATTATACCTCCTTTCATGCTCTATGCTCTGGCATTTTTAGTACTAGTAGTTTTCTTAGCATGTACAGTATGCCTACATTCCCTTTTTCAATCTTTATGTGTCCAGTTCATGTCTGCTCTTTGAATAATGGTTTAAAAGCCATTTCTTTAGCCTGGCTGGTGTGGCTCAGTGGTTGAGCATCGACCCATGCACCAAGAGGTCGCCGGTTCGATTCCTGGTCAGGGCACATGCCCAGGTTGTGGGCCAAATCCCCAATGGGGAGCATGTAGGAGGCAGCCAGTCGATGTTCTCTCTCATCGATGTTTCTGTCTCTCTCTCCCTCTCCCTTCCTCTCTCTCTAAAATCAATAAAATTTTTTTAAAAAGGCCATTTCTTTAGAAAGCTTTCCCCATTCTCCTGGCCTGAAGTAGGACAGGATACTTAAAAGTAAAGATAACTGTTATATTTATATCCCTCTTGTGCTTTGTATATAAATGTGTTCAGCCCTGGCCGGGTGTCTCAGTTGGTTGGAACATTGTTCCGTACATCAAAAGCTTGGGAGTTCGATTCCCAGTCAGGGTACATACCTCATTTGCAGGTTCACTCCCCCGTCAGGATGCCTGCAGGAGACAACCGATTGATGTTTTTCTCTCACATATTTCTCTCATCCTTTCTCCCTTCCTCTCTCTCCATAAATCAATAAAAAATATATCCTTAGATGAGAATTAAAATAAATTAAGTAATGAATGGGGTGGTGATGAGCCGACCAAAACTAATAGTGTATTGATAAAAAGCATAGATTACTTTGCTAACTTGATATTTTATATACAGATTTTATGTTTGTGGACTACTGTTGAGTAAATTGTTTCATTTACTGAAATTTGTTTCCATTTGTTACTGAACATTTTGGGGGCTAGCTGATGTTTCTGTTAGTTGGCATGTGCTGTAACAGTGCGGATTAATTTTGATTATTCCAAGCTATACTTAAAGGAAAATACGAAAAATGACCACCTACATGGGTTTCTTTCTTTAATCTCTGCCATTTGCACACGTAGCCAAAACAAGTTATTAGCTTTAGCAAGTTAGCAAAATAATCGATCTGCTTAATTTTTTTCTTTCACGTTTTATTTATTAACTAATTATTTTTGTTTGTTTTATGTATATATAATTATTTTTTCTGCCATTCTTATGTTCATAGAAAAATATATGGGTACACATAAATAGATTTTCAATAAGAGTAGAAGACTGTACATGTTCTACTCTTTACTTTTATTTTTTATTTAAATAATTTTTTACTTTTTATTTAGTGTTGACATACAACATTATATTAGTTTCAGGTGTGCAGCCCAGTGATTAGACATTATATAACTTAAAGTGATCGCCCTGATAAATCTAGTACCCATCTGATACCAACCATAGTTATTACAGTATTATTGACTATATTCCCTATGCTATACTTAACGTCCCCATGACTATTTTGTAACTACCAATTTGTACTTGGACCTTTTCACCCATCCCCCCTACCCCCCACCCTCCCATCTGGCAAATGTCAAAATTTTCTCTGTTTCTATGAGTCTCTTTCTGTTCTGCTTGTTCATTTATTTTGTTTTTTAGATTCCATATACAAGGGAAATCATATGGCATTGTATTCCTCTGTCGGACTTATTCTACTCAGCACAATATTTTCTACCTTCATCTTTGTTATTGCAGATGGCAGGATTTCATTCTTTTTTATGACTGAGTTATATTCCATTGTATATGTGCACTACTTCTTTATCAATTCATCTATTGATGGACATTTAGGTTGCTTCCATATCTTGGCCATTGTAATTAATACTGCAATGAACATATGGATGTATATGTCTTTTCATTTTAGTGTTTTGGATTTCTTTGGATAAATACTTAGAAGTGGAATTACTGGGTCCTTCTTTGTCTCTTGTTATATAGTCTTTGTTTTAAAGTATATTTTGTCTGTTATTACTACCCCAGCTTTTGTTTGTTTCCATTTTCATGAAATAACTTTTTCCATCCTTTTATTTTCAGTCTGTGTGTGTCTTTCTATCTGAAGTGAGTTCCTTATAAACAGCGTATGTAAAAGAATCATGTTTTGTTATTCATTCAGCCTCCATATATATGTCTTTTGATTAGAGGATTTAATCCATTTTCATTTAATGTAATTGTAGATAGATATGTATTTATTGCCATTTTATTATTCATTTTTTGTTGTTGTGGTTGTTAATCTTCACCCGAAGATATTTTTTTTCATTTATCTTCAGGTAGAGTGGGAGGGAGGGAGAGAGAGAAAGAGAGAGAGGCCCAAACTGCAACCAAAGTACGTGCCCTTGACCAGAATCGAACCCACGACTCTTTGGTCCACGGGCCAACGCTCTAACTGCTGAGCCAAACTGGCCAGGGCTAATTCTTTTTTCTTTTTTGCTGTTATGATTGGGTGTTTTTGGCTTCTTTACCTTCGAAATCCCTGATTTGATCTGCTTCGTCTATACCACTGTTGATTCCCTGTAATGTATTCTTCATTTTAGTTAATGTAGTCTTCATTTCTGATTGGTTAACTTTTATTTTCTATCTCTGTTTTCATGTTTCCTATCTCTTTGTTGAAATTCTCACTAAGTTCATCTACTCTTACCCTAAGTTCATTGAACATCCTTATAACCAGTGCTTTGAACTCTGCATCCAGTAGATTGCTTGTCTCCATTTTTCTGGAGTTTTGTTCTGTTCTTACATTTAAGACATGTTTCTTTGTCTCCTCATATTGGCTGCCTCCCAGTGTTTGTTCCTGTGTATTAGGTAGAGCTGCTACATCTCCTGGGCTTAGTAGAGTAGCTTTATATAGTAGGTTCCAGTGTCACAACCTCCCCAGTCACTGAGCTGGGCACTCCAGGTGCACCCCCAGGGTGGACTGTGTACATCCTCTTTTTTTTTTTTTTTTTTTTTTATCCTCACCCGAGGACATTTTTTCATTTTCTGTTCAGATAGAGTGGGAGGGAGAGAGAGGAAGAGAGAGAGAGAGAAACATCGATGTGAAAGGGACACATTGAGTGGCTGCCACCCACACGACCAACCAGGGCCGGGGACAAACTGCAACCGAGGTACATGCCCTTAGCGGGAACCGAACCCGGGTCTCTCTGGACCGCAGGCTGATGCTCTAACCGCTGAGCCAAACCAGCCAGGGCAAGATCCTCTTATTATAGTTGAGCCTTGATTGCTGTTGGCACCTCAGTGGAAGGGGTTTACCCCCAGGTTAATTGGCTGTCAGGACCGCTACAACCACAGTGGAGGATCAGCTGTGCATGGGTGTACCCCACAGAGCAGGGCTTAATTCAGCGAGACTCTGGTGCCTACCAAGTCTGCCCCTTGATTGTGTTGCTTGTGGAGGTGGTTGGCTGGTGCTTCGACATAGTCTGAAGCTGTCCACCGGGTGCTCTGGCTCTGAGGCCTCCCAGGTAGTGCAGGCCAAGGTTAGCCGCCACCTGTGCCCTGCCTGTGGCCACCCTCCATGAGCTACAAAGCAATCTGCAGGTGGCTGCTACTGGTGCTGGGCTTAGAGGTGTCCAAGAGAGGCCAAGCTTTGAACCAAGGCTAGCTGCCACTGGTACTCAGTCTGGGTCCACTTAGCAAGAGGTGTAGGGAATGCTGAGGCCAGATGCTGCTTGTTTGAGAGATTTTAGGAAAAAATCTGAAGCATGAGCCAAGACAGGCAGTTTGTATTGAAAAATCACTTTTTCGGGGCTTGGGTGGGCCTGTAAGTTGGGTGGGGTGGGGTCTTAGGGAATCACCAGGGTAGAAAGACAAACATTGTTAGCCAGGTTGATGAAAACTCAGTTTTGGCGCCCGCCTGCTGGCTCTGTGGAGGAGAGGGCTCAGAAAAGGAACTATAGCTTCTGCCAGCACTTCTGTCAGGGAAAAAGCTACCACTCCAGCTTTCGCCCTAATTCCACACAATATACTTCCTTCCTGTATGTCCCTGGTGCCTTTCGAGCTGCTACCCCAGTGCTAGAGCTCAGAGCAAGTTCATTATGGGCCCTTTAAGAGGACCATCTGGGACTCCAGAAGCCCTCTGTCTCACTTAACCACAACCCTTGCTGGTTTTCACAGCCAGAAGTTATAGGGACTTCTCTTCCTGGCTCTGGAACCCTAGGCTGGGGAGTCTGGTGTTGGGCTGAGACCCCTCGCTCCTCAGAGGGGACCTCTGCAACCAAGATAACCCTCCTGATTTTTATCTCTGACACGTGGGTGTGGGGCCAGCCCTTCCATGTCTCCACCCTTCCTGTCAGTCTCCATGTGGCTTCCTCTTTAATTCCCTCGTTGTAGGACTTCGGTTCAGGTAGATTTTAGGTGATTCTGAATGATGGTTGTTCTGTTGTTTAGTTGTAATTTTGATTTGGTTGTGGGAAGATTTGAGTACGACATTTACCTATGCCACCATCTTGACCATGTATCTACTTAATTAAAAAACAAACAGTTTTTTAATTTAATTTAACATAGTTAAGTGATTTTCTTTCACACACCCTAAATTAATGTATTTTGCATTTCATTTTTTTCTGCCTTGTAACATTCATCTAACACAGATTAATTGAACACCTGCTGTGTGCCAAGCACTGTACTAATGGGCTCTGGAAAACAGTGATCAACACTAGACATTTAATAGGTTCTGTCTCCATAGAGCTCATAGTTTAGTAGGAGAGAGAATAATTAAATAAGTAATCACAAACTGAGGTAAAAGTTAACCTAAGAAAGTACAAATTGCTGTGAGATTCACTTGATCTGTTTCCAGGAGTTAGAGGCTTTCCTTCATGGTTGTTACCCTTTTGTTTCTTGATTATCATGCTGTGATTATTTTCTTGTGTGTCTTTCCCACTAACCCTGGCATGTGTAAACTTCTTAAGGGAAGGAAGGTTTCTTTTCTTTCTGGAGCCTAGTCTATACTAGGTATTCCAATGATAAATTTTTATTGAATTAATGAACATGTATGAATAAATAAATTCTAAATTCTTTGTATGAAATAAATTTTCAATTTTAAAAGACCATATTATGATATCCCAAAACACTATATAATAAGTATTTTTAAATGTGGGGTTTTTTTCTTTAGGATTTACAGGGTCATCATCAAATTTACAACAAATTTCCAGTTTTGACTTCACATCCACAAATACCTTATCAGAAGACTCAGTAGTAGTTGTTGGAAAAGGTATTTCAAAGTTATTTAGCTTTTTAATTGTATTTCATGTTCTTCACTCATAAGCAAAGTATATCAATAAAGAATAAGAGAGAAGCTTTATTCAGGTGTTGACTAGAACTTGTTTTTTGAAAAGTTATTAAATTGAAAGAATTAGAAGTGAATACTTCACATTTCTGTCCTCTAGCGAAACTATAGTAAATTCTTGTCAGTGATTTTCAGAGAAATGTTTTATGTATATGACAACTACAGTTTGGATACTTCTAAGACACTTTTAAGATAGCTAAGACAGTTTTACCATAATTTAAATGCAAATGGTAGTCCTTATTTATGAGCTTTGTAATCTGTATAAATTAATATAATTTTATTACCACATATATAATGTCTAGCCAAATCAGAATTAACACCTGTTATATAGTTTAGAGGGGTTAGGGGAACTTTGTAGTACATATTTGCAAATATGCTTTAAAAACTACATGGGTTTTTTTTTCCCCCAGCTTTATTGATTTTTTTTTTATCCTCACTCGAGGACATTTTTTTTTTTTCCATTTTTTGTTCAGATAGAGTGGGAGGGAGAGAGAGGAAGAGAGAAAGAGAGAAACATCGACGTGAAAGGGACACATCAAGTGGCTGCCACCCGCACGACCAACCAGGGCCAGGGGCAAACTGCAACCAAGGTACATGCCCTTAGCAGGAACCGAACCCGGGTCTCTCTGGACCGCAGGCCGATGCTCTAACCGTTGAGCCAAACCGGCCAGGGCTATTGATGTTTAATTGACAAATAAAATTGCAAGATGTTTAAAGTGTAAAACATGATTTGACATCCATACCCTGAAAAAGGATTCCCCTATCCAGTTAATTAACACATTCCAACTGGTCTCTTTCTTAACTAAAAACCTAGAAAGTGGTGAGAGGCATTGAGGGTATACATCTTATTTTTGGTAAAAAGAGTGAAATGTTTGAAAAGCTTTCCTAACTTCTTTACTTGATACTCTCATTAAGTCATGTTAAGGCCCTCCTCAGATTGGCTCCAACCTACTCTTGCAAACTATTTTCTGTTATTTTTCTACTTGCCTTGTGCCAAACCAAACTAATGTATTCACTCTACATATATGCTTTATACTTGTTCAGTTCTCATAGGATATCCTTCCCTCCTTCTACTCTCCAAATCCATTGTGTCTTCCAATCCCAGCTCAAATCCTTGCTTCTTGAAACCATCTTAAACACCCAACCTTTCCTTCCTGTGAACTCAGCACTTACAGAATCTCATTTCATATTATATTCTGTAATACTCTTATATTATCATTCTGTTAGGGTATTTGCTTTTATATTTTATTTTTTAACATGTTTTTTAATTAACTATATTGTTTATTTCTTGAATTCCAGAGTCTTAAACTTTGTTATTCAGCATGACATCACATAAATACTTAATGGCAATTTGATTGTTGGTTGATTTCAGGTGTATTTGGAAGTCCAAATTCAGCACCAGCAACCTGCAACCAATCAGTGATATCTTCTGTGGAAAATGGGTATAAATTTTCAGTTAAACAAAGCATTGAACCACCACCAGGGATTTACGGAAGAGCGGTCCAACAAAGTATTCCGTCATATCTTAATGCTGAGGATGAAAAAGATGTAAGGTTATTTGCTTAATTATTTGGGTAACTTTAAGCCTCTAATACATTACTGTTTTGTTTTGTTTTTAGAGAGAGTGGAGTGGAAGGGAGGGAGGAAGGTAGGGGGGGGGACAGAGAGAGAGAGGGAGAGAGAAACAGAAACATCAATGTGAGAGAAATACATCGATCCGTTGCCTCCAGCACGACCCCAACTGGGGACAGTGATTGAACCTGCAACCTAGGTACTTGCCCTTGACTAGGAATTGAACCTGCAACCCCTCAGTCCTCAGGCCGATGCTGTAAGTGCTGAGCCAAACCGGCCAGGGCATTACTGTTTTTTATATATCAGATTTTGGTTGGTGAAAGTGTTCCAATTAAAAACTTTTTAATTGCAGTAAAATTGAAAATTCTGATGCTTAATTATTTAAATAATAAATTACTCTTATTTTTCACCAAATATGTTCATATTCTGTTGTAAAACATCTAGTGTGTTTTATACTATACATGTACTTAGTATACATATATACATGTGTATGTATATAATAATTTTCTAGGATATACTCCATGGGTAACAGACTAATATCCTCAGGCACAAGTTTAGTTGAATATTACCACTATATAATTCTATTCTATTTTAGAATTCCTGAAATAAGAACTAAGAAATGTATATTTTATATTGCATATAGACATATAATGCCTATATACCGTTGTCTGAGATGAAGATAGTTATTTTAAATGTCAAACTCCCTGAATACTTTCAGATATTTCAACTTTTTCATGCAGATCAAAATTTCTGTTTCAAAATCTACTTTTGACAAGATGAAACAAAAGAGAAAAGAGGAAAAAGAACTTTTTGACATTAAAGATAGTGAAAAGAAGGAACAGAATCCCTGGGAGTACATTAAACATACAGGAACTGAGAAAATGGCATCTGAAAGTAAGTGGAATTTAGCTTTTGGTGTGCTTTTTTTAAACTAGTAATATTCTAAAGCTAGTATACTCTGTGTGGTTTAACTGAGGATGATATATGGCTAATAGTGGAATATGTTGAACTATAAGGCTGAATTTTGCAAGACCCAGTAGCTCAACTATTATAATAAATCTTAACTATTTCTCGTAAAGAGAAAGTTGATTGTTTTTCTCTTTTCTAGACTTAAATATTTTTGGAGATGAGGTGGGAATATCAAAAAATGAGAGTTCCTCATTAGAAAACATTACCTTCAACCCTCCACTGAAAGGAGGGACCAGTTTAAGAAGGTCACCATCTTCAGTGTTTTCAGATTCAGGTAAGTCACTTGTTTAAATGTAAAGAGTGATGCCACAAATGCTTGTTAAGCTTGAGAGACCACATCTGGTTCAGGTCACTGGCGATGGAGAGAGCACTAAACTAGTAGGAGTCATTAGACAGATCTGGCTGTTTAAGTATCAGTTTTGCCTTTTAATTAGCTTTGTGACCTGGAAACAGGCCTCATTTTCTATCCTATACATATCTAAATTATCTCAAAGGTTCAGATTATCTCAAAGATTTTTTCCATGCTCCCTGCAAATATTCCTGTTTTGCTGAAGAGTAGTTTCCCATTTTATAGGTAAGGTAACTGAGATTGTGAAGCTGGTTTATATTAGGTCATGATAAAAAAAATTATATTTATCATTTATTCAGCCTCTCATTGAGTACTTATAAGGTTCTATACCTGGCCAAGAGTAGGCTCCATGTTTCCTGTATTGTTTTTAAAAATATTGAAGGTCTTAGGTATAGTAGCAACTAGGTAAAATCAGAGGTTGAAATGAAATAATGTGAGAACTATAACAAACTTTAAGGATTATTGCTTATTAATTTTATTATTATTAATTATTTCTAAGGAATAAACTGTGTGAACTATAATAAACATTCTGAAATTTGTGTTGGGTCTGAAGTCTAGGTATCAACAAAAAAAAACCCAAGAAGTATAGAAAAAAATAAATACATAGATATGATCTTGGACAACATGCGTAATCTTTGCAAAAATAAATGTAAAAGAGATTTGAACTAGATGAATATCTGAGGTTCTTCCTAGCTTGTAATTCTTTCATAATGCAAGAAGTCTTGAAAACTTTTTAAAATTCTGTATCTTCAAGAACAGATCGATGATTACCAAAGGAGGGGATTGGGGGGTGGGTGAAATGAATGCGAGGAATCAAAAAGTACAAACTTCCGCCCTGGCTCAGAGGTTAGAGCATCAACCCGTGGACCAAACAGTCCTGGGTTCAATTCCAGTCAAGGGCACATACCTCGGTTGCGGTTTGATCCCTGGCCCTGGTCAGGGTCATGCGGGAGGCAACCAGTCGATGTGTCTCTTTAGCATCGATGTTTCTCTCTCTCTCTCTCTCTTTTTCTCCCTCTTTCTCCCTCCCTCCCACTCTATCTGAAGATAAATGGAAAAAATATCCTCTGGTGAGGATTAAAAAAAAAGAAAAACTAAAAAAAAAAAAAAAAAGGTACGAACTTCCAGTTATAAAATAAATAGATCATGGGGATGTAATATACAGCATGTTGACTATAGTTAATAATACTGTATGGCATATTTGAAAGTTGCTAAGAGAGTAAATCTATGAAGTTCTCATTACAAGAAAAAAAAATTTTGTAACTATGTATGGGGACAATGGTCGCTAGACTTACTGTGGTGATTATTTTGCAGAGTCTACAAATATTGAATCATTATGTTATACACCTGAAACTAATATAATGTCATATGACATATGTCTCTTGGCCATTTGTATGTCCTGTTTGGAGAAGTGTCTATTTAGGTCCTCTGCCCATTTTTTAATTGGGTTCTTTGTCTTCCTTTTGTTGAGTTGTTTGAGTACTCTATATATTTTGGAAATTAACCCCTTATCATTGGCAATTATGCTCTCCCATATAGTGGATTCCTTTTCCATTTTGATGGTTGTTTCTTTTGCTTTGCAGAAGATTTTTAGTTATTGTGCTCCCATGTATTAATTTTTCCTTTGTTTCTCTTGCCTTAGGCGTTGTATCAGTGAAAATTCTGCTGCATTTGATGTCTGAAATTTTGTTGCCTACATTTTCTTCTATGATTTTTATGGATTCATGAGTCACATTTAAGTCATTTATCCATTTTGAGTTTATTCTTGTGTATGGTGTAGGTTGGTGGTCTAGCTTCATTTTTTTGCATGTAGCTGTCCGATATTCCCAACACCATTTATTAAAGAGGCTGTCTTTACTCCATTGTATGCTCTTGCCACCTTTGTCAAATATTAATTGAGCATAATGTCTTAGGTCAATTTCTGGGGTTCTCTGTTCTGTTCCATTGATCTATATGCCTGTTCTTGTGCCAGTACTAGGCTGTTTTGATTACAAATGCTTTGTAGTATAACCTGATATCTGGTATTGTGATCTCTCCTACTTTGTTCTTCTTTTTCAAGATTGCTGTGGCTATCCATGGTCTTTTTTGGTTCCATGTAAACTTTTGAAGTTTTTATTCTAGTTCTGTGAAATAGGTCGTTGGTATTTTAATGGGGATTGCATTGAATCTATAGATTGCTTTGGGTAGTATGGACATTTTAATGATGTTAATTCTTCCAATCTATGACCAGGGTGTATGCTTCCACTTTTTTATATCTTCCTCTATTTCTTTTTTCAGTGACCTGTAGTTTTCTGAGAACAGGTCCTTTACTTCTTTGGTTAAATTTATTCCTAGGTATCTTAATTTTTTTGCCACAATGGTAAATGGGATTTTTTTTTAGTTTCTCTTCCTGTGAGTTCATTATTGGTGTATAAGAATGCTGTGGATTTCTTGATGTTAATTTTGTATCCTACTACCTTATCAAATTCGTTTACTAAATCTAGTAGATTTTTTTGATGGAGTCTTTAGGGTTTTCTTTGTACAATATCATGTCATCTGTAAATAATGACAGTTTTCACTTCCTCCTTTCTGATTTGGATCCCTTTTATTTTTTCTTCATGTCTAATTGCTGTGGCTAAGACTTCCAGTACTATGTTAAATAAGAGTGGCGAAAGTGGGCATCTCTGTCTTGTTCCTGTTCTTAAGGGAAATGCTTTTAATTTTTGCCCATTGAGTATGATGTTGGTTGTTGGTTTTTCATATATGGCCTTTATTATGTCAAGATATGATCCCTCTGTTCCCACATTGCTGAGCATTTTTATCAGAAATGGGTGCTGGATTTTGTCGAATGCTTTTTCAGCATCTATTGATATGATTATATGGTTTTTATCTTTCATTTTGTTTATGTGGTGTATCATATTTATTGATTTGTGAATATTGTACCAGCCTTGCATTCCTGGGATGAATCCCACTTGGTCATGGTAAATAATTTTTTAAATGTATTGCTGGATCTGATTTGCTAGTATTTTGTTCAGGATTTTGGCATCTATGTTCATCAGGGATATTGGCCTGTAGTTTTCTTTCTTTGTAGTGTCTTTATCTGGTTTTGGAATTAGGATTAATGCTGACCTCATGAAATGAGTTTGGAAGTCTTCCTTCTTCTTGAATTTTTTGGAATAGTTTGAGGAGAATGGGTGTTAGTTCTTCTTTGAATGTTCGGTAAAACTCCCCTGTGAAGCCATCCGGGCCCAGGCTTTTGTTTGCTGGGAGATTCTTTTTTTTTTTTTTAAATAATATTTTTTCCTTTATTGATTTTTAGAGAGACAGAAACATCGATGAGAGAGAACATCGATTGGCCACCTCCTGCATGCCCCCCACTGGGGATTGGGCCCACAGCCTGGGCATGTGTCCTGACCATGAATCAAACCAGCGACCTCTTGGTGCATGGTTCAATGTTCAACCACTGAGCCACACAGGCCGGACTGCTGGGAGATTCTTGATTACATCTTCAATTTCCTTAGTTGTTACTGGTCTATTCAAGTTTTCTATCTCTTCCTGGTTCAGTTTTGAGAGACTGTGTGTTTCTAGAAATGTGTCCATTTTGCTTAGATTGTCTAATTTGTTGCCATATAATTGTTCATAGTATTAATAGTTGTTAACGATCCTTTGTATTTCTGTGGTGTCAGTTGTTACTTCTCCTCTTTTATATCTGGTTTTGTTTATTTGGTTCTTCTCTTTGTTTCTTGGTGAGTCTAGTTAAGGATCCATCAGTCTTGTTTATCTTTCAAAGAACCAGCTCTTTCTTTCATTGATCTTTATACATATCAGTCTTACATATGAAATCTAATAAGGGTATCTGAATCACCAAAAAAATAAAATGAGGGTGCATGCTTCGGCAGCACATACACTAAATTTGGAATCATGCAGAGATTAGCATGGCCCCTGTGCAAGGATGACATGCAAATTAGTGAAGCCTTCCATATTTTATGCAAAATAATATTGAATGTGAACTGTAATTGAAAAAAAAGTTTTTTAAGAAAAGTAAAATGAGGTTTATTTATTATATTCTTTTTGTTTTAATTTATTGATTTGAGAGAGAGAGAAAGAAACATCGATTTTATTCCACTTATTTATACATTCATTGGTTGCTTCTTGTATGTGTCCTGCCTGGAAATCGAACCCACAACCTTGGTGTATTAGGATGACACTCTAACTAACTGAGCTACCCAGCCAGATCTATTTATTATATTCTTTTTTTTTTTTTTTTTTTTTAAAGAGAAGAGTATAGAGAAATATTTATTGGATTTAGCAACATGTAGATCATGTGTATCCTTGGCAAGTGCTTTTTTTGTAGCTTTTTTAAGATAGAGGAAGGAAGAGGGAGAGAGAAAGAGAAACAACGATGTGAGAGTGCACATGGATCATCTGCCTCCTGCACAACCCCTACCAGGGATTGAGCCTGCAACCCCCTAGACATGTGCCCTGATCAGCAATCAGATCGGCAACCTTTTGGTGCACAGATGACACCCAACCAAGTGAGCTACACCCACCAGGGCTATTTTTTTTTTTTAATTTGTTTTTTTGTTTGTTTTGTTTTGTTAATCCTTGCCTGAGGATATTTTTTCCATTGATTTAGAGGGAATGGGAGGGAGGGAGGGAGTAAGGGAGAGAGAGAGAAAGAGAGAGGGAGGGAAAGAGAGAGAGAAACATCGATGTGAGAGAGACACATCGATTGGTTGCCTTCTGCGCGCACCCTGACCAGGGCTAGGGATGGAACCTCCAACCCAGGTAAGTGCCCTTGACCAGGAATCAAACCCGTGACACTTTGGTGCACAGGCTTACACTCTAACCACTAAGCCACACCAGCCAGAGCAGGGCTATTTATTATATTCTTCTATTGTCTCATCATCTTCCTCATGTGATTTACTGTAGCACAAACTATTACTAATTTATTACTATAGTTATCCAAAATATCATATTTATCTATTTGAATATCTCTTGTCAGGTATGTGGTAAATTTCTTGAAAGCAGGAATTTTGTCTTAGATCCCTTTGTTTAAAATCAAATGTGATAGTGGACCTACATCTAAATCCTGCCTTTGCCACTCATTATCACTGAGACCCTGAATAAATTTTTTAGCCTCTGTAAAGCTGTTATTTTCTCAGCCGCAAAATGGAGATAATGAGAGTATCTACCTCAGCTTTTTAGAAAATTAAATATAGTAAAGTTTGTAAAAGCAGATAACATAAGATCTGGCACAAAATATTTAATAAAAGTTATCTAATATTGTTAATACCTCATTGCCTTTGGATTTTAAATGCATGAACACATAATCAAGTGAAATTTTTTATATTTGTGTATGTCATATATTTCATATAACATTTTCTTACAAATAGCATGATTGATAAATGCTTTTAAGATAGTCATTTTCTAGTACCTGAAACTATTTTCTAAGGGTAATATTAACATGACAAATAGCTAATATATCTTAACCCATTTATAAAAGCCAGTACACATTTCTAACAACTCCCTGCACAGCTTACATTGTGCAGTACCCTGAGAACATAATCGTCAGCACTCGGGGATGATGATTTGTTTCCCAGCATCTAAAGAAGTGCCTTACATCTGGAAATGGTTGATTGTGGAAAAAACATTGTTTTTATTACTACACATACAGCAAGGCTTTGTTATATAACTTATAACTGAAAAACCACTTCTATATTTATATTACATGTAATTTAATAATTTTGTATATAAAAAGTAAAGTTTTAAATAACTTTTGTATGTGGATATTATAATTTTATTGGAGACTAAATTAACAGTAGTAGTTCCTGTTAGAAATATTCATAGAATCTATCATCAGAATACCATTTGTATCCCTTTGTATCAGAGTTCCCTGATGCTTTATTGAATATGTGGTTTGTTTCAGGTGAAGCGTCTCCTGGAGCCATTCCACAGTATAAAGAAAGGATCCCTTCTGTCACTCATAGTCCAGAAATAATTGATACATCAGAACTACGGCCGTTTTCCAAACCAGATGTAGCACTAATAGAAGCCCTGAAGCTTTTAGCTGATGAGGATTGGTAAGTTCACCATTCACTTTTTTTTTTTTTAAGATTGTTTTTATTGATTTTTAGAGAGAGAGAGAGAGAGAGAGAGAGAAAGAGAGACATTAGTGTGAAAACATAACATTGATTGGCTTCCTCCTACACTCCCACTACCGGGGATGGAGCCTGCAACCCCTGCATGTGCCCTTATCAGAATCGAACCAGAACCCATAGGGGCATGGGACAACGCCCAATCAATTGAGCCACACTGTCCAGGGCAAGTTCCTCATCCTTAGCTTAAAACTAAGCTGAGTTCTAAAAGATTTAGTAAATTTTTAATTAAAAAACTTGAAACATTTTCTATTAAAATAATCTTAGAAATGATTATTTTAGCTCTTAGATAGTTTCAGTTTTTTAAATTAATAATGTAGCTGAACTTAAGTTCTAATAGTACTGTATTACCAGTTATATTATAACTTATATACCATAAGGACATAGTTCAGCTTTATTATGGATTGCACAAAGATTTTGGCATTGGAATATAAATATTACCATTTCTCCAAATGTTTCTCTGAAATATACCCTCCAGCAATCTTGGAAATATTGATCTGTTCCTAATACAGCTACAGCAACCACCTAGCCAGCCCAGCCCAAGTCCAGGGAAACACCGACAGTGGCATCCCACTTACTTCAGCTGAGCATCCACTGGCTGTCCTTGTCCCATTTAGCCCCCAGTTCGTTCAGCATCTCTTTCCATCCCCATCATACAGCTTATCATCAGTTTTGCTTCTTTACTACATCATATTCATAGAATGTGCTATAATAGCTCTTATTTTTTTTAAACCTGCCAAAATTGCACATCTTTTTCACATTCCTTTCCTCCCATTTTTTAGCAAAAGTCCTCAAACAGGCTAATTCATTGTCTCTAATATTTCACTTCACGTTCTCTTCTCAACTTTTTTTCTTTGTAAATTTTTTTTCTTCATTGATTTTTAGAGAGAGTGGAAGGAAGAGGGAGAGAGAGATAGAAACATCGATGAGAGAGAACATTGATTGGCTGCCTCCTGCATGCCCCCCACTGGGAATTAGGCCCACATCCTGGGCGTGTGCCCTGACCAGGAGTGGAACCAGTGACCTCTTGGTGCATGGGTTGACGCTCAACCACTGAGCCACACCAGCTGGACTCTTCTCCATTTCTTTAATTGGCTTTCAACCCTCTCCACCATGACCGCCACTTCACTAAAACTGCAGAAGCGACTGACCATTTTCCTAAATCTACACTAGTCATTTATTTGTCCTTATCTTATTTAGCCTTCAGTAACATTTGACATAGTTGACACTCCCTTCTTCTTGATACACTTTTTTTTTTTTTTTACCTTGGGAAAATCATTATTTTGATTTTTTCTGCTTCAGTATTTCCTGATTACTTCTCTTATGTTTTACTTCAAAAGTGAAGAGTTCGGAGCTCCAGTGGCGCAATCGGTTAGCGCGCGGTACTTATACAAAAGTGAAGAGTGCTCCAGAATTGGTGTTCTCCATCTACATTCATTCCACAGATCCAGGCTGGCCAGCTAGTAAATATTTTAAGCTTTGCAAGCCAGGTGTTTTTGTCACAACTGCTCACCTTTGCTGTTGTAGTGCAAAAGCAGCCTTAGACAGTATGAAAACAAATGGACATGAATGGGTTCCTTTACTTGAAAAACTTTACTTGTAAAAAAAATCTGATGGAGCCAAATTTGGTCTGTGAACCATAGTTTGCCAACCCCTTTCTTAAATGATTTCATTTATTTCCATAGCTTTAATATTCATCTATACTCTGATTTCTCATAAATGTATATCTGGACCCCTGGTATATTCTTGAGCTCTAAAGTTGTATTCTAGATGCCTCCTTGACACTTCCACTTGGATGCCAATAGACATCTTAAATTTAACATGTCCAAAATAGAACTCTTGGACTTCCACTTCCTGCCAGGATGGATTAACAGACATTAGATTTGCCTTCACATTTGAAAGAACTAAAGAAATCATACAAAATCCATGAAACAATGGTTTTGAAAGTATTGTTCACCAGGCAATGAAATCTAGTGATCCCCGAGAGATGGGAAATAAGCAAGGTGAGCCCTAGAGTTGCCCTGGCTTACTCCCTGCAGAGAGTTTCCAGGTCACAGGTCAAGGAAGGAGAGACCATCTAGATATCAGCAGAGATGGAGATGGATCTGGGAGTTTAGGAAGGCCATGGTAGCTAGAGTTTGCAGAACAGAATGCCAGAAAGGATAGAGCTCCACACAGAACTCCAGAGACCATGAGAGAAATGTTCTCAAATGTTTAGCCGAGAACTGGTCAGGACATACATGTGAGTTAATTACCTGAAGCCAGAAGAAGGACCACTCGAAGAAGTTATAGGGAACAATCCCTGGAGCATATACAAGGCCAAGAATATGTTCTGTTCCTACCAGCAGAGGGGAAAACTTCATAATTCACAGGGCTTTGGGTAGAACATTCAGAAGAGTTTTGCTTCTTCTATGGAATGAATAAACCCTAAGCTAAAGACTGGATTGGGCCCACCTAACAAAGCATAAAAGCAAGGCCTGAGATGATCAGATTTTCCAAATAACTACATCCCAGAACAATGTTCAAAAATATCTATAGGAATACAACAATATTCAAGGTAAAATTCACAATGCCTAGCATCCAATAAAAAATTGCCAGGCATGCCAGGCATTACAAAGCATCAACTTAGTTTGTCAGTAGTGGTTTTGAATCATGAAAGAGAACTATTAGATCAAACAAAACTTTATATATTTTCTATAATTTGAAATTCCTACATGATAAGGGAAAATAGGCAAGGTGTCCTATTGGCAGTATTTCAGACACAGAAGAAGACATCCTGTTCCAGTTGAGCCCCATTTTAATAAGTGATTAATCATTTGTTTCTTTTTCCCATAGGGAGAAGAAAATTGAGGGACTGAATTTTATTAGATGCTTAGCTGCTTTTCATTCTGAAATATTGAACACAAAGTTGCATGAAACAAATTTTGCAGTAGTTCAAGAGGTAAACTTATTTTCAGCTGAGTTAATGATTGTTTGAATAACAAAGAATATGCCACATTTATTTTACCTTTAAAAAACTGTACTAAATGATGTGAGTCAGCTTGTATATAGTTTAAAGCAACTCATGCTTTACATTGCAACATTATAAAAAAATTTTTATTAAATGTTGATTTTTGGACATCAGATAACACATATTAAAACATGTTACTTTAGTAGTAAATTTGGTTTCAAAGTCATTATTACTGATTTTCTTTCAGAATATCAGCAAAATGTACATTTTGGACATTTTTTTTAGGTGAAAAATTTGCGCTCTGGAGTTTCTCGTGCTGCTGTGGTCTGTTTAAGTGATCTTTTCACTTACCTGAAAAAGAGTATGGATCAAGAACTAGATACTGCAGTAAAAGTTTTGTTGCATAAGGCAGGAGAATCCAATACGTTTATAAGAGAAGATGTTGACAAAGCCTTGAGAGCTATGGTCAGGAATGTAACCCCTGCACGTGCAGTCGTTTCTCTCATCAATGGAGGACAAAGGTAATGTTTACAGTGGTCTCGATATGTCCTTAAACTAAAAATTCAGTTGTTTGTAATCTGAGGTATAGAAAAAAACTAGAGATTTCAGTATTATTTCTGTTGAAAAACATCTGTTAAATAATTTGTATGTAATAAACACTATATTAGGTGCTAAACATACAAAGAATAATATTATTATCCTAATAATATTATCTATTTTCATAGATCTGGAACTAAATAAATGCTAATGATTGAGTTTTTATTTATTTATTTTTAACTTATTGGAGAAGGATAGCTAATGTAAATAATTTGTGATTCTAGCTTTCAAGGGTGATGAAGGTTAGTAGTAGTTTAATCATTTAACTTGAAAGGTATATCTTTGGAAAATTGTTCATACATCAACTTTGTTTTAATTCACCATGTTTCCTTGTAGCCACTTACACATTGCAGTAAGGAGATGTACAGCACAGCACCTTTCAGATGTAGTGGAACTTATGGAAGTGGAGCGTATTTTGTCTGGAACAAAAGATATGGCTGACCGTATATTACCAGCTGCTGCTAAGTTTGCTCAAGACAGCTCACAAGAAACCAGGTGAATAGCTACTAATAATGTTTGCTGAATCTCTTAGTATAAGGGCTTAAAATAAAGAAACAAATGTTTAAAAAGAATGAACATTTTTCTAAATGGAAAAGGGTGTCCCCAGGGATTGGTGCTGAGGAATGGTTTTATATAACCAATTTGTAAATGACCTTGGGGGAGTACACAATGAATTCTCCACATTTACAGATGACACTACATACCTCTGTGTAGTAAGATGCCATGTCACAGGGATGAATTGCATGAAAAGGCCACAAAACTGTATGAATGGGCAGAAAAGTGGAAGAAGAACTTTATTGTGGGCAAATGTAAGGTAATACATTTAGGAAAAATGATATATTTTCCAAGCAGTCAGGTAAAATCATGGAAATAGTTGCATGTGAAAAAATGGATGGCATACTATCTCCTGAAACATGAGATATCTGCACTTAGAAATTTCCATGAATTTTTATTGCTATCTGTACTTGAAGAACAATTTTATGAAGGTTAAGAACAGTCAAGGAAAGATGACAAAATAATTAAGATGTGGATGGTACTATGGGTGTAGTGACAGAAATTTTGGATGTAGTCAGAAGCCTAGGTTCAATTCCTAGACCCAGTCATGGTTTGCCTTTAAGCAAGTTACTCAACTTGTTAGCCTTTGTTTCCTTGTCTATAAAATTAGGAAGGTTGAACTGGTTGGTTGATAATGCCCCACACAAAAATCTAAAATTTATGGCAGTTATATATGAAGTTAGATTTAAAGGGTAGAAGGAGACTCCTGAGTTCATAGAGACCAGGGTAAAAAAGGATATCAAATTTTTAACATTTTAAGACAAAGATGCCCATTACTTTAGGTAACTGGAGTTGCTTTTGTGGACATCATTATACCAAAAGCTAATATAGAAGGTAAATATATTCATTTTCTCTTGCTGTATAGAAAATTACCACAAATGTAGTGGTTTAAGTCAACACAGATTTTTTTTTAGCTTACCATTCTTTAGAAGTCTGGCATGGCTCAACTGCTTCAATTTAGGCTCTAACAAGGTGGAAATCAAGGTGATCACAATACTGGACCCTTACCTAGAGGCTCTATAGAAGAATCTGCTTACATACTCATTCAGGTTTTTGGCCAAATTTAGTTCCTTGTGGTTATAAGAATGAGTTACCCATTTCCTTGCTGACTGTCCATCAGGGTTCTCTCTTAGCTCCTTAAGGCTACCTGAATTCCTTCTCATGCAGCCCCCCTCCATCTTCAAGTCAGCCAACAAAATACTGAATCCTCCTCATGCTTAGAATGCCTGACTTCTGCTGCGAGCCATGGAAAGCTCGCTGCTTTTAAGGGCTCGTGATTAGATCCAGATAATCTCCCTATCTTAAAATCATCTCTACCATATAACATAACATAATTCTGAAAGAGCAGGACATCCTGGGGGAATTGTTTTAGAAGTTCTGCATACCACAGTAATGTTCAAAACAATTTAGGGGGGTTGGATCATAATAGACTAGTTAGGAACAAAAAAAGAATGGTTGTTTTGTGCCGTAACTTTTTCTTAATGGCATAGTAATTCTTACAATCCATTTGTCACTTCCTAGATTCTTATTTGAAAATTTAAAAGTATAAAATGGTTACAGATTTCCAGTTTTAATATTTCTCACATTTTGTGTCCCTGTTGCCTGCTTACTTGGTTGTTTTAGCCATTCCCAAATTATTAGGGCCTCTGATAGTTGTGGGAGAGAAAAGGTAATTTTTCTTCTCTGGTATACCCTTTCTGTAATTTCATTATATTTGAGAATCTGTTAATACATATGATACTGCTGGTATCCTGTACCACTCCCCGGCAAAAGTATTGCCTTCTCTGGTTCTTTTAGTCCCATATATATATCTAAGTTATATGCCAAAATATAACTGTGATTTATTTTGGGGCCAAGCTTCCTTAAAAAATAATAATATGGTATTGTTATGAGATACTGTATGAGCTCTCTATCCAAAAATATCCCTAATATGCATTTCCATGATATTTGAGTTTCTACCATTAGAATGATATCTTGGCTTAAGGTATTACCTAAAAGAATTATTTTTAAATTCATATACCATACAAATCCTAGTTTGGAGAGCATTACCCATTCATTAATATACCAACCATGATTTATCAACTAACTTTGGGTGTATTTTCGGTAGCAGAGAATAGATTTTTGACACATTGGAACCCAGGTAAGTTGTAGCTAGGGAAAAAGAGAGAGGGTCAGAAATACAGAACCAAGAGAGGTTGACTCAGGTCAAAACATCTAGCAAGCAGATGAGCAGCAAAAGGTCACTGGGCAAGGAGCCCAGGACAAAGACTTCTCCTAACTCACAGTTCTGCCAAAGGTCAGCCTTGATACGGACCCTAAGGTGCCTGAAAAATAGACTGAAATCTTTTGACTCTTCATTTCTAAAGACAGAAATTGAGCTTGTTAAAATATGTAAGATTATTTACAATTTCTCAAATATCTATAGGTATTATGGTCGAAAGATGCTTTTCCTCATGATGTATCATCCTAATTTTGATAAAATGCTTGAAAAGTATGTCCCACCTAAAGATTTGCCATATATTAAGGAATCTGTTAAAAGCTTACGACACAAGGTATGTTAAAAAAGTTTAATATAAACAACTTTCAAAGCAAAGTTTATTTGCCCAGGATGGTAAATGGATAGAAATAATTACTTTTTCAGTTGTCTCTTAATCATTTAGAGTATATCTACAGAAGTGTATCAACAACTGCAGTGCTAAGTAAGTAGTCATAGTGTCAGTAAATGTTTATTGAACAGAAGCTTGATATTGGGTAGAATGTAGTGTGGCTTACTGGAGTTATAAGACTTGGGTTTAAATCAACTGTGAGAATTAGCAACTATATATAATTTTAGGCACATCATTTCTTTAACCAGGATTTTTATTTTTATAAAATGAGGATAGTGATGCTTATCATGCTGGGTGCCTGCTTTATTTACCTGTATATTTCACAATTAGAGCTCCTACCACACTGCAGAGCGTTGATAGGGATCTCCTTGAGAAGAAGCCCATTTATCCTGATAGGTAATGGGGTTCAGAAATGTCTATGAAATGAGTAGCTGAGGGAATACCAAGTGAAATTGTCTGGTAGAAAAATATTTCATTTATATATTATTTTTTTGTAAAAGTATGTTTAATAATGTAAAATTTTTCTATAGTAATTTATGTTATTTCTCTCTGATAACCTTGGGCAAAGGATTAATTTATGAAAGGATATTTCAAAGATATATGGTAATACACATTTTAGAATACTTTTTCTGCCTGTTGATATTAAAGACTTCAGCTTCTTCATATAGAACTTATTAAAATAACCATGAAAAATTATCTTACTCAAATGAGGCATATTATATTTGTGAATTATTTCAAGTACAAGTATCAGGGGGAAAAAGAAGTTTGAAATAGTTCTTACCTAAATGTTTATTCTTACACTGGTATTCCATAGGAATTCATTGTTTATGTAATGTGTTCTTATTTTCTATATAGATTTTAGCTTTAAGAAGAGTTCTTATAAAATACAGCATATTAATTTTTAAAATTTTACCAAGCCAATATCATTTCCTATTAATTGGTTACAAATATTGTTACTTTACCACTAATTACAAGGTGTTTTACATATTTGATATATCTGATAGTCTTTAAAGCAAAGTATAGCAGATTACTAAAATGTTTTCAATCATATGCCCTGGCCAATTTGACTCAGTGGTTAGAGCATCCGCCCGTGAACCAAAGGGTCACGGGTTCAATTTCCGGTCAAGGGCATGTACTTGAGTTGCAGGTTCGATCCCCGGCCCTGGTTGGGGTCGTGCAGGAGGCAACCAATTAATGTGTCTCTCACATTGATGTTTCTCTCTCTCTCTTTCTCTCTCTCCCCCCTCCCTCCCTTTCACTCTATCTAAAAAAAGCAATGGAAAAATATCCTCGGGTGAGGATTAACAATAAAATGTTTTCAGTCATAAAAAAAGATTAATAATGATTGTTATGAAAATTACATTTTATGAGTTATTTCAATTTATTAGTGTTAAGACTTTTATTACACTGCCTTTCTTTATATTTACTTGTAGGGTTTGGGAGATTTACCACTAGATACACCTTCAGCAAAAGGAAGACGATCTCATACTGGCAGTATTGGAAATACAAAGTCATCATCTGTTTCCAGAGATGTTTTCAATTCAGGGGAAAGGTAAGATCATTTGATAGTCCACATCATTAGAGAAATTACTCTCTAGTGGTAGTAGTCTCATTTGGATGTTTCCATAAGCTATCCCGGAGGTATTTGCCAAAATTTAATGGAGCTTTAAAAGTTGTTAAGGACTTAGAAAGTGTGAGGTAATTAGATTTAATAAGGCAATTATACATATACTCACAACTTGCTTTTACATGTATTAAACATTAGTGAAGCTTTAGTGTTATTGAACTTACCAATATTAGGCTTATGTTGGACAGCTATGATTAATTTTTTAAATTTATAGTCTACTTTTTTTTCCTTGATTATAAAAGTAATACTTAATTGTGGTTAAATTTAAAAACTTTAGAAAATACAAACATTAAAAGAAAAATTTAACCTATAATACCAGTAACCAGTAAAAAACTACTCTTAAATATTTTATAAATATAATTGTATATGCAGTTGTCTCACCTATTTAAACTCTTTTAACAATATTTAATAGATTGATTATATCATTTTAAAAAATCTTTCAAAGGTATTATGATTTCTGATATATTTTTAAGTATATTTTAAACATTTTAAAACTATTTAATTAGATATACAGGTATATTTTATGTTTTCTGTATTTGCATATCTCTGAAATATTTTATAAACTAAAATAATAAATTTTATAAAAAATAAAAATCCATATGACAATATATGCTTTGGGGACCTTGCTATTCAAAGTACAGTCCACAGAACAGCCATTCACATTGGCATCACCTAAGAGTTTATTAAAAATGCAAAATCTTGCCCTGGCCGGTTTGGCTCAGTGGTTAGAGCGTCGGCCCGCAGACCAGAGAGTCCCAGGTTCAGTTCCTGCTAAGGGCACATACCTCGGTTGCAGTTTGTCCCCACCCCAGTTGGGGTCGTGTAGGTGGCAACCAGTCGATGTGTCTCTCTCACATCAATGTTTCTCTCTCTCTCTTCCCCCCTCTCTCCTTCCTGCTCTATCTGAAGATAAATGCAAAAATGTCCTCGGGTGAGGAAAAAAAAAAAAAAGCAAAATCTTGGCCCTGGCCAGTTTGGCTCAGTGGCAGAGCATCAGCCTGTGGACCAATGAGTCCCAGGTTTGATTCCAGCCAAGGGCACATACCTCATTGTGGTTCATCCCCAGCCCTGGTCGGGGTCGTGCGGGAGGCAAGCAGTCAATGTGTCCTCTCACATCGATGTTTCTCTCTCTCTCCCTTTCCCTCTCTCTCTACCTAAAGATAAAATAGAAAAATATCCTCGAGTGAGGATAAAAAAATAAAAAATTAATTAATTAAAGCAAAATCTTATACTCCCTCCAAGCCTACTAAATTAGAATCTGCTATTTTTCCACATTGAGATATAAGCACATAAGACTCTGGGTCAAATTTTTTGTCCAAAATCTTTTTTTCATACCCAACAAGAAATTATTTTTTAACACTTATTGAGAGTGTATTGTGTTCTAGTCTTTTCTACACACTTTTACTAGTCACTTACTTTGTAAATGTTTCTCAATTTCGGTTTATCTAATATTTTTTCTCACAGTTAGTTGAGGTTATGCAGTTTTGACACACATACCACAAAAATGATGTTTTGCCCTTCTCATTGCATCATTTCATGAGGTGAATGATGTTATTGTCTTACTACTGATAGTGTTAAGGTGATTTCTTCTGGTATTGAAATAATGCTGGATAATACCCTTGTGGTTTCTCCTTTAACACAGGGACTTCTTTAATATAGGGACTATTTCAAAGTGTGTTTAATTTCCAAATATTTGGAGATTTTCCAAATATCTTTTTGTTAATGATTTTGAATAGTTCTGTTGTGTCATTAATTGTGCTCCATATGATTTCAGTTCTTTTAAAATTACTGTTTTATGGTTTAGCATGTAGTTTGTTAGAAAATATTTTTATATCTACTTGAAAGAAGGTGTATTTATACTTTTGTTGGGTGTCATGTTCTATAAAATGTCAGTTAGGTTAAGTTGATTGATTGTGTTAGTAAAGTCTTCCATATCCTTACTGATTTTCTGTCTACTGTCTGTCAATTGCTGAGATAAAAGTATTGATATCACCAACCACATACGTGAAATTGTTTATTTATACTTTCAGTTCTATCACTTTTTGCTTTATGTATTTTGATGCAATGTGATTAAGTTGAGATATATTTAGAATACTTGTGACTTTTTGATAAAGTGACCTTTTTATCATTGTAAAGTATCTCTCTTTCCGTCTGATAATATTTCTCTTCCTAAAGTCTACTTTGTCTAGTAGTTTAGTAGTGTTTGTATATGTCCTTTTACTTTTGGTATGTCTTTTTTTTTAAAATAACTATTAATTAGATGTAATTCTTATACCATATAATTCACCCATTTAACATACAGTTCAATGGTTTTTAGTATATTCACTGGGTTGTGCAACAATCATCACAATCAATTTTAGAACATTTTCATCACCTCAGAAAGAAATCCCATACTCATTAGCAGTCACTACTCATTTCCTCACAATCTTTCCACTCCTAGCTGTAGGCAGTCTGTTTTCTGTGGAATTGTATATTCTGGACATTTCATATAAATGGAATCATATGATAAGAGGTTTTTTTGTGACTGACTTCTTAGACTTGGCATTATGTTTTCACATTTCATCCAAGGTTTTAGGATGTACCAATACCTCATTTCTTTTTAGAACTAACTAATATTTCATTGTATGGACTTAACTGCATTTTATTTATCTATTGATCAGTTGATGGATCTTTGGGTTTTGTTGTGTACATATTTCCAATTCTCTTGGATATATAGGAGTGGAATTGCTGGTCCTCATGATAACTCTATGTTTAACCTTTTGAATAATTGTCAGACCGGTTTCCAAGTGGCACCATTTTACAATCCCTCCAGCAATAAAGAGAGTTCCAATTTCTCCATATCCTCGTCAACACTTGTAGTTATCCAAGTGGGTATAAAGTGATATCTCATTTGACAGACTCTCTCTTTGACCGAACTTTAGACAGGCTCCTCTGAGCCCTCTTTTACACTGGGCTTCCTCCTTGGGCAGTACTCTTGGCCTACGTAAACCAGTCTTAGCAAAGAATTCTGCTAAGTCATTTTCTCCCTCCCCCTTGTTATCTGAGTAGGTTCCTCATCCTCCACCTTTGATGTATAACTACCTAGCCTGCTTTTGGCAAAAATCTTACTAGGCCAGTTTAGCAAGAAACTCTCTACCCTTGATGTCTTCTCTTAGTAATTTTCCATCTACTGACCCCCTCACTATGCATATTGGCTATAAATCCCCACATGTCTCTGCTGTATTCAGAGTTCAACACATTTTTTCTCCCCCGTTGCAATAGTCATGATCCATATTGTGATAGTCTTGAAAGTCTTGAGTAAAGTTTTATTTATCATTTTGCAAGTGTCAATAATTTTTATGACACATTGTGGTTTTGACTTGCATATCCTAGTATGTATTTTTAAGTTGTTGTTTTTTTTTTTGTAGACAGTATATTACTGTCTTGCCTTTTTATTCAATCTGATAATCTCTGCCTTTTAATTGGCGTATTTGACCATTTATATTTTGTTAATTATTCATATGTTTGAGTGTAAGCCTATTTTGATAGTATTGTTAAATCAGTCCCATGTTTTTGTTTCTTATTTTCTCTTTTCTTGCCTTCTTTTGAATTGATTGATGTGTATATGTGTGTGTTTATTTTTGTATGTCTTCTTTGGAAAAATGTCTGTTTTGTTCCTCTGCCCATTTATTAATCAGATTGGTTTTTTTGCTATTGAGTCATATGATTTCTATATAATTTTGGATATTAACCTCTTATAATTTAGGATATATATCATTTGCAAATATTTTCTTTCATTCCATGGGTTGCCTTTTTACTTTATGGTTTCCTTTACTGTGCAGAAGCTTTTTAGTTTCATGAAGCCCCATGTGTTTATTTTTCCTTTTGTTACCTTTGTTTTTGGTGTCAGATCCAAAAAATTCATTGCCAATACCAACGTCAAGGAACTTACACCTTTTTTTTTTGTTCTAGGAGTTTTATGGTTTCAGGTCTTACATTTAAGTTGTTAATTCATTTTGAGTTGATTTTTATGTATAGTTTAAGATAGGGGTCCAGTTTCACTCTTTTGCATGTGGGTGTTTGGTTTTTCCATTCTCCATTATATATTCTTCACTCCTTGTCATAAATTAATTGACCATATATGTTTATCTCTGGGCCCTTTATTCTGTTCCATTGATTTATGTGTCTATTTTTATGCTAATAACATACTGTTTTGATTACTGTAGCTTTGTAATAAAGTTTGAAATCAGGAAGTGTGATGCTTCCAGCTTTGTTTTTCTTTCTCAAGATTGCTTTGGTCCTCTTCCAGGGTTGGCTTCTTCAAGCATTCACAATGGTCCAGCATTTGACATACTGTCAGAGGCTGTCCTACAATACAGCCTCTAACAAAACTAGGCTGTCCTGAACCCCTGGTAATAGAATTGTTTACCTTTATACCAAAAAGGTTGGGAAAGCAACAAAATCTGCATGTGGTGTATGCTCAGGCTGACTTTGTGGAGTTTGTGCTGTGAGACCTAAAGTTCTAATGAGGTTATGTAAAACAAAAAAACATGTCAGTAGAGCCTATGGTGGAGCCATGTGTTCTGTTTTCATGACAGGATCAAGCGTGCTTTCCTTATTGAGGAGCAGAAAATCATTGTGAAAGTATTGAAGGCACAAGCACAGAGTCAGAAAGCTAACTTTAAAAAATGAAGCTTCTTTGACTAATAAAAACAAAGGGAAAAAAAAGATTGCTTTGATTATTCTGGATCTTTTGTGGTTTCATATAAATATTAGGGTTGTGAAAAATACCACTGTAATTTTGAAAGGGATTACACTGAATCTATCGATTGCTTTGGATACATTTTATGGACATTTTAACAATATTAAGTCTTTCAGTTCATGAACACAAAGTATATTTCATTTATTTGTGTCTTCAGTTGTTTTTATCATTGTCTTATAGTTTTCAGTGTACAAAGTCTTTCACTTTCTTGGTTAAATTTATTCCTAGGTGTTTTATTCTGATGTAATTATAACTGGGATTATTTTCTTAATTTCTCTGTCTGATAGTTTGTGGTTAGTGTTTACAAACACAGCTGAATTTTGTATATTGATTTTGTGCCCTGCAACTTTGCTGAATTTATTGATTAGTCCTAAAAGTTTCGTGGTGGAGTCTTTAGGAATTTCTGTATATAATATATCATTTGCACATAGAGACTGTTTTACTTCCTCCTTTTTGATTCAAATACCTTTTATTTGTTTTTCTTGCCTAATTGCTCCTGCTAGGATTTTCAGTAGTATGTTGAATAAAAGTGGTGAGACTGGGCATCTTTGTCTTGTTCTAATATTAGAGAAAAAAAACTTTCAACTTTTCATTGTTGATTGTGATAGTAGCTGTGGGCTTGTCACATATGGCCTTGAATATGTTGAGGTACGTTTCCTCTATATCCAGTTTGTTGAGTATTTTTATCATAAGTGGATATTGATTTTTATCAAATGCCTTTTCTGCATCTATTGAGATGATCGTGTGACTTTTTATCTTTCATTTTTATTAATGTGGTGTATCATATCGATTGATTTGTGGATGTCAAACCATCCTTGCATTCCTGGAATAAATCCTAGTTGGTCATTGTGTATGATTCTTTTTAATTTATTGAATTTAATTTGCTGATATTTTGTTGAGGATGTTTATATCTGTTCTATTTTATCATTCTTTAATGTCGTCTCTTTTCAAATAAATTTTATTATTTTTAATATACCTAGTGAGTTCCTCCATGTTACTTTATCTTTTCCCCCTAAAGTGTATTAAGTGTTATTTTATAATCAAGTCCATCCTGTTTTGAACAATAAAAAGCCCATCTTATAGATAGGTTTCAGTAATTAAATTGCTTCTTGAGGTGTTTTTCTGTTTTATTCTTTTTATTTATTTACCTTTTATGTATCACATAGTCCACTGTTAAAATATAAATTTAATCCTTTATTTTTCTCATTGTGGAATTAATTAGAATAGAATAATAATTTCACAAATTAACCTCAGATTAATTTATTTAAACAAATTAAAAATAATTGATAAGTATATCTAGGGTCTGCATTTTTAGATCACCATCCTGTGTCTACTTTTATAATGATTCTGAGTCACTCATTAAATCACTGCTCTTATGACAACTTTAGCATTGAGTTTTGATGGTAACTGGCAACTGCTACCATTCTCTTTAAGACCTATCAATTTGCAGGCTTCTTTAGTTTCAAAAGGATTATCATCTGCCACATTGAGTCACAGCATTATAGCAATGGAAAACATTGTGCTACTGGTACTAAGTCATTGAAATAGTAAATCCTGCCAGTCTCAAATTCCTAATTTTCCCTTGCATGTTCACATAGGTATTTCTTAGAAAAGAGTTAACAGAGCAGGCCTGGGACTGCAGTCCTTAGAAAGGATTGCTTGCAAAGTTAGCCCTTGGCCGGCATCTAGGAACTAGGATTTCAAGAGGATTTTCACCATTCCCTAACTGATAATCATAGTTTACAGTGCCTAAATTATTTGGGCAACCAAAATGGTTTATGCTGAAGTTCGGCTTTCCTTTTGGGAGTCTGTAATTTTGGTATGTCCAGGCAGAAGACCAACCATGACCCACTCCCAATAAAAACCCTGAACTCTAACATCTAATAAGCGTCATTGGTAGACAACATTTCACATGTGTTGTCAGTTTGTTGCTGGAGAGAAATTAAGTCACTGGGAAGCTACTTTAGGAAGCTTACATCTGGTTCCCTCCAGACTTTGACCCATGTGCCTTCTCGAGAACCTTTGCTGATTTTGCTTTGTATCCGTCTACTGTAATAAATCTTAGCCATGAGTAAAACTGCATGCTGAACCCCATGGATCCTCCTATCCTAGCAAATCACCAAACCCAGGAGAGATCTTGGGGGTCCCAATACAAGTATAGTGGTTATGAGTTATATCATTTTGTGACTTTTTAAAATATGTTTTTATTGATTTCTGAGAGAGAGACAGAGAGGAAGGGAGAGGGAGGGAGAGAGAGAGAGATATCAATGTGAGAGAGAAACATTGATAAGCACCCCCTTCCATAGATCGAGCCTGCAACCCTGGTATGTGCTCTGACTGGGAATTGAACCAGTGACACATAGGATGACGTTCTACCAACTGAGCCACATTGGCCAAGGCTGATCATTTTGTGAATTTTTAGAAAATAAATATATAATGAGTATTGTGTATTACATTTGTGTTTTTTTATAGGAAATTAATCATGAGATTAAATTTACCTTTCTTTCGTTTTAGAAAGGTAACTGAAATTTCTGAAGTCACCAGAAAATCAGTTCCCCGTAATTCCTTAGAAAGTGCTGAGTATATCAAAGTCATAACAGGTTTATTAAATGCAAAAGACTTTCGTGATCGTATTAATGGGATTAAGCAGCTTTTATCAGATACTGAAAACAATCAAGAGCTTGTTGTTGGAAACATTGTGAAGGTAAGGAAATGTCAAATTTAATTTTCATTTTCATTCTGTGGTTAATAAAGTGTATTAGTATAAAAAGTTTTCCTAAATCTTAGTATTTATATATATTATTTTTAAATGTTTTTTTCTCTATTGATTTTTAGAGAGAGAGAGGAAGGGAGAGGGAGAGAGAGAGATAGAAACGCCGATGAGAGAGAACATCGATTGGCCACCTCCTGCATGCCCCCAACTGGGAATTGGGCCCACAACCTGGACATGTGCCCTGACCAAGAATCAAACCAGCGACCTCTTGGTACATGGGTCGACACTCAACCACTGAGCCACACTGGCCAGGCTATTTTATTTTATTTTTTTTTTATTATTTGTTTTTGCATTTATCTTTCAGATAGAGTGGGAGGGAGAGAGGAAGGAAGAGAGAGACAGAGAGACACATCAACTGGTCGCCACTCACACGACCCCAACCGGGCCAGGGACAAACTGCAGCCAAGGTATATGCCCTAATGGGAACTGAACCCTGGCCTCTCTGGTCCGCGGGCTGACGCTCTAACCGCTGAGCCAAACCGGCTAGGGCTGGCCAGGCTATTTTAAAATGTTAAAATACTGCCCTGGCTGGTTTGGCTCAGTGGTAGAGCATTGGCCTGCGGACCAATGAGTCGCAGGTTCAATCCTGGCCAAGGGCACGTCTTGGTTGCATTTCGTCTCCGGCCAGGGTCAGGGTCCTGAGGGAGGCAACCAACTGATGTGTCCCTCTCACATGGATCTTTCTCTCTCCCTTTCTCTCCCTCTCTCTCTCTCCCACTCTGTCTAAAGATAAATTGAAAAATATCCTTGGGTGAGGATTTAAAAAATAAAATAAAATGTTAAAATAACCTTAGTGAAAAGGATGGATTAGTTAGGTTTTGCTGTTTTAAAAGCATTCTAGAACAATTCAAAGTAATTAGAAAAAATAAGTTAACAAAATACCTGCTTATTTGTATGAATTTTCCCACTAGATGGTAACTCCTTGAAAGCTCTTGGAACCTGACAATCAGTAAATATAGTATATGTTGAGTGAATCAATATATTTTAAAAACCAGAGGCTTTAAGAGACTTGATATTACTCTAGAATGGTTGTATTAAATATTTTCATATGTAGGTTAGACATCTAAATATACCAATTTATATACCTACCTTTAGGAAAATAAGAAATAGAAAGAGAGATAGTAATAAATGTTAGTGGTATTGAAGCATAAATTATTTATGATTCATCAGAGTTTAGTTTAGATAATTTTATTAGTAATTTATTAATTAAATTCCATTTAAAATTTGTATTATGTGAGTTAAACTTGGCAAACATACTAGAACTACTCTTTTAATTCCAGTGGTGTTGTCTCTTTATTTTCAGAAGAAAAGTGCCACATTACCATATCATGCAAACCAGAAAGTTACATTTTCTGATTCTGTTGAGTAAAAATAAATCTCATGGGAAGACTATTCTTAATATGAAAAATGTGTGCATGTATATATATATATATGTGTGTGTGTGTGTGTATATATATATGTATTATTTATATATATCAGGAATTGTTAATAGTCTCAGTCTCACAGAATAGCTCCTCATTCATTTATCATGACTTAAGAATTGTTTAGCATTCACTTTATTATATCTTTAATTTATGAAAGTTAAGAATTCTAAAGAGCAAGGGATAATTGTTAAAGTAATCAGGTTAAGAGGTAATAAGAAAATTTAACTCTGAAATTGCAACTAAAATTATCATAAAAAACCTAAACTGAAATCTGAAATCTTTATAGTAAAATGAACATGTCTATTTTTGCTCTGAATAGATTAGTGTGTGTTTTTTTTTCTTTATTGGTTTTAGAGAGAGAGAAAAGGAGAGGGGAAGAGAGATAGAAACATCGATGAGAGAGAACATGGCCCCCCGCATGCCCCACACTGGGGATCAGGCCCACAACCTGGGCATGTGCCCTGACCAGGAATCGAACCAGCGACTTCTTGGTGCATGGAAGGATGCTCAACCACTGAGCCACACTATTATTTTTAATAGATTAAAAATAGAAACTTATCTTAAGTGCTTAGAGTTAGCTAAGCTAACCTACACCTTCCAGAAAACATCATTTTAATCACATTTATAGTGAATTAGTCATCTGCCTACTGAGCCAAATTTCTGCACCTTAATTTATTAGCATGTCTTTGATGTGATTTTTGAAGCCTTCTGTTTTTGCTATAAGCAAATTCAACACTTAGATTTATCATCCAAAGTTTTATAAAGTTTCTATATTCTAAATTCAGGTTAAATGAGATGTGTGTGTTTTTAAACAGTGTGCTGAAGGAGAAATACTATGAAATAACAAAAGAAATGTAAATATAATAGCTATAAATAGCATTTTACTTTCAATAATTTACCACTTTACTTTCAGATTTTTGATGCTTTTAAATCTCGACTTCATGATTCTAATAGTAAAGTAAATCTGGTGGCTCTGGAAACAATGCACAAAATGATTCCTTTGCTTAGAGACAACTTGTCTCCTATCATCAACATGCTAATTCCAGCAATAGTCGATAACAATCTGAATTCCAAGAATCCAGGCATCTACGCTGCTGCCACAGATGTTGTCCAGGCACTGAGTCAGCATGTCGGTAAGAAGTCTTACTTTGGCCCTGTCGTTACTCGAACTTTACATTTGTACTTTCTTATTTTACATATTTTTTATAATGCTGACATTCTAACACTTCAATTTTTATCATTTAATGTCATAAATTTCTTTATTTACTTAGTATATTTTAAATTACTTTTAGTGATTAAATGTTATCCTACTAAATTGATTTTCTCTTCCCTTATCTTTGACTTTTTAATTATTTTTCCTACCTCAACCTCATATCTTATATAAAATTAACTCAAAATGGATCATAGATTTACATGAAAAACTTAACTGTAAAACTTTTAGAAGATAACATAGGAGAAAATCCTCAGGACCTTAGGGCTTGGTGAAGTATTATAACATGACATTAAAAGCATGATCCATAAAAGTTGGTAAATGGGACTTCATCAAAATTAAAAACATTTGCTCTGCATAAGTTCCTATTAAGTGAATAAAGAGAAAAGCTACAGATTGGGACAAAATACTTGCAAACCACATATACAACAAAGAACTTATATCTAGAACATATAAAGAACTCTCAAAACTCAATCTTAAAAAAAATGAATAGTCCAATTAGAAAATGAACAGAAGACATAAAAACACATTTTTTAAATAGTTTTTTATTGATTTTTTTTTTTTTTTTTTAGAGAGAGAGGAAAGGAGAGAGAGATAGAAACATCGATGTGAGAGAGAAACATCAATTGGCTGCCTCCTGCACACCCCCTACTGGGGATCTAGCCTGCAGCCTGTGCATAGGCCCTGACCGGGAATCAAACCGAGACCTCTCAGTCCATGGGACAATGCTCAATCCACCGAGCCACACCAGCCGGCCTAAAAACACTTTTTACCAAAGAGGATACTGTATATGAGTGGTAAACAGACACATGAAAAGATGTTCAACATCACTAGTTATTAACGAAATGTAAATGCAGATTAAGATCATGATCACTACACAGGTGTCTTAGGGCTGTTATAACAAATGACCACAGGCTGAATTACTTCAAAACAACAAACATCTATTTCTCACAATTCGGGAGGATGGGAAGTCCAAGATCAAGGTGTTGGCAGATTCTGTGTCTGGTAAGAGCCCACTTTCTGGTTCATGTTTTGGCTGTGTCCTCCCATGATGAAAGGGGCAAGGGAGCTCTCCAGGGCTTTTTTATAAGGGCACTGATCCCATTCATGAGGGCTCCAAAGGCCCAGTTTAGATACTATCACATTGGGGATTGAGTTTCAACATATGTATTTGGAGGTTGGGAACACAAACATTCATTCTATAGCAAGTATTAAAACAGCTGAAATAAAAAATAGTGACAACACCAAATGCTAACAAGGTTGCATGGAAACAATGTCTCATACACTGCTGGTGAGAATGTAAATAAAATGTTATGGTTCCTCTAGAAAATAGTTCTGTTGTTTCTTTAAAAATCGAAACCTGCACTTATCATATAACCCATCAATTGTATTCCTAGGCATTTATCCCAGAGAAATGAGAACTTCTGTCCATGCAAAAACCTTCACAAGATTGTCCATAGCAGCTTTATCTGTAATAGCCAACTGGAACAACCTTTATGTAATTCAGTGGGTTAATGGTGAAACAAACTGTGATACATCCCTACCATAGCATACTACTTAGCAATAAAAAGGAATGAACTGTTGACACACTATATAGTTTCGATGGATCTCAAAGGCATGCTGAGTGAAAAAAGCCAGTCCCAAAAGATCACATGCTATAGGATTCCATTTATATAACTTTCTCAAAATGACAAAATTAGAGAGATGGAAATGGATTAGTGGTTGTCAGGGTTTAGGGGCAGTTAAGGAAGAGCGACTGGATGTGACTATAAAGAGGTAGCACTAGGGAGATCTTTGTAGTTATAGAGTAATTCTGTATCTTAATTGCAGTACGGTTACCCAAATCTGCACATGATAAAATGATGTAGAATTATATACACATATTGTATTATTGAATGTCAGATTCCTTGTTTTTGTTTTTTATTAATTAATTTATTTTTGTTACAAATGTTTCTCCTTTTTCCCTCCCAGACACCCTCCTCCCTATCCCGCCCCCCTCCTCAGCATTGCTGTCTATGTCCATTGGTTACGCATACACACATAAGTTTTTTGGTTTATCTCATCCCTCCTCCCTCCATCTCCCCCCTCCTCTGAAGTTTGTCAGTCTGAACTGTACTCCTTTCTATGTCTCTGGGTCTATTTTGTTAATCAGCTTTTTTTGTTTATTATATTCCACAAATAAGTGAGATTGTGTGGTATTTGTCTTTCTCTGATTGGCTTATTTCGCTTAGCATAATACTTTCCAGATCCTTCCATGTTGTCTCAAAGGATAAGAGATCTTTCTTTCTTACAGCTGCATAGTGTTCCATGGTGTATATGTAGCACAGCTTTTTTATCCACTCATCTACTGCTGGACACTTGGGCTGTTTCCAGATCTTAGCAATTGTAAATAGTGCTACTATGAACATAGGGGTACATATATTCTTTCTGACTGGTGTTTCAGGCGTCTTAGGATATGTTACTAGAAGTGGGACCACTGGGTCAAATGGCAGATCAATTTTTAATTTTTTAAGGAAACACCATAGTGTTTTCCACAGTGGCTGCACCAGTCTGCATTCCCACCAGCAGTGTACTAGAGTCCTCTTTTCTCCACACCCTCGCCAGCACTTGTTTGATTATTTGTTTATGGCAGCCAAGATTCCTTGTTTTGATATTGTACTATACAGGGATCCCCTGAAATCTGAAAGTAAAGAAAGCATTCCTATGAAAACTTTCAGAATCTAAAATGGCATACGTTGAAAAAGCGATTACCTTAGGAGACATCTTTCTAATGGATTCACAAAATAAATCAAGATAAAGCACAGATGCTCACAGACACAGTTCAGAGTTATGGCAACTTGATGCTAAGATGCTTAGTTTAGTTCCCAGAGAAGTTTGGCGGTTCCACTCACTGCTAGGGGTTATGCGCAGCCTCGATGTTGGCTCGCTGCAAAACAAATGTTGAATGGTATTTTCAGTTTTCACTCTTTTTCTTAAAAGCGAAAATCATCTTTGGATTTCTTTTGATTAACAAAAATAGGTACTGGTGTACGTCTTTCATAAAAACAAGGTGACAAAAAGTGGGGGGCACCTGTAGGCGGTAACCTTTGGGTGAAAGGTGCACAAGACCTCTCTGTACTGTCTTTGCAACTCCCTAAAAATCTATAATTATTTCTAAATGAAAACTTTGGAAAAATAAGTAGAGGTAAAAACTAACCCTGAAAAACCAATTATTTTGGTTTTTTTGATAAACCTATATAGTATCATTTAGAATAAAAAACCTAGGATATAGACAATTCATACACACACACACACATATATATGCCATACAATAGCTCCTTTAATATGTTGTGATGTATTTTTGTGTCTCATTTGCTCTAAGAATATTACTCTGTTAAAGTTTTATACAGAATTTTAAACAGTGATCAACTAGATTAAAAAATCTTAACACATTTGCTATCGTTTGCATATTTTTTGCTTTCAATGCTGTATAATTGAAAATAACTAAGCTCTCATAACTCTTTAAACATGTCTCTGTTCTTTTTGTTCAGACAATTACTTACTTCTACAGCCATTTTGCACGAAAGCTCAGTTTTTAAATGGAAAAGCAAAACAGGATATGACTGAAAAGCTTGCTGGTAAATTGTTTTTTTCTTTTAATTTTTTTAATTTATTGATTTTGGCGAGAGGAAGGGGGGCAAGAGAGAGAAGAGAGAAAAATTGATATGTCGTTACACACATTTATGCATTCATTGGTTGATTCTTGTATGTACCCTGACTGGGGGATTGAACCCGCAACCTTGGCACATTGGGATGACACTAACCAACTGAGCTATCCGGCCAGGGCAAAAGAAACATTTTATTAATTAAAGATAAACTGATGGGTATTTTATTTTAATTTAAGGATAGCTAGCAAATTCAGTATCATTACCTCTGAAGTAGAAATAGATCCACAAGAGGACCTTTTAAGACTTACCCCCAAATTTTTCTTTCTTTTCTCTCTTTATTGATTTTAGAGAGTGAGGAAGGGAGAGGGAGAGAGAGATAGAAACATCCATGAGAGAGAACATTGATTGGCTGCTTCCTGCATGCCCCCACTGGGGATTTGGTCCACAACCTGGGCTTGTGCCCTGAAAGGGAATCAAAGCGGTGACCTCTTGGTGCATGGGTCAGTGCTCAACCACTGAACCACCCCAGCCGGGCCAAAATTTTTGTTTTGTTTTGTTTTTAATCCTCACTCGAGGATATTTTTTCGTTTTTGTTCAGATAGAGTGGGAGGGAGGGAGAGAGAGAAACATTGATGTGAGAGAGACATATTGATTGGTTGCCTCCGCACAACCCAGACCAGGGCCAGGGACCAACTGCAACCGAGGTACGTGCTCTTGACTGGCATCGAACCCAAAACTCGTTGGTCCACGGGCCAATGCTCTAACCACTGAGCCAAACCAGCCAGGGTCAAAAATTTTCTTTAAAATAATTTTTTTTTTTCAGTAAGTATTTAGTCTTCTTAGTAGAAATAAACAGGATAAATAAAAGTAATTAAAATAAAATATTGGTGTTCATAGAAAACTGCTATTTCATATTATATGTTTGATAAAAGGTCCATGGATCAAAAATGTATAAATTTTTAATTAACTGAATTTGGAAAACATTGAGATGAATTTTGGGTTTCATTCCCATGTTTATTACTTTTGCCTGAATTAATCATCATACATAGAATTCTAATACTTAAAGATTCTAATCTTTGGGAAGAGAGTTCTGACCTACTTCTTTTAAGATGCCTAACATTTTAGAAAAATGACAATGGGAAGACGTTTAATATATATTTTATATGCTTTTTAATTAGCAGAACTTGAATTTATTTTTTTTTAAACTTCATGGTTTACCATATTTTTGTATTTCAGATATTGTTATGGAACTCTACCAAAGGAAGCCCCATGCCACAGAACAGAAAGTGTTAGTTGTTTTATGGCACCTCTTAGGGAACATGACAAATAGTGGCTCTCTGCCTGGAGCTGGAGGAAATATACGAATAGCCACAGCTAAATTATCAAAAGCACTTTTTACGCAGATGGGCCAGAATCTGTTAAATCAGGCTGCATCTCAACCACCACATATTAAAAAGAGTTTAGAGGAATTGCTCAATATGACAATTTGAAATGAATTATGAATCTTTCATGAAATATGGTATAATGAACAAAACTGTTTACATGATGACAAATGGAACTTTTTTAAAGTTACATTTTCAGTGCCTGCACTTCTCAACTAGTAAATTAAGTCAATGGCTATTTTTATTTGCAGCCTATGAATACACATCTGTCCTATATCAACCCTACCACTGTCCCATCACACAAAAACCTAAAATAATTAATATAACTTAATACTCATGAAATGTGAGGAACACAAAGTGAATCCAATTTTAATATTTTTGAGAAAAGTCCTGCCCATTTGCACTATTCTATAGAAATCGCAATTTGTTGTCCTATATATACAATTAGATTTGTAATTAAAAATATACTTTTTATTATGTAATCATGTTCTGCTATGTCTCATTACTCAACCTTATTTTATGAAGTGGAAGAAAAGTCATTGAACTATGTTATCACAAAGTTTTGTGTGCTATTTGTGAAAAATATGTATTTCTCAAATCAGTCTGCTAATATTGTGCAGTATTAGCTTGCTTTTGCTGTTTTGTGTTAATGTGATATATTTGCTTACCACTTGGGTTTAATCATCTACATAATTGTGAAATTTAACAAATTATAATAAAGCATGATGACCAAAGTTTTAGAAAACATTTAAACATTTTAAATGCACGTTTAAGAAAACGTGTTGAATGTAACTTCCCTATTTTTTGTGCAAACACTAAATTGTATTTCTATATGTCCTAACATTTATAAAGGTGTTATTTTACTGTCCAGTTATGTAATTCTCAAAAATAGTGCCAGGTCTTCTATAGCTTTTCTCAGAATTCTTGGGCTATAAGTACTGTATGCATCTTAAAAAAGAAAAGGATTGTTATAAAATAAAAGGATTTATTTCTGTAGATGTGTGAAAGGCGTCCTATTTTTCCAACTCTCATATATGTTAAGATGGAAATATATATAGTATAATATTGACCTATCTCTACTCCTGGGTTATAGTTCTAGCTATACAGGAAAGTAGCCATGTGACCTTGAGTAAGGCACTTGCCAAATCTTGGTCTCAGTTTTCTCATCTCTAAAATGTGAAAGCTGGACTAGATGACTTTTTAAAAATGTGTTTTTATTGATTTTAGAAAGAGAGGAAGGGAGAGGAAGAGAGAAACATTGATCAGCTGCCTCCTGCAGGCCGGATCAAGCCTGCAACCTGGGCATGTGCCCTGACTGGGAATCGAACTGGCGACATTTTGGTGCATGGGATGACACCCAACCAACTGAGCCACACTGGCCAGGACTGGACTAGATGATTTTTAATATTCCCTCTTCTAAAATTCTATGATTCCATGATGATCACTTTATTACAGTTTTGAACTATCTTCATTCTCTTTTATTAATACTTCTAGTGTCACTGACCAGTTTTTTTAATGTATTTGGCTGCTTTTTAAATTGTGATTTTTTGTTGTTGTTGTTATATAAATTAACCCATTTATTATAGGCTAGCAATGTTTGAAACTGTGGAGCTTCTACTGGTCTTTCAATTCCTTCAGTCTTCTGATGGCAGACTTGACAGTGACGGCAGAAGTGGTGTTGTAGGTCCCGGCGCCACCAGCGACTGTCTTCATGCAGGAACCACAGTGCCAGATCCCCACAGCCCGTCTCTTCATCTTGGTTTTGCCACAGAAGGAGCAAGTGTACTTGGCATGCTGGCTGATTTCAATTTCCTTCACCATTTTCCTGAGAGAGGCTCCATAACGGGTTCTGTACCAACGATTCCCACCTCCTTAGTGCGTTTAGCCATGTCGCCACTAACTAGGTTCAAACCCAAGAGCGTGATTTTTTTTTTTTTATATTAATCTGGGACTTCTTTTGTTGTTGTTGTTGTTAATCCTCACCTGAGGATATCTTTTTTCTATTGATTTTTTTTTTTTTTTTTTTTTTTTAGAGAGAGTGAAAGGGAGGGAGGGGGTAGAGAGAGAGAGAAACATCGATATGAGAGAGACACATCGATTGGTTGCCTCCTGCACATGCCCGGACCGAGGCAGGGATCGAACCTGCAACCCAGATATGTGCCCTTGACAGGGAATCGAACCCAAGACCCTTCAGTGCTTGTGCCAATACTGTAACCACTAAGCACACCATGACTTCTAAAAAAGTTTTTTTAATGAGTATTTAATGCTATTTGAAGCTAAGCTGAAAGGAGAGGAAAGACTTGATTACTTTGTCTATTTATGTGCACTTTCTTATAGTTACATACTTTTAAAATACTTTGTCTTTTCTTCTAAGTGTATTTTATATTCCTATAGTTGAGGTCTGAAGTTGGCAGACTTTTTCTGTAAGGCACCAGAAAGTAAATATTTTTGGCTTTGTAAGCCATGGACAGATTGTGGCATCTTATCTGGTTTTTCTTTTTGGCTTTTTACAACTCTTTAAAAATATTCTTAGCTCAGGACAAACAAAAACAGGTTTCTGGCATAGTTTGCAACACCTGGTTTAGGCTCTATAACCTAAGCTGTAAATCTGAATGCATCATTAAATTTGCCTCAACCCTTTATGATGTGCATGATTGAAACCATAATTACAGATTCCACATTTTATTAATTTTGACCACTGACCTTGTATCATTGCAAATGTGTCTACTAAGTTTGCATGGACTGATTGTTGGATAAGGTAAAGTTTGAATTTTAAAGGCAAAAGAAGACCATTGCTTAATGTATAAGCTTACACATTATTTAAATGTATTTTTTAATTTAATGTTTTCTTTATTGCTGTTAGAGAGAGAGAGAGGAAGGAAGAGATAGAAACATTGATGAGAGAGAACATTGACTGGCCGCCTCCTGCATGACCCCCACTGGGGATCAGGCTCACAACCTGGACATGTGCCCTGACTGGGAATTGAACCGGCAACCTCTTGGTTAATGGATTGATGCTCAACCACTGAGCCACATCAGCCAGGCTTATTTAAATATGTTTTTATTGATGTTTAGAGAGAGAGGAAGGGAGAGAGAGAAACATCTATCGGCTGCATTCTATGCACCCCACACTGGGGATCAAGCCCACAACCCGGGTATGTGCCTTGACCAGGAATTGAACTGGGACCTTTCAGTCCACGGGATGACGTTCAGTCCACTGAGCCACACTGGTTAGGCATAAATGGATTTTTTATAGGCAGTGATAATTATAAAAATCTAACCTCACTAACACTGCAACTAAAAACAACTAAAAATAAAAGAAAAAAAAACATTTTAATGGAATATTTACCCAGTGGAATTCATATCATTTAGTCATTAATATGTGAAATAGCCCAGCTGGTGTGGCTCAGTGGTTGAGCGTCGACCCATGCTCAAGAGGACTCCGGTTCGATTCCTGGTCAGAGCACATGCCCAGGTTGTGGGCCTGATCCCCAGTGAGGGGCATGCAGGAGGCGGCCAATCGATGTTCTCTCTCATCGATGTTTCTATCTCTCTCTCCCTCTCCCTTCCTCTCTAAAATCAATAAAGAAAAATTACTTAAAAAAAAAAAATACGTGAAAGCCCTGGCCGGTTTGGCTCAGCGGTTAGAGCATCGGCCTGCGGACCAGAGAGTCCCAAGTTCGGTTCCCGCTAGGGGCACGTGCCAAAAAAAAAAAATACGTGAAATACTTTAATCACAGGACAATGTTAATTATGTGTTAAAGGGGCAAAAAAGCCTAAGTATGAAAAAGTACAGTGTCTCTATCAAATATATATGCACACAGAAGATAAAATCGGAGTTATAGCCCTGGCCGGTTTGGCTCAGCGGTTAGAGCGTCGGCCTGCGGTCCAGAGAGACCCGGGTTTGGTTCCCGCTAAGGGCATGTACTTCGGTTGCAGTTTGTCCCCGGCCCTGGTTGGTCGTGCAGGTGGCAGCCACTCGTGTCCCTTTCACGTCGATGTTTCTCTCTCTCTTCTTCTCTCTCCCTCCCACTCTATCTGGACAAAAAATGAAAAAAATGTCCTCAGGTGAGGATAAAAAAAAAAAAAAATCGGAGTTATATACACCAACATGTCAATGATGGTAAACCATAGGTAAAAAAGGTTTTGTTTTTTTCAGTGTACTATTCTGCAATTTCTATTTTTTCAGAAATGATCAACCTGTATTGCTTATGTAATAAAATTTAAATTACAGTAAGTGAAGGTAATCTGAAGAGAATCTGAAGATAAAGGTAATGTGATGAGAAAAAAATATGGTGCAAAAGAGAGACAGTAGTGAATGTGGGAAAGTGCTAAGGGAGGTAGACAGTGATATGACCAGAAGGGAGATGAGTGAGGGAAGCAAGTAATTATAAAGGTAAAGAGATGAGACTTTGATGCACACAGCATGGATTTGGAACCCAGTTTTATTATTATCTGCCAAATCTTATACATCCTGGAGTAGTTGTGAGGTACAAAATTAAAATGGGATTGTGTTAAGAAAATATTTGTAAACCTCGAATTCTCTACAAAGATCATTTATTCCCAGCAGCAAATGCAGATGAAAGGTCAGCAGAAACCCGATAGAAATCTTTAGTGCTGGGATAAGCTAAGCCTGCTTATTTAATTGCTAGTTAGCTGGCTGAATATATCAAGTGAAGGCAAAATCAATTAAGCACTGTAGTATTATTGATGATTTATAGTCTCACAACATGTACTGTGAAAAAGAACTTAAACTCTTTTATTTTTTTCCCTTTATTGATTTTAGAGAGAGAGGAAGGGAGAAGGAGAGAGAGAGAGATAGAAACATTGATGAGAGAGAACATCAATTGGCCACCTCCTGTATGCCCCCCACCGGGGATCAGGCCCACAACCTGGGCATGTGTCCTGACTGGGAATCGAACCTCTTAGTGCATGGGTCGACGCTCAACCACTGAGCCACACCGGCTGGCCCGACAGAATTTAAACTCTTAATTCAGACTTCTCTGGGCAGAACAATAGGATAAGCTGAAGACTTAAAGGCATTAAAGTAAATCACAGATTTAGCAAAGTACTCATTAAGGAAAAAAAAACTAGAGCAGCCCAACCAGTGTGGCTCACTGGATTGAGCGCCGTCCCATGCACCAAGAGATCACCAGTTCGATTCCCGTTTTGGGCTTGATCCCCAGTAGGGGGCATGCAGGAGGCAGTCAATCAGTGTTTCTCCCTCTCTCCCTCTCTTTAAAAAGAATAATTTTTTGATTATTCCTCACCAGAGAATATTTTTTCCATTTATCTTTAGAGATGGTAAAAAGGAGGGGGAGAGAGAAAGAGAAACATCAATTGGTTGCCTCCCGCAGGCACTCTAATCAGAACCGGGGATCAAACCTACAATCCAGGTTCATGCCCTTGACTGGAAATCGAACACGAGACCCTTCAGTGAGCAGACTGATCTCTAACCACTGAGCCACACTGGCTACCACATGATCTCACTTAATACGTGGAATCTAGTGAACAAAATAAACTGACGAAAAAATAGACCCAGTGACTTGGAAGCATGAAACAGACTGACAAATCTCAGAGGGAAAGAGGTGGGGATGGGAATAGACGAACCAAAGAACTTTTATGCATGTATGCATAACCTATGGACAGACAACAGTGCAGTGAAGGCTGGCGGGGGGAGTGGAGGCACATCAGGGAGGAGGGAATCAGTGGGGGAAAAAACAGGACATCTGTAATACTTTCAACAATGAAGATAAAGTTTAAAAAACATACTAGAGCATGGAAGGTGTGAGACATGTAAAATAAAGGCAGAATGATCTGGAGGTACCAAACTATGACCAATTGTGAATGTTGTTGTTTTTTGTTGTTTGTTTTTCACCACTATACCTGGATAGGACCTTGGCTTATATTGGGTGCAAAATAAATAGTACTTGAATAAAATGGTGAAATAGATATAAATTTGACATTTTTTTGGAGATAGGAAATACGTTTTCAAGATCAGAAGCAGTGTATTTAAAATAATTAACTAGCCTGGCTGGTTTGGCTCACTGGTTGAGCGTCGACCCATGCACCAAAAGGTCACCGGTTCAATTCCCAATCAGGGCACATGCCCAGGTTGTGGGCCCAATCCCCAGTGGGGGGCATGCAAGAAGTGGCCAATCAATGTTCTCTCTCATCAATGTTTCTATCTCTCTCCTTCTCCCTTCCTCTCTCTCTAAAATGAAGAAAGAAAAAATATTTAAATAAAATAATTAACCGGTAGCAGAGAGACAGCTGGATGGAGCGAGGAAAGGATGTAGGCAGAGAAATCAATTTGGAAGCATGGATCAAAAGCCCACCTGTGGCAAGTGGGTTTCATCAAACATTCCAGCCTAAAAGTTTGATAGTATCTATCTGTGCAATGTGTTGAAAAATATTGTGAAGTTATGTCAAGTTTCAGTAGAAAGGAGTGCAGTGATTTACTAGGGCTTAGAACTAAACTCTATGTAGAAAAGACCTGGAAGGTAGTCTGGTGGTAGGAATGAATTAAATTGATGACACACTTCGATTAGGAGGATAAAGGTGTCAACAGTTCAAGTTTGTAACACCAGTGAGTTTTTCTAGTGAGGTTTTGTTTTTTATGTAGGAAAGAAGGCCCTTCCTATGTACGTCTGCCTACATCTCTTTGGACATGCTTAGATTTTTTTTTTTCTTTATTGATTTTAAAGAGAGAGGAAGGGAGAGAGAGAGATAGAAATATTGATAAGAGAGAACATCAATTGGCTGCCTCCTGCATGCTCCCCACGGGGGATTTGGCCCACAACCTGGGCATGTGCCCTGACTGGGAATCGAATCGGCGACCTCTTGGTGCATGGGTCAACACTCAACCACTGATCCACACCGGCTGGGCCATGCTTAGGTTCAAGGGAGGCTGGGAAATTATTTAATTCCTGGTCTCAATAGTAGAGTAAGATAATAAGAAGGTAGTGGGAACGGATGTGAGTGATCCAACCTACAATCTGTCATAGTCTAAAACTCCCACTCTGTCTGTTGGCGTTCTGTGCCCCCAAGACATGGTGTTAGTTTAGAACCAGTGTCCAATAAATTCTCAAAAGTAAGCACATTTTTCCCAGTGTGAAGCTACTGTGATAAGTATCTAAAGGTCTCTTTGGAGGAATAAGAGGAATAGTCATAGTGATATTACTGCAGAATCCTTCTCTAGGGTTATTTGCCCTCATCTTATTTCAAAGGGTCACCAGGAAGTAACTGAGAGATTGTGGTTCCCTTCACTAGAGGGTTTTTTAAAAATATAAAACAATGCCCTGGCTGGTTTGGCTCAGCGGTTAGAGCATCGGTCTGCGGTCCAGAGAGACCCGGGTTCGGTTCCCGCTAAGGGCACGTGCCTCGGTTGCAGTTTGTCCCTGGCCCTGGTTGGGTCGTGTGGGAGGCAGCCACTCGATGTGTCCCTTTCACGTCAATGTTTCTCTCTCTCTCTTCCTCTCTCTTCCTCCCACTCTATCTGAACAAAAAATGGAAAAATGTCCTCGGGTGAGGATAAAAAATATATATAAAACAATATATATATATAAAACAACTAAGACTTTAGTATTTTACTCATCTATTTTGGTCCCACCATCAATTAGATATTAATAAATATCCCTGCTGGTCACACCATCCAATTACCACAAGGTCCTGCTCCCTATTCCTAATCATGCCCCTTTGCCTCTGATAATTGAGTTCTCTGCTGTCTAGGAATCTGTGTCACCACTGAAATCATGGCACCTGTATCAACTGTAGCATCCCCAGCCAAAGAGAACAACCCCTAGTCTTTTCAAAAATGCTGACTCTCCTTTCACCTATGTATTTCTTAAATTCTTGGTGAAGGAAATGTACCTAGCACTCTAAGGATACATGGTTACACATGAGTGACACTGAATACAGGAGTCAAAATGTTTCTAACTAATACAAGAGTCACCACAATTTAGTGGCAAATTCATAATATAAATGGACAAATTCCATTCCCCAGAACAAATATATTCTGTAAATTAAGTGAGCCATGTGGTGTTTCAAAATGCATGTTACATTTTGAAGAAATAAACAGGAACCTTATATTGACTATCCCAGAAGTTGTGATTAACTCTGGGTATCACAAGAAGCTTTTTGCTCTTTTATCAGTCAGGACCCTAGAAGGAAATAGATGGCATATCAAAATTAGGGTAACTTGAGAAGTGGTTAATAAGGGACTATTTACAAAGGCAGAGTTTAGGGAAATCTGGAACCTGGAAGAAGAAATGTTATGGAGAGGGCCACCTTGATCAGAGCTGAGATTCCCACATTGGGAGAGCTTGGGAAATAAACATTCTGACCTCACTCTTCCCTTTCATTCTGCCAGGACTCTTTGTTGGCCAGACCCAACAAGAAGCCAGGGAGAAAGGGATACAATTCAAAGGGGTTGGTCTATGTAGACCAGAGCTTGGAGAAGGCTGGACAGTTGATCTGGAGAGGCAAATGGGAGAAATTCATTATATTAATAAATAACACCTTTTTCGACCAGCGGGTGTGTCTCAGTGGTTGAGCATAGACCCATGCACCAAGAGGTCGCTGGTTCAATTCCTGGTCAGGACACATGCCCAAGTTGTGGGCCCAATCCCCAATGGGGGGCATGCAGGAGGCGGCCAATTGATGTTCTCGCTCATGGATGTTTCTCTCTCTCCTCACTTCGTCTGTCTCTAAAAATCAACAAAGGAAAAATAAATAAATAACACCTTTCTCCATCTGTCTGATCTTTTTGTTCTCTCTGTTTCTCAGATCATCTGACTTTACTGTATTTTAGAACTTGCCACAAACCCTAACCTACAGTATTTTGCATATCTGTTTTCTTCTCAAAACTTGTAATTGTGGTATACACTTTCTTTTTTTTTTAATCCTCACCCGAGGACACCTTTCCATTTTTGTTCAGATAGATTGGGAGGGAGAGAGAGGAAGAGAGAGAGAGAGAAACATCGACGTGAAAGGGACACATCCAGTGGCTGCCTCCCGCACGACCCCAACCAGGGCCGGGGACAAATCACAACCAAGGTACATGCCCCTGACCAGAATCAAACCCGTAACTCGTTGGTCCACAGGCCAATGCTCCAACCACTGAGCCAAACTGGCCAGGGCGGTATACACTTTCTTTTAAAGTCAACTAGGACTACCCTGGCTGGTTTGGCTCAGCGGTTAGAGCGACAGCCTGCAGACCAGAGAGTCCCGGGTTCGGTTCCCACTAAGGGCACGTACCTCGGTTGTCCCTGGCCCCGGTTGGGGTCGTGTGGGTGGCAACCAGTCGATGTGTCTCTCTGTCTCTCTCACATCGATGTTTCTCTCTCTCTCTTCCCCTCTCTTTCCCTCCCGCTCTAACTGAAGATAAGTGCAAAAATGTCCTTGGGTGAGGATAAAAACATAAAAAATAAAGTCAACTAGGACTAAATCATTTTTTTAAAATATGTTTTTATTGATTTTTTTAGAGAGAGAGGGAGAAAGAGTAAAACATCAATCAGCTGCCTCCTGAACACCCCCTCCTGGGGACAAAGGCATGTGCCCCTACTGGGAATTGAACTGGTGACCTCTTGGTTCTTGGGAGAATGCTCAACCAACTGAGCCACCCCAGCCAGGGCTAAATCAATTTCTTAAAATTTGTTTTCACCAGTGGGGAGAGCATCCTATGCAAAGGGAAAAGCATAGACATATAAAAGGGACAACAAAAAAGCACAAAAAGAAGACAGTGGTTTTGTGGAGCCATGGGAAGGCAGAAACGAGTAAGAAGCTGGCATGATTATGAAAGACTATATTTTCAATGCTAAAACGTTTAGGTTTTTCTTATAAGCAGTGGAGAAAACCAGGAGACTGAAAGCAATATCACTGGCTTGAAAGGTAAGATGTAGGAAACTAGATGAAGGGAAACAATGAATCTATGGTGAACAAAGTTGAAGCAGATAGGTTTTTGCAAAATGGCTATTAGAGAGCCATGGGATCTCAGAGCAATCTTATTTACTGATGAAGGAGTTGAGATCACTTTAGAAAATGTTGAAAGAACCAGAAAAGGAGTGAAGACGCAGTCTTCCCAATCACCTCTTAGCAGCTCCTTCCCATAGGAAACGTCGAAAAGTTGCTGCTTAAACCAGTACAAAGCATGGCCATATTGTAGAATCCAAAAAAGTTAGTTTGAAGAGTAGGAAAGGGAAAGCTGCAACTAGTTGCAGTTTGATGAAAATGAAATCAGATGGTCAGAAGATTGATTTTGATATTTGGAATCAAATGTCTGTTTAGGAGATTTATTTATTTTTCTTTTTCCCTTTTTTTAAATTTATTTTTTTAGAGAGAGAGGAAAGGGAAAAGAGAGAGAGAATGGATTGGCTGCCTCCTGCACGCCCCTACCAGGGATTGAGCTCAAAACCTGGGTATGTGCCCTGACCAGGAATCGAACTGGCAACCTTTAGGTGCACAAGACAATGCCCAACCAACTGAGCTACACTGGCCAGGGCTAGGAGATTTATGATTAATGAAACCAAGGGGCCTTATTATTTTGGTTAAATTTAATTTTAAATCCTAGGTCTAGAAATCATCTCTCTCTCTATATATATATATACACCCTTCAGAGACCTAGCCTTTCCCCCTATAATCAGCACCCCCTGGGAGAACACAAGACAGTAGCCCAGACCTGACTAAGGTCACAGGGTCTGGACCTATGGCAGACTAAAGATAACATCTTGACTGAAGTTATGTTTCAGCTCTTGAGCCTTAAGGGCCGCCCCCTGGGGACTTTTCCAAGAAACCAGATACAGGGACTCAGAACAGACCTCAGAGCTGTCCTCAAGACCTGAAGAAAGTATTTATTACCTTTACCTCACCACTGACCAATCAGCTTCCAGCATGGCCCTGGACCCCTAACCCATGGTGTCTTGTGATTTTTCCCTACATAATCAGTAATATACACACCATCAGGAGTTCAGGCTTTGGAGTATTAGCTTCCCATTTTCTTGGGTAGTGCCATGCATAATAGAATAGCCAATATTTCTCCACTGCAATGCTCTGTGTTTAGTGTTTGGCTCTGCTAGCGCTAGGTGAATAAACTCTTTCTGTTCTGTGATGTTAACAGGGTTGTAGACAGGCACATCATCTTGCAGAGAAGTATTTCTGGAAGCAGATAGATTCCAGAGAAGGAAGTTGCAGCCCAGTTATGACACTACTGAACAGACGGCCTGATAAGTGATGGGTGAACTCAGGAACTTTGTAACAGTAACAAGAGAGGCCAGATTGGGTAGGGGTGGGGGATTGTTTTTTAAATGAGGAAGAGAGTAGAACTGAAGTCCTGCTGGTGTGGCTCAGCTGGTTGGAGCGTCATCCCGTACACCGAAAGGGTGGTGGGTTCAATTCCCAAACAGGGCACATAACCTAGGTGGTGAGTTTGATCCCAGTCAGGGCATGTACTGGAGGCAACTGCTTGATGTTTCTCTTCCTTCCTCTCTCTCTCAAATCAATAAAAATAATATCCTCAGGTGAGGATTAAACAAAATAAAAATAAAAAGAGCAGAACTGAAGAGGACTGCTAAGACTGTCAACACAGCCCGGCTGGTGTGGCTCAGTGGTTGAGCACTGACCCATGCACCAAGAGGTCATCAGCTCGATTCCTGGTCAGGGCACATTCCCAGGTTGTGGGCCAAATCCCCAGTGGGGGGCATGCAGGAGACAGCCAGTAGATGTTCTCTCTCATCGATGCTTCTATCTCTCTCTCTCCCTCTCCTTTCCGCTCTCTCTAAAAACCAATAAAGAAAAAAAAAAAAAAAGACTGTCAACACAACTCTCTGCCTCCATCTTTCCAGAGGAAATTTTGTATATCCTATTGAGACAGGCCAGTAAGCCGGGACAAGTGGAATAGGGAAGCTGAGACAGAGAGCTGAACAAACTGGCAAAGCAATTTACAGCAAATACAGAAGGTCACCTCCCTAGAAATAACATCTAGGCCTCAGTTGTATTTCAGTTCCAGACCCAGAAAAGCAGCAAAATCAGGAGGGAGACACCAGGACCAGCTGCAATGACTAATGACCCCCTGCCCTGACACTGACCAATCACCCCCTGCCCTGACACTGACCAATCAGTGGAGACCATGAACCAGAAAGGGCACACCTGGAAAACTGATTAATATTCTGTTGAAACCTTCCCCTAAGACCGCCCCTAAGATTCCCACCTGCAAGAGAGAAAGCCTCAAGACAAAGAACCCAGCCCACTCTCTCCTTCCCAGGAGCACAGGCATGCATCTCCTAGACTCTAAGGGACCCCATAAGGCTTGCAATCAGGGCAGCAATGGGCAGTGGCAGTTCATCCAAGACAAACCCCCTGAATATGTCCCCAAGGCCCCATTTTCTCTGACTTGTTAGTGAGCCAAAGCAGACCAGCCCGGGCTCATTTCCCCAGCCCTTATTTCACTTTCCCAAGCTTTAATAAATGTCCTCTAAAATTCACCTGGACTCGTGTTGTGAAACTTTTCCTGCACAAAGTCAAGAACCCACATACTACCTGCCCGGCCCTAGGCAGACCCGCCAAGGGCCAGGTCCCCTTTCTGGTAACATTATTATTTCCTTTTGAGGTAACTAGGACCCAGACTTCAAACCATCTCCAGATCTGGGAGTGTCAATGTAAGAAACCTCCAAACCTGTAGAGAATTTTTATGAATTTATTTGATCCAAATTGATGACATTTGCCGGGAAGCAAAATCTCAACGGATTGAGAAATGCTCCAGAGACTGTCAATTTTACAGTTTATTATATACATTAGAATTAAAGGAGGAGACATAAAGGGTTTTACATGAAATTCATTGGTGGTGGATTAGGGAGGCAGGGAAAGCAAAGTGGGGAAATCTCAGATTGGATAAAGAGCAAAACGGAGAAACAGTTACTTCTTTCACATTCATGGGCACAGGATAGTTAACATTTCTAGCACAAGGGATGGTATTTGAGGAACAAGATAACAATGAGGAGTTCCATGGTCTAGTGCTCTGGTGCCAGTGGGTTGCACCCCAAGGGGTTGGGGAAAAGGAGGATTACTCTAATGTCCCAAGTGTATGTTAACTTCGTTGCAAAAAGACAATAGACAGGCTCACTTCAGGTAAAGACTGACTTTTGTCAAGAAAGCTACATGCCTAGGATGTGACTACCTGCTGGAAGTTGCTTTTAGTTAGGAATTTTTATGTTTAGACCATCCTATGTGGTTACTTTTGGTCTCTGAGTTCGTAGGGCCTGTCCTACAGGCTTTCCATGAGCTTGTCAGGTTTAATATGTGGTCCCTTTTTCTTCCACAGGGGTTTTAAGGCTTAATTTCTGTTCATTTTTAGGTAGAGGGGTAAAGCCTGGACAATTGTTGGGAAACCTTAGATTTGCCCAAAAAGTATAACAATGTTTTTCTTCCTTGGTGGATGGCTGGGCACTGGATGTGTTTCAGATCAAGGGTGTGAAAGGACCTAAATACCCTTTCAATTTAGGAAGTCCCCACTGAAGCGCTACAACAGAAATGAGCCGCAGTCCGGCCTACGGTGCCTGGGGCGGGACGGTGCCTGGGGCGGGGCGGGGCGGGGCGGGGCGGGGCCGGGCGGGGCGGGGTGGGAGCTCCTGGATCCTGAGTTAGGCCAGGCCGGCACGCAGCGCAACCACGTGACTCGGGCGCCTCCTGGAATACCGACGCATGCGCCCCGCGCTCTCTCTCGAGGAGGCGGCTGTGGCGCTGGTGGCGGTATTGCGGCGCTGTGGGCATTGAGACCGTGGAAGTGCCATCGTCGGCTCCGTTGGCCCAGTCTGCGGCTCATGGCACTGAGTCGCATCCGTCGTCAGGTCAGCTGGGGTGGGCGCCTTGGAATTGGCTGGAGGGGGTGATCCGCTGGGCGTGAAAGGGCCTGCGTGTTTCAGGCTGCACCGGGGCCGCGGCCTCGCTCCCGCCGGGCTTGCGGCCTGGCCTGGCCTGGGCGCCCAGCTGTCTGTTTCTCTCTCCTTCCCACCTGTTGGGGGGAGCCTACGAGGTTTCTTTTCTTAGACCGAACGTTTCCCGGACGGGCGGGGAAATGTGGGCCTCCACTTGACTGAGGAAGCGATTTGGGGGTAAGTCTGAAGCCCTCGCTTCCCGGAGAGGTGGAAAGCAGCGCGGCCGGACGCCTGGGAGGGGACGGGGCTCAGCCGCCGCCAGAACGCCGGGCCACCAGTTCTGCTCTGCGGGCATGTAGGCGCCGTGTAGGTCGCGTTCCGCCTTGACTGCATTAGCCCAATTTTTGGGACCCTGAGTCACAGCCCCCCCCCCCTCTCCAATAAGCCTAAGCTGTTGGCAGGATAGAAGCAGGAAAAACTAGACGTTAAAGATCTTTTGAAGAGATCTGTTTAATAATGTCTACCTTAAGTTTATTAGTACTGCTCTTAATGTGAGATTGATGATGATACTGTAATACCGCATTATTTTATGCCACTAGATTGTTACTTTTTAGTTTTCTATTCACGGTGCCTTTTCTTTGAGGGTTTAAAGTTATTTGGCAGCTGATCCAGTGTATTCAGAAATACTTTCAACTTTTCTACAGCTGGGAAGGGTGAAGCTTAAGAAAACAAGCTTCACAGATGGCAGTAACTTAAATGTTTTGGGCTCTATAGGAGCTTAAGTGCCTTAAAAAAAAAAAAGGAAGCAACTACTGTTAGGTACTCCCCACCCCTGCCCCTCCCCTCCTCCCGATTTATAACCTCATTCTAGAGTTGCAAAAGTTGGAACTTTCCACTCTACAGCCTTTGGTAGGGAAAAGGTGAACGAAAGGAATTCTACTGAGGAAGACTATTTCTTAGATTGTGAACTCGAGAATAATTAGGGGTTGACCAAAGATGGCTAATTAGTAGCTGGTGTGAGGTATTTGAAGTGAGAATTGAAAAGCAGAAATTTTTTAGTGTCACAGTATTTGCTACTATTTTTACTTATATTTGAATAAGAAAAAGAATTTTATATCCTGGCTGGTGTGGCTCAGTGCTTGAGCATTGACTCATGGCACCAAGAGGTCGCTGGTTCATGCCCAGGTTGTGGGCCCAATCCCCGGTGGGGGGCATGCAGGAGGTGACCTATCAATGTTCTCTCTCATCGATGTTTCTAGTTCTCTCTCCCTCTCCCTTCCTCTCTCTCTAAAAATCAATAAAAGAAAAATAATTTTATAAATCAAATGATAAAACCTGTGTTTGTGTTTTTCAAGGGAAAACAGAATCTTCTGTGGTAAGTTAATAATTCAACATAAAGCATAGGATATATATATATATATATATTATATATATATATATATTATATATATATATATTTTTTTAATAGCCAAAGGAGAAAGTAGTAGTACCAACCAAATGATGATTTTTTTTTTCCCCCATAAAAAACCTGAATGATTGTCCTGGCCTGTGCGGCTCAGTTGGTTGGAGCGTCCTCCATACACGGAAAGGTCGAGGGTTCCGCCCGGCCGGTGTGGCTCAGTGGTTGAGCGTCGACCCATGCACCAAGAGGTCGCCGGTTCAATTCCCGGTCAGGGCACATGCCCAAGTTACGGACCTGATCCCCAGTGGGGGGGCATGCAGGAGGCGGCCAATCGATGTTCTCTCTCACCGATGTTTCTATCTCTCCCTTCCTCTCTCTCTAAAATCAATAAAGAAAAAAAATTTAAAAAAAAAAAAAAAAAAAAAAAAAAAAAAAAAGGTCGAGGGTTCCATTCATGATCAGGGCACATACCTGGGTATCAGGTATCAATCCCCGGTCAGGGTGTGTCCAGGAGGCAACTGATCAGTGTTTCTCATATCAGTGTTTGTCTCTTTCTCTCTCTCCTTCTCCCTTCCTCTCTCTCTCAAATCAGAGAAAAAATATATCTTGGATGAGGATTAAAAGAAAAAAAAACCTGAGTGATACAGACATTTGTGTGTGTGTGTGTGTGTGTGTGTGTGTGTGTGTGTGTTCCAGTTTCTGGAACATAATCTCTGACCATTCTACTTAGTCTCTGTAAACAGTTGCTAAGACCAGTGGTTATGATAATCTCTTTTCCTAACAGCCTGAGTCTTAAAATTAGCTTATCTGTGGATGAAGCACAGAATAATTTGTAGATTGCAAAGTTAGTTGATTTTTTTATTCCTCAGACTTCTGACTTTCAGTCCTTAGGGATGGCTTCAGTTTTAAAAAAAAAAAAAATGTTTTTATTGATTTTTTTTTAGAGAGAGAGGAAGGGAGAGATAGAAACATTAATGTGAGAGAGAAACATGGATTTACTGCCTCCTACACGCCCCCTACTGGGGATCGAGCCTGAAACCCCACCGGGAATCAAACCGGGACCTCTCAATCCACTGAGCCACACTGGCCAGGCATGTCTTGAGATTTTTATGTGTTGCTTCTGTTAATGAAAAGAATAATCACCTCTCTAGGCATAAATATAGAGAGTTAAAAAAGAAGGTATTAGCTCAAACTTCTCATTTTTAATTATGTGTGGGTTATTTAAGTCATCCTCCAAATTTTATGATGCAGGTTGAATTGTTAGTCAAAAGTTGAATGTATATCATAACTAAACTAAATGTTGAAGGTGTGCTATAGAACTGTTTTTTTTTTTTTTGCATGTACTGCATATTAACTTTATTATAATGTATCATGTTTTCTTTTATACTTGTGTACTTTATGGCTTTCTTAAGATTTTATAAGAAAGTTCAATGTAGTAAAAAAGCATTGATTGGTTTGGTGAGTTGAGTAAAGGAGGAAAGTTTCATTAGTCTGAGAGAAGAGAGTGTGCCAAGGCACAGGCATGAAGGTTTTGGGCTCTGCAAATGCCAATGAGGAAGAATACTGAAGAATTAATACATTTGAAAAGTTAAGTTGGGACCAATTATAGCACTCGCTTTTTCAACAAATACTTAGTGCTGTTATATACCAGATACTGCTTTAGGTTCTATGGACACAGTAGTGAACAAAATCAAGATCTCTGTTCTCACTGAATTTAATAGTCTAGTAATATTAATTTTTTTTTAATCCTCACCCAAAGATATTTTTATATTTATCTTCAGATAGAGTGGGAGAGAGAGTGAGGGAGAGAAAGGGAGAGAGAGAGAAACATCGACGTGAGAGGGACACATCGGCTGGTTGCCTCCCGCCTGACCCTGACCAGGGCCGGGACGAACCACAACTGAGGTACTTGCCCTTGGCCAGAATTGAACCCGGGACTGACTCGTGGATCTGCAGGCCGACGCTTTACTGCTGGGCCAAACTGGCTGGGGCCTAGTAATATTAATTTATTGTAGTAATAGTATAGCATTGTTTTTCAAATATTTTGACTGCAACCCATAATACAGAGTGGGGCAAAAGTAGGTTTATAGTTGTTTGCATGGAAAATAGTGCAAGAATAAACTCTGTGTTTTGTGTACTCACAACTGTAAACCTACTATTATGTGCATGTAACATTGCAACCCAATAAACAGTAGTTGAATTGTGTGTGTACTTCAACAATATGCCTTTAATGTGTGTACTCTGATATATTTTTTCTATTCCGTATGCTTTCATTTTTTAAAAAAGGGAAGCTGGTTTCAAGCAGTCTGAAGTTTGAAAAACATTCAAGAGGGGAGATAATAATTATTCAAATTGTAATAATAGTGTAAATGAAAAGAAGAGGGTAGTTAATTAAAAAAATTTTTTTTTCCTGTATTAATTTTGAGAGAGAGAGGAAGGGGGGGGGAGAGAGAAACGTTGATGAGAGAGAACATCAATTGGCCGCCTCCTGCAGGTCCCCCACTGAGGATTGGGTCCACAAACCAGGCATATGCCCTGACCAGGAATCAAACCAGTGACCTCCTGATGCATGAGTCGACGCTCAACCACTGAACCACACCGGCAGGGCAGATAGTTAATTTTTATAGCAAGGTATGTGTGATTATTTTGCAGATTAGGCTTAGAGAGGTTAATTTAACTTTCCAAAGTTCCCTAATGAATAACTGGGCCAGATCTTTAATTCAGTTCTGTTGGGCTGTAAAGCCCAAGCACTTTATTATGTTACTTCTTATTTTGTTATGAAGTAATATACTAGGTTTTAGTCTGGGGGGACTAAGGACTCTGATGCTGGTTACTTATTATTTAATGAATTGAGTGTGTTCTAGGCCTCTAGGTATACTGTATCCCTATATTGGTAGATCTGGTCCTTACTGGCAATAAACGTATAATTTAGTAGGGAAGATAGGCATTGAACAAAGTATCACAAATGTGGTGTGTGCTATGGAAAAAAAGACTGATTGCTGTAGAAGCATTATTGGAAACTCCTAATTAATTTGGGGGGCATGGGAATACTTTTCAGGAAGTGATGTTTAAACTTTGCTCAGAAGAATGAGTAGGCTTCAGTTAAATTGAAGGCTCTGGGTGGGAATGTAGGATATAAGGAGAGCATTCCCAGTAGAAACTGCATACACCAAGACTCTGAGGCTGAAAGGAGCTAAATTGGAAAACAAAACAAAGCCTCAAAGGAAATAGAATTTCTGGAATGTAGAATTTAGTAGAGAATAAATAGGGAAGAGTTTTGGTCTTAGACAGGATAGGTTTGAATCCTGGCTGTATTTCTTACTACTCATGTAACCTTGGACAAGTTATTTGATCTTAATGTTTCATTTTCCCCAGTCTTAAAAATGGGAAAGTGGAATTTGGCAATATATTTGTTCACTAAACAGTATCTCTTACTCTTGTCACTAATAGCTAATTGAAGTTATAGCAGTACATGATGACATGCTTTTATTCACTCATTCTTTCAAAAATAATGAGTGTCCTCACTGTGCCAGGCAATTCAGTGCAGTTTACATACCATAGTTGAATTGCACATGTGTATATAATTTCACCAAACAGTATACTTTTACTATGTGCAACATATTCTGATAGAAATTTTTTCTATTCTGTTTTTCATTTGCAGAAAGGGAGGAGATGATCTAAAGTAATATGCAATTTGAAAAATACTGGTCTAGTGTGGAGATAATGGTTACTTAAACTATAGCAAGAGTAGTGTGACTAAAAAGAATGGGCTGGTTAATTCTTATGTCAGGGTATACTAAAGTAAGTTGTTTACTATGTTAGAATATAATAAATTCTATGGATAAAAGAGAAATGTAGAAGGTAAAGGAGATCAGATATGCTGGGGTTGAGAGCAAGTTACAATTTTATTTTATTTTTTATAATTTTCTTTTATTCCTCACCTGAGGATATTTTTCTATTTATCATCAGATAGAGTGGGAGAGAGGGAGGGAGAGAGAGAGAGACAGAAACATCAGTATGATAGAGCCACATCAACTGGCTGCTTCCTGCACAACCCGACCAGGGCCGGGGATGAACCGCAACCAAGGTACGTGCCCTTGACTGGAATTGAACCTGCAACTCATTGGTCCACTGGCCGACGCTCTAACCGCTGAGCCAAACCGACCAGGGCAATCGATAGAGTTTTAAAAATTAAAAAAGGACAGAAGAGACAGTGCTGAAAACAAGAAAATTTAAAGTAAATTATAAAGAGATAACAGGAGATATTGCACCAGTGAAACAGGAATAGGAGAATATAAAATGGAGTATTCAGAGAATCAAAAATAGAAATTAAAATTTTAATTCATGTATTTAAAATCCAGTAAGAGGAATATGTCAGACTAGAATGAGTCAAAGAGATGGGAAACAAATGTGGAGAAAAAAAGAAATGTAGAGGATCAGTCCAAGAGGTCCAACACCTGAGTACTGTGAGTTTAATCAACAGATATAAAATAGAAAGGAGAGAGAATGATCAACTACATAATAAAAATAAAACATAAGAGTTGAATGATATAAATGTCTAGATTAAAATAGGCTCGCAGAATGAATGGCAAAGACTCACTTTAAGGCACATCGTTGTGAAATTTCGGAACACAGTGAAGGGAAACTAAAAGTTTCCATGGGGGAAAAACAGGTCACATACAAAGGTGAGGAATGAAAATGGCATCAGATTTCTCAACAGCAACTCCAAATGCTAAGAAACAGTGACTAGATTGCTTCAGAACTCTAAGAAAAATTATTTTCATTCTAGAATTTTATACTATATCATTCAATGATAAGGATTTTAGAATTGGAAACATCTTAATTTTTTTTTACCCCCACACACTTGTTGTCAGAATGTTACAGAAATGATTCTCTAAAAGAGGGAGTAAATCAAGAAAAAAAAATTTTTTTTGGCTGTTATAAATGAGTTTCATTCCAGGAGATAAGTGAAAGGAATTCCTTGGATCAAAGTGAACAGATAAACCTAGACAAGACAAATCTGTCTAAATTGCTGCAGGTTTGATGGTTTTAGAAAGGATGTCTTAGAAAGGAAAGGTTTTAGAAAGGAAAAATGGAATTGATAAGTATGAGAGCCAGTTGTTTTTGAGGGAATTTTGTAAGAGCTCTTCAAGTGTGTAGGGTCAATTTTCAGAGTTAATTAAGCATATGAAAATTAATGAGGAAAGATTTTATTTATTTTATTATTTTAAAGGTTGTTTGCCAATTTGAACTTTAAAAAAAAATATGTTTGTATTGATTTTTTAGAGAGAGGAAGGGAGAGAGATAGAAACCTCCATGTAAGAAGAAACATTGATGGCTGCTTCCTGCATACCCCTGCTGGGGACCAAGCCCACAACCCAAGCTTGTGCCCTGGCTTCTCAGTCCATGGGACAGTGCTCGAGCCACTGAGCCAAACTGGCCAGTCATGAGGAAAGATTTTAATAAAAGGTAGAAGCCCCCTGGTTGGTTTTGCTCAGTGGTTAGAGTGTCGGCCTGTGCCCTGGAGGGTTGCAGGTTCAATCCCTGGCACTGTGTCTCTCTCACATCGACCTTTTTCTCTCTCTTCCCCCTTCCCCCTCCCTTCCACTCTCTCTAAAAATCAATGGGGAAAATATCCTCAGGTGAGGATTAACAAAAAAAAAGAAGCAGGGAAATGTATTTATAGTATACAAGATAGCTTGAGAAAAGTGTTTACATAGGCATGCTAATATAAAGCTGAATATTGATTTAACCCCAAACTGATATAATATTGGGAGAACATGAGAGGGAAATTGTGTACATATGTTTGGTATAACAGCTAAATCCAAATCTCTAATGGACAGCAACAATAACTAAAATTGGAAAAAAAATCAAGAAATAAGATATACCTACAGATAAACTCTGTGTTGACTACCGGATTTTTTGAAGTCAACGTCAAATTCAGCAGCCTTTTTTCCTTTTCTTAAAACTTTTGCAGAAAGATTTAAAATGAATAGTAAAGTTCATTTTGTTTTCCATAGTTATTTTATTTATTTATTTATTTATTTATTAAATCCTCACCTGAGGACATTTTTCCATTTTTTGTTCAGATAGAGTGGGAGGGAGAGAGAGGAAGAGAGAGAGAGAGAGAAACATCGACGCGAAAGGGACACATCGAGTGGCTGCCTCCCGCACGACCCAACCGGGGCTGGGGACAAACTGCAACCGAGGTATGTGCCCTTAGCGGGAACTGAACCCGGGCCTCTCTGGACCGCAGGCCGATGCTCCAACCGCTGAGCCAAACCGGCCAGGGCTTCCGTAGTTATTTTAAATTGTAACATTGTAATGTTTGGATAGCACTTTCTAAGAAATTGTTTACAGTGATACTTTAATTTCTGTGAATTTTAGTTGTTAAGACTTTCACATGCTTTTATCTCATCTGATGTTCTCAATAGCCCTGTGAAGCAGATAATGCAATTATGATTTCCATTTAGTGTGAGAAAAGTAAGAGTGACCTAGGATCAGGGCTCACTCCCCTCCCCCACCTCCACACCCTACTTTTTGTAGTATTTACCATACTATGCTTTATCTTCTTATAATGAGGGAAGGATCTGCAAATTCTTAGTCTTTTGTACTGTTTTTTGTTTTTGTTTTTTATCCTCACTCGAGGATATTTTTCCATTTATCTTCAGATAGAATGGGGGAAGAGAGAGAGAGACAGAGAGACAAACATCGATCTGAGAGAGACACATCGATTGGTTGCCTCTTGCATGACCCCGACAAGGGCCAGGGACTGAACCGCAAACCAAGGCATGTGCCCTTGACCAGAATTGAACCCATGACTCTGTGGTCCAAAGGCCGATGCTCTAACCACCCAAACCAAACTGGGCAGGGCTAGTCTTTTGTACTTTATAATTCCTAATTTACTTATAATTTAGCTGTTTCCCTTTTTGTTTTATCGTGGTAAAAACCATGTAACATAAAATTTACCTTCTTAATCTTTTTGTTGTTAATCCTCACCCAGGGATATTTTTCTACTTATTTTTAGAGTGGAAGGGAGGGAGGGAAAGAGAGAGAGAGAGAAACATTGATGTGAGAGAGACACATCGATTGGTTGCCTCCCACATGACCCTGATCAGGGCTGTGGATCAAACCTGCAACCCAATCACGTGCCCTTGATTCGGAATCAAACCTATGACCCTCCAGTCCATGGGCTGACATTCTAATCATTGAGCTAAACCGGCCAGGGCTTCTTAACTATTTTTAAGTGTGCATTTCAGTACTGTTAGGTATATTCACATGGTTGTGAAACAGATCTCCAGAACTTTTGCTGAAACTATATCCACTGAACACCACTCACTCATTAACCAAAGACCTCTTTTCTTCCTCTCTCTAGTCCCTGGTAACTATTATTCTTTTTGTTTCTATGAGTTTGACTACTCTAAATAACTCAAGTAGAATTATACAGTATTTGTCTTTTTTGTGAATGGCTTAACTTAGCATAAGATTCATCCATATAGCATATGACAGGGTTTCCTTCATTTTATTTTATTTTTAGTGCTTCTTGATTTATTTATTTGAACTCATCTTTATTGTTGAATGTATTACAGATGTCCCCCCCTTCTTCCCCCATTGACCCCCCTCCTCCCCAATCCCGCCACCCTCTTGCCTTCCCCACACTATTGTCGGTGTCCATTGGTTATGCATACATGCATAGAAGTTCTTTGGTTTATCTCATCCAGACCTCCCTCCCCCCTTCCCTTTGAGGTTCATCAGTCTAACAACCAATTTGCACTCTTTTTTTTTTTTTAAATCCTCACCTGAGGACACTTTTTGCATTCATAGAGCGAGAGGGAGGAAGAGAGAGAGAGAAACATCCATGTGAGAGAGACACATCGACTGGCTGCCACCCACACAACCCCAGCCAGGGCCAGGGACAAACTGCAACCGAGGTACATGCCCTTAGCGGGAACCGAACCCGGGTCTCTCCGGACTGCAGGATGACCCTCTAACCGCTGAGCCAAACCGGCCAGGACCAATTTGTACTTCGTAATTCCTTCATCTTTTTCACCCATCCCCCAACCCCCGCCCATCTTGTAAGCAACACAAAGGTCTCTGTATCTATGAGTCTGTTTCTGTTCTGCTTGCTCATTTTGTTTGTAGATTCAGTTGCTGATAGATATGTATTAATTGCCTTTTTTTTTTTTTATCCTCACCCGAGGACATTTTTCCATTTTTTGTTCAGATAGAGTGGGAGGGAGAAAGAGGAAGAGAGAGAAACATCGACGTGAAAGGGACACATCGAGTGCTGCCTCCCGCACGACCAACCAGGGCGGGGGACAAATTGCAACCTAGGTACATGCCCCTAGTGGGAACCGAACCTGGGTCTCTCTGGACCGCAGGCCGACGCTCTAACCGCTGAGCCAAACTGGCCAGGGCTTAATTGCCATTTTATTGTTCATATTTTTGTTCTTCTCCTTCAAGAAGACCCTTCAACATTTCATATAATACTGGTTTGGTGGTGATGAATTCCTTGAGCTTTTTCTTGTCTGGGAAGCTCTTGATATGTCCATCGATTCTAAATGATAGCTTTGTGTAGGATAGAGTAATCTTGGTTGTAGGTTGTTGCTTTTCATCACCTTGAATATCTCTTGCCACTCCTTTCTGGCCTGCGAAGTTTCTTTTGAGAAATCAGTTGACAGTCTTATGGGAGCTCCTTTGTAGGTGACGAACTGCTTTTTTTTTTTTTTACTCCTTTTAAGATTCTCTTTGTCTTTAACCTTTGGCATTTTGATGATGATGTGTCTTGGTGTGGACCTATTTGGGTTCATCTTGTTTGGCACTCTGTGCTACCTGGACTTGTATGTCTATTTCCTTCACCAAGTTAGGGAAGTTTTCTGTCATTTTGTTTCAAATAGGTTTTCAATTTTTTGTTCTCTTTCTTCTCCTTCTGACACCCCTATGATGTGAGTGTTGGCACACTTGAAGTTGTCCCAGAGACTCCTTACACTATCCTCATATTTTTGGATTCTTTTTTCTTTTTGCTGTTCTGGTTGGGTTTTTTTTTTTTGTTTTTTTAATCTTCACCCGAGGACATTTTTGCATTCATCTTCAGATAGAGCGGGAGGGAAAGAGGGAGGGAGGGAGGGAGAGAGAGAGAGAGAGAGAGAGAGAGAGAGAGAGAAACATCGATGAGAGAGAGACACATCGAGTGGTTGCCACCCACATGACCCCAACTGGGGCCGGGGACAAACTGCAACCAAGGAACATGCCCCTAGCGAGAACTGAACCCAGGACTCTCTGGTCGGCAGGCCGATGCTCTAACCGCTGAGCCAAACTGGCCAGGGCTGGTTGGGTGTTTTTTGCTTCCTTATATTCCAAATCGATGGTCTGCTTCTTGGCTTTACCTACTCTACTATTGATTCCCTGTAAATTATTCTTTATTTCAGTTAGTGCATCCTTATTTATGACTGGTCCTTTTTTATGTTGTTGATGTTCTCATTAAGTTCCTCGGAGGTCTCCTTAAGTTCCTTGGAGGTCTCACTATGTTCCTTGAGCAACCTTATAACCTGTGTTTTGAACTCTGCATCTGATTGATTGCTTATCTCCATTTTGTTTAATTCTTTTCCTGGAGTTTTGTTCTTTTCTTTCATTTGGGACATGTTTCTTTGTCTCCTCATTTTGGCTGCTTCCCTGTAATTGTTTCTATGTGTTAGGTAGAGTTGCTACGTCTCCTGGGCTTTGTAGGGTGGCCTATTGTTGTAGGTGTCCTGTAGGGTCCAGTGGCACAGCCTCCCTGATCACTCCAGCTGGGCCCTTGAAGTGCACCCCTCGTGTGGACTGTATACCCTTCTGTTGTAATTGAGTCTTGATTGCTGTTGGCACGACAGTGGGAGGGATTTACTCAGGCTGATCAGCTACAAGGACTGGCTGTGCCCACTGACCACTGGCCTCTGACTACCTTGCATGATCAGCTGTGTAGGGGCCCACCATACAGAGCAAGACTTACTTCAGCAGGGCTCTGGTACCCATTGAGTCCACTCATTGAGTGTGTCACTTGTGGAGGTGGTTGGGTGGTGGTGTTTCAATGTGGTCTGAAACTGTCCACTGGGTGTGCTGGCTCTGGGGCAAGATCAGCCACTGCCTGTGTTCTATCTGGGGCCACCTAGCATAAGCTATGTAGTGATCTGCACATGGCTGCTACTTGTGCTGGGCTTGGAGGTGCCTAGGAAAAGCCAAGTTGTGAACCAAGGCTGACTGCTTCTAGTGCCAGGTCTGGGGCAACTTAATGAGAGGTATGGGACTCGCTGAGACCAGATGCTGCTTGTTTGAGAGATTTTAGGAAACGCTGAAGCAGGATCCAAGACAGGCCAATCCTATGGTAAAGCCACTGGGAACAGCTTGGGTGGGTCTGAAGGTTGGGCGGGGCAGGGCCTCAGGGAATCACCAGGGTGGGGCAAACAGTGTGAGCCAGGTTGCTGGAGTCCCAGATATGACAGCTGTCTGCCGCCCCAGGGAAGGGCTCACCAAAGGAACATCAACCTCCACCAGCATGTCTGTCCAGGAGAAAGTGACCTCTCCAACCCTAGTCTCGAGGCCAAACAGCTCAGTTCTTTCCTGTATGTCTCTGGCGCCCCTCAAACTGCCTCCCCGAGCTTAGAGGGAGCAAGTCCGAGTAAGTCCCTGCAGGCCCTTTAAGAGGAATTGCCTGGGGCTCCAGCAGCCTCAGCCTCCCTCAGCCTCAGTTTCCACTGGCTTTTTCATCCAGAAGTTATGGGGATTCTCTTCCTGGCACTGGAACCCTGAGCTGCTGGCCTGGTGTGGGAGGGGGACCCCTCACTCCTCAGGGAGGAACTTCACAGCCTAGGTGTCCTGATTTTTATCCACCACACGTGGGTGTGGGACCAGCCTGTCCAAACCTCTGCCCCTCCTACCAGTCTCGATGTGGCTTGCTGCTTTAATTTCGTAGTTGTAGGACTTCCATTCAGCTCAGTTTCAGGCGGTTTTGAATGATGGTTGTGTTGTAGTTTAGCTGTAATTTTGATGTGGTTGTGGGAAGAGGCAAGTATCACATTTACCTACGACGTCATCTTGACCCGGAAGTCAATTTCCTTCATTTTAAAGGCTGAGTAATATTTCAGTATATGTATATACCATTTCATTTATCTGTTTTTCTGTCAACGTACATCTGAGTTGCTTCCTCCTCTTGGCCATTGTGGATAGCACTACTGTGAAATGGGTTCGCTCTTTGAGACCCTGCTTTCAGTTAATTTGGATATATACCCAGAATAAGGATTTTTGGATCACCTGGTAGTTCTGTAACTGAAACCAGGGTTTTGACTGCCTGCCACCACGAAAGACAAACTCATGAGACAAGCGCTGTTAAAAAGGAAAGCAATTTATTTGGGTACCGGCCACCTGAGAAGGTGGCAGTCTCATGCCTCAAAGACCATCTTAACATCTCAGTGCAGGCAGGGCTTTTATAGAGAGGGAGAGGGAAAGCAGACCAAAGAGATCAGGGGGGAAGGGCTGTAGATGTGCAGGCAGTGTCCTTGCTGGTCCCAATATGGATCTTTAGTATCTGCATACTGGAACTGGTCATTGCCAGCCAAATTCCTTCAGTTGGGTGATCTATGTCAATCATAGTCATGGTCAAGGCTGTTTCTTTTTCTTTTTTTAATGTTTTGATTGATTTATAGAGAGAAAGGAAGGGAGAGGGAGAGATAGAAACAACAAGAGAGAAACATCGATCAGCTGCCTCCTGCACGCCCCCCACTGGGAATTGAGCCGGCAACCCAGGCATGTGCCCTGACTAGGAATTGAACTGGGACCTTTCAGTCCATGGGACAATGTTCAATCCACTGAGCTACACCGGCTGTGCTGAGTCCATTTTTCTATATGGTGTTAAGATAAGTGTCCAACTTCATTCTTTTGCATGTGAATATCCAGTTGTCCCATCACCATTTGTTAAAGAGACTGCCCTTTTTTCACTGAGTGAATTTGGCACTCTTGTTGGAGATAATTGACCTATGTATGTGAAAGTTTATTTCTGGGTGCTCTGTTATATTCTATTGGTCTTTTGTCTTTATTTCAGTACCACATGTTGTCTTCCTCCTTTTGATAGTTTTTTTTTTAAACCCATTTGCCATTTAATGTTAGTTGAAAGTTACTGGTTGTTAAAGAAAACTGGTACTAATAATTGCCACATTATGAAGAATATCTTGGAATAACTTATTAAAAAATAACTTTAGTATGTTCTTTTGGCCCAGTGACTTTTTAAGTAATCTGAAAAATGATTTCCCTAAGGGTAAGGCTGATGTTCTTAATTCTTTTTACAACACTATATAATTGCAGGGTGTGGAGTAATTGACAATGAAGATTCAGAGAGGTGGTAAATTTGCTGATTCTAGAAGAAACCCGTACATCCACTTAATATGCAATTAGAATAGGGCAAGTAGTAAATGAGTCAGAATGTATCAGCCAAAAATCTTCTTTTGCTTTTTGACAGTGTGCTTTTAAATAAAAAGACACAAAGCAATGACTAATTTGCATTCAGAAAATTAATCTTCAAATGTGTCTTTAAAGAAGGAGGATGAGAGAGAAATAAATGTAGAAACTTCTTTGACTTTTTCTAGGGCCTCAGATGGTTTAAACCTGGAAAAGTTCTTGACAATCAATCATCAAGTAGAAGGGAACTTACATTTTTCTGTTAGTCTAATGCTTTGGATTCTTCTTTATTATGTACCAACTAGATTTCTTGTATTTTTTTCTTCTCAAATTTCTCTGTAGAATTTCTTCTCAAATAGAATTCCTCTGTGAATTTTCTTCTTTTATCATTTCTCAAATCCTTCTAGCGTTACCCTGCTTATTCTGTTGCTTACCCTTCCACTTCTCTAATACAAATCTTCTTCATTCTGGTCAGTCTGTCTTCTTGTCTTTTAACCAATCCTAATTTCTGTTTTCTTGTGTACTGTCAAGAAAGTTTGTTCTGTCAAGTTAAATAGGCTGTTCCCTATTCTGGAATATTTTATTATTCTTACCTATTATTTCAAAATCTATAGTTTTTCAAAGTTAAGACCAAGTTCTGTATTTCATGAAGCATTTCTAGATGGCTGTAATTTTCAGTTGATTTCTCTTAATTTTTTTTTTGTTTCATTTGAAATTCTTTCTCTCTCTCATTGTTTCCCATGAGTTTTTTGTTTTTGTTTTTTATCTCTTTCTGACTAGTTGATAAACCTTATAGAGTGAGGACTTATATTTACTTATTCTCTACAAGGAATGTAATAGAGTGCTAGGTATACATCAGGTATTGAAAACTTTTTTGTTTCCCCACACTGTTGTCTGTGTCCCACCTCACCTTCCTGCACTTCCCTTATTTTCCTTGTTGTTCCTTTTTTTTTTTAATTCCCTAGATTTACATGGTTATAACTAATTCTTCCAGTGGCATTCAAACTCAGAAGGTCTCTTGATTTAACATTTTAAATTTATCCTTTTTTGGGACAAAGTTTGCTGTGTACTACATTTTGAAAAAATGACATTTAAAACCTGGATTTCATATGCACATGACAATTTAAAAGATGCCCTCTATACACACACACACAAACTAAAACTAGTAAGAAGAAAAACTGACAAAAATGTTTTATATATAATGTATGTCATAAGATATGATTTCCTTAGTTTACAAAGAGTTTGTACAAGCCATTGAGAATAAAAATTAGTAATGCAGAGGTCAGGGCACATGCCCATGTTGCAGGCTTAATCCCCAGTGGGGGGCGTGCAGGAGGCAGCCAATTGATGTTTCTCTCTCTTGCCTTCTCCCGTCCTCTCTCAGAAATTAAAAAAAAAAAAAAAAAAATTAGTAATGCAGTAGAAAATAGGGACAAATGGTGTGAAAAGGCATTAAACAAAAAAAAGAAATAGAAATTCAACCTCCTCATAGTTAAAGAAATGCAAATCAAAATGAGGTTCTGCTCTTATTTATTTATATTTTTATTTAAAAAAATTTTTTTTTCTTTATTTTAGTGAGAGAGGAAGGGAGAGGGAGAGAGATAGAAACATCAGTGAGAGAGAACATCGATTGGCCGCCTCCTGCATACCCCCTACCAGGGATTTGGCCCACAAGCTGGGCATGTGCCCTGACCAGGAATCAAACTGGCAACCTCTTGGTGCATCGGTCGATGCTCAACCACCGAGCCACACCGGCTGGGCTATTTATATTTATTTTTAAATAAAATGAGCAAAAATTAAATTTCATGGTACCTAGTGTTGACAAGGGGAGATGGAGAAACGGACATTTTCATATATTATTAGTGGATTAATCAGTTAGGAATGCATTTGTCTGAAAGTAATGGAAAACTTGTCAATTGCTAGAAGTTTAAACAACTAGGGATTTATTTTTCTCACACAGTATGAATCTGGCATTGTGTTGTTAATAACTTGGTGATGTCAGGGCTGGCATTTCTTAATTTTTCTGGCCATTCTCTATTGACTGCTTCATGTACATAAGTTGTTTCAGATAGTTCACTGTCAAAGTAAAAAAAAAAAGTGGTAGAACATATACTGTTTGTGACTACCTCTTTTTTTAAATTAGAAAAGCAAAGTCTTTTCTTCTGAGCTCTGCAGCAGATGTCCTTTCAGTCTCATGATCCCTTGCATAGAGGTAGGTATCTTGCCTCTGTGAACAAAAATACTGTTTTATTAGGAGGATTGTGAGGGGGTATTGGATAGGCAACTAAACGTGTCTTGTCAAATGACTAGTGCAACTTTCCTAGAGATAAATTGTCAAGATCTTCACAATTTAATATACATGTATTCTTTGATCCAACAGTTTTATTGTTCAGAGTTTACCCATGAATAAGTTTCTGTTCCAATGAATTATTTAGAGAACTTGATAGAAGTACAACTTTCTAAGCCTAAGCCTACACCTCAGAATCATTGGATTTGGGGCCAAGGAATCTGTATTTTTAAGAAATAGTTTATTAGGTGACTCTTGTGTGGAGCTGGGTTTAAGAATTTCTGCCTCGTCCTGGCCGGTTTTGCTCAGCGGTTAGAGCGTCAGCCTGTGGTCCAGAGAGACCCAGGTTCGGTTCCCGCTAAGGGCACGTACCTTGGTTGCAATTTGTCCCCGGCCCTGGTTGGTCGTGTGGGAGGCAGCCACTCGATGTGTCCCTTTCATGTCGATGTTTCTCTCTCTCTCTCTTCCTCTCTCTCCCTCCCACTCTATCTGAACAAAAAAAAAAAAAAGAAAAAGAAAACAGAATTTCTGCCTCGGCTATAGTGAAACCCAGATATTTATTTATTTATTTATTTATTTTAACTCCTCTTTATTGTTGAATGTATTACAGGTGTTCCTCATTTTTCCCCCATTGACCCCCTCCTCCCTATTCCTGCCCCCCTCCTGCTTTTTCCCACACTGTTGTCTGTGTCCATTGGTTATGCATATATACATATAAGTTCTTTGGTTTATTTCTTCCCATCCCCAACCCCCCTTCCCTTTAAGGTTTGTCAGTCTAACAAGCAATTTGTGCTTCTTAATCCCTTCACCTTTTTCACCCGTCCCCCCAGCCCCTACCTATCTGGTAACCAACAAAAGTTCTCTGTATCTATGAGAATGTTTCTGTTCTGCTTGTTCATTTTGTTTGTAGATTCAGTTTTTGAAGATACGTATTTATTGCCATTTTGTTTGTTTATTTTTTTTATCTTTTTCTTCAAGAAGACCCTTCAACATTTCATATAATAATGGTTTGGTGATGATGAACTCCTTTAGTTTTTTTGTCTGGGAAACTCTTTATTTATATTGCCATCGATTCTAAATGACAGCTTTGCAGGATAGAGTACTCTTGGTTGTAGGTTCTTGCTTTTCATCACTCTGAATATTTCTTGCCACTCCCTTCTGGCTTGCAAGGTTTCTTTTGAGAAATCAGCTGACAGTCTTATGGTAGCTCCCTTGTAGGTAACTAACTGCATTTCTCTTGCTGCTTTTAAGATTCTCTCTTTGTCTTGAACCTTTTGCATTTTGATGGTGATGTGTCTTGGTGTGGGCCTTTTGGGGTTCATCTTGTTTGGGACTCTCTGTGCTTCCCGGACTTGTATGTCTGTTTCCTTCACCAAGTTAGGGAATTTTTCTGCCATTATTGTTTCAAATAGGTTTTCGATTTCTTGTTCTCTCTCTTCTCCTCCTGGCACCCCCAAGATGCGAATGTTGGCACGCTTAAAGTTGTCCCAGAGGCTCCTTACACTGTCCTCATTTTTTTGGATTCTTTTTTCTTTTTGCTGTTCTGACTGGGTGTTTTTTGCTTCCTTATATTCCAAATCGATGATTTGCTTCTTGACTAACCTACTCTACTATTGCATCTGTGTAAACTATTCTTTATTTCAGTTAGTGCATCCTTCACTTCTGACTGGTCCTTTTTTATGCTCTTGAGGCCCTCACTAAGTTCACTGAGGTTCTCACTAAGTCCATTGAGCATCCTTGTAAGCAGTATTTTGAACTCTGCATCTGTTAGGTTGCTTAACTCCATTTTACTTAGTTCTTTTCCTGGAGTTTTGTTCTGTTCTTTCATTTGGGACCTGTTTCTTTGTCTCCTCATTTTGGCTGCCTCCCTGTGTTTGTTTTTATGTATTACTTAGCGAGAGGAATGGGGCTAGCTGAGACCAGATGCTGCTTGTTTGAAAGAATTTAGGAAGAGCTGAAGCAGGATCCAAGACAGGCCAATCCTATGGTAAAGCAACTGGCAACAGGTTGAGTGGGCCTGAAAGTTGGGTGGGGCGGGGCCTCAGGGAATCACCAGGGCGGGGCAAACAGTGTGAGCCAGGTAGCTGGAGTCCCAGATATGGCAGCTGTCTGCCAGCCCAGGGAAGGGCTCACCAAAGGAACAAAAGCCTCTGATAGCAAGTCTGTCCAGGAGAAAGGTGCCTCTCCAGCCCTTGCTCCAATGCCAAACAGCCCAGTTCTTCCCCATATGATTCTGGTGCCTTTCAAGCTGCCTCCCCCACGCTGGAGCCTGGAGGGAGCAAGTCCGAGTAAGTCCGTGCACGGGCCCTTTAAGAGGAGCTGCTGGGGGCTCCAGCCGCCTCAGCCTCAGTTCCTGCTGGTTTTACAGACAGAAGTGATGGGGACTTCTCTTCCTGGCACTGGAACCCTGAGCTGGGTGCCTGGTGTGGGACGGGGACTCCTCAGTCCTCTGGGAGGACCTTCCCAGCCGAGGTGTCCCTCCTAATTTTTATCTGACACACGTGGGTGTGGGACCATCCCATCCGTGCCTCCACCCCTCCTACCAGTCTGGATGTGGCTTCTTCTTTAATATCGTAGCTGTAGGACTTCCATTCAGCTTGATTTCAGGCGGTTTTGAATGATGATTGTTCTGTAGTTTAGTTGTAACTTTGATGTAGTTGTGGGAGGACGCGATACCATGTTTACCTACGCCGCCATCTTGACCGGAAGTCAAACCCAGATTTTTAAAGTAGGCATAAAATTGCAAAAAGGAAAAAATGTAGCCAGCCAACCATTGTTATACTAAAGCTGGCTTTTCTTAAAACAAAACAAAACTGTCCTTTTTTTCCCCTTCACTTCTGTTAAATAATTTCAGATAAGCCAAAAGAAGAAAGCATCAGCCCAATTATTTAGGGAGAACAACTATTAACACCAACATTTTTATTGTGTTTTATTTTATTTGGTATAAATCTTTACAGATACATATGTTGCACATATATATGTGCATATATATATATATATATATATATATATATATATATAATATACATAGTGGATAGCTTTCTACATGAACACAGATATAAATACTTCCTTTTTAATTATTGTTTATTCCACTATATAAATATGCCATGTACTAAAGCAGTCCTCCTTTTCATACTCCCCTCTCTTTTTGCTGTAATACAGTGTTGTAGTGAATGTTCTTAAACAAATAAAGTGTTTTAAAGTGTTGTTTTATAACATAAAATATACAAAGTTGCCACTTGGTACACTTTGTTTGACTATCTTCCAGAAAGATACCTTTTTAATTATTGGTAATTTGATATATCATTGTTTTAATTTACATCTTTCTTAGTAAAAACATGTCATCCTTTCATATGTATTGGCCACTTGCATTTCTTTCTTTGAATAACTCTCTTTAAAGTCTGAATCATTTTGGGATGGAGGGAGGGGAACAGGAGCAGGGAGGAGGGTGTCAATGGGGGAAAAAGGAGAAACATCTGTAATAAAAATAAACTAATTTTTTAAAAGTCTTTAATCATCTTTTAAATTACATTATACTATGTTAAGTAATTATGCATTCTTAGTATATTTTAAGAGTAAACTAGTCTTATGGTCTGTTTAATTTTGAGAATAACCCCTCAAAAAAAAAAAAAAAAAAAAAAAAGACATGCCCTATAATTTAATGATTCACTGTCCATTTAAACTGTTAGAAGAGATGAAGTCAACTATGAAAATACGTTGTGGGACTACTTTAGAGCATAAAAATATAATCCCTTATTATTTTATGGCCTTAACAATGAGATGACGCCCTGGCCGGTTTGGCTCAGCGGTTAGAGCGTCGGCCTGCGGTCCAGAGAGACCCGGGTTCGGTTCCCGCTAAGGGCATGTACCTCGGTTGCAGTTTGTCCCCGGCCCTGGTTGGTTGTGCGGGTGGCAGCCACTCGATGTGGCCCTTTCACGTCGACGTTTCTCTCTTTCTCTCTTCCTCTCTCTCCCTCCTACTCTATCTGAGCAAAAAATGAAAAAATGTCCTCGGGTGAGGATAAAAAAACAAACAAACAAACAAAAAAAAAATAAAATAAAAAAAACAATGAGATGACTTGATTTAAACAATTTTATACAGTTAGTATCCAGATGGTAAAACTTTCACAAATATATTTTTAATAACATTTATTCACTTAAGAAAATCACTTTTGTAATTATTGTATTGATTTTTAGAGAGAGGCAGGGAGAGGGAGAGAGAAACATCCATGTGAGAGCAAAACATGGGCTGCCTCCTACACACCCCCTTCTGGAGACCAGTTGCCCATAAACCTGTGCCATGACTGGAAATCAAACTGACCACCTTTCGGTGCACAGAATGACACCAATCAACTGAGCCACACTGGCCAGGGCTCTTGTAATTTTTTCAAACCTTCATTTGTATCATCAATAATAAAAGTAAACCTAGGTGCTGGGGGTTAAATTTTATTATAAGTATATATATATATATTTCAGCAATATAACCTTTTCTAAAACTTTATCCTGAGCTAAGTGATGAACTTCCCTCTAAAATATTTATATCCATGATCAGAATTTGTTTTGTTATTTTACCTTTAGCCTTCAGAACAGATATTAAAGATATTGCTGTTTTCCAGGATTAATAGCAAGGTGGTATCAGACATTGAATTTTAGAATTGTAGCTAGCTAAGAAGCATTGAATTCAGATATGATTGCTTCTTTAAGGAGCAGGCACAATCCTCACTTGTTTTATGGATGAAGAAACTAAGGCCTTAGTTATTTAGTTTTTAATCAAACACCCAATAAAATGGCAGCTATTTGGAAAATTTATATGTTACAGAATTTTATTTATAATATAGAAACTAAAAACCTAATTGTGATTGTAGGAGAGATCAAGAATCAAATTAATACATTTCTTTAATAGCTAATGAGAGCTTATTTTTAAAAATAGGTGGTTTTGCCCTGGTTGGTGTGGCTCAGTTGTTTGGGCGTTGTCCTGGGCACTGAAAGGTTGCTGGTTTGATTCTTGGTCAGGGCACATGCCAGGTTGCGGGTTCTATCCCTAGTAGGGGGCCTGCAGGGGGCAGCCAATGTTTTACTCTCACATCAATGTTTCTCTCTCTCTCTCTCTCTCACTCTCCCTTCCTCTTTAAAAATCAATTGGAAAAAAAGGTGGTTTTGGTGATGCCAAATAAACATTTGGAGGATATTTCTCTTTGTTTTTGTTTCTACAGATCATTAACTGAAGACAAACTAAACAGCTATGCAGAATTCTCACATGGATGAGTACCGAAATTCTAGTAATGGCAGCACAGGCAACAGTTCAGAGGTAGTGGTAGAACAGTCTGCTGATTTCAGTACTGAAATTATGAATGTTACGGAAATGGAACAGTCACCTGATGGATCTCCTAATGTGAATGCAACTACAGAAGAAAATGAAATAGCAAATGCTGTGGACCTTCCAGTGACAGAAACAGAAGCAAATTTCCCTCCAGAATATGAAAAATTTTGGAAAACTGTAGAAAATAATGCTCAGGATTTTTCAGGCTGGGTATATTTGCTTCAGTATGTAGAACAGGAGGTTAGTAACTTTTTAATGGGATTAAAGGGACAGATTGATCAAGTCATTATTAGACTGGACCTTTTTGTAATTAAAGTTGCTGTTTTTATAATTTTCTAATTAAGTTGAATAACATTGGATATATACATTTTTTAGCTTCAAAAAGCTTTTATGGCATTTGTATGTTATAGAAAGTGAGTATTAGTAGAGTCAAAGTTTAATGTTGTAATAAATGCTGTGTGTATGTATCTGTATAAAATTTGTGAATAAAAAGTTACCTTGTAGTTTGGCAGAATTAGTTCCTCTGTTTCAAAGGATAAGATTGCATTTGTAGGGGAAAGGACTACTGTGTATGTGGTTTTTATACCTACCATTTATTTTATTTGAGATAATACATTTGAAAGGAACAATAAATATTTTTGTGACAAAAACTTCCAAGATATTTAAACATCTCATTTTATTTTCATCAGAATCACTTGATGGCTGCCAGGAAAGCATTTGACAAATTTTTCATACATTATCCGTATTGCTATGGTTATTGGAAAAAGTATGCAGACCTTGAAAAGCGGCATGACAACATTAAACAATCAGATGAGGTGCGTACATCACTGAATAAAACCATTTCCATTAGGTACTGTAAGCCAAATAACAAAACAAAGTCTTTTTTTTTTTTTTTGGCTGGCAGTACCTACGATTTGTGGTCAAACAATTTTATAGGGTATTTTATTTGCATTTGTCACTCTTGTGGCATTTGTAGCTAATATTTTCTCTCTTTGTTGGCAGGTGCGTTAAACCTCTACAGTTTGTCAAGCTTTGCAGTGCAAGCCTCTGTATTACACTGCAGCTTAACAAGTAGGGCAGGGCTTTTCTCTCACTTACATTTATTTCTCATTTTCCAAACAATATAGTTGGTTTGCTAGTCACATTTGCTACGTCTTATTGCATTTTTGGTCAGACGCTGTCATTGGTGCTCTAATGGGTCTGTGCCCTATGGTCTGTAACCCAAAGCCTGCCCACACAACCCGGTCAGAATGCAGGGACTGCTGCGCTTTGAAGATCAAGACTCTGCACCTGGGGATCAGAACATTGCCATGTTCTATCCAACCTCCACCCAAATGGTAATGGTAGATTATTTAAACAAAATTCCAGTAATTAGTATTTCTAAGGTTCACCGGATAACACAGTGTTACCTCTCTGTTAAGAAATAATTAAATATTTGAAGTACAGTTTTGTTGTTTTCTTCTTAGGTGTATCGACGGGGGCTTCAGGCAATACCTCTTAGTGTTGACCTTTGGATACATTATATAAACTTCTTAAAAGAAACATTGGATCCTGGGGATTCTGAGACAAACAATACAATAAGAGGGTATGTGAAACTCTGATAATCAAATGTGTTCAATGATATAAACGTATGCATGATTATAACAAAAAGCAGATAATAAATTCCCCTTCCATTCCATTCCCCCGTTTTCTTATGTCCCCAATTCCACTCCCCTTGTGGTTAATGGCTTGGTGTGTGTTCTTTCAGATATGCACAGATGTACATGTATGTGTATACATATTATCCGTTGATGTATTTTTTTAAAACAATGTTTTGGAATCTCTTTCGTAATTTTTTAACCATTGCAAAGTATTTTACAGTATCAAGGTACTGTATTTTATTTGACCAAATTCTTACTTGTAGGAAATAATCAGTGCTTCAGTGAATGTCTCTATACGAGTCAATATATATTATGTTGAGAATGCTAGAAATGGGACTCTGTCAGAAGGACCACACAGCTAAATTTTATCAAATGTTTCTTCAAAAGTGGTATTTTAAACTCACAGTATATGAGAGTAGTCATTTTCCCATAGCCAGACCACATTTTTTTCTTTTTTTTCATCCTCACCCGAGGACATTTTTCCATCTTTTGTTCAGATAGAGTGGGAGGCAGAGAGAAGAAGAGAGAGAGAGAGAGAGAGAGACATCGACGTGAAAGGGACACATTGAGTGGCTGCCTCCCGCATGACCAACCAGGGCTGGGGACAAACTGCAACCGAGGTACGTGCCCCTAGCGGGAACCGAACCCGGGTCTCTCAGGACCGCAGGCCGTCGCTCTAACCGCTGAGCCAAACCGGCCAGGGCCAGACCACATTTTTCTTTAACCTTCAGTGGTATCACATTATTTTAGTTTACATATCTCTAGATATCCTGTTTTGCCATCTTTTCATATGCTCACATAAGCCATTTTCACATTCCCTCTTCATATCATTTGCTCCTTTTACTTTTGGATTATAGGAATTTTTAAATGTTTTTTTTTGTTTTGTTTTGTTTTTTTGTCAAAGTATGTGCTTATAGTTTAAAAAGTTAGTATTAAACTGCTTGTAAGAAAAAGCAGTCCTTCCACCCCTCTTCAAATATTTTAGCTGCTGCTTCTGGTATTTTCTAACATGTTTGTAGTATTAGCTATCTGAGTGCTTTCCCTCTTTAGTTATCAGCTGAGGAACTGATTTTGTTATGGTAGCTAAGAACTTTAGTTCACTTCTGTACTATCTTTCCATTCCTCATTTTTCCAAATGGATAGATTTCATAACCTTTTGTTTTTCCTGGATTTAATTACTACTTCCCCATTCTTGGAACATTTAAAAAATTTCAACCCCTCCAACAGCTACTTTCAGTAGTCAGAACTAAATACTACTTTACATAATGTACAAATGCTATATAAGTTATTTTTTGGAGTTAAAAATATTCCACTTAGTATGAAATTGTAAAAGAATTACACTCTGAAATCGGTAAATTCCATTTTTTCCTTTCCCTTTTGGAGCTATCCCTCCTGGAACCTTCTCTTCTATAGTCTGGACGGTTTGTTCTGTTCTCCTTCTGTCATACAGATTTACTTTGGGATTTCTTTATCATCATGATTCTAGGATATGTCTTTACCTCATTCCTGGGTTTCCAGCTCCATTTATTAAGAGTTTATTAGATCCTACTCTTTCTTGGTTCATGCCTATCTTATATATATATATATATATATATATATTTTATTCCTCACCTGAGGATATTTTTCCATTTATTAACAGATAGAGTAGGAGAGAGGGAGAGAGAGAAGCATCGATGTGATAGATCCACATTGACTAGTTGCCTCCCGCACGACCTGACCAGGGCGGGGACGAACCGCAACCGAGGTACGTGCCCTTGACTGGAATCGAACCTGTGACTCATTGGTCTGCAGGCCGACGCTCTAACTGCTGAGCCAAACAAGATAGGGCTCATGCCTTTTAGAGAAGTGCATCCTATTACTTGATATAGGATGCCTGGGATTAAAAATAAGAGAAATTAAGACTTTGTATGTCTCAAACACCCAAATTAATTGTCCGGTGGGGTACAGAATTGAAAGTAATTTTTACTTAGGGCTTTGAAGACATCTCATCATTAACTTGTAGCTTCTGTTGTTGCTATTGTGAAGTATGATACTATTCTTCTAGATTCTCTTTATGTGACCCGTTTTTCCTCATGGAAGCTTTTAAAATGTTCTTTTTATCTTTGATTTAATGCAATTCTCTAATGATGTGCTTTGGTATGGGTTTTCTTTTTTTTCTAATTCTTTGTGCTTATTACCTAGGGCCTTTTCAATCTGGGATGCTTACATCTTTCCATTCTTATTTTTATTATTGATTTGAGAGAGACAGACAGACAGTTGATTTGTTGATTTGTTGTTCTACTTATTTATGTATTCATTGGTTGATTGTTATATGTGTTCATACTGGAGATCGAACCTGCAGCCTTGATGTATTGGGACGATGCTCTAAGTGGCTGAGCTACCCAGCCAGGGCTTGTCCTTCTTGTCTTAGATATGTTATTATTGTGTATATTCTTATTTTGATAATTTTTTCCTTGGGTTTTGCTGTTGTTTTTAATATTCAAGAATTTTTCTTGTTCTTTGTTCCTTTTCTTATATATCTTCCTATTGTTATATGGCTACATATTATTTTATTATTTCTTTGAGGCTATTAAGGATAGTTCAAGTTTTCCTCTGCTCGTAGCGCTGTTTCCTCTGAAGTGTTTTTGTTTGTTTTTTATCTCTGACACGTCTGATTTCTGCTTATGTTAAAGATTAGATATTAATAAATTGAATGGAAACTGTGTATCTAACCCATTTTTAGCCAACCTGGAGGACTTCACAGTAAAATTCTCAGGTGGCCACTCAGTTTTTGTTAGACTCCCAGTGTTGGTATCTTTATATCTTATTCCTATGCCAAGTAGTTTCTTCACTGAAGGGTAATCTGAACTTCCTGGGAAATGTATGCCTCGTTTCTGAATTCCCATAGCTGGGCAGGACATGAGATTTAAGGTCTCTTACCATTCATAAATCAGACCTTCTTTTAAACATTCTGTCTTTACTTCATTACCTTTTTATCATCTTCCCTCTCCGAACTCCCTCTACTTTCTTAGTGCTTGGTACATTGATTTCCTAAATTATTTTGGGTTTCTACTTTAATAAGTACAGAAACATGTACTTTACTCTCTTGAAAACCTCACACACAAACATACATGTACGCATGCACACATACACACACACTCTTAATCCTTTATTTCTGTATATGAAACATTTCCTGTAGTTTTGGTACACCTTTTAATTTGTTTAGGGTGTCTTTTTATCATATAGAGGTTTTGTTTTTCTTAATGTTCAGTATTTAATCTTTTATTGGTTTCTGAGTTTTCTGCCTATCTTGCCAAGAGTATATAAATCTTGTATTTTCTTCTAATTTTTAAAATAGTTTAAAAAAACCATTCATCTGGCAATTACCTTGTGTCCTTTGTGAAATAGAGATTAACCTTTTATATTTTTTCAATTATTGAATAGTCCAACTTTTCTGCATTGATTTAAAATACTTCTTTATCATATACTAAATTCTTAAGTATACATTGTTATGTATACTAAATTATCAAATATGCATTGCTATGTTCTATTGATCCATTTTTTCTGTTCCCAGCTAGTGCTATAGCTTTCTAGTTTGTTTTGATATCTTTAAGGAAAATTCCTTGTGCATTGTCCTTATGCAAAATATTTTACATTTTTGTATCCAGATGAATGTTAGAATTTGTTTTTCCTGTTTCACCCAAACTTTGTTAGAGCTTTCATTAGGATTCTGTTAAAGTTGTAGATTAATTTAGGTAGTATAGTTTTATACTGTTAGAAATCCCTCTTGATTCTAAAATATATTTTTGAAAATACGTATCTAAAGGTTTTATCCTGTTTGGATTTCAAATCTAGTTATTTAACAATGCTTACAGAAATCTCTTGACATTAGTTAGGTATTTAAAAATATATGTTTTTGTAATAAACTATAATTGTGGAATTTTAGAATCAGGAGAGACTTTTGAGAGTTTTAAAATATATGTATACTTTTCGTTACCTTACAATGCAGCTTGATCCCTTGTTGGAGTTATTTTGCCAGAAAATTATTTCTTAAATTGATGATAGTAATTGGCTCTATCTTCTGCCCTAAATGAATCCATTCATCAGACATTTCAATTTTAACAAATATATGTTTGCAGTGTGTATGTTTTGCATTGTAATTTTACGTAAGGTAAAATTACATAAAAGTACATTTATGTTTTCTCACTTTTTTAAAAGCAACCTTCATACACCTCTTTATTATTCCTTCTATCTTTTAATCTCCATTTGTATAGGAAGCAATTGAATATAATTTTTAATTTAGCATTATCTATTTTATTTTTATTAAAAAAATTTTTTTTAATTGAACTTTTATTGACATATATTGCAGTTGTAGCCCTCTTTATCTACAATTTCGCTTTTTAGTTTTCGTTTCCTGGCTGACAATAGTCTGAATATATTAATTGGAAAACTCCAGAAATAAACAGTTCATAAGTTTCAAATTGTGAGCTGTTCTGAGTAGTGTGATGAAATCTTGTGCCTTCCTGCTTTGTTGTGTCCAAGACAGGAATCATTCCTTTGTCCTTTGTATCCATGCTGTGTACGCTACCCGCTTGGTAGTCCCTTTAGTGGCCTTCTAGGTTATCAGATTGACTGTTGCAGTATCGCAGTGCTTGTGTGTTCAAGTAACCCTTATTTTACTTAATATTGGCCCCAAAGCACAAGAGTAGTGATTCTGGTGATTCAGGTATGCCAAGGAAAAGCCGTAAAGTGCTTCCTTTAAGTGAAAACGTGAAAGTTCTCGACTTAATAAGGAAAGAAAAAATGTCGTATGCTGAGGTCGCTAAGATCTACGGTAAGAACAAATTTTCTATCCATGAAATTATGAAGAAGAAAAAAGAAATTTGTGCTAGTTTGTTGAGAGACCACATTCACATTACTTTATTACAGTATATTATACTTGTTCTATTTTATTATTAGTTAATTGTTGTGCCTAATGTATAAATTAAACTTTATCAAAGGTATGTATGTACAGAAAAAAAACGTAGATAGTATTTGGTACTATCTGTGGTTTTAGGCATCTAATGGGGGTCTTGGATCTAATCCCCTGTGGATAAGGGGTAACTACTGTAGATCAGTTTGAGGTGTGCAACTTAATGATTTGATATTTTTATATATTGTAAAGTATAGACATAATGTTTTAAAAGTGCATTTATCTTGGAAAGATAATTTAAAGGTAATTTAATTTTTCAGAACTTTTGAACACGCTGTTCTAGCTGCAGGAACAGATTTCCGATCTGACAGACTGTGGGAAATGTATATAAACTGGGAGAATGAACAGGGAAACCTGAGAGAAGTTACAGCTATATATGATCGTATTCTTGGTATTCCAACACAACTGTATAGTCATCATTTTCAGAGGTAGGTGGAAAAATCAGATCGTTAAAATATCTTTGTTTACTCAGGTAATTAATTCTAATATTTAGAAATATAATTTTCTTGACATGTTATGTAAGAGTCTATGAGATGCAAGCAGGATTATGTTTTCTTGCTTAATAATCATACTTTAGTCCGGCCGATGTGGCTCAGTGGTTGAGCATTGACCCATGCACCAAGACCTGGGCTAGGAGAGAACCTGCAATCTAGGTATGTGCCCTTGACTGTGAACTGAACCTAAGACTCTTTGTTCTGTGGGCCAAGGCTCTAACAGCTGAGCCAAACTGGCCAGGGCTGTGTGTCTTCTTTGGAGAAGTATCTATTCAGGTCCTTTCCTGTTTTTTAATTGGATTGTTTGTCTTCCTTTTGTTGTGTTGTTTGAGTTCTTTATATATTTTGGAAATTAACCCCTTATCAGATGTATCATTGGCAAATATGTTCTCCCATACAGTTGGTTCCCTTTTCATTTTGATGGTGGTTTCTTTTGTTGTGCAGAAGCTTTTTAGTTTGATGTAGTCCCATTTGTTTATTTTTCCCTTTGTTTCTTTTGCCCTAGGAGATGTATTGGTTGAGAGAAAGAAACGGATGGAGAGGAGATAGAGAAAGAGATGTGAGAGAGAGAGAGAGAGAGAGAGAGATGTGAGAGAGAAATATCCATCAACCTTAGTCGCTTGCCTCCCATATGTGCCCCCAGAGGGATGGAACCTGCAACCTAGGTACATGCCCTGACTGGAAATCGAACCCACATTTTTTTGCTGTATGGGAGGATGCTCCAACCAACTGAGCCACCTGACCATGGCAATTTTGAGTTTTGATATTCATTTGAATATTAATGTGCCTATTTGTACACTATACATATGTGAGTTATCGCCTTGTGATTTTTAAAAACTAATGCAGTCTAGTCCTTACTGGAGTGGCTCAGTTGGTTGGAGCATCATCCCATACACCAAAAGGTTGTGAGTTCAATCCCCAGTCCCAGTGCATGTGGGAGGCAGCTGATCAGTGTTTCTCTTTCACATCAGTCTCTGTCTGTCTCTCCCTCTCCCCTTTCCTCTCTAAAATCAATTGAAAATAATAATAATAATTAAAATACGGCAGTCTGTATTTTTTTCTCCTAGTGGTGAAATGGGTCAAGTTAAGCTTTGAATCCATTGATTTTGCATTATTTAAATTAGTTTTCAGTGTCATTTACTACATTTGTCAGTAGCTGAAATCAATTTTAAGAAACTTGGGGAAAAATTCATAATGTTGGAATATGTGATACATGTACAACCATGTCTAATAATTACATTGAAGAGGCAGGTTTGGGTCAAAGTCTGGGTCAGAATATGAAAGACTTTAAGGAGATTAGATTTTATCTTGACAGCCGGGTAAGCCTACTGAAATGATTTTGGCAGGAGGGGCTTATGATCATGTTTACTATTTTTTCCATTTTACTTTTTTAAACAAAATTTTATTTCAGAAAGAAACATTGATTTGTTGTTCCACTTATTTATGCATTCATTGGTTGATTCTTGTATCTACCCTGACCTGAGATCGAACCCACAACCTTGGTGTATGGGGACAATGCTCAAACCAACTGAGATACCCGTCCAGGGCTCCTTTTTACTTTTTTTAAACTTTTTTTTGTTGTTATTCCTTACCCAATGATATTTTCCCACTGATTTTTAGAGAGAGTAGAAGGGAGAAGGGGAGGGGGAGACAGAGAGAGAAACATCAATGTGAGAGACATATATCAGTTGGTTGCCTCCTGCATGACCCCAACCAGGGCCAGGAATTGAACCTGCAACCCAAGTTTGTGCCCTTGACTGGGAACCCATGGCCCCTTCAGTCGATGGGCCAACTTAACTGTTGAGCCAAACAGGCCAGGGCTCATTTTTACTTTTTTATAACATTTTTGATAGTAGTATTGGGTTGGATGTGAGAATTGTGAGACGTGAGGCTGGAAGACAAGTTTATGTTTATCTAGGTGAAAAGTGAGCAATGCATGAAGATATATTTAGAAGGTAGAATCAGTGGGACCCAATATTCAGTGGTATCTAATAAGTTAGGTGGAAGGGATTGGGAAACTGATTCATTGACAGTGCCTTTAATCAAGATTAGAAATGTCAGGGGTGTTTGTTGATTTGTGGATGAAGATGACACATTTAGTTTAAGACATTTTTGTGTATAAGCTTCCAAATTGAAATAGTATAGATACTTAGCTCCTGAAATTAGTGTTTTTGATTAAAATTTGTGTGTATGTGTTGATCCGGCTGGTGGCTCAGTGGTTGAGCGTCAGCCCATGCACCAAGAGGTTGCTGGTTCGATTCCCGGTCACGGCACATGCCCAGGTTGTGGGCCAAATCCCCAGTGGGGGGCATGCAGGAAGCAGCCAGTCGATGTTCTCTCTCATCGATGTTTCTATCTCTCTCTCCCTCTCTCTTCCTTTCTCTCTAAAATCAATAAAGAAAAAAAAAATGTGTGTGTGTGTATGTGTATACATATATTAGTATATGGGAATAAAATGAAATAATTGTCTTCAAAACACTCTTCATAAAATTAATCTATATTTCTTTGTGTAGAGTGTTAGCAATTGGATATACTAATGTGCGATTTAGGAGAAAGGTTTGGCCTTGAGTTATAGTTCTGAGTCGTAGTATAAGTTATTATTTCAAACTGTATTCATATGATTGGCCAGAGAAATATGTAAAAACAGATGAGGAGAAAATGCAGAGTGGAATCCTTGGGAATACTTAGCATTTAGGGGCATATCTGCCCCTAAGGGGGCACCCTCAAAGGATATCAAGGAGCAGTCAGAGACTTGGAGGAAATCCAAAGAAGTGGTAACTCAGAGCCAAGGGTGAAAAAGGTTCTAAAAGGAAGGTGTGGTTATCAGCCTTAAGTACTGAAGACATCATTAGTGTAGAGGCTATACTATGAAACCAGTGTTCATTTAAGTTTGCATATAAGAGGTTCTTTGTGACTTTAGGGCAAATTCATTGGAGTGTTTGATACAAACACATGGATTCAGGAGTAATTTGGAGGTGGGGAAGGAAATACTAACATTTATTGATCATTTACAAGTGATCATTTATAATTTAAATATAGATAACTATATTTAATTTTACAATAACTTTGCAAGATAGGTATTGTATCATTTTACAGATGAGAAAACCAGGATTTAGAGAAGGGAAAAACTTTTCCTTAAGTCAAATAACTAATAATGGACAGAACTAGGGTTTGAATTTATGCCTGACTATGCCTTCTTCATTCCATTGCAAAAGCCAGAAGAAAATGAAGATTTTTGTAGACTGTTTTATCAAGTACTAGGTTTTTACAGTTACGAAGTACAAAGGGTTTGTGTTTGGTTTCTGTCTTTAAATTAGAGGTCCTATGAAAGAGTAATGTGTGATAAGAATTAAGAGAGCATATATTTTTATTGTTTTCCTTTAGATTTAAAGAGCATGTACAAAATAACTTGCCTAGAGATCTTCTGACTGGCGAACAGTTTATTCAGCTGCGAAGGGAACTAGCTTCTGTAAATGGACATAGTGGTGATGATGGTCCTCCTGGTGATGATCTGCCATCAGGAATTGAAGACATAACTGATCCAGCGAAGGTAATTAGACTTATTAAAAAATCCTTCAGTGCATGAGAAACTAGATAGACTTTATATCCCTTAACTGCTTGTGTGGTATGACTTGTAGCTCATATAAAGTTAATTTCTGATTAAGGCAAGTGGGAATTCTTTAGCTGATATAGTTTAAATAGAGATTTAAGTAGAGAATTAATTTTACTATGAGACATCTTGAAATAACTTAGAAGGAATATTTTGCCTACATTGTGATGTAGCCATATTTAAAAAAAAACATCAGAAAGTGGTCTGTTAGGAAATTCTGTTATACGTTTTAGTAGTGTTAATTGTACTTGCACAGAATTGATAACAGTTTAAAACCCACCAGTATTCTAAGACTGAAGTATATATGGATAGTACTAAATGTAAGCAGTGATATTTTTAAATTTCAGTATATAATTTGTGTGACTTTAAATTTTTTTCTTTTTCTTCCCAAGCTAATTACTGAAATAGAAAACATGAGGCACAGAATCATTGAAATTCATCAAGAAATGTTTAATTATAATGAGCATGAAGTTAGTAAAAGGTGGACATTTGAAGAAGGTGTAAGTGTTTTTGTTTTGTAGTTGGCTTGAAAATATACCAACAGGAATAATGTATTTTTCAGTTTCAAATAATGTCTCATTGCTACTTTTTCTTTTTTTATCATCATCACCTGAGGCCATTTTTCCATTTTTTTTTGTTCAGATAGAGTGGGAGGCAGAGAGGGGAAGAGAAAGAGAGAGAGAAACATCAACATGAAGGTACACACTGAGTGGCTGCCTCCCACATGACCCAATCAGGGCCGGGGATGAACTGCAACCAAGATAACGTGCCCCCAGCGGAAACTGAACCCAGGTCTCTCTGGACCACAGGCCAATGCTCTAACCACTGAGCAAACCGGCCAGGGTGCTACTTTTTCTTTATTTTTGCTTATTTAAGTAGTAACTTACAGCGTTTGTCTCATTTGTTGCCACCATTATCAATTTTATCATTTTCCATTATCAATTTTAGAATCTTACTGAATTCAGACTTACTTGAATTGCAAGATATCTCTTTAATCTGAACCATACTTTTTACAATTGTTCAAGTTTTTTTTTTTTTAATTCTCACCCAAGGATATGTTTTTATTTATTCTAGAGAAAGAGGAAGGAAGAGGGAGAGAGGGAGAGAAACATTGATGTGAGAGAGAAACATGGATTGGTTGCCTCCTGTACACACCCTGACTGGGGATTGAACCTGCAACCTGAGTTTGTGCTTGACTGGGAATCCAATCTGTGACCTTGAGGTGTACATGATGACGCGCTAACCACCTGAGCCACACTGACCAGGGCCAATTGTTCAGTTTTTTAAATCAACTTTATTGAGTTATATTTTACATACAATAAAATGCTCCCGTTTTAGATGTACAGTAAAATGAGGTGTATTTTTTTTTAATAATTCTAATTTTTTTTATCCTCACCCAAAGATATTTTTCCATTGATTTTCAGATAGAGTGGGTGGGAGGGAGGGAGAGAGAGAGAGAGAGAGAGAGAGAGAGAGAGAGAAAGAATCATCTATGTGAGAGAGACACATCGATTGGTTGCCTCCTGCATGACCCCAACCAGGGCCAGGACTACTGAACCACAACCGAGGTACATGACCTTGATGGGAATTGAACCTGTGACTCTGGTCCACCGACCGACTGTCTAACCACTGAGCCAAACTGGCCAGGGCTATTTCTGTTTTTAACAGCTTTATTGATATATAATTCACATATCACATAGTTCATCCATTTAAAATATATAATTCAATAGTTCATAAATATATTCACAAATAATTACAACTATCACTACAGTCAATTAAAAAAAGTTTTATTGATTTGAGAGAGAGAAAGGAAGAGAGGAGAGGATGGAGAGACAGAGAATGGGAGAGGGGGAGAGAGAGAGACACAGACAGACATCAACATGAGAAACATCGATCGGTAGCCTCCTGAACATGACCCAACTGGGGATTAAACCTGCTACCTTTCGGTGTAAGGGACAATGCTCCAACCAACTGAGTCACACCAGCCAGGGATCTGTAGTCAATTTTAGCACATTTTCTTCACCTCAAAAAGAAACCCTTCTTACCCTTCAGCTCTCACCCCTCTATTCTCTTACTCATTTGACACCCCTCAATCTTAGCCCCAGCCCTAAGGTACCACTAACCTGCTTTCTGTTTTTATAGATTTCTCTATTCTGGCCTTTTATATGAGTGAAATAATATAGTACAGCATCATTATCCTCAGAGGATTGGTTCTAGGACCCCTGTGGATACAAAAATCCTTTGATGCTAAAGTTTCTTACATAAAGTGGCAAAGTATTTGCATAGGGTATAGCAGGGTATGCCTACACATCACTTTATTCATTTGGATTCAGCATAGTGCTTGGAGTGTGGCAAAATCAAGTTTTGCTTTTTGGGACTTTCCAAGGTTTTTTATTTTTACTTATTTATTTATTTCTTTTATTTTCCGTCTGTGGTTGGTTAAATCCATGGGTGTAAACCCTTGGGTGTTGACAGCCAACTGTATGTATGTTTTTGTTATTTTGAGTGACTGGCTAGTAAAATGATTTTTGACAAAGTCTTTACATTGCGGTCACCACAAAAATAAGGATATAGAAGTATTCTGTCATCCCAAAGACCTCCTGGGCCCCTTTCTAGGCAATAACCCCCATTCCTAGCCCCAGGCAACCACTGATCTGCTTTCTGTTCCTAAAAATACTCAACAAAGAATAAGATTTCCTGAACATTAAAAAAAAAAAAGTGTAGCCCTGGCCGGTTTGGCTCAGCGGTTAGAGCGTCGGCCTGCGGTCCAGAGAGACCCGGGTTCGGTTCCCGCTAGGGGCATGTACCTCGGTTGCAGTTTGTTCCCGGCCCTGGTTGGTCGTGCGGGAGGCAGCCACTCGATGTGTCCCTTTCACGTCAATGTTTTTCTCTCTCTCTCTTCCTCTCTCTCCCTCCCACTCTATCTGAACAAAAAATGGAAAAATGTCCTCGGGTGAGGATAAAATAAATAAATAAATAAATAAATTTTAAAAAAGTGTATTTCTGTTAAGGGCTTTTAATTTTAATAATGAAATAATGGTGATTAAAATTTTTGGTATGTTAGCAATTATATTTATAATTCAAATAACTTATATTGTTACTGTAGTCATGCATATTTTGGTGTTGGTTGTGGTTTACTTTCATTGCCATGTCATTTTTATTACAGATTAAAAGACCTTATTTTCATGTGAAACCATTGGAAAAGGCACAACTAAAAAACTGGAAAGAGTACTTAGAATTTGAAATTGAAAATGGGACTCATGAACGAGTTGTAGTTCTCTTTGAAAGATGTGTCATATCATGTGCCCTCTATGAGGAGTTTTGGATTAAGGTAGGACATTTATATGCTCTGAAACTTGAATACATTATAAACATTGACAGTGACTAACCATTTTGTACTTCTGTTGAATGTTGTTCATATAACTATATCTGTTGCATTAGGAGATGGTCTGCTTGCAACCAGATTTGACTGCTGCATATGCCAACCTCGTTGCCTCTCTTCGTCCTTCCTTACAGAAACTAGTCTAGTGGTTCAATAAAGGTGCTGAATGGGTTTAAAATAGAATTTTATCGTTCTGTCACATATTTAATGGCTTGTTCAACTGTAAATTATTCAGTATTTCCTCTGTTTCTGTATGTAGTATGCCAAGTACATGGAAAACCATAGCATTGAAGGAGTGAGGCATGTCTTCAGCAGAGCTTGCACTATTCATCTCCCAAAGAAACCCATGGTACATATGCTTTGGGCAGCTTTTGAGGAACAGCAGGGTAAGAATGAGGAAACAGTTGATATTTGGGGGATTTTAAGTTATTTCTGGATAAAGATATAGCAATGGAATCTTGAGGGATAGTGTGAAGTAGAGGTCAGTACAATTTTTCTGTAAAGGGCCAGATAGTAAATACTTTATTTAGGCTTTGCAGGCTGCATGGCCTCTTTCCTCACAACTCTGCCATTGTAGCCCCAAAGCAGCCATAGATGATACAGAAACAAAAGAGCACATTCCATTTTTGAAAAATTAAAAACAGGCAGAGGGCTGGATTTAGCCTGTGGGCTGTAACTTGGCAGTACCTGGCATAAAGGATATTTCAGAAGTTTAAACAAAAACATGAACATTTAATTACTATTTCTAGGTAATATTAATGAAGCCAGGAATATCTTGAGAACATTTGAAGAATGTGTTCTAGGATTGGCAATGGTTCGTTTGAGAAGAGTAAGTTTAGAACGACGACATGGAAATATGGAAGAAGCTGAACATTTGCTTCAGGATGCCATTAAGAATGCCAAATCAAATAATGAATCATCGTTTTATGCTATCAAACTAGCCCGGCATCTTTTCAAAATACAAAAAAACTTTGCAAAATCAAAAAAGGTGCTTTTGGAAGCAATTGAAAGAGACAAAGTATGTATTTGTGTTTTTTTGAATATCATCCATAAAGTAGTGGTCATTTTTGTTGTTTTTTGTTCTTTTTATTTTCATTTTGGCAACTATGATGAAAGATTTGGTCTGTATGTAATATATTTAATTACTAAATGAAGACAACAGTCCCTCTAAACTGATGTTGCCATTCTTTTAAATTATCAATTAAAAGGTTACAGACATTGTGACATGCTCCATTTTCTCCACATTTAGAAATTTTACAGCAAACATACTGATTATTAAGTAGAATAGAGGGCCTGGGAGAACAAAAGTATGGCAGTTGTGTACACTATAGGAAATGTAGCAGTGAGATTATTCTCCTTTCTCAAAGTATTTCCTTTTATATGTCAATTGATAAGAGGCAAGTGTTAGGAAATATCTCATTGTGTTTATGTTTAGCTGATCCCAGGTCTGTGTAGACACAGGTTTATAACAATTTACTTCCAGCTGCAGTTTACGATGATTATCTACAGTTGTAAAGATTTAATTTATTGGGAAGTGTACAGATCTTTTTTTTATGTTTTAGCTTATTTTTGTCATGGTATGTCAAGCCACATGAAACTCAAGATAGGATATAGGGCTTTAATTTATTGGCACTGAACAATTTACATATTGTTTGGGAAATACTGGGTGATGCGCTATCAATATGGTAATTAGTTTTTACTCGTTTCAATGAATGCTGAAAGTATTTAACATGAGTTACATTTTAACACCATACAGTTTTCAATATTGAATTTTTCAAATTGAGACATGAAAATTAGGGCATTTTAAATATCTGTCTGTGGTCTTATCAAAATATCTAAGAAATATTATTAATTGATACTGCTTTTTACACAGGAGAATACAAAGTTATACCTCAATTTGCTTGAAATGGAATATAGTGGTGACCTCAAACAAAATGAAGAAAATATCCTAAATTGTTTTGACAAAGCTATACATGGTTCATTACCTATTAAAATGAAAATTACATTTTCTCAGAGAAAAGTGGAATTTCTTGAAGATTTTGGTTCAGATGTTAATAAGTAAGATATTAATTATATATTATCTATTTAAATAGTAAATAAGCTTTGATAATTCTGGTTGAGAATTTGATGATTAGTACAAATTAATATATTGTTTATTTTATTTTATTTTATTTTTTTGGTACATGCCCCTAGCGGGAACCGAACCCGGGACTCTCTGGTCCGCAGGCCGAGCTCCAACCGCTGAGCCAAATCGGCCAGGGCCAAATTAATATATTGTTAAAGTGTTTGCTTAGGTTACTTTTTCATCAGGTATATGTGGAGTAAATTCAGTTCTGCAGATGTTGTATATTGTTTAATAGTAGGACATAGGGTTTTTATTTCCTTCCAAACTGTTCCAAAATTTTAGCATGGTAATTTAAACCATGAGTGGATGAGGGAAGGCTGGAAGCAGCAATCCCATGAAAAAGGAAATGGGTCAGGGACTGAACCTTGAAACAAACATTTGGTATAATAGGCCACTAAAGGTGGAAGGGGTTAATCTGGAATAAGAATGCCATTTTATTTCAGATTGGAAAAGAGGGTGGTCATGGTTCTACAGATGATGCCTGATGGCCTCATCTCTGTGCATTGTAAAAGGCTGAAAGTTGAGGGTAATACTAGGGGTCACTCTAGGGGATTTAAGAAAAGGACAAGTTTAAGATTTAAATTTGCAGAATAGAAGAGGATACATTTATTAGACTTGCTATGATTCCATTCTTATATGATTCTAGTAAGGAAATATCCCAGTTCCTGTTAGGCATGTGCCTTCTCTAATTATTCTAATTTAGAGTGATTTCCATTGAAACAGCTGTTGATAAAATAATTAATTTTGTGTCTCTGTATTTACATGTGTATATATACATTCTTGATGGCTGAGTAAAATTTTAAACTAAAAATCATTTAACATGAGTTACATTTTGATACAGTGGTATTTATGTGCTTGGCTTCATTAAGTATTTTATAAGAATTATCTAATATAAAATACTTAACAGTCTAATGAGGTGTATAGATACTGTTATTTTTTTAATGGATGAGAAGAGGTTTAAAGAGATGAGGCATTATTTTCCAGGGTCACTTAGCTATTACATTGTGCAGCTAGGTTTAGAACCCACTTCACAGTCTGTGCTCTTAAGCACCTTATGTCCTGTACACTTAATGTCTTCTGTTCATTTTGCACTGAAGAAATCATATAAAAGAAATGGGATATGTAATTCTAGCTTTTAGTCTAGTTGGATGGTATGGTGATCAGAGGAAGTATACCTACATGTATGAGGTAGCATATAACTTAAGGCTCAGGATCAGAATGGATTTGTCATCCTTCATAGGGGAGGTAGGGCTTCATTTAGTTAACTACTGGATACTGATAAGCTAAGAAGAGGATAAAATGTAAAAGCAAGTTAAAATTCATGTAAAAATAACATGCTTGAATGGAGGGTTTTCTGAAGTAGTAGAAGTGTTGATTATGCTGTGCTTTGAAAACTAGACTGAATTCAGAGAACATGCAGTAACAGCTGACAGGAAGCTGTTAGAATTTTGATTGAGATTAAATGACCTTTTATTTATTTTTTGGTAAAAAATATGTTTTGATTTTGTAGAACGAGAGGAAGGGGGGGAGAGAGAGAGAAACATCCATGTGAGAGAGATACATCGATTGGCTGCCTCCTGCATGCTCCCCACTGGGGATTGAGCCCCAAACCTGGGCATGTGCCCTAACAGGGAATTGAACCAGGACCTCTCAGTCCATGGGATGGCACTCAGTCCACTGAGCCACACTGGCACTTATCTCTTTAATCATTGATAACCAGTCATACTGTAGTTTTATGTTAGTTCGAATTCAGTTTATTACATGGCTAAATTTTAAATACACTTTATCCTAACTGGTGGCAGGTGTCTTCAACAGCATTGTTAAATTAGATTCAAAAGTATACAAATTGTAGAATTGTCAGGTTTCATGTTGCACTGGACAAAAACATCATCAAGGTTCTCGTCTTAATTGTATCATAGATTCTAAGGCAGCTTCTCCCCATATATTAAAAATGACAAACACAGGTAGCTCCTGGCCAGCATCCCATCACCTTTAGCCAACTGTAGTACAGAAAACATTCATTTTTCCAGTAGCTCATCAAAAATTCTGGGACTCCTGGTTTGAGTCATATTCTCACCTCTAAGCCAATCATTGGTCAGGGGTATAATATAATTAGCCAGGCCTATATCTTTGAACCACATGGTGTGAGAAGAAAAGTACAGGGCAGTGATTTCCCAAAGGAAATAAATAAAAAAAGGTAGCCTGCTGGCTTACTTAAAAAAGAAAATAAAAGGATGTTCATTGCAACATACTTTGTTTTTCTAAGTAGGAATAACTAAAAAACTTAAAAAATTTTAACATTTTGGATTTTATATATTCCAGTGAATTTTTTTTTTATTCCTTCTCAGGCTTCTGAATGCTTATGATGAACATCAAACACTCCTAAAAGAACAGGATTCTTTGAAAAGGAAAGCAGAAAATGGGTATGTACATATTTGTTGAATCAGGATGGGATGCTTAAAAGAAGATATTTCAGCTCTGGCTGGTTTTGCTCAGCAGTTAGAGCATCGGCCTGTGGACCTAAGAGTCATAGGTTCGATTCCCAGTCAAGGGCACATAGTTGGGTTGCAGGTTAGATCCGTGGCCCTAGTTGCGGTCGTGTGGGAGATAACCAATTGATGTGTCTCTCTCCCATTGGAGTTTCTCCCCCTCCCTCCCTTCCACTCTATCAAAAAATTAATGGAAAAATATCGAGTGAGCAGTAACAACAAAAAAGATATTTTATTATGGAAATGCCTTTAAAGACAAATATATATATTATATATATATTATCCTCACCTGAGGATATGTTTATTGATTTTTAGAGAGAGGAAGGGAGAGAGAGAAGACAAATAATTTTGTTGTTGTTAATCCTCAACTGAGGGTATTTTTTCCATTGATTTTTATTTTTTTATTTTTTAGAGAGTGGGAGGGAGAAACATAGATTGGCTGCCTCCCACAGGTGCCTCTACACCGGGGCTAAGGATCAAACCTGTAACCCAGGCACATGCCCTTGACCAGGAATTGAACCCATGACCCCTTGGTGCATGAGCTGATGCTCTAATCACTGAGCCACATAGGCCAGGGCAACAAATATTTTGTTTTTTAAATCCTCACCCGAGGGTATTCTTCCGTTTATTTTCAGACAGAGTGGGAGGGAGAGAGAGAGAGAGAAACAAAAACGTCGATACGACAGAGACACATCGAATGGCTGCCTCCCGCACCACCCGACCAGGGCCGGGGACCAAACCACAACCCACTGGAATTGAACCCACGACTCTTTGGTCTGAGGGCCAACGCTCCAACTGCTGAGCCAAATCAGCCCAGCACAACAAGTATTTTTAAATGTTACCTTTGTGTTGTGGTAATTTACTTTTTTTTTTCATGATTTGCAAAAATTGTATACAACTGAGTGGTTGAGTACATGAGTAAAACAAATGTACACAGGTGACATTTATCTATTTGTTAAAGTACTTATCTGTAGGGGTTTTTAAAGTTTCCATTTGACCTTTTATTTAGATCAGAAGAACCAGAGGAAAAGAAAGTACATACAGAAGATACAACTTCATCATCTACACAGATGACTGATGGTGATTTACAGGCAAATCAAGCTGCATATAATTATAGTGCCTGGTATCAAGTGAGTTCACATAATTATAAATTTTCTGTTCATAGATTAGAAAGGCATAAATTAGGATAGTCTTTTTTTTTTTTTTTTCAAGAAAAAACAACTCTGCTTCTGTTCCAGATTGTATAATACATTATCTTTTGTAGTTAAGTTTTGGAACTCAGTCATAGTTTTGGTATGCTAACATGTTTGCTTTTTCCTTTCAGTACAACTACCAGAATCCTTGGAATTATGGACAGTATTATCCTCCCCCTCCAACTTGATGGGAAAATGTAAATATCAGATGGAGTGTGTGGAAAGTAGGAAGTTTTTTTTTTTAATGAGGGATGTAAACATAAATAAGCTTGTCATATTTGATAACTTGTCTTCCCTGTTTCTGTGTAACATGATTTGTTTAGTAATAGGGAAAAATGTCACTTAGTAGCTTACCACAGATACTATTTCCTACCATTTATAAAGTTTACTTTTTATTGGAGAACTATTTTTTTGATTTTTGCATTAAGTGGTCTAGAATTCTTTTGCAATGCATTTGCAACAGAGTTTTGTAGCCTTAAAGGTAGGAAAAAAACTGACTGCAAATCATGTCAGTGTAGTACAAGATTCTGAAAATACATAAGGGCTGGTTATTAAGGATTTACCTCTCTGTAAAAAAAAAAGAAAGAAAAAGAAAAACCCCACCAAAAAATGGATTTTTAACCTTTGCTGACCAGGTTTTGTCTGTGTATTTAAATTATCCTTGGGAATTTTGATCTAACTGCAGAAAAGATACACTATTAAAATACTATGTCTTGGAATAGAGATTACAAATCAGAAAATCGAATGTTTGCATCCCTTTAAAAAAATGAAAATCATATCAAAAGTATGTTGTTTCAAGAGACTTTGTATTTACAATATTCATGTAAATTTGTGAGCAAGCTTTCATTTTGATCAAACTGATCATCTTCATTTTTGTAATAAAACTTAAGACTCATCCACTAATTGTTATGAATTTATTTGGGGGAATCACCTATTTTTAACTTTATATTCACCATTGTTGATGGTTCACTGACTTTAAAGTATGCTTTTCTTGAATTCAGCTATTATCTTCTTGCCAGAATTTCTTAGACTTTTTATTCTTCTCAATCTCTGTGCTTTTGCCTTCTCCACTATACAGGGATATTTAAAGATTTTAAGATGAACCCGGCCAATGTAGCTCAGTGGTTGAGTGTCGACCCATGCACCAAATGGTCACCGGTTCGATTCCCAGTCAGGGCACATGCCCAGGTTGTGGGCCAAATCCCCAGTGGGGGCATACAGGAGGTGGCCAATCGATGTTCTCTCTCATTGATGTTTCTATCTCTCCCTCTCCCTTCCTCTCTCTCTAAAATCAATAAAGAAAAAAAAAGGATTAAAGAAAAAAAAAAGGATTTTAAGAAGACTGTCCCTGGCAAAGCTGTCCACACAATTTGACTGTCACTCCCTGGTTTGATGAAGTCTTAGTCCTGGTTAACCTAATCAGAACTTTTTTTTTTAATCCTCACCCAAGGACATTTTCACATTTATCTTCAGATAGAGTGGGAGGGAGAGAGGGAGGAAGAGAGAAACATCGATGTGAGAGAGACACACGACCCCAACTGGGGCCAGGAAAAAACTGCAACAGAGGTATGCGCCCTTAGTGGGAACTGAACCCGGGACTCTCTGGTCCACGAGCCGACACTCTAACCACTGAGCCAAACTGGCCAGGGCCAGAACATTAATATTATTGACACCAAACAAATCAAGACATTGGGTACATTTTTATTGAGCCTTTTAGTTTACAACATGAGGTAAGAGGAAAATGAGTTCTCCTTCACCAGTATTTTACACAGCTGTAGTAAAATATTTTAAACTTCAGGGATTTATAATGGATTACATTTCTTAAAAGTTTGGGGAGAAAGTAAACAAGTTCTAACATAACTCCTTGAATTTTCCAGTTGACTCATTACCATAGTAACCAGTTTTAAGTAGTTACATAACTTTATTCAAGGCCATGCTGATGTCTGGAGATCTGAAGCATTGCTATTTCAATCAATATCCACTAATTCCACTTCAAAAATGAGTTTTGCATTTGGTGGAATTCTGTTGAAGAAGTCAAGGTAAATATGATAAAACTGCTTCTCTCCTCATTCCCAATAAACTTAGCCTAAAATCAGAATTATGTAGACTGGAAATTGGCAATTAATTCCATAGAATAGGGCTTTATAGCTGATTCACAGGCAAATACATACTAGCCTAGTGGTTCCTAGTAGAGATACCTTTGTGAATAGAGATTATAGGCTGACCAGATAACTTTAGCTTAGACTAGGGTCTTCCTTACCTGGATGCCTAACTAGTATTCCCAAATTAACCACCACTTAATGAAGACTGTTACTCAGTTCTCCCCTGCCACCACCCAAAAAAATTTCTATCTAGCTGGGTATATATTAAATCCAAGTTCATATGAGGTAGTACTTGATATTTGCAGTGAATTTTATTTAGAGAAGAGTGTGACTCATCTGATTGATCTTAAGATGCTTCATGAGAGGGAGCTGTAGATGGCCAACTCATTTTGATAGGCTTAGAAGAGACTATTATATTCCCAAACAATTTTAATTGATAAGAAGAAAGGACTTCCAAAAATTGGTTTTCAAGCTTACTATAACTGGTCCAACTAGTACAGTGGGAATGGAACCAACAATGGAAAAAACTATCTTCCCACTTAGCTATTGGACTGTTCTGGTTGGAATGGTCTGGAGTCATGGTTTTTTTTTTTTTTTAATGTTCACAAACTGGGCATATCAGAAAAGTTATTGTCATCAGTATTAATCACAAATGCTTACAGTATGTTGGACCCGTGGTCTCCATTTCACAACTGGTAATCCCCAACATGTGTTCCATTTTTGAGCTTTGAGTACTCATTTACAATTGCCTGAAATTATACTGTAGCAAAAATTACCATGAGCTATATCTGCATCCTACAATTTGCTATACAGTTGTTTGTACTGGGCATCTTAAATCCTTAAAGTAAACCCTTCAAACATAATTGCCTTTCACAGAGGAAACCATAAACCTCACAGTTTAAGTCTTGAAAATTAAGAGCATGAATAAGAGGGAAAAGGGTAGGTTCCAGTTCAAGTTTGACTCCTTTGTACCAATACAAAATATTAACTATTGTCTATACTGGAGGTGTTGACCCAAAAGCATCTAAATGTCAGGAATACTGGTCTGAACAGGATTCCTGACCTGGAGGCTAACCTAAAGAGCATCTTTCATACCTTCAGGTGACCTTTCTTAGTGTTTTTTCTTTAATTACAAAGGAAAAAGGATACTTGGCATCAGGCTGTCCTTTCTTTCCGTAAGCCCATTCTGGTTCAATCTCCAGTCGAGCCTTTTCTCCTTTGCTCATAGTCAGGAGAGCTTCATCCCACTAAAGGCAAGAACATAAAATCAAAACTAAAATGATTCTCAAAAACTACATGCAAATCCAGAAGACAGGCAAGATTATATACAAAAAACATTTTATTACTGGACTTCATTATGTCATATGGTAATGTCCTTTATTTCCTCAATGAAAAAAGGATATATTAAACAATTTCTTAGTATAATACTCAAATGCCTGAAATGATAAAATATAAAAGCACTTTTGTAAACTAACATCTGGAAACATTATGGAAGTTAATAGCACTAGAATAAAACTTTTGCTACACTTTTATATCACAGGACAAACTTCTGAAGTTATTTTTATAGGAATAAACTAACAAGTACTCTAAAACTATCTTAAGATTACCAAATTGTTAACAGTGGAGTCATGACGGTTCACAAAACAAACTACATGCTAGAGTATTAATGTATTTTGCAGAACGTAAAACTACTCAAAGAAGTGATAGAGCCGGAGTGGTATGGCTCACTGGTTGAGCTCGACACATGCACTAGGAGGTTGCCGATTTGGTTCCTGGTCTGGGCACATGCCCAGTGGGCCCAGGTTGCAGGCCCAATCCCCAGTGGGGGGCATGCAGGAGGCAGCCAATCGGTTCTCATCGATGTTTCTATCTCTCCCTCTCCCTCTCTCTAAAATCAATAAAGAAAAGAAATTCATAAATGAAGTGATAGAGGTTTCTGGGTTCCTGCTACATTTTGTCCTAATTTGGATCTTAAAGCCAGTTACCAAAAATAGTTAAATAAATACAATGAAATGATATAGAATATATGACTAATATATATTCTGTTGAAATGTAACAGTTACATAAAGTTCAAGTGATAGACAGATTTGTCACATACTAAAAATTAAGAATATTTCCCAACTGGTGTGGCTTAGTGGATTGAGCACCAGGTGTCCCATGTACCAAGAGGTCACCAGTTAGATGCCCAGTGAAGGCACATGCGTGGGTTGTGGGCTCAATCCCCAGTAGGGGTCATGCAGAAGGCTGCCCATCCATGTTTCTCTCGTAGATGTTTCTTTTATTTAAATATGTTTTTATTTATTTTTTTTAAAAACCTCGATCACTTTTTATTGGTCCGCAGGCCAATGCTCTAACCACTGAGCCAAACCATCCAAGGCTTTTTTTTTTTTTTTTTTTTTTTTAAGAGAGAAGGAAGGGAGAGAAATATCTATCGGCTGCCTCCTGCACGACCCCTACTGGGGATTGAGCCCGGAAACCAGGACATTTGCCCTGATTGGGAATTGGACCGCGACCTCTCAGTCCATGGGATGACGTTCTCAATCCACTGAGCCACACTGGCCGGGCTCATCGATGTCTCTATCTCTCTCTCCCTCTCCCTTCTTTTCTCTAAAATAATCAATAAAAACATATTTTAAAAAATATATGGTTGCCCGGCCAGTGTGGCTCACTGGTTGAGCATCAACCCATGCACCAAGAGGTTGCTGGTTTGATTCCTGGTCAGGGCACATGCCCACGTTGTGGCCTAGTCCCCAGTGGGGGGGCATGCAGGAGGCAGCTGGTCGATGTTCTCTCTCATTGATGTTTCTATCTCTCTCTCCCTTCCTCTCTCTAAAATCAATAAAGAAAAAATATTTAAAAAAAAAATATATATATATATAACTAAAAGAAATTTACCAGTATGCAAATTAGTTACAGAAATAGAAAAATAGCTCAACCTGACTAGTAGTCGTTATCAACTTAATATAATCAGGTAGCAGTAAGGTTATTTTCTTAAGATTACTAAACCTGCCCTGGCCAGTTTGGCTCAGCGGTTAGAGCGTCGGCCTGCGGTACAGAGAGACCTGGGTTCGGTTCCCGCTAAGGGCATGTACCTCGGTTGCAGTTTGTCCCCGGCCCTGGTTGGTCGTGTGGGTGGCAGCCACTCGATGTGTCCCTTTCACGTCGATGTTTCTCTCTCTCTCTTCCTCTCTCTCCCTCCCACTCTATCTGAACAAAAAGTGAAAAAGTCCTCAGGCGAGGATAAAAACAAACAAACAAACAAAAAAAGATTACTAAACCTTTAGTTTCAAATTATTTTATAATTTGGGCTCTGGTTATGATTGAGTCATATTTTAGGAATTACCCACAGTACAAAGAATAACATACTGACAGTTCTCAAAACTGCATTTAAATATGTGTTTCAGTTATTAATGTTTGATGTCCTGAGTAGACAATTTAAAACAGTAAGTGGGCCCTAGCATGACAACCTGATTCAATGAAGGTGATAATCAGCACTGCTTTTTTATCTCTTGTACACTGCAGTGGTCAGGTACAGCTGATGCCTAACTTCCCCTTTTTTCTGTTTCCTTCTGTTATCTCAGGTAAAGGTGGGTAAAGGCATACTTATGTATGAAAGATTTTCTGGTGTTTGAGCCTAGGTTGTGAGAGGTGAGAGCTACAGAACAAACTCTTGCTTTTATTAGTACTTCAGTGGAACAGATATCTTACCATTATTGATCATATTATAAGTGGTGCAAGAGCCAAGTAACATCTTACAAGAAGAATCTTAAAGACAAATTTATTTTTTTATTATTATTATTTTTAATCCTCACCTGAGGACATTTTTTCATTTTTTGTTCAGATAAAGTGGCAGGGAGAGAGAGGAAGAGAGAGAGAGAAACATCGATGTGAAAGGGACACATCAAGTGGCTGCCACCCGCACGACCAACCAGGGCCGGGGACAAACTGCAACCGAGGTACGTGCCCTTAGCGGGAACCGAACCCGGGTCTCCCTGTACCGCAGGCCGACGCTCTTAACCGCTGAACCAAACCGGCCAGGGCTTAAAGACAAATTTAAAAAGCCAAACATTCTAAGAATTACTTTATGAAGAAAAAAATAATTAAAGGGGTAGGCTGGAAGGAAATATTTGAGTCTCTGTTATGTTACATGATTTAAGTGAAGTTCATTTAATCATTTAACAACCTTATTAAGGTAGGCTGTACTGTTTATTTTATAGATGAGGAAACAGAAGTAAAGAGCTTATTAACTTGTGCCAGAAGAGTTAGTGATGATAGCACCCATTTGTCAGACAACAAAGATTGTTTTTATGATATCCCCAATCCAAATTCTTTTTGGGTTTTTTTAGTTTGTCAATCCTCACCAGAGGATTTTTTCGATTGATTTTTAGAGAGTGGAAGGGAAAGAGGGAGTGGGCAAGAGAGAAACATCGATGTGAGAGAAACACATTGATCCGCCGCCTCCTGCACTTGTCCCCATGAGGGTGGGGATCAAACCTGCAATCCAGGTGTATGCCCTTGACCAGGAATCGAACCCAAGTCGCTTTGGTGTGTGGGCGACACTCTAACCATTGAGCCACACGAGCCAGGGCCTAATCTTAATTTTTTTAAAATTATTATTATTACTATTTTTTTATCCTCACCCGAGGACATTTTTGCATTTCAGACAGAGCAGGAGGGAGAGAAGGGGAAGAGAGAGAGAGAAACATCTATGTGAGAGAGACACATTGACTGGTTGCCACCCACACGACCCCAACTGGGGCCAGGGACAAACTACAACCGAGGTATGTGCTGCTAGTGGTAACTGAACCCGGGACTCTCCGGTCCACAGGCCGACGCTCTAACTGCTGAGCCAAACCTGCCAGGGCCCAATCTTAATTCTTTATGGTACCATGCCACAGGCAATATGTGCCAGAATCTCTACTGATACACTGCCATTCTTTACTTACTCCTCTGATAACTTTGCCTATTCCAACCTTAAAACTTAAAGGCTTGGCACTTTTCTTCTTCTTTGAACCTGTAAAACAGATTTTACTTATAATTAATGATGAAATTAAGTTCCAGTAGAAAAACATAGGGATTTAAGTCTTTAGATTTCAGAACTTACAATACTATGCATTTGATAAAGAAAGTCAGAAAGCCAGGTAATTTATCAAGAACATTCTTGATGTAAAAACAATTATGGTCTAAACAGGGGAGAGGGGAAGGACTTATATTTACACCACTAATTCGTGGTATCCTGCCCTTTATGTTAACATACTAAAGCTCACTTTAGGACATTAACCAAGTTTAGACTAAGCTTCTTTATTTTCGCTTTTCAGTGACCAAGAGGTCTTTATTTAGCCAGCCAATAAGCAGTGTACTGAAGAGACCTCTTCTAAGTGAATCACAGGTACAAAAGACTTATTTTGGAAAAAAGTGACAGCCAAGAAAAAAGCACTGCCAACTGTTCATCTACAAAATATTTTGTAATGCCTTAAAGCCAAAAAGATAAGATTACATTTAGACTTACTCGTTTGAATATTGGTATCAAAAACAGTTCCATCCTGTAGTGTTCCTGTATACCAGCAGTGAACAACATCTCCCTTTTTGGGGAAGTTGGTTTTATCCCCTTTTTTAAGAACAGATTTTGTATACTTTGGTGGACCCTAAAAACAAAGACAGACAACACATACACAGAGTTATTAACTCATGTCCTTCTTTTAGAAGGTTGACAAAGAGAATACTTAATATAGCCAACTGTCCCTGGCTGGGTAGTTCAGTTGGTTAGAGCGTTGTCTTGATATGCCAAGGATATGGGTTCGATCCTTGGTCAGGGCACATGTAAGAATCAATCAATGAAAACATAAATAAGTGGAACAACAAATCTATGTTTCTCTCTCTCTTTCAAATCAATTAATAATAATGAAAAACAGCCCTGGCTGGTTTGGCTCTGCAGTTGGAGCGTCGGCTTAAGAACCAGAGTCCTGGGTTTGATTCCGGCCAAGGGCACGTACCTCAGTTGAGGTTCGTTCCCGGCCCCGGTTGGGGTCATGTGGGAGGCAACCAATCGATGTGTCTCTCATATCGATGTCTCTCTCTCTCTTTCTCTCTTTTCTTTCCTCCCTCCCTCCCTTCTGCTGTATCTGAAGATAAATGGGAAAATATCCTCAGGTGTGGATTAAAAAAAAAAAAGTAATGAAAAACAATACAGTTAACTGTCTCTGGCCAGGTAGCTCAGTTGGTTAGAGCATCATCCTGACATGTCAAGGTTGTGGTTTCGATCCCGTCAGGGCACATACAAGAATCAACCAGGGTGGCTCAGATGGGCGTTGTCCTGTGTACCAAAAGGTTGCCAGTTTGATTCCCAGTCAGGGCACATGCCTGAGTTGCAGGCTTGAGATCCCCAGGAGGGGGCATGCAGGAGGCAGCCAATCCATGTTTTGCTCTCACATCCATGTTTCTCTCTCTCTCAAAATCAATAAAAAATCTTTAAAAAAAAAAGAAACAATGAATGCATAAATAAGTGGAAAAACAAATGTATGTCTCTCTCTCTCTCAAATCAATCAATTAATAAAAATAAAAATACAGCCAAAAGTCACTATCTCATTTTAAGTCTGTGATGAGAACATTAGTAACTAGGATATTTATAATTTAATTTCAAATAACTTCCAGCTTCTTTGGAAACCAATGTTATTTTGACAAGATTCTGTGAATTATTCAACAAACCATAAAATGAATCCAGTTATTCCCCAGGTTAGAAATATTATTACTATTTAATTCCTATAAAATCATAAAGCATTAAATAAAGCATTGTGACATTTTTCTCAAAGATTTGAGTGGTTTTAGCACCAATAATTGACATTACTAAATATTTTTATTATACCTAGTTAGAATGAATACAGTAATGTTGCATTTGTTTCTGAACTTGAAAAGAAGTTCACACAATTAATGGAATTATCTAGACATTACCAGACCAAGCATATTTCCTAGAACAAAGCAGGATTATCAGGGTCTTTTTTTTTTTTTTTTAGCTAAAGGCTAATCTAATAAATGGTGATTCATATATTTGTGAGGAAAGCAATTTCTTAGTCATGCTTAATATATAGAAATTCTATAGTATAATACATTTAGTAATGGGGAAGGAAAGAAGAGATATTAAACACCTATTGTTTACCAGTCACTTAACATACAACATCCCATTTAATTCTAACAATCCTCTGAAGAAGGTATCACCTACTTGCATTTTTGCAGATGTGGAGACCGAGGTTCAGGGAATTTATGCGACAGAGCTAATGAGTAGTAGAGAATGAATACAGACTTGAGTTTATCTGAATTTAAAGTCCCCGTTTTTTCCACTATACCAAAATACCTCAAGTAATAGTGATAATGATAACCTCTATTAATGTTAACAGTTAAATAGTTTCTGTTGAGCATCCTATGTGCCAGACACTATTCCAAATGCCTTACATAAATTAACTTTTTATTTTTCACTATGTTTTCTTTTTTTAAATTTTTATTTTTCAATTACAGCTTACATTCAATATTATTTTGTATCAGTTTCAGGTGTATAAGGAAGTATGTAGACAATCATATACTTTACAAAGTGATCCGTCAATATTTCAAGTATCCACTTGGCACTGTACATAGTTATTACAATATTATTGACTGTATTTCGTATGCTATACTTTACATCCTCGAGACAACTTTGTAATAAATTAACTTTTAATTTTCACTTCCTCAGGAGGTAGGTACTGTTATCCCTATTTTGGGGATAAGAAAACACAAGGATAGGGTGGTTAAGTAGTTTGCTTAAGACCCTATAGCTCCTAGGTGGCTGAAAATCGGAAACCAAGCAACTTCGATATAAAGCCCATGCTCTTAACCATTTTACTACCTCAAGCACATATAGAATGTCAGGTATTATAGAAGCCATATTCTTATGTAAATTCATTTAATTTCACAGTAATCTGACAGTCTTTACCCCATCTTTTATAGAGAAAAGTAAGGCCTGGATAGGGTAAAAATCCCTATCCACTTCAGAGTAAGGATTAGCACTTTGAACTAAAGCTAGGCTGCCACCCTAAATCAAAATGAAGTCACATCTATAGCTTGAGTACAATGTGCATTATAAAAGTAAACATTAACTTCCTCCCTTACACTCCCACTGTAAGCTCATTTTATGGTACTATAAATGGTCAGGTGTCTACTGGTAGCAGTGTGAACTGGTGCCATCTCTTTGGAATGCAATTTAAAGATGTTCAAAATGTAATAAATAATAATTCTATTAATAGAAATATATGCTTAAGAAGTAATTTGAAACTTAGGAGAAATCATTATGCCTCTATCCGATACACTATTATCCATAATTGCAAAATAATCACACATTTTATGGTAATACACTGTTTTTAATAATGTGGAAAAATTCTTACAACGTTAAGTGAAAAATCAATAGAAAGTTCAGTAAAATCTCAACTATTTAAAGAAATATATGCATAATAACATTAAAGAAAACATTCTGGAATGTGAAACGTTCATTTCTAGGTGTTGAATTATATTCTATATTCTCTATCCTTTTCTGTTATTTTGTATTAAAAATAGCATGTTATTTCTATATCAGAAAAAGAAATGGTTTAAAAACATCTAGTTACTTGACGAAAATCTAGTAATATATATCCCAAATTTGAAATTTAAAAAAAAAATTTTTTTTCTTTATTGATTTTAGAGAGAGGAAGGGAGAGGGAGAGAGAGAGAGACATCAATGAGAGAGAACATCAACTGGCCGCCTCCTGCATGCCCTCCACTGGGGGTTTGGCCCACAACCTAGGCATGTGCCCCGACCGGGAATTGAACCGGCAACCTCTTGGTGCATGGGTCGATGCTCAACCACTGAGCCACACCAGCCGGGCTCAAATTTGAAATTTTAAATTAAAAAATTTTAAAGCTACAAAATGGAAAGACATATCTTTATTTATGAGAATATCTTAAAGAAATTACATGTAATTATTTGAATGGCTAAGGTATGATTAGTGAACAAAAACACATTTTAAATCTTAATGTCATCCCATTGTTTTCCTATTTGTTGTCCCAAGTTGCATGGACATGTTGTGCTATCCACATTAGAGACCCTAGAATAATAATTCAAATACACATTAAATTGGTGGTTATGGTTCAGTCTTAACAGTGAAGGTACCAATCTGCCCACTGATAGCCTCCATTTCAGTGTTTCACAAAGTATCTTTCATGGATCACTCATTCCTTGGCATTGATACTGTTAGAAGAAAAGGGGTCTAATGTAATTAAGTTCAGAAAACAGGAAGTCAAAGTTAAACATGCCTCCATTCTGCACAACTTCTTAAAGCTGTCATTAGCAAATATGTACTGTGAATCTTCAAGTAGGAGACACAATGTACAGGTTTTAATGATGCCAGGAAACAACCTGGAACTTCTGGGACCTATATAGCACATTTTGAGGAATGTTGCTCTAGTTATTCGATCTGATTTTGGGTTTCTTTACAAGAGAGTTATATGCTTGAATGAACCTGGCTCTTTGGTAATTTCCTGGCTTTGCAGCAATTTCTTAGTCCAAAGTGATGAAAAGAACTACAATCCCAAGATTCAGTCTGACCCAGGTACTTCTAGACCCAGAGATAAAGGGACCTTGAGAGTAATCATGCAATTGCAATTAACTGGATCACATCATGGCCTCTAAAAATGAGAATACATTACATAACTCTTCCTATTATTATTACTTTTAATCTTCACCAGAGGATATTTATTTCCATTGATTTTTAGAGAGAGTGGAAGGGAGGGAGGGAGAGACAGAGAAACATCGATGTGAGAGGGACACATCAATTGGTTGCCTCCCACACATGCCCCGACCAGGGCCAGGGATTGAACCTGAAACCCAGGTGTGTCCCCTTGACTGGGAATCGAATTCTCAACCTTTTGGTCTGTGGTCTGACGCTCTAACCATTGAGCAACACTGGACAGGGCTTATTGTTAATAAATATTTGAGCATGTTCTGTGTATTAGAAACTAGAGATACATAGATGAGTTGGCAGACATGGTCCTGGCCCTCCAGCAGATAATACAGACATTTGTATAATTATGTATGTCATGAGATCTGTAGAAGCAGCACAAGATGCTAAGATAAAGTGGACACAGACAAATAGGGAAGTTTAGAGAAAAGACACACTAAGCAAGAAATCAAGTATGGGAGCTAGAAGTTTTGTAGACAATGAGCAGCCATTTGTTACTGAAGAAGACCATTTCTGTAGAGGTAGCAATCTGGAGCTGGGCAGGGGCCAGATACTGGAAGACTGAATGTCATGAATGCTGTCCAGTAGAAATACAATGAGAGCTACAAATGTAATTTTAAGCTGTCCAGTTGCCACATTAAACGAATACACTGAATATAATATCATTTCAACATGTAATCAATATAAAAAATACTAAGATTTTACATCCTTTTTCATCATACTAAGCCTTTGGAAATTAGTGTTTTACACTGAAAGTACATTTCAATTCAGAATAGCCACAAAGTGCTCGGTAGCCACATATAATAGTTGACTACTGAATTGGACAATGCAGTTCTAGACAGAATTACTGAAGATTCTTGAGCAGGGTATGGTTTGCAAAATATTACTTTAGAAAGCTTACTAGAAGAATCATTTGGGAGCTGAATGGACGAAGAAAGAGAATGAAGGCAGATTAGTGACTTTTCCAGCACTCAGGTATAAGGCCTTGAAATGCTTGAGAATCAAAGAGGAATAAAGATTTGAAAAATAAGGGAGATGTTTGAGAGCATTAGTCCTGAGGGAGACATGGAAATGAAAAAGCCAAAGATTCAGAGAACTTTTAAGCTGGGAAGAAGAGAATGGTTACAACTACGTATGTTCACATCCTGGTAAAATAGAACACAGTAGTATATCATGAGAAAGGAGTAAGGAAGGATTGAGAATTTAAGAAAATTAAATTTTCTGGCCAGTGTGGCTCAGTGGTCAAGCGTTGACCCATGCACCGAGAGGTCCCTGGTTCAATTCCTAGTCAGGGCACATGCCCAGGTTCTGGGCCTAATCCCCAGTGGGGGACATGAAGGAGGCGGCCAACTGATGTTCTCTCTCATTGATGTTTCTATCTCTCTCTCCCTCTCACTTCCTCTCTCTCTCAAATCAATTAAGGGAAAAAAAAGAAACAAAAAAGTGTCAAGTAGATTATATGGGCAATGTGATGGGGAACTGAGTAAGGGATACTGTAAAAGTTGCCGAGTAGCAGTAAAACTAGAAAACATTCTTGGCTGATATTAAGCACGACTTTATACCAAGCTCATTGAACACTTTCATGATTATTTCTCTTCACAATGTTTGCTCTGCAGTCCCAAGGTATGAACAGAGAAAGCAGACAGCAGGAGTCAGCAAAGTACTGGCCTAGAGGCTATGGAATCCAGGTGCTAGGAACACAATGAGAGCACATAATTGAGCTCAGGCTGGCCAGTTAAATGAAATGAAATGCAGGAAAAGAGGTCTTAAATAAAAGGATATAGCTCAACAATTAAAAATAAAATAAAATATGGGGAGGGGATATAGTTTAGGACCCTCACTGGATCTCCCTAGATTGTTTCCAGCTCTTACAGTCTTTTACTTTTATTTGTAACTCTCTTTTTCTTAACCTTTGAATGATATCCTATCTGCTGCCTCATACCTCCCTTTTTCTAATTTTCTGGAAGGTAAACTATGTTGCCAATTGCTTCTGCAACCCTTTTAGTAATTATTATACCTCGATTTGCCTTATTAACTGCTAAATATTTGCCTAGTGTAACATGTATTAAATAATATAGTTGTGGCCTGGCCAGTGTAGTTCAGTGGACTGAGTGTCAGCCCACAGACTGAGAGATCCTGGTTCAATTCCTGGTCAGGGCACATGCCCAGGTTTCAGGCTCAATCCCCAGTGGGAGGCATGCAGGAGGTGGCCAGTCGATGTTTCTCTCGAATATCAATGTTTCTATCTTTCTCTCCCTTCCTCTCTCTCTAAAAAAATCAATAAAACATATTAAAAATAAATAATATGTTGTTGTAAACCTCAAAACTGCTTTATTGTGTGTACATACCCACAAATATTAATATGTACTTTTCAACCAACAGAAAAAGATTATGCAAATTAACTAGCTTTAGTTATAAAACATTTATACATCTATACCTGATCTTATATTCTTTCCACTAATACCCAAATGCTACACCTGATCAATAGGTTACACCTCTTTTCAAGAACTAATATTATTATTATCACCAATACTAAGACTGCCAGGAATGAGGAAGCTTAGTTAAGATGTTATCAGAAGTGGCAAGATTATAATCAGTTCAGCTCTACTGAGGCTGTTCTAAGAGCTGTCCTTAGCTCTAGGAAGGATGTCCATTTGCAGAAATGATTTTATCTGGTTCTTCAAACCTTCGTTACCAAAATATAAAACCTGGGTTAGGAAAGATGAGATGAACCCACACCCTAAGCCAGGCCTGGATTATTTCTATTGCCAAAGACATTATGTACATTCGAAAAAGCTAAAAATAATCAAAATGAAGTCTCTTTCAGTCAGTCCAACTTGGCTATAGAATCAGGATCTTAAAATAGCTTTGAAAGCTCAGGAGTTCTGGCAAGACATAGAGGCAATATAAAAATACAAAGCTAGCCCTGGCTGGTGTGGCTCAGGCAGTAGGAGTGTCATCCCTACACTCAGAGGTCCTGGTTTCGATTCCTGGTCAGGGCACATGCCTAGATTGTGGGCTCAGGGCACATGCAGAAGGCACACTGATGTTTCTCTCTCCCTTTCCCTCTCTCTAAAAATCAAAGCAAATGTCCTCTGGCAAGGATTTAAAAAGCAAAGAAACAAAAAATTAAGCTAGAGGTATCTCAAAGTAAAGGTTTCCTGACTATAAAGCACTGGTTCTTAGGCTTCCCCACTTGCCCCACCCCGCAGGCCTTTTTCTGGTTCAGTACACCTAAGAGAGATACACTCCAAATCATTTGGCTCACTGTTAAGTGGCCATACTCAACTACCCCTCACTATAAGAAATCAGGGCTGGAGAACAAATACTTTTTTCAAATTCACATGAGAACTAAATAAGAAAATATTATGTACAAACCTCATCCAGAGTCTCTTCAGACTTGGTTTCTTTGGGTTTATCTTCATTAAGCTTTACATTTTTCACCTGCTCGGACACTTTACTTATACTTTCAGTACCCTTGAAACGCTGTAAGGAAAAAATTCTAATATTAATCATATCCAGGATTGGCTAAAAGCTAGGAGAGACATCTAGATATTCAGCCTCAATTAAATGAACATCTACCTGCACTATGAGTATAGGCTACATTACCCAAATGTAAATAAATAGAAACTGCCTAAGAACAAAGGAAGAATTTTATGTTAAGCATTTTAATCAACAAATTATGACCCTCAAACCATCTCACCATATAAATTCAGAAACAAGAATCATGATTTAGATATATGAATACTATTCAAACAACTCCTTAATAAAAATTCTTTTCTGCGGAAGATGATCATTTCATAGTGAATACATATTGGGGAATTTCTTAAAATTTGTTTTTCTAAAGGCTCAGCATAAGTCTAACAGACTAAATTCATTAATGAAATGGAACTTACTTCGGATTTGTAATTTTTCAGTGCCCTTAAGAATTTGTTGTCTTAAACTACTAGAGAATTATTTAAAAAATCTGGTCCCTTTCAAAATATCAAAATATCCTGCTAAACTGCAGATAGACTCACTGGATTTGACAGCCAGTCTATTTATGGTTACAATTAAGAAAAATTGCAGGTGTAAAAACTTCAACGAATTCTGCAAATAAATGCATTCAAACTTATTTGAGGGGACATCCAAAATGATATCCTAGCAATAAAATATAATAATACTCACCTTACTTTCAAAAAGATGGTTATAGGCTGTAACCAAATGGTCCTTGTTAGCTGTCTTGGCCACATTTTTAATGTTTCCTAATAACTTATGTTCTGCAAGAAACTATAAAGAAAAAAGCTGGTTAGTCAAAATTACAAAATGATCTTTTATGTTAGTAATTTCTTTCAATAGTACTAATGATAGAAAAAAAATGAAATATTGTATTTTAAACCCTACTTCCTAAGAACAAAAAAAGATTTAAGGAAGACTGAAAAAACATATTGAGCACTTATAAGAATTATTTACAAGACTGGAATGTGTAATAGTATGTACGGGTCACACTGGTGTGTAGTAACCCTTTTTCCATCATGGAACTCACAGAAAAGCACACTTATACAAGCACACTTTGGTGACTGGGCAAAGCTACTCCTGGCACTATGGGAGACTCCAGCCATACTGGGCACAGCTATCTTGACATATCTGTAACCCATTCTTGGCAGACTGGGAAGCACTGTTACACAACGCTAGATATATAGTGGTTCAGTTTATGGGCTGTGAAGTTAGACCATCTGGGTTAAAATCTTAGCTGATTTTAGACAAGGGACTAGGCTTTCCTAAGACTCAAAGTTTCTATATCATAGTGGAAGATTAATAATAGCATGTATGTCAGAGGGTTATTGTAAGGATAATAATCCACAGTAGAATTATCTTTCTCTCAAATATAAGACTAAGTTGTCAGATGGACACCAAAATTCTGTTGAAATATCAAGTCATCAAAATTAACAACTCAAAATCATGTAACATGGGGATTTTAATGCTTCCTTTTCTGACCCATGGTCCTTGCTTGATTCCTCATTTTCTTACTTTCTCAGTTGTTCTCTGACTCTTTTAACCTTTTAATAAAGCAATTTTTCTAACACTATTCTATTTTTTTCTCTGCTTTTTCTCTACCACTCCTAGAGAAATGTTCTAAATGATAAAGGCTGATGGGGAAAGGCTACTTTGATTAAACATAATTAATCAGTTGCTTTAGCACTCTTGTGATTTCTTTAGCAAGGTTCCAGACAAATATCCAAAATATAAACATTTCCTTGATATCTTATGATCAATAAATTAGTGACTGTCAAATACAGGTTTAAGTATGTGCGTGAACATTGGAGAATATGCACTTAAAAGAATGTTATTAAAAATATCTCCAAGTCTCTTGAAATTGGCCAGTTTTACATTAGAGTCCACAGTGGGATGATCCGTTTATAAGAATTTGATGAATGAAGCCCAGTATTGAGGCAACATGTTAGTCAGTGATATGCCTACTCTCTTGCAGTGTTCTAGCTGAAGTATGAATTGGCTTAAAATAATTCCACTAAAATGGTAAAATGGTGTAAAATGGTACCCCTGAAGCATGGTCTTTCTTTTTCATCCTTGTATCCCCAAACACCGAGCACAGTTCTTGCTACCGATGTATAAATATTTGCTGATGTCAAGATGCTATTCAAGAGCATGGAAATGGAAGTTGGAGAATAATTCTACTCTCCTCAAGACCTCTCAAAGTGAAAAACTACAATCTTCTGAAAGGAACCCAGAAACAATATTTCTAAACACTAGCTTAGAACTTAACTGCTGCTTCTCTTTCTGACAGTGGGCGATGCCACGGGCATAACAAATAATTGTGCAGTCGTTCAACCATTTAAGAGGTATGAATGATCTTAATTTCTGAAGGAAATTAAGTCTAACAAAAATAATGTGTGACAGCAGACGGATGGTTAAGATGGAGACTATGCTGAAAAATGCGGGGCGTACATTATAAGGAATGCGAAATAGATTTCTTAGTTTGTTTATAACAATGGGAGACCGCTGTACATCAGTTGCGCGTGTAACTTCACAGTATAAAGGTGAAAAGGTCATTTAAAGGGTTTTTGTTTTTTAAAAGTTAAATCGAAATCTACGGATTAAAAAAAAATCACACGCATTAGAGTTCAGTATTAGTAACTGCTGAGAACAGCGAGTCGCACACCTCGTTCCCACAGAAACCCCGCCTTTCCATTTCCCTAACAGCCTGCACTCTCCTCTCGGTCTCATCCCAGCCCCGGCCCCGGCCCCCCACCCGCCTCCCCAGCGGCACCATCTCCCGGGTCTCTTTTTTTATGGCCTCCACCCACTCGAAGATCCCAATGAGATTCTAATTCTGCGATTGCTGCCTGCGAGCCACAAGCTGTAAAGCTTCTCCACCCGCCCAAGAAGGGCCGGCCCGAGGGGCGGGAGCGTGGCTCCCAGCACACGCGAGGCCTCCCGGGCCTTCCAGGCCCTCGGCCGCGGGAGGACGAGGGCGGGGGATCGGAGGGATACGGAATGTACGGGCATCTACGGGGGGTGAGGCGTCCCTCGGCCGCACCAGCCCGGCCGCCCCGCCGCCTCTGGTACCGAATCTGAACCGTGGTCCTGTAGAAACTTGATAATGTCCTTCTTGGGTAGCTGCTCGCTGCGCAGCTGCTCCACGGTCCAGGCCCGCTGTGGAACAGCCGCCGCCATCTTCCCCCGCTGCCTCGGCTTTACTGAGCCGGCCCGCCGCGGTTGGGCATCGCCCCGCCCCGCCCCGGGGAGAGGCGTGGCCCCGGCGCGGAGCTGGAGGGGGCGGGGTCACTGCGCTACCGCGCGAGATTGGGCTGGTCCTTGACTGACGTCAAGGCTGTGCTTTGAGGGCTTCTTTGTTGAGTCCTGGTAAAAACTCAGCTGATGTGGCCGGTGCAGAATATTGCAAGCTGTCATGTATTCTTAATTGGAACCCTTGTGAGGAGATCTCTGATATTTACAAGACGTTATCCATACTTGTTGTTTTTTTTTTAACGACGGCCTGGTATGCCTTTAAAGTCTATAACCTGTTAAAGAAAACAACAGAGACTTAGGCATCTCATCCCGTTTTATCTAATTCTAGCCTGAATGTTCACACGTAAATTGACTCACTCCTTGTCCATCAGAACAACCCATATCAGACCATTTCCCTTTTGAGACTCACTTAAATGAAACTAAGATACAACCTGTCCCCTTCCCCCAAAAAATACAAACACAAGAGAAATAGTTTGTCTGAAAGCAAATTCAGAACTTGACCAAATAAAGCAATGTGATGATGAGGGTGACATTATTAATGTTCAAAACACCTTATAATGTGTGTATACTTTCCCTCAATATACAAGGAAACATATTTCCAGAGGTTACTTAAAGTCGCCAGGTTTGGAGTGGAGAAGTCTGAGATAGGAAGGTATTGCGAGAATAGACACACCACACCCACCATATTTACAAAGATGTAAAAGAGCATCAGAACGCCTTTTTTCTTTCGGATTTTCCAACGAAAGAAAATACAAGGACTAAACCATTTACTTCCCTTTTAACAATAAAAATATTAAGATAATGGGCTGCCACTCCTAATACTGCAAAAAGGAGACCTGACATTTTGTCTTCTCAGACTACATAGAGAAATAAGACAAGATATTTAATTGAATCGAAACAATTTCGATTTTCACCTCATCCTTCGGTTTAAAAACACAACCAACGAGGAATAAAGCACGTTAGACGAACAATAATGTTAAGTTCACAAAAATATGAGTATCCATCGTCTCGGGGATCTCAAGGTTATTTATTTTTATTATTTTAAGCGATATCACTTTAGCAATGACGCCAGGACACCTAGTCATTGGAAAAGGAACTCAAATTCAGAGTCTATAGAAAAATTTGAAAAGGGGACCAAATTTAGAGTAACTCCAAAACAATGCGCAGGCCTCTCTGGGATGGCTGCGAGGGTTTCCGGGAAGCCAGCCAATCACATTCCCGACGCAAACTCAGTGGCGGCATTTTCAACAGGATAAACTGGCCTCAGTCCCGCCCTGTGGTCCCGCTGTTCTGTGCGGAAGTAACCGATGGAGGTCGAAACGGTAGCGGTTCAGCTGCCGCAGCTGCTGGAGTCCGAGAGAAGCCTTTGGTGGTCGTAGGCCTAATGAGCGGACGCCAAAGAACGCTTTTTCAGACGTGGGGCACAAGCGTCTCCCGACCCTCTGGGGCTCCGGGTTGCAGCTCTGGAAGTGAGCGGCCTCAGAGCCCTCGCGTCTCCAGGGCGCGTTCCCCTGCCGCCGCAGAGGATGCTGAGGCACAGCCGGAGTCGGACGATGATGTGTTGCTGGTCGCAGTGTACGAGGCAGAGCGGCAGCAGAGTCTGGAGAATGGCGGGTTCTGCACCTCAGCGGGCGCCCTGTGGATTTACCCTACCAATTGCCCAGTGCGGGACTACCAGCTGCACATCGCCCGGGCCGCTCTGTTCTGCAATACGCTGGTGTGTCTGCCCACCGGGTTGGGAAAGACCTTTATTGCCGCCGTGGTCATGTACAATTTCTACCGCTGGTTCCCATCTGGCAAGGTGGTCTTCATGGCCCCCACGAAACCTTTGGTGACACAGCAGATCGAGGCTTGCTACCGAGTGATGGGTATCCCGCAGCCCCACATGGCCGAAATGACAGGTATTTTAGAAAGAATGGACTAATTTGAGATAAAGAGCTTGGTAAGACAAAGTACATGTTCTGGTGGAAATTGGGCTAGAAAATTCCTGACCCATGTGGAATGAGTAGTCCCCAGGTTATATGTTTGTCTTACATCCTGTCCCTTAAAACATCGTCTACAGGCATACATCGTTTTATTGCGCTTAGCTTTGTGCTTCACAGATGTTGCAGTTTTTACAAATTTAGGGCACGAGCCTCCATCAGCTAAACGATTACCACTTGCCTTATTGTCGTGGTCTGGAACCCAACCCGCAATGTCTCTGAGGTATGCCTATACTTGTAGCAAGTCCAGCCTTAATGAATAGGATTGCTTTATTCAATCTTCAGAGAATCCCCATAGCTTGTTAGGGCATTTTTAGGTTATTAATTGTGTATATGTACCCCATCGGTTACCCAGTATCTCTTTTTTTTTACAGGATCTACCCAAGCTCTCACCAGGAAGGAAATATGGCACAGTAGGAGAGTTATTTTTCTTACACCTCAAGTCATGGTAAATGATCTTTCTAGAGGAGCTTGTCCTGCTGCTGAAATAAAGTGTCTAGTTATTGATGAAGCTCATAAAGCTCTTGGGAACTATGCTTATTGCCAGGTAATATTTTGTTTATTGTTTTTAAAAAATCCATTTTGCCCAGCTGGTGTGGCTCACTGGTTGAGCATCGACCTATGCACCAAGAGGTCGCTGGTTCAATTCCTGGTCAGGGCACGGTTGTGGGCTCGATCCCCAGTGGGGGGCATGCAGGAGTTGATGTCCTCTCTGTCATCGATGTTTATATCTCTCCCTTCCTCTCTCTCTAAAATCAATAAAGAAAAAATATTTTTAAAAATCCATTTTATTTATTTACTTTTCAGTAAGTTTAAATCCTTGAGGGGAACAACATTACACAGATTCTGTGTCCAATGGCCTTAGCAGGAAGGCTGCTATGGAATTTAGCACAAATCGTGCCACTGTTTCCATGAGCACAAGTTACCTTTCCCCAGATTATTCTGCTTTTGTTTCTTTTGCTACCAGGAGTCACTGTGTTGTTTGCTTTGTATACACAAGCACATCTGCCTAGATAGAATTCAGTTTCATCTCAAGCATAAAAACAACTTCAGTTTTAAGAAGAGCTGTGTGTTCCCCCTGGTTCCTGAGACCCCCACCCCCCTTATAGCCAGCAAAAGGCTATAGTACTATAGGAATATAAAGTACAAAGGTGAAGAGGTGGGCTATAGCTGGTGAGGTACTTAAGGGCCAGGTCATGAAGGCATTTGTATTTTATGCTTAGCAATTTGAATGTTCTTTGTAGGCAACAGGGGATGTTGGTGGTTGGCACTCATTGAAAATGTTTGGCTGGAAGATACTTAAGATTTAAAAGAGAGAGGAGAGAAGGCTAAACGTAGGGTGTGAAATGAGGGATAGGAGGAATTTAGAATGACTCCTAGGAATCTGACTTGGAAGATTGTGAGGATGTTGGCATTCCTAGTCAAGATGAAGTGTTCTGGAAGCTGAGAAGATCTGGGGTATTATGGAAAAGTAAGAAAAATAGTACAGTTTTAGATTGTTGAGTTTAAGGTATCTATGAGTAATCTAGCTGTGGATATGAAGTAGGCAGTAGGTGATAGAAGTGATGTCACTGGAGAGTTCTGAGCTGGAGATAACAGATTTGGAAATCGGCATATAGGTAGTAGGTAGTTAAAACTATAATAGCTGGTGATACTAGGGAGAAAGTATTGCATAAAGATAGAAGGGAACATTGATTTCATTTAGTGAAAAGAGATGAATTTCACTATCAGTTTGTGAATTTGTAAAGTAGTTTCTTTGGGGACTTTTTAAGTGTTATTGTATTATATCTCTGAATTATCTTCTGGAGAATTGCCATCTTTCTTATAGTTGATCTTAGCCAGGAAATGGATATATTTTTCCATTTATTTGTATTTTTTCACATTACATTAATAACCAAATGTGTTACGGTTTCTGCTTGAAAGGGGCATTTACAAATTTTCTAGGCATGGAATTTATTTTGTAGATTTAGCTTATATTTAGCAACTTTAACTCATTTATTTAAAAAATATTTCTAGGCATTAGGTGATTTCTTTTTTAAACTACATACAAGGCATATGCTTTTATTGAGTACAATGAGACATGCATTTATTTCACTAATACCCAACAGCCCTGAGAGTTTATGCTATGTTAAAGACATCAGCTCAGTGAAGAACGTTGCTCCTAGAAAGCTCAGGGTTCCAACCTAACACTATTTCCTCTTCTACAAAATACTTGACGCCCGGCTAGTGTGGCTCAGTGGTTGAACATTGACCCATGCACCAAGAGGTCGCCAGTTCGATTCCTGGTCCGGGCACATGCCCAGGTTGTGGGCCCAATCCCCAGTAGGGGGCATGCAGGAGGCGGCCAATCCATGTTCTCTTTCATCGATGTTTCTTTTTTTTTTAAAAACTTTTTTTTTCCCTTTATTGATTTTAGAGAGAAAGGAAGTGAGAGGGAGAGAGAGATAGAAACATCGATGAGGGAGAACATCAACTGGCCGCCTCCTGCATGCCCCCCACTGGGGATTGGGCCCACAACCTGGGCATGTGTCCTGACTGGGAATCAAACCGGCGACCTCTTGGTGCATGGGTTGATGCTCAATCACTGAGCCACACCAGCCGGACTCATCAATGTTTCTATCTCTCTCTCCCTTCCTCTCTTTAAAATCAATAAAGAAACATTAAAAAAAAAGAAAGTTAATTTAAAAATTCAAAATACTTGAGAATCCCTCCTGGAAAAAAGTCATGTATTAGGGACATTTTGTCTTACATCAGTTTTTAATGACTCCATTAAGTTTAATGTTGTATCTTTGTATGCATTCTGTATCATGTTTTAAAAAAATTCCAGAATTAATGTTTTTGAATATTAATCAAGATTCAGTGTGAGTCTCATTGAATTCATCCTTGACATGTGTTGAAATTAGAGCAGTTTTTAGATAATCTGATTTTACTGTTTCCATAGCTAATGTGGGACTGTGGGATACTAAGAGCTATTTCTGCAACTCAGTTTACTTGGAGGCCCTTTTTCCTTGTATTGAGGTATAAAGGAGCATATGGGAATCTAGCAAATTATCCAGTATTAATCATACCAGAAGTGGTGTTGAATTTAAACTGCAGAACTTAGAATGATGCTTTGATGCCATTGAGAAAATGTTTTAGGATTTAAAAGGAAAGTTCGATTTTTAACATTACCCCAAAGTAGCCTTCTTGTTTATTAAAATTAATCCTCACCTGAGGATAACTTTTATTGATTTTGAGAGAGAGGGAGAGAGAGAGAGAGAGAGAGAGAGAGAGAAACAAACATTGATGTGAGAAAGAAACATGGATCAGTTGCCTCCCATACACACCCTGATTGGAACCTGCAACCTAGGTATGTGCCCTGACTGGGAATCGAACCCTGGTGTACAGGATGATGCTCCAACCAACTGAGCTACCTGGCCAGGGCACCTTATTCTTTTATGAATACATTTACTTTAAAAATTATGATCCTTCCATATACAATCTAACTTCTTTAAAATGCTAAAATAATTTTTTTCATTTCAAATCTAATTTTATATTGGTATTTAATTTTTTTCTATTTTCATGTTATGATTTATCTTAATCTGGTAAATGTGCATATGGATATAGCTGCAAGGCTGGACTATGGCCCAAGCAATGGAGAATGGACTCTCTTTTTTTCCATTTGCCAGTGTAATAGGCCTTGATATAATAGTGACTATATATAGCCAGTGTAATAGGCCTCGATATAGTGACTATATATAGAAGAAACCCTAAAATGTTTTTTATTGGTGTAGACTATAAACCTAAATCATTTGCTCTTTGGATATGACTAATGATAGTTCCATCCACTAGAGTCTAGACCATTAGTACTCTGAATAAAGAAATAATGATAATGGCCCTGGCCAGTATGATGCAGTGGTTAGAGAGTTGGCCCACACACCAAAGGGTCGAGGGTTCAATTCCCAATCAAGGGCATGTACCTGGGTTGCAGGTTCAATCCCTGGCCCCAGTCAGGGTGTGTGCAGGAGGCAACCAATTGATGTATCTTTTTCACATTGATGTTTCTTTCTCTCTTCTCCTCCTTCCTCCCTTCCTTCCACTCTCTCTAAAAATCAATGGAAAAAATATCCTCTGGTAAAGATGGACAAAAAACAAAAAATGATAATGTACTATGTATAATAGTTTATTTAACAGAATCATTGTTATTTTTGTACTGATGAATTTAAAGAGTTTTTTTTTTTTTTTAAGGTTGTAAGAGAACTAGTCAAATATACAAATCACTTCAGAATCTTGGCTCTTAGTGCCACACCAGGTAGTGATATAAAGGTAAGTAAAATGTCTTTTCATTTATTAACATTTATGAAAACAAGAACTTTATGTGGCTAGATCAGTTTTCCATTCTAGTATTTAGTTTGACATCAGGACTACAACATTTCCTGTAATATGCCTGCCTTTTCTGTGTTTGCAGAAGTTTTTCTACATTAGTAGTTTTCAGACTTCAGTGTGCATAAGAATCACCTAAAGCTATTTGTTGTTGTTTTTTTTAACTTATCTTTATTGTTGAATGTATCACAGATGTTCCTCCTTTTTCCCCTATTGACACCCTCCTCCCCACTCCCACCACCCTCCTGCCTTTCCCCACACTGTTGTCTGTGTCCATTGGTTATACATATATGCAAATAAGTTCCTTGGTTTATTTCTTCCCACCTCCCTTCCCTTTGAGGTTTCTCAGTCTAACAGCCAATTTGTACTTCTTAATCCCTTCATCTTTTTCACCCATTCCCCAACCCCCCTCCCATCTGGCAACCAACAAAATGTTCTCTGTATCTATGAGAATGTTTTTGTTCTGCTTGTTCATTTTGTTTGTAGATTCAGTTGTCGATAGATACGTATTTATTGCCATTTTGTTCATATTTTTTTATCTTCTTTTTCTTCAAGAAGACCCTTCAACATTTCATATAATACTGGTTTGGTGGTGATGAACTCCTTTAGCTTTTTCTTGTCTGGGAAACTCTTGATATGTTCATTGATTCTAAATGACAGCTTTGCAGGATAGAGTAATCTTGGTTGTAGGTTCTTGCTTTTCATCACCTTGAATATCTTGTCACTCCTTTCTGGCCTGCAAGGTTTCTTTTGAGAAATCAGCTGACAATCTTATGGTAGCTCCCTTGTGGGTAACTTAACTGCTTTTCTTTTGCTGCTTTTAAGATTCTCTCTTTGTCTTTAACCTGTTGCATTTTGATGATGATGTGTCTTGGTGTGGGCCTCTTGGGGTTCATCTTGTTTGGGACTCTCTGTGCTTCCTGGACTTGTATGTCTGTTTCCTTCACCAAGTTAGGGAAGTTTTCTGTCATTATTGTTTTAAGTAGGTTTTCAATTTCTTGTTCTCTTTCTTCTCCTTCTGGCACCCCCAAGATGCGAATGTTGGTACGCTTGAAGTTGTCTCAGAGGCTCCTTACGCTATCTTCATTTTTTTGAATTCTTTTTTCTTTTTGTTGTTCTGATTGGGTATTTTTTGCTTCCTTATATTCCAAATCGATGGTTTGCTTCTTGGCTTTACCTACTCTACTATTGAATCTCTGTAAATTATTCTTTATTTCAGTTAATGCCTCCTTCATTTCTGACTAGTCGTTTTTTATGCTCTTGAGGCCCTCACTAAGTTCATTGAAGTTCTCACTAAGTTCATTGGGCATCCTTATAAGCAGTGTTTTGAACTCTGCATCTGTTAGATTGCTTATGTCCATTTTGTTTAGTTCTTTTCCTGGAGTTTTGTTCTGTTCTTTCATTTGGGACATGTTTCTTTGTCTCCTCATTTTGGCTGCCTCCTTGTGTTTTTTTCTATGTATTAGGTAGAGTTGCTATGTCTCCTGGGCTTCCTAGGGTGGCCTGTTGTTGTAGTTGTCCTGTAGGGTACAGTGGCACAGCCTCCCTGGTCTCCCAGCTGGGCCCTCGAGGTGCACTCCTTGTGTGGACTTTACACACTTCTGTTGTAATTGAGTCTTGATTGCTGTTGGCACATCAATGAGAGGATTTTATTCAGGCTGATCAGCTGCAAGGTCTGGCTGTGCCCACTATCCACCGACCTCTGACTACCTTGGATGATCAGCTGTACAGGGGCCCACCACACAGAGCAAGACTTACTTCAGCAAGGCTCTGGTACCCACTGAGTCCATTCCTTGAGTGTGTCACTTGTGGAGGTGGTTGGGTGGTGGTGCTTTGCAGTGTTCTGAAGCTGTCCACTGGGTGTGCTGGCTCAGTGGCGAGGTCAGCCACTGCCTGTGTTCTACCCAGGCCCACCAGACATAAGCTACAAAGTGATCTGCAGATGGCTGCTTCTTGTGCTGGGCTTGGAGGTGCCCAGGCAAAGCCAAGTTATGAACCAAGGCTGGCTGCTTCTAGTGCCAGACCTGGGGCCACTTAACGAGAGGTATGGGGCTTGCTGAGACCAGATGCTGCTTGTTTGAGAGATTTTAGGAAAATCTGAAGCAGGATCCAAGACAAGCCATTCCTATGGTAAAGCAACTGGTAACAGCGTGGGTGGGCCTAAAAGTTGGGTGGGGCAGAGCCTCAGGGAATCACCAAGGTGGGGCAAACAGTGTGAACCAGGTTGCTGGAGTCCCAGATATGGCAGCTGTCTGCTGGCCCCATGGGGGAACGGCTCACCAAAGGAACAAAGGCCTCCGACAGCACTTCTGTCCAGGAGAAAGCTGCCTCTCCAGCCCTAGCCCCAATGCCAATCAACTCAGTTCTTCCCAGTATGTCTCTGGTGCCTTTCAAGCTGCCTCCCCTGTGCTGGAGCTCAGGGAGCAAGTCCTAGTAAGTCCGTGAGCAGGCTCTTTAAGAGGAGCTGCCTAGGGCTTCAGCAGCCTCAGCTTCCCTCAGCCTCAGTTCCCGCTGGTTTTTACAGCCAGAAGTTATGGGGACTTCTCTTCCTGGCACTGGAACCCTGAGCTGGATGCCTGGTGTGGGACGGGGACCCCTCACTTCTCAGGGAGGACCTTTCCAGCCTAGGTATCCTTCTGATTTTTATCTGCCACACGTGGGTGTGGGACCAGCCGGTCCATGCCTCCGCCCCTCCTATCAGTCTCGATGTGGCTTCTTTAATTTTGTAGTTGTAGGACTTCCATTCAGCTTGATTTAAGGAGGTTCTGAATGATGGTCGTGCTATACTTTAGTTTTGATTTTGATGTTGTTGTGGGAAGATGCGAAACTGCGTTTACCTACTCTGCCATCTTCTAAAGCTATTTGTTAAATTGCTACTGTTTTCATGTTTTTTGTTTTTTTTGTTTTTATCCTCACCCGAGGACCTTTTTCCATCTTTTGTTCAGATAGAATGGGAGGGAGAGAGAGGAAGAGAGAGAGAGAGAAACATCCATGTGAAAGGGACACATCGAGTGTCTGCCTCCTGCACGACCAACCAGGGCCGGGGACAAATTGCAACCGAGATACGTGCCCCTAGCGGGAACCGAACCCGGGTCTCTCTGGACCGCAGGCTGATGCTCTAACCACTGAGCCAAACCGGCCAGGGCTGTTTTCATGTTTTTAAGTTTTATTTTAAAATAACTTTAGACTTGGAGGGTATTTTCAAAAATTGAAGTCTCTGTATATGCTTTGTGCAGCTTCCTCTAATGTTAACATATTATATAACCACAGTAAAATTATCAAAATCGGGTAATGAGCATTGATACAATACTAGCAACTAATCTGTAGACTTATTTGAATTTGCCAGTTTTCCAACCAGTGACCTTTTTTTTTTTTAATCCTCACCTGAGGACATTTTTGCATTTATCTTCAGATAGAGCGGGAGGGAGAGAGGGACGAAGAGAGAGAGAGAGAAACATTGATGTGAAAGAGACACATCAACTGGTTGCCACCCACACGACTCCAACCAGGGCCTGGGACAAACCGAGGTACGTGCCCTTCGTGGGAACTGAACCCGGGACTCTCTGGTCGGAGGGCCGACGCTCTAACTGCTGAGCCAAATTGGCCAGGGCCCAGTGACTTTTTTTTGTTGATAATCCTCACCCAAGGATATTTTTTTTTCATTGATTTTTTTAGATAGTATGGGAGGGAGGGAAGGAGTGAGAGAGACATATCCATTGGTTGCCTCCTGCATGACCCCGACCAGGGCCGGGAATCAAACCTGCAACCCAGGTACATGCCCTTGACTGGATTTGAGCCCACAATCCTTTGGTCCATGGGCCGACGCTCTAACCACTGAGGCAAACAAGCCAGGGCACCAGTGTCCTTTTTTGTTCCAGAGTCTAACACTTCAGGATCCCCCATTGCATTTACTTGTCGTGTCTCCTTTGGCTCTTTCATCTGTGACAGTTCCTTAGTCTTTTTTTTGTCTTCCATGACATTTTCTTGTTTGTCATGATGCTTTTGAAAAATGGGTACCATTTATTTTGTAGAATATCCCTTAATTTAGGTTTGGTTGATATTTTCTCATGATTGGAATGAGGTTATACATTTTTGGCAACGATGCCCCAGAAGGGATATCATGATGTTGATTTGTCTAATTGCTGGTGATGTTAATCCTGGTCTGGTTAAAATGATGAGTTGCCAGTTTCTTCACTGTAAAATTATAGTTGTCCCTTAGTATCCTCAGGGGATTGGTTCCAGGACCCTGTGGATATCAAAATCCACAGATGCTGAAGTCCCTTACATAAAATATCATAGTACTTGTATATAACCTATGCACATCCTCCTGTATACTTTACATCATCTCTGGATTACTTATAATACTTAATACACAATGTAAGTGCTATGGAAATAGTTATTATACCTATATAGTTCAGGGAATAATGACAAGAAGAAAAAGTCTGTACCTGTTCAGTACAGATGCAGTCATCTTAGGTTTAACTACATAGTACATTTTAGCAACAATGTGACATTTCTTTTTAAATATTTTTGATCCATGGATACAGAATTCACAGGTATGGACTTCCAGAGGGCAGACTGTACTGTTTTTCCCTTTGAAACTAATAAATCTGTTGTGGGGAGATATTTTGAGACTATGTAAATACTGAGTTTTAGCATCCAATGATGATTCTTGCCTGCAGCAGTTATTTCAGTCTCTGCTTAATTGTCCTCCCTTTGGAAAGATACACTCTATTCTATCAAAAGTCAGTTCCCCTATCTTGTGATTTTCTTAATATTTATCATAATCTGTCATTCTTTTGCTTATTTCTTTATATGTTGCCTCATTCCCCACTAAAATAGTAGCTACATGATTGGAGGGATTATGTCTATCTTGGTTATAGGTCTATTACCAGCTCAATACCTAGCATGTGGCTTGTGGGAGTTACTCAATTATTTGTGGAATAAATGAATGATTAAAAATATTAAAGTCTGGCCCTGGCCGGTTTGGCTCAGCGGTTAGAGCGTCCGTCTGGGGTCCAGAGAGACCCGGGTTCGGTTCCCGCTAAGGGCATGTACTTCGGTTGCAGTTTGTCCCCGGCCCTGGTTGGTCGTGCGGGTGGCAGCCACTCGATGTGTCCCTTTCACGTCGATGTTTCTCTCTCTCTTCCTCTCTCTCCCTCCCACTCTATCTGAACAAAAAATGAAAAAATGTTCTCGGGTGAGGATAAAAAAAAAAAAAAGAAAAAAAATATTAAAGTCTGGCGGATTGAAAAGATGGTGGCAGGCAGGACTGGAGCAAGGGTGAGTGTGTGAGAGTGTGAGCAAGGGTGAGAGAGAGTGTAAGTGGATGTGAGTGTGGACGAGCAACCTCAAGCAGTGCAGAAACGTGGGGCAGAGGGTTCCTGTGCTGTGGACCAGGGAGTACCCAGCTACCCTGGTAAGTGGCTTATCAGGGCGCTTCTCCTGCACATCCGAAAGTCCCCACCATTTTGGAAGAACTGCTGGTCTTCTCTGGGAGGAGGCAGCGGGGAGTGCCTAGAGCTGAGTGACCTGAGTACACCAGTGCGCCTTGCACCATCGCACCAGTGGACCCTGCTGTGTCAACATGGACCAGTGCCCAGTAGCGGTGCTGTCAAGGTACCTACCTGCTTCCGGAAGCAGCAACTAGCTGGGAGCTGAGCACCATCCCTCACAGCAGCAGCAGTAGGGCCAGCTCTGGAGCAGAGCAACACCCTCAACAGCAGCAGCCTGATCAGAGCCAAGCACCACTCCAGCAGCAGTAGCGCCAGCTTGGGAGCCTAGCACCTTTCCCCCAGCAGCAGTGACTGGACGAGAGTGGAGCCCCACCCCCAATAGCAGCTGAGGCTCAGGAGCCGAGACACACCCCCAGCAGCAGAGGCTCGGGAACGGACATCCATCCCTAGGCGGCAGCAGCAGTAGCAGCAGCAGCAGCAGCAGCAGCGTAGATCGGCAGCTGAGACCCATCCCCAGCAGCATCAGCAGAGGCTGATCAAGAGCGGTGCCCCAGCACAAGCAGCAGCAACTGCAGCAGTGAATTTGGAGTAGAGCTCCTCTCCTAGCAGGAGCAAAGTCCCAGGAGCTGAGCATCCTCAGCCCCCAATAGCAGCAGAGGATTGGGAGCTGAGAGCACCCCCTGGCAACAGCAGCAGCAGTAGCTGTGCAAACTGGGAGCTGACATTCACCGCAAGCAGCATTAGCAGTGACACATCAGGAGCTGAGCCCCACCAAGGAGCAGTGCAGCCCAGCAGCACACCAGCTGGACCCACACACCCCAGCAGTGCCTACCGTGACAGACCAATACCAGACACCAGTTGTCAGTCCTCCAGGACCCACAGCAGGCAAGAGGCACAATGCACCAAAACAGTCTGGGAGGCACAGCAGCCTTATTTGATACACACTGACCTGCCTACACATCCCAACATCTATCCTTCATGGGCCTGGAACTATCAGACTGCTAAAATGGTGAAACAAAGAAACAACAACCAAATGAAAGAAAAGGAGTAATCACCAGAAAAGGAACTACATGAAATGGGAGCAAGCAATTTGTCAGATAAAGAATTCAAAGCAATGATTTTAAGGGTGCTCAAACAATTTAGTGAGAATTACAAGCAACCTCACCCATGGATAGTTTTCTGTTTATCATAGAGTAGGGGGGAAGGAGAGAGAGACAGAGAGAAACATCAATGTAATAGAGCCACATTGACTGGTCTCCTCCTGGGGATGAACCGCAAATGAGGTACATGCCTTTGACCGGAATTGAACCCAAGATGCATTGCGCGCGCTCTCTCTCTCTCTCTCTCTCTCTCTCTCTCTCTCTCTCTCTCTCTCTCCCTCTCCCTCCCTCTCCCTCCCTCTCTCTCTCCCTCTCTCTCTCCCTCTCTCTCTCCCTCTCCCACTCCCCCTCCCTTCCCCTCCCACTCTATCTGAAGATAATGGAAAAATATCCTCGGATGAGGATTAAAAAAAAAAAGGGGGGTACAAGCTATGAATAAAAATCAGGTGTAAATAAAGAATGATATAGCTGATATGAAAAATACCTTAGAAGGATTCAATAGTAGATTAGAAGAAGCTGAAGACTGAATCAGTGAGTTGGAAGACAATGTAGAAAAAAACACCCAATAGAGCAGCAAATGGGGAAAACAATGAAAAAGCAGAAGGAGAGTTTAAGGGAGCTTTGGGACAACATTTGCATCATAGGGGTACCAGGAGAAGAATTGGAGAAAGGAACAGAGAACCTGTTTGAAGAAATAATGACAGAAAACTTCCTAATTTGGTGAAGGAAAAAGTCACACAATTCCAGGAAACAGAGAGTCCCAAGCAAGATGAACCCAAAAAGGCCCACAGCTAGACACATCATAATTAAAATGGCAAACATTAAAGACAAAGAATCTTAAAGGAAGCAAGAGAGAGACAGAAATACCTACAAGGGAGCTCCCATTAGACTGTCAGCTGATTTCTCAATAGAAAGACTGCAGGCCAGAAGGGAGTGGCATGAAGTATACAAAGTAATGAAAGGCAGAGGTCTGAATCCAAGACTACTCTATCCAGCAAGGCTATCATTCAAAATTGAAGATGAAATAAAAAGCTTCACAGACAATAAAAAAGCTGAAGGAATTTACTACCACCAAGAAATGCTAAAGGGACTGTTGTAAGAAGAAGAAGAAATAGAGAGAGAGAGAAACACAGGCATAAAATAAAAATGGCAACTAATAAGTATCTATCAATAATAACGTTAAATATAAATGGCTGAAATGCTCCAATCAAAAGACATAGGGTAGATGATTGGATAAGAAAACACGACTCATATATATGCTGTTTACAAGAGACCCACCTCACAACAAAAGATTCACACAGGATGAAAGTGAAGGGATGGAAAAAGATCTTCCAGGCAACTGGAAATGAAAAAAAATGCTGGTGTAGCAATACTCATATCTGATAAGATAGACTTCAAAACAAGGGCCATAATAAGAGACAAAGAAGGTCACTACATAATATTAAAGATATCAATCCAACAAGAGGATATAACCCTGGTAAACATATATGCACCGAATGTAGGAGCACCAAAATATATTTTAAAAATTCTGGAGGGCTTTAAGGGAGAGATCAATAGCTATACAGTCATAGTGGGTGACTTTAACATCCTATTGGCGCCACTGGCTAGATCTTCTAGACAAAAAATTAATAAGGACACAGAGTCCTTAAACGACGAACTAGATCAGATGTACTTAAATGATATTTACAGAACATTTCACCCCAAAGCTGCAGAATATACATTCTTCTCAAGTGCACAGGGGACATTCTCAAAGATAGACCAAAGGTTAGGACACAAAGTAAGTCTCTACAAATTCAAGAAGATTGACATATCAAGCATCTCAAATCACAATGGCATGAAACTAGAAATCAATTACAATAAAAACACTCAAAAACATTCAAACACATGGAGGCTAAGTAGCATGTTATTACACAACAAGTGGGTTACAATGAGATCAAGAAAGAAATCAAAAACTTCCTCGAAACTAATGAAAATGAACACACAACAATACATAATCTATAGGACACAGCAAAAGCAGTCTTGAGTGGGAAGTTCATAACAATATAGGCCTACCTCAAGAAAGAAGAAAATTCTGATAAACTATCTAACCCAACAACTTAAAGATCTAGAAAAAGAACAAAAAGAAAAACCCAGAGTTAGTAGGATGGAAATAATAAAAATCAGAGCAGAAATAAATGACAGAGACTAAAATAATAATACAAAAGATCAGTGAAACCAAGAGCTGGTTCTTTGAAAAGATTAACAAGACTGATCAACTTTAAGAATTAACATCACTAAAATGTCCATACTACCCAAAGCAATCTATAGGTTCAATGCAATCGCCATTAAAATACCAATGACATATTTCACAGACATAGAACAAACACTCCAAAAGTTTATATGGAACCAAAAAGGACCATGGATAGCCACAGCAATCTTGAAAAAGAAGAACAAAGTAGGAGAGATCACAATACCGGATATCAGGTTATACTACAAAGCCATTGTAATCAAAACAGCCTAGTACTGGCACAAGAACAGGCATATAAATCAGTGGAACAGAACAGAGAATCCAGAAATTGACCCAAGTCATTATGCTCAATTAGTATTTGACAAAGGTGGCAAAAGCATACAATGGAGTAAAGACAGCCTCTTTAATAAATGGTGTTGGGAATATTGGACAGCTACATGCAAAAAAATGAAGCTAGACCACCAACTTACACCATACACAAGAATAAACTCAAAATGGATAAATGACTTAAACGTGACTCATGAATCCATAAAAATCCTAGAAGAAAATGTAGGCAACAAAATTTCAGACAGCACACGCAGCAGAATTTTCAGATACAACACCTAAGGCAAGAGAAACAGGAAAAAAAAATAATACATGGGACTACATCAAACTAAAAGCTTCTATACAGCAAAAGAAACAAGCATCAAAATGGAAAGGGAACTCCCTATATGGGAGAGCATAACTGCCAATGATACATCAAATAAAGAGTTAATTTCCAAAATATATAGGGTACTCATACAACTCAACAACAGGAAGACAAAGAATCCAATTAAAAAATGGGCAGAGGACCTAAATAGACACCTCTCCAAACAGGACATACAAATGGCCAAGAGACATATGAAAAAATGCTCAGTGTCACTAATCATCAGAGAGATACAAATTAAAACGACTACCTGAATGGCTGCCGTCAACAAATCATCAAATGACAAATGCTGGTGAGGGTGTGGAGAAAAGAGGACTCTAGTACACTGCTGGTGGGAATGCAGACTGGTGCAGCCACTATGGAAAACAACATGGTGTTTCCTCAAAAAATTAAAAATTGAACTGCCATTTGACCCAGTGATCCCACTTGTAGGAATATATCTTAAGAAGCTGAAACACCTATCAGAAAGAACATATGTATCCCTTTGCTCCTAGCAGCACTATTTACAATTGCTAAGATCTGGAAACAGCCCAAGTGTCCACCAATAGATGAGTGGATAAAAAAGCTGTGGTACATATACACAATGGAATACTATGTAGCTGTAAGAAAGAAAGATCTCTTATCCTTTGACGACATGGAGGGACCTGGAGAGTATTATGCTAAGCAAAATAAGCCAGTTAGAGAATGACAAGTATCACATGATCTCACTTATCTGTGGAATATAATGAACAAAATAAGCTGATGAACAAAATAGACCCAGAGACATAGAAGTAGGGTTCAGACTGACAAACCTCAGAGGAGGGGGTGGGGGAGGGAAGAGATAAACCAAAGAACTTATGCATATAAACACAACCAATGGACTTAGACAACAATGCTGGGGGGAGGGGTGCGGGAACAGGAGGAGGGTGTCAATGGGGGAAAAAGGAAAAACATCTGTAACAAAAATAAATTAATTAAAATATAAATAAACAGCCCTGGACGGTTTGGCTCAGCGATAGAACATTGGCCTTCAGACCAATGAGTCACGGGTTCGATTCTGGCCAAGGGCACGTACCTGGGTTGCAGTTCATCCCCAGCCCTGGTGTGGGAGGCAACTGGTCGATGTGTCCCTCTCATGTCAATGTTTCTCTCCCTCTCTCTCTCTCTCCCTCCCTCCCACTCTATCTAGAGATAGACGGAAAAATATCCTCGAGTGAGGATTAAAAAAATGAAATTAAATTAAAAAAATAAATAAACAAACAAAAGAAAAATACTAAAGTCTGCCCTGATGGGTTTAGCTCAGCAGTTAGAGTGTTGGCCCATGGACGAAATGGTCAGGGGTTCAGTTCCTGGTCAAGGGCATATGCCTGGGTTGCAGGTTTGATCCCTGACCCTGGTCTGCATGTTGTGAGAGGCAGCCAATTGATGTGTCTCTCTCACATGGGTGTTTCTCTCTCTTCCTCTGTCCCTTCCACTCTATCTAAAAAAAAAAAGTCCATGGAACAATATCCTTGGGTGAGGATTAACAAAAAAATATTTGTCTTACTCATATTTATAAAATGATCATATAGTTACTCTAGATTTTGAATATATGGACCCTCTTTAACTGTAGTAAACTACCTCATTAGGCCCAGGTTTCAGGAATACAAAGGTGATTAAGATGTAATTCTTGCCCTCAAGAATTTTTTGTCTGAAACAAAGCCCATTAAGCTTTTCTAGTTTAAAAAAAAACTCTAGCTCAACCATTGTGGCTCAGTGGTTTAGCATTGACCCATGCACCAAGAAGTCATGACAAGGTTTTCGGCCTGATCCCTAGTAGCGGTCATGTAGGAGGTGGCCAGTCCATGTTCTCTCTCATCGATGTTTCTATCTCTCTCTCCCTCTCCCTTCCTCTCTCTAATATCAATAAAGAAAAAAAAAATTAAAAAACAAAACAAAAAAAAGCTCTAACCCTGGATGGTGAGGCTCAGTTGGTTGGAGTGTGGTCCTGTACACCAAAAGTTGGCAGGTTTGATTCCCGGTCAGGGTACATATCCAGGTTTTTGGTTAAATTCCCAGTTGGGGTTAATGGGGGAGGCAACCTAAGGATGTTTCTCTCTTACATCAATGTTTCTGTCTCTGTCTCTGTCTCTCTCTCTCTCCCTTTCCCTTCCTCTGTCTAAAAAATAAGTAAATAAAATTATTAAACAAAAATGTTAAAAAGTTCTTAATTTTTAGATACTTTTAGGATTGTCTTCCTTACTTTCTCTATATATCTCCCTCGCTCCCCTCCTCCCTCCCCCCTCCTTTAGCTGTCAATCACTTTGTCAGTACTGTAGTCTAATGGTATAGTAGTTGTTTATATACCAATAGGTTTTATATTTATCTTTTTGTTCCAATTTCCTAATTTTACAATTAAGTTCCTTTATGAGCTTTGGGTGAATGAAATTTATTCCCAGAAATATCTTTACCTCATATACATTGATTTAAATGAAAAATATTCCACTAATTTATCAATAATTGATTTAGTATAGGTCGTATACCCTCAATTGCTTAACAATTCAATTTGTAAGGTTTTTGTTTTTTTTTATCCTCACCTGAGGACATTTTTTCATTTTTTGTTCAGATAGAGTGGGAGAGAGAGAGAGAGAGAGAAACATCAACATGAAAGGGACACATCAAGTGGCTGCCACCCGCACGACCAACCAGGGCCGGGGACAAACTGCAACCGAAGTACATGCCCCTAGTGGGAACCGAACCCGGGTCTCTCTGGACCGCAGGCCGACGCTCTAACCGCTGAGCCAAACCGGCCAGGGCTGTAAGGTATTCTTAAGATACATTTTTATCTTCTAATAATCACAAGACTTCTCTATTTCTCCCACAAAAATCAGTGGAAAATATTTGCCAGGAATCAGGAAATCTAGATTCTAGTTTTGGTTCTAAAATGGACTGTTAAAATTTTGGGGGGGATTTAGTTTGCTGATGTAAAACTTCTGTTGTCTGAGTTTTTATAACGTTGATGGAATATTTCACTGCCTTATTTTCCTTATTGTGCTATTTCTGATGTGTTATATAGTTTTTAGAAACGATATTTAATTATATGAATTTCGAATGTTGCTTTGATAATTATTCTATTTTATTTTTGTTAGTGACAAAGTAAAATATTTAACATGTAACATAATTTATAATCATACTCAATTGGTTTTGTGTAGGCTGTGCAACAGGTTATTACTAACCTACTAATTGGGCAGATAGAACTTCGTTCTGAAGATTCTCCAGATATTTTGCCATACTCTCATGAAAGACGAATTGAAAAATTTGTTGTTCCCCTTGGTGAAGAACTTGCAGCCATCCAAAAGGCATATGTACAGGTAAGCCTTTCTTTTTAAAAAATATGTTTTCATTGATTTTAGAGAGAGAGGAAGGGAGAGGGAGAGAGAGAGAAACATTGATCAGCTGCCTCCTGCATGCCCCCTACTGGGGATCGAGCCTGTAACCCTGGCATGTGCCTTGACCAGGGATCGAACCAGTGACCTCTGGGTGCATGGGGATGCTCAACGACCTGAACCACACTGGCCAGGTCAGGTAAGCCATTTTTGTCACAGTTCAGGGTTTCAGTAGATGAACTGATAATGTAATTATTTTAGTAAACAGAATTTGGCTATGAGAATATATAGTTATCATTTTGTAATTAATATACTGAAAAATTCTTTGAAATGAAAATTTTTGGAAAGACCACCATTCTTTATATGTACTGACAAGCTGTTAAAGAAGAATACAAAATGATGGACCATTTCTAAAGCCAAAGTAGCCTTAATATGGTTTTTTATTTTTCAGTAAACCTTTTAATTGCAGTAATACTCCCCCCCACACACACACAGCAGAGTGCATAAGTGTACAGCTCAGTGATTTTTCACATAGTGAAGACACTCATAACACATAGGCAGATTCAACCAGAATTTTCTTTGTAAGGAAATATATTTTCAATATTTTCCTCTCTGATCCCTTATATAGCAATAGTTCTCAACTAGTGGCAGTTTTGCCCATCTGGCAACATTTGGCAATGTCGACATATTTTTGGTTATCATATCTGAAGTGGATGAGAGTGGACTTGCCACTGGCATCTAGTACATAGAGGCCAGGAATGCTGCCTAACATTCTGCAATGAACAGGAGAGCACCTCCAACAACAAAGAATTATCTGGTCCAAATGTCAATATTGTAGTTATTAAGAAACTTCTTACACATTATCACTTTCAGTGGGAGAAATTTACAGTAACACATTGTTTTTCCTATAGTTCATAATTAGCGTCATCCTAGAACACTTTGTTTTTATATCCTCGTTTCCATAGATAAAAGTGACTTCTTTGCCACTCCTCCTATTGAGAGGCAAGATACATTTCCCCTTTCTTAGAATCTAAGCTGGCCCTGTGACTGACTTTGACCAGTAACATGATGAACCTCAAGCTAGCCATGTTAAGGAGAAAGGAGGAACCACTAGATAAGTAGCTAGAATTGAAGGTGCATACAAAGGACCCCAGTTGCACTATTTCACTTAGCTGCCAGCCATCTGAGGCTTCAAACATCAGGAGCAGAGTCACACTGTCAGTGCAGTGCCCTGACAGGATTTTTTTTTTTTAACATTTGCAGTAATTTTAGACTTTCAGGAAATTTGCAAATATAGCATAGAGAGTTCCAGGGAGAGATACTTTAAGAATATGCAAATATTGCCCTGACCAGGTGACTCAGTTGGTTAGAGCATCATCCAGATATGCCAAGGTTGGGCTCAGGGTACATACAAGAATCTATCAGTGAATGCAAAAATAAGTGGAACAAGTAGATGTTTCTTTCTCTCTCTTCTTTCATTCTCTCTAAAATAAAATTAAAAAAAAAATAATATGTAAATATTCTGTTTCTCAACATACTTTGCCCACTAATGGTTCTTGTATACAACAATTATTTCTGTAGTGTTTCCTAATCAGCGCTTCCTCTTTCCCTCATTTCTTTTACATTTGTTAATTTGAATTCTATAATGAAGAGTTGTTTCTTCTCCCGCATTTATTTATTAATTCAATTCTTTATATCAGTATGGACTAAGGGATATTTGTTTTATTCTGTGGGTTAAATCCAGTACTATCATTATTAATTTTGTTGCTCAGATTGTAGTAGCTTTGGCCATTGGGGTCTCCTTTAGATGGCTCCTGTGTACTTCAAGGTGCACTTACTTGGGCGTGGGGTGGGGGAGTTAAAATGAAGTTTTATAGGAATGTGGTTTATTTATTTATTTATTTATTTATTTATTTATTTATTTATTTATTTATTTATTTTAATCTTCAGGTAGAGTGGGAAGGGGAGAGAGAGAGACAGACAGGCAGACAGACATCGATGTGAGAGAGACACATTGATTGGCTGCCTCCTGCACGACCCTGACCAGGGCCGGCAATGAACCGAGGTATATGCCCTTGACTGGAATCAGACCCGCAAGTCTTTGGTTGATGCTCTAGCCACTGAGCCAAACCGGCCAGGGCAGAATGTGGTTTATTTTTTGTTTTTAAATCATTTGTATCAAAATTCTAAGCATAATTAATTTAAGATAAGGCAGAATCTTTTCAGTAATCATTTCCTAGCTACTAATACATTTGCTTATGGTTAAAATTATTCTACTTACAAGAATGTAAAAATTATAATTTGTATAATCACATAAAATAAGAATTTAATTTTGTCAGTATTTTTAAGAGTGCTTCTTTAGGCAGTGTGAGCAGCAAAGCTAGAAGGGAGGAAAAATAAAAATGTACTACAATATTTTCTATTTTAGGAAATAAAAATTGGGAAAAGTTTGAATACTTTATTACATATTGCTGTAGTGTATCTTCATCTGGAGGTCTCTTTTTTCCCTTTACTGTGGCATTAAACTCATTCCTTCATCAGGACCTGTTTTTGTTGTTTCCTCTCCCTGGAATGCTCCTTAGAACCTCTCATGCTAGACACACCTCATCATTCAGATGTCACATATTACCTTTTCAAAGAGACTGTCTTTGTCCACCTTACTTAAGAATGACCCTTTCCCCTCAAAGACTATGACATTACTGTGTTTTAGGTTCTTAAATATTATTTACCATAATGGAAATTCTCTACCGTCCTTGTTCACTTTGTTATTCTTTGCTTGCCTCTATTGAATGTAAACTTTATGGAAGCAGGGATTTCGTTTGTCTCAGCTCCAATATCCTCAGCATTTAGAACAATGATTGATATATTATCATAGGTGCTTAATAAATCTTTTTTATTTTTTGTTAATCCTCATTCCAGGATATTTTTTTCCATTGAATTTTAGAGAGGGTGGAAAGGGAGGGAGGGGGAGAGAAGAAGAGATAGACAGACAGAAAAACATTGATGTGAGAAAGACACATCAATTGGTTGCCTCCCGCACGTGCCCCAACCAGGGTCGGGGATTGAACCTGCAACCCAGGTAAACATACCCTTGACCGGGAATTGAACCAGTGACTGTTTGGTGCGCAGGCCAATACTCTATCCACAGAGCCACACCGGCCAGGGCAATAAATATTTCTTGAAAGAATGAATCAACAAATGAAATTAAATGTATTCAAAGCATTTTGATTTAGTCACCAGATGTGCCAGACCTTGTTCTAGGCATTAAAAATGTAGCACTGCCCTGGCTGGTTTGGCTCAGCGGTTAGAGTGTCGGCCTGCGGTCCAGAGAGACCCGGGTTCGGTTCCCGCTAAGGGCACGTGCCTCGGTTGCAGTTTGTCCCCGGACCTGGTTGGTCGTGCGGGAGACAGCCACTTGATGTGTCCCTGTCACGTCGATGTTTCTCTCTCTCTCTCTCTCTCTCTCTCTCTCTCTCTCTCTCTTCCCCTCTCCCTCCCACTCTATCTGAACAAAAAATGGAAAAATGTCCTCGGGTGAGGATTAAAAAAAAAAAAAAAAATGCAGCACTGAAGAAATCAAGGCCATCCTTTCATTGTGCTTAGACTGATGAAGGGGAGAGAGTTAAGAAATAAACAGATAAACACATATATCTTTTAGTTATAGTTGGATGTAATAAAAGGAGTGCTGACTCTCATATGGATCTTATCTTGGGATAAATGTCAAATACTGTAAAATTTTATCATTTTTTTCTATGTTTATTTAAAATTTTATTTAAGACAAACTTTAATATATAGTTTAATATATAACTCTTATTTTAGTATGTGATGAAATGATTATATTTAAAAAAGGACTTTAAGAGGAGCTTAAACTAAATTTCTTTGAAATTTACAGATTTTGGAAACATTTGCCCGTTCTTTGATTCAGAGGAATCTTTTGATGAGAAAGGATATCCCCAATCTAACAAAATACCAGATAATTCTGGCAAGAGATCAATTTAGGAAAAACCCATCTGCAAATATTGTGGTAGGTATTTTAAAATAAATTTTGATGATAGATTAAGTATTTACTCAAAGCCAGGATGAAATGGAAATAATGATTGTTTTTTTGGTATATATATTATTAGCACACTAAGAATTCAGATATGATTTATATAGTTTATAAAAGCATGAAGAAATTGAACATGAATACAATTTAATGATTTCAATGAAGATACATTTATCTTAAAGCTTTTAATTAAACAGTGGTTGTTTAGTTCATTTCTATTTTGCAAAATCAAAGGACCATGCTAGAGGGTAGATCCTAACTAAATTTTAGACTCATGGTATTTTGTCTTAACTCTCAATACCGAGGTTGGAGGAGGCGTCACAGTAAGCTTCTTATTTCTAATCTTCATAGAAGAAAATAGGCGAGAAGGGACATATTCATCAAACTAGATCCAAAGGCAAGAGATGTTCACAAGCACAAAAAGGCACTGAGTCTTTCTTGTAACTGAGAAGGAACGCATGTGCAAAAGAACAGAAGTGAATGAACGAAGGTATGAAGGGGACAGTGAGCAAGCCAGTTTGGCTGAGGTAAAGGATCAAGTAAGTCAGACATGATAGTTAATCTAGGTGTGATCATGTGGGAGTAGCTTTAAATGCTACAGCAGAAATACGGACTTTATAGTGTCTGGGAAATCACAAACGGAGCCTTTTCTGTGAAATGACAGTATGATATACTAAACTTTAATAAAATGTTTTAAAATTTCTGCTAGGAGTTAAAGATTCATTGAAATTTTAAATAGTAAATCTAAAACTGTTGAACCTAATCTTACTGAGGACAGTTTATTTTTTACAGAGAGGTGATTTTACCCTTTCAAGTTATTAGGCTGCCATTAAAAAATTATTTATTTATTTTTAAGCGAATGAGAGAGAGAGAGGAACATTAATTTGTTGTCCCATTTATTTATGCATTCATTGCTTGATTCTTGCATGTACCCTGACTGGGGATTGAACATGCAGCCTTGGCGTATTGGGATGATGCTCTAGCCAACTGAGCTACCCAGTCAGGACTAGGCTGCCATTTTAGGTCATTTGTCACTATCCTGGAAACATTTAAAATGACTATTACTGATGTTAAACGCTACTGAAAATGTAAGCTAGAGAGCAATAGTTTTTATCTCTAGTAAAGGAAAATAATTAAAATATATTCTCAATGGTCTTCTTTTAAAACTATCTTATTATGTAGATACACCTGCTGTATGCTCCCATATGGAATGTGTACTCCACTTTTCCTTGAGAGTAGTATTTAAAAGCACAAGAACTTTGGGCCAAATTCCCTGGATTCAAATACTGGCTCTATTACTTAACCACCTGTATGAGCTTCTTCATCTGTAAAATGTGCATAACAATAGTACCTACTTCCTCAGTATTAAGATGAAATTAATTTATACAAGTAATGTGCTTATAGAGGTGTCTCCTTGGTGTTAGATATTATTGTGACGTGTATGCTTGGTGTTAAATAGTCTGATTAATTATCTATCCTGATGCCATAACATTTGTGAGAATAGGCCTATATCTGACTTATTTTCCTTTGTATCCCATATGTTTGGCTCAATGCTTGACACATAGTAGATGCTTATTAAGTAGTTTTGAAAGATGAATGAAACTATATACTGCTAATAATTTTCCTGTAAAGAAAAACAGTATATGATAAACAGTCCTGCCCTTTACCTATTCTCTTTAAAATGTAAATTTCCTGTTGAATTAAAGAAAAAAATGTGAAGGGACATGTTATATGGAAAATACATTGGCACTGTTCCCTAGCAACATTCTATGACATTTAGTAGAACCAGTAAATGGTACATGGAACATGTATCTTCATTTATTTTCCCTGGTTAAATTTGATATATGTTTATTTTTCTAGGGAATACAACAAGGTATAATCGAAGGAGAATTTGCTCTTTGTATTAGTTTATATCATGGTTATGAATTATTGCAGCAAATGGGAATGAGATCATTATATTTCTTCCTTTGTGGAATTATGGATGGAACTAAAGGTAAAGAAATACTGACATGCATAATTTTTGCTAAAGTTGAACAGTTTGGGTTACTTAAAAATACTTTCAAAAAGCAATGAAATGGCCCTGGCCGGTTTGGCTCAGCGGTTAGAGTGTTGGCCTGTGGACTAAAGAGTCCAGTCAAGGGCATGTATCTCAGTTGCAGTTCAGTCCCCAGCCCTGGTCTGGGCATGTGTGGGTGGCAACCAATCAATGTGTTTCTCTCACATCAATCTTTCTCTTTCTCTCTCTCTCTTCCCCCTCCCCCTTCCTCCCTTCCACTCTCTCTAAATATTAGTGGAAAAAATATCCTCAGGTGAAGATGAACAACAACAAAATAAAAAGCAATGAAATGGTTTTGTAAAAAATGACCATATTTCTTTGTTTTTGATAAATTGCTGGAAAAAAGCAAGCCATTCATTGATACACATGTTAATGTGAAACTGGAAAAAGTTGCTGGTTTTCATGTCTAAGTTGGAAAAACTTGCATTCATTACTAAAGATGATTTTTTAAAAATACATAATAAATTTGATTAATTTTGCTATTAAGTTTATTTATTGGGAAAACCTTTTCTTAATTTCTTGAAGGAATGACTCGGGTGAAAAATGAACTTAACCGAAATGAGGACTTCATGAAACTCTATAATCATCTAGAGTGCATTTTTGCACATACACGTAGTACTTCAGCAAGTGGCATTTCTACTATCAAAAAAGGTCTGGTTTTTCTTTTAAAATTTTACATTGTTTCCTCTTCATCAATGTTAATTTTAAAATTTGCTTCATTGATCCACATTTCTATACTTATATTTTGGTAGCAATAGACCTGTTAAATGATAAAAGGGATAAATAGAAAAGAATAAATAAATAAAATACAATAAAAAGGAATAACTTAGAATAAATATACAAGCAGTATATATATGATAGAAGTTAGTAGTATTTACTGATAGTGAAAAAATTCTTAGAACTACCAAAAACTGATTTATAGTTTAACTAAATATTTACTTTTTCCCATGTACATTGCTGGTTTCTGTTTAGATTCTCTCTTAGAATGAAATTCTCATAAAAATTCAAAGTTTATTTTACAGTAAGGCTTGTGTGCTGTCCAGATGCTACTGAGTCTTTAAAGTTTTAACAGATAGAGGATAATTGAAATACATTGATGTAAATTAATATGGAAAAATACAGAAATATTATTTTGATGATTTTTATTTTTTGCAGGAGAAAAATTTTTCTATAGTCATCCAAAATTAAAGAAATTAGAAGAAATTGTAGTTGAACACTTCAAGTCATGGAATGGTATGTCATATATATTAGCCTTAAGGCAAGGCAAAGTTGTCATAAAAGTTAAAACTCTGACTCATGCCCTGGCCGGTTTGGCTCAGCAGTGAGAACATTGGTCCCTGGACCAAAGAGTTGGGGGTTCGATTCTGGTCAAGGGTATGTACCTCGGTTGCGGTTCTGTGTCTGGTCCTGGTTGGAGTCATGCAGGAGGCAACCAATTGATGTTACTCTCTCACATTGATGTTTCTCTCTCTCTCTCTCTCTCTCTCTCTCTCTCTCTCTCTCTCCCTCACACTCTATCTAAAGATAAATGGAAAAATATCCTCGGGTGAGGATTAAAAAAAAAACTCTGACTCATTAGTTTGTGCTAACATTTCTTTTTTAAAAAATATGTTTTTGTTGATTTTTTTAGAGAGAGAGGGAGAGAGATAAAAACATTGATGTGAGAGAGGAACATTGATCGACTGCCTCCTGCACACCCCCTACTGGGGACTGAGCCTGCAACCTAGGCATGTGCCCTGACCGGGAATCAAACTGGGACCTCTCAGTCCATGGGACGACACTCAATCCACTGAGCCACACCAGCCAGGCTGTGCTAACATTTCTTATGGAGAAGGTGGGCTTTTAATTACTCTGGATAATGAATATAAAAAGGCTCAGAAATTTTGGGATGATAGGTGAGAATGTTAAGAATACTGTAAAGTGTGTTTAAAAGAAAAGTCAGTCTGGGGTGTAATATAAGTGAAGCAGATACTAAAACAATATATAATATTGATGGTAAGGAAAAGTGAACTAGATAAGGAGATAGTCATGAAGGAGGCTGTTTTATGTAGAGTGTTAGAGAAAGCCCATCTTTAGGGTGATGTTTGAGCTGTTACCTGATGGAAGTGAAGGAGCAAGCCCTGTGGATTTCTGGGAGAGATTATGCCAGGCAGAGAGAATAGCAGATTCAAAGGCCCTGCGGCAGTAAGGTGTGTGGTATGATTCAGGATCAATAAACAGACTGATTTGGCTATAGTATTGTAATGAGGGTACGAGCGGTAGTAAGAAGAGGTTGAAGAAGTAACCAAGGGCTTATAGGCCAAGTCAGGATTCAGACTTTATGAATGTGTATGCTTTGTGAAATCATTACAGAGGCATTTAGAGCAGCAGAATGACATGATCTCATTTACATTTTTAAAAGATCACTCTGGTAGTTTTGTGGAAAGTAGACATTGACCAATTAGGAGGCTATTGCAATAATCTGAGATGATAACAGGTGATGGTGGCTGTACCAAGGCATAGTGGTGGAGGTGCTCAAGAGGTGGTCATAGATTCTAGATATATTTTGAAGTTGGAGCCAATAGTATTTGTTGATGGATTGGACATAGGATATGAGAAAAAAAGGAATCATGGGGTGGGGAGTGAGTGTTTATGGATGTTTATGTAAGCAAAGAAAAAATTAAGAACAACATAGAGAAGAAAAAGCAAACTTGTTAGGATGCTTCCAAGACATCTAAGTGGAGATATGTAGGCATTGGATAAGTGAATGTGGATCTCAGAAGAATGGTGTGGGCTGTTTTTATCTATTTACATATACATGAATACATTTTGGAGTCATCAACATAAAGGCAGTATTTAAAGTTTCAGGAATGGATGTGATGACATCACCAGGAATACAGTTTAGAGACAAGATAGGGCCCAGAATGTAGTCCTGAAGAATACCAATATTTAGAGTTCAGATTAAAAAAAAAAAAGCCACAAAGGAGATTGAGAAAGAAACCAGACAAGTAGATTATCAGACAATCCGAGGGAAGAGACTATTTCGGTAGGAAGGAGTGAACTGTGTTAAGTACTGCTGAGAGGTATGGTCAATAAACTAAAAAGTGTCCACTGAATTTGGCAATATGAAAGTTATTGATGACTTTAGTGCAGGAGCTTCAGTGGGATGAAGACAGAAAGGCAGGCTGGAACCAGTTGAAGGAATTAAGTGTTGCATTAAAAGTAGCTATTGGTGCCCTGGCCAGTTTGGCTCAGCGGTTAGAGCGTCGCCCTGAGGACCAGAGAGTCCTGGGTTCAGTTCCCGCTAGGGGCACGTGTCTCGGTTGCCGTTTGTCCCTGGCCCCGGTTAGGGTTGTGCGGGTGACAACCAGTCGATGTGTCTCTCTCACATCGATGTTTCTCTCTCTCTCTCTCTCTTCCTCCCTCTTTCCCTCCTGCTCTATCTGAAGATAAGATAGATGCAAAAAAGCATTGTGGATTTGATTTCCGGGCAAGGGCACCTGCCTAGGTTGTAGGTTCGATCCTTGGCCCTGATTGGGGCATGTGTGGGAGGCAGCCAACTGATGTTTCTCTTTCTCCCTGCCTACCACCCCCCCTTCACTCTCTTAAAAAAAAAAATCAGTGGAAAATATATCCTTGGTTGAAGATTAACAAAAAGAAAAAATAAAAAGAAAGTAGCTGCCCAGGCTGGGTGGCTCAGTTGGTTAGAGTGTCGTCCCTTACACCAAGGTTGTGGGTTTGATCGCTGGTCAGGGCACATACAAGAAACAACCAATGAATGCATAAATAAGTGGAACAACAAATCTATGTTTCTCTCAGTCTCTCTCTCTCGGTCAATAAGAATTAAAAACAAAAAAGGAAGTAGCTATTGGTGATAGGTGCCTTTTCTCTCAACATTATTAAGACTATTGGCAACATTTAAATAAGGTCTATAAATTAGATAATAGTAATGTATCAAAGTAAATTTTCTGATTTTCATGGTTTATTTTCTTCACATAGAATACTATCCTTGTTTGTAGACTTGACGTACTGAAGCATTAGTTGGTGATGAGCCATCATGTCAGCAACTTGACTCTCAGACATCTTGAGGCGGGGGGAAGCTACTTGTGTTAGTTTTGCAACTGCTTTGTAGTTTGAAGTTATTTCAAATAAAAATCTTTGATTAAAAAAAATGAAAGTAGCTATTGGTTAGAGGTTGGTCGGATATAGAGTCTTTTTTTTTTTAATCCTCACCCGAGGACATTTTTCCATTTTTGTTCAGATAGAGTGGGAGGGAGAGAGAGGAAGAGAGAGAGAAACATTGACGTGAAAGGGACAGACACATCGAGTGGCTGCCTCCCGCACGACCCAACCAGGGCTGGGGACAAACTGCATCCGAGGTACGTGCCCTTAGCGGGAACCAGACCCGGGCCTCTTTGGACCGCAGGCCGACGCTCTAACCGCTGAGCCAAACTGGCCAGGGCATGGATATAGAGTCTTGATGCTATCTAAGGTGATTCAAAGGAAGTATATGTAGAATAATTTTCCTTGTAACAAGTGTTGTTTCTTTTTCCATGTGTATCATGAATTTACTTTATATGTATTAAGTTATTTAATTCTTAGAGTTGTTAAGAAGACTAAATGAGTTAATATTATAAAATGTTTAGTTCCTGGCACACACGATGATGATTAATATAATATAACTCATATGGAAAAAAGAAGGATTGTCCAAGTCCCAAGCAAGTGTAAAAACAAAGGAAAACTAATAACAACTAAGGAAAATCCTACACAGCTTGCAGTTATTAACCAATTGCTATGTGCAAGTCTATATACTTTATATTTACTAGTTCATTTAGTCATCACCTCAGGCCATTGCAGATATCTGAAAAAACTAAAGCTTAAAGAGGTAAAATAAGTACCATGGCCACACGTCACCCAGAGAGGAAGTGGCCCAGCCTCAGAGATCATGTTCTTATTCCTGCATTCTACTGTTCTACTGCCTCCTAATCACAGAGACATTGGGAGGAGCTTTATGTCCTGTAGGGTATATTCTGCAATTACTGGATAATTTGAAAGTATCATAGATTTGGGCACAGAATGCCATGGCCTGATTTAGGACAATGCCTTTATTTTTATTTATTTATTTATTTTTTTATCCTCACCTGAGGACATTTTTCCATTTTTTGTTCAGATAGAGTGGGAGGGAGAGAGAGGAAGAGAGAGAGAGAGAGAGAGAGAGAAACATCGACGTGAAAGGGACACATCGAGTGGCTGCCACCCGTACGACCAACCAGGGCCGGGGACAAACTGCAACCGAGGTACATGCCCTTAGCGGGAACTGAACCCGGGTTCCTGTGGACCGCAGGCTGACGCTCTAACCGCTGAGCCAAACCGGCCAGGGCTTAGGACAATGCCTTTAGTGAACAGAAAGGAAAGGGAAGATTTACAAAACCAGAGGGAACTCTATGTTTCTGTACTTCTGATGTAGAAGGTAAAGGGGAATAACAGATATCATGCATGAAATGAAGGACTTGTCAAAGGTGATTGAGGTCAAGCCCTGGCTGGCATGGCTCAATGGTTAGAGCATCGGCTCATGGACCCAAGGGTCTCGGGTTCAATTCTGGTGAAGGCACATGCCCTAGTTGTGGGCTTGATCCCTGTGGATGTCTCCCTCTAATTGATATTTTTCTCTCTTCCTCTCTCTCTCTCTTCCCCTCTCTCAAAAAAAAAAATCAATAAAAACATATTTTAAACAAAACGTGATTCAGGTCATTTTTATTAGATTTGGTTTTTGTTTTTTACTTTTTTGTTGTTGTTGTTAATCCTCACCCGAGGATATTTTTTCCATTGATTTTTAGAGAAAGTGGAAGGGAAGGAGGGAGGGGGAGAGAGAGAGAGAGAGAGAGAAACATCAGTGTGACAGAGACACATGGATTGGTTGCCTCCCGGATGTGCCCTGCAACCCAGGTACGTGCTCTTGATCAGAAATCGAACCTGAGATGCTTTGGTGTGCGGGCTGATGGTGTAACCACTGCGCCACACTGGCCAGGGCTAGGATTATATTTTATGTCAGCTAATGAGAGATTTGGAGCTACGGTTATTAAAATTAGTAGGAAAGGTAGGAAAACCAGCAAGGATTTAATATGTCGTATTTTTTTTCCAATAATTATTATTCATTCGTATATAGTTGGAGACTTGTCTTTTGAATTAATTCTTATCTATATGTTTTTTAAAAAGTTGTAATTAAATATTTTTTGTTGTATAGCTCAAAACACAACTGAAAAGAAATGTGACAAGACCAGAGTTATGATCTTCTCTTCATTTCGCGATAGTGTTCAAGAAATTGCAGAAATGCTTTTACAGCATCGGCCAGTTATTAGAGCAATGACTTTTGTTGGCCATGCCTCAGGGAAAAGCATGAAGGGTTTTACCCAGAAGGAACAACTGGAGGTAATTGTTTTGGAGATGATGAAAACAAAAATAAAAATGGTTAGCTTTGCACTTATGCTTTTTTGTTTTAACTTAACAGGTCAATTATCTACTTCTTAAAGATAATTTTATAGTAAAACATAAATAAAAATAGGCATATTTTGAAAGGCAAAAAAGTGCATTTTTTGTGGTTTTGAAATTCTTTTTTAAAAAAGTAATGTAAAGTATACTAGTTCAGCAGAAAGTCTGTGGGATCATAACTACCTGGGTTGGAATCCTGGCTCTTCTCCTTATGTTTTCTTAATTCCTCTGCCTCTGTTTTCTTTATATGTAAACATGCTTCATAGAGTTTTGTAAGTATTGAATGAAATTGTCCTGTAGAGCCTTCAATAAATGTTTTATTTATTTATTTAAAGTTACTTTAGTTATTTATTCCAAATAGTTATCTCTTTATTTCTGTTATTTTAAGTTCCTCCGAGTAAGAGGTCATAAGTTTTCTCTAAGTATTGTGATATGTTTCTTTGGGGAAATTTTAGACTGTTGACTTTCATAAACTGTATACAGGTTTTTGCAGATTAGGTATAGGTCTACTCACTGACAATTAGATAAGTCTTTAATGTTTAATTCATTTTAATAGATTCTTTCTCGATTCTGTCAGCATTAGTAGATGAGGAATCCTATTTAAATACCTTTTGCAGAGTCCTCACTGTACTCAGAAGAGTCTGTTTAAGCTGTCTGGATCTGGTGGGACTCTAACTTTTCCTGAGTTTGAATATAACACCTTTCCCTATCTCAGGTCTGTTTATAAGTACTTTAAAGGGTTCAGATATCTAGTGGGTGATTATTACTAGTCTTAACATTTATATGTGAATGAAAAATAAAATGGATTTTTGCTTAGGGGGGTCAAACATTTTGAAAGCAATACCCATAGTACCCAACCTGGTCTCTGGCCAGTTTCATTATTATCCAATGTCACTATTTCTCATGCTTGTCAGGTACTGTAAAAAAACTTTTATTGATTTTCTTTATTTTTTAATCCTCACTCGAGGATATTTTTCCATTGATTTTTTTTTTTTTCAGATAGAGTGAGAAGGAAGGAGGGAGGGAGAGAGAGAAAGAGAGAAACATTGATGTGAGAGAGACACATCGATTGATTGCCTCCCACACAACCTTGAGGTCGGGGGTCAATCCGCCAATGGAGGTATGTGCCCTTGACCGGGAATCTATCCCGAGACTCTTTGGTCAGTGGGCTGATGCTCTGACTACTGAGCCAAACCCTCCAGGGCCCTTATTGATTTTATTGACTTTGTCCTTTATCCACTTATGTCAATATTTTTATGTATGCCAGAGTAACAACCCTTTTTATTACTTCTGTACATAACTACTTTCATAATAGCACTTTTATTCTGAAATAAGCTTTCATACAAATAGTTGTAATTACATTATTCCTTTGTTTAGAAATAGGCATTAAAATCAGAGAGGAGGTAGAGGGCCAGATTGTTTAGGGCCTTCTAGGTAATTTCCATCTTAATGACATTGAGTTTTACTCTGAGTGAGATGGGAAGAAGCCCTTGGAGACTTTGGAGCAGAGAAGGGTCATGGCCTGATTTATATTTTAAAATAATCGCACTGATTGCTGTCTTAACTATAGGGGGTTAAGGGTGGAAACAGGAAGACAGATTGGAAGATTTATTACAGTAATTCAAGCTAAAGATGGTGGTGGCTTGTACAATGGTGGTAGCGGGAAAGTTTTGAGAAATGGTTGGATTCTGGATTTATTTTGAAGGTCAAGCTGACAGGATTTATTGACAAGTTAGAGTGAGATGTGAGATAAAGGAGTGTGAAAGCTGATTTCAAGGTTTTTGGCCTGAGCAACAAAAAAGAGCTGCTGTTAACTAAAATAGGAGACTTAAGGAAAAGCGGGTTTTGGAGAGACTATCAGGAGCTTGGTTTTGGACAAGTTAACTTTGACATGACTATGAAAATAGTGATTTTCAAACTATAAAACGATGGAGGACCAGTTTATTTTCTCCCAGTGTATCACAGATACTTTTGAATATTACAATAAACATGAATTATTTGAAAAGTAAAATTACTGAGAAAGTTTATGTTCAATTAAAAAAAAATTTTTTTTTAATCTTCACCCGATGATATTTTTCTATTTATCTTCAGCTAGAGTGGGTGGGAGAGAGTAGGAGAGAGAGAGAAACATTGACATGAGAGGGATGCATCGACTGGTTGCCCCCCGCATGACCCTGACCTGGGCCGGGGACAAACCGCAACTGAGGTACGTGCCGTTGGCCGGAATTGAGACCGAGACTCATTGGTCTGAGGGCCGACACTCTACTGCTAAGCCAAACCGGCCAGGGCCAAATTTTTAATCATTAGAATTAATAGCAGAAGTACTCTGTCAAGCTTCTGAACCCTCACTCTTAATTTTTGTACTTTTTGTTGTCCAGTAATAAAGAATTTGTGAACTGGAACCAGTAATAAACAGTTCATGGACTATTGAGAAGTAGTGTTTTAAACATCACCTATTTGATGTTTTAATAAACAATTGAATATATACATCTTGTTTCATGGATTCAGGGGTTGGGAGTCATCATTATATAAATTGGACTGGATGATTGAATGGAGAAGATGTCCAAAGACTGAGCCATGGGTACTTAATTGTTATGAACGATAGCAATGATTATGGTCCCTAGAAATCCAAAATAAGTGGCTAGTGAAATAGGAGAAACACCAGGAAAATGTGGTATCCTGGGGCCAAATGAGGAGGAGGAGGATTAAACGTGTAAATGCTGCTGATATGTCACATAAAATGGTAAGTAGGAATTGCCCATTCGATTAAGAGATGAGAAGGCAAATGAGCTTGAAAAGAGCAGTTTTAGTGGAATGGTGGAGATAAGCCAGCACTGAGAAGAGTTGGATACGATAGCAACTATACAAGTCTTGCAAGGATTTTTGCTATAAAGGAGAGCAGAGATGGAAGTGGTTTTCTGTTTGTTTTATGTTGGGATATATAACAGTATGCTTGTATGCTGATAGGAATGATCAGTTAAGAAAGAAAAACTGATAAGAGCAGAGAGAAGAGTATTGCTGAAATGATCTCTGAGAAGATGAGGGAAAGGGACAGGATCTAGTACAAAATGATAAGGGTGGACCTCAGTTAAGAACACAGATAGTTTATTCAAAACAATAGGGGTGAAGGTAGACTATATAGGCACAGGTATAGGTGGGTGGGGAGATGTGGCAGTGACACCTTGTGGAAGATCTTTTTTTGATTGCTCAGGTTTTGCCATGTCATCAGCTGAGAGTGAGGCTGGGGAGGAAATGTTGGAAGTTTGATGAGAGAGGAAAGAGGAGGAAACAGTTATCCAAGGAATGGGAGAGTGAATGGATTAGGGAAATATGAAATGATTTTCAGATATTCAAGGTGAGAGATTGAGTTAGTGTGAAATCAGGTTGATGTTTTCCTCCAGCCACATCCAATTGCATGGATACAGGCTCAGACTGTGGGAAGTGGGATATACCCAGTGCTGGAGTTTCGTCAGAGGAATATGGAGTGAGAGAGGAGCAAGGGAGTAGACTTTAATCTAGGGTAGAGGGTAAGCAGTGAAAAAATGGTAGGATCAGTAGGTTATAAATCCTGGTGGAAGTTCTTTAAGTAATCACTAGTCCTTTCTCTGATGAATTAAATACCTTCTGATTCATATTTATTTTTTAAACTCCAGCCAAATTAATATCAATCCCAGGCATATAAATAACTCAGTGTATACGTGCTAACTAAAATGGAGGTTGTTTGGCATTCTTTTTTTTTTTTTATCCTCACCCGAGGACATTTTTGCATTTATTTTCAGATAGAGTGGGAGGGAGAGAGGGAGGGAGAGAGAGAGAGACATTGATGTGAGAGAGACACATCGAGTGGTCACCACCCACACAACCCCAACCGGGGCCAGGGACAAACTGCAACCGAGGTATGTGCCCTTAGCGGGAACCGAACCCAGGACTCTCTGGTCTGGGTTGACGCTCTAACCACTGAGCCAAACCAGCCAGGGCTAGCATTCTTTATTAATCTATCAACTAGTTATATTAGAGAAGACTATTAAAAGACATGTAAAAAATAATTTGACAACTCTTATAGTCGTATTTTGGGGTGGCGTATTCTGCTACCCCTCACTGGAATGACAGTATAAAAGTAAGCTATGGATTTGTCGACATAAGAACATCCAAACCTGTAGAGGATTTTTATAAATTTATTTATTTGAGCCAAACTGACGACAATGCCAGGAAGTAAGATTTCACATACTTTGGAAAATGACAGTTTTGCAGTTTCTTTTCTACGTTTGAAATTAAGGAGAGACCGGTTAAGATTAAATGAAGGTGGAAGAAAGCAAGGCGAGGGATTGGATTACAGGATAGTTGAGATTATGTGCTCTCTTGAGGGGTCCGAAAAGAAGCATTTCAAAAATGTGTTAACCTAGATGCACAAAAGGGCTTGCTTAAGGCAAAGATAAACCTGTTACTAAAGAAATTATAGGCCTGGGGTTAGACTACCTACCCTGACCTGCTCAGTTAGGAATTTATGATCAGGTTACCTTTGGTTAGATTTTTCACAGTACTCCTTTTTTCATCTATAAATTCTAGGAGTAATAAAACATTCTTACTTTATTTATTTATTTTTTCTTTATTGAATTTCAGAAAGAGAGGAAGGGAGAGGGAGAGAGAGATAGAAACGTCAATGAGAGAGAACATCGATTGGCCGCCTCCTTCATGTCCTCCACTGGGGATCAGGCCCACAACCTGGGCATGTGCCCTGACTGAGAATCGAACCCACAACCTCTGGGTGCATGGGTCGATGATCAGCCACTGAGTCACACTGGCCGGGCATAAAACATTCTTACTTTAGATGCACTTAACAATAATTTAGGTCTAGGGTATGATAAATAGCAGTAATTGTTCTGGACTATTTACCTACCCTATGCCCCTTTTAATGATGCTGAAAATAATAGGTGGAGTTTCCCATTCATGTGTAAATTGTCAGCAAACCCTTTTGAAATTACAGCCATTATTAAAGCAAATAAATTAAGATTACCTTTTGCATTTTACCATAATTTCTTCTGGTTTATATTGCCATTTTTACAACTTTTTCTCCTATTCAATAATATCGTGAATGCTAATTTTTTTTCCTCTCTCTCTTTTTTTTAATTAATTTATTTTTTTACAGATGTTTCTCCTTTTTCCCCCATTGACACCCTCCTCCCGATCCCGCCCCCCGCTGCGCCCCCCCCCCCGAATTGTTGTCTATGTCCACGGTTATGCATACATGCATATAAGGTCTGTGGTTTATCTCTCCGCCCCTCATTCCTCTCTTCTGAGGTTTGTCAGTCTGTATGCTAATTTTTAATCTGATTTCACCATTTTGAGGTGAGTGGAAAAAGTTTTCTTTGATCTACAACTCTTTTATTTTTGCATCTAATTATTTTTAAATCATTTTTATTTTAGGTAGTGAAACAATTTCGTAGTGGTGGTTACAATACATTGGTTTCTACTTGTGTTGGTGAAGAAGGTTTGGATATAGGAGAAGTTGATCTTATAATATGTTTTGATGCCCAGAAGAGCCCAATCCGTCTTATACAACGAATGGGTAGGACTGGCCGAAAACGTCAAGGCAGGATTGTTGTTATCCTTGCTGAAGGACGAGAAGAACGCGTAAGTAGAGTTTTAGAAACACGATTTGTAATGGAAATTTGAGAAATACAGCCTAAATACAAATTTCAATCTATTAAGATTCAAAGTCCAAACAACCTGTAATTAGTTGATTTTTTTCCCCACTTTGTATTTGATTCTGACTATTCTTTTTTTTTCTAATTAGGAGACTTTTTGACTGGATTCAGTTAATTAAATTTTTATCCATATAAAGAAACATTTGTACTTTGGTATTAATTTACACACCAACATGCAAAAATCAATGTGTATTTAAAAAAAAATACTTTTTTTACTTTAAAAAAAAAAAACTATTTCCTGTGCTTCTAAGGCCTGTTTTTTATGTTTATCTTAATAACTATAATGAGTTGAGAATGGTTTTATATTTTAAAGAGTTCCCTAAATCAATTAACAACCAACAAGAATATACACCAGAATATGCTTTGCAGGTATATGTCCTGCAAAGCCTAAAATATTTACTGTCTGGTTCTTTATGGAGAACTTTGCTGGTGCCTATTCTAAGAGATAAGGGACTTGAGTTATATTTATACTTTGCTACAGTCTTGAGTGACAGGCCTTTCTAAACACAATGATGTACATAATATTATTTTGTGTTTGTTACACTAAAGTATTAACTAACTTCTGTAACTCAGTGGGACTCTTTCTGTGGCCAAATAGTTTCATATTAAAGACTTTTTCATTAATTATGTTAGTTTTCAAAAATTGGTTTTAAATATATATACCCTTTAAAAATCATCCTGAACCTTTTGGCTCTCCGAGCAGCACCACGGCAGTTGGCAAGAACAAGCACTTCACAAAAAGCAGCAAAAAGGGAGCCAAGTAAAAAGTGGTTGATCCATTTTCTAAGAAAGATGGGTATGATGTGAAAGCACAAGCTATGTTCAATATAAGAAATATTGGAAACACTCTAGTGATAAGAACTCAAGGAACCAAAATCGCATCTGATGGTCTCAAGGGTCGTGTTTTTGAAGTGAGGCTAGCTGATCTACAGAATGATGAAGTTGCATTTAGAATGAAGTCAAGCTAATTACTGAGGATGTTGAGGGCCAAAAAAATGCTGACTAATTTCCATGGCATGGATCCTACCCGTGACAAAATGTGCTCCATGGTCAAAAATGGCAGAACATGATTGAAGCTCATGTTGATGTTAGGACTGCCGGTGGTATTTGCTTAGTCTTTTCTGTGTTCATTTTACTTAAAACAAACAAAAAAATCCATAACAATCGGATTCGGAAGACCTCTTATGCTCAGCATTAACAAGTTGGCCAAATCCGGAAAAAGATGATGAAATCATGATCCGAGAGTTGTAGACAAAAAACGTGAAAGAAGTGGTCAATAAACTGATTCCAGATATTGGAAAAGACGTAGAAAAGGCTTGCCAGTCTATTTATCTGCTCCATGATGTCTTTGTTAGTAAAGTCGAAATGCTGGAGAAGCCCAAGTTTGAATTGTGAAAACTCATGGAGCTTCCTGGTGAAGGTAGCACTTCTGGAAAAGCTACTGGGGATGAGACAGGTGCTCAAGTTTTACAAGCTGATGGATATGAGCCCCCAGTCCAAGAATCTGTTTAAAATTCAGACATTTAATGGTGACCAATAAAAATCCTATTTGTGATTTAAAAACATCCCGAATAGTGAACTTCCCCCCAATATTTTTATGTGATTACAGCATATTCTTGTATAACATTTAGTATATCTGTGAAATGATCCTAATAAACAATATGTCTGGCAGCTTGTACAGTCTTTGTAGTATCAGTGAGTGGAATTGGATTTTAGCTAATTGTATTACCTTAGGCAAATCACTTAACCTCTCTGTTCAGGTGTCAGTTTTCCAATCTGTAAAATAGTGATAATGGCCCACATTTAATGAGCATCTACTCTGTGCTTCAGATACATTATCTTATATAAGGAGAGTAATGCTTTTCTTTTTTTTATCCTCACCTGAGGACATTTTTCCATTTTGTGTTCAGATAGAGTGGGAGGGAGAGAGAGGAAGAGAGAGAGAGAGAAACATCGACGTGAAAGGGACACATCGAGTGGCTGCCTCCGTCACGACCAACTGGGGGCCGGGGACAAACTGCAACCAAGGTACATGCCCCTAGCTGGAACCGAACCCGAGTCTCTCTGGACCGCAGGCTGATGCTCTAACCGCTGAGCCAAACCAGCCAGGGCAATGCTTTTCTTGTTGTATACAGTAAAGAAAACTGAAATGTAGAGAGATAAATAAGCTGAAACAAGAAAATGGTATTTAAAAAGAAAGCAATTGACACATATAAATATCAGCCTTTTTCAGAAACAGCAAGGCACTAAATAAAATATAGATTTCCTTTGTACAGTATAGTTACTAAGGTAAGATTTATACCAATAGATTTTGATATGATTTTCATCTAGAGTTAATTGAACAGGCTTCAAATTCAAGACAACAGATAATTCTATCTTCTAAGTATGTAAATGGATCAGAGTTTGATTTACTGTTTAGAATAAATCAAAACTAATATAATAATTGTTTGCTATGGCTAGTTATTGTAGAAATAATGTAATTTGATGTTTATTTGTTTTTACAGACTTATAATCAAAGTCAGTCCAACAAAAAAAGTATTTATAAAGCTATTTCAGGTAACAGGCAGGTCCTTCATTTTTATCAAGCAAGTCCACGAATGGTTCCTGATGGAATCAATCCAGAATTACATAAAATGTTCATCACATGTGGTGTCTATGAACCAGAGAAGAACTTGCAGCGAAAGTCATCTGTTTTTTCCTATAGGAATGGTAAATAAAAAATTTTACATTTTGAACATGCATAGTTTTCCTGTTGTCCTATATTGATATATCTCTTCTTTGAGAAATTCAGCGTATACTCTAGGATGCTATGGGTGGGTGTTTTCTTTGGAAAGGATATGTGGTAAAGGGAAAGACCCATTGGCAGTATAGAGTGATTGAAACGCAGTGCTGGGGAAATTAAAAATATCCTACCAACCCAGACAATCCTTTTTACAAAGTATAGAACAGAAAAAAAAGTTTTATTTTGAATAAACATTAAACCAGATTACAATATGCATTGTAGGCCAAACACTAACATTAATAGAAAGACAGAAAGAAATTCTACCTATTCATCCCCTGAAACACTTAAATCCGTTACATACACATTCTCAAGATCACCAGTAATGTGTCCTCATATAAGAGGAGAGCACCATTTGCTCTGCATTTTTTTCCTATTTCATCCCAAATTCACCTGGTAATCAAGGTAGCCATTTGTGTTAACTAGTTGATTTTATCCAAAGAAATGATAAAACTTCTCTTATCTCTATGACAAGCAGACAGTGACAGCTCAGCAAAAGGTGCCTAAGCTAAACTCCCCTAGTAACTGGAAGATAAGGACACTATCTTTCTTGATGTTTACATTTCAAAGAGACAGCTCCTAGGCCCTTAAGAAAAACATTTCTGGTTGAAAAGCTGGCTAGAGGCTTGCTTAGCCTTTACAAAGATTTGCAGATAAACTAAAGGGTTAAAGAAAGGATTTAAAAACATTAAGTGTCTCTGGAATTGCTCTAAAAAAGGGAGGGAGAATGGTTCATTCCTTAACTGCAAAGGAGAAAGTTCTCTCTTTTTTTTTTCTTTCTTTTTAAAATTGTGGTGAAGTTAGACCAAGTTATTGGTGATAGTGAGTCGGCAAGAAACATAGTTTGGTCCTAAGGAGCATGGTTAGTAATGAGAGAGTGTTGCTAGCTTAAAAACTGCAGAGATTTTGGTGATATCAAGAAAATATCTTGAGCCCTGCTGGTGTGGCTCAGTGGTTGAGCACCTACCCATGCACCGAGGTTGCTGGTTTGATTCCTGGACAGGGCACATGTCCAGGTTGTGGGCCAAATCCCCAGTGAGGGGCATGCAGGAGGTGGCCAATCGATTTTTTCTCTCATCGATGTTTCTGTCTCTCCCTCTCCCTTCCTCTCTCTAAAATCAATAAAAAAATTTTTTAAATATCTTGAAATATTAGCACTATGAAAAAATGAGAAACTAAAAGGTTTTTCTTTTGAATTTTAGTCTTTAAGGAGGGCTTTTAAGGAATCATAAAATCATGTAATTGTATTTTAAGATTTAGAAGGAAACTTGGGGGTCATCTGGTCCAATTACCTGTCAAAGTAGGAATGCTTTCTGTAGCATTCTTGTTACATGAATATCCAGACTTAACTTGAATATCTCTGTAAAGAAATTGTTTTTTGTTTTTGTTTTTTTAAAGGAGGGTTCATTCCATTGTTGAACAGCCCTATATAGAAGAAAGTTCTTCCTTATGTTGAAAAATGTCTTTATACCTTTTTCTCATTAATTTAGTTTTATCTTCTAGATACAGAGAACAGTTATGATCCTTGGTTTATCTGTGTTGCAGTTGTTTATGTATTTGAAGATAGTATCTCTCAAGGTTTTCAAACCATGATGTTTCCAGGTCCTTTCCTTCCTAGTAACCTGCTTTGGACTCACTTAAATTTGTTAATGTTCTTGTCCTTAATCAGTGCTTTTTGGATATGCCTGTTAAACCTGATACAAATCATCTTAATAGGAATATACTTGTCATTTTACAAGACTTTGCTAAATTTTTGTTTAAAATGAAAAGATAGCATGTATTTTGAATTCTCTTCAGTTTATTAAACTAATAATAGCATCACAACTTGATTAGGTTGGCATAAATTTTTCTTGTATTTTTTTAAAATAAAATTTATTTTTCTTTATTGATTTTAGAGGGAGAGGAAAGGAGAGGGAGAGATAGAAACATTGATGAGAGACAACATTGATTGGCCACCTCTTGCATGCTCCCCACTGGGGATTTGGCCCATAACCTGGGCTTGTGCCCCGACTGGGAATCGAACCTCTTGGTGCATGGGTTGACGCTCAACCATTGAGCCACACAGGCTGGGCTGTTCTTGTATTTTTATAAATGTTAATTAAACATATGTTTAATAATTATTTCTAAAATGCTACTAGGAATGGATGGCAAATTTTGTTAGTAACTTTTTTTTCTCTAATATTTAAAAACTTTATTTTTATTGATTAGAGAGAGAGGAAGGGGAGCAACAGAAAGAGAAACATCGATTCATTGTTCCACTTATTTATGCATTCATTGGTTCTTAGAGGAACCAATTCATCTGGTCTTAGAGGACTAAATTTATTTAAAGTGACTGGGAGAGTTGAATACCTTCCTATTTCAAAAGTCTTAGAGCCACACCGGCCAGGCAATTATGACATTTTTTTAAAGCAGTAGATCTTTTCCACCCCCATTTACTCCATTCCGCAACCCCAATTTAGGACTATCTAAACACTCTTTATTGTTTTGCCCCCCACCCCCTGCTTCAGATAGTCTTTCCAGTAGCTTAATGTTTATGACAGAATCATGGTACTAGTTTTTATTTGTAAGTTATCTGACTGTTTCATGCCAGGTCTTAGACAACAAAATGGAGAGAATCCAAAAGAAGCCGGGAATGAGAGCCTACCTACCTGGTTCTGTTCTGTTAGTGAAGTCATTACCAAAGGTTAGCACCTAAACAGAAGGGTGTACTAGTACTTTCAATGAGGTAAGAGAAGTTTAAGGAGATACATAGAAGCAGGAATTGATAACCAGAGAGATTATATGAAGAATACTAGTTTTAAGGAATAGAATGAGTGGTTTAGTAGAGATGAATAGACAGAATTGATGTATATTTTGTGTTTGCCTAGCAGATTTTTTAACCTCTTTTCAATTACTTTTCAACTAATAGGAATGAGGCAAAGCAATTCAAAGAAGGATTGGTTCTTATCAGAAGAAGAATTTAAATTATGGAACAGACTTTATAGATTAAGAGACAGTGATGAAATTAAAGAAATAACGTTGCCTCAAGTTCAGTTTCTGTCTTTACAAAATGAGGAAAACAGACCAGTAAGTGGGACATGTTTCTTTTTGTTGTTGTTGTTGTTTTTATTATGATTCTTAATTTATTCATTTTTGTTACAGATGTTTCTCCTTTTTCCCCCATTGACACCCTCCTCCCGATCCCCCGTCCCCCATAGCATTGTTGTCTCTGTCCATTGGTTATGCATACATGCATATAAGTTCTTTGGTTTACCTCTTCTCTCCCCCACCCCAACCCCCCTCCTCCTCTGAGGTTTGTCAGTCTTCTGACAAACTTCTATGTCTGTGGGTCCATTTTGTTCATCAGCTTATTTTGTTCATTATATTCCACAAATAAGTGAGATCATGTGACATTTGTCTTTCTCTAATTGGCTTATTTCGCTTAGCATAATACTCTCCAGGTCCTTCCATGTCGTCTCAAAGGGTAAGAGATCTTTCTTTCTTACATCTGCATAGTGTTCCATTGTGTATATGTACCACAGCTTTTTTTTTTTTTTAACTTATCTTTATTGTTGAATGTATTACAGATGTTCCCCCTTTTTCCCCCCCCCATTGACCTCCTCCTCCCCAATCCCACCCCCCTCCTGCTTTCCCAACACTATTGTCTGTGTCCATTGGTTATGCATATATGCATAGAAGTTCTTTGGTTTATCTCTTCCCGCCTTCCCTCCCCCCTTCCCTTTGAGGTTTATCAGTCTAACAACCAATTTGTACTTCTTAATTCCTTCATCTTCTTCACCCATCCCCCCAACCCCCTCTCATTTGGCAAGCAACAAAAAGTTCTCTGTATCTATGAGTCTGTCTTTGTTCTGCTTGTTCATTTTGTAGCTTCAATTGTTGATAGATATGTATTAATTGCCATTTTATTGTTCACATTTTTGTTGTTGTTCTCCTTCAAGAAGACCCTTCAACATTTCATATAATACTGGTTTGGTAGTGATGAACTCCTTTAGCTTTTTCTTGTCTGGGAAACTCTTGATATGTGCATCAATTCTAAATGATAGCTTTGCAGGATAGAGTAATCTTAGTTATAGGTCACTGCTTTTCATCACTTTGAATATCTCTTGCCACTCCTTTCTGGCCTGCAAAGTTTCTTTTGAGAAATCAGCTGACAGTCTTATGGGAGCTCCTTTATAGGTTACAAACTGCTTTTCTCTTGCTGTTTGCTGGTAGTCTCTAGCTGTCAGTGAGCCTCAATTTGCATTTATCTGGCCGAGACTGGTGGTGTTAAATTCTTGAGGGGGGTCCGTCGCTTCTCCCTGAGGCTCTGGAAAGGGGATCTTTGAGTAAGATGGCTACTGTCCTGTGAGGGAGTGATTCAGCATTAAACTCCCGCTGTCCTCCTTCCCAGCTTTCTCCCTTGAGTCATGAATGCCCGACTCTTTTCACACAGTTCCAGTCCAGTCCGCCTTCCCTCTGTCGGAGCCCACGGTGAGTGGCTGTAGCTGATTTAGTGGTCTAGTCCTTCAGGGAAGTGCCATTTCTTTCCTTCACCTCTCCTTGCTGGGCAAAGCCTCAGCTCTGGTGATCTCAGCCAGGTGTTATGCGGTCACCCCCTGGGCGCCACTCTGTGCCATGGAGCTGGCTTGGGGTTTTAACCCCCGACTTCTCGGAGGTAACTGCTCACAGCTAAAACAGCCCTCAGCTGCTGTCCGTGGGCTCCAAGCCCACCCTTTCATGCGGTTACTAGGCTCGATTTGGTGTCCTCTTTCTATCCCTGGTTATAAGGTTTCTCACCAGCTGCTTTTCAGTTGTTTTTTCCTGATGATTTGTCTTTATTTTAGTTGTAATTCCAGTTTGGTTCTGGGAGATTGTCTGTGTAGTTTCTATTCACTGCGCCACCCTTTTCTGCCTCTGGTTATCTTTGTTTGTTTTTTTTTTTTCTTTATTGATTTTAGAGAGAGAGTGAGAGAGAGGGAGACAGAGATAGAAACATTGATGAGAAAGAACATTGATTGGCTGCCTCCTGCATGCCCCGCACTGGGGACTGGGCCACAACCTGGGCATGTGCCCTGACTAGAAATCGATCCAGCGACTTCTTGGTGCATGGTCGATACTCAACCACTGAGCCACACTGGCTGGGCCACCTTTGTTTTTAATAGAACTGTCTTTCAAGTCCACTCAGGAACATTCTTCTCCATTTCTCCTGCCACCATGCTGACAGAGTTGACCTTATACCTTCTTCTCTCACCTTTCAAAACATTTTATTCAGTGGGACATGTTTTCAGTGATTATGTTTATAGTGATTATATAGTAGCTTTGGGAGTAAGGAGAATGTTCATGATCATAATGTCATCTTAAAAATTTAAGAATGTAAACAGTTTTAAAAAGAATATTAAAGTCTAAGTTCATAAAACTTCTAATTTTTTTACATTCTTTATTGTGTGTGTGTGTGTGTGTGTGTATTATATTGACATAAGTTCTGTCTTTTCTTTCTTACTTTATGCCATCTGAACATTTCTGTATAGGCAAAATTTGCATGATTGTTATGTTACCATGCAGTATACCATATTTTGACTGTTTATTTCCCTGTTGTGTTTTAGAATTCTTTTCAATATATTACTAAAATAAAATTATGCTGTCATGAACATCTATGTATAAACTGGTTTCTATTGTTCATTTTGAAATTACATTAAAACTTTAATTTGGATGTTATGATTTATTTTGTTTTAAGAACAAATTATTGGTGAACTTGATGAAAACCAAGATAATTTGTCAAAGGTTACTTTTGTACCCAAAAACCTGGAAAAACAACCTCAGGAAAGATTCCTATTAGAGGATTTATAATGCTTGAGATATATGGCTATTCAGAATTTGTATTTTTTATTCACTAACAGGGAAAGTGAGCAATGGTAGCAGGCATGAAGAATTGAGATTAGTATCACTGAGAGATTATGTATGCCTCCTTATTAGAGTATAGGATATATATAGTAGTTTTGAAACCATATATTTTCTTAAATAGTACTCTTAACAGAAATAGGGTCAACTAGTAACTCATAAGATATATTTTAAAAATGTATTTAAAGGGCAACTTTGTACTTTATGAAATTATTTTCTTTTTCCCCCTGAGATTTTAGTTGAAAGTATCTAAATGAGTTCATGTTATTATGTTTGGCTGATTATCTGGGTATTTAAGTGGTTTTTAAGAAATTAATTTGTGAAATCTGAGTGTTTTTATCATTTTTCAAATCATTAATCAAGACTCAACCAACCACTGGAATTCATCAACTCTCTCTCTCCGAATGGAGACTATGGCAAGATCATCCTTTTCCTACATATCAAGTTGACCATTCAGATCGATGCCATCATTTTATAAGCATTATGCAAATGATCGAAGGAATGAGACATGAAGAGGTAGGGTTTTATTGTAATGTTCTCTTGCTGGTATGATGATGAAACTAGAATACTTATTCTTTATTCTTAATTTGAAGTCATTATAAGAAACAAGTATTTATTATAAATAATGATAGCTAGAATATTTTGTTTTTCTATATAGCTCCTTGTGATCTCAATAAGGAACCAGTTTTCTGCCATAGAAGAAGTAGACTTATTAGAGGAATATCATCTGTAAATATTGATAGACCAGAGTAAAATTTTGATATATTTAATGATTTATATAAACACCATAATTTAGGACTCTTGTTAGGTAAGATTTAGTGAAGTGTTGTTTATCACACAGATCATTTTTCATGAGCAGCTTCTTAATTCTTCTTTGAGAGGGTCAGAATGATGAAATTATGAGAGTGAAATGCAAAATGCCTGGGTTAGAATCCAAACACTACCTCTTACTAATCGTGCATCTGTAAGTTACTTAACCTTCTTCTGCCTCAGTTTTCATCTATAAAATGGGGATAATGGTAATACCTTCTTTATATGGTTGTTGTTAAGATTAAATGACTTGATATGTGTAAAGCACTTAGAATAGTAACTGACACATAGTAAATATTCAATAGATTGTAGCTGCTCTTTTTATTATTAGTTATTGTTCATGAATACATGTAAATACAGGAATTAGTTGTGAATCCCAGTAAAACCTGTGCCATCAAATTAGGACCGTTATTTAGTGTCCTCTTTATGCCATGCTCTGTCCCTGGCCCTTTACTTCATTGAAGAAGCCAGATTAAAATATTCTGTCAGTTGGGAGTGTATGTACTACCAGGGAGACAGACATTCTCACATTAATGTTTATTGTATTATTCAAAAAGTGGAGAGTTAACTGCTTAAGTCCCTGAGTAGTAGAGGAATTGTGTCTAAAGTAACATTCATGGGGAAGAGTGAAGGATGAGCCAGGAGTGGTGGGGACTGTAGTTTTCAACTTAGAGATAAGGCCCAGCCGGTGTGCCTCAGTGGTTGAGCATCAACCCATGCACCAAGAGGTTGCTGGTTCGATTTCCAGTCAGGGTACATGTCCAGGATGTGGGCCCGATCCCCAGTGGGGGACATGCAGGAGGCAGCCAGTCGATGTTCTTTCTCATCGATATTTCTATCTCTCTCTCCCTCTCCCTTCCTCTCTCTCTAAAATCAATAAAGAAAAAAATATTCAAGCCCTGGCTGGTTTGGGTCAGTGGTTGGAGGGTCGGCCTGTGGACCAGAGAGTCCCGGGTTCGGTTCCTGCTAGGGGCATGTACCAAAAAAAAAAAAGAAAAAAATATTTAAAAAAATAAGCAAACTTAGAGATAAGTGAGACTTAGAAACTTACTGTAAGAGTTCTTGGTTGGGCCCTGGCCAGTTTAGCTCAGTGGTTAGAGCATTGGCCTGTGGTCCAGGGAGACCCGGGTTCGGTTCCCGCTAAGGGCACGTACCTTGGTTGCAGTTTGTCCCTGGCCCTGGTTGGGTCATTTGGGAGGCAGCCACTTGATGTGTCCCTTTCATGTCTGTGTTTCTCTCTCTCTCTCTCTCTCTGTCTCTCCCTCTCTCTCCCTCTCTCTCCCTCTCTCTCCCTCTCTCTCTCCCTCTCTCTCCCTCCCACTCTGTCTGACCGAAAAATGTCCTTGGGTAAGGATTAAAAAAAAGAGTTCTTGGTTGGGAAATTTGTTAAAATTAGTATATTCTAGCCTACCATCTAGTACACATACAGGTACCATTATTTCACATGTTCTAAAAGCTGTTCTTAATTTACCTTCAAAAAGAGAGTAAATGTAACATATGGATGTGTGCTCTACATTCATATATATTAATTTCTTAAATGTCTACTTTTAGGAAATTAGAATAATTGTTCAATAAATGTTAGAGGTGAAAATCTTAAGTGTTTATAATCTAATTTTATGCATTCATTAAATTTGTTCTTTCTACAAATAGTTCTACAAATAGTTATCATGGGTCTTCCATGTATTAAGTATTGGGGATACAAAAATATTAACTGATTAAAGAAAATTACAATAATTTCACAGTAGTGTTATTTATAATTTTATTTGATTTATCACAATAATTTTTAAGGTATAAGAAAATCATTTGGATAATGTAATATTGTTTGGAAAATGTTTTAGCAGAGTAAAACTCATGTCTTAGAATTGACTTTTTTGTTTTGTTTTCTTATGACGTTTTCATTTTCTTTCTTTATAGGGAGAATGCAGCTATGAGTTGGAAATTAAATCTTACTTACAAATGGAAGATGTTAGCTCAACATTTAGTGCTCCCAGGAACAAGCACAATCTTGCCAACGGCACCTTTCCTAGTGACAAGAAATCTTCGTTTACAAGGAATATAAATGAAGGCAGTTCATTCTCAATGACAGAATCTGATGAAGAATGTGCTGACATTTTTAAACAGACTCATATCAAACCTACTAAAATTGTGTCTCTAAAGAGAAAAGCTTCTAAAAAACTGAAAAAAGATCAGTCTGAAAAAGAAAATAATGATGTTATGGATTCTTTATGTACTGATGGCAGTTCTACTGTTGAACATATTTTTCAGGTAGACATAAATGGTAAAAGGGCATCAGAGAGAGATGAAGTTGCTGCCATGTGTGCTGTCAATGAAAATGTTGTTAGTCAGCCATGTGGATTATTAACAGAATGTCAGATTACAAATAAATCTACTAGTTCATTTGTTGGAAATTTTTTAGATTCTGGTTTTAACAGTTTCAGTGATGAGAAATCTGTTTCATGTCACTTATTTCTTCCATTTGAGGAAGAGCTTGTTATAGCTAAAACAGATGACCAATTTTATAATTGTTTTTCACTAACAAAAGAGGTACTAGTTAATGTAGAGAGATTTTTATCTCATTCTCCTCCACCTCTCAGTGGACTGTCAAATTTGGAACATGAAATTACTGAGGATTCTGCGCTTGAAAATTTGCTTTACCTACCCTATACAGACTATTCACAAAACAATAAGTCTACCTGTTTGACATCACATTCTGCTGTAAGTTCTCAGCAGAATTTAGAATTGAATTCACTTAAATTTATTAATCATCTTTCTAAAAAAAGCTGTCTTTATAATACAACTAATGATAAGATTTTTGATGAGCCAGGCTTCTGTGACAATGATGATAAAGTACGTAAAGATGTTAAAAATGAAAATTTAGTAACCAGCAATCATACTCAAATAAACATAGGCCCTCCAAAGTATTTTGTTGAAGGAAACAACTGTGGTGTTGATGACAATGGGCTCCCAGTATTGCTCACTGACCAGGATGAAAGTTTACCACTGTTTGAAGATGTTGATACAGAGTTTAATGATGTGAACGTTTCTTCCCTGAATGATGAATGCAAATCTTCACATGTGTCAGACAAAACTTGTATAAACGAAATGGCACTGGTATCTCAGTTCTTAATTTCTGATGAACTTTTGTTAGACAATAATTCTGAAGATCAAATTATCTGTGATACTAATAGTTGGAAATCTCATGACGATTTGACAGGAATACTTGAGGAAAAACTGAAGGGTGATGAATATGTTCTTGACTCCTCTAAGGATTTATTTTCTGTTAACTTTGATTTAGGATTTTGTATTCCAGATTCTGATGATGAAATATTAGAACATGCATCACATACAAATAAGAATAACATTTTAGATGATCCATCTGGAAGGTGTTTAGGTATCAAGGAGATAAGTGATGCAAATTATGTTTCAAATCAAGTAGTAATACCAAGAGATCATGTTGATAGTCCTACAAGTAGAACCATTACTATCCCATCAAGTGAAGATAAGCGGAGTCCAACTTCTGCACGTTTTCCATTGAGTACAGCAAAAAATAAACAATTCATGTTGCCTGGTTATTCTCAGTTTGCTTTGCCAGTAGGGGAAAAAGTTATGAGTACACCACTTTCTGAATCAAACACACTGAACTCTAAAAAGAGAAAGGAAATGCCTAGGATGCTAGATTCCAATAAGGCAAAGGTAAATCTACAGAGTGTCAAAGAAACATTGGATTCAACTTTTGATGATTCAGGACTTTCTATAGGAAAGATTAAAAATGGGGAACAAATCAATCTACATCAATCCTGTCATTCTGCTGGAGGTAAGATTTCATCTTTATAAAACAAATCTTTCTAGAATAATTACTCTAGATAATTTTTAAAAATGTACTTTCTCAGTATGTGGTGTTTTGAATTAGATAATTGATGTATTATATATCTGAGCCTTCAAATATTTGCTTTAACACCTTTATATTTTGTTATTGGATGAAATCATTTTTTTTTTGTCTTTGTCATATTTGCATCAAAACATTTCCAGCATTGTACTTAACTACTAACCATGGGCAATATAATTATGAATACATATAGGGTGTCCTCAAAAAATGTATACACAAAAAAAGTGTAATTTAAAAGCCAGTGTTTATTAAAATACATTTCATTTTCAAAATGTAATAGAATCTACAGACACTCTATACATTTTTTGGGATACCCTGTGTAAGGGGATTACTTATTAGAGTACTTAGTATTTTTTATTTCACGTAATTGAAATAGAGGATTTAAGGTCATTTGTCATGTTAGGTGTATACAAAAATAGTTCATTAAAACACCACTAAAGTAGTTAAAAGGAAAGCTCTCTGGAATTAATTGGTTATTATAGCTGAGCCCTGCATTTAACTCTAGCTTCCTTAGAAGGTAATGAAAAAAGAAAAACTAGTTGGATTATAGAATGCCCATTTGCAAAAAGGATTTATTCAAGTTTATCTGTCTGGGTAGATGTTTTATTGTTAGTGTCAATAGAAATTTACTGTGTCGATTTGTATTAGTTTTTTATTGCTGTGGAACAGATTACTCCCTGAAATTTAGTGGCTGAAACATTTATCTCACAGTTTCTGTAGTTTAGGAATTCACGAGTTTCTTAATTGGGTGATTCTAGCATAGGATTTCTCAGGAGGTTATAATCAAGGTTTCACCTGGGGTTGCAGTCATCTGAAGACTTGTCTGGGCTTGGACAGTCTGCTTTAAAGATGGCTTGTTCAAAATGGGGCGAGGTGATGGGAGGCGCACAGGAATCTCTAGTCCACAGCAATTCTAAAATCCAGCAGAGCTGGGGTCAGATGTTCCTTGATTAGGATTCAAAGCCTGGGAATAATTCTCCATGGTTTTTGGCTTTGTCCTCTGGATGCTTGGTAGCATTCTTTTTCTTTTTTTTTTTTTTCTTCAGAGTTCAGCTTTATATTGAATGTATTACAAAAGAGATGTAGTCAAAAAGACCAAAGCCCATGTCATCATCAGACTCCTCAGATTCTTCTTTCTTTGCTTCCACTTTCTTCTTCTCAGCTGGATCAGCACTTGAGGTAGCATCCTTTTTCATAACAGAAAGCATCCGTGGAGTTTTCTCAGCATGCTTTCTTTTAGTAAAAATTTGGGAATCCAGAGCCCTCTTTTTATTTTGTCCTGTCACTGCCTTTTTTAGTTGTAGCTGGCTGTGCTTCTTCCCATATAATTCTCATAAATTTTTGGACTTCTTATCAATCTTATTGGGATACATTCTGTTAGACACTGGCTTGCCCACAAATCTTTTGGAGCTAAGTTCTCTACCTTGGGTTTCTGCTGAGATGTCTTGAGGTAGTTGTTTAATCTTCTTAGATTAAAGAAGGCCTGTTGGAAAGGATCTGTTATAAGCATTCTAAAATATTTAGAGGGCCTTTTATCTGACTGAATGGTACTCTGAGGCACCACCTCTGGTCTTTCTTAAGTCTTAAAGCATTTACAGTTATACCCTCAGCTTCATCTGAACAATCTTTTCCTGGAAGCCCTCTAGATTACATCTTTACCTGAAGATTTTGTAGTTTAACACTGTTTGCCAGCCAAGAAGCTGGGAATTTTCAAAGCCAGCAAGTCTGTTTCATGTTTAATTGTCCTTTCTTTAGTTTATCTCTCTCTTGCAATTTACTTGAACAGCAAGAAGCACAGATGATAACTTAAACATTTTGTCTAGAAATTTCCTTAGCTAGATCACCTCATTCATTAGGCTCATTTTCTACTTTCTGTTACTGAAAGTTGCTAAACTTTCTGGCACTACATAAAGGATTCTTTCCTCCAATTTCTAATAAAGATTTTCCTTACTGTAACCTCTTACCCATAGCCTCCTCAGTAGCTGCTAATCTTCCTAGAAATTGTTCCTATAAACAATTCCTTTGAGTCTCTTCAAGCTTTCAGTAAAACTCTTCTCAAAAGTTTTTTCAGCTTCTGCCCCCAATCTAGTTATAAAGCTCCTATTGTTTAGATTTTTGGTATGGTAATTCACCATTTTCAGGTACCACAATCTGTATTATTTCTCTACTGCTGCGTAACAAATGACCGCCCTCCCCCCCAAATTAATGGCTTAAAACAACAAACATATTTCTGTGGACCAGAAATTTAAGAGTGGCTTAGTGAGTGGTTTTGGCTCAGGATATTTCATGAAGTTATAGTCAAGACATTGATCAGGGTATAGTTATCTGAAGGCTTGGAGGATCACTTTGCTCTTGGTGGGAGGCCTTGGTTTCTTGTCCCATGGGCCTCTCAATAGGGTTCCTTCTTTTTTTTTTTAAATCCTCACCCGAGAATATTTTTCCATTATCTTCAGATAGAATGGAGGGAGGGTGGGAGGGAGGGAGAGAGCAACATTGATGTGAGAGACATTGATTGGTTGCCTCCCGCATGACTCCAACCATGGCTGGGGACTGAGCTGCAACCGAGGTACGTGCCCTTGACCGGAATCAAACCCTCGACTCTGGTCCGGGGGCTGACCCTCTGACCGCTGAGCCAATCCGGCCAGGGCGGGGTTTCTTCTTGTATCTTTACATCACAGCATCTGGATTCCTCCAGAGTGAGTGATATATAGACAGAGCAAGGATGAGGCTGCAGTAACTTTTATGACCTAGACTCGGAAGTAACACACCTTCATTTCCATTATATTCTTTTGTTAGAAGCAAGTAACTAAGCCTCCCTGACACTTAAGGGGAGAGAAATTCTGATTCAACTCTTGAAGGGGAGACGTATCAAAGAATTACGAACATATCTTAAAACAATGATAAGGCTCTTACAGAAGGTTTCATAAAGACACAAAGAAGTGTTTTCAATCAAAATTTTATGAAAGGGCAGACTTAAAGCTTTGCTTAAGTACCTGAATATTTAAAATGTCTTATTTCATACAGGAGAGTTTTGTTTTTAGCAATCTTTTCATTCCCCCAGATGTGTTGTTTTAGTTAACATTTTGGTGAATATCTTACCAATGTTCAATTTCATGCTGTGCACCAAAACATATGTATATGTCCATATATATACTACATACATACATACATACATAAAGCTTTTTATATATATTGTTTTACAGCCTGCATTTTCATGCTTTAACTTGTTCAGCTAGAAAGAGAGTAAGACACAAAGGGCGGGAAGACTACCATAGGTTTTAGAGATGAATTCTAGAACCAGTGACTAATAGAATTATGTTTTATACTCTTCTGTCCTCTTTTCAGTTAATTTGTAAAATTGAACCTGAGTCGAATATATGTTTATTGGCAAAAGTTATCATCTCTTAATTTTCTCAATGGCACTGTTTTATTTTTCTGTCTCTTCTCATGCTGAGTTTTTGATGAAACTTCTGAAAAGGTGTCTTTTTTGAGAGTACGTGTTGAGATTGACAGAAACAGTTCTTACGGTACCATCAATAAAACAGGTAATTGTAGTAGGATAAACTTAAATCTATTGACCAGATTCATTATTTTTAAATACATTTTATAGATGAACAATTAACAAGCAATGAAAGTGAAGGTGATGAGATTTTCCGAAGAAAGAGTAAAAAAAAAAAAGGAAATGTTTTGGAATCCCCCGAGGTGAGTCATTCAGTAATCACAATAAATGTGATCATATAAAGGCTTTTTCTTTCTCCTTACATCTTTTTATTTTTTGCTTTTTACTTTATCTATCTAGGATCAGAAATGTAGTGAAGTTGATTCTCCGCTTCATGCTGTAAAAAAACGCAGGGTTCCTCCAAAGAAAGTAAGTACATAAACAGATAATGTATAGATAATATATAGTAATGTATAGTAATTCAAATTCTTTTGGAATAAATACTATAAAAATAATATGTGTATAGGTGAGTGTAGGTACATTTTATCTTACAGGTATATAGTTAACAGAAAAATAGATAGCAAATTCTATGTGATTGGCATTTCTATTTTAATTTTATAATTGTTTTAAAAACTATCTTTTTGTCAGTACATGTCAGCAATTCAGCAGATGTTCATTAAATACCTACTGTGTATCTACTGTGTAAGATGCTGGAGATACTGTAACAAATATGTCCTGGAACTGTCTTCAGTCACCTACAGTCTATTAGGAGAGAAAGATAAATAAGTGGATAATTTCAATAGAATCTTTTAAGTTGAGTGATAAGAAAAGATAACCCCTTAGCCTAGACCTTGGGAGCTCTGGTAAGTTTCTTGAAGTTAAAACCTTATTAAATCTTAAAGCATATGTGGCCTTAGGCAAGAGAAGGGAGAAGGGAAGGTGTTGTCAACAGAGTGAACAGCTTAAAGAATGACACACAGTGGGGAAACAACAACTCTTTATTAATTAGATTGTAACTATAAAGATTGCCAGGAAGTAAAATTGGAGAAAAATCTGGGTCCGTTTTTGGAAGGCCTTATTCTTTCATTTGCTTACTGAGTGGGTTTGAAAGGAGGAAGGAAGGAGTCCAGTATGAATCTGGTTTTTGTCTTGAGCTCTTTCGCAAATGTGTCACAAACCTGGAGAAGACAAGAAAGAGCTAAGTTTAGTGTTGAACATGTTTGAGTTTGAGGTTTCTGTTTGATAGTGAAGTGTCATGGTCTGGCAGGCATTGGTGACTGTGTGGATATGAAGATTGGGTAGGAGGCAGGTCTTACAGTGAATGATACTCATTTGTCATCAGCTTATAGGTGATAACTAAATTTTGAGATTAGGAAATCTGGTGTGTTTTAATTCTCTAATAAAATCTAGGATAATTTGTGCAAAATTAATAAAAATGCAATCAGTCCATATTAACTTTGTATACTAATATAAACAAGAAAAGTCACTTTAATTTGCTACCTTAATTAGAATATCAGAAATGAATTAAAATATTGATAACATGATCAGTCCATTTAAAATTTTTTTTTCCTCTTTGATTTTAGAGAGAGAGGAAGGGAGAGAGAGATAGAAACATCGATGAGAGAGAACATCGATTGGCCGCCTCCTACATACCCCTCACTGGGGATTGGGCCCACAACCTGGTCATGTGCCCTGACCAGGAATCGAACTGGTGACCTCTTGGTGCGTGGGTCAATGCTCAGCCACTGAGCCACACCAGCCGAGCAATGATCAGTCCATTTTAAACTAAAATTTCTATCAATTGAAATTTTATTGATAAACTTTTTGATTCTTTTGATTGGTTTTATATTATTCTGTAAAAGATATAAGGCCTCCTAGTCAAAATATGCTTTTCTTATATTAGTTTCTTGGTTTGAAAAGACTCCTGTTCGTTTGGACTGATTCTGATACCTATATTTACAGACTTAATTATATTTTGTGAAGCTTTTCAGGATCTTCTAAAGGAAACAGTTAAATTAAAAATACAAGTTTTCATGTAATGCTAAATTGAATGAATATTATACTAGTATTACATATATTACTTAATTTAGTATTTTAGTACTTATTATCAATTGTTAAGTATTATGTATTTGTTATAGAGTTCTGAGTTGTGAGAGCATTTTATTTTCCCAACAAGATTAGGAAATTAAGACACAATAATCCAATTATATTTTCTTATGCAATAATTTTTTTGAATTATTATAGTTAGAATTATCATCTAGTGATGAGAGTGAGGATTTTCTTGAACAACACCCACAACTAGAAGACTTCAAGGGTTGTAACAGGAATTCTAAAAGAAGCATCAAAGTCCAAAAGAAACAGAGTCACCTGAAGGTAAACTCTTTTTAGTTTGTTATTTATATAGATGTATATATACTATACATGTATTTAAAGAACATTAGATTTTACATAGAAGTAGATTTTTCTCTATAATTTCTTTATAGAAAAGTAATTCCAAAGTTCAGAAATAATTTTACCCTAATTTTACTTTTTTAATTGGAATTAAAATCTCAAGGTGTGATATTTTTGTTTCTTTTTGTGTTTTGAAACTATCTTGCAGTGTTGTGTTATTTTGAATAACTAAATGGAGAAACTACTGTATTGAGAATTTAAGATTCAAATTGAAGAAAATGTGAGACAGAAATCTGAGTTTTAGAGTATTTGCTGTTTTGTTTTTTAATTTTATTTTACTTATTGATGTTTTGAAAGAGAGAGAGAGAGAAACATTGATGTGAGAGAGACGCATTGATTGGTTGCCTCCTGCACAACCCTGGCTGGGGCTGAGTATTGCACCTACAACCCAGGTACATGCCTTTGACTGGAAATTGAACCCATGACCATTTGGTGCATAGGCCAATGCTCTAACCACTTAACACACCAGCCAGGGCTGATCAGTCCTTTTGTGGTGCAGTACTTTCCTGGCAAAAATTAAAATAGCTGGAAGACTTGGGAAACTTTATGCTTATTTAAAAATAAAAGAAAAACATTCAGCAAGCTGACATGTTGACTTGTACTTATTTTACTTATAAGAATTATCAGAAGAAATTTAAATAGGTATGCTACTTATCAAGTCTTATTGCAGTTTTCTATTTTTATGTTTTGGTCTTAAAAAGCTTTGGCATGAAATCCATTTTCCAGAACTATCTCCAATTATTTAAGGAAAATAAATGATTTTCTCATCAGTATCGTCTTGTTTTCTAATTTGTCTTAGCTTGTAGCTAGGAAGTTTTTAGATGATCAAGCAGAACTTTCCGAAGAAGATGCAGAATGTGTTTCATCAGATGAAAATGATGAGTCAGAAAATGAAAAAGATTCCTCATTACTTGACTTCTTAAATGATGAGACCCAACTTTCACAGGCTATAAATGGTAAATGATATGATGATGCTTCTTTTTCTTTTAATTTTCAATGCTTTTAATGTGGTTGTAGTTAAATATTTTAGTTACTTTGCAAAGAACCTTGACTGGAAAGGGAATTAAATTTGGTACATGTGAAATATTTAGTCATTTTTATTCAAATTCTCTAATATTTGCTTTATTTTAGATGTGGTTGTTTATAGGCTTTTGCTCATTTGATTATTTCTCTCCAGAACAACCTGGCTGACCCAGTGTCAAATGTTTATTTAACAAGTATTTAGTGCCTACTGTGTGCCTGGTACTATGTAAGGTTCTTGAGAAAGCTATATCAGTGAACAAAATGAACAAAAATCTCTGCCCTTAACATTTGAGTGGAAGGAGACAAACAATACACATAATAACTAAATTATTTAGTATATGATAAGATGAAAAATTTATAGAGAAATGAAAAATTTATAGATTTGGAGTGTCAGGGGTTAGGGGGGTTAATAATGGACAATTATTAATAATGGACAATTGTAATTTTATGTAAGGTATTGAGGGGTAGATCTCATTGAGAAGGGGGCATTCATCACACTCCAGAAGATGATGAAGTGTCTAACAATGTGGATTGTGAAAACCAGCTGAGACACAAAGCTGCATTTATTAAATTTGCCGAGGACGGGAGATCTACTTTTGGTAAATACTCTCTCCAAACAATGCTGGAGCAGGTCTTATACTCACTACATTAAGAGAAGACAACTCAGATTGGCTGTAATAGAAATAGGAAACATTCTGTTGGGCTTTTCCGTGTTTTGATCTTTTACAGATCTTGCCATTTATTCTGCTCTTGCAATCCCTGGTATGATATAAGACGGCAAAATTTCCCAAGGTCCATGCCTTCATTTTATTTATTTTTTTAATCACTTTTAAAAATTGATTTTAGAGAAAGAGAGAAAAACATTGATTTGTTGTTCCACTCATTTATGCATTCATTGGTTGTTTCTTATATGTGCCCTGACCGGGGATCGAACACATAACCTTGGTGTATCAGGACAGTGCTTTAACCGACTGAGCTACCTGGCCAGCGTGATCCACGCCTTTAAAGAAAAAGGGTCTCAAAGACAAAGTTTTCAGTGCTATGTTGTTGATACTGACATGACTTACAGAATAAGGTTTTCTTAGTGTTAACAGAAGTGGCTGTTGCAGGTTTACAGTATAATCTGGTTGGAGAATGTTGATGCATAGACAACAACCAGGATAAAGATCCTGAGGCAGGAATGTGCCTGGCATGTTCAAGGAAGGCATTGTGCCTAGAATTGAATGACGAAGAGGGGGAGTAGTAGCAAGTGAGATCAGAGGGGATGAGCAGCCAGCTCATGATTTGACTTATTGCGGTAGTATCACTCTAGTTTCTGAGTTGAGGATCGCCTTTTGGGGAGCAAAAGTGGAAGAAGAGACCATTTAGGAGGCTATTGTAATAATTGAATGAAGCAGTAATAGTGATTTCTACCAAGGTGGTGGCAGTGAGAGTGACAGAGATTGGATTTTGGATATGCACAGCTGACAGGTTTTCTGATGGATTAGCGATGAAAGAGGAGTCAGTGGGCTTGAGAAACAGGAAGGGATTAGTTCTTGCTATCTGATATGGAAGGCTGCCTGTGGGATGAAGAATAGATCTGAAACTCCATTTTAGACACAGTATGTTTGAAATATGTAGGATTTCAAAGTTTTTTGTAAGCCTCAAAATTCACATCTTTTTTCATGTTTCATTTCTTAAGTACTCTTGCTATAACTTTTAAAAATGAGAGGACTATGAACTTCACATGGTTTATGCTTAGTGAAAAAGGCCAGATTCAAAAGGTTATATACTATATACTTTGATTTATACAATATTCTGGAAAATATAAAACCATAGGGACAGTAAATACTAGTAATACTATTTACTACAGTAAATAGATTAGTGGTTCCATAACAATGCATTTGTCAAGACTCAGAACTGTACCCTAAAGAGGATGAATTTTACTGTATATATATTATACCTTAAAAAAGAAAATCTGAAAGCTCCTTGACTTTGAGTCCTCCGAAACAGTAAATGGGAAGTAAGGGTCTCACTAAGTTTGTAGGGATTTAGCATGAGTCAGGAGGATATCTAATAGTTGAAGCTAGCTAAGTGAAATATTACTCAAAGAAAAATTTATACATCTTATAGTCATCAAATTAGCAGTTATCCCTCAAAAGAACGAATGTCAATTAATTTAATCACCTCAAAATGTGTGGGAAAATGGGAAACAAAAATAAAGTTGCTTTCTGATTATAACCTTTAAAATATAGGCATAGATAAAAACCCCTGTTTTTTAGTTTTTGACTGAAAATAATGAAACATACATACTATTGTGTATGGCTTTTGATGTTTTTGAAGGTCTTTTTTGGAGGGGGCTGGATTTCTTGTGTTTTACTGAATACATTCTATAAATCAGGTACAGTCCTCAGGGCTTTGTATACATTTATTTTTCTTGAAAAGGTAGAGCACTTAAATAAATTGTCCGTGATCATCCAACTGGATAGTCTGGTTTCAAAGGCAAAATGTCTGACTTTTCATTTTAAATCATTGTTTTTAGACATCTTTTTATATATTAAATACCTTTGTATAAAAGAATTCTACAAGGTTTGAATTGTGAATTTTGGAATAGGTCAAAGTTAAATACTTTTCTAGTTTTCATTTAAATAATTTTGCTATTTGAAATTCTTATTATGTTTATACAGATTCTGAAATGAGAGCTATTTACATGAAATCTTTGCGCAGTCCATTGATGAGCAGTCGGTACAAAATGGTCCACAAGGAACATAACAACATAAACATTTTCTCACAGGTATAAACTCCAGAGATATAGTAGAGAATTTCCTGAAGGTGATGTTGAAATATGTTCCTATTAATGAAACCTCCATTTTGTTTCTAAAACTGGACTATCAGAGCTAATTGGGATAATTTCTGTCCTGAGTCAGGAAGGTGGACTAAATGAATTCTGAAAATCCTTTTAGTCCTAATTTTGATCAATTATTCTTTCTTTAATTTTAGTTAATTAGAATATACCATTAAATTATTTTCTAATTAGGAGAATGTTTAAAGGAAGTGAATAAGAACTTCATCATCTACTAGTTAAATTTTTAAAAATATGTTTGTTTTTTGTTAATCTTCACCCAAGGATATTTTTCCATTGGTTTTTATTTATTTATTTATTTATTTATTTATTTATTTATTTATTTATTTATTAATATATTTTTGTTACAAATGTTTCTCTTCCCCCCCACCCCACACCCTCCTCCCTTTCCCGCCCCTCCATTGGTTTTTAGACAGAGTGGAAGGGAGGGGAAGAGAGACAGAAACATCGACATGAGAGAGACACATTAACTGGTTGCCTCCCACACAACCCCAGGCAGGGCTGGGGATCAAACCTGCAACTCAGGTACGTGCCCTTGACTGGGAATTGAACCCGGGACCCTTAGGTCCACAGGCTGCTCTAACTACTGAGCAAAACTGGCCAGGGCTAAAAATATGTTTTATTTTTTAAACAGAGGAAGGGAGGGGGGGGGAGAGAGAGAGAGAGAGAGAGACATTGATGTGAGAGAGAGAAACATCGATTGGTTGCTCCTGTACCACCCTGACCAGGGGTTGAACCCATAACCTGGGCATGTGCCCAGACTGGGAATCAAACCAGCAGCCTTTTGGTGCACGTGGTGATGCTCAGCCAACTGAGCCAACTCAGCCAGGGCTACTAGTTAGATTTTTCATTCTTATATGTTGTGATATTTCTTTTGAAAAAAATTTTTTTATAATAATGTTAATTCTAAAAAGTATAGATTATTTTTTATTTATGAATAACATTTTTATATTAGTCTTATTTGTTTATAAATTGCCATGTTTAGCTTGGTAATATGCTCATTCACATCTCTGTACTTCCACTGTATTTATTATATAGCACTCTAATGAGCAATGTATCACATTGCTTATAAATTACTGTTTATTTTTCTGGCTACCTGTACTAGACTGTTAATTTCTGGAAGGTAACTCATTATATTTTTCATCCCCCAAATCCCCACTTTCTTCCATAAAGGATATATACTCAGTATATGCTAGTTGAACAAATGACTGAATTCATAAAATAAGTGAAATAAATATTGATAAAGATCTTGAATACATTAACTACATGCTGATTTTATGAAAGAAATTTGTAATTTCTTATTTGTATTTTTACTGTAGATTCCTGAGCAAGACGAAACCTACTTAGAAGACAGTTTTTGTGTTGATGAAGAGGAGTCTTGCAAAAGTCAATCAAGTCAAGAAGAAGTGTGTGTTGATTTTAATTTAATAACCGAAGATAGCTTTGCAAGTGGGAGTAAAAAATATAAAACGCGACGTGCATTAAAGCTAAAACAAATGAAGATGAGACAGAATTGTGCACGTTCAAAAAAGAAATTATCCAGAATTATTTTACTGGATGATTCAAGTGAGGAGGAAAACAACGTAAATGATACAAGAGAATCCAATATTGTGGTTAACCCAAGCACTGTTACAAAGAGCGAACAACAGGACCACTGTTTGAACTTAGTGCATTCTGGGTCTTACTTGCAGTCCAAGGGCCACTGTAAACCAATTGTTAATCAATTGCCAAAGCAGAAACAACAATCACCACTTAATTTAAAGGATGTGCTTTCTGATGTCTCAGACGCCAAAGCTCAGAGCCGTAATGAAAGTGGATCTGTCTCACCATCGTTCACTGCTGTCGATTCACAGAAAGACTGTAGAAAATTTCCAGTTCAGTTGAAGGTATGGATCAAAGTAGAGGAAAAAGCCTTCCTATGTTTACCAAAAGGTGTTTCTGTTTTGTTTTGCCTTCTTTCTTATGTGTTTTGTGTTAAATAACTAGGTGAAAGAAAAATTAGCTAATGTTGAAATTCTTCAAATAAGAAAACACACCAAATTTTATGAATCATTCATATATGAGTGTTTAGGTTATAATTTTAAAAATATGTTACTACTTTTCTTAACAATGCTCTGTAAGGAAACTTGCTGATTTTATGGAAAGGCTGTAGGAAAATGAGCTTTCTGCAAGATAAAAGTAACAGCAATTACATGCTCAGAACTAGGCCCCCCACCCCGGGCCTCCACCCAGATTTACTTTTCTTTCCCCTACTGAAGGCTTCAGGTGTGACTCTCATCTCTGGACTGGGGAGAGGAATTTAGGGTACCGCCTAATTTCCTTCCTTCCGGAATGGCCAAGGAGTCCAGTTTCCAGCTTCTCCCTGTCTTGCTATTGCTTAAATAATCTAAAAACATTTATTTTTTAGATTTTATAGTTAAGTAGTTCTATTAAAACAGGGATTAAAGTCATAGTAAGAGGAATCCCTTAACTGCAAATATTGATTTATTTCCTTGATTGTTGTTTAGGACTGAGACCTAGATCTAGACCTCTGTTTCTCTTTTACTAGGTGTTTCAGTCCACTCTCCCTTACAGTATGCTCCAATGTCTACACAACAGCTCTCAAATTGGCCAGTTTTGTTTAAAAAAATGTTTTTATTGACTTTCTAGGGAGGGAGAGGAACATCGATGTGAGAGAAGCACTGATCAGCTGCCTCCTGCACGCCCCCTACTGGGGATCAAGCCCGCAACCCAGGAATGTGCCCTGACCGGGAATTGAACCGGGACCTTTCAGTCCATGGGACAATGCTCAATCTACTGAGCCACACTGGCCTGGCATCAAATTGGCCAGTTTTATTTTTTATTTATTTTATTTTTTATACTTACCCGAGGACTTTTCTCCATTTTTGTTCAGATAGAGTAGGAGGGAGAGAGAGGGAGAGAGAGGGGGAGAGAGAGAAACATCGGCGTGAAAGGGGCACATCGAGTGGCTGCCTCCTGCATGACCCGAACCAGGGCCAGGGACGAATCCCAACTGAGGTACGTGCCCTTGACCAGAATTGAACCCGCGACTCATTGGTCTGCGGGCCGATGCTCTAACCGCTGAGCCAAACTAGCCAGGGCCAAATTGGCCAGTTTTAGATTGTCCCCAGGCTTTTATTGCACAAAGTTATTTCTTGAAGGTATAATTAGGATAAAGTTAACTAGATTAAGTAACTCTTAGATTGGAGATCAAGAAAGTACTTCATTTCTCTGAGCCTCAGTTTCTTCAGCTGTAGTGTAAAGATAGTAATCCCAAGGGTCCAGGTAGGTAATATATGAACAATAATTTGAAGCCTGGTAAGCACTGTCTGCATTTCTGCTTTGGCATGTTCTAACTGGAAAATAGATATAGGCTAGTAATACTTTGAGGACTGTGAAAAAGATAAACAGATTTTAACAGAAATGTGTTTAAAATTTTATTGCTATATCTGATACTACAATTCCATATAGTATGATTCTTTTCACTTGAAATTAGAAAGGGAAAGAATTTGAGATACATTTGAGAAGACAGAACATAGACATCTGTCAAAAATGATTATGTATTAAAAATTTTACATTTACTTTGTAATGTATATTGCAAACTGCATTCCTTGTCTGTCATTTACATTTTTTTGTTTGTAGTTGTTTTTGCCATAGGGAGACGTAACTTTTTTATACAGTCCCAATTTTTTTCTTTATAGTTTCTGACTTCAGTATCATGTTTAGAAAGCCATTTTCTACTCCAAGATAAGTACATATTTCTGGTATTTTTTGTTTGTTTTTAGTGGCCATTTCTTCCTTCATTATATTTATTCTTTTTTGTGTTTTAAATTGAATACTGAAGCCCTGGCCAGTTTGGCTCAGCAGTTAGAGCGTTGGCCCATAGACCAGAGAGTCCCAGGTTCGGTTCCCGCTAAGGGCACATACCTCGGTTGCGATTTGTCCCCGGCCCCGGTTGGGGTCGAGTGGGTGGCAACCAGTCAATGTGTCTCTCTCACATCCATGTTTCTCTCTGTCTCCTCCTCCCTCTCGCCCTCCCACTCTATCTGAAAATAAATGCAAAAATGTCCTAGGGTAAGGATGAAAATAAATAAATAAATAAATAAATAAATTAAATAAATAGAATAGAATAGAATAGAATATTGAATATATTTTAAAGATTATTTCTGTGTGATTAGGACTTCCACCTTTAGATTAGGATGTAGGAAGCTGCAAAGAGCTTTGTTCCTTTATGTGTAACGACAACAAAAATCCAGATAGTCTACAAAATCTTAAGTTTATTTGATTTTTATGGAGCTGAGGTTGCAGGACAACCAATTAGTCTGATATCTAAGGAGAGACAAGTAAGTGCCTTCACTGAGAGCCTTGCTGAATTGGGAGAGTCACTGGGCACAGTACAATCTGGTAAAAAGAATTCAGCAAAAACTTGAATGAATTGCAAAAGGCAATGGACTAGCATGAGAGTTTCGAATCCCTGGGAGTTGCAGAAAGAAGAGGAATTTGTAACCAACCATTCATGGACTGTTCTTCACAGACTCATCAGGTGTTCATAGGAAAGACAGAATCAGAGAAAAGCATTTTCCTGCTGCAGGCTTTGGGGAAGTGATCAACAGTTACTGTGGAAAAGGCACCAAACTTCATCTGGTTCCTTCTCCCCTATCTCCCCTATGGAACAAAAAGCTTTAAGCCACTAGGGATAGAGCAGCAAACCCTATAGCCCTTAGGGCTTAGGTGAAGACCCTTTGCAGATAGAGGAAGGGCACAACAAAAAAATTCTCTACACCGGAGAACAGGTCAGGAAAACATCTTGGGCCTAGAACATTAGAGATCTCCAATCCCTAGCAGGCAGGGCAAAAGCACTGAGAATGTTCCACCTCTGAGGCTGAGACTCAAGTCTGCCCAAGATAGGCTGAACCAGGACAATAGAAAAGACCCCCATACCCCCCATCCCCCCCCCACACACCGCGAAACATGATTCTCCTAGTGCTCCCTCCAATCAGGCTAGCAAGCACTGAGTAACAAATAAAAGGAGTCTACTGACTGAACAGCTATGGGAAGAGAAGCTTTCTGAGGCTCAGGCTCACAGAGGACCTAAAGCTGAGAGAACATTTAGAATAATTATCTGGCGATCCAGCTCTCACCCTAAATATAAAGTAACACTACCAAGTTTAAAGCCTCTGGTTGTACCTAAAGTAATCATAGCAATAAGAAAACCCAAACCCAACTCCATTTTTGACTAGATTTACTCCACCCCACACACTAAGGCTAGCAAAAGAAAGGCGTACCTGTTTCTGGGCATACATACTGTTTGCCTCAATTACTGCTGCCCTACACAAGATGTTTGGCTTTCAATCAAAAGTTACAAAGTGCATAAAAGAAAAAAACCACATTCCTTAAGAACCAGACTCCCATATTACCTATCAGAATCAGACGGAATTTAATATAGCCAGGATTTATATGTTAAAGGTTGTAGTGGAAAAGTTAAACAAAAATGCATGGAGAGGGAATATCACTGAGAAATGGAAAATATAAAGAACCACCAAGTGGAAATGTTAGAAATGGAAAGCATGGTAAGCGAGATGAAGAATACCAATGGGCCCATCAGTAGACTCAGTACAGCCATGGAAAGGACCAACAAATTTAAAGCAAGGACAATAGAAATTACCCAATCTGGAACACACAGAGTGAAAAAACAAACGGAGCGTCCAAAAGCAGTGGGACTGTATCAACAGTCTAAGATACATGTAATGGGAATTAAGAAGGGAAAACAGGATAAGAGATATATTTGAACAGGCAGTGGCTGAGAATTTTCCAAAATTAATGAACATTGGTATACAAGTATATGAATCTGTTTTCACTACTTTTGGAAAGTGATTTCACCTAGAAGTGGAATTACTGGGTCATATGGTAATTTTGTGTTTAACTTTTGGAGGAATCGCCAGTTTCCCATAGTGGCTATACCATTTTACATTCCCACCAGCAATGTACCAGTTTTTTCATTCTCATCAACACTTATTACTCCCCACCCCACACACACCCTTTTTTAAATTGTAGCCATCCTGCTAGGTGTGAAGTGGTGGCTTGGTCCTCACTTTGGTCATGTTGAAGGAAGGAAAAAAGAGTATCAGCAAAGAAAATCAACTTCAGTTTTATGGCGCTATTATCTGTTTAACCTGATCATGCTTGATGTTTTCTCCTTTTTCAGGTTGGTACTCTGGAAAATTCTAGCACTTCGACAGCTTACAGTTCCGATTCAAGACCACGTCTGGCTGGCACACATGCTTCTCCAAGACTGCCACAGGAAGGCCAGAGAACTTGTATTCTTGTAGACAGTTGTGAAATCACTTCTGGTCCAGAAGTAATTTCTTCCCTAAGAGCAGTTCATGGCTTCCAGGTAGAGGTTTGTCCTCTTAATGGTGGTGATTACATTGTGAGTAACCGCATGGTGGTGGAAAGGAGGTATCAATCTGAGCTGTTAAACGGTGTTAGTAAAAACAAGTTCATCGACCAGATCCAGAACCTGCAGAGCATGTTTGAAAGAATATGTGTGATTGTGGAGAAGGACAGAGAAAAAACAGGTTTGTATTTTTAAATGTTTTTGTGTGTAAGAAACCTATTAGTTTATTCTTCTATTGTCAGGATGGGGGAAGCTCTTATCATACCTGACTCATGAATGTCGTTTCATACAGTATTTACCTGTTTTTCAATAGTCATTCTGTTTAAATGCAGCTTATGAGAATTGAAGGGTGATGAATTGAAGACAAGTAAACCAATCATAAGTCTTTTTTCAGGAGCCCCAGGAAGAATGGGGGCCTTAAAGAAGGCAGTGGTGGGGAAGAAGGATTCAGGTTTAGGAAGCAGGATTAGCAGGAGTTGGTGGAATTATTCTTAAACTGACCAATTTCTTGGTTACTGGACAGTTAGGTAGCGGTGCTGTTTATTGATACGTATTATAAATAGAAGCAGTAGGTTTGAGGGACAAAGGGTGTTCAATTTTGAACACATTAAAATTGAGTTGTCAATGGGTCACTGAAATAGATGCCTAGGATGCATTTGGAAGTACAGGATTGAAGCTTCTTTTGAGGAATTTCTATGGGGAGTCCCTGAGAATAGTTAAAAGATCATGGGATATGGAATCAGAAGATGCACTGAGTTCTGGTATCTCTACAGCTGTGTGATGTTGTATTGAAAAATCACTCCCTCTGAGGAGTGAATATACTTGTTCTACTCATCTTGTGATGTTATGAGGATTAAGTGAAATCATGTAGGGGAAAGCCACTATGGAAGAATTCAAGAATATAGTCATTAAGTAAAAGGAAATAATGTAGTTTATGTAAAACATTGATTTGGTCATTGAACAGTGTACCTTTGTATCCCCATTCGGTCACTGGTGAACCATGTGATCTTGGATGAGTCCTCTACCTTTCAGTAATCCCTTGGGTCCTCTCAGTGCTAAAATGATAGAATTTCATCTTTACCGACATATCCTTTATAAAGGAATAAAAAGGAAAATAATATATTAAAAGTTGTGGAAAGTATCTTTTCTTTGGCATATGAAGAATGCCCAAAAAAGAATATGGGAAAAGTATGAAAAGAAAATAAATGGGAAAAATAGGGAAGAAAATTAATAGGTAAGAGTTAAAGATAACATTAATGGGTGTGCAGAGTATTGAGTTACTCTTGGAATAAATACATAATTTTCTATCAGTTACACCAGTATTTAACTCTTCATCACTGCTAGCATTATAAAGAATTTTATTAGAAACTTCCTGTGTTGATTCCAATTCAAGACACTCATAAAGACAGGCTTCCCTTTTTTTTTATAATTGAAATTATAGGGAGAGAGAGGAAGGGAGAGAAACATCGATGTGAGAGAGAAAGGTGGATCAGCTGCCTACTGGGAATTGAGCCTGCAACCCAGACATGTGCCCTGACCAGTAATTGAACTGGATCTCTCAGTCCATGGGGTTCAAGCTCAATCCAGTGAGCCACACTGGCCGGGCAGGTTTCCATATTTATCTCAGATACTTGACAATCACTTTAAATCTTGATCTGTAGGGTTTCTCATTAGCTTTCTTAATGGTGATTTGGGATTTTAATAATATATAGTATTAATGATTCTAGTTAATGTAAGTTACTAATGTTTGCATTTTCCTAAATATGAAATGTTTAGGAGACACATCCAGGATGTTTAAGAGAACAAAGAGCTATGACAACTTGCTGACTGCCCTAATTGGTGCTGGAATTCGAATTCTTTTCAGTTCCTGCCAAGAAGAAACTGCACATTTGCTAAAGGAACTGTCTTTAGTGGAACAAAGAAAAAATGTTGGTATTCAAGTTCCAGCAGTGAACAGTAACAAGTGTGAAGCACTTCAATTTTATCTCAGTATTCCCAATATAAGTTACATAACTGCATTAAATATGTGTCACCAGTTTTCATCTGTGAAAAAGATGACTAACAGGTATGTCTGCTTTAATATTAAAAAATTTTTTTTTCTTTATTGATTTTTAGAGAGAGGGAGAGGGAGAGAGAGATAGAAACATCGATGAGAGAGAACATCAACTGGCTACCTCCTGCATGCTCCCCACTGGGGATCGGGCCCACAACCTGGGCATGTGTCCTGACCGGGAATTGAACTGGCGACCTATTGGTGCATGGGTCAACCCTCAAACACTGAGCCACACCGGCCAGGCTGTTTTAATATTTTTAAATGGTTACTTTTAAATGATTCTTAGAAGCATTTCACAGAAATTTTAATGTATTTTTAAAAAGGTATAGGTTAGTCCGTTAGAGTATTTCATTCAGTAGAGACTTTTCGCTTGCCAACATGTAGCAGTCACTGCACGAAGCTGAGAACGTTAGTGGGGGGAAAGACAGGCATTGTCTTTGAGCTTAGAGCTCTGAAGGGAATGAGACAGCCTTTGCACTGGATGTTGCATTTTAACACTTCTGGGATGTTTAGTTCTATAACCAGCAGAATGTTCAAGTTGAACATTCTGCCAGTTTTTATTATTACATTGCTTGAAAAGGAAGATTTTAGAAAATTGGTTAATTGAACTAAAGGCCCATCTATGAGGTTGAAATTATTGTTATATATTTTTTTTATCCTCACCCGAGGACACTTTTTTTGCATTTATCTTTCAGATAGAGCAGGAGGGAGAGAGGGAGGAAGGGAGAGAGAGAAACATCGATGTGAGAGAGACACATCAAGTGGCTGCTACCCACACGACCCCAACCGGGGCCGGGGACAAACTGCAACCGAGGTACGTGCCCTTAGCGGGAACCGAACCTGGGACTCTCTGGTCTGTGGGCCGACGCTCTAACCGCTGAGCCAAACCTGCCAGGGCTCCATTGATTTTTAGATGGAGTGGAAGGGAGGGAGATAGAAAAACATCGATGTGAGAGAGACATCAATTGGTTGCCTCCCACATGACCTCGACTGGGGGCATCAAACACAACTGAAGTTCATGCCCTTGACTGAGAATTGAACCTGTTGTCTCTCTGGTCCGGTGCTGATGCTCTAACCCCTGAGCCAAACCAGCCAAGGCTGTTTGGTGTTCTTTAAGCAAGATAATAAACTTAAGTCAAAAGTTCTAGTGTAATAATTTTTTTTTAAGAGTTTAAAGTGAAAGTGAGTTTATTAGTAAAGTGGTGAGACAGAGAGGGGGCTAGTCCACAGACAGAGCCCGTGTAATGTTTTTCTTGGTCTAATTTATTTTTCAGCTCACCTCAAGAAATATCCATGTATGCACAAGTAACTCATCAAAAGGCGGAGGAGATTTATAGATATATTCACTATGTATTTGATGTGCAGATGTTACCGAATGGTCTTAACCAAAGTAGACTGAAATCTGATGCATGATCAGACCGCTCAAGGTGCAGTTATCAAAGAACTCTCACAACACTAAATGCACTTCAGTAATCATTGTGGTTTGTGATTATCAGTTTAAAATATGTAAATAAGAGAACATTTCCATATCTATGATTTTATATTGTGTATACTTTTATTTATATGTTATATATTTTTAAAAATCTGAATTTCAATAATAATTTGATTAATTGGACTAGGAAACTATTTTTTTTGAATAATAGAAGGTTACTGAAGATGCTATTAAGAAAGTAAGAGCTAGAATTCAAAATGTATTTTGGAATTTTTCCAAAGGTTTTTGTACTGTTGTTGTCATGTTAGCATAATAGGTTGATGCCTCTGACTGCTTCCAACTTAATGGTCATCAACAATTTTTCCTATAATCTAGACTATTTTTAATGTCCTGAGTGTACATACAAATTGGATAACATGTGGGTGTATTGTTGAGATAAATGCCCCAGTAATTAGGAAAGTAGAAAGTGTTAATGAGTGTTTATCTTACCAAAGGTGACCCAATCAAGTAGCCCAATGTATAAACTCTAACCTACACTACTTTTTGTTGTTGTTGAAGTATCATATGCTAAGAAGTGAACTTCCATTGTGACCCACTATTGTGTTTGTGAGGCTATTCATTTTAAGATGGCTCCATGTTTTCATCTGCAACAGCTGAGGCCCTTCCTTCTAGTCAGACTTCCGGCCCACTTAACAGCCCTTATTTTGGGGTTGCCTTTTTTCTTGTTCCATTATTGGGTTTTTGAACCCTCACAGAAGAGCGCTTTTCTTACCTTAGACCTGGCAGGGACTTCAGAACTTACCTAATTCAAATTGCTTTTCTCTTTCCTTTCTTATCAGATGATAAAAGAGGCCCAGAAACAAGAGACTTAGCACATCTAGAACCAGATCACAAGAACTAAATACAGTTCTCTTTTGCTAAAAAGTTACTGTAATTGTGAATTTAGCTCCTTTGGGATACAATAAATTCTCAATGCTTCTGAGATCTCATATTTCTGTTGTTCAACAATTGTCCAAGCCAGTGAGAACAGAAGCTCAGTTAAGTTACTGGCTGATAGCAGTTATCAACCCATTACCTCTCAGGTTCAGCCTACCCTTCAGTATCTTGCTCTGCTATGATGGACTGGACATTTTGAGCATTTCTCCTTAGTAGTGAGCCTGATTAAGTTTTGTCAATAGAAGGAGGAAAGGGGGTCTTTCTTCTGGTTCCAGTTTGTTGTTTTGCTCTTGTGCTCCTGATACGGTGTCAGCAGAGCGTGTGGCTGGGACATCTGGTGTTCTGCCCCAGGTGTATGCAGGAAGCATGCAGTTCTTCAACAACCTCACAGTGACATGGGCTGACCACCACCTGGCAGCACCTCCCATGCAGACATTAACGTACCCAGATTCTGTGTCTACCCTTCAAGCAAAATATTTCATAAATTAACATGGTGTGAGGCACGTAGCTAGACATTTCATTTATTTATACTTGCTGTGTAGAACTCAATCCATATTTAAGCTACAGTAGCTCTCATTGGTAGCACTTAAATATCAAACCTATTGATTACCATTCCATCTTATTATTTTTCTTTGAGCCCTTAAAGTCTTTCTTTCTACTTTTAAGTCTTCTTTGGGGGTTACCTTAAACCCTACTAGGGTATATGGTGAGTGGAGGGAGGGGTCACACTTTGGTTTGTGTCAGTCTGGTATTTCAAAATTATCTTTGTTTTCCATTAAGCAGTTTAACTCCTAAAGCACCATTAACATCAAGCAGCATGTTATTATACTAAATATTGGCAACATAAGTTCTACAACTCTATTTTTTAGATCACTCTAAAATAACCTTCATTTGTTCCATCCTACATCTGTCTGTCAAGTCTTTGTGACAGAAGCAAGCATGGTAGTTTAAAGAATGATCTAACTGCACTATTCTGTTTAAATCTCATATTTCTAAAAATCCTCTATTATATAACTGCTGATTATTATTGACTAAATTCTTAAGATACAAGAAAAAGTTATCTTTTACTACAAGTTCTGGGAAAAACAAAAAACAAAACACAAATATTGTAAAAGCAAACTAATTTTATTTGAACAACCTAAATGGAGAGATAGGTAGGTGAACATGTACTGTAACCAGAGGGGAATATTCTATATCAAATTTTAAAACATAATGGCAGAATAAGCTAAAAGAAGTTTTCTCCCCCCTAAGAGCTATCTGAAAGGAAAACAATGTTTACTATGACATTAACTTGACTCCTTATACTTGAATGCTTGTCTATTCCAGTCTTTTTAATACTGAGATCAAATTTAAACTATGTCTGCATACGTAAGTCTTAAGAATGCAACAAAATCTGTTCTCTGATTTTACCTAATAAAATACTGAAACAGAAATAAATTAAAATTTACACAGGTTCAATAGATATGCCATGCCAGTCATAAGTTTTAAGAAAAACAAATGGGAGAAAAGAAAGCATATAAAATAGTTTCAACAACATATAATTTAAATATCATAGCAACTCTGGTTTATTATACCAATTGGTGAAAAATGCCAACTTAAAGTTTTTATTCTCCCCAACCTCCTCCCTTATGGATAGCAACATTTTCTTGAAACCTTTTTAAAAATCCAGTTTGGAACATGATTTTCTTAAACAGGCTTAGATGCTTACGAGACCATGAGAGACTATATATACTTTAACACAGCAAAAACAGAATTTTAGAAATATCTATACAGCAAGTAAAACAATTTTCCTTAAATTTTTGATTTTTAGTAAGCTGCAGCAATCTTCTCTAGAAGGATCTTTAGCTTTGAATACAAATACATAAAACCTTTGAAAAGGAGTCCACAATTTCAAAAGAAGCTCTGTTATGAAGAAAATGTATGTACTCCCAATGAAGGTACAAATAACTGTCTGTTCTTGATAAAATACTAGAAATATTTTCTTACTTTTACTATGCAGAATCAGAGCTTGAAAAATAATAATCTTTCTCTTCTTCATCCAAGGACTCCATAGCATTAGTAAAAAGTTTTCCAATATTAGAGTTTTCTCCTAAGAAGAGTTTAATAAAAAAAAGATTAATACATTTCTAAAAATAATTTCAATTTCAATGAAAATAACTAAGAAATAAAAATGGTAGGTCTACCCACTTGAGAGCAGTTAATTTTAGTACCATGTTAATAAAGAGACTACACTATAATAGAACTGAGGTACAAAAGAAAGATATGTGTATTACCTTTGTTAAATGGGGTTCTTCTTCTTGATGTTGGAGTTGAAAACTCATTTTCAACCTGCAAGAAGAGTTCATGTTAATAACAAAATGATATCTCCTGTGAAACCTGCCTCAAACCTAGACAAAATTAAGCATGCTTTATCCCTGGAGTACTTATAACAACACTTAATCACTTTATAATTATTCATGAAATGTCTAATTCTCTTTTAAGATGAATTTATCTGGGGCAAGAACCATGACTTATTCAGTGTTGTCTCCCACATTACAAACTAATGCAACAGCAGTTAAAGGATAGTCTATGGGCCTCTGAACGTTGCCAAAACCTACTAAGTACTTATTCCATGGACACTAGCAAACTTTTTAAATTCTCTGTACTTTAAAATCTTGCCTACAATGGTAATTTTAAACTACTGCCCTTAGCTGGTTATCTTTAAAAAAATGAAAAGAAACAATAGAAAAGAAAATATGACAGTATACCCACTATGCTTAGGGAAGTATTTTTGAAAGAAACTTTTGAGATACAAACTCGTGTTCATAGACTGTGATGTAAATATTTTTTTTTGCCTGTGAAATGAGTCAAAACACTATTACATCTTTTAGCTCTCAAAATCATTTGGTGAGATAAACCAGTATCATTATGATCCCCAGGTCATACCATACATGAAAAAAATGAGATTAGAAAGCTCAAGCAGCTTGCTTCACCACAAAGCTGGTATGGGGAGTCAAACCTTGACATCCTAACTTTGAACACTAAATCCTTTGCTCTTTCTATCTTTACACATTAGGCAAAATATTAATCTATGAAAAAATGGGGCAAAATCACAAAGATACTATAGTTTGGTGGCTCAAATTATAATCCATTTAGAAAAACAATAGTAGTAAAGATTATGTCAGAAAAACAAATAAGTTTTTAATAGGAAGGGCCCTTATGCATATATCCAATGCACTTTTTCTCATTTTGCAGAGAGCAGTGGACTAGGGTCTTGCTACTACTCAGTATGATCCATGGCTCAGCAGCAGGGGCATCACCTGGAGGTTGTTAGAAATGCAGAAAGAATCTCAAATGTACTGAATCAGAATCTAGGGTTTAATAAGATCCCTAGGTAACTCCCAGACACATTAAAGTTTGAGGAACTCTGTCAAGGCAACCCTACTATGTTAAGGTGATTCCTGGCCCAACAACCCAAAATTTTATGTTCATAAGGAATGTGGGACTGTGAAGGGGGAATCTGAGAAACACCAAGGACTCTGCCTACATCTTCAGTTATGGACTGGGGGTTTCTTTTGGAGAATTTAGTCTCCAGGCTGATTTTAAACCAAGCTCCACAGAGATCATTTCCTGTAGACAAGTGGAGCCCATAAAGATGGGATGTGATTAAGTAATCCCAATGTTTACTTTAGAGACTCTGAGGGAATTTTACTCTGGCAAGTGTACAATATAAATATTTCAACACGGGTGAGGGAGGAAGAGATGGTCATAACTTGGTAAGAAGGAATACACCTTCAGGGTATATTCCATAAACTATCATTTTCTAAGATTAGCTATTGACTTTGAGGAAATCTGAGGCAAGTTAGCTTTTCCAGAATACTTGTACACTTATCTGGATGTAAATTATCCAAAGTAAAATCAAACTAAAAATTAATTCAAGAGGATTCTCTTAATTTCTTATCAAAGGGATGTATATCACTATTAAGGCAACTTTAAGTTAAAATTTCTTCTGTGATTACACTTTAAATCTGGACCTATATGTGAAGACCTATAAATTAAGTAGCTGAATCTGAAAAAAAATTTAAAACCATTTTGAAGCTTCATGGGATTTGATGAAGTTTCTTTTCTATGACAATCATAACTCAATTAGTCTGGAATATTCCCCAATCACTGAACAGATACGCTTTTGTGTCTTGCCTGAAATGTCCTTCCCTGACCTGTACGTACTTTTCCCACCCTACCTGACTCTTTGAAAGAAAATTTTTACCATTCTCACTTTCCTCAAATGCTTTTGTCTATCACCTGCCATCTGTCATTTATAGCACTTATGTACTTACCTCACTCACAACATCATAAACTCCCACAATTTGCCATATATTATAGTTGTTCAGTAGACACACGTTGAATAAATCTGGTGTGAAGAATAGAAATACTTACTGTTTTTTTCTTGATATTGCCCCAGACAATGCCACCTTTATTTTTATGTTTTTTTTGCATGTGAAAAACATATTTATCACAATCATTCCTGTTTGAATACAAAATAATTACAAAGTCAACATTAACTACCATATTTTATTCCACAGATTGAACAGCAATTGACAAAATTAACTTAAGATGTTTTCAATGTTTAAAAAGTGCATTTTCTCCAACATTTAAGAAAAGAAAATGGTGTACCCAGGGAGATGGACAAAAAGCTTCAAACATTTAAAGGGAATGGAAATACCAAATAATATTCTAGGAAATTATGGTCTTGTTTATTGTTCATTGTCCCATTTGTGTTCTTTCCAACTGCTGCTTTTCCAAAACTCACTAAGACTGCTTATCCCTGAATTCCCTTTTGTTACACCTTTCCTCCTTTCTCCTGGTCACCTCCTTCCCTAAATCCAGATTGAATCTTAAAGTTGATACTTTAAGGATACACGTGGTGATGAAAAAACCCTTAATTAATTTATAGCTTACAACTGTGCTGAGTCTTCAATTCAGCACACAGCCTTTTATTTCTACATAGTTACATATTTCTAACATTCCCCATACCAACTATGCACTATTTTTCATTTCTTTTTACCTTATCTCTTATTCTTCTCATTTTAGGAAATAGGCTTGACTCATAATTTACAGATGAAAATTGAAGCCAAACACTATGGTTGTTTGCATTTTCCCCTACAATTCCTAGTCTTTTTTATTTTTTTTATTTTTTTATAGTAAATACCAGCTGAATACCAATTCTCAATTCTTTCTCTTGACTCCAAGGTCGTATGTGATCGATTATCCTTTCCTTCATGGCTATTTAGGAGCAACCGTAAATAAGGTACCACATGTAGAAATTCATAAATGTGTGACTGTATTAAGACATAATGTGTACCACAAACTATCTTGCATATCGCCCAAAGCAATATACAAATTTAATGCAATCCCTATTAAAATCCCAATGACATTTTAAAAAATAGAGCAAAAAAAAACATCAGATTTGTGTGGAACCACAAAAGACCCCAAATAGCCAAAGCAATCCTGAGAAAAAAAGAAAGAAGCCAGAGGTATCACACTACCTGATTTCAACAATAATGAAAACAGCATGGTATTGGCAAAAAAAAAAAAAAAAAAAAGCAGACACAGACCAATGGAACAGAATTGACAGCCCAGAAATAAAACCACATGTATATGGGCAAAAACTTTTGACAAAGGAGCCAAAAACACACAATGTAGAAAAGAAAGCCCCTTCAATAATGGTGCTGGGAGAATTAGAAAGCCACATTCAAAAAATGAAACTAGACTACAGTTTGTTCCCGTGTACAAAAATTAATTCAAAATGGATCAAAGACCCAAATATAGGATCTGAACCAATAAATTACATAGAAGAAAACATGTACTAAATTTATGGACTTTGTCACAGAGAACATTTTATGAACTTGACCTTAAAGGCAAGGGAAGCAAAGGCAAAAATAAATGAATGGGACTATATCAAACTAAAAAGCTTCTGCACAGCAAAAGAAACCAAAAACAAAACAAAAAGGCAACCAACTGAATGGGAGAGTATATTTGCAAACAACAGCTCAACACCAAATAAAACCCCACAATCCAATTAAAAATGGGCAGAGGTCTGGCCAGTGTGGCTCAGTGGTTGAGCGTCGACCATGCACCAAGAGGTTGCCAGTTTGATTCCTGGTCAGGACACATGCCCAGGTTGTGGGCCTGTTCCCCAGTGGGGGGCATGCAGGAGATGGCCAATCGATGTTCTCTCTCATCAATGTTTCTCTCTTTCTCCCTCCTCCCTTCCTCTCTCTCTAAAATCAATAAAAGAAAAAAAAGGGGCAGAGGATCTGAACAGAGACCTCTCCCAAGAAGACATACAAATGGCCAACAGATATATGAAAAGATGTTCAACTTTACTAGCTGTTAGGGAGTTGCAAATCAAAACTACAATGAGATATCACCTCACGCCGTTAGACTGGCTATTCGTAACAACACAAGTAATAAGTCTTGGAGAGATTATGGAGAAAAGAAACCCTCATTCATTGCTGGCAGAAATGTAAACTGGTACAGCCACTATGGAAAACAGTGTAGAGGTTCCTCAAAAAATTAAGAATAACCATATGTCCCAGCAATCCGTCTCCTGGGTATCTACCAGAAAATTTCGAGAACATTTATTTGCAAAGATATATGCACCCCTATTATCATTGCAGCACTATTCACAGTGGCCAAGACACAGAAACAACCTAAGTGTCCTTTGATAGATGACTGGATAAAGATGTGGTACATATATACTATGAAATACTACTCAGCCATAAGAAAAGATGAAATTCTACCATTTGCGACAACATGGATGTTGAGAATATCATGCTAAGCAAAATAAGTGAGTCAGAAAAAGCTAAGAATCATGATTTCACTCATGTGGAATATAAAACTGAAACTCATAGACAACAGTATGGTGATTACCAGGGGGAAGGAGGTTGGGGAAGGATAAGTAAAGGGTAAAGGGGACCACATTTATGGTGATGTTAAGATTATCTGAATTTGGGAGGTGGGCACACAGTGCAATGTACAGATCATGTATCATAGAAATCTACCCTTGAAACCTATATGATTTTATTAACCAATGTCACTCCAATGAATTAAAAATAAAAGTAAAGGTTGAAAAAAAAAGGTAACATGCACCACAAATATTGTTGCACAGCAAGTGAATAAGCCTAGCCAGTTGTTCAGGATCAGCGTTACATGAGTCTGTTGTCCTGTACAAGGAGATCACTTCTGAATGCTAAAAACTGTTTCATTATTTATTTTTTCTTTTTCTTTATTGATTTTAGAGAGAAAGGAAGGGAGAAAGAGAGAAACATTGATGAGAGAGAACATTGGCTGCCTCCCGCATGCCCCCCGCTGGGGATTGGGCCCACAACTTGGGCATGTGCCCTGACCAGGAATCGAACCAGTGACCTCCTGGTGCATGGGTCGATGCTCAACCACTGATCCACACCAGCCGAGCTTTTTTCTTATTTTAAAAAATGAGTTTCCTAGTCCTCCTTCACTATCTCTTGACTTGAACCAGTTCTAGTTGACTCCCTTTTTTATAACAGTTTTAAATAATGAAGTAATTTGCCCGGCCAGTGTGGCTCAGTGGTTGAGCATCAACCCATGGACCAAGAGGTTGCCCATCTGATTCCTGGTCAGGGTTCATGCCCAGGTTGTGGGCTAAGAACCCAGTGGGGGGCATGCGAGACGCAAACAATTGATGTTCTCTCTCATCAGTGTTTCTATCTCTCTCCATCATGTTCTCTGTAAAAAAAAAAAAATCCTTTTTCCTTTATTGTAAAAGTGATAACCACAACCCATATCAGTGTAATTCTATAACTTAGATATAATAGCTAGTGATGTTTATGGTCAAGAAATTTCCTTTTTCTTATGAATATGTGTTATGTAAATTGGGATCATACTGTATGTAGATTTATTTCTTAGCTTTTAAAACCTTTTACCTACTGAACATAATTCTGTCATTAAAAGTTCTTGAAAGTATGATTTTTAATTACTACATATTATTCTATTATAGGGACAAATCCTAATTTCTTTTTTTTTTTTTTAATCCTCACTGGAGGATATTTTTACATTTATCTTCAGATAGAGTGGGATGGAGGGGGAGAGAGAGAGAGAGAGAGAGAGAGACATGGATGTGAAAGAGACATCGATTGGTTGACACCTGCATGACCCCAACCGGGGCCGGGATGAACGGCAACCGAGATATGTGCCCCTGGCCAGAATCGAACCCGGGACTCTGGTCCGCAGGCCGACACTCCAACAGCTGAGCCAAATCGGCCAGGGCCAAATCCTAATTTCTTAACTTTTGTTAGTATTGGACATTGAGGTCAATTCCAAAATTTCAGTATTACGCTGTTATGTACATCTTTGTTCATACCAATGTATATTTAGGCACTTGCCTAAATCTCTTATTTTCTTAGAACTTAAATATCTTCTTTTCTTTTAATTTTCATGTGAAAAATATTTTAAATATTTTAAATATTTTTAAAACTTGATTTCAGAGTCCGGCTGGTGTGGCTCAGTGGGGGGCATACAATCAATATTGATGCTTCTCTCTCTCATTGATGTTTCTCTTTCCCTCTCCCTTAAAAAAAAAAAAAAAAAATCAAGAAAAAACATTAAAAAAAATCTTCTGAAACAAAAATTGATTTCAGAGAGTGAGGAGGGGAGAGGTTGCTTCCCGTACACGCCCCAACTGATAGAACCTAAGACCTGGGAATATGCCCTGCTTGGGAATCGAACCATCCGTGTACAGGACGATGCTCCAACCAACTGAGCCACACTGGCCAGGATAGAACTCACTAATGAAATTCAAGGGCCAAAGGAATGAATATTTTAAAGCTGTTCATTTGGCCAAAGTGATTAACAAAAGTTTTGTCCAAAATGATCCTCTTAATATACTTTCATCTGCACTAAATACTAAAAAACATAATTTGTGGATTGCTAGGGAAAAAATTATGTTTTTGCCAAATAAGTGCAAATTAAAATTCCACCAAGCTTCATGAGAGTACTGAAGACTGTATTTTGAGTCATTATCATCTGGCTTCTGCTTCTCACACCCCATGAAAGTTGTTCTTACTAGATCAGCACTGTCCTGCTTAGCTGTCAAATGTAATAGCCTATTTTTAGGCCTCCTTATCACTTTCGATCTTTTCTCTGTGACATTTTACTGTAGGCCACCCCTATTTTCCTTAATTTTATTTATATTTCAGATAGTTCCTATATTCACATAGTTCAAAATTCAACATCTCCAGAGATATCTTAGTTCCTCTCCCTAGGGATCATCAATGTCTTCAGTTTCTTATGTATCCTTTCAGAGACATTTAATTAAATAAAGCAATTATATACAAGTGTAAACCTATACACACATACATCACACCTATATACACAATGGCAACACAATTCAATGTAATTTTTTTCACTTACTATATTGTGGACATTTTATCATAATAGTACATAAAGAACTTCATTAATTTCTATAGCTATATAATGTACCAAAAGTTATTTGATTAGTCCTTTATTGATGGACATTTGAGCTGTTTTCAGCCTTTTGCCATAATAAACAATACTGCAAGGAATAGGCTGAACAGTCACAATTCTAGAAGTAGGATTGCTGGATTAAACAGCATGTGCATTTATAACTTTGATATATATTGACTGACAAACTGCTGCTTGCAGGGATTGAACTAATTTACCTTCTTGCTAGTAATTCATGAGAATGGCTTTCCTAAATTTGTAGGAGTGTTGTACCAGGGAAATTAGCCTTTTTCCTGTGATGAGTTCCATGTATTCTTTTTTCAAGTTGTCTTTTTAAAAAATTAAGCGTATTGGGATGATATGGGTTAATAAGATTATATAGGTTTCAAGTGGTCATTATAATATATCATCTATATACTGTATTGTGTGCTCACCACCCAAAGTTTAGTCTCCTCCCATCACCATATATTTGACCCCACTACCCACTCTAGTAACCACCATACTGTTGTGTGTCCCTGAGTTTTTTTGTTTTGTTCATTCATCTGTTGCTTTCTGTTTTATATCCCACATATGAGTGAAATCATGATTCTTGTCCTTTTCTGACTTATTTCGCTGAGCATGATACTCAAGATCAATCCATGTTAACACAAATGGCAGGATTTCATCTTTTCTTATGACTGAATAGTATTCCATTGTATATATGTACCACGTCTTCTTTATCCAAGCATCCATCAAAGGACACCTGGGTTGTGTCTATGTCCTGGCTACTGTGAATAATGCTGCAGTGAATACAGGGGTACCTGTATCTTTACAAATAAATATTTTCAAATTGGGGGGTAGATAAAATGAAGAGGGTTTGCTGGGTCATGTGTAGCTCTATTCTTAATTTTCTGAGGAACCTCCATACTGTCTTCCATAATGGCTATACTGATTTACATTCTCACCAGCAGTGTATGAAGGTTCCGTTTTTATACATCCTCTCCAACAACTGTTATTTGTTGTTTGTCTTTTGATGGTTTATGGTTGGCTGGTACCAGATGAACCATTTTTTTATATGGTTGACTACATTCTTTCTGTTAGTGGCTTCTGGGTCTTACGTCATAGTTAGAAGACCTTCACCAATCTAAGATTATAAAATAATTCTCCAAGGTTGCTTTAGTTATATTTTATAGTTTAATATTTTGCATGTAAAACTTTGATCCAGTTGGAATTTATCCTGACGTAAGTGTGAGCTGTGTCCCAACAAATGTACAACACCTCTGGCTTGCTGAAACTGTCCATTCCTTGAGTTCTAGGAACTATTCTTGATTTTTAAAAAATAATGACTCCCCCCCCCCCAATTTGTATTAATTTATTTTTGTTACAGATGTTTCTCCTTTTCCCCCCTAGATAAAATGACTTCTCATTACTGACATTTACTCTCTTCAACTCATGAAATGTTAAATGCTGATGCAGAGAATTACAGTATCATATACATAAATATTTACCTATTTATAGAGGCTAGCATTCCAGGACTGACATGCTGACACTCAGGAGTTTTTGCCAATGGAAAGATAACTGATGATGGAGTTGTTGGATTTCTGTCCATATTTGGTAGAACATCATCCTCTTCTTGATTGTACTGGAAATTTGGCAACTAGAAAGCAAACATTCATTATCAGCAGGCACCCCTAAAAATAAAATTCCTCATTATCACAAAATGTTTTTTGGAGGGCTGTTTTTTCTGCCTTATAATTTTCTGAGATAATGAAAAATACTAGTAGGCAGAGAACAGAGCCTTGTCCTTTAAAAAACTTAGCTTCTGTTGTGTAAAATAAAGACAATGACATCTGTTTCTAAAAGTTGTATAAACCACGGGTCAGCAAATGTTTTTTTTCTTTCCAAAAATGTTTTAACTTTTTTTTTAGAGAAAGAGAGGAAGGGAGAGAAAGAGATATCAATGTGTGAGAGAGAAACATCAATCAGCTGCCTTTTGCACATTCCCTACTAGGGATGAGGCCCGAAACCCGGGCATGTACTGTGATGGGAAATTGAACCGGGACCTCTCAGTCCATGGGACGACGCTCAATCCACTGAGCCACACCAGTCAGGCAGCAAATGTTTTCTGTAAAGCATCAGATAGTAAGTATTTTGGCTTTGTGGTCCATACATTCTCTGTCCCAACTATGCGACTGCTGTTGTAGCTTGGAAACAGCTACAGCCAACATGTAAACACTGGTCACATCTGTGTTCAAAAAAAGTTTTGCTTACAAAAAAAGGTAGTATGCTAGATCTGGCCCATGGGACATAGTTTGCTGACTTCTGTGTAAACAGAACAAAATGAAACTGTAATTCATTTACTGTTATGCTGGTACTTAATACGAACTCAAGCAGTATTAAACTTTTGTGTGTATATGTCCAATAAACAATTCAATCCTTAAGATTTTACTTACCTTTATATTAAAACCTTAGAGAAAGCAGACTTATGCCACAGAAAATGAACTACTTTATTGCTTTCTTTCTATTTTATTATCTTTGGCGTTAAAATGTTGAGACTACTGCATATAGGCCAAAATATATAGAGAACCTGAAATGATGGAATAATATAATGGGTACAACCCTTAAAGGACCACAGTTGTGCAGAGAACATAGTAAGAGCCTCAGATGGCTCCCTTAAAATACCTCCCTTTATAACCTGTGAAAGGGGGCCTAGATAATGATGTTACTAAATTATTTTAAAGCACTGTATAGCCTTTAAAAATTGGAGATGATTTAACAATAATATTTTAAAAATGGGTAGATTAAAAAGTACCCTTAATTGAGGGCTCACTAAGAACCCTCAATTTTTATACTTAATAGTCCAGCTGTCTAGATCCATCTATCTTCGCATTACTTTAATCTTAATATTCTTAACATTTATATTTAGGTTATAGAAACAGTCTAAAATTTGCACTTAAGTTATACAGTATTTTACTATGTTTATGAAGTACATTAGTGGATATATATTGATTGATTCCGTTTTTTGTTTTTTGTTTTGCTGTAAAAGATAAACCTGCAATGAATATCTTGGTGAAGATTTTTGGCTTCTTTTCCATTTTTTAGGATAAACTCCCATGTGTAGAATTAATCTTTATGGCTCTCATGTTGCCATGCTTTCTAAAAGGTTAAAACTCAACTCTGTATCTGCTGATAATATGACTGTATCAACATCTCTATCACTTTTTGTTAGTGGATATTTTCACTGATTTTTTAAAAATAATTCTGTAATTTAGAAAGTATACTCACATATAATTTCCTTTGTATTCCTCTGATCACAGGTAAAATGACCAGTTCATTCAGCCTTTCGAAATTTTCTTACCCACTTTTTTTCTGTGATCTTGACCCTTTTTATATTCCAGTAACATTTAAATGAGTTCTTTACATCATAAATATTATTGGCTTTATTTGTTGCAAATATTTTATCCTAATCATGAAGTTTTTAGTTATGTGATTTTTCATACTACAAAAATTTTTACATTCAAATCTGTCGGTCTTGTTCTGTTATTGTTTTATTACACAGTAGGTAATTTACTATGCACCAGGTAATAATCTTTTCTTATCACAGTTTTTTAAAAAAGAATTTGCCTCATTGCATATGAAAATTTAAATGTATGCATTTGGCCTATTTCTGTATTTTCTATTTGGTTCTACAAATATTATCTTTGAACCCCACTAAAGGGTAGATTCTGGACAATGATGAGAAAGGCATGTACTGGCAGATTGCTTCCTATACTAGACTTGAGTCATATGTGTGGAGACTATCAATCCTTGGCCTAAATATCAGTGATGAACAGTAACCTTATATACAAATAAGAGATATAAAAATTAACATGAAGAAAACAATGATTTCATGTATTTAAGACTCTTACCAGTACTCTTTGTTTCTGCAAAGGTGTTGTGCTAAAAAAATCATCATGGTCATCTTTTGGCAACTGTTCCAGAAAATCCCTCATCTGCTGCTTCCTTTTAAGAGTTCCCACTTTGGCAGTTATCTTAATAGTTTGCTCCTTATCCGTACCACCTCTGTTGCCTTAAGAGTCAGCAAAACATTTTGGTAAGAATTTAGTCATTTAGAGTAACTGTTCTAAAGTTAACAAACTTTGTAAAATCTAAATTGTACATTCATGTTAAGTAAATTTGGCTTCTGTTATTAAAATAAGTGTTCTCTATGACAAGTAATCCTTTCTACAGTGGAATCTGTGCAACATGATTAGCCCACAAGATGCTCATGTAGAAAATACATGTATAATAAGATTAGGCCGGGTATGGTTGAAGAGGTCTTTATCTTGTGAGAAAGGTTACCTCCCACACTCCTCTTACTGATGCCTAATTTGTTGACTTTGTGAAAATATAAGCCACATTTAATTAGGACAGGGATACCGGATACTCCCCAAAGTGTAGAATAGGACTTCTCTGGCATAAACCTTGGACAGAAGTGTGTACTCCTGGGGGCCATGAAAATTAAATTTATTCTGAGTTTCTTATGAATTCCTAGGGGCCTGAAATTAAATTAGACCCTTAGAACAATAATCCAGATATTGAAATTTCTGGATCCAACTGCAGATGTCCTAGAACAAACTCAAAGCACAAGGCTGCTAAGGCTAATATTGATGGAATTCACTAGGTAAGATTTCAAAAGCAAACATGATCTTTGGAGTTCTTTCTAGCTTTAAAATTGTAAAACATCTAAAATAAAACATATATTGATAAATATAAAATATATCTAGTGAGTGACTGGAAATTGATACTGAGAACTAGGTAAAAATTATTTACTACAAAGGTTACCATTTTTTTGGCCTTTGGGATTAACTGGCTTTTTCTCAGCAACATGTTTCTGGGATCCATTTCCTTGGACATCTTCCATGTATTTCCTCTGGCATTCTTGAGCAGATCGAGAACCTACAGCCATAGCTACATCTGACCAGAAACCAGGTTTGTGCTTGGGAAGAGATGAGAAAGCACTATGGAAGACCAAAACCAGTTAAAGAATAAGAAAATCAAATAAAGAAAAGTAACCTGAAGGCATATCACTAAATCTTTTACTGAGCTAAAGAAATTATACCAAAATCACTCTAGAAAACTATTATTTGGAAGGAAGATACTACTCCCTATACTCAATAACTTACTCTAGTGCTTAAAATATGAAGATGTAATTTAACATATCTATACTAGATGTATTCTATTTTGTTTAATCTATTTAATCTGAAAAATCATCTCCAGTCCTTTTTTAAAAAAAATTTTTTTTTCTTTATTGATTTTAGAGAGAGAGGGAGAGGAAGAGAGACAGATAGAAACAATGATGAGAGAGAACATCGACTGGCCACCTCCTACATGCCCCCCACTGGGGATTTGGCCCACAACCTGGGCATGTGCCCTGACCGGGAATCGAACTGGCAACCTCTTGGTGCATGGGTCGACGCTCAACCACTGAGCCCCACTGGCCGGGCTCATCACCAGTCTTAAGACATTTCTTCCTAAGTCCAACTGATCAATGATTTGATCTTTTGGGAGACTCTAGCACAAGTAACTTTTCTATACTGCTGCTCAAATATTACTGGTACTAAATATACTGGAAGATGAGCTCTTAGTTCATATATATTCCAGGTTATAAACTCTTATTAAAGTGTCATGCTTGTTTTCATTATAATATTATCGTTTATAGAACAGAGTATTTTAGATACAATACTTAAGGGAACTGAAATAGAAAAAAATCACCTAAGTCAGTATAAGGTAGTTCTCCAATTTAACAAATGAGTTACATTCTAAAAGTTCATTTATAAATTATTTAGCACCCGGTACACCACCTTTATTGCACCACCCCACCTCTTGAACAGATTTGATATATTGTGGTTAGGGCTGACAGTTTAGCCAGTAAAAATCTATCTAACTCACCAATTAACCTATGCAGTGTTGTACTGATAAATTTTTTAACAACCAGCTCTCTGAGGTTAAGAAGTCCTTCTTTGCAAATTTCCATATTGTAAATAGCCCTAATATGGCTGACTTCAGGCTACCAACATATCACTGAATAAGAAGTAAGAAATGTGCACGGCACACAATTATATAGAATTTCCACCATACAGGTACAACAGATGTAAAGAACCTTAAGGGTATACATAATAAAATGTACTAAAATAATTAGGAAGTGGTGAGTTTAGAGTATTATCGCTTATAATAAATTTATTTTTTGAGTTAATCAATTAGTAGGATTTCTGAAAATTTAGGAAATCAGCTCTTGTGATTTAAGAGCTCACTCCATGCATAAAAGGAGAATACTTGTGGGTATTAAACAGGGTTAATGAATGACTTACTCTTTTGCATAATTAATCACTAAAGAGATTTGGGAGCTCAAGCCCCCCTATTTGTGTACATAAGATAATTTTCAAGTCTAGAACTGCCTATAAGGGTTCTTTTTTCATAATAAAAATACTTAATGCATTTAATAAGAGAGTAGTCTTTAATTAACATGTCTCCTCCAGATAACTTTAAAAGGCAAATTTAACCATGCCACTCATCCTACTTAAAACTCACTTCATCATTTTTAACATAAAAACCAAAATACTTAAGACAACCTACAATGTTCCTTGCCTGACTATCCAGTCTCATCCTGTACTGTTCTTCCCTCACTTTCTGTACTCTAGTAATTGGCCTTCTTTCAATATTTCTAAATATGTTCTTCCTTTCTACTTTTACAAATTGTTCTATTTAAAATGTACTTGTCATAAATGTTGGGCTTAAATAATCCTTGTTTATCCTTTAGATTTTAGTTCAAGAAATCTGAGCCAAGTCAGATTTCTCTGATTCACATTCTCATAAATTTCTTACAGTGACTATTTGCCAAATATCTGTCCATCCTACTAGGTTATAAGCATGATGTGGCATACAAAACAGTGGGCTGCAACTATGAATCATTTGAGGAGTGTCCTGGCCGGTGTGGCTCAATTGGTTGGAGTGTCGTCCCATACACCAAAAGGTGACGGGTTCGATCCCTGGGTGGGGCATGTGTAGGAGGCAGCTGATCAGTTTCTCTCTCTCTCAAAGAATCACTTGAGGATCTTATAGCAAAAACACAAGCAAGCAAATAAGCAAACAAGTAAACAGATTCATAGACTCTACCCCTGAAGATTTCAGTTTAGTAGGTCTGGGGTGGCAATACTCTGCATTATATCTGAGTGGGTGACAGAAATAGATGATGACAAGGAAAGGTTCCAAAGAGAAGGTGACGTGAGATGAAATTTGATGGATAAAAAATATAAGGTGAAAATGAGGCAACTATATTTGCAAGGAAATGAATATAAGGAAATAAGACATATAATTAAGTAATGAAAAATAGATCATGTTTACAGTATGGTAAATTTCAAAGGAATGGCTGCAAGTTAGAGCTCTGAAAAAAGTCCCTAGTGCCACCTACCCTTTTGTTGTCATCCACCACTATAACAACTGCCAATCCCTGATCTGTTTTCTTTTTAGTTGTCTTTTCCAGGACTTCATATACAGTAAATGGAAACATATAGCACGTAACCTTTTGATCTGGCTTTTTTCACTCAGCATAATGCCTTTGAAATTCATTCAAGTTGTTACAAGTATCAATAGTTCTTCCATTTTACTACTAGTAGTCCATTCATCAATAATACACCACAACTAATTTATGCAGAAAGCACCACAGAAATCAGGAGATGAGCTCAGTAAAACCACCCTAGCCCTGGCCAGTGTGGCTCAGTTGGTTGGGCATCGTGTACCAAAAGGTTGCCAGCTCGACCCCCATTAGGGAGCGTGCAGGAGGCAGCCAATCGAAGTTTCTTTCTCTCTCTCTAAAAATCAATTAAAAAGTCTTAAAAAACAGCCTGGGTTGTGGGGCGGGGTGGGCAGGAGTCGGGTGGAGGGGGACAATGGGGGGCATCTGTAATACTTTCAACAATAAAGATAAACTATAAATAAAAAACAACACAAAAACATACCTCATCATTATAAACTTCTGGGCTTACACTGCAAATTTTGACCTATTTTCGTTTTTGTTTAGTTCAGAGTATGTTCCCTTGAAAATTCCTCTTTGACTCTTGGACTTTTGCAATGGGCTAAATTTTCAACCACTTGGAAAATTTCGTTCTTTCATTGATTTGTTGTTTAATTCAATTATGGTCAGAGAACACCCTTTGTATGACATCAGTTATTTTAAATTTAAGATCTGTTTTATGACCTGGTAAACATAATGTTCTTTTTTTTTTTTTTTATCCTCACCCGAGGACATTTCTGCATGTATCCTCAGACAGAGCGGGAGGGAGAGAGGGGGGAAGAGAGAGAGAGAGAAACATCAATGTGAGAGAGACACACCGAGTGGTTGCCACACACATGACCCCAACCGGGGCCGGGGACAAACTGCAACCGAGGTACGTGCCCTCAGCGGGAACCGAACCCAGGTCTCTCCGGTCCGCAGGCCAACGCTCTAACCGCTGAGCCAAACTGGCCGGGGCCTGATGTTCTATCTTGACGCTCTACCTGCCCTTGGAATGAACTACCCCCCCCCCCTTATTGGTTGGATTGTTTCATAAATATTAAATAAATAGTTGGTTGATGGTATTGTTCAGTTTTTTTTATATCCTTGACAATTTCCTATTTACTAGTTCTATCCATTACCAAAAGAAGAGCACTGACATCTCCCACTGTAACTGTGGATTTACTAATCTTTTTAGTTCTATTCTTTCGTCAGATTTTGACTCATGTATTTTGAGGTTTTGTTGTTAGTTATGCAATCATAAGTGCATACATACTTATGATTGTTACATTTTCCTGGTGAATTGACACTTTATCATTTTGTAAAGTACTTGTTTATTGTTCTTAATTTTCTTCTTACTGAAATCTTTCACAGGTATTAGTATAGCCACTCTAGCTTTCTCAGGGATGAGCCCAAAAGTTCATAAACAGCTTAAGTTAGCTTCTCCCTCTCTGCAATTTTGGGTTCCTTAGGGTTCCTGTTTTTGGTTGTCTGGCAGAAAGCTGGGGCCTTTAGTTAACCTAGCCTTGCTGCACATTTCTTACAACTGCATCTCTCTTTCTAGTGCCAAGCAGAAAAGCACAAAATGATTTGCCTTACCCTCTTTAAACCTCTACTCTTATTGGAGAGGAAGATTCCCCACTTTCAGAGTTTTAGGTATGTGTGGGCCCCAGATGCTGTGATTTTCATCTCTGCAGGACTGCATGGAACTGGGGTATGAGAGACAGGAGAAAAAGAGAACTGGGCATTTTCTCTACTGTTTCTGAGCATTAGTCCCCTTTCCTACTCCTCAAGCCAGAACTGGAGGGCTTCCCCTACCTCTGTTGTACTCCAGTGCCCACTTCCAGATGTTAGGTAGCCTTGAGTTTAGCTTGGGTGGTACCAGAGGAAAAATTGGAAATTCACTTCCAGTTTGGTATCACTTACATTTTAGTCTTCCCCAATGGACCTGCTACTATTACCTTCCTGGGTCAACAAAAAGCTGCGGCATGCAGTCTTGGTTTTATAGCTGCACAGTAGAAGCAGCAGAGTGGAGTGTGCTTAACTCCATCTCACTGGGAACTGGAATCCCTGCAGTTCAAACATTAAAGAAATCTCCTTAGATGATCTAAATATATAGCCAAGGCTGAGAACCTTTATTATAAGGAAAGGCTGGGGATACAGCTGGAAAGAATAACTGAGGTCAGTATATTATATGCTGTCAATGCAAGGCAGAAGAAACTCTAAATAATTTGAGGATTAATAAGAATGCAATGAAGGTTTTCGATCTGTCAGAACCACAACTATATATTAAGACTAATCTGGAGATGTATAAAACAGATTACATAGATGAAAAGAACAAAGTACAAATATAAGGCTACTTCCATAGTTCAGGCCAAAGGCATTAACAATCTGAAAAAAGAGTAGTCTCAAGAAAAGGGGTGCAGATGGAAAGACTCTGTGAAAAGATCTATACCTCCCTGGGAACTAAGTAAGTTTTTAAAAAAATCAATAATGATATAGAGTTTAAACTTAGTTGACTGAAAGAATTACATTTTCAGAAATAGGAATTTCAGGCAAAGTGTACAGGCAAGGGAAATAAGTTTGGCTCTTGATATATTTAGAGATGTAGGTGAAACTTATGTAGAGATTTCCAGCAGGCAATGGAAGGAAAAGATCACTGAGAAGCAAGAAAGCCAAACCAAAAACATTGGAAAATAAGAATGAAGATTACCCTCTCTGCTTGAAGGCAAATGAAAAAGGAAGAGCATAGTGGCAGAGACACTTTACAAAGAGCATTTCAAGAAGGCAAATTTGAAAATGAATTCTAACTGTTGTAAGGTTCAGGAGTACACAGGGAGTGGAACACTGAAGGTGGTATGCTTCTATGTTATCCTTCTTTCTTTTACCAGTCATATCTTCCTTTCTTTCTACTAGATCATTTCCATCAGCAAATCACCATACTCGGGCATGAGTGATCTTAATTTGTTTAAGCAAACAACCAAACATACACCTTCCCTTATCTTCACACTCTCTTCTATTACCTATGCTTTCTACTCCCCACCACTGCCAAATTTCTTGTGTTATCCACCTAAGCTGTCTTCATTCTCCCGTTCATTTTCTATTGCTCAACTATGCTCTGGCATCTAATACTAGACTACTGATATTGCTTATCAAGTCTATGTAGCCAAATCCAGTTCTCATCAGCAGCACTAACTATGAAACCTTGGAAAAATCACCTAATTTCTGAGACTATTTTCTCCTCTATAAATGGGGGTGGGGACTACTAAATAATCTGTAAGTTTGAAGGTTTTATAATGGTAAATTTAATTATAAAATATTTCTTAAAATGTGAAGCTGTGAGAGAGCAGCATTTGTCTGTGCTGAAATAATTTCCCAGCTTTATTGAGGTATAATTGACAAGTTATATATATTTAAAGTCTATAGAAGATCATTTGATATACATATACATTGTGAAATGATCACCATGATCAAGCTAATTAACACATCCATCCCCTCACATAGTTAACTTTCTTTGGTAGATGGGTGGGTGGGAGGAGGGGGTGTATTTGAAAAGAAAAGCAGCTCACTTTTATTTTCCTCATATGTTCACTGTATAGATGGCCACAAAGTAACATCTAGTTGGCAGCTATATTTTCCCTTCATTTTCTGTATAAACTGTAATTTCTCTCCATGTGTTTTTAGATGACACATTCCATCTAATTATTTAGATGACACATTCCACATTTAATTATTAGAAATTATTAAATCAGTCCCTCATTGGAGTTGTTTATGTCTTATTTTGTGGCCACTGTAGATATTTCAGAGTCAAATCTAACTACTTACCAATGAAGCTTTTGTAATTCCTTCTCATTCCATTCTTCATCCTGAATTATACCAGGTAAACATTCTAAGGAATGCCTCTTTGTCTTATCGGATCCCATTTTGTCAGGAATTGGAAATTCATTCCTAGTATCAGATTTCTGACAACTTTTTTTAGCTGAACATCCAGCTTTCTTTTTTTTAATATGAAATTCAGTTTCACTTTCCTCAGTTTCAGATTCAGAAATCACTGGGATTTTTCCTGTGGTGTTCCTTCTGCTTTTCTTCTGTTGAACTACTGTTTCATTGGCATTTGTTGCTGTGCTTTTCTTAGCATTCCCAGCTTTTGTTCTAATTTTCTTTTCTGTTTCACTCTTGTCAGCAGACAAATCTGAGGACTGATTCTTGCAAAATGACATAGTCGCTTGATTTTCAATTTTCTTCAATTTTGATAACCTTGTATTTTTCTTAAAGTCAGAGGTGGCCTTTTGTTTCTTTTTAGAACTAGGTATTTTTATTTTCTGGTTGACAGTGAGTATATCACGTTCAATGCAATCTTCCTTATTTTCACTTTTATGACCCACATCACACTCAAATGCATTTTTTAATGTCTTTCTGGGGGTATTGATTAGATGTGTAGTTTCATTTAAGCCTGATTCACTTTCTTTCTGATGATTTGGCACTACAAAATCTGTTACTGCTTTAATGGTATCAGAGGACACATTATACTTCATGCATTTTTGCTCTATCACATTTTTAGATTTAAGTGGTGTTATTACAACATAAACTTCCTTCTGATTAGCAGCCATATCTTTTCTTTCTTTGTCTGAGAAAGTTGATTTCCCTGAGATGATAATATCAATGGATACATTCGATTCTTCTGTTCGCTCTTCAATTTCGTAAGATAAAACCAAAGATCAAAATCTCAAGTTAGCTACAAAATATAGAAAAACTATTTTCACAAATATACTGTTTTTCCCCCACAAACTCCATTGTCCACACTACTGTCATATTAATATTTCTGAAGCATCAGTCTGTTTAGTTCACTGCCCCTTCAACTGTAAACATAGTTTATTTTTTTCTATACCAACTTGTCCATGACTTCTCATAGTCTACCTGGTGTGCATATAAGCTCCTCTACCTGGCCCTCAATACAGTTCTAATCTCTCACTGCACTCACATCTGAACCATATTCTATGTCTGTGAGACCACTGTTTCCCAAAACTTCTTAATTCTCAACCTTCACTCTACTTGGAAAGTTTCCTTCACTCATTTACAAACCAAATCATTACCTGCTTCAATTCTATTTTCTAACCAACCTAGTCTACAAATTTTGTACTGATCCCCTCAACTGGATGAAAGCTCTTTCAAATTTCCAGAATACTATAAAATGTCATGTTTGACAATGGGCCCTGCATAATTACATTTGTCTTATCTTTCAACTAGACTGAAAACAACAAGAAAAAACTTAACTCTGTCTTCACTTTTGAATTTTTTAGCGGGAGGTAGTTCAGAGTCTTTCACATATATAGTAGATGCTAAATAAATATTTGTTGGCTTGCTAAAACCTTACTAGGTATTTACATATGAAATAGAAGCTGTGTTAGTTAAGGAGAGAATTAGGAGAACATGGACTCCATTTGTATGGCCTCATTCTCATCCCTGATGGTAGCCAAAAAGACACTCTTTTGCTGAATCTCCCCAAACTCTATGAATTATGGAATTGCAACCAAACCAGAACTTTCGAGTCTTTACTATATTGTGTCACTAGTTAGAGAAAGCAAATTTTAAATGAGAGAAATTCTCAAATCTGAAACTTAAGAAACCAGAAGCCAAACTAATTTAGTTTCTAACTTTAAATTATTCAGTTGCAATTATAAATAGATACAAATTGTAAATTACACACCAATAATCATAGTGACATACTGACAACCTACATATATTATGTGACACTGAAAAAAAAGAAAAGAAGCTTCTACATTATAATTCATGAAGTGGTACTAATCAAAAGCAAGAACGTTTCCACAAGACTTCTTAGTGGAATTACATATCTTCACATTATGAGTAAAGTGTTTTCTTCCAATTCTTCATATAAATATGATTCAAATGTTCAATTGGCATTTAAAAAATTTTAAATTTTCCAATTTTGAGCTAAGCATTTTTTATTAATTTCATTAAATAATTTGAGTCAAGATTCAGCCTACTCTGGATACTCTTAACTAAGTCATATGAACATGGTAATCTAAGTAGTATTACTGCTCTCCAGTCTACTTTGTACACACTTATAAATGTTCTCCAATTTCATTTTTTTACTTATAAGAAATAGAAAAAAATGCTATTAAGCTGATGGATTTAACTCAATATGAAATTATAAACTTGCTAAACCACAGAGAAAAGGTTCTATACATTCTGGTATGCAGGATTTCAATGAAATCACTCTGAAAATCCACTTACACAAAACTAAATTATGGCTTATTAACAATTTCATAAAAGGATTCCATCTTTAAACATTACCAGAAGCACATTTATTTATTTTTATTTTTTTAATAAGGATTTTTTATTTATTTGTTTTTTTTATCCTCACCAGAGGACATTTTTCCATTTTTTGTTCAGATAGAGTGGGAGGGAGAGAGAGGAAGAGAGAGAGAGAGAAACATCGATGTGAGAGAGCTACATCAAGTGGCTGCCACCCGTACGACCCAACCAGGGCCGGGGACAAACTGCAACCGAGGTACGTGCCCTCAGCGGAAACCGAACCCAGGTCTCTCTGGACCGCAGGCCGACACTCTAACCGCTGAGCCAAACCGGCCAGGGCTAGAAGCACATTTAAAATGATATATATATTTAGTGATTTAAACAAAATTATTTAAAGGTACCTATACTAAAGGAAGCAAACCTATAAGTGAATCTGGTATTTAAAGTAATAAATTATTTTGTAAATCATCTTCTGTAATAAAAAAAATATATATATAACCATTAATATAGTTGGCCTACCATTTTAGATTTGGAAATTTATAAGATCATTTTTATTACATTAAAAATTTTCAAATAGCTTTCTACTTATTATAAAATAATAAGGTAATTAAAGACATAATACCTTGCTCCTGACTTTGAATTATCTTTTTATTTGTTCTTCTTTCACAATTTTTGAGTTTCTTGGAAGATAACTTTTTATATTCCTTTTTTCCAATCAATTCCTTCAAAATCAAAAGATAACTTTTTACTATAACAAATAGTAACTAGAAACATGACCTCAAGCATTTTCACAGTATGAATCAAGCATACACATTTCTAGGTACTTGCTCTGGAAGCACATGGGTATTCCCATTCTCACATATTTCCTTAACTGATTTAATACTGTCATTTATACAGTGTGTGTAAACATACATACATATATATACATATACATATATATATATATAAATAATTTATTTAAACCTTACTCTAAGAGCTAAACCCTTTGTTGTTGTTGCCTACACTCTTCCAATGAGACACTGGGAAAATAAATATCATGATATTTACCTACAGTACCTAACTAATGAAAAGCAATACTTAACAAACAGAATCCATGGTTTCTGATTTGGTCCCGAATCTTTTCAGTAGTATCACACTACCCCAGTATAGTGTACAATAAAAGCTTACCTGATTAGGTAAGTCATCTCCTCCTCCATTTTGAATAGTATTCTTTATTTGGTCATCTGGAAACCTTAATGGTGGTTTATTTTGGTGATTACTCTGGCAAATATTTAATTCTGTAGCTCTTGGCAACTGACTGTGTTTACTATTTCTCAGTTCTATGAGTACAAAGATGGAGATTTTGACAAATGATTATATAAAAGATAAGCTGCCCTTCCACATTAAGAATTCACTTTGAAAAAAGTCTAATCCAATGTCACAAATATTTGTTAAATTAGATTATGATATAAAGCAGTTTTATTTGGACAGAATCACTCTGCATAGGGCTATGTTTGTTCAAATCACGTTTATCCTTAAATAAAAAGAAAAAATGGACAGCCATATTAGTCCTTACTATCTGTTTTGGATCTCCTTTGTCACATCTAAAGGCAAAAGAGAAACATTAAACCATTTTGTAAATACAAATTCCTGTTCATCCTAACTGTGTCAACTAAACAGAAAGCTAATAACTCTATTTTCCTTTATATTCATGTATATTGAATTCTTATGTTTCAATTAGTTTATATACACCAATGTACAACTAAATCTACGCTAATTAAAATTTTACGCAAAACCAAATTATATAGTATACAATAGTGGCTTAACAGTTATTGAGCTGAAATTCTAGATAAATTAAAAAGGAGTCATCAAACTATAAAGACATTTTTATTATTCTAAAAGCAGTACTCGAAGATACATAAATGAATGGTCCTTACTCTGAGATTATTCCAGTATAGTAAAGGAGGCTGATATTATGATATATAGATCATAGCACTAAGTATGCAAAATCGCATTTTAGGTGAATCACTAAAATACACACAACACAATCTTATCTTAAATTATCATTGGCTGGTGCCTTGACATAACCTTAGTTGTTTAATGTTAGAAATGGTTTTGTTTTATTTCAGTGGTTTTCTCATAAAAAGTGTAACAATAATGATAATAACACCACCACCAACTACCACCACTCAAAATAACTTATGTAATATGAAGACACACACTATCTTAACAGTTTTATAAAATAAAGATCTAATAAATCACACTAGAAAGAAGATACATCCAAAACAGAATCCAGTAATATTTGCCCCTAACCTGAGCTTTCCAAAGGGAAAGTATCTCATTTTATTCATCTCTAAGCTGCTAACAGCTAACTCAGATCAAGGTCATGGAAGGTGCTTTAAAAATATTTGTGGAGCCCGGCCAGTGTAACTCAGTGGTTGAGCATCAACCCATGCATCAAGAGGTTGCCCATTCGATTCCCGGTCAGGGCACATGCCCAGGTTGTGGGCCCAATCCCCAGTGGGGGGCATGCAGGAGGCAGCCAATCGATGTTCTCTCTCATTGATGTTTCTATCTCTCTCTCCCTCTCCCTTCCTCTCTGTCTAAAAAAATCAATAAAGAAAAAAAAATATTTTTTAAAAAATCTATTTCTGGAGCCCGGCTGGTGTGGCTCAGTGGTTGAGTATCGACCCATGCACCAAGAGGTCGCTGGTTTGATTCGCGGTCAGGGCACATGCTCAGGTTGTGGGCCAAATCCACGGGGAGCGGGGGGCAAGCAAGAGGAATCCCTGTTCTCTCTCATCGATGTTTCTCTCTCCCTCCCTCTCTCTCCAAAATCAATAAAATAATAATAATAATAAAAAAACATTTGTGGAATGATTTTCCTATGGACACAGCTGGCATATTAAGATAGTTTACCAAACTCTAATATTTTACACTTGTATCTTCAAACACTTTACCAGTAACATTTACAAATTAAAAATTCCTGCAAAACAGTGCTCTAAGAGAAAGGAAGGGGTAGAGAGATGTTAAGATCTAAGACTAAAGAAGATTAATAAAAGTGAGATATACATTTAGGAATCTTAAATTTAGGAGTAAAAGTATATAGCAGTTGCTGTACCCAAGGACTCCAGAATACTGAAGATGGTCTAGTAATGACAATAAGCAATATTAAAAAAATTTTTTTTCTTCTTTACTGATTTGAGAGAGAGAGGAAGTGAGAGGGAGAGATAGAAACATCGATGAGAGAGACCACTGACTGGCCACCTCCTGCATACCCCTCACTGGTGCCATGTTTTTGGTAGAAGCAATCCAGAACTCTTTAAGTTCTGTAAAGCTCTTCATTACAAGGTCAAGATAGAGATCAACAGAAATTTATACTAGAGATTCTAGTAACTTTTACTCATCTATATTATTTAGAAAAGGCTGTAATTTAATTAATGTACATACTTTTGTTTGGCAGGAGGGTGGGATGTGAAGCAAATTAGTTTCAGCAAAGAGGTGGCACAGAACAGTTTTGCCAGCTACCTTTATAGCAATGGTCATTAAAAAAAAACAACACAAAACATGCTATTTTTTTCATAAAAGCAAACTTGTTTTGTCTATTAACAGGAATAAAATTTGGAACAAATATATAGGCATCTTTAAATTAGGTTTGAGGTAGACTGGCAGCCTAAATACTGTGGGTCTAGGAAACTAAAAGAACAATTATCTTTCACTGATAGGTATATGAGATTAATTAAAAGGTAACATTTAATGAAGTAAACTGAATGCTATGCGCTATCTGCTTTGCAGTTTCTCCTCAAGTAAGTGAAAAATAAAAAATTCTAGGGCCGTATTAAGAACTCAACACTAAATGTCCTGTAAACAATTAAATGTGGGGCTCACGTAAGAATATACCACTATACCAACAGAGAAGAGTAAACATACCCAAATGATTACAATCAAGCTCGTAAGTCATGCTGGTTTTTTGGAGGCCATCTGTTTGGTTTACTCCTGCATCATTTTCCATCGATTTTCCTATGCCAGGCACAAATCTTCCACTTTTCTGTTTTTGTCTGGCCTTTCTCTTTTTCTTTTCACAAGCCCTAAAAACACAAGTTTTTGTCCTCTTATGCTGGTTCTCAAAAAAAAAAAAATTTAAATCCACAAATTAATGAAACTCTCCTACACCTAACCTCAACCCTAAATATAACAATAACCCTAACCATAACTCTAATTCTAATACTGTCACTGATTTTAAACCTAATCCTAATCCTTACCCTAACCCTACCCATAAACCTTACTCTAATTCTAAACCTAACCCTAACTATAGGTCTTCTTTTCCATAAAAATACCTGTAATGCATTGCACTGCATTTTTCCATAAAAATAAATTAAAACCACTTTATACTGGTTACATGGGTACATACATTTTTAAGACCGAACTATATACCTAAATAGGTGCATTTTATCAAATATAAATTATGCCTCAATAAAGTATGTTTTGAAAATATTAAAAGTACTTTACCTTAATTGTTCTAGAAAATTATCAATGTGCTCTTTCCAATTTTCTGGAAAGCCAAATAGAAACTTCCTTATGAGATAATTTGGATATCCTATTTAACAATAAACAAACAAAATTATCTAAAAACCCAGAATTTTAAAGAGATGTCATTAATTCATTAAATCATTCAAAAATATATATACTTATTGTTTACTATTTGCCAGGCAGGCACTGACAAGGATACTGAGGATTCAGCAATTGACAAAACCAAAAATCTATGCCTTCATGGAACTTGCCTTCCAGTGTGAAACAGAAAGCAAACCAGTGAGTAAAATATCTTGTTAGACAGTCATTGATGCTATGCAGAAAAATTATGCCCTTGTGGGGAAATAGAGGTATCAGTGTGTTCATGTAGACAGCATTTAAAAAAAAGGATGTCAAAGATGTTCTTACTGAAATAGCATCATTTGAGTCAAGCCTTGAAGGATTTGAAGTAAGCCATGTAGCAATATGAGGTTAAAACACTGGAAGCAGAGAGAACAAAATGAAGGCTATAAAGGCAAGACTGTGCCTGGCCCATTTGTAGAACAAAGAGAACTGCATAGTTACAGTGAAGTGAGGAGCCCTGGCCAGTGTTGTTCAGTGGTTAGAGTATCAGCCCGTGTACCAAAGGGTCTCAGGTTCAGTTCCTGGTCAAGGGCACACACCTGGATTGCAGGCTCGATGCGAGCGGGAGGCAACAAATCGATGTCTCTCACATTGATGTTTCTCTCTCTCTCCCCGCTCCTCCCTCCCACTCTCTCTAAAAATCAATGTGAGGATTAAAAAATAAAATAAAATTAAAAAAACTAAAAGTGCACTGAGGAGAAGCTAGTACTAGGAAGCTACTCAGATGGGTAACAGAGGCAGTGGGGGAACATAGATTATAAGGTCTTGGGAGGTCTGGACCACAGTGGTCAACAGAGGCCTAGGTTCTGGATATATTATGGAGCTAATGCCATAATATACTGATACACTAGATGTGGGTGTGAGAGAAACGGAGGATTTAAGGATGTCTCCAAAGATTTTGCCTAGCCATTGGAAGCATGGAAAGAGGAGGAGGACTGCAGACTAAGCAGATTTAAGGCAGAAGATCAGGTTTTAGATACATAGTCATGCACTGCATAAGGACGTTTCAGTCAACAGTGGGCTGCATATACGAAGGTGGTCCCATTAGATCATAATGGAGCTGAAAATCTGTATTGCCTCGTGACTTTGTAGTTGTCGTGATGTCAAAAAATTTGTATCACCTAGTGATGTTGTAACGTCATGACGTCACAGTGCAGTGCATTACAGGTATTAATAAAGGATAAGGATATAAAGAAAGATTTTTAAACAGCTGTACAATGTGTTTGTGTTTTAAGTTACTGCAAAAGAGTTGAAAGTTAAGAAGATTAAAGTTTATAAAAAAAAAAAAAGATTAAAGTTTATAGAGTTAAAAAGTTATAGTAAGCTATGGTTTATTATTGAAAATATTTTTTTATGAATTTAGTATAGCCTAAGTGTAGCGTTGATAAAGTTTACAGTAGTGTACAGTAATGTCCTAACTTCACATTCACTCACTACTTACTGACTCACCCAGAGCAAATTCCAGTCCTGCAAGCTCTATTCATGGCAAGTAACCTATACAGATTATCATGTTTTATCTTTTATACCATATTTTTGCTGTATGTTTAGATACACAAATACTTACCATTGCATTACAATTGCCTACAGTATTCAGTAGAGTAATATGCTGTATAGGCTGTAGCCTAGGAGCAATAAGCTATGTGTAAGTGCACTCTATAATGTTTGCAGGACAAAACCACCTAACAGGGTATTTCTCACAATGTATCCCCGTCATTAAGTGATGCATGACTGTATTTAGTTTGAAATGCCTGTAGACATCCTAATGGAGTGTCAAATAAGCAGAAGGAAAATGAGTTGAGTGGCTAGAACAGTATTTCTTTTTTTTTTTTTAATCCTCACCTGAGGATATTTTTACATTTATCTTCAGAGTGGAAGGGTGAGAGAGAGAGATAGAAACATTGAGTGAGAGAGACATACTGACTGGTTGCCACCTGCATGACCCCAACTGGGGCCAGGGACGAACTGCAACCAAGGTACGTGCCCTTGGCCAGAATTGAACCTGGGACTCCCTGGTCCGCAGGTGGACGCTCTAACCGCTGAGCCAAATCAGCCAGGGCTAGGACAGTATTTTTTGTTAGAGATACAAATTTGGCATTTGTCACCATAAAGATAAGATTTAAAGCCTAAAAAAAATCAGCACGGCACTGAAGTGTAGAAAAAGCCCTCGTCTACCCCATCAAGAGGCAAAGAAGAAAAAGGAAAATGTGCCCTGGCCGGTTTGGCTCAGTGGTTAGAGCGTCGGCCTGCAGTCCAGAGAGACCCGGGTTCAGTTCCCGCTAAGGGCATGTATTTCGGTTGCAGTTTGTCCCCAGCCCTGGTTGGTCGTGCGGGTGGCAGCCACTCGATGTGTCACTTTCACATTGATGTTTCTCTCTCTCTCTCTTCCTCTCTCTCCCTCCCACTCTATCTGAACAAAAAATGAAAAAAATGTCCTCGGGTGAGGATAAAAAAAAAAAAATTAAAAAAAAAAATTTTAAAAAAAAAGGAAAATGAGCAAAGAAACTAAGAAGGAATAGGGAGTGAGATAGCACTAAAATAGGAATATGGTATTCCACAAGCCAAGTTAAAAAAGTGTTTCAAGGAGGTGAACATGATTAATTGTGTCAAGTTTGTACTGGATTTAGCAATGTGGGAGCCACTGGTGACTTTGATAAAGGTGTTTCGGTGAAGAATTGAGGATTAAAGCATAATTAAAGAGAATTAAAGGAAAAAATGGGGAAAAAAACTCAAGAGAACCTAGATATAACAAATCATCTGAGTTATTTTGCTGTAATTAAAAGCAATAATGGTTAAAAGAAGTGTGGTTAAAAGAGGGATTGCTTTCACCCAGCCTGTGTGGCTCAGTGGATTGAGCCTGGGACTGGGAGGTCCCAGTTTCAGGCTCCATACCCGGCGGGGGGCGTGCAGGAGGCAGACAATAGATGAATCTCTCTTACATCGACATTTCTATCTCTCTCTTCCTTCCTCTCTCTCTCTTAAAAAAACAATAAAAACATTAAAAGGAAAAAGAGGAATTGCTCAGTAAAAAAAACAAAAGAGGGATTGCTTTTGACAGAAGGGAGAATTATTGCAGTGATATCTTTGAGTAAAAGGGAAAACAGGAGCTAGAGTAAAAATGAGAGGCTGACAGAGAAACATGGACTGTTCATCCATATAAAAGCAGGTCCAGATGCAAGGAGGTGAGCACATGAGAAGATGTTCTGATTGTTCCTACTGCTCAGGTCATACCCTCCCAGCCTCACCCCATCTCCCCACTTGAGAGAGGGAGGGAGGAGGTTTGTAAAAATATGAAGTAGTCATTAAGGAGGATAGGAGAGGGAATGGAGAAATGTGGTAGGATAACAAGTGGCACTAAGGGGACCACAACTTGTTGCTAGTAATCATAAATTTAAAAGTAGACTACTTAGATGTGTTTTTCTTCAGTCACATTGGCTGTGTGAAAGTCACAGGCAGGAAATTAGACTATACCAAGACTAGGGTTGTGCTGGGCAGGTTCAACAAAGAAAGGACCTAAGGAATTAAATTATATTCTCATAAAGCAATTCTTCCCAAATAAGGAAAACTTCACTTGATCAAAAAAAGAAATCGCTGGACTTATTTGCACTGTCAAATCGTTTTACATAACACTGTCAATTCTGTTTTTATTTTTATTTTTGATTGAATCGCAGTTTTAAAACACTGAATTAAAAGTAAAAAATGTATATTACTATTACAAATACAGTTAATTGTTTATTAAAATAACTCAATTAATAATGAGTCATTACCTGCTTCTTTCATGGAAATCCGGTCTATCATTCCTTTTAATATATAAATGTTGCCTGATAATGTCCTAAGTTTGTTGTGTTCAATCCGTTCTACAATTGCATTACTGTGCCAATATATGTTAGTGATGTCTCTAGGAAGAAAAAATAGCTTAGTTAAGGCCAAAATATTCACATTTTACCAGTAGTCACAATGTATATAGATACGTATATCAATTTATAATAGTTATAAATTTGCATTCTAACTACATTAACATTGTTAATCTAATTATAAAACATTTGAGGGCCAAACAATGCAGCAGAACTCAACTGATAGGCTAATGTGATCTCAGAGTATATGCCAAGAAACTATGCTGCGACCAAACCATACTCCTAGGATAAACTGTATCATTAGCAAGGAAGCCGGGTATGTCTCTAAATTTCTGGTGTTGACAGTGCTTGCAATTCCATCTTAACTGATGCTAAGCTTCCAAAGGATGATTCCCTATCCTCTTCTCAGGGCCTATACTGTGTTAGCTTTCATGCAATTATATAGTTTGGATCTATCTAATCTTGTGGGTTTTCTACCCTCACTATACAGCCAATGTTTTTAATTCTTCTCTTTGGAAAGTACAAAATAGAAGTTTCAGGGAAAAAAGAAACTGTAATATCAAATCATTTACTCATAAATCTACTCTCTATACTTCCTTAAATGAAGCTAAGAATAAACATAAAATAGAATGAAATATGAAGATATATTAGATAACGTTGATAACTAATAATAAACATACTAAATCTAAGCCTAATAAGACATTAAGTTCCTTTCATTCGGTCAAATGGGATTAAATTCATACATTGTACTTTAATACAATATAACCTCTCCTTCTCTGTTTTTTACTTTATTAATTTTATTTAACAAACACGTAAATAGCACTTTAAAGTTCAGTTTTCAAGTTCTTTTTTAAATCTTTTTTTAATTTTTTTTTTTTTGAGAGAGAAGGGAGAGGGAGAAATATCAACATCGATCGGCTGCCTCCTGCATGCCCCCTAGTGGGGATTGAGCCCATAACTGGGCATGTGCCCTGACTGGGAATTGAACTGGTGACCTCTTGGTGCATGGGTCCACGCTCAACCACTGATCCACACTCGCCGGGCCAGTTCTCAACTTTTATTTATTTTTATTTTTATTTTTTTATCCTCACCTGAGGACATTTTCTCATTTTTTGCTCAGATAGAGTGGGAGGGAGAGAGAGGAAGAGAGAGAGAGAGAGAGAGAGAGACATCAACGTGAAAGGGACACATCAAGTGGCTGCGTCCCGCACGACCCAACCAGGGCAGGGGACAAACTGCAACTGCAACTGAGGTACCTGCCCTTAGCGGAACCGAACCCAGGTCTCTCTGGACCGCAGGCTGACGCTCTAACTGCTGAGCCAAACCGGCTAGGGCTCTCAACTTTTAAAAATATAATTCATTTAATTCTCAAAATAACCCAATAGGTAGTAATATTATTATCACCATTGTACAGATGAAAAAACTGAGACTGAAAGAGAATACATGATTTGCCCAAACCATACAGTCAGTAAGCAGCAGCAATGGGGTTCCAACCAAGGCAATCTAGGCTACCTCTTGGATATTCAGAAATGGGCACAAGGCAGGCAGAAATGGTGTGGGCAAGACAGAGTTTATACACTCAACTTATAAACTTACAGGTTAAGTACCTTGAACAGTGATATCTTGTATTGTTTTAATTACAAGCTTTTTAAAAAAATTTCTTTTTCTTTCTTTTTTTTACCACTAAGATACTGAGTTTGAAGAATAGGAAATGGTGCTAATAAATTAGCAGAATTAAGCAAAGCCCTCATCTCATGATATTTTCACTTAGGGAGAACCAGAAAGTACCAATGATTATTTAATATGTAGCTATATGGCAAAGTTTTAAATTAATTTTGATTCCTTGTATGGAGTAGTAATTTATGTGTGGTTGTCCAATTTAGATGTGAGAATCTGTACTGAAATGCATGTAGTAAATATTAACTAACTATATAAATTTAAGCAACAAATACCAGTAAACTTATTAAACCTCTGGGGAAAAAAATTAAGCACTGTGTATAGAATTTCAGCTATTTAAAAAATAACCTAAAAGGCAAAAACAAGAAAGCTGGTTACAATCAACACATATAGACATTTTACTTTTGTGCCTTTAGTTTGCAGCCTATTTAGACAGTCTTTGTTTTGTAGGAAGATGATACTTCTCATGCTTCTCTTTTTAAGCTCATATACACAGGATCTTATTTTAGTAAAAGAATATTCAACCCTGGCCAGTTTGGCTCAGCAGTTAGAGTGTCGACCCATGGACCAAAGAGTCGTGGGTTCAATTCCAGTCAAGGGCACATGCCTCAGTTGCTGTTCGGTCCGCGGCCCTGGTCAGGGTTGTGAGGGAGGCAACTAATTGATGTGTCCCTCCCTCCCTCCCATTCTATCTGAAGATAAATGGAAAAGTATCCTCAAGTGAGGATTAAAAAAAAAAAGAATATTCAGCCCTGGCCAGTTTGGTTCAGTGGTTATAGGGTTGGCCTACAGACCTAAGGGTCACAGGTTCGATTCCCCACCCCGGTCAGGGTTGTGGGAAGCAACCAATCAATGTATCCCTCTCACACTGATGTTTCTTTCTTTCTCTCTCTCTCCCTCCCTCTCACTCTATCTAAAAATCAATGGAAAAATATCCTTGGGTGAGGATTAACAACAACAACAAAAGAATGATATTCAAACGTTATACTTACATCAATTTTCCTTCTACACATATAGCAGTGTTATTGTTGATTATTTTAATCATCCATTCCTGTAACTGGACTACCTAATCAAACATAAAATAAAATATATACTTTTTGCATTACTTGTAGCATAAACACTGCAAAATCGATTTACGTTAAATTAAAAGAAAAAACTCATGTCACCCAAATGATTCCTTAGTGCTGACTTATATAAAAATCATATTCTATTTTAAATAGCAATAAGCTAAAAACTCTTGTAAACAATAAAACAGAAAATATGCATGATGAGAGACTGAAGTTGTATTACAGTTATTTTACAATCCATAATCAATTATACTTTAAATATTTTTATTATCTAATATCTCAACCACTGGGGGGGAAATCACCTAAAATCCTAAGGTAGCCATTAAAACATCAAGTCCCACAAAAGACCCAATAACTTGGAGAAAAGAAAAGTCAGTTGTGTAATATACATGTCAGTATCACTCTCATCCCTAAAAAATTACAGCATATACATATATATATATATATTTGCAAATTTGATTTGAAGTTACGTTCCATTTTCTATAAACTATAAAGGTGATTGCTAGTTATCTATATTTAACAGCATTCTATTCTAAAGCAAATACCTGAACAGTTAAGAGAATTTCTCATTTTAGGACAAGTAAAATACTACCATAAAGGAAAATTTCTGTGAACACCTGCGCTAAGAAATTATTGTTTCTATTATGTAACAATTGAATTATTTTTTATTTTTTTATATATTTTTTTATCCTCACCTGAGGACATTTTTTCATTTTTTGTTCAGATAGAGTGGGAGGGAGGGAGAGGAAGGGAGAGAGAGAGAGAGAAACATTGACGTGAAAGGGACACATCGAGTGGCTGCCACCCGCACGACCAACCAGGGCCGGGGACAAACTGCAACCGAGGCACGTGCCCTTAGCGGGAACCGAACCTGGGTCTCTCTGGACCTCAGGCCGACACTCCAACCGCTGAGCCAAACCGGCCAGGGAACAACTGAATTATTTCTGATGAGATAGTAGCCCAAAGTCATAAAATAACTAATGTGACAAGCCATTTACTTTATATATAAAATGATAAATTTATATATAAAGACAAGTTCTCCAGTTGTAGTTTTTTTTTTTATATTAAACATTTTTTAAAAAAAGTTTTTACTGAGTTTAGAGAGAGGAAGGGAAAGGAGAGAGAGAGAGAAACATCGATGAGAGAGAAACATTGATTGGCTGCTTCCTGCACGCCCCCAACTGGGGATCGAGCCCGCAACCTGGGCTTGTGCCCTGACTGGGAATCAAACCTGCACCTCCTGGCCCATGGGATGACGCTCAATCAACTGAGCCACACTGACCAGGCTCCAGTGGTAGTTTCATGTGGAATCAGAAAAAGATGTTAAAATGGAACAATGCTCTTAGTTACTGTACTTCTCAATTACGTTCATTTAAAAAATTATAGCTAGGACTTGGGGAAGAGGCAATAAAATCCCCCCCCCCCCACTTCCACATTTGGAACTACCTGAGATACATACACCAAAAAATAAGTCAGATTGCATTAAAAATAGAAGTTAACACTAGGTAGTGTTCCAAGCACCTTAGATGCATTGACTCAGATTATCCTCATAACACTAGAAGGCAGGTAATATTAACTACATTTTATAAAGAAACTCTGTAAGGTGTAGCTAAATAATATAAATAACTTACCCATTTCACACACAGCTAGTTAATGGCACAAATGGGTTACAAAACTGGAATTCTGGCTCTAGAACCCTGTACCATGCTGCTTATATAAAATGTCAAAATATTCATTCAGCAAATATTAGTTGAGCTCTATATGATGAGGCTGAATATTTACAGGACTGAATTATGTATAGTCCTATAAACCATGATAAAGGCTTAGTGTTTTCTTGAGGTAAGAAGTTATTGGAGAATTTTGAGCAGAAGATGACATGATTTAATATTTTAATGAGCTGCTGGGTAGAAATTGAGGACCATATAGACCTCTGGCTTCTTTATGGAAAACACCCACCATCATCCTTTTACAAATTAATGGATGAACCTTTAACAATTGTAAACTTAACATTGTTTCTTTCTCCTTGAACTTGTTCCATTCCAGTTTCTTCAGAGAATGTCCTAATGTAACATAGTTTGATGGTCTGAAATCTTTTACTGATCACTATGTTACTTTACAACTGAAAACATTCTCAAATCTTTAAATTCTATATGTAATTCCTTTCTCTTTTAATTGTTTTGTTACTAGAACCCCAAGAATTAGGAAAAAATAAATTTAAAAAAGTAATAAAATCAGTGTTTATCCCGGAAGGGAGTAAGTAAATTGCTGAAGACTATACAACTAATAATAGAGCAAGGTAAGACTTTACACCTGGGCCTTCTTACTTTCAACCCACTACCTCTACATTAAATAGAAGTAATGAGAGAGCATAAGAGTTCAAGCTCTTGAAGAATGGGGATAAAAACAGAAATACACATCTGCCTTAAAGGTTTTCCTACCTTATTATTTTTAACTCCATCTGTAGCAGTTTGACATATACTTGGAGGAGGAAGCTTTGAAATGCATCTTTTTGATCTCCGAGGTATTGTTGCATGAAATCTTGGAGTTGCAAGCACAATTTTACACGTGTCATTTATGGAACCTGGACGATCAATTTCTCTGGGCATTGTTTTCTCATTTCCTTCCTTAATTTCCTCTTGTGAAGTCCCTCTTGTTGTTACCTCATTATCAGAAAGTATTAATTGACTGCCATTTTTAATAGAAACACAGTTAGTATTGAGAGTCTCAACAGTAGTATTTTGGGATTTTTCATATGCAGAATCCACACCTTCTAAAACAAATGTGTCCTTTTTGAATTTAGTGGTTGCAACTGTATTCTTCTTTGAAAGAATCTGTTTAGCCAACTGAGCTCTAGTTAATGCCCTGTTGGACACTCCTGCAGGTGAAACATTTTCATGTTCTTGGTTCAGAATTGGAAGCTCTGCAAAAAATACAAAGCCAAATAAACTTTATAGAAGAATCATATGAAATTAAAAGAGAGAAACAGGACAATTTAATACTGTATATCAAAAATAAGTCTTCAGATTAGGAATGCTCCACCCTTCTGCCTAGTCTTTCTGAGTGCTTCTGGCTATTATGATTTAATCTTTCATCCACAGTCAAAAATTTATTACCTACACACAGGGAAAATAATTATCTAGAACATTAAAAAAATACATTCAAATAACCCAAAAACAAACAAACAAACAAAAACAAAACAAAAAACTGAAAGCACTTTACCGTAAGTTAAATTGTGCAGAGGTGCTTTCTTTGCCTGTTGACATTGATTCTTTGGCTTGACCAGGAGTAAAATATCATTTGATGGTTCTGGAGGAACTCCTTGGACTGAGGTTGAAATTTTTTTTAAAGAAAGAAGTTGAGATATATTAGTCACTGAGAAGGAAAAAAAAGCCTTTTTAAAATCTTTAAATACTTAGATTCAGTAATGATCAGACCAAAAAGTATATACTCGTGTAATATATGACAGTTACATAAGTTTTTCCCCTTTATTGCCTTCAACCCATTCTCTATACCTACATTATGCTAAAAAAAAAATTTTTTTATCCTCACCCAAGGACATTTTTGCATTTATCTTCAGATAGAGCGGGAGGGAGAGAGTGAGGAAGAGAGAGAGAGAAGCATTGATGTGAGAGACACATCGACTGGTTGCCACCTACAAGACCCCAACCGGGACTGGGGACAAACTGCAACTGAGTAACGTGCCCCTAGCAGGAACCGAACCCAGGTCTCTCTAGTCCGCAAGCCGACACTCTAACCACTGAGCCAAACCGGCCAGAGCGAGAAAGAATTTTTAAAAACTTCTCCATGTTACAACTTGCCAGCTCTAGACAACAGTATACTACTGGACTCAGAAGCCTAGAGATCTGGAATAAAATCAGATGTGTGTGTGTGTGTGTGTGTGTGTGTGTATATATATATATATATTTATATATGTTAAGATTATATATGAAGTGCCATCCTGTTTTGAAAATTCCGATTCTGTTTCTGACTGCTGTGAATTTCTAAAATGTGAAAGAACAGTTGAAGAATTGTAACTTACACTTTAAAAATCAAAATGTTGAGACTCAACAGCAACCTTAATCAGAATTTATATACCCTGCGCCACCGCCGCCTTTGACAGCTCTTTAGCAGATCTTCAAGGGCACAAATCTTGTAGACTTATCAACTAGACAATAAGAACTATGAGTACTGCTTACATTTCATTCTGCTACAACTCCTAGATCATTAAACTATTTTATATGTTTAATTTCAAATATTATACTTGAAAAAAATTGGGAATGATTATACTTTAATATGTATGCCTTAGAAATCATAACAAAGATTTAAAAAAAAAATTTTTTTTTCTTTACTGATTTTAAAGAGAGAGGAAGGGAGAGGGAGAGAGAGATAGAAACATCAATGAGAGGTAACATCAATTGGCCACCTCCTGCATGTGGGATTTGGCCGACAATCTGGGCATGTACCCTGACCGGGAATCGAACTGAGGACCTCTTCTCTTGGTGCATGGGTCGACACTCAACCACTGAGCCACATCAGCCGGGCCATAACAAAGATTTATTTATTTTTTATCCTCACCGGAGGACACTTTTGCATGTATCTTGAGATAGAGCGGGAGGGAGAGAGGGAGGAAGAGAGAGAGAAACATCAATGCGATAGAAACACATCGAATGGTCGCCAGCCACACAACCCAAACCAGGGCCAGGAACAAACTGCAACCAAGATACGTGCCCTTAGCGGAAACCGAACCTGAGACTCTCTGGACTGCGGGCCGACGCTCTAACCGCTGAGCCAAACCGGCCAGGGCACAAAGATTTTTTTATAGTGATGTGTTATAAAAGGCTAAATGTCTATTTTTTTAAGTCATTCTACAGAAATGGCAGGGCAATGTAGTAAAGACAAGCAGGTAATTTGATCAAATATAATATGCTGTACAACCTGTGTCATTTACTAGAGAGTCCAACATCTATACGGAGGCTCTCTGAAACTACATACAAAACTTTGTTTGTATGAATGTATCTTTTTTGGGAAGAGTCATCAGATTCTCAAAGCAGTCAGTTATTGATTTCTTCCTCTCTCTAATTCCACTTTATATATAAAATGTGCTTTAATGTGCATATTTCATTTACTTCTCCCTGGCTGTATGAGAAACAAGTTCTTTTGTATACTCCCCCACCTCCAGCCTAAATTCCCCTACAAAACTCTGCTTTTTGTGTCTAAATATCACTGTCTTTGAAACGCAACAATGCACCCACTATCTATTGTGTAGTAGTTAAGACCATGGGCTTTCTAAGAGACCTGTATTTAATTCTCAGCCCATCACTTATTATCTGTGAGACATAAGGCAAATAAAACCTCTTTAATAAGGCACATTTCCTAGCCTATTAAATGAGCATCTACCATAGCATTTACTGAAAGGGTTAAATGAGATAACACATAAATGTCTTTATTAACTCACTAAAATCTCAATTTCATGTGTCCCATTTCTGACCACTTTCTATCTTTCCAGACCATTTTCTCAAATCCACTGACTATCTCGACAATACCTACACTTCACACTTCCTCATCTCCTTCAGGTCCTCTTTCCTTGTCTAGCCAACTTAAATTTCATGGCCAATTGTGGTTATCACCTTGCACACACACTTCAACTACTTTGTCTTTCTCTCACTTCACTCTATTTGGCAAAATTACAATCCCGATAAAATTCTACTCCCTGCCTATTCCCCACCAGCACCTATGCAGCTAATAGGGCGAGAGGAAAACTCACAACCATACTGGTTGGTCTTATTTAAATTCATGTCCACAAATCTCAAGTAGGTCCTTAATGTTGCCCAGGAAATAAAATGTAAGCCTAGATCATTCACTTTTCCACTCCCATACATTATTCAAACCTTCACCTCCTCAAATTTCAATACCTGCTTCCAATACTCACTCACTCTCAGCTGATGACTGACTTTACTTCCTATTTCAGATTATTTCTGAAGTCATACAACACTGCCTGCCTTCTTGTTTGATTGATAATCCATCTGTTTACGTTCCCAGCTAAGGTCAAATCTCTACTTTTAGATTCCCTCTCAGCTACTCAAGGGTATCACTTCCGATCTCAGTTTTTCCGCCCCTACTGGATTATTCCCAACAGCATATACAAATGTTATTTCAGCCTGGCTGGCATGGCTCAGTGGTTGAGAATCGACCCATGCACCAAGAGGTCGCACGTGCCCAGGTTGTGGACCAAATCCCTGGTGGGGGACATGCAGGAGGCAGTTAATCGATGTCCTCTCTCATCAATGTTTCTATCTTTCTCCCTCTCCCTTCTTTGCTCTCTAAAATCAATAAAAAAAAAGAAGTTATTTCATCAATCATCAAAAACGACAAAATCTTTTTAAACCATAGTTCCCATATTTCTTAGCTCCTCTCAAAAAGAGCTGTCTATATTCACCACTGTCAATTTCTCTCATTCTCTTGAACCCTCGTATCACATTTTCGCATCTATCATTCCACCAAAACTGCCTCATCAATGTCACCAATGACCTCCACGTTCTTATCAAATGGTCAAATCTCAGCCTTCATCTTACCTAACCGATTAGCAGTATTAGACATAGCTATGACTTTTTTTCCTTAAAGTTTTCTGTTCTCTTGGCTTCAAAAGTATCAATCCTAGTTTTATTCCTTTCTTATCTTCCTCTAAGTGGCCTTCAATACTTTCTATCCTTTGTTCTAACTTCTAAATTTTGGGGTGTCTCAGAACTCATTCTTTAATGTTTTCTCTTTCTACACTTACTCCTTGATGATCACATCTTATCTCATAGCTTTAAAGACCATTTAGGTACTAATAATTCCCAAATATATTTTTCTCACATGGACTACGTCCCTAAATTCCAACCAATTTTTTCAACAGTCCAAGTCATATCTACACCTCCATTTTTAAAAGACATCAAAATTCACATGACAAAAATAACTAAGATCCTGATCCCACTCATCCTTCAGTCTGCTCCATTTTAATTCAATCACCCTATCCTTCCAGTTGCTTGGGTTAATAAAAACAAAGCCAAACAACAAAAAGCCAGCCTCTGGAGTCATCCTTTATATCTCTCTACATTCCACACCCCATCTATAGGCTAATGTGATTGGCTTTTCCTTTAAAATATATCCAGAATCCAACCACTTCTTATCTTCATTGCTACTACTTGGACCAAGGCAACACCACCTCTCACTTGGATTATTGCAATAACTATTTCAAATTAACAGCCAGAATGATATTTTAAAAATAAAAGTCAGGTCATGTCATTCCTCTACTCAGAACCTTCCAATGGCTCCTTATTTTGGTCACAGTAAAAGCCCAAACTCTTACATTCACCTGTAAGGCCCTACATTATCTGACCCTTTTATTTTTCCCCACCTCCCCATCTCTGCACACTCACCTCATGATACATTAATCTCATAGCTAGTCCTTGAATTTATGAGGCACACTCCTGAAATAACATAGGAATTTCAGGGCATTTGTACCAGCTGTTGCCTGTCTGGCTCACCCTTCCTCATTCCCCAAGATACCTATTTGTATCTATCACCTTCTTCAAATTTTCAGCTCAAATGCCACCTTCTCTTTGAAGCATTGAAAATTACAACCTGCTCTAACTTTCCCTATCCTTATTCTGCTACATATTTCTTTCCATAGCAATTCTCTTCTATACCACAAAAAGTACTTACTGTATTTGATCCCCAACACCTGAATGTGAGTTAATTACATGAGTGCAGGGATTTTTGTCCACTTTGTTCACTGCTGTATCCTGAATATTTAAAACCGTGCTGGACACAATAAATAACACACTCATAGCTTTTTAACCAACACATAATATAACTAACCTCTTAAGCTGTTTTCTGATCTAAATGATTTGTTTTCCTTTTCTTCACAGAGGTAGGTATGCTGTAATACTCTGTTCTCAGCTCCATTACGTGTAAGAATTTTGTTGCTTTCACTTTTTGGTGGTTCCAACGAATTACTGTTTCTTGATGCTTGTTTTTGCTGATTACGCAGTACTTTTTCTTTCATTCTCTGATATACTTTTCCTGGAGATTCATAGTTTGTTTTATTTTTTAATCCACCCTTGTTGGGTTTTATAGCACTGATATCAATATTAAGAAGACTGTTAGAAGTGCTAGGCTCTGCTAACATGGTAGAATGAAATACATTTTTATCTTGAAAAGATGTCATTTCTGAGAACTGATTCTTTTTATGGTCCTTCAATTTTAAAAAGGCATTCTGATATTTCAGCAAATCTTTTACAGGAGTAAGTGTGCCTGAAGGAATGCTGTCAAAAAAGACTGCATGAATGGGCATATTTCTCCGTTGAGAAGATGTCTCTGAGGACAAGTGAATTCCTGGATGTTTTGAAGGTGTTGTAATCATCTTGATAAACAGAAGCAACAAATTTCCTCTATCAGAAAGTTTACTTAAACACAATTTTCAGGATAGATCTTCAGCAGGGGCCCAGAGGAACCTGTAATTCAATGTGAAATCAACCTTTATCATGCTTTGGTGCAGAGAGTTAAGTTTATTTGCTTTACATAACATACTAATTAAAAAGTTTATTTGGTTTATAAAAACACTGGATAACCTATAGCTCACAAGTCAGATTAAGATTTTATATTTCTGTTATTTCATTTTATTATTTTTAAATAGATGAGCAGCGTGATCTTTAAACAAAAAAACAGCATTCACTCTCTGGCCAAGTGTCTCGGTTGGAGTGCACCCCATACACCAAAAGGTTGCAGGTTCGATCCCTGGTTGGGGTGCATACAGGAGGCAACCAAACCAATCCAAAGTTTCTCTCTTTCTCTAGAAATCAATAAAAACATATCCGTGACTGAGTATTAAAAAAAAAAGCAGCATTCACCAAACATCTCCTTAGTAGCTCTAAGAACTGAATTTTGACTGTTTTTGAAATTTACTTGAATTTCAATATTAGCATCAAAAAGCATTAGAGAACATCTACATATAAAAGATTAAGTTTCACAAATATAGTTTTTCCTTTTAGATACTTAAACTTTATGGCAGCAGATACAATAATATATCTTAATAAAAGCTGAAAAATCTATTCAATTTTTTAGTTAAATAATCCTGAGTCCTGATTTTATGTTGCAGAACATTTCAATTATGAGGTTTTAGTTGAAAAACCCTCAAATCAAAAGTAAATCATATTCATTCTAATTTTTAAATATTTTAATGCTATGTAGAATTTTTCAAGGGAATCATGTACTTGAGCATACATGGTCTTAGACTTGTTTTAGTTTGTTTCTTATGTACACATTTTATATCTGACACCTAGAAATTAAGGTTCTAGGTGATAAGCCATATAGTTGTATTCTGTAATAAATGATAAATAAAATATTTTAGCCCAAGGAACTTACTAGTCTAAATTTAAAGCATATCTTTTTAAAAAATATATGTTTTTATTGATTTTTTTGGAGAGAGAGAAAGAAACATTGACATGAGAGAGAAACATCAATCGGCTGCCTCCTGCACACCGCTACTGGGGATGGAGCCCGCAACCTGGGCACGTGCACTGACCAGTAATTGAACCGGGACCTCTCAACACCTGGGATGACGCTCAATCCACTGAGCCACACGGGCAGGACTTAAAGCATACCTTACTGCTGAATTTACAACTATTCCAATAGCTCTTTGACATATAAACATAAAAAAACCTATCACAGAAAATAATAATGCAGTCAGACTGAAGACCAAGTACCTTTACCTATAGTTAACTTCTGTGAGAAATAAATATACAAGTTAAAAATTCATATACAAACTACTATTTTATCCAACAGTTTAGAAAAGAAAAACAGAAGAAAATATTTCTCAATAACAGGAGCTGACAAAGAATGGTATCTTGGGAGTCTAGCCTTGTGACACAAAAACCACTGAATTCTTCCACAGAATGTTAATTCAGCAAATATGTACTATCACATATGGTTATTATGTAGCAATGTGCTAGTGACAAGAATCCTGTGCTAGGAGTTACAACACTCACTAGCCATTCACTTTAAAATCTCAAAGATAAAAATGAGTAAACTGGGACAACTGCACGGCAAAGTACATGCAGGTTTACACAATCTCAATTCCTCAGAACCTAATGAAATGCACAACAGGAAGTATAAACTACAAATTAACTAGCAGAACTGAAAATAAGTACAACATGTAATATATATATATATATATATCTGTTTTTACCTAAAGGCAGATAATTATGGCCACAGTGAAAGCCTCCAAAACTCCTCTTTCATGTTGCCCAACCTCTTCCTTCTCAATTCAAGCATGTAGTAAGATGGAGAGGTGAGTAGTCAACATTTTAAAGATCCTCATATTCCACTCCCTCTCAGGAAGACACAGTTCTTTGAGCCCCTCTGTCCCACTATGTGACAAATAGCAACTCAACAGAAGCCAAAAGAGTTGCCAAAAGTTGACAGTGGTTTCAGTGTGGTTGAGGAACAAAGGATAATGAGGAGGAAAAAAATCACCCAGGATTTTCTCTAACCACAGAGACTATGCAGAACAGATACAGAATAAACACAAAACACGACTGGGTAGAGGCCATCATAAAACTCCTGAAGCCCCATTCTCCTCCTACCTAAAAGAAGAGCAAAACAAAGAAAAATCATATTGCTTAGAGTCTGATGAAACAGAAACCTTAGATAATGGGGATTCGGTAATTGGCATTTCTCAAGTTAAGGAAAGAACTGAGTGTCCTGAAGGCCAAGCATACTTGACCTAACAGAAGTCACAAACAAGAAATTGTTAGCTTTTTCTTTGGGGAAGAGAAAGTGAATTCTAAAATGGTATGCTTGTGCTTTCATGAACTGCTTAAAGCTATTTGGAAAATCTAATCTTTATAATTTTTTCTGAAAACTGACAATGCCAACGTACCAGGGAAAAATTACTGTTTATTCAAAATACTCAGGCATGGGAAAACCATTACATGAACAGGCTAGCTATGAGCATTTATAGTAAATGTAAATATAGAAGTAAAGATAAAACAACTGTTATTATCATAAACATGATACTGAATGTAACCGTTACTCTTTTTCCCAAAAAGACATGAAAAACTTTTCCAGGAATTTACTGTAGTGGTAGCAGTACTACTACTAATTATTATAATGGAATGGGTCAAAAAATCCCAAAGCACATTAACCCAAACTGGGAGGTGGAGTTGGGAAAAATGAGACAACATGTAAATTAACTGGCAAATGGTAAATTTCAACACCACCTCCTTCCCAAAAGCAGTACCTGCCATACAAAAGACTAAAATATATACCATTCAAAGAGACCAAATGAATCAATTTAAAAAAATGATCAATACAGAAAATGGTCAAAGGACATTAAAGGCAATTAACAGAAAGAATACAAAGGCCAAAAATGAGTGAAATGACACTCCATTTTACTAATAAATGAAGAGATGCAAATGAAAAAAACAAACCAGTAAGACTTCTTAACTTACCAGCTTGGTAAAGATTAATTTCAAAATATAGGTGTGCATGCCCTTGATCAAGAAATTCCTCTTCTGCCCTGGCCAGGTAGCTCAGTTGGTTAGAGCATCATCCCGATAAGCCAAAGTTGCGGGTTCGATCCCCACTCAGGGCTGCATAAATAAGTGGAACAACAAATTGATGTTTCTGTCTCTCTAAGATCAATTAAAAAAATTAAAAAGAAAAAAATTCCTTTTCTAAATTTTTCTTACAGAAACATGTACATAAGAATGCAAATATATATATATATATATATATATATGGTAATAATAGCCAACATTTACTGCATATATGCCAGACACTAAATAATCTTACAGCAATTCTTAAGTACGGTTATTATTCCCATTTTGAAGATGAGCTAAGGCATAGGGTAGTTAAATAACCTGTCCAAGGTCCCACTGGCAATGATTAAGAGCTGGACCCAAGACTACCCGATTTCAAAGCCCACGTTTTTATTATTATTATCATTATTTTGTAATCCTCACCCAAGGATATTTTCCATTGATTTTTTTTTTTTTTAAGATAGAGTGGGGGGGGGAGCAAGGGAAGGAGAGAGAGAGAGGGAGGGAGAAAGAGAGAGAGAGAGAGAGACACATGGATGTGAGAGAGACACATGGATTGGTTGTCTCCCACAGGACCCCTACTGGGGACCAGGGATCCAACTTGCAATCAAGGTACTGTGCCCTTGACTGGAAATCAAACCCACGACCCTTCAGTCTGTAGGTTGATGGCTCTAACGGCTAAGCCAAACCGGTCAGGGCTCAAAGCCCAAGTTTTTAAATAGGCACTATATAAGGACCTTTACTAAAGTACAGAGGAAATTAGAAACAATCTTAATGTCCAATATGGGAAGAAATTCTACTACATCCTTATAACTGAATTCTATGTATTTAATAAAAACATTGTGGGCAAAAAGGGGTCACACACTAAACCAGACAAGCTCAGGGAGGCCTGTGTGGTGGCCTTATAAACTCAGAGACTTAAAGTAACCAAAAAGGATGGACTGAAATTAAAACTTTTTAACTGAAAGCAGTTTATGGAAGGTAGTCTTGTCCTAGGCTAAAATCTTCCCTGACAAAAGTAAATTGAGCCTGTCTATTGTCTTCTTGCATCAATGATACCATACCTTTGGAATGTCAGAGTAACTTCCCTTTTTCCGGGCCCCTCAGGCACAACCAATGCATCAGAAGGCAACCACGAATCCTCATTGTTATTAATTGCTGACTATTAACTAACCAGTACCCACCTATGTAAAAGAGGTATGTATGGCTATCATTTTATTTTTTATCCAATTCCAGAGGTTTCTCTGCTTTGGTTTCTCCTGCCTCCCTAATCTATCACCAATGGATTTCATGTAACCCACTTACATCTTCTTTTTTGATTGTAACGTATAAAGCAGGGTGCAGAACTGCCATTTTCTAGAGCATTTTTCTCAATCCGTTGAGATTTTGCTTTCCAGAAAATGTCATCAGTTTGGCTCAAACTCCAAAACTTCTCTACAGGTTTGAATTTCTTACGTTGACAATATATACATGTAATAACACAGATAGTGGCTAGGATATATTTTAAAAAGGGCTCTGGCCAGTCTTGCTCAGCGTTTAGAGCATCAGCCCTCCGATAGAAGTCAGGGGTTCAGATCCCCAGCGAAGGTCACATACGTCGATTGCAGGTTCGAGCCCTGGCCCTGGTTGGGGTCACTGGAGAGGCAGCCAATTGGTCTGTCTCTCTCACATGGATGTCTCTCTTTCCCGCTCCCTTCCTCATAATCTAGCTAAGAATCAATGGAGAAATATCCTTGAGTGAGGATTAAAAAAGGAAGCAGCAGAAAAGATCATACAATTGCTTCTCTGTATCTCCCTTCCCCCCCACACACATCGAAGCATTAAGCATAGTTATATTTGAAAAGTAGGATGAAGGGGGCTTCCACTTTCTAAATCAATTTTAACATCTGAAAATGTTTAAAACCAACATATAATTTCATCAGAAGAATACAAGCTGGATGGATCAACTGTCTCTATAGCCCTGTGGATCTTGGGTCCCACGGTGAAAAGTTGAGCAGTGACGCACACAATCTTCCTAGTTAGTAATCATTCTCAAGCAAAGGTTTTTTCCTAGGAGTGATTTCAGAACAAAATCCTAGCGCGCTTACCAACGAAAGGAATCTGAACGAAAGGGGTCTACTCTCTTGATAACTGCAGTACACACGCAACAAATGCACACACCTAATGAACAAGTAGCTGTGAAACCACTGCCAAAGCCAGAAAGGTACAAAAGCCCGAGAGGGCCTAGACTGCTGCAGGGCTGGGCTCGCAGCGCCAGAGGGCCCGGCGGCCGGCCGCGAGGGGCAGGGAGGGAGCCATACCTCGACTGGAAGGCCTGGCAGGAGAGACGGCGGCAGTCCCGGCTGGGCTTCCTGCGATGGTCGGCCCCAGCCCGCAGCCGGGTTCCCTACCACTCACAACAGTAAGAGAATTCAAATTCGAAGAGCCCGCCCTCCAGCCAGCACCGCATTGGAGCGCTCAGGAATGGCGTCACCGTGCGTTTCACGTGGACTCACGAAAACTGGGGGCGAACCCCGCGCCCCACGGCCAATGCAATTTCCATGGAAAGTAGGTAACCCCAAGTTGCCACAGGTATGGGGCGCGCCTCCCTCTCTAGTCGTCCGTAGGGTCGCTTTAGTCTTCGCACGGCGCCCGCCGTCTGGCGGCCCACCCCTCCTCCCGTCATGCTCTGCGGTAGGGAGGCTACGTCAGAGGCTTACGTCGGACGTCACCTGCGCGCCGCGGCGCTGATGCGGGTTTTAGTTTGGTCCTTCCCGGTTACCGCCTTCCCTTCTGGGTGCTCCCTTGGGCGGTTTAGTTTTCCGTTCCCTCGGGGTCTGAGGAAGCGGTCTGCGGACTGTGTTGATAGAGCTTTTCGTTTTCTCCGGGCGTCAGAGATTTGAGACCCAGGAAAAACGTTTTGTGTTTGAGGGGATAATGGACCGAATGCAAAGTTACACCTGCAGTAGGGTGTTTACTTTGAGCGATTCCCTCGGGAAGTGGGACGTTTTTTGAACCTTATCTCGAATCCTGGAAACTTGAATTTCGAGGACTCTGGGTGGCGATGGTTTGTGCCAGTGGCGCCCCGCCGTGGACTGCACGCAGTGGCGCTGTGCCCCCGAACCCCGGAGGTGCCGGGGTCCCTGCCTCGGTGCCGCCCGCGAGGTGCCGGGGTCCCTGCCTCGGTGCCGCCCGCGAGGTGCCGGGGTCCCTGCCTCGGTGCCGCCCGCGAGGTGCCGGGGTCCCTGCCTCGGTGTCGCCCGCGAGGTGCCGGGGTCCCTGCCTCGGTGCGGCCCGCGAGGTGCCGGGGTCCCTGCCTCGGTGCCGCCACGCGGTCTGGCCGGCAGCGTCGTGCGCGCTCCGGGTTTCTGTCTTGGCGCCAAGACCCAGAGGAGTAAAAAGGCTTTTCAGCCCGGAACCCCTTCCAGTTCCCATCCTGTGTCTTCTCTCCTGGAGCTCCGCCCGCTCCGCCACCCCCTCGCTTTTGAGACAGGGGTTTATTCTGTCTCGGCGTGAAAATGCCTCCAGAGTCAGTATCGCATCTCTCCATTAAGTTTGGGCTGAAATGGTTGTAACGGGTTTTTAAAAGTAACTCTTGCAACATGACTGGTGTGGCTCAGTGGTTGAGCGTGGACCTATGCACCAAGATGTAAGCCGTTTGATTCTGATGAGGGCACGTGCCCAGGTTGTGGGCCAAATCCCCAGTGGGGGGCATGCAGGAGGCGGCCAATCCATGTTCTCTCTCTTGGATGTATCTGTCTCTCGCCCTCTCCCTTCCTTTTTCTCTAAAGTCAATAAAGAAAAAAAAATTTTTTTAAGTGACTTTAGCAATCCCTAAATCCTGTATCCACTAAGTCTTGAGTACATCGAATATTCAGAATCCAAAACATAAGCAAATCCACAGAGATAAAATGAAGTTCCTGCCTGTGCAGCATAATGAGGCAATGGCAGGACAGGAATTTGCACCAGATTTGTGGGAAAAGCCAGAGTTAAAATGTATGTTAAGTGACATGTATGAAATACACTTTGTGGAATATAGGGACTTGGAAGAGATGGCATTCATACTCCAAAGCATCTGAAATAGAGGTATGAGAGGTTTCTATGTCTGATGATTGAGACAGCCATGGCTAACACAATAAGCCGAAACAGGAACCTTCAAATATTAAGGGCAGACACTCAGAATTACAGATTTTTTAAAATTAGCCACTTCTCATATGAGAAGTAATTAGCATATAGCATATTTCAGAGTGAACAGGAACAGGAATTTACATATGATGACTAATAATTTTCCAGGCAAAACTGGGATTGTGAATTACGAAGTGTGATGAAAGGCATAGAGGCCAAGAGACCATGCTCATTTGTCCATTGGAACACCAGTGGTGATGCCCTGGATGGGCCCTCATTTAAGTTTCTGTCTGCCAGGAGGAGAGAGCTTCTCTTAGTCAGTTAGCCATCTAGAATTTTCTGTCCAGTCCTAAGTCTGTAACTCATAGGAGGAAAGGACTGAAAGCCTCATGCTGTGTGGGAGTTGCTGCCAAGGTATGTGTGTCTGCTTAGCCTGGAGGAATATTCCCAGGACCATGGTAAATTCCATTAGGGGTACTAATTCACCATATGGCATTTTGGGGAGAATTACAAAAAAGATGTTCTTTTTTCAAGGCCAGTGGTTCTAAACCAGGGGCAATTTTGCCCCACCCCACCCCCACCCCCTGGGGACATTTGGCAATGTCTGGAGACATTTAAACATAAATGTCACACGTGCTGGCTGGTGTGGTTTGGTGGTTAGTGTCGGACTGAACACCGAAGGGTTTCAGATTCTATTCCCCGTCAAAGGCAGGTACCTGGGTTGCAGCTTTGATCCCTGTCCCTGGTCGGTGCCGTGCAGGAGGCAACCAATTCATGTGTCTCAGTCGATGTTTTTCTCTCTCTCTCCCTCTCTCTCCTTCCCTCCCTCCTTCCCTCTCTTCCACTCTCTCTGAAAAAACAATGGGAAAAATATCCTTGGGAGACGATTAACAAAAGAAATATCACAACTGAGAAGGGGGCCATTGAGTAGAGGACTAGATGTTTAGAAATGCAACCAAACATCCTATAATGTGCAGGACAACCACTGCACTACAAAGAATTATCCAATCTAAAATGTCAATAATACCAAGGTTGAGAAATCCTACACTTGCAAAATGTAGCTCTGAAATACGATTTTAGTCTCCTCTCACCCTCTCAGCTGTGAGTCTTCATGTAAAAATACAATTTTACAGCCACTACTACCCTGTCTTGGCCTGGAAGGATGAGGATCGAGCCAACAGGGAGGCTATCCAGGCTTTATAAGATGAGGACCCTTCAGTGGAAAAGACTGTCAAGGAGATTGCAGTGTGATAGAGATATTATACAAGCATATGAGCGTAACAGTGCAAATTGTAGTAAGTGCCATGAAGATGTATCAGTTTAGATCCTGCAGAATGGTTAGAGTAAGATGGAGTAAAGGGTACAAGAGATTCATTGGGAGATAAGGCCTGTGAAAGTTTATGGCGGAGGAAGAAGGATTGGGTCTGGTAAATCTTCAGACCTTAATGGAAATCTGACATTTTTGAAAGAAAACTGAAGAAGGAAACAGACTTGGACAGAGGGAGTCTAAAATTGCAATGAAGATTTGCAAAGTATTGGCTAATCCAGTTGGGAGATTTGTGGTAGCTCATCAGAGGAGTCCTTCAGTGGGCAGAAATGGGCAGTTCCTGGAATTCAGCTTGTGGGGGCTGCCTGGGAAGAACATGCCGTGGCTCAAAGACTTACAAAATTTTTTTTAATTAAAAATTTTCAATTGAGATATAACTGACATAACATTATATTAGTTTCAGGTGTATATAATGATTTGATTATTTATATATTGTGAAATGATCATCACAATATTTCTAGTTAACATCCATCACCACACAGTTACAATTCTTTTTCTTGTGATGAGAACTTAAAAGGTCTACTCTCTTAGCAACTTTCAAATATGCAATACAGTGTTATTAACTGTAATTATTAAGTATAATAATTATTATATGGTCCCCATGTTGTACATTACATCCCCAGGACTTATTTATTTTATAACTGGAAGTTTATACCTTTTGATAACCTTCACTCATTCCCCTCTGTCAAACCACCAGTCTGTTCTCTGTGTCTGTGAGTTCAGTTGTTTTATTTTTTTTATAGATTTTAGATATACATGCGACCGTACAGTATTTGTTTTTCTCTGACTTATTTCACTATCATAATGCCTCAAGGACCATCCACGTTGACACAAATGGCGGGATTTCCTTTTCCTTTATTGCTGAATAATATTCCATTGTAAATATACACCACATCTTTTTTCATCCATTTATCCATCAATGGACACCTAGGTTGTTCCCATGTCTTGGCTAGTGTAAATAATGCTGCAGTGAACATGGGGATTCAGATATCTCTTTGAGATAGGGATTTCATTTCCTTCAGATATATACCACGCAGTGGACTTACTGGATCATATGGTAGTTCTATTATTAATTTTTTGAGAAATCTCCATACACTTTCCCACAGTGGCTAGACGGAATTACACTTCTTCATATCCTTACCAACATTTATCTCTTGTGTTTTTGATGACAGCCATTCTAATAGATGTGAGGTGATATCTCATTATGGTTTTAATTTATGTTTCCTTGAGGATTTGTGATGTTGAGCCCCCTTTCATGTACACATTAGCCATTTTTGTCTTCTTTGCAAAAATGTGTGTTCAGTTCCTCTGCCCATTTTAAAACTAGATTTTGTTTTTGCTATTAAGTTGTATGAGTTCTTTATGTGTGTTAGATATAACTCTTTATCAGACACATGATTTGCACCTATTATCTCCCATTTCATGGGTTGCTTTTCCACTTTGTTGATGGTTTTCTTTGCTGTGCAGAAGTGCTTTAGTTTGATATAGTCCCACTTGTTTATTTTAGCTTTTGTTGCCTTTTCTTTTAGTGCAAAATCCAAAATTTTTTGCCAAGACTGATGTCAAGGAGCTTACTGTGTATGTTTTCTTCTAGGATTGTTATGGTTTCAGACCTTACATTCAATTCTTTAATCCATTTTGAGTTACTTTTTGTGTATGGTCTAAGACAGTGGTTCAGTTACATTCTTTTGCATGTGGCTATCCACTTTCTCAAACCCATTTAGTGAAGTCAAAGGCTTTAACAGATTTTGAAGGCAATGCAGTTTGAAGGCTGTCAGCCAACTGCACTCAGAGCAATTGCACTCTTTCATGAAAGGAGGTTAGAATTGCATACTTCCATGGCTGTCACAGAAGGATAATTAAATGATTATAACATAAGTTTATTTGAAGTGACTTTTAATGTTTTTTTGTTATTGTAAAACATAGTAAGAAATGTTTTACATTGTAAACTAATAAATATAAAAAAACATATAACTAAAATAAGAGTTTTTAAAACATTACTTATCTTCACTGTGTGCAATCTATGCTGATATTTACCTCTTATATTTACTGATTTTTAAAAAAATGCCGTGTATAAAAATAAGACAGTGTGGTGAACTTCCGGTCAAGACAGCAGCGTAGGTAACCACGGTATTCGCCTCCTCCCACAATCACATCAAAATTACAACTAAACTACAGAACAAACATCATTTAAAACCACCTGAAATCAAGCTGAAGTCCTACAACTATGAAATTAAAGAAGAGGCCACATTGAGACTTGTAGGAGAGGCGGAGGTGTGGACGGCTGGTCCCCCACCCACGTGTGGAGGATAAACATCAGGAGGGTACCTCCTACCTGAGGAGTGAGGAGTCCCTGTCCCACACCAGGCCCCCAGCTCAGGGTTCCAGTGCCAGGAAGAGAAGTCACCACAACTTCTGGCTGTAAAAACCGGAGGAAACAGGCTGAGGGAGGCTGAGGCTACTGGAGCCCCAGGCAGCTCCTCTTAAAGGGCCCACACACGGACTTCTTCAGACTTGCTCCCTCTGAGCTCCTGAGCAGAGGGGAGGCAGCTTGTAGGGCACCAGAAACGTGAGGGAGGAACTGAGTTGTTTGGCATCAGGACGAGGACTGGAGAGGTGGCTCTCTCCTGGACAGAGGTGGTGGCGGAGGCCTTTGCTCCTTTGATGAGCCCTTCTCCCACAAGGCTGGCAGTCAGGTACCATATCTGGGACTCTAGCAACCTAACTCACACTGTTTGCCCCACCCTGGTGATTTCTTAAAGACCTGCCCCACCCAACTTTCAGGCCCACCCAAGCTGTTCCCAGTGGCTTTACAGTAGGAATGGCCTGTCTTGGCTCCTGCTTCAGGTTTTCCTAAATTCTCTCAAAAAAGCAGCATCTGTCCTCAGCGAGCCACATACCTCTCACTAAGTGGCCCCAGGCCCGGCACTAAAAGCAGCCAGCCTTGGTTCACAACTTGGCTTTGCCTGGGCACCTCCAAGCCCAGCAAAGAAGCAGCCATCGGCAGATTGCTTTGTAGCTTATGCCTGGTGGCCCAAGGGTACAACACAGGTAGTGGCTGACCTTGCCCCAGAGCCAGGACACCCAGTGGACAGCATCAAACCACATCGAAGCACAAACAACCAACCACTTCCACAAGCCACACACTCAAGGAGTGGACTCAGTGGGTACCAGAGCCCTGCTGAAGTAAATCTTGCTCTGCATGGTGGGCCCCTGCACAGGTGGTCCTCCAAGGTAGTCAGAGGTCAGTGGTCAGTGGGCACAGCCAGTCCTTGCAGCTGATCAGCCTGAGTAAATCCCTTGGAGACAAAGAAACATGCCTCAAATGAAAAAGAACAGAACAAAACTCCAGGAAAAGAACTAAATGAAACAGAGATAAGTAATCTAACAGATGCCGAGTTCGAAACACTGGTTATAAGGATGATAAATGAACTTAGTGAGGGCCTCAAGAGCATAAAAAAGGACCAGTCAGAAATTAAGGAATGACAGTCAGAAATGAAGGAGGTACTAACTGAAATAAAGAATAATTTACAGAGATTCAATAGTTGAGTAGGTAAAGTCTAGAAGCAAACCATCAATTTGGAATATAAGGAAGCAAAAAACAACCAATCAGAACAACAAAAAGAAAAAAGAATCCAAAAAAAATGAGAGTAGTGTAAGGAGCCTCTGGGACAACTTCAAGCATACCAACATTCGCATCATGGGGGTGCCAGAAAGAGAAGAGAGGGGGGCAAGAAATTGAAAACCTATTTGAAACAATAATGACAGAAAACTTCCCGAACTTGGTGAAGGAAACAGACATACAAGTCCAGGAAGCACAGAGAGTCCCAAACAAGATGAACCCCAAGAGGCCCACACCAAGACACATCATCATCAAAATGCAACAGGTTAAAGACAAAGAGAGAATCTTAAAAGCAGCAAGAGAAATGCAGTTAGTTACCTACAAGGGAGCTACCATAAGACTGTCAGCTGATTTCTCAAAAGAAACCTTGCAGACCAGAAAGGAGTGGCAAGAAATATTCAGAGTGATGAAAAGCAAGAATCTACTACCAAGATTACTCTATCCTGCAAAGCTATCATTTAGAATCGATGGACATATCAAGAGTTTCCCAGACAAGAAAAAGCTAAAGGAGTTCATCACCACCAAAGCAGTATTATATGAAATGTTGGCGGGCCTTCTTGAAGAAAAAGAATATCAAAAATATGAAGAATAAAATGGCAATAAATACATATCTATTGACAATTGAATCTACAAACAAAATGAACAAGCAGAGCAGAAACAGACTCATAGATACAGAGAACATTTTGTTGGTTGCCAGATGAGAGGGGGGTTGAGGGAATGGGTGAAAATGATGAAGGGAGTAAGAAGTACAAATTGATTGTTAGATTGACAAACCTCAAAGGGAAGGGAGAGGTGGGTGGAAAAAAATAAACCAAAGAACTTATATGCATATCTAGTGGACACAGACAATAGTGTGAGGATAGACAGGAGGGGGGTGGGAGCAGGGAGGAGGGGGTCAATAGGGGAAAAAGGAGAACATCTGTAATACATTCAACAATAAAGATAATTTAAAAAAAAATAAGACAGTGTGAATATTTTTATATTTCTGCATGATTATTTATCATGCTTTATTTTTCTTTTATTTTTTTTTTATCCTCACCCGAGGACATTCCTCCATTTTTGTCCCAGATAGAGTGGGAGGGAGAGAGAGGAAGAGAGAGAGAGAGAGAAACATCGACGTGAAAGGGCCACATCGAGTGGCTGCCACCCGCACAACCAACCAGGGCTGGGGACAAACCGCAACCGAGGTACATGCCCCCAGCGGGAACCAAGCCCAGGTCTCTCCGGACCGCATGCCGATGCTCCAACCGCTGAGCCAAACCAGCCAGGGCTTATTTTTCTTTTAAAAAAATTAAGATGAAATTTATAGAAGGTGATATTTATAATTTTAAAATATACAATGCAATGGGATTTAGTACATTTACAATGCTGTACAACCACTACCTACAAATATTTTTATCATCTCAAAAAGAAATCTCATGCCCATTAAACAGTCATTCCCTATTTTTCTTGGCAATCACCAATCATCTTTCTTTTTCTATGAGTTTCCCTATCTAGTTATTTCACATAGATGGAATCATATAATATGTGGCCTTCTGTGTCTGGCTTCCTTCACTTAGCATAATTTTTTTAATTGATTTTTTATTTTTAGAGAGAGAGACAGAGAGAGACAGAGATAGAGATAGAAACATCTATGTGAGAGAGAAACATCCATCAGCTGCCTCCTGCACACCCTGTGCTGGGGATCAAGCCTACAACCTGGGCGTGTGCCTTGACCGGAAATCGAACCAGGATCTCAAAGTCCATGGGACTTTGCTTAGTCCACTGAGCCACACTGGCAGGGCTTGGCATACATTTTTGAGTTTCACATGCATTGTAGCTACGTGCATTGTAGCATTATCAGTGCTTCATTTCTTTCTCTCTTTCTTTCTCTCTTTCTCTTTCTCTCTCTCTCTCTCTCTCTCTCTCTCTCTCTCTCTCTCTCTCTCTCTCTCTCTCTTTCTTTCTTTGTCAATTCTCACCCAAGGATATTTTGTCCATTGACTTTTAGAGAGAGTGGAAGGGATGGGAAGGGAGAGAGAGAGAAGAAACATTGATGTGAAAAAGACACATCAATTGGTTGTCTCCTGCACATGCCCTGACCAGGGCCAGGATAAAACCTGCAACCCAGGCACATGCCCTTGACTGGGAATTGAACCTGCAACCCTTTGGTGCACAGGTGGATGCTCTAACCATTGAACACACTGGTCAGGGCAGTGCTTCATTTCTTCTTTTGGCTGAGTATTATTCCATTATATGTATCTATCACTTTCTATTTATCCATTTCTCCATTGATAGTTGGATTGTTTTCACCTAAATATATAATAATCTAGTTTGAATAGTTACCAATTTAACTTCAGTAGCATACAAAACTCTGATCCTATAAAGCTCTGTCTTCTCTTTTATGGTGTTACTGTCACAAATTATATCTTTATATATCATATGCCCATTATCATAGATTTATAATTATCATTTTATGCATTTGTCTTTTAAATCATACAGGAAACAAAAAGAGCTAAAACCAAAATATGAGAATACTGGCTTTTATATTTACCTCTGTAGTTATATTTATCTAATAGTTTCTATAGGTGTCTTAGGCTCTGTTCATTTTCTTCGTTCTTTTTCTGTATGCTCCTCAAACTGGATACTTTCAATTGACCTATCTTTAAGTTCATTCATTTTTATTTCTTTTGCCCGTTCAATTCTGCTACTTTAACTCTCTAGTGAATTTTCATTCAGTTATTGTACTTTCCAGCTTCACTATTTCTATTTGGTTTCTTTTTATTATTTATATCTCTTTATTGATATTTTCTGTTTGTTGAGAGATTATTCTGCTGTGTCTGTGCTTCCTCAGGGACTTAGGAATTAATTTCTGTAAATTCTTGTGTGAATGGGTAATACTTCCTTGTTTTTTTTTTTTTTGCATGCTTTATAATTCTTTTTGTTTTGGGTGTGTGTGTGTGTGTGTGTGTGTGTGTTTAATTTATGAGTTTATTTTAGCCAAACTGAGGACATATATGGGGGGAGCAAAATCTCAAATGCTCTGAGTAATTTTTGTGTGTATGTGTGGAAATCAGATATTTGAATATCAAAATGTGCTAACTCTGGAAACACTCTTTTCCTTTATCAGGGTTTGTTTTTGTTCCTTGCTGTGGGCTGTAGCTTTTTGCTTATGTAGTGATTTTTATACACAATTTTTTTTAACATTTTTTTTCTTTATTGATATTAGAGAGAGAGGAAGGGAGAGAGGGAGAGACAGAAACATCGATGAGAAAGAACATCGATTGGCTGCCTCCTGCACAACCCCCACTGGGGATTTGGCCCACAACCTGGGCATGTGCCCTGACCAGGAATCAAACTGGCGACCTCTTGGTGCATGGGGTCAATGCTCAACCACTGAACCACACTGGCCAGGCAAGAATTAAAATTTTTAAATGTGCCCTGGTCCTGTTGGCCATGGAGCATTAAGGGATTATCTTATCTGAAGATTTCTGTAATAAACTGGATCCTGTCAGAGTACCCAAATAATAAGGTCAGACAGGCTCAGCAACAGTACATTGCAAGATGGAAGTGGCACATTTGGGAGCAAGTACAGGCATGACCAGATGGCACAAACAAGCGTCATGAGGAGGAATCACAGATGACTGTGGCATAGTTATATCAGTGCTCTACCCTCAGTTTATACCTAGGATTCCATGGGGGATTCTCTAGGATTACCTGAAGGGTAAGAAAAAACCCCTCAAGCATCATTTATGGATGGGTCAGCTCATATGTAAATGAAACTCAAAATTGGCCTCACTTAAAGGTGGCCTTGGCAGACAGAAGGTCCTGGCAACCATTGTCTATCCTATTCTTTAAAAAATTTTTTTAAAAATTGATTTTAGAGAGAGAGGAAAGGAGAGAGAGAGATAGAAACATCGATGAGAGAGAACATCAATTGGCCGCCTCCTGCATGCCCCCCACTGGGGATTGGGCACACAACTTGGGCATATGCCCTGACCAGGAATCGAACCAGTGACCTCTTGGTGCATGGGTTGACGCTCAACCACTGAGCCACACTGGTCGGGCTGTCTATCCTATTCTTTGCCCAAATGCATTTCTCCTTATCTCACTGGTAGATTTTTTTCCCTCCTAACCATGGTCCTGCCTCATTATATTTTATAACATTAACCTTTCAGATAATTTTATGGAATTCACTTACTTGCCTCTTTTAAGAATTATTTCCCATAACTTTGTCAAGTTTCCTCATTTTTAGAGAGAAGGAACCTTATTCAACATGTGAATTAGTTACTTTTTCACCCAAGAAGTGTACATCATTGCCACAGCTCATGACCCTACCACTGTCATTTGTTTCTTGATATATGAGTTAGTTTAATAAGAATTGGCTACTTCAAAGTTTTATCTCTGTGGTGATTAAAGGCACAATATTAAATTCAAACCAAGAAATCTTATTAAACATGATAAGCTATGAAGAGAAAAGGAAATTATTTAGGTTGTGTTTTGATGATAAAAGGAAATGGTTTTTTGAAAGACAAAATAGGTTGAAACTTCATGATCAGACTTCCATTGACAAAAAGGTAAGTGCAGAGAGAAACCTGGGAGCATGAAACTACTTAAACTCTTGGCCCTTCTACATGGGCACTGCGGAAGGAATTCTGACATCTCCTTAAGCAAGTGTGTCTTTTTGATTGTTAATTATTTCCTGAAATTTTCTTTCAAGCCTGACTTGAAAATACTGTAATATAAGTGTTACCTTGTAGAGTATATATTGTTTGATTAGAGGATAATTTGAGCCAGATGATGATGATGATGATGATGATGATGATGATGATTATTTTACTCTACCACAGAGCATTTGCCCCCATAAATGTATACAAAAAGCTATGTGAAGAAAGTTTCTCACAAAAGAAACTATACAATTAACAATTCACTTGAATTCAAGAATCTACCAGAAGTCAGAAGCACTGGAATGTCACAGGTTTCCACTAGATGGCAAGCTTCCTCTTTCAGTTTCTCAGAGGCATCAAGCTGAAAAATTGTTGCTATTTCAAACCTACCTCTTTGCTTGAGTCAGCTGCACTTGTATCAAAAAATTATAAAAGCACTGTTCACAAATTTAGTCAAATTTAGAATCAAGTTATTAAAAATTTGGTTATAAGTTTTATTTGGAGAATATATATTCATTCATTCCTTTGATAATCACTAAGAGCCTCATAGGCGTTTTTTAATACTTTGTTTCATTTACTTCCCCCTCCCCCCCCAACAATGACATTAGGTATTTTTCTTTTTTAATCCTCACCTGAGGATGTTTTTTTTTTCCCATTGATTTTTAGAGAGTGGAAGGGAAGAAGGGGAGGAGGAGAGAGAGTGAAAGAGAAACATCGATGTAAGAGAGACACATCAATTGGTTGCCTCCTGCATGTGCCTTGGCCAGGGCCAGGGATCTAACCTGCAACCCAGGTATGTGCCCTTGACTAAGAATTGAATCCACGACCCTTTGGTCCATGGGCCGATGCTCTAACCACTAAGCAACACTGGTCAGGGCTAGGTATTTTTATTAGTCTCATTTTAGAGATTGGGAAACTGAGGTTTAGAGAGATTAAATTTATTAGTCCAAGATAAACTGTCTAGGTTTAAGCTTAGACAGTTTGATCCAGAGTTTATTCTCTTAACCACTACATCTTAGTATTTCCCTTAAATAAATTGTAATAACTCAACTTAAAGTATTTAAAAACATTTCTTTCTTTATTGATTTTTTTTTTTTAGAGAGAGAGGAAGGGAGATGGAGAGAGAAACATCAATGAGAGAGAACATCAATTAGCCGCCTCCTGCATGCCCCGCACTGGGGATTGGGCCCACAACCTGGGTGCGTGCCCTGACTCGGAATCGAACCGGTGACCTCTTGGTGCATGAGTTGATGGTCAACCACTGAGCCACACCAGCTGGGCATCAACTTAAAGTATGTAGCACAGTGTTTGACACATAGTTGTGTTTAAAAATATTAGTTATTATTTTCTTCTCTGTTGTAAACATTAGCAGGGTGTGGGGGCTAAGAAAAATACTTTCCTCCTACCTTTGAAGTTCTTAATTTATTTATTATTAGCTGGGCCAATAAATTTATTTATTATTATTATTAATTTATTATTAGCTGGGCTAATACATTAACAGTCAAATTAACAGGAGAAAAATCAAATTTTATTTTATATTTTTAATTGATCTTTATTGTTAAAAGTATTACAGATGCTTCCACTTTTCCCCTCATTGATCCCCTCCTCTCCTCTTCTGCCCCCTCCTGCCTTCCCCACACTACTGTCTGTGTCCATTGGTTGTGCATATATGCATATAAGTTCTTTGGTTTATCTGAAAAATCAAATTTTAATACTTACACATAGAGAATAACATGTGCATGGAAATGCCACAGTGAGACAACATTAGGTATATATGACATTTTGGACCAAGGAGAGAGGTGGGAATTGGTCCTAGAGTTCAGAAGGGGAAATGGGAGATTTATAGGTAGTTGAGGAAGAATGGAGGCAGGCAACTCCCTGTTAGATAACTCGGAAACATGGGACACAGGGTGATTAGCTGACAGGCCCCTGCCTGAAGCCCTCCTATCTACCATACTTAATTCAAATTAGGCTAAGGCAACATCCTAAGATTCCCTTCCTGGAGTAAGTCTTTCCATCTGAATCTCTTAGGCAGGAACGGGGAGGGTTAAAGGTTCTTTCTGAGTCTTTTGTTTCTTAATATACAGCTTAAATTCAATATCCCAGAAGGTAGCTTCAGGGTGGCAAAACTTTTGTCGCCTTCAAGGATTAAATCTTCTTGTATAATCTTAATGAAAGACTGTATATTGTGGACAAAAAAGGGCCACATGCTAACCTTACAAGTTCAGGGAAGGCCTATGTGGCAGTCTTGCAAACTCAGAGACCTAAAGTAACCACAAAGGATGGTCTGAAATGAAAACTTTTTTTTTTTTTGGTTCATCCTCACCCAAGGATATTTTTCCATTGATTTTTAGATAGAGTGGAAGGGAGGGAGGGAGAGAGAGAGACAGACAGACAGACAGACATTGATTGGTTGCCTCCCGCACAACTCTGACTGGGGACAGGGATCTCACCTGCAACCCAGGTATGTGCCCTTGACTGGGAATTGAACCTGAGACCCTTCAGTCTGCAGGCCGACACTCTTAACTGTGTTGTGGCAGAAATTCGGTTGGCGGGAAGAGACAGACTGCATGCACTCGGAGGGTTAGAAAAGGACCGTTTAATGTGCACCAGTGCTGTCCCAACAGAGTCACCTCCAAAGGCTGAGCCCTGAGCCCGGGTTCCAGCCACCTTTTATACATGATAAGCCTCCGGGCATTTGGGGGCCTTCTAGTTCCACAGTAGTTTAGGTGTTGGTGGATGTACTGTCGTATGGGAATTACATTACAAAAGCCAAGGGTGGGGTCACTGCACTTCCTAAGGGGCTGCACCTGGCTTGCCTTCTCACAAAAGCCAGGGGCGGGGGTCTTTGCACTGAGAAATAAGGGGATCATCTGTATCCAGCTTGCCTTCTCAACTGCCGAGCCAAACTGGCCAGGGCTGAAATGAAAACTTTTTAATTAAAATCAGTTTATGGCAGGTAGTCATGTCCTAGGCTAGAATCTTCCCTGATAAGTCAATCTTTACCTTAAGGAAGCCTGTCTATTGTCTTTTGCATCTATGATAACATTCTGTTAACAATCCTGTACCCACCTATCTAAAATAGGTATGTGTTTATCATTTCACTTTTCATCCAATCCCAGAGGTTTCCCCCCTTTGCTTTCTCACACCTCCCTAAACTATCACCAGTGGGTTTCATGTAACCAACTTGCGTCTTCTCTTTTGGTTATAATATATAAAATAAGGCACAAAACAGCCATTCTCTGGGGCATTATCTCATTCCATTGAGACTTTGCTTCCTGTAGTTTGTTGACAGTTGGCTCAAATAAACTCACAAAAATTCTCTATAGGTTTGAATGTTTCTTATATTGACAGTATAAAGAAATAAAAATGATTGCAAAACACTGAATTAGAGCAAACAATGTCTGGACAATGTTGCCTATTTAAGCATACGTAAGATAACAAGTGACATGAAACTGCAAATGTGCTACAGAGAAAGACAAAGATAGAAACATACAGATACATGTAAAAGACAGATGAGGAAACTGCAATAAATCATAATTTCAGTAACAGAAACCATTTCCTTATGAATGCTTCTTGCTATAAAAGAATTTTATATGAATACAAATTCAATGAAGAGCAAGTTTAAAGACAAGAATATATTATAAAACAACAGAATGAATTAAAAAGGCAAATTTGAGGTCAAGGAAACTCACCAAGATAACATTTTAAATCTAATAACTATATTAAAAGAATAAAGAATAAAAAATACAGTTGACATTTAAATTAATGTGATAGAAGTGTTATAGGCACCTGTCATAGACACCAGAGTGGACAGCTCTTTTGAGTCAGAGGGAGAGGGTAGTCCTCACCTCGATTCTGGTCATGCTCACAGGAATGAATTCAAACGAGATAATAGTTGTGTTGTGTTAAAGTGAATTTATTTAAAAGAAAGTGAAGTGAATTTATTAAAAATTAAAGCATGCACATTTATTAAAGAAGGCAAGCAAATCTATACAGCTGGCTTATGAAGCTCAGATGGGCTCTCAGCTAATCTGAAGAGCGAGTGAGGTGGGGGTTTCTGCCTTATATATACCCTCTTGTCTATAGGTTTAAAATTTTTTTCTTGCCCGGCCAGTGTGGCTCAGTGGTTGAACGCTGACCCATGCACCAAGAGGTCGCCGGTTCGATTCCTGGTCAGGGCACATGCCCAGGTTGTGGGCCCAATCCCCAGTGGGGGGCATGCAGGAGGTGGCCAACTGATGCTTTCTCATAGATGTTTCTCTCTCTCTCTCCCTCTCCTTTCCTCTCTAAAAATCAATAAAGAAAAAAATTTAAAAACAATTTTTTTCTCTGCTAGATATCCTGGTACAGATTAACTCTGAAGTTCTCCCCCTTTTTTTGTTATAGCTTTTTCACAATTTATGATAAGCACCTGGCAACTTTATCTTCACAAACCCAAGATTGTTGGCTTCACTGTTGAAACAGTGGGATGAGATAGACTGCACTCTTCTTTCCCCCTCCTCCCTGCTGCTCTAAGAGCTCCAGGATGATTTGTACTAAGTAGCCTTTGGTTAGTGAGAAGTTGAATTAGGATCCCTCCTCCGCTTCTCTCCATTCCCTATCCCCTCCTCTCCTGCATTCTCCAGTGAGAAGAGGTTTTAATCCTTAGTTCTTAAGATAAGGTCCTGCTACAAGTGGCCTGCAAAGCTTTTTGGCTTTGTTTTGTTTTCCTGTCTCAGTTTCCCTATTCTAGCTTTTCATTGTCCTATAACAGAAGAAAAGCACATGATCTCAGTGAATGCAAAATAGAGGGAGATAAAAGCAATTAGGAAGAGGATGTCAGAAATGGATAATTGACAAAGACAACTGGTATCTCTGAAGTTGAAGTAGACAACAAATGGTGAAAAAGTATTCAGATATTGAGAATAAGGGTCCCTATAACTGATTAAATTTAGTTTTAAATCCTAGCTCTGGAAATCATCTCTCTCTCTCTCTCTCTCTCTCTCTCTCTCTCTCTCTCTCTCTCTCTCAATCTGTCTCTCTCTTGCCCAGAGACCTAGCCTTTCCCCCCATAATCAGCAACCCCTGAGGCAGCAGAAGATAGTAGCCAGGACCTGACTAATGGCCACAAAATTTGGACCTCTGGCAGACTACGGATAACAAATTGACCTAAATTATGTTTTAGTTTCTGAGCCCTAAGGTAGACTGACCCCCTGGCTACTTTTCCATGAAATCAGGCAGAGGGACACTGGAACAGACCTCAGAGCTGTCCTCAAGACCTGAAGAAATGACTTATTACCATTACCTCTCCTCTAACTAGTCAGCTCCCAGCATGGTACCATACTTCTAACCCATGGTGTTTTGTGATTTTTCCCTAAATAATCTGCAACCTACATGCCACTGGGGAGTCAGGTTTTTAGAATGTAAGTTCCCTGTATCCATATTGGCCAATTAAATATTAAACTGTTCTTTTCTTCCTCTACTGCAAACTTCTGCTTGTGCATTTCTTTAGGCCAGTGGGTGCAGGCAGGCAGACTCAAGGAAAAAACATCAATGTTCCAATAACAATATAATAATGGGAAATTTCTTTAATAAGAAAGTGCAGGAAAAGTTGATATTAAATGATCAACATTGACATATGTCCTGGTTGTTATTGAGCCTCAAGGATTAAAAAAAAGAGTTCTTTAGAAATCAAGCAGAATAAGCCAGTTACTTACAATGGATAAAATTCAAGCTGGTGTCATACATTTTACAGAAACATTTAATGCTGGAAGAAATAGAGATGCCTACTACATTCTTAGACAAAGAAAGATTGACTCAAAATATTATATTCACCCATGTCAGCATTCAAATGTAAAGAATTCAGAAAACAAAAATTTTTAAAGTTCTTAAAAAGAAAAAGAAAACAACAACACTAAGTTCTCATCAAATGGAGTCCAGCTGATCAAGAAATTAATAAAAAATAGAGCCCCCAGGAATGGAGACAAACATCTAGTGCTTGTCAGTGTGCTAGGTATGAGCATGATAAAGATAAGAAAGGCTTTTCTGTCCTGAAGGAATTCAGCCTAGTGGAAGAGAAGGAGGTGTCAATAAACGTGTGTGCAGCATATTAAATGCTACTACATTGGTAGAACAGAGGAAAGAGTAATTCTTCCGAAACCTGAGACTTAGAGGATGAGCACCAGAAAGCAACAGAGAAGGCCTTTCTAGCAAAGGCTTGGCGATTTGAGTTGGCAGTATGGACCTGGCTGTGTGGTGGGATATGTAGAAGTGGCAGGATATAACCTGGAAAGTCATAAGCAGCTCATGAAGGGATCTGTGTACTTGCTAAAAGGTTTGGACCACTGAAGAGTTTAATCTTGAAAATGAAAGACAGAAGGGAAGTGTTATCAGAGAAATGCATGGATTGTCTTTCCTCGTTGCTAGTGGGAGTGGGGTTCTTGGGGTGCCACTGGAATAATAATTTCCGGAGGCCCCCGTGGGAGGATGAGATATAGTAGAAAGCTTTATTTGTATGGGATTACAGCCTTAGGTTTCTAAAGTTCCATTGCCCTTAATTCAGTCCTGGAAGAGGGGCAGCTAGGGATTTCGCAGAGCTAGAAGCAAAGCCAGTGTCCAGAGTTTCTGTTCCATGGTGGAGCTGGGTCCAGTACAGCATTAGGCTAGTTATAGTCCTTCAGTCCATTGTGTAGGGTCCATGTGGTTGTGAGCAATGTGGGCAAATGCAGGGGAGCTAAGAGAGCATGCCCCCTGCATAAAGAGTCCCAAGTGTGCGAGTGAGCAAGAGCATGAACCAAGGGAGCAAACTCCTTTGTTAGGAGCTTAAGTATCTCAGATCTTCCCAGGATTGCAGTGGCCACTCCCACTCTGGCCAATGACCTGTTCCCAGGTGTGACTGATAGCCAAGTACCTTCTCTATGTCACCCAGACTTTAATGAGCATGTGTCTATTCTTCCCCTGTCCAGTCCCTTCCCTAGACAGATGGCTTCCTGGAGAATGTTAAAATGCAACTTCCTGGCAAAGCTGCACAAATGAATGCCTATATTATTTGGCTTTCCTTTTGCTCCTTTCCTTTTATTAATAACTAGGTTATTACAATGGTATAAGATGGATGTTAATAAAACCTATCTCATGACCGTCTACAACATTGTTATTTCCACAATTGCATTTGACGTTACAATTTTCTTCTTGCTCTTGTCTTTGATATGCTTCTTTGATTTCAGTGTAGCTGCTTCATTTGATCTTATTTAGTAACATCCTTTGCAAGTTTACAAGCAGGAAGCATACTGAAAGAATGTGTCATCATATCCATCAGATTTGTTTTCCCTGGTCAACTAAAATTTTCATGTAACCCTCATTCTTGTCACCGCAGTTATTTGTTTATTATTTGACAAATTCATACAAATGCTTATTCCAGTTAATTTAAAAGGAATGCAGGAGTCAATAATGCATCTATTATTAATGTGTTCTAGTTATTTAAATGGAAGTACAGGATTCTGGCTGTGGAAGATCACAGCTAAAAGAGATTTTTAAAGTCTAGTGACAGTATTTCATAAACTTTAGTGTATGACAATCACCTGAGATCTGTTTAATTTTTTTCTTCTTCTTCATTGATTTTAGAGAGAGAGGAAGGGAGAAGAGAAGGAGAGATAGAAACATCAATGAGAGAGAACATCATCAATTGGCTGCCTCCTGCATGCCCCCCACTGGGGATCAGGCCTACAACCTGGGCATGTTCCCTGACTGGGAATGGAACCGGTGACCTCTTAGCGCATGGGTCGACGCTCAACCACTGAGCCACACCGGCTGGGCACCTGAAATCTGTTTGAAATGCAGATTCTGATTCAGGAGGTAGGGATGGGGCCCAAGATTCTGCATTTTTAACAAGCTTCTAACTGAGGTCAATGCTACTGGTCTACAAACCACACTTTTAGTAACAAGGTACCACTATGAAACAGGTAAAATACCCAAATATTTTATTCCTGTAATTATATAATAAATATTTACAATTTTAGAATTTTCTATTTGGCCTTATCTTGCAGATGAGCCATGAATCCATCAGGAAGCTCAAGAAATGCTACTGACACAAATGCTGTTTAAATAAAGAGTGGACCATTCCCTTCTGAGTGTTGTGTTTGCTTTATATGAGTTACACTAAAGTTAATTGTACTAAATCATGTTTTTTTTGGTTTTTGTTTTAAATCTCACAATGTCTTGGGGCGATGCCACTCTCTGGCAGCTGGGGCTGTCTTTCTTGGGGTTAATCCTTGCACTAATTAGGCACTTGCAGTCACATACTTTACCAAGGTAAAGAAAAACCAGTATTTTTACTGAGCTATAGTTGTCTCAGGGCACCCACAGAGAAACACCCAGTATGTTGTAAAAATAAAGCCTGATAAGTTCTTTCATCGACATAAAATTCATTTGGAAAAAAAACAAAAACCACTTCGATTGTGAAATAATATTTTAAGTTCAGAGTCAATTTATATTCAATTCTTACAAGAGTCTAAATGTAAAACTTTCGACTTCCGGTCAAGATGGCGGCGTAGGTAGACGCGGTATCGCGTCCTCCCACAACCACATCAAAGTTACAACCAAACTACAGAACAACCATCATTCAAAACCACCTGAAATCAAGCTGAATGGAAGTCCTACAACTACAAAATTAAAGAAGCCACATCGAGACTGGTAGGAGGGGCGGAGGCGCGACAGGCTGGTCCCACACCCACATGTGGCAGATAAAAATTGGGATACCTCAGCTGGGAAGGTCCTCCCAGAGGGCTGAGTGGTCCCCGTCCCACACCAGGTGCCCAGCTCAGGGTCCCAGTGCCAGGAAGAGAAGTCCCCATAACTTCTGGCTGGAAAAACCAGCGGGAACTGAGGCTGAGGCGGCTGGAGCCCCGGCAGCTCCTCTTAAAGGGCCCGCGCTCCGACTTACTCGGACTCCCACCCTCCAGGCTCCAGCGTGGGGGAGGCAGCCTGAAAGGCACCAGAGTCATATGGGGAAGAATTGAGCTGTTTGGCATTGGAGCGAGGGCTGGAGAGGCAGCTTTCTCCTGGACAGACGTGCTAACAGAGGCTTTTGTTCCTTTGGTGAGCCCTTCCTGAGCCGGCAGACGCCGCCATATCTGGGACTCCAGCAACCTGGCTCACACTGTTTGCCCCGCCCTGGTGATTCCCTGAGGCCCCGCCCCACCCAACTTCCAGGCCCACCCAAGCTGTTGCCAGTTGCTTCACCATAGGATTGGCCTGTCTTGGAGCCTGCTTCAGCTTTTCCTAAAATCATTCAAACAAGCAGCATCTGGTCTCAGCTAGCCCTATACCTCTTGCTAAGTAATACATAGGAACAAACAGAGGGAGGCAGCCAAAATGAGGAGACAAAGAAACAGGTCCCAAATGAAAGAACAGAACAAAACTCCAGGAAAAGAACTAAGTGAAATGGAGTTAAGCAACCTAACAGATGCTGAGTTCAAAATACTGCTTATAAGGATGCTCAGTGGACTTAGTGAGAACCTCAGTGAACTTAGTGAGGGCCTCAAGAGCATAAAAAAGGACCAGTCAGATATGAAGGAGGCACTAACTGAAATAAAGAATAGTTTACACAGATTCAATAGTAGAGTAGGTAAAGCCAAGAAGCAAACCATCGATTTGGAATATAAGGAAGCAAAAAACACCCAATCAGAACAGCAAAAAGAAATAAGAATCCAAAAAAATGAGGATAGTGTAAGGAGCCTCTGGGACAACTTCAAGCGTGCCAACATTCGCATCTTGGGGGTGCCAGAAGGAGAAGAGAGAGAACAAGAAATCGAAAACCTATTTGAAACAATAATGACAGAAAACTTCCCTAACTTGGTGAAGGAAACAGACATACAAGTCCAGGAAGCACAGAGAGTCCCAAACAAGATGAACCCCAAGAGGCCCACACCAAGACACATCATCATCAAAATGCAAAAGGTTCAAGACAAAGAGAGAATCTTAAAAGCAGCAAGAGAAAAGCAGTTTGTTACCTACAAGGGAGTTCCCATAAGACTGTCAGCAGATTTCTCAAAAGAAACTTTGCAGGCCAGAAGGGAGTGGCAAGAAATATTCACAGTGATGAAAAGCAAGAACCTACAACCAAGATTACTCTATCCTGCAAAGTTGTCATTTAGAATCGATGGCCATATAAAGAGTTTCCCAGACAAGGAAAAGCTAAAAGAGTTCATCACCACCAAACCATTATTATATGAAATGTTGAAGGGTCTTCTTGAAGAAAAAGATAAAAAAATATGAACAAACAAAATGGCAATAAATACATATCTATCAACAACTGAATCTACAAACAAAATGAACATGAAGAACAGAAACATTCTCATAGATACAGAGAACTTTTGTTGGTTACCAGATGGGTAGGGGCTGGGGGGAGGGGTGAAAAAGGTGAAGGGATTAAGAAGTATAAATTGGTTGTCAGACTGACAAACCTTAAAGGGAAGGGGGGTTGGGGGGTGGGAAGAAATAAACCAAAGAACTTATATGTATATATGCATAACTAATGGACACAGACAACAGTGTGGGGAAAAGCAAGAGGGGGGCGGAAATGGGGAGGAGGGGGGCAATGGGGGAAAAATGAGGAACATCTGTAATACATTCAACAATAAAATTTAAAAAAAAAATAAAAAAAAAAGAAACAAACAAACAAAAAATAAATAAATAAATAAATGTAAAACTTTCTAAAGCAAACAGGAAGTAGGAAAAGTAGAAACAATTATTGGCAAACATTTTGTTACCCAGGTGAGTAGTTCCACTTTGTTTAAAAATAGATTCAGACTCAAGTTTGGAATCCACTTTTTTTTTTTTTTTTGTACATGCCCCTAGCGGGAACCGAACCCGGGATTCTCTGGTCCGCAGGCCAACGCTCCAACCTCTGAGCCAAACCGGCCAGGGCTGGAATCCACTTTTGACATGCTTTAATTTAGCGTAATCTTTGCACAGTTTTCTCATCTCTGGTAAAAGGGTTTGTTTGGGCTAGAAAGGAGCCACTGCTGATTTTCTCCACCCCCCACCTCCCACCCCATGCATCTCGTACAGAGCCTGTGAGAAATTATGTGGTAGACTCCTCATCTGGCTCATGAGTGTGTTATTCTTCCCTTGCCATTTGTGCCTTTTGTCCACTGAAAAAGGCACCAGGAAAGTGGCAGAGTGCACAGTTTCTCCTGAAAGTGTCATGCTGCTCTGTTGACATGTATTAAAATTCAGACAACGGGGACACACTTTATGGTGCAAAGGAGTGTCATTTTGGCTTTACAAGGCTTTGTTGTTATTGTTTCTGAACATCTGCAACTCCCTCAGGATTGTGCTGTGCGCTAAAAATAAAACAAGTATAGCTTGTGATTCACCTCGTTTTCACTGAGTCAGGGCTGTAGACTCTAGGGATGATTCAGGGGCCTAAGAGAGTTGTGAAAGTGGAAATAAAATTGTTGAATCCAAAATGTATTTAATAGACGATCATAGTAACTTGTGCATGCTAAAAACCAAGCCTAATATCTGAAAACTGAACTCTTCCAGAATTTACATGAGGAAATAATTTTACTGTTTTATTGTTACAGCCTTTGTGATTACCTGGAGTCCTTAGGGATTCTCTGTGTGGAGCTGCTTGCCACAGATGTTAGTTAGCATGCGAAATAGTATGCATTAGAGTTTATATTGAAAAGAACTCAGCAGGTTAAATCTCCCCCAAATAAATCTCACTCAAGGCAATATTTCTAACATATTTTCAGCACAGTTCAACTACCATTGTGAAAAGAAGGAATTAAAAACTCAGGCTGGGCCGGTTTTGCTCAGCGGTTAGAGCGTAGGCCGCGGACTGAAGAGTTGAGGGTTCCATTTCGGTCAAGGGCATATACCTTGGCTGCGTTCAGTCCTGGCTCTGGTTGGGGTCATGCGGGAGGCAACCAATCGATGTGTCTCTCTCGCATCAATATTTCTCTCTCTGTCTCTCCCCCTCCCACTCTATCTGAAGATAAATGGAAAAATATCCTCGGGTGAGGATTAAAAAAAAACACACAACTTAGGCAAGGGTGCTATTAGCTAGTACAGGCTTATGAATATACAGACAGCTACAATAGAAAAACTATCCTTGCAGAAAACTTTCTCCCACAACACTAAAATTTCAATATTAGAAATTAATTTCTACTGGCCTGTCAGGATTTTTGTCTTTTAAAGGTTTTATACTAAAATACAAACTCTTTCAAGGCATAGTAAAACATAGAAATTAGATTTGTAACTGCCTTGAAGTCTGTGCTCAAATAGTGCCTACAGTTTATCTCTGGTAATGTTTTTTGAAATGTTGAGTTTAACATTTAAAAATTATTTTATTAAAATAACATACTCATTAAACTTATGAATTATGAAACTGGGAGACCTATGTAATATGTGGAGTGATAGAATTAAAATTTAAGCGATCCCAATTCGCTGGAATGGGAGATGGAAGGTTAAATCTAAGAAGATAAAATTTCCTAACATTAAATGTAAAATGCTGCACTTAGGTTTAAAAAACGGTAACAAAATCCCTGTGGATAATGTAGTACATGTGAAAACATCTTAGGGTTCTTGCTGACTGTAAACTTAAGTCGACAGTGTGATGGAGTTGAAAAAGAAAAGTAGTAATGAGATCACTGGTCCTAGCACAAGGAAATAGGAGCCTTCCTTCCCTGTAAAGCACATCTGATAAGTTGAGTTTAGCTCTGGGCATCACATTTTATTTCATTTTTTTCAATACTTTTTTTTTTTCTTTATTGATTTTTAGAGCGAGAGGAAGGGAGAGGGAGAGAGAGTTAAAAACATTGATAAGAGAGGACATCAATTGGCTGCCTCCTGCATGCCCCCCACTAGGGATTTGGCCCACAGCCTGGGCATGTGCCCCGACCAGGAATCAAACCAGGGACCTCTTGGTGCATGAGTTGGCGCTGAATCACTGAGCCACACTGCCCTGGCGCTGGGCATCACATTGTATTTATTTATTTATATTTTATCCTTACCCGAGGACATTTTTCCAATTTTTGTTCAGATAGAGTGGGAGGGAGAGAGAAAGAAACATCGATGTGAAAGGGACACATCGAGTGGCTGCCTCCTGCACGACCTGAACCACGGCCAGGGACAAATTGCAACCAAGGTATGTGCCCTTGACCGGAATCGAACCCACAACTCATTGGTCCACGGGCCGATGCCCTAATCGTTGAGCCAAACTGGCCAGGGCTGGGCATCACATTTTAAAAGTGACTTTCACCAACTGGAGTGTATCCAGAGAAGAGTGAGCTGAAGCCACACCATACAAGGTATAGTTGAGAAAATGGAAATGTATACAATGGAAGAGACAAACTTAGGTGGACTTGATTCTATCTTTAAATAGCTGAAAGATTGTCACAGGGAAGACTTACATTTATTCCAGGAAGCCTCAGAGGTACAATCAATAGTGGGTCACAAAGTAGGTGCTTGCAACCAGAGAGAAAGAGTGTAAGGAGAAATAATCATAACTAGGACACAGAACCAAGTCAAACTTTTGCCTATACTATTGTTGCCGAGAGTCAGCCTGCTGGACAATGGGGCTGAGGTGAAGAGGAGGGGGATGATGCAGAGTGGTGAAGAACGTCTTCCATTCATTCACTTGCTCAACAAAATGCCACATATAAGATCTTTTGCTAGGTACTGGAAATATAAAGATGAATGAGATGTAATTCCTGCCCGTTGGAGCTCATATTCTGTAGAGAAGATAGACGTATAGACAAATAATTTGCAACACAACATGATAAGTACTTTGGCAGTAAGTGGTAGGCGATTGACTAGGGACCAACATTTGGGATAGGTGATCAGTGAGTTTATAAACATGCCACTTCAAATTGGCAACAAGAAAACCATGATGATGCCATATTGATTTGTTTTCAACTGAAGCATATACTCAGAACAGTCTGTTATTGGGTCAATGGGAAATGTATATTAAGAGGAGCATCCCTGAATAATAGTTCATACAAAACACCTGGGGATTTTATTTGAACTCAAGCTCAGTATGAGTTCACAGTGTGACATGACAGCTAAAAAAGCCTATGGTGTTTTTAAAATACATTAATAGATGTATAGTATCCTGAATAACAAGACTAATAAAAGTAACATCAGACTGTTATCTGGCACATATAAAGTATAATGATTGAAAGGAAATATTGAAAGTATAAGCAAGATCATTTTTCAAATGATATGAAATACAATAGAAGGAACTGAGCATTTCTTTTTTTTTTTTTTTTACCTTGCAAAAGATGTGATTTATGCAGAACCTAATCAAATATTTTAGTGGCACTTAATGTCATGTGGAAGAATTATTAGGCTTACACAGCTGTGGCTCTGGAGAATTAACTAGAACAAATCAGAGAAGTTAGAAGGAAGTATTGGCTCAGCCCCAAGTATATCTGTCTAATAATTGCAAAGAACTACCTTTTGATCTAGTGAACTCCCTACGTGTGATGGCAGTGATGACCCAACTTTCCAACATTCCTTGTATCCGCGTCCTTTGCCGTGACATTTAGGAGTGCCTCCCACTGTGGGAAGGTTGATCTGTCCTGCTTCTTAACTTTGGGCTGAACCATGTGGCTTGTTTTGCCAATGGGATGTTAGCAGATGTGAAGTAGGCTTGCACATTGGAGCTTGTTTTCTCCTACACCTTTGCCAGCACCATGAAAACATGCTTGTGTGAGACTATTGGAGAATGAGATGTACGTGGGTGGGGTTAGTCATCCTAGTCATCCCAGTTGAAATCTTCTTAAATCAGCTGAGGGCCAACTGACCTTCAGATGTCTGAGTTAGATGTAATTGAGTCCAGAACTGCTCAGGCAATCTCATTCTAAATTGCTGGCCCATTTATTTATTATGAGCTAAATAAATACTTATAGTTTTAAGTTAATGTGTTTTTAGGTGGTTTGTCTTACATTATTATTGTGGCAATAGATAGCTGACATTACCTATTGGTTAATCATGTTCAAGAAAGGGATAGATGGACCTGGTCTGTTTGGCTTAGCGGTTAGAATGTTGGCCCCAGGACCAAAGGGTCTCAGGTTCGATTCCCAGTCAAGGACATGTACCTGGCTTGCAGGTTCCATCCCTGGCCCTGGTTGGGCTCCTGTGGGAAGCAACTAATCGATGTATCTCTGTCATATCAATGTTTCTCTCTCTCCCTCTCTCCCTTCCATTCAATCTAAAAATCAATGGAAAATATCTTCAGGTGAGGATTAACCAAAAAAAAGAAAGGGATGGATGGCTATCAGTCAAGGTTGTTATAGGTAAGGATACTTGTATGGACACTTAGACTGGGTAAGTTCCAAAGATAGTTCCCTCCCCAGGGACTACAATGGTAATATTAACATAATTATTAACACTTAATGAACAGTTACTATCTGCCAGGCATTGTTTTAAGGGCTTTACATATATCAGTATTTATTCCTATGAGGTAGTTACTCTCATTATTCCCATTATACTATTAAGGAAACAAGCACAGATCACAAAACTAAGTGGTGGACCTAGGATGGAACCGAGGCATCTGGTTCCAGAAATCACGCCTTTATCAGCACACTGTACTCACACTGGCCCGTGAACTATGTTCAGTATTCCTAAAGCCCATTGGAAAGTGGGCATTTATATCTCCATATATGTATCAAGAGAGGGAAAATTAATCATTTCTCTAAATCTATTTTTTGATACAGAAAAACTTTCAAAACATGAGTTTTATTCGATAAAATTATAAAGGGCACCCTAGTGGTAAAAAACCACTGCTTTAAGCAGTCTTCCAACCTTAAGTTATATGATCTTAGATTCAATTATTCTAATGCTAATATACAAGGGGTTTCTTTTCTTTAAAATAATAATTGAGTGAAAAGCATTGCATAAAAACTTCCGTAGACACTTGCTTTATAATAAGTATAGGACCATTCATGAAGAAAATATAAATTTTCAGGTAATAGTAGACATGTTCTGCTCATCCACCAAAAAAGATGTGTTAAAACAAAGAAATTTAAAAGAAAGTGCATATTAGCCAAATTTGGGTGGTAGCACTGTATTGTAATAAAACTCCTTTATTACGCTGTACGTGGGGATAGAATTAGCAATAACTTTCAGTCCAGAAATTAAACATATTATGTGAGTGTTTGGTTATGTAGATAGTTCAAAGAACCTGGCTTAATATTTCATGTCTTATTTGATGCTGTAACTAACTATGTCACTTTAATGGTAACAAAATCCATATTTTGGTAGACTGTAGCAGAAGATAGATATTGAATAAGATTCAATTTGAACTGTTGAAAAACATCTTTTATAAATCTAATGAACGTATGTAATATGAGTTTAGTTGACAAGCTGGGTTCTTTTTGTATTTTATTTTATTTTTTTTATTTATTTTTTATTTTTTTATTATTTTTTATTAATTTATTTTTGTTACAGATGTTTCTCCTTTTTTCCCCATTGACACCCTCCTCCCCATCCCTCTACCCCTTCCCCAGCTTTGTTGTCCATGTCCATCAGTTATGCATACATGCGTATAAGTTCTGTGGTTTATCTCTTCCCTCCCCCCCACCCCCTCTTCTGGGGGTTGTCAGTCTGTACCCTACTTTCACATCTCTGGGTCTACCCTGTTCCCCATACTGTTATGTTTATTATATTCCACAAATAAGTGAGATCATGTGATATTTTTCTATCTCTGCTTGGTTTGTTTCGCTTAGGATAATACTCTCGAGGTCCCTCCATGTCGTCTCAAAGGATAAGAGATCTTTCGTTCTTACAGCTGCATAGTACTCCATTGTGTATATGTACCACAGCTTTTTTATCCATTCATCCACTGATGGGCACTTGGGCTGTTTCCAGATCTTAGCTATTGTGAATAGTGCTGCTATGAACATGGGAGTACATATATTCTTTCTGATTGGTGTTTCAGGTTTCTTAGGGTATATTCCTAGAAGTGGGATCACTGGGTCAAATGGCAATTCAATTTTTAATTTTTTGAGGTAACACCATAGTGTTTTCCACAGTGGCTGCACCAGTCTGCATTCCCACCAGCAGTGGACTAGAGTCCCCTTTTCTCCACACCCTCGCCAACACTTGTTGTTTGACGATTTGTTGATGGTGGCCATTCTGACAGGTGTGAGGTGATACCTCATTGTTGTTTTAATTTGCATCTCTCTGATGATTAGTGATGTTGAGCATTTCTTCATATGTCTCTTAGCCATTTGTATGTCCTGTTTGGAGAGGTGTCTATTTAGTTCCTCTGCCCATTTTTTAATTGGGTTCTTTGTCTTCCTTTTGTTGAGTTGTATGAGCACTCTATATATTTTGGAGATTAACCCCTTATCTGATGTATCATTGGCAATTATGGTCTCCCATACAGTGGGTTCTCTTTCCGTTTTGATGGTTGTTTCTTTTGCTGTGCAGAAGCTTTTGAGTTTGGTGTAGTCCCATGTGTTCATTTTTTCCTTTATTTCTGTTGCCTTAGGTGATGTATCAGTGAAGATTCTGCTGCGTATGATGTCCGAAATTTTGTTGCCTACATTTTCTTCTAGGATTTTTATGGATTCACGAGTCACATTTAAGTCTTTTATCCATTTTGAGTTTATTCTTGTGTATGGTGTAAGTTGATGGTCTAGTTTCATTTTTTTGCATGTAGCTGTCCAATTTTCCCAACACCATTTATGAAAGAGGCTGTCTTTGCTCCATTGTATGCTCTTGCCACCTTTGTCAAATATTAGTTGAGCATAATGTCTTGGGTCAATTTCTGGATTCTCTGTTCTGTTCCACTGGTCTATATGCCTGTTCTTGTGCCAATACCAGGCTGTTTTGATTATAGTAGCTCTGTAGTATAATCTGATATCTGGTATTGTGATCCCACCTACTTTGCCCTTCTTTTTCAAGATTGCTGTGGCTATTCGGGGTCTTTATTGGTTCCATATGAACTTTTGGAGTATTTGTTCTAGTTCTGTGAAATATGTCGCTGGTATTTTGATTGGGATTGCATTGAATCTATAGATTGCTTTGGGTAATATGGACGTTTTAATGATGTTAATTCTTCCAATCCATGAACAAGGTATGTGCTTCCACTTTTTTATATCTTCCTCTATTTCTTTTTTCAATGTCCTGTAGTTTTCTGCAAATAGATCCTTTACTTCTTTGGTTAAATTTATTCCTAGGTATCTTAATTTTTTTGCTGCGATGGTAAATGGGATTGTTTTTTTAGTTTCTCTTTCTGTGAGTTCATCATTGGTGTATAAGAATGCCGTTGATTTCTTGACGTTTATTTTGTATCCTGCTACTTTGCCAAATTCATTTATTAGGTCTAGTAGATTTTTGATGGAGTCTTTAGGGTTTTCTATGTATAATATCATGTCATCTGCGAATAATGACAGTTTCACTTCCTCCTTTCCAATTTGGATCCCTTTTATTTTTTCTTCACGTCTGATTGCTGTGGCTAAGACTTCCAGTACTATGTTAAATAAGAGTGGCGAAAGTGGACATCCCTGTCTTGTTCCTGTTCTTAAGGGAAATGTTTTTAGTTTTTGCCCATTGATTATGATGTTGGCTGTAGGTCTTTCATATATGGCCTTTATAATGTTGAGATATGATCCCTCTATTCCCAAATTGCTGAGCGTTTTTATCAGAAATGGGTGTTGAATTTTGTCGAATGCTTTTTCAGCGTCTATTGATATGATCATGTGGTTTTTATCTTTCATTTTGTTTATGTGGTGTATCACATTTATTGATTTGCAAATATTGAACCAGCCTTGCATCCCTGGGATGAATCCCACTTGGTCATGGTGAATAATTTTTTTGATGTATTGCTGGATCCGATTTGCTAGTATTTTGTTCAGGATTTTGGCATCTATGTTCATCAGGGATATTGGCCTGTAGTTTTCTTTCTTTGTAGTGTCTTTTTCTGGTTTTGGAATTAGAATTATGCTGGCCTCATAAAATGAGTTTGGAAGTCTTCCTTCTTCTTGAATTTTTAGAAACAGTTTGAGAAGAATGGGTGTTAGTTCTTCTTTGAATGTTCGGTAAAACTCCCCTGTGAAGCCGTCTGGGCCTGGACTTTTGTTTGCTGGAAGAGTCTTGATTACATCTTCAATTTCCTTGGTTGTTATTGGTCTGTTCAAGTTTTCTATCTCTTCCTGGTCCAGTTTTGGGAGACTATATGTTTCTAGAAATTTGTCCATTTGGCTTAGATTGTCGAATTTGTTGCCATATAAATGTTCATAGTATTCGTTAACGATCCTTTGTATTTCTGTGGTGTCAGTTGTTACTTCTCCTCTTTCGTTTCTGATTTTGTGTATTTGGGTTCTCTCTCTTTGTTTCTTGGTGAGTCTAGCTAAGGGTCCATCAATCTTGTTTATCTTTTCAAAAAACCAGCTCTTTGTTTCATTGATCCTTTGAATTGTTTTTTTGGTCTCCATGTCGTTTATTTCTGCTCTGATCTTTACTATTTCTTTCCTTCTACTTGCTCTCGGGTTTTCCTTTTGTTTGCTTTCTAGTTCTTTAAGTTGTGAGGTTAGATAGTCTATTAGAAATTTTTCTTGTTTCTTGAGGTAGGCCTGTAGTGCTATGAACTTCCCTCTCAGAACTGCTTTCGCTGCATCCCACAGATTTTGTGTTGTTGTGTGTTCATTTTCATTCGTTTCCAGAAAGTTTTTAATTTCTTCCTTGATCTCCTTGGTAACCCATTCATTGTTTAATAACATGCTATTTAGCCTCCATGTATTCAAATGTCTTTGCATGTTCTTGTTGCAATTGATTTCTAGTTTCATGCCATTGTGATCTGAGAAGATGCTTGATATGATTTCAATCTTCTTGAATTTGTAGAGACTTCGTTTGTGTCCTAACATGTGGTCTATCTTTGAGAATGTCCCATGTGCACTTGAGAAGAATGTGAATTCTGTAGTTTTGGGGTGTAATTCTCTGTAAATATCTATTAAATCCATTTGGTCTAGTGCTTCATTTAGAGTCTCTGTTTCCTTGTTAATTTTTTGTCTATAGGATCTATCCAGTGATGTCAGCGGGGTGTTGAAGTCCCCTGCTATGATTGTATTGCTGTCAATTTCTCCTTTGAAGTTTTCCAGAAGATTTTTAATGTATTTTGGTGCTCCTGTATTGGGTGCATATATGTTTACCAAGGTTATCTCTTCCTGTTGGATAGATTCTTTCAATATTATGTAGTGGCCTTCTTTGTCTCTAGTTATGGCCTTCATTTTAAAATCTATTTTATCAGATATGAGTATTGCTACCCCAGCTTTTTTTTCCTTTCTGTTTGCTTGGAAGATTTTTTTTCCATCCCTTCACTTTCAGCTTATGTGAGTCTTTTGTTGTGAGGTGGGTCTCTTGTAAACAACATATATATGGGTCATGCTTTCTTATCCAATCCACTACTCTGTGTCTTTTGATCAGGGCGTTCAGTCCATTTACATTTAAGGTGATTACCGATATGTACTTACTTATTGCCATTTTTGTTTAGTGTGGTTCTACTTTCCTTTCTATTTCTTCTACTAATTACAGCAGTCCTTTTAACATTTCTTGCAGTGCTGGTTTGGTGCTAATGTATTCCCTTAGCCTTTTTTTGTCTGGGAAGCTCTTTATTTGATCTTCTATTTTGAATGATAGCCTTGCTGGGTAGAGTAGTCTTGGGTTCAGATCCTTGTTTTTCATGACCTTGATTATTTCTTGCCATTCCCTTCTGGCCTGTAGTGTTTCTATTGAGAAGTCAGCTGATAACCTTATGGGGGTTCCTTTGTAGGTAACCTGTTGCTTAGCTCTTGCTGCCTTGAGGATTCTCTCTTTGTCTTTAATTTTTGGCATTTTAATTACTATGTGTCTTGGTGTGGGCCTGTTTGGGTTCTTCTTACTTGGGACTCTCTGTGCTTCTTGAACTTGAAAGTCTTCTTCCTTCACCAAATTAGGGAAATTTTCTGTCACTATTTCTTCAAATATATTCTCTAACCCTTTCTCATTTTCTTCTTCTTCGGGGACTCCTATGATGCGAATATTATTACGTTTCCAGTTGTCCCACAGTTCTCTTAAGCTGTCTTCCTGTTTTTTCATTGTTTTTTCCTTTCGGTTTTCTGATTGGTTGATTTTTTCTACCCTGTCTTCTAATTCACTGATCCGGTCCTCAGCTTCTTCTACTCTGCTTTTTAGTCCTTTCAATGTGTTCTTCATTTCTGCCATGTCATTCTTCATTTCCAATTGATTTATTTTCAATATTTCTATGTCTTTGCTCATGGTGTTGATGTCCTTACACATGCTGTTGAGCTTCCTCAAGATCATGGCTCTGAATTCTAGCTCTGTTAACTTGCTTAACTCCATTTCATTTATCTCATCTTCATTGGAGGTCTCTTGTTCTTTCGTTTGGCATCTGTTTCATTGTTTTACCATTTTGGCTATCTCAGTGGTTTTTGGAGCCTGCCAAATTTTCCCTGTGGATGTTGGTGTTCTGCTGTTTGTGGCTCCCTGTACTGGGTTTGGATGAGCGTGAGAGGACCCACGTTATACACCACTGTCGAGTCTTACTTTCCTGGGTAGAGTTGCAAGCCCAGAAAAGGTTCAGTTATCCTCTAGCTTTTTGCCTAGAGGCTATTAGTCCTGGTTACTTAAAGAGCCTTGGGTTCTCAGTTGAATGAAAACCTCCCTCAGGTGTTCAGCGTGAGAGGATTTCCCGAGGGTGGGGCAGATACTGGTAGTTAATGAGCCTTGATTTGCATTTCAATGGCCCAACTGGGTGTGGCTGAATCTCCGAGGGAGGGGCTGCCGCCTCTCCCCGGAGCCCTGGGATGGAGTAAGTCGACCAGGCCACAGTCCTGCATGGCCGAAACTCAGCAAAAGCTCTGAGCGCCCTCCAAATCCCGAGTGTCCCCACACAGTTCCAGTCCAGTCCGCCCTCCCTCTGCCGGAGTCCGAGGTGAGTGGGTGTGGCTGTTTTAGTGCTCTATCCCGGCTCTTCACTGTGGAGCCGGCTGGGGCTTTAGCGCTCTGCCCCTGCCTGCGCTGTGGAGCCGGCTCGGGCTTTAACCCCAAGGGCGGGCGCTGCTCACGGCTAAGGCCGCTGCTGTCCGTGGGCTCCCAGCCCCCCTCTCGCGCCTCCGCAATCCTACCAGGATCGAGTCAGTGTCCCTGGTTGTATGGTCCTCGCGAGCTGTTTTTCCGTTGCTTTTTCCCGACGATTTGACTTTATTTTAGTTGTATTTCCAGTTTGGTCCTGGGAGATGATCTGTGTAGCTTCCATTCACTCCGCCGCCATTTTGGAATTACCCGCTGTTTTTATTTTTATTTTATTTTTTAGACAAGCTGTTTTAAAAATTACATATTTTTTCTGCATTGCTTACTTTTCTAAAATCATACCTACTTTTAAACTAAGGTCGTTGGCATCAGGGTCATGGAATGGAGCTGTGGTTTATCTCTTTTCAATGTTTATTTTATTTCTTGAAAAAAAATCACCACTGTTTCAAAACTATTAATACCTTAGTGCAAGTAATCTCCCGCTTTCCTCATTTCGAAAAGGAGCAGATACATTATTTTTCAATATGTAAAACTATTTGACCTAATGTTTATACAGATATATTTATTTTAAAGTATAAGCACTTCTTGTGATGCTCTGTCAGTTAGTTGAACACTCTTGGCAGTGTTGCATTGGCTGTTTGAATTGGGATATTCTGGACCATGTTGATTTAATAATTTTCTGTGGAACTGCTCACAGTGGTTCTTTCACACCTGCAGGTGGATTTCACTGTTCACACAAAGGTAAACTAAGTGAAAAGCAAAAAATTTAATCAACAGGTAATATTACTTATATGACCACAAATACATAGCTATAACAAGAATAGAAAAATGCCTATTCCCCCATTTTGGGCCTATAGTAGAAAGCAATAAATGAAAACTTATTCCTCCTAAAAAAAAAAAAAAAAAAGGAAACTTATTCCTCCTGAGCCCACACTTACATTCAGAAAATCTCACTGATTTTGAAATTTTGTATGACATTGTTATATTAAAAATACCTCCTCTTTTATTAAGCACATGTAATCTTTCTTTGGTTTCAAATGATTCTTCATTGGTTATTCTTTTTTTGTTGTTGTTGTTAATCCTCACCTGAGGATAATTTTCCATTGATAGAGTGGAAGGAAAGGAGGGAGAGAAAGAGAGAGAGAGAGAGAGAAGAGAGAGAGAGAAACATCAATGTGAGACAGACGCATTGATTGGTTGCCTCCCACACAAGCTTGACCAGCTCTGGGGATTGAACCTGCAATCCAGGTATGTGCCCTTGACTGGAAATCAAACCCACAACCCTTTGGTCCATGGGCTGACGCTCTAACCACTTAGCCACACAGGCCAGGGCTGTTTGTATTATTTTCTTACAACCATTTGTATTCCTGTGGTGTCAGTTGTTACCTCTCCTTCTCCATTTCTGATTTTATTTATTTGTGCCCTCTCTGTTTTTTTCTTGATGAGTCTGGCTAAAGAATTATCAATTTGATTTATCTTTTCTAAAACCAGCTCTTGCTTTCATTAATCTTTTCCATTGATGTTTTTTGTCTCTATTTTGTTTATTTCTACTCTGATCTTTATGATTTCCTTCTTTCTACTAACTTTAGGCTTTGTTTTTCTTTTTTAATTTCTTTAGGTATAAGATTAGGTTTTTTTTATCTTAGATTTTCCTCTTTTTTTCTTTTTATTGAATATATTGGGGTGACACTGGTTAATGAAATTATACAGGTTTCAGGCACACAATTCCACAACACATCGTTTGAGATTGTCCTTATTTATTTATTTATTTTTAATCCTCACCCGAGGACATTTTTTCATTTTTTGTTCAGATAGAGTGGGAGGGAGAGAGAGGAAGAGAGAGAGAGAAACATCGACGTGAAAGGGACACATCGAGTGGCTGCCACCCGCATGACCAACCAGGGCCAGGGACAAACTGCAACCGAGGTACATGCCCTTCGCGGGAACTGAACCTGGGTCTCTCTGGACCGCAGGCCGACGCTCTAACCGCTGAGCCAAACCGGCCAGGGAGAGATTGTCCTTATTTTTTTAGGTAGGCCTGTATTGGTATGAATTTCTCTCTTAGATCTGCTTTGGCTACGTCCTATAGATTTTTTGGTTTCTTTTGTCTTCATTTTAATTTATCTCAAGGTATCTCTTGATTTCTTCCTTGATCTCATTGTTATTCCATTAATTGTTTAGTAGCATGTTAATTAGCCTCCAGGCATTTGTGTGTTTTTTAGTTTTCTTCTTGCAATTGATATCTGTTTTCATATCATTACTATCAGAGAAGATTCTAGATATGATTTTAATTTTCTTAAATTTATTGAAACTTGTTTTGTGACTTAGCATGTGGTTTGATTTCAATTTGCATGAAATATTTTTCTCCATTCTCTTATTTTTAGTTTGTGTATGTCTTTTGATCTGAAGTGGGACTTTTGTAGGCAGCATATGTACGGGTCTTATTTTTTTATCCATTCAACCACCCTATGTCTTTGATTGGAGCTTGAATCTATTTACGTTTAAAGTAATTATTAATTGGTATGTAGTTATTGTCATTTTATTAATTGTTTTCTGATTGTTTTGTAGTTCTCCATTCCTTTCTTATTTTCTTGCTACTTCTCTTGTATGTTGATGACTTTCAATAGTGTTATGTTTAGATTCATTTCTTTTATTTCTTGTGTATTTCTCATAGATTTTTGGTTTGTGGTTGCCATGTTCTTTATATATACGAGCTATGTTTACAGCAATCTATTTTAAGTTGATTGTTGCTTAAGTTCAAACACCTTCTAAAATCACTACAATTTCTACTCACCCCTCCATATTTATGTTCTGTCATTCTTTTAAAATTCTTTTGTGTATGTTTGTGTGTATCCTTAAGTTTATTGTTGTAATTATACATGATCTACCTTCTTTTGTCTTTTAATCATTATACTAGCTTTACTTTTGTTCGATCCACTGCTTTCACTAAGTGTTTGCCTTTGTCAGGGAGAGTTTTTTTCTTATATTTTCTTATCTATATTATTGATCCTTTCTTTTCCTTTTAAAGAAGTCCCTTTAACATTGCTTTACTGGTTTAGTGGTGATGATCTCCTTTAGCTTTTTCTTGTCTGTGAAACTCTTACTCTCCTTTGATTCTAAATGATTGCCTTGCTGGTTAGAGCAATATTGGTTGTAGCTCCTTGCTTTTCATCACTTTGACTATTTCATGTCAATTTTTTCTAGGCTACAAAGTTTCTGTTGAGAAATCAGCTGACAGTCTTATGGGAGCTCCCTTGTAGGTAACTGTATTTCACTTGCTGCTTTCAAGATTCCATCTTTTTTCTTCACCAGTTTAAGGAAGTTTTCAGTTATTATTTCTTCAAATAGGTTTTCAATCCCTTTGTCTCTCTTTTCTCCTTCTGGTACTCCTATGATGTGAATGTTGTTATGCTTGATGTTGTCCCAGAGGCCCCTTAAACTATCTTAATTTTAAAAATTCTTTTATCTTTTTGTCATTTTGATTGTTTTTTCTGCTACCTTGTATTGCAGATTGCTGATTCATTCCTCTGCTTCACATAATCTGTTGTTAATTCCCTCTAATATATTCTTCATTTCAGTTATTGCATTTTTCAGTTCTGATTGTTTTTTTTTAAATGTTTTCTCTTTGTTGAAGTTCTCTCAGAGTTCATCTATTCTTGTCCCAAGTTCATTGAGCATCCTTATAACCAGTATTTTGAACTCTGTATTTGTAGACTGCTTGTCTTAATTTTGTTTAGTTCTTTTTCTAGAGTTTTGTCTTATTCTTTTATTTGGGATGTGTTTCTTTGTCTCCTCATTTTGACTGACTCCTGTGTTTGTTTCTATGCATTAGGTAGATCTATACATCTCCTGGTCTTAACAGAGTGGCCTTATGTAAAAGGTGTCCTATGGGGGGGCCCAATGGTGCAGGCTTCCTGATCACCTTAGCCAGATGCTCTAGCGGTGTCCTCTGTATGAGTTGTGTGTGCCCTCCTGTTGTAATTGTGCCTCAGTCGCTCCTGTCACATCATTTAGTATGGTTGACCCTCTGGCTGACTGACTATAATGCCTGGATGTGACTGTAGCAGACAAGCTGTTGGGCAAGGGCTGACACCATGAAGTGGGAGTCTCTTTAACAAGGGTCTGGTGCCAGCTAAGGCTGCTCTTCAGATGTATGTGTTGTGGAGCTGATTGGGTGGGCCTCTAATGTGGGCTCAAACCATCCACTGGGTGTGTTGGGTCTGGAGCCTCTTGGAAGGGACGCTGGTGCAAGCCGATATCAGCCACCATTTGTACAAGCTTGGGATCATTTGGTAAGAGCTACAATGTGAAATGCAGTTGGTTGCTGCTTTTGCTGGGCTTAGAGACACTTGGGAGACACTATACAGTGAACTGGGCCAGCTGCTGCTTGTGTTGTGCTTGGGACCCTTCGGTGGGCACTGTGATGTGAGCTGAGGTCAGTAACACTTGTGCCGGGTTTGTGGCCATTTATTTGGATCTATGTTACAGGCCAAGACTAGCTGTCACTTATGCCAGGCTTGGAGCCACCTGATGGGAGTTGAGACTAGTTGCTATTATTCTGGGCTTAGGGTTGTTTGGCAGGAGTTACAATGCTTGACAAGGTGGGTGCCACTTGTTTGAGGTTTGTGGACTTTGAGCGAGTCTGTAGCCTGAGCTGAGAGTGGCCACACCAACATGGGATTTGAGGACCTTTGTTAAAGACTTCAGTGCAAGTTTAGGGACGCCACCATTCATGTGAGGTTTGTGGATTTTGGGGAAAATCTTCAGTGTGAGCTGAGGTAGGCTGCTTATGTGGAACAATTGCTAGAAGGTCAGGTCAAGTGACTTGGGTTGAATGGGGTCTCAAGGACTCACCTGGGCAGGGTGAACAATGTTAACCAGGTAAATGGAGAGCACAGATTTGGTGCCCACCTACACCTGGTTGTCTGGTTGGGAAGGAGAGCTCAACAAAAGAACAATGATATCTGTAAGCACTTGTATCCCCAGAGTTCCCTCAACCCCTGTCCTTCCAGACCTCCCTCTGAAGTTAATCAATTTACTTTTTTCCTATATGTCTGGTGCTTTTGGAGCTGCTGCCCCTGTGCTAGAACTTAGAGTGAGTGAGTTTGTGAGCAAGTGAATTTGTGTGAGGCCCTTTAAGAGCAACACCTCATTCTCTGGCAGATTTTGTTTTTCTCTGGCAAAATCCCAGCTAGTCTTCACAGCCAGATGATATGGGGACTTCTCTTCCTAGCACTGGTACCCTGGGATGCATGGCCTGGTGTGAGGCTGGGATCCCTCACTCCTCAGGGGGGGACACCTGCAATTGAGATATCCCTCCCATTTCTTAGTCACTACACTGTGAGTGTGGGACCTGCCTGGTCCACCTCTCTGCCCCTCCTACCAGTCTAGACATGGTATCGTTATATTCTTAGTTATAGGAGTTCTGTTGAGTAGTCTTCAGGTGGTTCTCAATGATGGTTGTTTTATAATTTAATTGTACTTTTGATGCGATTGTGGAAGGAGGTGAGTACACAATTTACCCACTCTACCATCTTGACCAAAAGTCTTCATTGGTTATTTTTTTATTTTTTATCCTCACCCAAAGATATTTTTTTTAAAGATTGATTTTTTAAAGATAGAGAGGGAGGGAGAGAGAGAGAAACATGATGTGAGAGAGACATTGATTGGTTGCCTCTTGCACAACCCTGACAGGGGATCAAACCTGCAACCCAGATACATGCCCTTGTATGGGAATCAAACCCTTGACCCCTCCGTCCATGACCAATGCTCTAACCGCTGAGCCAAACCAGCCAGGGCAATAATCAGTACTATTTTAGTGAGGGTCTGCTACTGAGTGTCAAACTGGCCTTTGAATTCTTGTTTGATCCCACGACTCTTTGGTCTGTGAGCCAATGCTCTAACGGCTGAGCCAAACTGATCAGGGCTTCATTGGTTATTATTATTATTTTTTTTAAGAGAGAGAAAAAGGGAGAGAGAGATAGAAACATCGATGTGAGAAACATGGATCGGCTGCCACCTGTATGCCCCCTACTGGGGATCAAGCCGAAACCGGGGCACGTGCCCTGACTGGGAATCGTACCAGGACCTCCCAATCCATGGGATGACGCTCAATCCACTGAGCCACACTGGCTGGCTGGGCTTCATTGGTTATTCTTTTTTTTTTTTAGAAAGAGAGAGAGAGAAACATCGACGTGAGAAGAACACATTGACTTGTTGCCTCCTGCAAGACCCCGATCAGAGCCAGGGACGAACTGCAATCGAGGTACATGCCCTTGACCGGAATTGAACCCACAACTCATTGGTCCGAGGGCTGACGCTCTAACCGCTGAGCCAAACCGGCCAGGGCTTATTGGTTATTCTTAATACAATGCTCCACACAGCTGCTGCTGATCAATTGGAGCTACAGATAACTTCAAATCTGTTTATTATCCTATAGTTACAGTGAACTTAGAAATGCCTAATCAGAGTTTTAATGTAATAAAAATAAAACATCTGTTGATCACTCCCTAGGGACCAGGCACTGGGTTCAATGTTGTATCTGCATTATTTCATAATTCTCACAGAAGCCTTATGATATAGGTTATTATCATTATTCCCATTTTATAGATGAATAAACTGAAGCTTAAATGGGTGAAGTAAACTTTCCCAAAGTCATAGAGCTAGTAAGTTGGTGGTACCAATATTTAGACAAGCTCTGTCTAAATTCTGACTTCACAGCCCTGGCTCCTTACCACTATTTGGTATCACCTATTTTTGTTTGAGTTTTTGGTTTTGGTGATTTCAACAGCACTCTATTTCAGGGAACCTCAATACTTTGTTGGTTACACTTTTATGGTTTGTTCTCTGTAAGTGGGGTGGGGGACCGGCTGCTTTTTTTTTTTTTTTGTATAGGAAAGAAATGAGCCAGAAAGCACATTAAGATAATAATTCCTTATAGCACAGCATTGGGAATTTAAAACATCTTATTGATTTTGAAATTATGTAAGAACTTCTCCTAATATAGTAAAAAAAATACTCCCTTATTTATTTATTTATTTATTTATTTATTTATTTATTTATTTATTTATTTTGTGTGTGTGTGTGTGTGTGTGTGTGTGTGTGTGAGGCCCCAGGTCCAGCCTGGGGACTGATACTCCCCCTTTCAATATGTTTCCTTGGTTTGAAACTATACTTCATTGGTTATGAAAGGTAGCTTAGTCAGAATTAAACACTACCCTTTAATATGGGTTGAGAAATGAAACCGAAATCTTAAATACTCCCCTAAAGTGCTATTATAGAACTGAGCGTGTGTGCAGTCCTAGAAAATATTAATTTATAAAGAATAATAGATGTTAATGCTCTGCTTAGCATTTCAATGTCACAATTAAAAATTCTGCAAGATAGTTAATTGAATATTCTATGTGTCTAGAAAGGGCCTTGATTCTCAGAATTGCATACTAATTCTTAAATTCCTTTTATATAACACAGAATCCTTTTATGGAATTAAAATTTCATTTATATTTTAGATGAGGTCAGTATAGATTTTTACCAACTTTCTAATGAAGGAAATGTCTAGAATTAATGTAACTTCAAATTTTGTAGTTAAGTCAGACATTTGAAGCTTTAGATAGAAATTCTCTCATGTAATGGAGACCCTTTTATACAAGCAATTATTATTATTTTTTTCTAACTGTAATGCTACCGAGTTGTCCGATGAAGGTGCAAAACATTACATGCCCCAATTTTCACTTATTTACAATCTTATTTGGTCCTTTCCCTTTTCCATTTTGTAAGTTTTGAGCTTCTCAGCCAGTCCTTATTTTTCTCTTGATACTAATTGATGAAATTCTGGTACTAGCAATAAAACTGTAGGGATTTTTAACTGCTGATGACAATCATAGCAAGATAAGAAGGATAAAATATTTCCTCTTCCTCTATATCTGCAGAAACATACACACAATTTTATTTTGTCATAAAACCATCCTTACAAATTTTAGGAGTCTTGTAAGATGCCTGGATTCCATGTGTTGTTGCTATATTCTGGGAAAGTAACCTGTAGCCTCTAAAACCTGCAATTCTTGTGCTCATCTTACATAATGATTTATTGTTCTGAAAATAATATATTTATCTGTTGTCTGTGATTTAGGCACTAAATGCCAGATTTTTTCTCATTTTAGGAAGTGGGGCTGCTACTTAGTAAAACATATCAGCCCAGCTCAGTTCAGACTGCGAGATGAATGGCTATGGTGCTGAGGCCAAGTCAGGCACAAACCAGGGCCTGAACTCCCGGTGCAGATGGGGCTGTGGGTTGTTGATTCATTGCTGGCTAGTGGGCTTCGTGTGTGCCACAGCCTTGAACAGAGCTGGACTGTGGAGGAGTATTCCCCTTGGGAGTTAGGGCCACCCTTTCTGGCTTTTCTCCAGCACCAGTTCTCTTCCCTTTCTATTTAAGATGACTATATTAATCTGAACTTGACCTAGAGACCTAGAAAACCTTTTGAGGAATTCTGATTTTTTTCCATTTTCTCCTCAAATGTTCTCTCTTATTCTGATTTACAGTTTCTCTCTCTACTTTCCCCTAAGCCACTGGGAAAACAGACCTTAAAGCAAAAGCAAAAAAAAAAAAAAAAAAAAAATCAGCCTCTTTCTAGGACCTTCCCCAAGGTAGAGATTGATAGCCCATTCCTTTTTCTTTATATGCCTCTCATTATCTCTCTGGAAAGAACCAGAAAAGAAAATGAGTGGCTGTTTTTCTGAGACTGTCAGTTAATAAGCTGTGGCTAGGTGAGAATCTTATTTTACCTAAGCCTGATGAGAGTGACCCTCAAAGTTGAGCCTTCTCAATCAGAGACGTTTTCATGCACATCGTTATGGCATGTGTTGTTCTAAAAATGCTAAGCAATTTTCTGTATGCATAAACCTTAGTCTCAGTTCAGTTATGGCAAATAATGTTGTTGGATGATAGATTGAGGTCTGAAAGAAAGAGTGGTATTTCAGACCACTAGGTTGTGCCTTTTCACACCAACTTAAGTTGTCAGTTTTTATTTTCTTGTAAGGAATACTATCTATAAGAACCAGACACTATCATTTTTTGAAAACATTGTTGCATCTGTAATGCATTACTGGGCCACTTAGAATGAGCAGTAATGAGATAGATCAAGACAGTTTTGTGGTGTTTTTAGCCATTTTAACAGAAAATGTTGATGGGTGCACATTCAATCCTATTTGCAGTATAGCTTTAGTTGTGAATATGGAACTTCAGAATGACCCATGTCAGTTATGATCATAGCCAACATGAAACCCAATGTATAAAATTTCAATTTTATGCATTATTGCAAATATTCACTGAACAAAAATTTACTGCTGGACAATTTTAAATATTGTGTTCTTGATTTATTTTAAATGGTTAAAATAGAAGATTTGTTTGAAATGCACAATAAAAATAGTTTTCAAACAATAATAGTACTTCTATCTGTTAACGACTAGTATTATAGGATGAATAATCACTAATATGATGGAAATATCAACACGATAAGAAAAGATAAAACCTTTGTTAATTACAGTGACAAGTCTAGTTTATTCTCTGGCATCTCATATTTTTTCTTTTGGGTTCTGACTATGTTGAATTAGATTTGAATTATGTAGTGTGTGTGTGTGTGTGTGTGTGTGTGTGTGTGTTTTATGTATTCTCATTATGTCATTCTTGGGAATTTTTTCCCATTATTGAACTCCATTATATAGAATTCTAATTATAAAATGAAACCAAACAATAACAACAACAAAACCAAACAAAAATCAAAGAAAAAAAACAAAACAAAAAGAAAGAAAGAAACAAACAAAACCCCCACCCCCACAAAGGATAACTGAACATAATTAAAAAATCCTTTGGAGATATTACCTATTAAATCAGGGCAAGGGGAGATTCAGTTCTGAGTCAGATTTACAGTCAGGCTGTTATTATGGGGAAGAAAGCAAACAGGGAGAAGAAGGGGCACACCAAGAGAAGGTATCAAAGAACAATAGTTCCTTTGCCAGGGGCCTGGTCCACTGGGCCTCTGAAGCTCTACCACTATCACTATTTTTGCCACATTGGAGATGTTCAATAATTAAAAAAATAAAATGGTATATCCATCAAAGTGAACTTCTTTCAATAGCTTAACATATTCTCTATCATTTTCTTGGATGTAAGAGATTGGGCAAGATTGAATTGCTGGGGAAGCTATTTCTTTTTACATCTACACTGATTTTCCCAGAAAACACACCCATGGAAGTTGGGGAACATCCTAGGACCACCCTAACTTGGGCTCTTTGGTTATCCTGTATTTATATTTTACAGATAGATTAAACGTGACACAATTTTCTGATTTTGACCCTGAATTTTGAATATCATCACTAATTAATTGTTAGATTCAGATATAGAAATTAGATTTTCCTGAGAAAATGGGGCAAGTAGAGTATTTGCTCTGTTCTATACAGTTATCACTACTGCTTTAATGGCCACAAAACATAATAATTAGGAGTAGCAGGGACCTGTGACCAAAGCAGATATTAATGAGGTCTTTACAACATTGTGTAGACTTGTAGGTAAGGTTAAAAGAGATTGAGATAATATACCACCCTACACTATTTTTGTTTTGTTTTTTAAATTTCAACTCATCCTGTTTGAACAAGTCCCAAGTGTCTGAGTCAGCAGAGGAGCAGTGAGGTAGATGGAAGGATTAGACGGACCTAGTTTGAGTGTTGGCTTTGTTTCTACCTTTCTGAGCCTTCATTCCTTATTTGAAAAAGAAAGATAAATGATATTATCTAAAACACCAAAATGTAGTCTGGATTAAATGTTATAATGTATATGTAAGTGCTTTTGTAAAATTGCTAAGAGCTATGAAAATGGCATGTAATAACACTTCCACCCAGCTCTCCTCCCTTGTGCATTTCTCTCTCCTATTTATGTCAGTTCCAGGTAGTGTAATGATCTATTTGGGGATAAAGAGGTGAGACTGAAGTGAAATTGATTTATTCTGCTCTGTGGGAAGTTCTATAGGCTTCCCTTCGCCTTTCCATTTCTTTTAGATTTAGTTTTTGTGGATGAGAAATGTATGGATGAGAAAATGATTTTATTATGAAGCTGTCTAGATAACTATATACACACAGCCTGGAAATGTGGCCAACAATCAGTCTTATGAATTTATCAATTTAACACGCATCACTTATACATATAATGCACACCGTCTACAAAAGGGGTGAAAAGGAATGATAAAATAATAAGCAGTAATGGTGATGAAGACAACAGCTCTATTTGAATGAATATTCAGGACAGTTTGGGCACTAGTGGGGCTGACCTTTCTAGGGAACATAAGCAAGAAACAGTAGGATAGGAATGAAGACGGAAGCCCTTTCACACAGACATTGATCTGTGTTCTTTGTCAGCTTATTGGCCACCTGGCTGCAGACAGTTTATCATAACTTGCAGCTTGTTTCTTTAGGGCATTCTCCCCCACAATCTCTGAGGTAATTGCCTATGCTGTCTGTTTTACCAGATAAAGTCTCCTTAACAAACTTTATTATGTACAGATCCAGCATTGCCCATATGAACAAGAAATGCCATTTACACTTAGATATGCTGTACATAAACACAAAACTTTAACATTTACATATTTTGTATATAGACATATAAACTCTTCAGCACCCATAGGCATATGCCTTTATTTACAGACCTGGGAAGATGACAACCATGGCATAGTAAACGGTGAGGGAGAGTGAACCCAACATACAAGTCTGGAGTTCTCTCCAGATCCTTCTATGATAATATCAATTATCATTAATAATTGACAATGTTCTGATATTATAAGGAGATGTGGAAAATCATATGACCTATCCCTTCCTTTCATTTGCTGAAAATTATATCAATATGACTTTGTATGGCTTAGTATCAATATAGCATATTTCCTTTTTTCTTCTCATCCCCTGTTAATAGATTAGACTATTATTTTTCAAATATTTTGGCTTGTGACCCATACTAAGAACGCATTTAATATCATGACCCAAATACATGTAAACTTAAATAAAAATATATAACAATTTTTATTTTTATTACAACATTATTTTTTTAATCCTTACCTGAGGGCAAACTTAGAGAGAGGGAGACAGAGAGAGAGAGAGAGAAACATTGATGTGAGAGAGAAACATCCATCTTCTGCCTTCTGTACATGCCTCAAGTGGGGATTGAACCCTCAACCTGGGTAAGTGCCCTGAGTGGGAATTGAATTGGCAACCTTTCAGTGCACAGGATGATGCTCAACCAACTGAGCCACTCCAGCTGGGCGTATAAGAATTTTAAAAAACTGATTTCATGATCCACTAAACAACTACAAAGTACAGTTTAAAAAACACTTTACTAGCCCAGCCAGTGTGGTTCAGTGGTTGAGCATCGACCCATGCACCAAGAGGTCGCCGGCTAGATTCCCAGTCAGGGTACATGCCCAGGTTGTGGGCCCGATCCCCAGTGGGGGGCATGCAGGAGGCAGCCAATCGATGTTCTTTCTCATCAGTGCTTCTATCTCTCTCTCCCTCTCCCTTCCTCTCTCTCTAAAAATCAATAAAGAAAAAAAAAACACACTTTACTAATATTTTGCTAATTGAAAACTGGTTAGTTGAGATCCAAAAGCTCATTTTCTTATCATCCGTTACTTTGTCTGAAAACAAATCTAAGCTAAAATGGTGAAGACTGTTTTCCTTCATTATCTATACATTTAAGATTTGTGAGGCTTGTCTTGTGGGATCAAGGAGTCTTGTCATGGCTTATTTGAAAGATCAAAGAATAAGATAGAGCCATTGAGACAGGTTTGGAAACCTCTTATGAAAAAGACAGCAAGCCTTCTTTCCTGACAAAACTCCCTCTCTTCTTGCTTCTTCTCCCTTCCCCATGCTACATGGAAGTAGGTTTTATATCAAGAGGGGGAGACACTGGGACAACTTATGAAATTGTAATGCAGGGACTTAGATTGTCTTGAAAGCTTCTCTCGGTCTCGGTCTAAGACTATATCTTTCATTTCCATGGTGTGAAGTATATTATGTTGCCAATAAAATCTCAGATTCTGCAAGTAAATGATCTCCTACTTAATTTATGTTACCCGAGGACCTTTGGAACCATTGATACTGGGGAGTGCTGTGTGGGGCAGGAGAGCTCGGTCTTTGCAGCCTCAATAAGGCAGATGATTTGTCTCTTCTACCACTGCACTTCTGTGGCACTTAATTGTTTATTTCGGGCAATTTAGCTCTTTGCTGTATGCTCCCTGATGATAGTCTCTAATTATTTCATGATTGTGAATTGTGTCTCCTCCACTGAGTTTCTTTTTTTTTTTTTAAGAAAATATTTTTATTGATTTTTTTTTTAAGAGATAAACATTGATGTGAGAGATGTGCAAGCAGAACATAGGCCAGCTGCCTCCTCCACACCCCCTGCTGGGGCTCGAGCCCACAACCCCAGCATGTGCACTGACCTGGAATCAAACAACCTTTCAGTGCACAGGGATGATGCCCAACCAACTAAGTCACACTCCATTGAGTTTCTTTTCTTTTCTTTTTTTTGGTTGATCTTCACCAGAGGATATTTTCCCATTGTTTTTTAGATAGAGTGGAAGGGAGGGAGACAGGGAGAGAAACATCAATGTGAGAGAGACACATTGATTGGTTCCCTCCTGCACAACCCTGACTGAGGTTGGGGATTGAACCTGCAACCCAGGTATGTGCCCTTGACTGGGAATCGAACCTGAGACCCTTTGGTCCATGGGCCAACGCTCTAACTGCTGAGCCAAATGGCCAGGACTCCATGGAGTTTCTTAAGAACACTTTTGCATAGCTCTAGGTAACTATTAGACTCCTTCCAAATATTTTTTATTATTTTATTTAGTGGAAGGGAGAGAAGGAATACTAGGTCCTTCTGTTCCACATTTAAACCAATCAACCTACAGTGATACCCCATACCTGTTAGAGACTCACTTCAAGCATTGAACAACCTCCTTCTGGATCAAACTGAGGCAGAAATGTCACTTACATTAAGTTTACTTTCAATACTTTTTAATAATTAAATTCATTTAAGTAATTTATTCCATAGATAATTAGTGAGATTTGTAGTATTTGCCAGACACTATACAAGAGATATAACCATGAGCAAAAATATTGTGGATCTTATAGTGTATTATTTCTACCATTTATTTTTTATAGACCTAGTACTCTCATATTTTCCTAAATCTCCACCCTTGCCTCCTTTTGTATTTCTTCCTAATTTGCCCTCAAGTCTTTATTTACAGTCTAGTGTAAATAACCAATCATAAGTCACAGTGTTATTCCCAGAGGCATTTATTCTTTTTTAATCTAAAGGAAGACTTTTTAAATCATCAGCCACCAATAAGGGGCAAGATTTATTAAGCATTTACTATGTTCCATGTACTACTCTAATCACTGCATATAGATTAACTCATTTATTCACAGTAGCACTATCAGGTTGGTGCCATTATTATATTCGCCTTATAGATGAGAAAACTAAAGCACAAAGAAATTAAGTAACTTGCTTGAAATCACTAGGCCCATAAATGGAGCTTGGAGTTGAAACTGGGTGATTTGACTTGAATACTCGTGCTGTCAACCACAACATTATACTATCTGCACTGTCATAAACAAACTCCAGGCAAGCTCTGCTTCCACCCCAAGGCAAGCCCTTTTATCGCACTGTAATCTAGACAGGTTCCTGTCTTTGCTCTATGCTCACTTCTAGCTGGGAATTGGGACTTTGCCCTTTATCAGAATATTTCTTTAAAAACAATTTGATTAGAAGAAAAACAGCTAAGTCATAGTCTTCGTAATGGAGGTTTTAGTTAATTAGTGTGCCAGTTACTTAGCCATTATTTTTCAGGGGCAAATGATCCTCTATAATTGGTAATGCTGGGGACCCAGACTCGTCCACTGCTCTCTGTGGTTGGGATGGAAAGGTGGGTGGTAGGGAGAAGGGCTTGCTCCCTTCCTGTCTGTCATTCCTACCAGCGTTGCCCCAGCATTGCAACTTTATGAGGGTATCCAGAATATGATCTTGGTCGTGACATTTAAGGATGGCCTTGCACTTCCAGGGGATAAGGGAGTGCGTCCTCAAACTCTGTGCTCTTGGCACCTCGCTAGCCTCATCTAGTCCCAGCCTGAAAACCACTATTACCCATTTGGTATGTTTCATTACAGTCTTATGTAAAATGAACTTTTTATGTAATTTTTAATTATATTGTTGAACAATTGTCGTTTTCTGTTAGTTTGATGTGACAATATAAGCATTCCCCATGCTATTAATAACCTTTCACTTTTTTTGTTGTTGTTAATTCTCACCCAAGGATATTTTTTCCATTGATTTTTTTTTTTTTTTACAGAGAGTGGAAAGGAGGGAGATGGGGGGCGGGGGCGGAAGAGAGAAATATCCATTGGTTGCCTCCTGTAGGCGCCTTCTTGGGGATTGAACCCGCAATCTAGGTATGTGCCCTGACTGGGAATTGAACCCACAACCTTAAAAACAAAACAAAAACAAATCTTGATTTTAGAGAGAGGGAGAGGGAGAGGGAGAGGGAGAGGGAGAGGGAGAGGGAGAGAGAAAACATTGATCAGCTCACACCCCATATTGTGATGGAACCAGCAACCTGGGCATGTGCCCTGACTGGGAATGGAACCAGTGACCTCTCTCTGTGCATAGGATGATGCTCAACCAACCAAGCCACACTGGCCAGGGCTGAACCAGAAAACTTTTGGTATAAGGGACAAACTCCAATCACCTGAGCCACCCAGTCACCTGAGCCACCTGGCCAGGGCACTTGTAATCTTTTAATGAATATATTAAATAGCTCTCTTAGAATCTATCATGTAGATACTTGTACAATTCTTACAAGCATTATCACACACACTATCTCATTTTAAGTCTCACAACTTTATAAGGTTAATGGGCAGATGTTATTCATTTTACAGATAGGGAAACTGAGGTTTTGGAAGGTTAAATGTGTTGCTCAAAATCATAAAATTACTAAATAGCAGAATCAGGGTTTAATAATTATTAATTTTTATTGCTATTAATAATAATAACCAGTACCATTTTTTTGGTTACTCCTCACGCGAGGGTATTTTTCATTGATTTTTAGATAGAGTGGAAGGGAGGGAGAGAGAGAAACATTAATATGAGAGAGACACAGCAATTGGTTGCCTCCCGCATGACCCAGACCAGGAATCGAACCTGCAACCCAGGTACATGCCCTTGACTGGGAATGGAACCTGAGACCCCTTGGTCAGCTGCCTATGCTCTAACTACTGAGCCAAACTGGCCAGGGCAGTAACCCGTACAATTTTAGTGAGGGTCTGCTCTTGAGTGTCAAACTGGCCTTTGAATTCTTGTTTCCTCTGGAACACCATGCTCATTATACCATTTTGCCTCATCAAATCTGCACATGTTAGAATTGTGTGGCACGGACTTTCCTCCAAAGGAATTCAGAGGGGAAGAATACTCAGGGAGGGCTTCCAGCAGGTGAATTAGACCTGAAGTGATGAGTGGGAATTGGAGGGAAAGAGGAGTGGTGAGAGAAGAACAGAGGTGAGGAAGGAGAGGAGAGGAGAATGGAAGAGATGGGGTGGGGTGGGAAGGGGAGCTCATCCTGAACAAAGGAGCCGGCACAAATCAAAACACAGAAGAATAAGTATACTGTAAGAAACTGTGACGCCTGACTATTGTAGTAGATTGGTATGTGTTAGATAGTGAGGCCAAGTTAGATTATTGACGTTGTTTTACTGCCCTTAGGAAGGATCTTTTAGGAAGTTTACTTCCACACGGAATCTATATCTGTCCATGGCTCTGATGGAAGCTGAAAGGATTTTGCAACTCTTTCTGTTGAATTTAATTTCTCTTTTGAGTTTCCAGTTTACTCTTAAAGATTCATAACATTTGCCCTTTCCTTATTCTCTGTATTTAGAAATTATCACCCTGGAACATACCAGGAGCCTTATAGAGTAGGGTGAAATCCCTCCGTAAATCACTTGATCACATTTGTAGTGCTATTTCTAAGGGGAAAAATAAATCTCATTTTAATCCCAGCTGGAAGTAAGCTTATTCGCTAAAGCTTCAAGATTGAGACCCTTTGTATAATTTTAATGAACAGAAGTATTGTAGGAAACTCACGCCTTCACAAGGGGACACACCAGACAGGCCTTTTCTGTCTCTTCCATAAGGTTCTTTTTACAATGACAGACTGACACATAAAGTTTTATTCTTAAGATGCCTTTTATATTTAACTTTTCTAAAAAATCATTTGTGAACAATCAAATAAAAAACTTGAATAATCAAATAGGAAACATTTGCTCAGAATACAATGTGCTCAGAGTGGGCTATCATGTGTAATATTTTTTTGTGTGTTATATAGGGCTGAACTGTTCACTGGTTTGCTATTATTTTTAAAAATCACCTTAATTATGTGCTTATTTTAAATTACATAGTAGATGGCCTCCACAAATATATAACTAAGTATATTAAGATAGGATTTTTTTTGGTTCCAAGTAATAAAGCCATTAACAACTAACTTAAATAATAAGGAAATTTATGATCTCAAATAAAAGAAAACCCAGAAGTAGAGTAGGCTACATATTTAATTGCTTTAGTAACTCATTAATGTCATCATGGACCTAGGCTCTTTCTGTCTTTCCATTATACTACCAGTAGTATTGGGCTTCAAACTAAGGCTGGTTCCGTTTGTGATTTTAACTGGCTGCAATCTGGGCTACATGTTTTCTTATTCATTAACTATAGAGACACATCAGGGTTTTTTTTTGTTTTTTGTTTTGCCTGTGTCTTAGAAAGAATAATATTTCTAGAAACTTCTGGCATTTCTCTTCTTATGTCTAATTGATCATAGTTATGCCACATACTCATTCCTGAACCAACCACTGACAAATTTGAGCTAATAGATAAATTTCTGAAACCATATTTCTATTACCCAATGGGATAATGGAAAAATAACTATTGGATGTTTAGTATAAGGGTCACCACAATTTATTAAGTGGTTTTGGGGTTATCTGCTATACTTTATGGCTTATGTTAAAATCTTTCACACTGTGTCATTATTATACAAAGCACAATATAGGACAATGGATAAGTTATGGAGGCTTTTATTAGCTATAAAATGCCTTTCATATTTTGAGTGATGATAATAGTCTGCTTTAATAAATTTCAGATATACTGGAATTCAAAATTTGAAATGCTTCTCTCCTCCACTGCTGTCCTAAGTCAGGAAGGATTCCTGAGGGATTACAGTGGTAATCCTCAGCTCTTGGCTACAATGCCAAAATTCCATAGAACAGAGGCGGAGTCAAACAATGAGGATAAAATGCAACGTAGACTCAGGTAAACATGAAGTTGGCAGAAGCTACAGAGTATTTCTCTTCTAGAATCTTCCATGGTATCTACTTTACAATTTTATTTAGTTTTAAAAATTGATTTGAGAGAGAGAGAGAGAGAGAGAGAGAGAGAGAGAGAGAGAGAGTCAAATCAATTTGTTGTTTCATTTATTTATGCCTTCATTGGTTGATTCTTGTATGTGCCCTGACCTGGGACATGGTATCTATTTTAAACTTCTTTTCAGTATGTATAGTTCTGAGTCTGTGTTTTGAGGAGAGGTAGACTTAAGTGGGCATATGTGTACATATGTCATGTGCGTGTATTAGGAGAGGGAGAGTATTTGTTCCTTTACAATAGGATTACTATAGAAAAGGATAGTCAGTTGATTATTCAGAATGCTAGTCCTAAATTTAGCTATACTGAGTAATAAAAATGCATATTCCAATCCTTGCTTCACAATAAACTTTGGAAAATATGTTGCTCTGATTGGTAAGAAAAACAAATGCTAAAATATTTGTTGCTGAATGTAATAATTCTCTTATCTTTAGCTGCTGTCAGTAATTTGGGGTTTTGGCTGTTCCGAACCTCTGCTGTATTAAATATTGTGTGAAAGAATAATACAAACTTGGCATTGTTATTAAGTTTCTCAATTGGAATAGGTTCATTTGTTTATTCAATAAATATTTATTGAAATAGTCGAATGGCTCAGGCACTATGCTAGGTTCTGAGAATACACTGGTGAACAAAATAGACCCATTTCTGCCTTCATGAATCTTATAATCTAGTAGAATATGGTTGGAAGCTGCAGGAACAATTTGTTGGTGATGTAGATGGTTGAATGTGAAGAATGGAGGAAACTTCATAGTTATTCCAGTCCATATTCTAATGTGATAAGTACGAGAAGAGAGTCTAGACAAGTTTCCTTATGTGGCCGAGGTCAAAACAAGTCAATGGCAGACCCAGAAACAAAACTGGTGTCTCAGCTCACTTAACTCCCAGGACCCTTTTTGGTGATACTATATTTCTTCATGTTGGTGAAAGGCTGGACCAGGAATGCAACAAAGTGTCTCCAAGAGTCACAGTCTGTGCCATTTTACTTTTGGATCTTCACACCTAAATCAGGTCTCAAGTGTGAAGCAGACATCTCCTGGATGTTATCTCATTTTTAAACTCATGAAAGGAACATTTGCATCACATTATTCTATAAAAATAAACATTCAGAATGCAAAGTAGCAGCGAGATGATTATTATTATTTTTTAATAAATGAGCTAGGTTAATAGATAAGGCATACACCTCAACAATACAGATGATACATCTTTGTAATCATTCTGCATTAATTCAGCCGGCTGTGAGGGATCTGCCAAAGAAACTGGAAGAATTAGGTTTCATGAATTATTCATTGGATTCAGTTTAGCACTCATTATTTATAGTGCTTCAGGTTAGTTTGTGGTGCTATTTTCCTAATAAGGATGGGAATAATGACTTGGCAGTGTATCTGTTTGCATTAGTGTGTGTTATTGTTTACTGAAATAAAGCCCAAGGTATTTTTAGAAAGATGCCTCTTTAAAATAGTCCTGGCTGAAAAATATTGCATTTTATATCTTGGGGTCTATACATTTTTATTTGTATGAAATATTTCATCCTTTAATGAATATTATTAAATACAAGGGAGTTGTGTTCATATTTAGGATATCACTGTTTACTGTTCAGCTAATGCATGATGGGATTGTATAAACCTAAATTGGGGTTATCTTGGAATTAAAATAAAGTATCTGAAGAGGCAAACCAGAACTAGTTAGATTGAAGTTGGTTTGTATATGGCTGTTCTGCTATTTGAATTCTAATGATAGATATTTATTCTAGAGAGAAAAGTTTATTTTGTAATTTACATCATAGCAGTTATTTTCCATTATTTGTTAGATTAAATTTATATATATATATATATATATATATATATATATATATATATAGTGTTCAATGGGTAAAACATATCTGATGGTTCAATTCTGAGGAATGCAGTTTATTACATATAAGCAGGAAGGGAAGTAATTTTTGCTTATTTTTGGGAGAGTTCCATTAAAATCTATTAAATTGCCTATTAAAGGAATAGGAGAGACTAGAAGAGAATGAAAAGGTGTTTAGATGAAGAAGCAATAAATAATAAATTGCTAATAGTACTCAGAAAGTATTTCTAATAATTTCCTATACAATTAGATTGGTTTACCTTTTAAAAAATTAGTTAAGCCCTGGCCGGTTTGGCTCAGCAGTTGGAGCGTTGGCCTGCGGACCAGAGAGTCCCGGGTTCGGTTCCCGCTAGGGGCACGTACCAAAAAAACAAAAACAAAAAAACTAGTTAAAGCCCGGCTGGTGTGGCTCAGTGGTTGAGTATGGACCCATGCACCAAGAGGTCACCGGTTCAATTCCCAGTCAGGACACATGCCCAGGTTGTGGCGAGTGGGGAGCATGCAGGATGCGGCCAGTCGATGTTCTCTCTCATTGATGTTTCCATCTCTCTCTTCCTCTCTCTCTAAAATCAATAAAGAAAACCAAAACCAAAACAACAACAACAACAAAAACCTGGTTACATAACCATAGCTCTATACAACAATGATTGGGGGATTAGTCTGAATTTCCTTAGGCACACAGTTTCCCATCTCTTTCCAATGTAAAGCTAAGTGCTTCTCTTCAATCACACCTGCCATTTTTAATCATCAAGCAGTGATTACACCACAGTACATGTAACTTTGTTTTAATTTGAAGAGTGATCCAAAGCTGCTTTGCTAACAGGTACTTCTGTGGCTCACCCCTATTTTGGAGAAAATTCACAGATTGGTTACATAAAAAATTCATCATCTCTGACATCTGCTGGACTTTCATTGCTATTGAGAAATCCTTCCATGTTTCCCTAGTCACATCTTTCCTGTCCTCTACAGCAGCTACATAAAATTTCTTTATCCTCTTCAAACTTTAACTGTCCACCTCCCTACTTTCTTCTTGTCTGTGAAAACTGAGGACACCAGCTTCATGCTTCCCCATTCACTGACACCAACAGCTTGACCTCATACAGCCATTCTTTTATTTCCCTCCTCTGAAATGAAAGAGGCATTCTTTCTCTTAGCTGAAGCTAATCATTTCACTTAGGTGACACTTGCTTCTTCTACCTCCCCATAGGTATATACACTACTTTATATATCAGTGATCTTTTGTATTTTTAACCTCTCCCTTTTAATACTATAACCTCTGTATTAGTTATGTATTGCTGCGTTACAACTTACCAGCTTAACACAACACACATTTAGTATCTCACACAGTTTTTGTGGGTCAGGAATCTGGGAGTGACTAAACTTGGCGATTTTGGCTCAGAATCTCTCCTGAGGTGTGGTCAAGATGTCAGCCTCAGCTGACAATCATCTGAAAGCTCAACTGAGGATGGGAAATCCATTCCAAGATGGCTCACCTACATGACTGTTGGCAAGAGGCCTCATTCCTTGCTGGCTGTGAGCAGGATGAGTGTTCCTTGCCACATGGACCTCTCCTTGGGTTGATTGAATGTCCTCACTAAAAGGTCTGAGCCGGCGGGAGATCACATCCTTAATGTGAGGCCAGTGTAGAGAAAGGAGCATTTTATTACACCGGTGGGCTGTTACACCGGCGGGCTGGGGGAGTACAGCTTCCTCAAATCCTCAGCCCCGAGCTTCCTTTGTTCTATGTTTATATAGGCACAAACTACAGAAAAAAAAAAAACTACATTAAAAAAACCCCACATTCTCTTAGCACCGTGTAATTGGTGTCTGGGTTGGTACGAGTTGTCTCAGAGGTAAGGAGTCTGCTCCAGCAGAGGTCAGGGCCATCGTGAATCTCGTTCTTCTCATGGTTCCTCTGAGTTTCTCAAGGCCTTCATTAACCCCTTATCTTTGGGTTTCTCAAGGCCCTTATGTTTACAAAAAAGAAACTGCCAGGGTGTGTACGTGCAGTAACTGAGGGTCAAAATGGAGTTTAATTTTGTTAAAACATTATTAACCCTTTCACTCACAACATGACGGCTAGCTTCCTTCAGAGCTACTGATTCAAGAGAGCAAGGTAGACGTCACATGTCTTTTATTATTTAGCTTCAGGAATCACACATCGTTATTTCCACACTCTCCTACTACTTACACAGTTCTATACTATTAAATGTGTGTGTTGGGGGGTGGGTACTACATAAATATTGGAGGCAGGGATCATTGGCATCATCTTGATGGCTGGCTATCATACCTTCCATTAAACATTTAAACACATTCAATTTTCTCCTGTCTTAAAAACAAACAAATAAAAACAACTAATCAAACAACTACACAAAGGAACAATTATATCAATAAAACCTCCCTGTAATGTATAGCTTCTAATCTTGCCTCCCCTCCTTTTCCTCTTCTCTATGTATGAAACTCTTGAAACTGCCGTCTCTAGTCCCTGTTACTGTTCCTCCACTTGTGTTAATGTCTCAATGTTTTGCCATATAGCATCCTTTTATTTTACCAAACTACTCCTGTCCAGGTCCTGACTTTCTTGTTGCTGAGTCCAATGGACATTTTCAGTTCTTTCTTAACTTTTACTTGATCTATCAGTAGCATTTGATACTGTTCACCCAATGTCACACACACTTCTTTCTGAAAAATCCCTCTTCCCTTAGTTGCTCTGATAGGTAACTCTCCCAATTTTTAATCCAGTTTCTCAGTCTTGCTCTTTCCGAGTCTCCTTTGACCAGTTTACCATTCTTTAGGTAATGGTCAAAGTTGTGTCATCCACCTTTTCTCATTCTACACACTCTCTTGTATGCTAATCAGCACTACTGTGGCTTTAAGAACCACCTGTATACATATTACCCAAATCTACATTTTCATGCCACAATTTTCTCTTAACTCAAAACCAACGACCACTTTGTCTTTGTTATCATGCATTTAGGTACACCAATAATATCATAAAGCCTATTCAGTACCTTTCTTCCAAACATTCTATCCCAATTATGTTTCATTTTCTGTGAGTGACACCCTTATCCACCAGGTAGTAAATTTAGGAAGCTCAGAAGTAGTCTCACCCCTTTTCTCTCTCTTACCTCCACCATCTCATCAACTAGCAAGTTGTGGTGAATCTAATTTTTAAAATATCTCTTGGATCTTCACAATACCTCTATCCCCTCTGCCATTTCCCTTGTTGAAGCCCCTATTACGTTCTCCCTGGATTACTACAAAATCGTAAACAGTGTCATTCCCCCTGTCCTTTTCACCCTCTTCTAGTCCATTCTCCACACTCTTTCACAACGCAGTCTGATTATGTCACTCCCTTGCTTCAAACTATTCTGTTCAATTTATCTGTATGGAAATGCCACATTTTAACAATTATAGTTTTGTAATATGTTTTAATATTTAAAATCTCATTAATTTTCTCTTTTGAGAAATGTTAGTTATTCCTCAATCCGTCAAAAGGGATACTTCTGTGGAAATAAAGCAATGCACCAAATATGCAATCCATCCTTCCATCACTACCCTTCAAGGGAAATATATCTTTAGGGGACAATACCAGAAAAGGAAATATATGTATTTTTTTAACCCAAGCTTCTACTCAAAACCAAGCCGGGTCCCTAGTGCTAGTGCATTAGGTTAGGTCTGATGGACTTCTTTTCCCTAGAACAGGCAGATCAAATGCGCTCCTTTTCCCACAGACTTACTCTGGTTTCAACTCAGCTTTCTAAGGGGGAAGAAGGCAATGAGGTATAGGTGGGGAGAGTACTCTTCCCAAGCAAGTGAATCATTTGGACCTGTCTTATGTCTCCAGTATCATGAAAGTTCGACACTACCAAAAGATACCTACTATAACTCAAAGATCACTTTGAAATTTGACCAATCCACAGCAAGTTTTTTCCTCCTTAGGGCCACAGTGAGTGGGGGACTCCCTAGTCCTCTAGACTGGATAGTGTTTTGTCTATTTTACTGCTTTTCTTTGAAGAAGCTAGGTTTGGATTTGTGCAAACACCAAATTAAAAAATACATTCATTTGTAGGAATTCATATAGAGGACACTGATTATTGAAGAGGACGATATCACTGTCAATATGCATACTGAAAATGCAGGAGCGAATTTCTTGTGTTTGTTTCCAGCTTTTTATAAAAGACAGAGGCTTAACAAAATGAGCAACTCAGTGGAGGTGATTCTAGGAGCCCTGCTTTATATAACTCCACAGGATGCTATTTAATATAAAATTCAAATGCTATAAAGTGTGTGCGAGGGGGTTGGGGAGAGGGAGTGTGCCGTTCACATGGAATTCTAAGCGCATAATACCTCTGGGGTTTTCCTGTGTAGCGGCCTCAGGTGAATTTTGAGGGACTAACGTAGCATAGTACACATATGTAGACTTTTGGTGGTTCAACTTGATTTCTTTTTTAATTTTTATAGAAATGAAACTGTCTTCCTCTTAGATTTTATAGATAGTTTAGAGCATGTTAAAGAAAAGGTAGATTGCTTACTCTGAGGGCAATTTGTCTTGAATTCTCTTGGCTAAGTTTCTAAAGAAAAACAGGTAACTTGAGGTTGTAGTTAAAAAAAAAAAAGACTTTCATTGTTTTTTTTTTTTTTTAGAGAGAAAAGAAGGGAGAAGGAGAGAGAGAGAAACATCCATGTGAGAGTGGAACATGCCCACAACCTGGGCGTGTGCCCTGACCAGGAATCAAACCAGGAGTCAAAACATCAACCTTTTGGTGCACGGGATGACGCCCAACCAACTGAGCCACACTGGCCAGGGCAAGGTTGTAGTTTTTGACAAGACCATAGTATGCCGGTGCTTTCTATTAAAGACTGAAGGCAGGACCACAGAGCATGAAAACAGACAAGGGAGTGACATAGCTAGCATCTTGTTTTGCCAGTTCAGGAGCCGAATCAGTTCTCTGGCTCAAATGGAAGGCCGGACCATTTTCCTAATCATTTATGACTTCTCTCAACAAATATTTACTTATTAATACGATATATATCATAAAGAACACAACTAATATGCTCCTTATCCTGATGGAGTTGTTAATTTAGTAGGGAATAGAGACAACTGAATTGGCAACTAATAAAATTTAACACATACGGTTTGGGTGAGGGTCTTCTTTCAGGTTGCAGACTGCTGACTTATCATTGTAGCCTTGCACGGCAGAGAACAGAGGGGAAGCAACTCTTATAAGGCACTACTCCCATTCATGAGGACTCCACTCTTACCCTAATTACTTCCCAAATGGCCCCAACACCTACTATCATCGAACTGGGGAATAGAGTTTTAACATATGAATTCTGAGGGCAGGAGGGACACAAACATCCAGTTCATAACAAATGCTATACAAGATAAAGTGGAAGGAGCTACTAGACCTAGACTTGAAGGGCTGGTAGCATAGACTTCCTAGGGGAAGTGATACTCAAGCTGAGATGTGAAAGATGAATAGGAGAGCCACAGGAGAGAGGCTGAACTCCACTCCACTGCAGCCAAAGGTGGGAGGGAGAGTTCTTTAAGCACTGGGGTGAGCTAGTGGAAAACTTCTGAAGGATCTTAGGGCAGAGGGTGGTCATTGTGATTAGGTCATCTGTTTGCTAATTGGCGCTTATTGATATTGGGCTCCCTTCTCCCAGAGAGACTGGAATATAAGTACACTGTCTTTCTTGATAATTATATTTCAAAGGGATGGCTCTTAGATCCCGAGAAAGATGCTCCTTGGTTATAAAACTGGCAAAGAGGCCGGGAGAAGATTTACATCTCAAAGGAGCAGAGAGAATTTACAATTGCAGGTGTTCTAAAGTAAATGCTCCAAGTAAAAGGGAGGTCAGAGGCCTAAATTCAGAAAGAAACCTGTCTAAGCTTTAGTGAAGCTGAGGGGAATGTTAAATCTGTCTCAGTCACATTAAAAATAAAGTTAGATATGCCCAGCCAGTGTGGCTCAGTGGATTGAGCATCATCCCATGGACTGAGAGGTCCCGGTTCAATTCCCGGTCAGGGCACATGTCTGGGTTGTGGGCCTGATCCCCAGTAGGGGGCATGCAGGAGGCAACTGATCAATGTTTCTCTCTTACATCGATGTTTCTATCTGTCCCTTCCTCTCTCTCTAAAATATCAATAAAAAACATGTTTAAAAAAATTAATAAAGTTAGATATTAACTGTTGATACTTTTGAGACTAATTTTTAAATATTTAAATGGCTGGGGTTGCTGAATTTTTATAACAAATTATTTGAATTGCAAAGGAACAGTATTTCAAACCTCTCTAGATAATCAGCTTAGGTGTAATATTCCTCTTTTTATTTTATGGTAAAGTGAAGCTGTCTTCTATTTTAGGAATTATTCTTTTCAGACTTTATGGAAAGTTGTTCTGCCTTCAAGCTCGTCTTCTATATCACTGCCAAGATAATTTGTCTAAATGAGAAATTTGATGATCCTTTTTATTTAATTTCAGGATAAAATCAAACTCTTCAAGGGTCTTCTTTTTTAAAAATATAAATCCTACTCACTTTTCCAGCCTTTACTTTCATCTTTTACAGTTTCTACAGCCCTTTAATTAAAAAAAAAATGTTTTTATTGATTTTTTTAGAGAGAGGAAGTGAAAGAGATAGAAACATCGATGTGAGAGAGAAATATCAATCAGCTGCCTCCTGCATGCCCCCTACTGGGGATCGAGCCTACAACTGGGGCATGTGTCCTGACCAGGAATCGAACTGGGACCTTTCAGTCCATAGGATGACGCTCAATCCACTGAGCCAGACCAGCCCAGCAACAGCTCTTTAATTTTCAAATATTTATGCAGTTACCTCAGCCTAATTGTCCTAGTCTCCTTCTTTGTTAAGATAACTCTTGTCTTTCATCTGGCAAATCTGAATTCTTTTTTTTTTTTTTTAATATTTTTTTTGCTTATTGATTTTAGAGAAAGAGGAAGGGAGAGGGAGAAAGATAGAAACATCGATGAGAGAGAACATCGATTGGCCACCTCCTGCATGCTCCCCACTGGGGATTTGGCCCACAGCCTAGGCATGTGCCCTGACCAGGAATCAAACTGGTGCCCTCTTGGTGCATGGGTCGACGCTCAACCACTGAGCCACACCAGCTAGGCAAATTTGAATTCTTCATTGGCACCTATCAAGGGCTCCATGAAGATAGGTAGTATAACTTTCATCTTTCCCCCTAGTTAAGTCGAGTGCCCGACAAGTATTTAATACATGCCTTTGTTGTACAAATGAATGAATGAAGGTGGGCAATTAATTCCTTTATGAACATGACAGCTGTTGAGTGGCTCTTTGAGTTATTGTTAATAGAATAAAAGAATTTTCCCGCTATTTAGTGGTAACTTTGTAACTTTGTTCTTGCTACTCATCTAAAAGAAGATTCATAATAGTACTTAAACACCCATAGTTAGTTAAATTAAAACATTAATCATTGTTTTTCTGGAGGTAGCAAATAGTTTAAAAATGGGAGAAGGAAGTAAATGCATTGGCAAATCAGGATCTCCACTTTTAGTAAAAGTGAAAAATGAGGTATCTTTCCTAAATTAAAAAAAAAAAAATAGATAAGCTGCTCTGTGGATAGAAAAACTTTAGTAAAATTGCAAAGTGTCCAATTCAATGAAGCAATGTTCAGTCTGTTTAATTAAAAAAAAAAGCAGATGGATTCTCTGGCTGCTGATGACTAGAAGCTTTGTGAGAATGACACTTCTTTTTACTCAGAAAGAAATGGAAGAGGAGATTACTTATTGAAAAGATTTTGTATTTTTATCAACCTCCTCAGAGTCTGTTCTCAGTATGGTGCTGTTATTTAAAAAGATAAAAATAAGAATCAGAGAGGATTAAGAGTGGGTCACTTAAAATATGGTACAAATCTGCTGTATTTCTTAGATTACATAAAATCTTAAGTGTGCCAGTTCAGAGCTTACTTCCAATTATATCTTATGTCTGTTGGTGTATTTCCATGTGTTTCATATATTGACATTATTTGAGGACAACTTGTCCATTTAGATTGTATTCATGGCATTGGGAAGCTACTTTTTCAGGAATTGTTGCTATGTAAGAAAACGTTATGTTGTTCTCTAAGGCCTTTACAATATCCTTGTAGATTTCAGTAAGCATACTATTTATTCATATATGAATTAAAGAAATATGTATTGATGTAGATATAGTTTCTGCTTACATTCAACTTTTGTCTGGAAGAGAATATAGACTTTAGTTAGATAATTTTACAAGTGAATTTAAAATTACAGTCTTGATCAGTGCCTCAAAGGATCTACTTATATTGCCCTGAAGGTGCAAATCTGAAGGATGATAGGAAATTTATTAAACAAATGTGAAAATGGTAATGGGAGCAGTGGGAGGTACTGGAAGAGAGTGTTCAAGGCTGATGGAGCCTTATGTGCAAAGGACCAGTAGTAGAAGGCATGTGTTAAGTTAAATTACTAGAAGAGGCCATCATGGCTGGAGGAAGGAAATGGCCCTATGTCATGGGGGGACATTGTGGAGATAATGCTCAGACGTGACCCTGCAGAGTTTTGAAGACCATGTTATGGACATTGGCTTTTATCTTAAGAGAAATGAAAATACTATTCTAAATAGAAAGGTTGACATGTAAAATTTGCATTTTGATGAGATCATTCTGGCTGCCAGTGGAGAATAGAAAAGAAGGAGTCATCCCTAGAGACTACTAAATATAGGTAGGAGACGGTAGGAGTTTGGACTAAGGTAGACAAGGCTACCCCATACAGTTGTGTAGATAATGCATTTCACAAAAGCTCCTAGCACCTCTTGCCCACAGGCTTTATTCCTCAGAGTGCCAATTGGTGATAGACGAGAAATGTGGATTAAGAGACAAGGAAGACTGTTAAGAATGATTTCTGAGTTACAGACTAAGCCACTGGATAGATGGTGATGTCATTCACTATATTCGCTTGAATTTGTGCCTTTAAGAATAATTTTCTATATATTGATATATAAAGCTTTTTGTAATCTACACCCAAATAAACTATCATCTGCCATTTATCTAGATTGCAGTATAGCCTAGCCATAGTAATTAATAACATAGAATTCCTGAGAATTGTAAGTACTTTCATGCTTCCATACCTTTGCTGATGCTATTTTCCCTGACTAGATTAGAATATCTTTTCCTTCTTATTCTGACTGGAAAATGAAAAATTTAAGGTTCTAACCAAAGAAGACTTATCTGTGCAGTTTCTCACCACCTCCTACTTCCCAAAGAAGAATGGCTGTACGGTTTTATATTCTCCCCAGATGTCTTCTGCACACCTCTAGTACTACGTAAACAATTACCATTTAATGTCTTCTATTAAATCATGGACACCTAGAGAGCAACTGTGCTTTCTCTCCCTCCCTGCCTCCCTCCCTTCCTTTCTTCTTTCCTTCCTTAAGATTAGTTTTCTTTTTGTTTTTAATCACACAGTTTAAAAAGTCAAATAGTAAACCAAGGCTTGTTTCAAAAAAGAGCAGACTCCTCTATCCTCTTGCTTCCCAGCAACTTTCACAGACAACCATTTTCAGCAATTTAATAATTTTTGATCATGTATCACCAAATAAGCTTATATTGTTACTTCTTAATTTTTCAGTTTTAGGCATTATCTATTGACTCCTTACTATCAGAGATGATAGCTTTTTATTTTTAATTTTTTTTTGTCAATCCTCACCCAAGGATATTTTTTCCATTAATTTTTAGAGTGGAAGGGAGGGAGGAGGAGGAAAGAGAGAGAAACATCAATAATAAGAGAGACACATCAATTGTTTGCCTCCTGCACGACTCCATCTGGGCACGATTCCATCTGGGGCCAGGGATAAACCTGCAACCCAGGTATGTGCCCTTGACCAGTAATCCATGACCCTTCAGTCCTTGGGCTGATGCTCTAACTGCTGAGAGAAACCAGCCAGAGCAATGATAGCTTTTTATTTATTTAATCCTCACCCGAGGGCATTTTTGCATTTTATCTTCAGATAGAGAGGGAGGGAGGGAGAGAGGGAGGAAGAGACAGAGAGAAACATCAAAGTGAGAGAGACACATCAACTGGTTGCCACCCACATGACCCCAACTGGGGCGGGGACAAATTGCAACCGAGGTACGTGCCCTTAGCGGGAACCGAACCTGGGCCTCTCTGGTCCGCGGGCTAATGCTCTAACCGCTGGGCCAAACCGGCCAGGGCAATGACAGCTTTTTAAATGAAGGATTTAGCTTTTATTTCACACCTCACCCGTAGCACACACATTCACTAGTATGTACATATACTCTCATATACTGCTTGTCCCTCATCCTGTCAGTAGAGCTACATTGTAATTTTGGTTAGTTCAAAATTCATTGTTTACATTGCTGTGACTTTGTATGTGCTATTGAAAGCTGACCCGTGTAGTAATCATGTAAGCACAATGTTTTTATCCCTTGAGGTTAATAATTGTTTTTTTCGTTTCATTTTCTATGTATTTATTATCTTTTCTCAATATGTTCAAATATATCAGGTATTTCATCTTCTTAACGATGCATAAAAAGGGTTGAAAATATATTCTATCTTCACATCTAACTGATAGTTTGGCTGCTATAGAATTCTGGCAAATAATTTTAGGAAATAATAAGTAAATTCTAGAAGATGATTTTGAAGGCCTTGTGCCATTGACCTTTAGCTTTCAGAATGGCACTTGAGAAGTTAGACTCTATTCTTATTTTTGAGTTGTTTTTTTTTTTTTTGTCCTCACCTGAGGACATTTTTACTTTTCTGCATTTATCTTCGGATAGAGGGGGAGGGAGTGAGGGAGGAAGAGAGAGAAAGAGAGAGAGAGAGAGAGAGAGAGAGAGAGAGAAACATCGATGTGAGAGAGACACATCGAGTGGTTGCCACCCACACAACCCCAACCAGGGCTGGGGACAAACTGCAACTGTATGTGCCCTTAGCGGGAACCGAACCCGGGACTCCCTGGTCCGCAGGCCTATGCTCCAACCGCTGAGCCAAACCGGCCAGGACTGATTTTTGAGTTTTTGTATGAATCTGCTTCTTCTCTGGGAGCCTTATAAAACATGGTTCTGCAGTAGCCAGAGACGTTTTTATATTACATTTCAATACCCAGAGAGGCAAGGTGACGTTCTTGAAAGAGTATAAGTTAGACAAACTTAGTTCAAATTCTGGCTCTGCCCATAACTGCCTTAGTAACAGCAGGTAAGTCCCTTCGTGTCCCCGAGTGTCAATTTCCTCACCTGAAAATGGGAAGAATGATGTCTACCAGTTGGGGTGACGTGAGGATTGGAGATAGTAAGATGTATAGTAGATATCTTACCAGTGACTATTATTATTATTCTTTATGTATTACCATAAAAAGAGAATCAGAAACTGTTCCTGAAACATTTTATTGAATTTTGTGTAGCTTCACAGAGATAAATTAAGAATTTTCAACTAGGCAGCTGTTTTCTTTGCTTTCTAGCAAAGCTTATTTGTTTTTCTAAGGTGAGTGCTTCTCTAAAGTCCTTAGAAGTTAAAATTTAAATATCTTTTTTTTTTCCTGATTATAAAAGTACAGATGCCCAATGACTTATAATGGAGTTATATTCTGATCAACCCATTGTAAGTTAAAAATATCATAACATATCAAACATTATAGCTTAGCCCAGTTTACCATAAACATGCTCAGAACACCTACATTAGCCTACAGTTGGGCAAAATAATCTAACACAATGAGTACACTGTGGAGTATGTTGTTTGTCCTCGTGCTCACGTGGCTGGTTGGGAGCTGCGGCTCACTACTGCTGCCCTGCATCACCAGAGAATATTGTTCCCACATACCACTAGCCCAGGAAAAGATCAAAATTCAAAATTTTAAGTATGGTTACTACTGAATGTATATTGTTTTTGCACTATTGTAAAGTAAAAAAACAACAACACAACAACCCCTAAGTCGAAACATTGGAAGTCAGGGATGGTCTGTAAAATATGCCCATTGTAAAATATGTAACTATTACAGAAGCAGAAAGAATTAAGAGCTCAGCTTTTAATTTATTGACTTATTCCTACTTAATATTGATACATAGGAAGAGAGATGACCTGGGAGGTGAAAAGTGCATGTGTATATCATTAATGGGAGTTGTATTTATGTCCTGTGGTTTAAAATACTCATCTATTGAACTCTTGGTTAGTGCATTTCATAAAAATAGAAGAGGATATGTGTGGATAGAGCCAAATTAATTTAAGGAGAGGGTGCTAAGTTGAATGTAAAGGAAGAAAGAGAAAAATAATCAGATAAACTAGTGACAAGTGTGGATAATGATGATACCATATATGACTTGAAGCAAAGACTGAAGAAGATACTTCATACAGGTGATATAATAATTAAGAAGAGATTGAGACTGCTACCTGTGTCCTCAGATTTCTCCTTAGCATTGTACAGATATGAGTAATCAACAAGTAAACTTAGGAAACATGGGTGGTATGAAATTCAGGACTGAAATATAGCCAGTTGACAGAATATGTTATTCCAAAGAATAGTCATATTAGGATAGGAATGAAAAATATTGTTGTGAGCTATTATAAATATGCCAATGAGGGATGAGGAACATGGTGATGGGCAAGACCGGAGTGAAGGGTGAGTGTGTGAATGAGTGAGCATGTGCAAGGGGGAGTGTGAGTGTGAGTGAATGTAGGTAAGCATCTGCACGGCAATGTGGGAACTTAGGGCGGATGGGTCTGGTGCTCCTGGCAGGGGAGGGGCCAGCAGGCACTGTGTGTTGCTTGGCAAGGCACTTCTCCCCCTGTGGGGCTGGAAAGTGCCACCATTTTAGAAGATCTGCTGAGTCCCTCTTGGAAGGAGGTAGTGGGGAATGGCTAGGACCCAGTGCCCTGAGACCATGGTTGTGCACGGCCCTACTGGACCAGTGGCCACCGCTGCCCCCATGCTGGCCTGTGCAAGGTAGCCACGTCACTGGCAACTCTGCATGGCAGGAGCACTGCCGTGGGAGCCGCACAGGGCAGCAGCACCACCTCCCCAGGAGAAGTACATGGCAGCAGCACTGCATTGCAGGACCCAGGCATGCCAGCCCTGCCCCTGCAAGACCGAGCACCCCAGCCCTGCCCCCACAAACTAGGACACAACAGCCCCCTTGCAGGATCAGGCATACCAGCCCACCCCCTATGGGACCTGGACACCCCAACCCCACCCCTAGTAGACCCATATACCCCAGCCACACCCCTACTGTACCCATGCAACACAAGGGCACCCCTGCTGGCCCACACCTCAACAGCACTCCCACTAGGCCCCCACACCCTAGCAGTTCCCCTGCTGGACTTGTGCACCCAGCAGCTCCTCTGATAATACATGGACATGGGTCACCAGCTGTCAGTCCTCCTGGACCTTCAGCAGATGAAAGGCACTGGCCCTGATGGCCCCACACCAGTCTAGAGCTGCTGACTGCACAGGCCATGCCACAGCCAAGAGCCACTGACCCCCACTGCCACTGATGTCGAGAGCCATCACCATCACGAGAGCCACTTGCCCTGCTGCCACTGCTGAGAGCTGACAGCACCCCTGGATAACTGAACTGGATTAGGCCCTGCCACAACCTGATGTCCCAGGATGCACCAACCAACCTACGGGACCTGGTGTACCTCACCTGGCCCTGAACTACCAGACTGCCAAAATGGTGAGACAAAGAAACAACCCCCAGATGAAAGAAAAGGAGGAATCCCCAGAAAAGGAATTAAATGAAATGGAGGCCAGCAGTTTGTCAGATAAAGAATTCAAAGTAATGGTTTTAAGGATACTGAAACAACTTAGTGAGAATTACAAGCAATTTAATGAGAATTATAAAAAACTCAGTGGAAACTACATTAGCATTAAAAAAGAGGTAGAAGCTATGAATAAAAATCAAGTGTAAATGAAGAATGTCATAGCTGTATAAAGATTACCCTGGAAGGATTCAATAGTAGATTAGAGGAAGCTGAGGACTGAATCAGTGAGTTAGAAGACAAGGTAGGAAAAAACACCCAGTTAGAGCAGCAAATGGAAAAACATTAAAAAGCAGGAGGAGAATTTAAGGCACGTTTGGGACAATATGAAATGTAACAACATTTGCATCACAGGGGTACCAGAAAGAGAAGACTCAGAGAAAGGAATAGAGAACCTGTTTGAAGAAATAATGACAGAAAGCTTCCCCAACCTAGTGAAGGAAAAAGTCACACAAGTTCAGGAAACACAGAGAGTCCCAAGCAAGATGAACCCCAAAAGACCCACACCTAGACACATCATAATTAAAAAGACAAACATTAAAGACAAATAAAGAATCTTAAAGGCAGCAAGAGAGAGACAGAAAGTTACCTACAAGGGAGCTCCCATTAGATTGTCAGCTGATTTCTCAATAGAAACACTGCAGGCCAAAAGGGAGTGGCATGAAGTATACAAAGTAATGAAACGCAGGAGCCTGAGTCAAAGACTACTCTACCCAGCAAGGCTATCATTCAAAATTGAAAGCAAAATAAAGAGCTTCACAGACAAAAAAGGCTAAATGAGTTTATCACCACCAAACCAGCATTGTAAGAAATCCTAAAGGGACTGCTTAAGAAAAAGAAGAAATACATACAGAGAGGAATACAGGCATAAAGAATAAAAATGGCAATAAATAAGTACCTATTAATAATGACCATACATGTAAATGGATTAAATGCTCCAATAAAAATACATAGGGTAGCTGATTGGATAAGAAAACATGACCCATATTTATGCTGTCTACAACAGACCCACCTCAGAACAAAAGACTCACAGAGGATGAAAATGAAGAGATGGGAAAAAATTTTCCATGCAAATGGAAACAAACAAAAAAGCTGGGTAGCAATACTCATATCTGATAAAATAGACTTCAAAATGAAAGCCATAACAAGAGACATAATATTAAAGGGATTGATCCAACAAGAGGATATAGCCCTGGTAAACATATAATCATCCAACATAGGAGCACCAAAATATATTAAAAACTGCTGGAGGGCTTTAAGGGAGAGATCCACAGCAATGCAATCATAGTAGGGGACTTTAACACCCCACTGACATCACAGGATAGTTCTTCTAGACAAAGAATCAACAAGGAAATAGAGACCCTAAATGACACACTAGATCAGATGGATTTAATTGATATTTAGATAACATTTCACCCCAAAGTGGCAGATTATACATTCTTTTCAATTGCACATGGGGCATTCTCAAAGATAGACCATATGTTAGGTCACAAACTAAGTCTTTACAAGTTCAAGAAGATTGAAATCATATCAAGCATCTTCTCAGATCACAATGGCATGAAACTAGAAATCAACTACAATAAAAAACTCTCAAAAACGTTCAAACACATAGAAGCTAAATAGCACGTTATTAAACAATAAATAGAGTACCAATGAGATCAAGGAAGAAGTAAAATCTTTCCGGAAACAAATGAAAATGAACACACAACAACCCCAAATCTATGGGACACAGTGAAAGCAGTCCTGAGAGGGAAGCTCATAGCATTACAGACCTAATTCAAAAAACAAGAAAAATTTCTAATAAACTATCTAACCCTACAACTTACAGCATTAGAAAAAGAACGAAAAGAAAAACCCAGAGTAAATAGAAGAAAGGAAATAATAGATATCAGAGAGAAATAAGAGACATAGAGACTGAAAACACAATACAAAAGGTCAATGAAACCAATAGCTGTTTTTTTTTTTAAAAAGATAAATAAGATTGATCAACCTCTAACCAGACTCATCAAGAAACAAAGAGAGAGGACCCAAATAAATAAAATCAGAAACAAAAGAGGAGATTGTAAGAGGACACCTACTGTCTTCAAGTGAAGTGTCTCCAAAATAACCTCTGAGAGGGCAAAGAACTAGACTGCGGTTGGTGTCTTCGTGTCTTAATTCACTAGTTCTGGTTGCTCTGGAGCCTGGAAGACTGATTTAGTAAGTTAGAGTGGAGGTACCACTGCAGTACAGACAATCAGATGGGTTGGGTTTTGAGCTAAGATGAATAGTTGGTAGATTTAGTCCAAAGCACCAAGCAAAAGATACTTACAGAAAAAGAATGAAAGAAAGAGAGACTAGGAAAGACATTTGACCTGGCAGTGGTGACAATCATGGGTGCCTAGTATCAGTCCTGCAAATTACTGCATGAGTGATAGGTTTATTTTGTGATATTGGAGGTAGAATGGTGAATAGGAAAGTAAACTGACCTTGAAGAGCATTAATAGATATTGACATATATTGAAAACTACAGAACAGAAGAGATCTAGAAAGCACGTAAAGTTGTCCAGGGTTGGGGAGATTGGAACAAATGTAGGCCTGATTAAAATAATTCTCTAGGACTGTCTTAAAGGGCTGATCCTTCTTCACTGCTTGGTATCCTTTACAAATTTCTCACAATTTTTAGCCCAGTTTAAAAAATCATTTGAAATATGCCATTTTACAATGTTTATTATTAGAATAATACTTTAAACAAAAACTCTTTAAAAAGTTTTCAAGTCTCAAAGATCTTAAATGGAGACTTTTCTGTAGTTCAAAGTTAAGCAACTTTAATTTGAAGACCATATTAGAAAAGCAGGAAAATTTGTCAAAAATAGTTCAATGATGTTGTTAAATAAAGATATCAGAAGTGATAACCTGCTTTCAGAGAGCCCTGTGAAATGGATTCCTGGATTATCATGAGATTTAAATACAGCATTATCAACTTGGATAATACTAATTTCTCTAGATCTTTCTTTCCTTATCTATACAATGAGAAGCATAAACTTGACGAATTTTCTCTCTCATTCTCTCATCCCCCCTACCCCCACCCAGCCATCACATTCTATAGTTTCCTGCGGTAGCTCAGAAATCTATAATATCAAAACAAATGACATACATGCAAATCAAAGGAGGTCTATTGACCTTGTGACATCTTAAAATCTCTTGCTGGCGGTCGATAGTCCATTTCAAGCCCCCAGGTGAGGTTGTGAGCCTAAAAGGAATGTCAGGCCACAAAAGAGAAAAACCAGGGCTCATGGGTTAGATGAAGAATGAAGTTCAAAGAGGAGAGGTCAAAAGTGTCTCTGGAGATTAATGATCCAATTTATCTCAGCTTTTTACTAGGTTTAAGACCGTATTATTTAATTCTTTGCTTTAATAAACTACTGCTTTTTCCTTTGTCAGCTAATTTTAATACATACAGTATTACCTCTTGGCTCTCCAGCTCATGAGTTTAAATTACAGTGTTGTGTTTTAAGCTTTAAAGTCTCCATTTTCTTCTTTCTTCATTTTTGAATCTTGGATCCATCATCTTAGAAATGGCTCCCAGGGCATCTTGTCAACATCATTCAAGTCTAAACTTTCTGAAATAATAAAAAGAAAAAATTCCAGCTTTACTCTAGGTGAACACAAGAGAACCCTCAAATTACACTGTGCCCAGTATCAAACACTGCGAAGGGTCTAAGATTTTACCCTGTTTGCAAACTCACAAGTTATCCTGCATAGGTTCACCAATGCTGGTAGAAGACACAGAACTTGGTTACTCAGAGCACAGCTGTCAGCCTAAACGTCATGTTCCCCTGGATTCCCCTCACCCCCACCCCCGCCCCAACCCCACAGGGCTCACATGGAGGCAGGCCTAGCGGATGCTGCACCCACAGCGGTTTGCGTGAGAGCTGAGGATGTGGAATTAGAAACCCCAATCTTCAGTAAGCAACTGCACGCAAACCTGCCCAAACTTTGCCCTAGGGAGAATCTCTTTATTATACTGGACAGCATGTTTGCTGTATAAGCGTCCTTAAAAGGTAGTCCAGAACAAAAACTGCCCCTGCTCACAAGAAATGCGAGACCATGGAGAACTGTCTCTCACTACCCAGTTTCTCAGAGTGCCTGCACCTTAGTCAAAGGTAATAATGAAAGGCAAAATAAGACAAACACTGGCTTTCAAGTTTTATTTAAAATCCTTCCCCATTTTTTTCCCATTTGCACTCCATTATTTGAATCTATTTTCTTCATAAATTATATAATATGTGCATTATATATGCACATAATTTTTACTAATGTCACATCCCCAATTTATATTTTGTGGTTATTGCATGGTCACCCAGTGGGAAAAAAATAGATAATATTGTTTAAACTGTGAAATTGTATAAAAGAGTCAAATATAACAATGTTTTATTGGATTTTAAGTTTGGAGCACAGGGTAAAAAAATCAGAGCAGTAAAAAGTTTTGCCCGCCCGGCCGATGTGGCTCAGTGGTTGAGCATTGACCCATGCACCAAGATTGCTGGTTCGATTCCCAGTCAGGGCACATGCCCAGGTTGTGGGCCAGATCCCCAGTGGGGGGCATGCAGGAGGCACCCAATCGATATTCTCTCTCATCGATATTTCTATCTCTCTCTCCCTCTCTTCCTCTCTCTAAAGTCAATAAAGAAAAAAAAAGTTTTGCCCACTACTATTACATCTTTTACCTTTAGTTTACATTAAAATATTTTAATACTAAAGAGATTCAAGTAGAAAACATTTTCAATGTGTAATTGTAATTCTGATGAACAAATCACTCTTTATTAAAGAAGGGCTGGGGAGGTGGTGATAATTGTGGTATTGATGTTTTCAGAAGTTACAGCCTCATGCCAACATTCTAAAATAATATAAAAGAGAGAATTAAAATATATATATACTTTTAAAATCTTAGCTTCTGGTAAGAACATTTTGATAATCCTGGTTCTGGGCATATTACTGTCAAATCATATCCTTTTTTATCTCTTTTTGTTGGGTGTGAGTCAAAATAATTTATCCCCTGAAATAGAGATGTTAGTAATTTAAAAGAATTATATTTATACCAGCCAGTTTAGTTTAATTTTTTCAAGGCCATTGCAATGCAGTATACGTGGGAATGTTGGACCATTCCGGAAATGATTAAATGGAGGGATTTTCACTGTCCCATACATTCACTGTCCCACCAAATATCTAACCAGTCCACCTGGTCAGGCCCCATATACGCCACACAGACCTATTCCAAGCGGAAAGAAGTTTGTTTCTAGTTGTATCAAAGGAAATGTACAGGGCTGGGCAAAAGTAGGCTTACAGTTGTTTGTATGGAAAGAGACATGCAGGTTGTGATTATTACAATAGCTTTATTAACTCAAAAAATGTCATAGTGGCACATTCTTTCTAAGAAGAAGAAGACAACTAATATAAATAAATAATACAATAAATAAACAAATAATAGTACAAGAATAAACTCAGTGTTTCACATACCCACAACTGTACACCTGCTTTGCCCATCCCTGTCTATTCCCAATGAAGCAAATCCTGGAACCTCTGGGCACACGTAAACCAACCTCAGAGACTCAGGAAGAAATGTTTGGTGCCTGCATTTTAATACTCATAGATAAAAGCATTAACTTAGAAACTGCATTTTAATACTCAGATTAAAAACATTAACTTAGATACTTCATTTATGCTTAGCTGCCTCTTCAGAAAATTCCAGTAAAATAGAGCTTTCCTTAGTTCCCATTGTATTTGAAATCTTCGATGTTTATTCAATGCTCCTTTGGGGCCTCTGTATCTCTGACCACTTACAGACATGTCTCCCATTTATCTCTGAGGATAGAGTTATTTGAAAAAGATCAGAACATTTCCCTTGCCACCCTTTGACTCCCTCTTCTCCCATTCCTCCTTGATCGAGGACTAGACCCAGAACCTGGGAATCAGTCCTCAAGTAATCTGGCTCAAGTTCCCGACTTGCCTTCTAAGAGCAGTGGTATCACCTTTCCTGGCATAGTGATTTAACAACCTCGGGCCTGTGGCCAAGTGTACTTGGAAGCCCCTGGGGACCTCACCTGGAGATCTGCCCCAGTCATCCCAGCACCCATAGTGCTCACAGTCATCCCCTCCTCGGAACAGAAAGAGGAACAAAGCTTCTTTTTGTTCTGTCTTCCTGGTGTCCTCGAGTTTTGGCACAGTCCCTCCTTTGTTGGGGTAGCTGTTCCTCTTTCACCCCTGCTGTCAAAATAGTTTGGGTCAAGAGTGCAGAGATGATCTGTCCCAGCTTCACTGCATTTCAGGTTTTCTATGCTTGTTATAATTCTCCAGCCATTAAGGCTCCTACAATATCCAAACCTTGCAGAAAGACTCCTTGCTCTTTGCTTTTCAAGCTGTTAACTTTTTGGCCAGCACCCTGGGCACCTGAGAAGCCTCTCTTGTCCTCTTCTCCTTGTGCCTTCACCTCCACTGATTTTTCAAATAGATGAGATATAAACTGACCTGTATTTAGCATCATATTTTGTGTGTGTGTGTGTGTGTGTGTGTGTGGAGTGAACTCCATCCCAGAGAATACACCAGACAGTATTGTAGTTCTGATATCCCTTTCAGTGCAGGTCTGTGAGCTATGTTACCTGGTACCACAGAGAGTGACTCACCCACTCATCCTCCCTCGGGCAGATGGAAGGAGAGGCTGAACAGTCCAAGCACCTGTCTGCCTAGGTTGTTCTGAACGCTTACAGAGGAGTAAGACAGTCAGCAGTCATCTTCCCATAGGTCAGGAGGCCAGGTATTTGCTTTTTCCTTCAGAGCCATAGTGTTAACAGGTAGACTAGGAAAAACAATCTGGGTTCTAACTATATGATTTATTATCAACTCAGTGCTTGAGCATTGACCCATGCACCAAGAGGTCGCAGGTTCGATTCCCAGTCAGGGCACATGCCCAGGTTGTGGGCCCAATCCCTAGTGGGGGGCATGCAGGAGGCGGCCAGTCGATATTCTCTCTCATCAATGTTTCTATTTCTCCCTCTCCCTTCCTCTCTCTCTAAAAATCAATAAAGAAACAAATTAAAAAAAGAAAAAAGTTAAGTGGTGCTGGCCTGATACATCTCTGCATGTAGTACTCAGCCTGGCAAGTGGATTTCAGCTCCCACACAAGCACTTGCCTATGCATGTCTGTGCAGGGCTCAATTTAAGCTATCAGAGTGTAGAGACTTAGTTAATTTTGTGTCACATTATTGCAGTAATGACATGTTATAATGTAGTGGTGAGTTTATTTTAGCGGCAGAATTCATTTTAATAGTTTTACAAATGACTCCAGTCTTATATTTATGGAATCATTAAAGGTCTGAAGTAATCACCTAAATTTTTCAGTTGTACCTCATTGAATTTTATGGAGGAAATGATATGCTTTAGTATATTCACTGATTTGGAATTCATTAAGGTCTTTGTGTTACAAAGGCCTATGGTATTTTCAAAGCATTTGGATGACTCTATATTCTTTTTCCTTTATTATAAGGCTACTTTACATAATATAGGTTGGGTCTGTTTTAATATTATTTTACTGTAAACATAACATATCTTCTTTTCCCATATTCAAAACATTTAGACAGACATAATTTGTACATATATGAAGTTAAATCAGCAGGGATAGCAAAATCATGAAATATTAAGTGTGCAGTTGTAAAAAAAATATTAATATAGTGAACACTTTTATGATAAAATGATGTTATGATTTATTTTATACAAATATAAAAACTGAGAAGCTATTTCTTATATTTCTTACATTGGATAATTGTGCAATGAAGATAATAAATCAAGGCTGTTAAGGTCCATGATTTCTGAATATTGTTGGGAAAATTTCCAAAATATATTGGTTATCTAACAAAACAGATTTTGAAAAAAATTTGTTGATACACTTGATTGGCTGTTTCAAGGAATTAAGTGTATATTAAAAACAAAAAAGAAAGCAATTATCCTGAAACTCATTTGGCCTCTTTAAACAATATACATGGCAATAATTGAATAATTAAGACATTTATTACAAGTGAGTTGTAAACTAAGTTGGCTATGAGTATCAACATCTTGAACCACAACTATGAGAAACACTTTTAAAATAAGCACTTTTGATAGCTCCAACTACCTTTATAATTCATTATTCTTCACTCTTTACATTTTTTAAATCTTTAAAAGGAGACTGCATGCTGGAATGCCATAAAATTTCACTTTTAATCAGTTTATAATGCTAAGGGTCACATTTCAGTATCTGCAATAGAAAAGCAATGAACCACAGGAGCTTGGGTTTCATGATTTACCAGCACAGCAAGGGGTAACAGTTAATGTATTATTTATTTATTTATTTATAAATTAAATAATGTTTTCATTTTAAATAAAAGATCAGAATTGACTTTTTTAAAAAGTGCTAGATTCCTGGCTGTGACTATAGACTAATTGATGAGGTGAGAAAGAATATTTTATTTTGATTAAGGGCTAGAGATGAAACCAGCCCAAATTAATTTTTAGAGTAGTTCAGATACATGCATAGCCATGATCGATAATAAGCAATGATGTAGTGGGAGGCATTATTCCTGTTCTGACTACTAGATCCCAGCTGCCACTGTATTCTTAACAATGGGAATGTATTATCAGCAGTGAGGCACAAGACATGGGCAAGTGAGGAGGGTGGTGGGGGGAGGTTGTGACATAACAACTTCACTCTAGGTATTGAAAGAGGATGTGAGAAGCGTCTAGGGGAAATAGCACAAAAGGGCAAAGCAATAAAAGAGAAATAGTCTGGGATAGCAGCCTTGGACAAACAACAGTGTTTGTTATTTCATTATTTATTTTCCTGCAGGTATGTAGGATTGCTGTTTGCTAAGAGAGGTATTAGCAATAGGACTTTCTTTCAGTAATTTGAAGGTGAATAAATCTTTTCTTTCTTCTGGGAGGGCCTGATGAACTACCCTTTTTTCATTCATTTACTTTATGGAAGGGAGAAGGCTTTTAAAAGTCAATTTAAGGTCTAACATCAGAGATGACCAATCTGAAAGCTTTTTTTTTTTTTTGCTTCTAAGATGCAATCAAATCTATCTTAAGAATTCATCAAGCCTTACAAAGTAAATATTTACAAGCAGAAATATTTCTGACCAAGTGTCAACATTACTCAAAGTAAGCAGGGGTCTGGTTCCCTGGGAAGGATCCGGAACCCGAGTGTCAGGAGACATGGATAGTTCTGAGAATGCCCCTGGCTGGCTGATGACTCTTGGCAAGCTATACAGTGCCTCAGACTCACATTTTTTTAACCTACAAATAATCAGATTGGCTATGTCCCTGGATTTACAGGAGCTATGAGGCCCCAGGATTCTCAGAGGTGCTTTGGAGGATCAGTGTCAGGGCTCCAGGTTGGCTGCCCTCCACTGAGCCTGCTGCTAACCCAGCTTTCCAGCTTGTACATGTTGTATATATTAAGTCATATCAGATTTTCAAAAATAATATATAAATAAATAAAAGGTAATCCAGCTAAGAACGTTTGAAGACCACTGGGTTACGATGAAAAATAAACCGAACATTTCAAAAATTGTACTTGCCTGGAGAGAAAGAATGTTGTCTCTTTGTCTTTTTACTGTCTAGCACATACCAGGTACTCCATCCACATTTATTATATGAATGCAATAACTGTAACGTGCAAATGGGAAGGAAACGCGAAACCACAAGGCACCATATCTGTGTTGATAGGCCCCCATTTCCATTCCATGTAGCTTGTGACGACCAGTAGTGAAGAACAATATGGACTGTGTTTGATGGCCAACAGCTGATTTTCATGAATTTGTGTACATAATCAGAAATCCAGTCTTAAGAACAAGGGAAGAAAAGTAACTTAGTTTGATTAGAAAACACAGTCTAAGGAATAAGATTAGTTTGCAGTTTCTTTCAAATAGGATTGAATACTCTTTTTCTTTATGCAGTTTATAAACACCCAAAATATTTTCTTTGCTCTGGCCAATTTGGCTCAGCGGTTGGATCGTCGGCCTGAGGACCAGAGAGTCCCGGGTTCGGTTCCCACTAAGGGCACGTACCTTGGTTGTGGTTCATTCCGGGGCCCTGGTTGGGGTCGTGCGGGAGGCAGCCACTCGATGTGTCTCTCTCACATCGATGTTTCTCTCTCTCTCTCTTCCTCCCTCTCTCCCTCCTGCACTATCTGAAGATAAATGCAAAAATGTCCTCCGGTGAGGATAAAAAACAAAACAAAAAAACATTTTCTTTGTATGAGAATATCTATTCTATGACCTATTCTAGACAAAGGAAAAGTTTACAAATTACTTCTCCATTAAATAGTGTGTGTGTGTGTGTGTGTGTGTGTGTGTGTCGCAAAAATAAGAGAGAAACAAGAACTCTAACAGATGCTTAATGGTCTAAGATTAAAGACATATATAAGTGATTAATGTTGAGTGTTCTGTGCACCTGAATGAATATTGCCAAATTACAGCTAGAAAAATTTTGGAGTAAATTGACTTAACTTAGGGTAAATCAGTAGTGGTCCCTGAACTAGAGGGGAATAGATGAGCAAGAAAAAAATTTTGTTGACATGACTCCACCAAGGAAAACAACATTCAAGTACAACGGAACCTCGGTTTTTGAACTTAATTTGTTCTGGAAGGCTGTTCAAGAAGCAGTTTTTTTAAACCAAATCATTTTTTCTCATTGGAAATAATATAAATTGAATTAATTTGTTCCAGACCCCCAAATGATTCCCTGTTTTAACCTTTCTTATATACAGTACATGTCTAATGTACTGTTTAATCTATAAACAAACATTTTTCTTACATTTATGGAACCACCCCCTACCAGCCTGAAATGAATCACTTTCAGCCCTCGTTCAAGGGGTGTCTTTCAGGAACTCAGCATGTGGCATCTTTGCTTTTTCACCTGTCATTGCCTCTGAAATGCTGTCACTGGGAAATCAACAACAGTTTTTCTACCTCTTTAGTTGCCCGTGATCATTGTTTCTTTCACACCCTTAGCAACATTAGCACTGTTGATGGCCTCTTTATGTTTTAAAATTGTGCTAATCTTCTATTTCACCAGTAAAAAAGCAAAAAACAAAACAAAACAAAAAAACAACAAAAAACCCCCCACAAAAATATTCACAGCACAATTTCCTGAGATGCTAACAACAGGCAGTTTAGCAGTAAACTGACTCGCATTCTCTTTGTGACCTGAGAGATGCTGTTTGTCATGCTGATGTATCAGCATGAAAGGGTCAGGGTTGTCATATGGAGAACTGAAGTTTTGTTCCACAAAGACTCATTTTTTCTTTGAACAGCTTGGTTTAGGACAAAATTGTTGGAGATGGGAGATATTTGAGAACCCAGGTTTGACTGTAATTAATGAGACAGTCTACTGCCTGAGGAACTACCCAGCCTTTAGCAAGGCGAAGTCAGCTTCAGCAGGCAAGAGGTTTGTTTTAAAACTGAAAGGCAAAAAGGGATCTGGGCTTACAAATGATGAGATGATCTATTATCAACAGGGGGAAAAAAAATCAGAAAATAGCAACCAACTTGTTTCTTAACATGACTGAAAGGAGAAAGAAGGAAAACAATTTAATGTATACTGGTCAAGCAGTTACTTTCCTTTATCCTTATTAACAGCGCTTGTCAAGATGGTTCTGGAAATGGGATGAATGTAAGTAATGAATCATGACAGACATCAGTGAAGTACTTTATTTCTATTTCTCTCAGCTCATTGATTCTTGCTTGACTTTTATGGTTAGTTTATAGTAGCTTTCATTCACCAGCTAGTTAGTTCCTGATTTCCCTGGTCATGAGGTTGAACAATTAAGAGGAAGGAGGTATAGTCTCTGCTTGTTCCTCTCTCTCTCTCTCTCTCTCTCTCTCTCTCTTTCTCTCTCTCAGTCTCAATCTCAATCTCTTTCTCTCTCTTCAGCATATCAACATCGATGGCACTGAATCACCAATGGACTCTCTAGTCTCAAGCTTGACTCCCAAATTACCACTCTGACTATGGTATGATGAAGGTTTTTGCTGTATTTAAGACAGTCATCACATTCTCCAGCTTTAATGAGCTCACCTCTGAACAGATAGTCTTACATAATATGCACAGGGTAAAAAAGAATAGTTTGAGTTTCTCCCAAATAATTCTAATGTCTGCAACTCTTTATTTTTGTTGCCTTTTCTTTAATGGTGCTGGAGGAAAACATTGTTTTTTTCTGACTTACTTGGTTTACTTAACTCAGTTTTAATGCATAATAATATGGTACCATCCATTATTATTTTTCTTTTTGTCCTGTACAGATAGATCTGAGTAATATTTAGTATTATATCCCAGAACAAAAGATAATGAATTAACCTTAATAACCAAACCCTTAACCTAGACATGTTGCCTCTGCTTTAGTACTTATTCTAATGACTTAGAAGGTGAGTTAGAGTTGACTTTAGCACTAGGGCCAAGTTCACTTGGAAGTTATTAAGATAACATAATGGTCAAATTAACTGTTGAATACAAATGCCCAGGGTAGGAAATACCAATAATTATTAGCAAATCCTATTTAGATTGTAGTGCTTTCCTCTCCCAATAGTTGATCTGTCATAGAAAATATTATGGTTGTAATTTCAGGGTTAGTCTTATCAATACTGACCATTTAAATTGTAAAGTACTTTATTTTCAATATCATTAATGTTTTGCAAGGAGCCTGAAGCTCTTACTATTCATGAACCTCCAAGACTACTGAAGAGATACATGTGCATTTCTGGGGCCAGGGTGAAATGGGGAGGGACAGAGAGGAGCAGCCATCCAGTATTTGCAGCAGAAGAGAAGAGAGCTGGTTGGAAAGAGCTGGTTGTTTACTGCTGGTGGCTTCCACAGCGATGTCATGAGAGGAATTTGGTGGGAGTGAGGAGGGTGGGGTTGTGGCAATTATTACGGAATTTTAGGCACTTAGTCAGAGAACTAAATAATTTTATAGATAGAAAATTACCTCCTGATGTGATTAATATAAATCAAGACATGAGTAAAGGTAGGGTGACCATAAACCTTCTTGTCTGGGACTGCCCTCATTTATGCTTGTTGTCCTGGCTAGCTGTTATTAATAGCACCTGTGGTAGCAATTCTCCAAGATGTGCCCAATGATCCTTGCCTTCCAGTGTTCATATTCTAGGTAACCCCCTCCAGCCTTGCACCAGTTGGTCTGTCCAACCAGTAGAAGGCAAAAGTGGTTGATTGTTACTTCTGAGATTTAGATACCAAGACAGGTGATTCGGTGACTCATATCTGCTCCCCACCCCTCTCTCACTGTGGATTAGTTACCCTCAGGGCAGCCTGATGTCTTGCCAGGAACAGTTGTCATGGAAAAGCTCTTGTGAGGAACTGAAGCTTCCCGCCAACAGCCATTAATAGCTTGGAAGCCTATTGTCCAGCCCAGTCAAGCCTTCAGATGACTTATAGTTTGGGTCTATGTCTTGACTATAACCCATTAGAGACTCTGAGACAGAACCACCCAGCTAAGCCTCTCCTTGATTTATGCTTCTGAGAAAGTATATGAAATAATGAGTATTTGTTGCTTTAAGCTGCTAAATTTTGGGATAATTTGCTATGCAGTAATATATAATAATTATAGCACCCCCTTTACTTCCCAAAGTGTCTTGATTTGGATAAAAAATTATAAAATAATCTCTATAAAGCTGATATTAGGGATTTTTCTCTTCTGTGGGCAGTTGGAGAGTGCGCATCAGTGCGCAGGCACGAAGGTTATCAGGACAGAAGCATGTGACAGTGCTAGAAGTTTAGTCTGCAGACTCAGAATCATGAAAGACAATGTAGCCCAGTAGGTAAGAACATTGGATTTTTAAATAGAACTTGACTGGATTTGAATTCTGACCCCACCATTTACTGACCTTGAAGAGTTAACTTTTCTCTGCCACAGTTTTATCACGTAAAAAATGGGGATAATGACAGTACCTCTCCATAGAAATTTTTTGAGGATTAAAAATATGTAAAGCTCTTAAAGTGATTCTTGGCACATGTAAGTATTCAATAAGAGTTACCTATTATTTTGCAATATGGAATTAAGTGGATATCTTTCCCTTGTTCTATTTATGTACAAATAGATATTTCCTTTTCAGTGGTATTCTCAACGATTCATTCCTTAAATACTTTTATATTCTTACTGTGTGCCAGGGACATTAGATAGAACTACATTATCTCTTAAGGAACTTAACCACGTAGTTGGGAAATTTTCCATATGCCTTTATATATATTATTTGTGTTATATAATATATACAATAAATATGCATACACATATATGAATTATATATGTGTACATGAGCTCCAAAAATTATTCAACTCAAGGACTAGATGACAAGGTACCGACTGTATAAGGGGAAAATGGGAGTGAGTTTAAAAAACTCTCGAGTGAGGAATAAGAATGGGTTGGCTTTCTGGACATGGTAAAGTACTTTGAAGCTTAGTTGCTGTCAGTGTGGGGGAGACAAATATAGTGATCTCCAATATTTTGGTGATATTTCAGTTGACGAGGAGACGGATGAATTCTCCATGAAAGTGAACTTGGAGAGAAATTCTTCCTCAAAGAAATGCAAAGGTACTGAAGTCTGCATAGGTGTGGGTGGAAGGTGAAGTGTACAGTTAATACAAGTGAGGGGAAGGAGAAGGTAGAGGAGTTAGTTTAAGAGCCAAGATACTGTTAGAAAAGAGATGGTGATCATCAAATGCTGCAGAGAAATTTTTGTTTGACAATTAAGAATGAATTTTATATATCAGTGTCAGACTGTAGAAGCAAGATTTTTAAGGAACTGATGGGCACTGAGGAAATAGAGATGGGGCAAATGGCCTATCTTGGCTCATGCTGCGGACTTTCCTAAATTTTCTCAAAGGTTCACATACACCAAACACGCAGCTTTGGCATGCCATGTACCTCTTGCTAGGTGTTCCCAGGCCCAGCACTAGCAGCAGCTGGACTTGCACAGCTTGGCCTCTCCTGGGCACCTCCAAGCCCAGCACAAGTAACAACCATCTGCCGATTGCTTTGTAGCTCATGCTGGGCACCTAACCTTGGCCTGTACCTCCCAGGAGGCCTCAGAGACAGTGCACCTGGTGGCCAGCTTCAGACCATTCCATTCAATCACCTCCACAAGTGACACTGGAGCAGAGGTATCCCAGCTAAAGCCAACCTGGAGCAGAGTCCCTAGGTGCAGAAACATAGGTTAGCCCAGTTGAGTTAAGCTGACCTCTAGTGTACTCACAGACATGTGAACTATAATAATAGTTATAAGCCATGGAGTTTTGCTGTGGTTTGTTAATCAGCAACAGCTAACTGATACAAACATGACAATCTCTATTTAGATCTCTTATCAGTTAGTAAATATATAAAGTAACTGTCCCTTATATCTCATATTGTATGGGAATTATATCATTTTATTAGCATAAACTATTTTGTTATGCAGGTTTTTGCACAAAGGGAGAGACATTTATTCAGCATAGGTCTTTACTACTTTAAAAGTGAGATAATCCAATGAATAAACATCTCAACATCATTTACTCCCAAGGCTCCACTTCTGTACATTTTCGCTTGATTTATACTACAGAAAGCCAGTCACCAGAGGTTTAGCTTTTCAGATGTATAAGTAGTGCATTTAATTAACAAGGGCAGAAATAGAATAGATTTTTCATCTGTCACTGAACTTTTGCTAAAGAAAATGTTACAGATTTTCACTAGGGGCTGTGCTGTTTTAACCTTCCTAGAAGGATTAACGACCACCTATCAACACCTTAAAGATCATGTGTCTGTGTATTTATTTCTTTCCCCTTTGAATTAATTTTTGTCTTTATTTATTGATACCAAAGAAATTTATATTACTAAGAGCTGAGCTACATCATTAAGTAAGCGTAACATGGAAAAGATATGTAGGAAAAACATCTAGTGGCCATCCAATGTATTCTCTGAAACAGTTTTATTTTCCATGAATAGAGGCCTCCTGTGGTATTCTTTTTAAAAACTATCTTAAACACATATCAACCATATAACATTAAACTCATTAGTTCCTTCTGGAAGTAGAAATCATAGTTCAAATGATTTTTTAAATGAATTTTGAATGAATTTTTTTCATTCTCTTCCAAGAATGAAATATGCAAACTTTAGAGAACAGGTAATTTCTATTTAAATTACTTGACTGATCAAAATTATAATTTATAATTATTTCACTAGCTAGAGTTATTCAAGTTTATGAAGGGAGGGAGGTTAGTGGAATGAGGGTTTTATTTCCTTAATAATTTCCCTGTTTTTGTTCCTTAATCTTGGTAACTTCTGAAGGCTTTGTATGATCATATGATATACACATCATACCAATTTTATCTTAAGTGTGACATACCCCTTTCTAAAGTTACTGTGTGCTTCTAGAACAAATCTTTAAGGCAGTAGTGTCAGTGAGGCAGTGCTCTGGTGCCTCAGTAGTTTTGGTTGCTTGTCATGTTATTTATAACTTCATCCTAAACCCTGGGAGAAATAAGTAAATCTAAGAGTTTGCGTTGCATATTATCAACATGCTTATGGAGAACGTGGAAGCCTGAGGCATGTCTGCTTTCCTGAGTGCTTATGGACCTGAAATAAATTGGCTTTATGAAGATGAATGAGGCTAAAGTGGAAGTCTGAATAGTCTACCACATCCGTTTGAAGACTACACCGGGGTTTGAAGAAAGTTTTAGGGTCTCATTCTCTTCGTCCCATAGAGCAAGACTAGTATTTCAATACAACTTTTATTTATTTATTTTTTTTACCAGTTTCACAATTTTTGTGGCAAAAGTTTGTGATTAATCCTACTTCTGATTAAAGATGGAAGCCTTTGTTCTGTTCACTTTAGATAATAGCAGTCTACCAAATTTTATCTAATTTGCATTGATGTTGGAACTTGAACTTTACTTCTAAAAATACGTAGAGTTTTGACATTGCATGTGCATTTATATTTATTTCTTCTATTTCATATTTTCTAGTCACCAGCAGTTAAGAAATAAAGAGGTTTTTTTTTTTTTTTTTTTTTTTGGTATGTGCCCCTAGCGGGAACTGAACCCAGGACTCTCTGGTCTGCAGGCTGATGCTCCAACTGCTGAGCCAAACCAGCCAGGGCAGAAATAAAGAGATTTTTAAATGATATGACAAATCTGAGTTTGACAAAAATGAATCATTATTGGGTTTTCTAGGAGTTCTAGTCACTTATGGAAACAGGAAGAATGGGATGTCATTTGCTGATAAAGGAAAAATTCCCTGTGTGATGAGATATGTATTTTGGGTGAGAAATTGACATTTATATTTAAATGATTGAGAGCCCTCACCTGAAAATGTCTTTCATGCTAACTGAGTGACATAATGCATAATTATCTCTTACAATTGTTGATGTGTTTTGGGTACAGGTTGTGATGTTCATTTGAAGAACATGCCACTTACAAGGTTCATATAATACAACATATAAAGAAACTTGGTGCCCCTGAGTTTTAAAAATCATTAATCATAGTGAATTAAGACAGTTACTCAAGACTTAGACACTGACAAAAGATTGTCCCTGAGAATTTCTACCTTGAAAACCTTACAAAATGATGGTTTCTGCTTTCAACTTGACTGCCTCAGTAAGCCAATTCATTTTCTTCAGGAGCAGCTCAAGGTCAATGACATGACTATGTCAGCTTTAAGTGATGTTCTTCCTCACACATGTAAGCTAGACTTCTATTTTTATGACTGATGTTGAGAGTGGTACTGTCGTGAAGAAGTCATCAGAGTGTCTAGGAAGAGATTAAGTAAAGAAAAAGACTAATAATATTGTACATTTTAATTAGTCTTTAAATAAAATGATTTAACTGAAGATTTGTACCTCATGATGCAATTAAATTAAATTTAATCTCACTTATAAGTGGAATTTAAACAATAAATGGAGAGTATTACTCCATAATGAATTATGCAGAAGAATTAAGCTAGGCTGTGATATATTACTCTGGGAAAAAACATGAAAGTAAATATCTAATTTGGTTAATCTCTGTAAATTTTATAATTTCTGTAATTAATTTCAAATGGAATTTCTTAATCAGTTTTTCTCCTTTGAGTCTCTAGGGTTCTTCATTGTAGCAAATTATTTCAGTGCTGTGTCACAGGGACTGGATGCTTGAAGTCCTAGCAGAGGCACATGTCTCATTAATGTTGATCTGAGAGACATCTGTGATGAGCCTGTACATAAAGCTCATTTGCACAGCTACCTGAAGCTGATGAGTGATTCTGAGGTGAGCTGGTTGGAAATGCAAACTACCAAAATGCTTGATTACATCTCTGTTCTCATAAAATGACCTCATAACCTGATTTGTATAAACTCTTCCAATATATTGTCCCTTACAGTTTGAAAGTGAGTTGGAAAATTGAGTCAACTCCTTGAATTGAGGATAATTCAAGCTCCTTAAACCCACTTTGCTTGGATATACCGGAATTTAGATAATCCTGAAATTTGTTTCAATCTTCTATTTAGTTTTGTAGAACCTTTTTGGCCTCTGATGCAACAATGGCAAATTCTCCCCCCCCCAAAAGCCCTTCCTTCCTTCCTTCCTTCCTTCCTTCCTTCCTTCCTTCCTTCCTTCCTTCCTTCCTTCCTTCCTTCCTTCCTTCCTTCCTTCTCTCTCTCTCTCTCTCTCTCTCTCTCTCTCTCTCTCTCTCTCTCTCTCTCTTTCTTTTTCTTTTTTAAAAAGAATAAAGGATGCCTAGGATTTGTGGCATAATCATACTAAAAAAAAAGAATTTAAAATAGCCATCTTTCCCCAAGTGCCCATCAGTAGATGAGTGGATAAAAAAGCTATGATACATTTACACAATGGAATACCATGCAGCTATATAAAAGCAGGATTTCTTACTCTTTGTGACAGCATGGACGGACCTGGAGAGTATTATGCTGAGTGAAATAAGCCAGTTAGAGAAAGACAAATTCACATAATCTCACTTATAAGTGGAATCTAATGAACATAATAAATTGACAAACAAAATAGATTCAGAGGCATGGAGTCATGGAAGAGACTGACATATCTCAGAGGGGAGTTGTTGTGGGAAAGATGGAGAGAGATTAACCAAAGAATTTATATGCATATATGCATAACCAATGGACACAGAAAATAGTGTGGTGAAGGCCTGAGGTAGGGAAGGGGTTGGGAGGAAGGGGGAAAAGGAGGGAGGGGAAGGGGAGAGGCTAAATTGGGGGACATCTGTAATACTGTCAACAATAAAAAAATAAAAGGCATTATTATTTGATTAAAAAATAAATAAAATAGCCATCTTTCTCCAGCAATATATGTCTGACCTAGAGCTTATTACTGGAATATACTATACAGTAAATGACAAACTAATAAAGGGAAAATACTATTGGAAGCAGGTGACATTAAAAATAGTGAAATTTTGCTTTCATGGTCTCTTTTCTAAATAATAATGGCGAAAAGAAAAGTATGCCACTTTAAAAATGAATTCTGAACATGAAGCTGAAAATAAAAGCAAGGCATTTTTATAGTAATACCAAATTATACTTCTTCTGAAGAATTAGAAAGAACTATGATGTACTTTTTTAGCCATTGACTTGTATAATTTCCAAAGCATTTTTCTGCCTTTCTCACTACACCTCACCACTGTAGGCATAAATTCATAATGCTGATTTCCACCCATGTATCAATGACAAAGATAATAGTATTGAGAACTATTTGAAATAAATTTAAAAATTGGTGAGTAGATAATGAAATTGATGCCCACTGGGTAATGCAAATTAAAATGGCTAATAGGTTGGTTTATTTTTTTTTGGTTTAATTTTTTTTTTTTTGCTTTTCTACTTCTAGCTTTGAGATATTAAAATTAAGGCATAGAGAAAGAAATAAAAAATAATAATGTTTAGTTATCAATGGACAAGATCCATGATAATAATTTAAAGTATTCATACAATAATATGTAGAATTCTTTCTACTTTGAAAACCAAAGCAAGATAATTTATCTTATGAATTAGTAATATATTGCAACAGTGCTAATTATAATTATGCTTATGCAGCTATAATTAAACCATGCCATGATTAAGAGTCTGTCTGCCTTCTCAATTATAAATACATATTTTAAGCCATTATCTTAGTATTGCATACTGTTTTCAGGGAAGAATTTGTCTTTGCCAAATACAATCAAACCTTAAATTATATGAACCAAATTTGCTATTTTCTGCAGTTGTCATTGTAGTGATGTGTGGAAATTAAGACAAGGGTTTATAGTCTTAATTCACTTGTGTGAAGCAGAATGGAGAATAAAGCAATAAACATTAAAAAAACAATAATAAAAATAAGGAAAGCTTGGAAAGAAATAGCTTTTGGGACTAAATAAGTTTACTATCAATCTTTATTCTACTTCATTTGAGTTAGCCTTCTCTGTTTACTTTTTGAACTTGGCTGTAGATAAAGCTGCAAATATATCCAAACAACGGCTTATTCATGAATTGCTACACACAGTTCCTCCATATAGACAGAAATGAAATATCATAGCTGGCCACTTAATTTCTTTCTGTTCTCGGTGGCACCATTTAATTCACTCTGCAATTGGTTTAATCTATTTCAAATAACATTATAGGGTGCAATAAATCACCCATTTGACCTCATTAAATCATTAAGAAATATTTGTGAGTCCATTGCATTCATATACTTAATAGACAATATTTCTCTTTTCAAAGTGATCACTTATCGAGTACAAAGTCTCTGCATTGCTAGGCTCTGGGAGTGGGGGTGGTAAAATGCATAGTTCCCACTTTTATCAAGCTCATGGTCTAATGCAAGAGTTGAGAAAGCAAAAAGACACTTGCTGTGTATAATATGTAGTGCGGGAGAGAAGGTATAAGGTGCTAAGGGGAAGGTGAAAAAGAATACCACCTAAATCACAAGGGATAGAGGGAAGTCAGGGAAGATTCCTAGGGGAGACAACAGCCTACCTGAGGTGCTAGGTAGATTAAAAATAAGGGAAGGGTATCCTGGCGAGGGGAATCATCAGGCAGAGGGAACAATATGGGCAAAAGGATAGGATAACAATATTGACAATTCTCCCAGACTTGGGATAATAATTTTCTGCTTTCTCTTCCTGAAGACTCTATTACGGTTGAACTTCTACAACTCCGCTTGAGGATTTTTAATTTTAGGAAGTTTCAGTTGCTGAAAGGAATGAGGCTATAATAATCTTAATTTCTGGTGATGAATGCTAGCCTATTGGCCCTCTTGAAATCTTGCTCCACTGGGTACCTTTTCTTGGCATAGAAAGACTGGTAAAGTATCCCTTGGGGGAGACTATAATGCCCAGGACTTAGATTTTATTCTTCTTGATGAGTTTGGTATTCCCAGTGGGGCTCAATCTCTCCACATTTTGCTCCCATTTACATAAGTTCCCTAGAGAAACCTCCACGTCCTTCACTACTCCAACACTGTTCAACAAGGGCATTGTCCACACTGCTCTCTTACAACAATTGTAATCTTCAGGTCTTTGGGGTGTGTGTGGCAGAAGAGATGGATGGGGAGAGGGAACAATATCCTGACAACATGCCTAAACTTCTTGGTTTCTGTTCCCCATCCAAGCCAGACCCATCTTGACAATGTCTTGTCACCCTTGGCTCTCTCAGCTCAAACTGAGCTGCCACTGTTGTTTTTATGCCTTTCTGTGGCCAGTGATTATCGGTCAGCCAGGGTTGTGCCTTTGGCAGCCACTGTCCTCCCAGAAGCCACATCAGAAATCTGAAGGTCATCTTTGAAAACTGCCCTCCCCTACCTTCTTCTTTGCCTCACTCACATCCAATAATCAAAATCCTTTAAGTTCCACCTTCTTAATATCTTAAATTTGTTGAATTTCCTCCATCCTCATTGTGTTTAACTTTGGTTTTTCTTCCCTGGATTCTAGAAATTGCCTCCTAGTCTCTGTTTGCTATCTTGCCCTCTCAATTTTTCACAGGCAGACAGAATGATATTTTCAAAAGACCAATCTGATTGGCTTACTCTTTTAATTAACATCTCTTCAATAGCTTCTTATTTACCCAAAAATAACATAAAAAACTTTTATGATCTGACCACAGTTTAATTCTCCAGTCCCTTTCATTGTCACTCTCCACTTTGCATTCTAGGCTCCAGCTCCAGTGTATCACTTGCTGCTCCCTGAATAGGCTGGCCACTCAGTTGCCCCTCTCATCTATTATAATAACATCAGGGGTGCTACTGAAAATATTTGTCACTTGCTGTGGTATGGGCACCAAGTAAACAAAATAGAGAACAAACCAATCATAATGAATAATGGTTATAAGCAGCAGGCTAAATATCTGTCATGAGGAGCCCCCATTCTTATCCACATAGCACTTACTACAATGAATTAGTATCTTGCCTATTAGAGTAAAAGCCTCTGTCTTGTTTCTGTGGTATTTATGGCTTTGTTGTAGAAACTAAAATGTTTTTTGAATTAATCTAATGAATGAATTTGTCAACTAAATTCCAGCATAAGGATCTATGTGTGAAGTTCTAATTCTTATGCTGTTCTCCTGGTGACCTTTAGATATTGAGGGAAATGAAAAAGAAGAGCTTCCTTTGGTGAAATAGGTCATCATCTATACTTGGGGTACAAACAGATTTGTCTCGCCCTTTACCTACTCCCTTAGATACTGCCAGAGTGACAAAATGATGGATAACATTGCTACCTTTTGAATATTAAATACTAGAGCTCATTTATTGTGAGTTTTGGTTTTGCATTTCCCCTGAATTGCTGAGTGTTGATCGTGGAGAATATTCCATTCAGCAGGACATGGTGAGGCTGCATAAATGATAATGAAGTTTGTTCATTAGTACAAAGTTCTTGTATGAGTGTTTAAGCAGGACTATAATGATACATCCTTGTTTCTCTGTCTTAGGCAACGATATCTCTCATCTCACATGCTTTCCTAGAACCTGTCACTCCCCTATTAAGAGTTGGAGTTTATGTCCTCTGCTTTTGAAACTGGGTTGGCTTTTATGACTGCCTTGACCAATAGAGTATGGCAGAAGTGAGGTTACATGACTCTGAAGTTAGGTCATAAATATACAACACACCTCTGTCTTATTCTTTTGGAATGTTTGTTCTCACAACCATGCTGTGAGGAAGCCCATACAGGTGAGTGGAGAGACCACATGTAGGAAATCCAGTCCAAGGGTGAGTCTGAAGGCAGGAAAAGGCAGATGTCCCTGCTCAAAGACAGTAGGGTGGAGAAAGCAATTTCTCCCTTACTCTACCTTTTTGTTCTATTCAGGTCTTCAATGAATTGGATGAGACCTACCATGCTGGAAAGCAATCTTCTTTACTTAGTCTACCAATGCAAATGTTAATCTCATCTAGAAACATTCTCACAGACATACACAGAATAATGTTTCCCCAAATATCTGGTCACTCGATGGCTCAGTCAAGTGGACACATAAAGTTAACCATCACAGACACTAAGTTTTGGGTGATTTATTAAGGAGAAATAGATAACTGGAATAGATGTCTATTCCTCCGTGTTAACTATAGTGATTAAAGTATAAAAATTTATGTTTGAAAACTTAAAAACATCACTTTCCTTACTTCCTTTTCCTTAACAATCTGTTTGATGCTCACAGTCATATTAATCACATCTAAAGCAATTATGTGCATAGAGATACAATAAAGATAAAAGAACAGGAATAGATTTCTTTTTCTTTCTCCCTTCTTCTGAGCAGTTCCATCCTTAAAGAAGCAAAAAGACAGTTCAATGTGGTGGCATAGGTAAACATGGTACTCAGAAACTTCTACAGCCACATCAAAATTACAACTAAATTACAGAACAATCATCATTCAGAACCACCTGAAATCTAACTGAGCAGAAGTCCTACAACTAAGGATATAAAGAAGAAGCCACATCTAAACTGATAGGAGGGGCAGAGATGTGGAAGTGGCTGATCCCACATCCTGTGAGGTGGTTAAAAATTGAGAGGGATGTCTGGCCAGTGTGGCTCAGTGGTTGAGCATTGACCTATGCACTAAGAGGTCGCCAGTTCGATTCCTGGTCAGGGCACATGCCCAGGTTGTGGGCCAAATCCCCAGTGGGGGGCATGCTGGAGGCGGCCAATCGATGTTCTCTCTCATTGATATTTCTATCTGTCTCTCCCCTTCCCTTCCTCTCTCTCTAAAATCAATAAAGAAAAAAAAATTTTTTTTTAATTGGGAGGGATATCTTGGCTATGGTGGTCTCTCTTGAGGGGCAAGGGTCTCAGTCCCACATCATGCCCACCTGTTTGGGTTCCCGTGCCAGGAACAGAAGTCCTCATAACTTCTGCCTGTAAAAACCAGCAAGGATTGTGGCTGAGACAGAAGACTTCTGGAGTCCCAGGCATTTCTCTTAAAGGACCCACACACTGACTTACTTGGACTCACTTGCTCTGAGTTCCAGCACTGGGGCCACAGCTGGAAAGGCAACAGGGACATACAGGGAAGGAATGAATTGTCTGGCATCAGAGTAAGAGCTGGAGTGGCAGCTTTCTCCCAGAGAGAATTGCTAGCAGAGGCCATTGTTCCTTTGTTGAGCCCTCCCACTGCAGAGCTGGCAGGTGGGCACCATATCTGAGACTCCATCAACCTGGCTATTACTGTTTGCCCTTCTTGGTGGTTCCCTGAGATCCTGCCCCACCCAACTTGCAGGCTCACCCAAGCCATTGCCAGAAAATGGCCTCTCTTGGCTCATGCTTTGGGCTTTCCTAAGATCATCCTAACAAGCAGCATCTGGCCTTTGCCCGCCATATATGTCTTTCTAAGTAGCCCTAGGCTTGGCACTAGTAGCAGCCAGCTGCAGCATGGCCTCTTTTGGGCACCTCCAAGCCCAGCACAAGTAGCAGTCATCTATAGATCACTCTGTAGCACAGGTGGTGGCTGACCATGCATCTCCTGGGATACCCCAGAGCCAGTGCACCAGTGGACAACTTTAGACTGCTCTGGATTACAATCCAACCACCTTCACAGGTAACACACTCAAAGGGTGGACTTGGCAGGCACCAATGCCCCACTGAAGTAAGTCCTGCTCTATGGGGTTGGCCTCTGCACAGCAGCTTCTCCACTGGAGTTGCATCTGGTCTTCATAGGCAATCGACTTGGAGGGGGTGTGTAAATTCTTCCTGGTGACATGATAATAGCTATCAATGGTCAACTACAACAGGACAGTGCACACAGCCCACACAAGGGATGCACCCAGAATTCCAAGATGGGGTGACTGGGGAGGCTGTGCCAAGTGGGCCCTGCAGGACACCTACTATGCAAAGCCACTCTACCAAGTCCCAGAGACATAGCAGCTCTACCCAATACCTAGGAAAAACAAACACAGGGAAGCAGCCAAAATGAGGATACAAAGAAACAGATTTCAAATGAAAGAACAGGAGAAATCTCCAAAAAAAAAAAAAAAAAAAAAAAAAACTAAATGAAATGGAGGCAAGAAACTACCAGATACAGAGCTCAAAGTAATGAATGTTCAAGGAATTTAGTGAGAATTTTAACAGCATAAAAAAAGAACATAGAAACCATAAAAAGAACCAGTTATAAATGTAGGACACACTAACTGAAAAACAGAATATATTACAAGGAATCAACAATAAGGTTGATGAAGCAGAGAGTCAAATCAGCAATTTGGAATATAAAAAAGCACCCAGTCAGAACAGAAAGAAAGAAAAAAAAAAGAGTAAAGTGTAAGGAGTCTCTGTGACAACTTCAAGCATACCAACATTCTCATCATGGGTGTGACAGAAGAAGAGAGAGCACAAGAAATTAAAAACCTATTTTAAAAAATAATGACATAAAATTTCCCTAGCCTGGTGAAAGAAATAAACATATAGTCCAGGAAGTACAGAGAATCCCAAACAAGATAAACCCAAAGAGGCCCACACCAAGACACATTATAATTAAAATGGCAAAGGTGAAAGACAAAGCAGCAAGAGGAAAGCAGTTAGTTACCTACAAGGGAGCTCCCATAACACTGTCAGCTAATTTCACAGCAGAAACCTTGCAAGCCAATAGAGATTAGCATGAAATATTCAAAGTGATGAAAAACAAGGACCTACAACCAAGATTGCTCTACCCAGCAAAGCTATCATTTAAAATCGAAGGACAGATAAAGGGCTTCCCAGATGATAAAAAGCTCAAGGAGTTAATCACCACCAAACCAGTATTACAAGAAATTTTAAATGGTCTTTTTAAAAAGAAGAAAAAAAGATTAAAAAATATGAATAATAAAATGGCAATAAATACATTTCTATCAACATATTACTTCAAATGCAAATGGATTAAGTGCTCCAATAAAAAGACATATGGTGAGTGAATGGATAAGAAAACAAGACACTTACATATTCTCTCTACAAAAGACTCACTTCAGATCAAAAGACACATACAGGCTGAAAGTAAAGGATGGAAAAAGATATTTCATGAAGGTGGAAACAAAACAAAACAAAAGCTGGGGGAGCAATACTTATTCAGACAAAGCAGACTTTAAAACAAAGGCTATAACAAGAGACAAAGAAGGACCCAGCAACTCCACTTCTGGATATTTATATGAAGAAACCCAAAACACTAAATTAAAGAGACATTTGCATCCCTGTGTTTATTATTTACAATAGCCATGATAAGGAAGCAACCTAAGTGCCCATCATCAATAGATGAATGAATAAAGAAGAAGTTGTGCATATATACAGTGGAATATGACTCAGCCATCTGTAACAGTGTACATGGATCTACAGGGTATTATGCTGGGTAAAATAAGTCAGACAGAGAAGGACAAATGCCATGTGTTTTACTTACATGTGGAATCTAAAAAACTAAATAAACAAGCTGAACAGAAACACATTCATAGACACAGAGAACATTTTGATGTTGTTGGATAGGAGAGGGGTTTGGGGGATGGGAGAAAAGGTGAAGGGATTAAGAAGTACAAATTGGTAGTTACAGAGTAGTCATGGGATGTAAAGTACACCACAGGGAATATAGTCAACAATGTTGTAATAACTGTGTATGGTGTCAGATGAGTACAAGAATTATTGGGGTGATCACTTCGTAAATTATATAAATGTCTAATCATGGGGCTGTACACCTGGAACTAATATAATATTGTATGTCAACTGTAATTTAAAAATTAAAAAAAACAAAAAGAGAAAAGAATATGTCAAATTGGGTGAGAGTAAAGGCAGGTATATTCCTGTTGAATGTTTTAAACATTTCTAATATCCAAAACCTCATTTCTGCATGCTTTTCTTATTTTCAAGATAGGTCTGTACAGGCCAATGGAGAAGTTGAATGGCCCCTCACCAAATATTTATATGCTCCCCACTCCCTTGCAGTCAGATGGACTCAGGTGACTCTTTCTGGCCAATAGGCTGTGAAGGGAAGTGCTATGGGTCACTCATCAGTGGTGACCATGGAAACTGTGTGTTGGCATGAAGAACCTGCAACCTGGAAGCAGCCCAGGTGCCTAAGCCACCAGGAGGGACCCAGCTGTGTACAGACCACATAACCTGCAGTACACAGAGAGCCCCAGGGTTTTGAACCACAGAAACTTAAGGGTTGTTTGCCTATCCTATCTTGACTAACACAAATACTACCATCAATTTTGCTGATTACCACCAGATGATGCCTTGTGAAGTCCCCAGGGGACAAGCCCTATCCTTGCATGCATAGATGCCTTTTAGTTTCTCACTTTTAAGCATAAATGGACAGCAAAAAATCACCAGATATTTAAGTAAATGTTTCTGTATTAAAGATATGGACCATAACAAACAAACAAAAAATAGATCTCAGAGGAAACAGAAACAAAGCAGTGAGCAAAAGAAACTTTAAAAAGTAATGTAGTTTCTACCCTTAGCGGAATGTGAGGAGATAGTTTATCCACGAAACAAAACAGGATGCTATTAAAAATGATATCAAGAAAAAGCCTTTGGGAATAAACATTAAAGTGCAACAGCTGAAATTAAAGTTCAATAAAAGAGTTGAGAATAAAATTTGGAAAATCTTCCAGAAAGAAATAGGAAGCAGAAAAAAAACGAGAGAGAGAGAGAGAGAGAGAGAGAGAGAGAGAGAGAGAGAGAGAGAGAGAAAATTAGGGCATTTAAGGAGTGAGGTGTTGAAAGAGTGCTAAATCCTTCTATTGCAAAAGTAAAGTGTCAATAATCCTATCTAAACTTGCTTAAATAAGAACTACTGCTGTAAGTATATTTAGAAATGAGGGTAGCCAGTTGAAATAATGAAATGCGTGGGAAGAGAAACTGAAGAGGGGAGGAAAGAGTGCAGAGTGCTGCTAATTTTCATGGGAAGTTTTATTAGTGTTCTTCAACTTTTAAAACTATGAATATGCATCAGTTGGATAAAAATATTAAAAAAAATTTCCTATTTCTCTTTTTCATTTTTATTTTTAAAAAAAATTATGGCACTATTGACACTTGGAGCCAGATAATTCTTTGTGGTGGGGGCCATCCTGGGCATTGCAGGATGTTTAACAGCATCCCTGGTCTCGACCCACCGGACATCAATAAACTCCTTCACTCCTCCCCACAGTCATGACAATCAAACAAGTCTCTGGACATTATCAGATGTCCCCTGGGAGAAAAAATTACCTCCCTGTTGAGAACTGCTGCCCTCAACTTACACAACACTAACATTAAAAAACAAACAAAAGAGAGAGACGTACATAAAAGCTCTCCAAATGTTGATCAGCAGCATATTAAAAACATTTGGAGTTCACTTTGAATTTTACAGTCTGCTAAGAGCCCATGGGCTTTGAGATGTAAGTTCTCAGCATCTGTGCATTTAAATTTATGATGTGCTATGCTGTGTGGGTAATGCTGTTTGCCCAAAATTAAGGTCCTAATACCCACTGTGTACCTTGACTTTCATTGTAGCCACAGTGAATTGATTAGCAAGTCTAGCATGAGAGGCTCCCTGCCAGACTGTGTGCACACCCCTCTTGTTCAGAAGTGGCTGAACAATAATCCACTGTTCCAAAGGAGAGACCTAACTTCGAAAGGGATGTAATTAAAAATAACAAGCTGTGTAAGCCGGTTCCCGCAGTAGCAAGTTTGGCTTTGTGTGCTTGGAGGAAGACCCTGCGGTTTTAACAGACCTCTTCTTGTGTCCATATTAATCAATGCTTTTTTGGTCAGTTAGAAGTTTGACTGATGCTTTCATGCTGACAGAGTAACTTTGCCAGCTAAGAATAGAATGATAACAAAGAGAAGGGATAATAATAGACCGTTGCAGTTCTAATGGCCACAGCCTTTAGTCTGGAGAGTTTGTCAACCTTGGTTAAGGAGTCAGCAGGCTGGTTTCTTTTTAATTTGGACACATGACACCTAGGATTTCACTTCTTACTTTGCATGCTGTAATGAGCTGGTTGAGGAACCACATGTCAAGTGGTGTGTTCATATCACCTGAAATGGAATGTTTTCTCACTGTTTGAGGCACATTTTCTTGGTTCACTTCTAGAGACTCTCTGGAAGAATAATTTTACCGCCCAGCAAGGGAGGGAGATCCCTTAGAAAGGGGTCTTCTTAATGATTAACTTATTGTTTTAGGTTTTTAACATTACACTGATTTAGAATTGCTTTGTGTTGATTTTACTCCACCCACCCCACCCTTCACACAGCATCTGTCTGTGTCTGGACCACTGACCCACCATTTCCCATGGAAATACTGAAGATTCTCCCTTTTCCCTTAGCAGCTAGACTGTTGGGCTTGATTTGCTCCAGGCATTTTAAGTTAAAAAAACAAACACAGAGACATTCTTTCCCTTCCCGTCCTTTACTTTTCTTGGGCTTGTGGCATCTCTGGGGTGCTGTGCAGCAGAAGATCTGACTGCTGCTGTTTCAGCTCGTGAGCAGCTTACCTTCACGATTCGACCTGGATCTCGAAGGACTGCATGGGTTTGTAAAACAGACACATCGAGATCCAAATTTTTAAAGTTTCCAAATTTTCATAAACCTACACGAAGGCAGTCTAGTCAAAGGCAACATATGCATTCTTTTTTTCATTACAGAAGTAACAATGCAATTTTCCAAACCATAAAGATTGTCCATTTTCATGAGAGCAGATTTGTGCTCGGAGGTTGAATTGCAAACTCATTCAAGAACTTAACAAAGGGTGCATGTGGTTTAAGGAAAGCAAATAGTTGGGAAACAATATTTTGAAACATATTATTCTTCCAGTTAACATGAATGACTAAGAAGCACAAACGCCAATTTTACCTGCATGTCAAAATAAGCAAGATTCTCAGGACTTTCAACGTTTAGAAGCCAAAATAACGAGAAAATGATTTAGAGGATTTTAGAAATCCACAGATAAATGGTTAATTGGTAACTATTCCTGTTGCTAGCTTCTTCCATAAGAAAAACTGTAGGAGGGTAGACCCAGAGATGTGAAAGCAGGGTACAGACTGACAACCCTGAGAAGAGGGGGTGGGGGGGGGGAGGGAAGAGATAAACCACAGAACTTATACGCATGTATGCATAACTGATGGACATGGACAACAAAGCTGGGGATGGGGTGGGGGGATGGGGAGGAGGGTTTCAATGGGGAAAAAAGGAGAAACATCTGTAACAAAAATAAATTAAAATAAAAAAAAAAAAAAAGAAAAACTGTAGGTAGCCTTCTATGTTACCTTGGCTCTTCCGGACTGAGCTGACATGTGAGAGGTATAACTATTGGATGAACTAGAGGAACTTGCCAGATTTCTATATAATCATTCTTGAAACGCAGATAACTGCTATGGGAGTTGAAAGTGATTGGAAATGTGAAGGGAAGCCCACATTTTGTAGTGATGCAGCTAGTTCTTCAGGAAGTTAATGGATAAGAGCATTTATTATGTTCCAGGCAGCTTGGTTGGCACTAGGAACACAGAGACTCAAACACACAATCATTGGCCTCAAGGAACTCACATTCTAGCGGAGAGAAAGACAACTAAACAGATGTTTATGAATCTGTAGTAAGTGCTAAGGATGGAGCCACACCTAACCCAGGTTGGAGGAGGAGTTGCTGGGTTAGATCAGTGGTTTGGGAGAAGATGTGTCAGGTAAATCCTGAAGGACCAGAGACACATAGTCTGCTGAGGAAGAGGAAGCAGGAATTCTAAGGGTTTGGGTTCAGAGTGTCCGTTACTTCATGGCTGCTTGGAACTTGGGTAGGGAGGGGCTGAAGAAGAGTCATGAGGAGGGTTCTTATTGGTTTTATGAGGGAGAGGTCTTGTCCTTGAGGAGGCTGTTCCAGATAATAGAAATGCATTTAGGTGTAACCTATGCTATTAGGTTAACCTTCTCAGGACTCTGTTCCTTGGCTAAAGACTAAGGTTTTTTGTTTGTTGGTTGGTTGGTTTCTTAAAAGACAGACACGTCCATATGACATAATTTGAAGACTATTGTGGCAATGAGGCATGTTGTGTTGAAAGAATGACAAGAGTAATTTATTTGATGGAACAATCAGAAAGATTAATGATTGTTAGGTACCATTTAATCTGTGTGATGACTACTGCTTGCTTGTGTATATGAAATTGGTATTTAATCATAGATGAAAATTGGATTCAGGCACCGTTTTTAATTGCTTTTCAAACACAGGGCAATGGGAAGCAAGCCACAATTTGGGTTAAAATACAAACTGGTCTGGACTTTTTTGGATGGAATATCTTTATGGGCTAAGCAGATTTCAAACAATTCACGGAAGAACCATAAGTAAGCTGCCAGAGAGCTGTGTGTAAAACTAACCTTTAGGAGCTCTTACCACTAACTCTTTACAAATTGAAAGAATGCTAAGACTTACATTTTCAAGTGGCAGGGTCAGAATTTGTTTGAACTAAAACTAGTGTAAAATTTCAATACCAAAATAAGAGCATACGCATTATCAGGTCTTTCCCCCCATTATTAGTAAGGATTTATAGAACAACTTTGTCACATAGCCTGAACAGACTATTTCTATCAGACCATAACATAAAATGCCATTCGATGTTAAAGGCTTGCCAATTACGGGTTTATCTTTGCAACGAGGCAGCAGACGAGCGATAAAAACGTGTCATTTCCCTCCTCTGTAAACTGCAGAACCGGCTAGCAGCAGATCAACTGTAGGAAAGAAATTCCTTATCTTTATGTACACATCATTCGCTCAGTCTTGGCTTCCTTCTTTTAGCCATGTTTTTCCTTTTTGCACATTTACTGATTATAAGATTGGGGATGTCGGGAGTCCGTTGGAGAACGGCTCTTACCCTCATTAGGAGGGAAAATGCATATTCAAGGGAATGGATTCTGGACAAAGAACTCTGGATTTCAGAGTGCTTATTAGCACAGAGAGAAACACTGGACTGAGACTTTAAAATAAAATGACAACTAAGAAACAGTGGCTTAGGTCAGAAGACCCAAGAAATCTGAGACCGGCTGCACTGTTACTGTCCCACTAGCATATGGATTTTTCTATTCCTCTGTAAGTGAATACTCCTGTCAACCCTATGAATTCCCCTCAGCTCTAGCCTGCAGGGCCAGCGCTGGGTCTACCAGGTGAGTGTGGCTTCTGCTGTGCTGGGAAACTCCAGGGCAAGGAAAGGTGCAGCAACTCGGGAAACTGTGCTTTAATACCGGGCATGGCTCCTGGTGCTGCCTTTGCGTGACATTTTAAAAGGTGTCCCTTCTGGGCAGGGCAGAGTTTGGGAGAGCAGAGTGCAAGTTGGGTTTCAGCCCTGACTCAGCTCATCCAGACGCAGCCCCGCAGCCCGAGTGGCCTGTTTCAGCAGAGGCCTGTGAAGAGAGTCCTCTGTCGCAGCTGCAGCAGGAACTGGCCTCAGATTCTTTTTATTTATTTATTTATTTATTTAATCCTCACCTGAGGATATTTTTTCCATTGATTTTTTAGATAGAGTAGGAGGGAGGGAGAGAGAGAGAGGAGAGAAAAATCGACATGAGAGAGACACATCGACTGGTTGCCTCCTGTATGACCCCGACCAGGGCTGGCGATGAACTGTAACCGAGGTAGGTGCTCTTGACTGGAATTGAACCCGTGACTCTTCGGTCCGCGGGCTGATGCTCTAACTTCTGAGCCAAACCGGCCAGGGCTTGCCTTGGATTCTTAAGTTCTAAGAGTGTAAGGCTCACGTTTGCCTTTCCCTCTGTTTCATCTTGTGCCCAATACAAAGCTCAGTTCAGTAAATATTCGATCTATAACTGCAGCTGATTAGCTGACAAATAGGCGGAGTCTCTAGGTTAGAAGAATTGTTACTTGGATGTATCTTCCCAATTCGCTTAAGGAATGGGGGTGCTTCCATTGTGATAGGCAATTGGATTCTCTCTGTAGGTCTAGACTTGCAAGTTGACTCATTGGCTGTTGGGATCAGACATGAATGCCTTGCTTTCGGACTGCTTCCTTGACCAGAAGGGGCTACATTAAGTTCTTCAGTCTGTTTTCAATCAAAGTACAGCCTAATCACTCCAGAGACGTGGGAATTCGTCAAGAGTTCAAAGTGAGGCAAAAGGGAACTGAGAAACAAAGAGAGGCAAAGAGGGGAAGAAATTCATCTGCAGAGACAGCAAGTGGGAGGTAACTGGATCAATAGAGACACTTTTCTCCTTTAAGGACACTTTTCTCTGGTGTTCTTTTCCTTTCTAGCCACAAGGGACTGTCTTTTCTGAGCAGGTATGAAGCATTGTCCTTCTTTTTCAGCGAAACGTCCCCTGCTCGCTTAGTACCTTGGTCATTAGAGCAACATGTGTGTGATGAAACAGGGCTCTCTTGTTTGGATAGATTACATTAACCACACACATGTGCTACCTGTGAGGAGTTCCCTACAGATAGCCCAGAGCACCTTTCTTTTGAACATTGCTACTTTGTATTCAAACTGGGTTCTGATGCTGTGCCAAAGTATCTCCTGCAAGTCCCTTGTTACCAGAAACCAGAGGGAGCATTCTTCATCGGGAGCACGTGTCCCCTCTCCTGCTTCTTGTTATCTGCTGTACTCATGTTTTGACTCCATGGGTGAATCAAATGCACAGGAAATTGGATGCCCCGCTTCCTTCTCCTCCACCACTGATTCAGAAACTACTCATTTTGCCGTGGAGACAGTGATGAACTACTGGCAACGTTTTCAATTTCTTTCATGATCTGCCTCTGTTTCTAAGAAATTGCTAACCGTTGTCTTCTAAATTTGTGGTCCCTCTGAAAGTCCCTTTTGTCCATGGGAAACTTGATGGGAATTGCAACTGAGTGAAAATTTTATCATGTGAAATGTTTTTCCATAAGGGCCTGGATTGGAATCCTCAGAATTTTACCAGTTGGTGGTGAGGGCAGGGGGATGGTGAGGCAAAGAAGGCCAAGAAATGCTTTTAAAGCTGCCTGAGACTCTGTCTGATCTTTGTGAAAATGGCATTTATTTAGCTTAATTTGAGAACACATAGTATGTACTGTAAAGAACAGGGTACATTGAAATCTGGTTTATTTTTCTTAGCTAAATATTTTCTCATTTGTGAATATGACCTGATTTATTTCATTTTATTATTATTTTTTTTAGTCCTCACCCGAGGACATTTCTGCATTTATCTTCAGATAGAGGTGGAGGGAGAGAGGGAGGAAGAGAGAGAGAGAAACATCAACGTGAGAGAGACACATCAAGTGGTTGCCACCCACACGACCCCAACCAGGGCCGGGGACAAACTGCGACCGAGGTACGTGCCCTTAGTGGGAACCGAACCCGGGACTCTCTGGTCCACGGGCCGATGTTCTAACTGCTGAGCCAAACTGGCCAGGGCGAATATGACCTAATTTATAGAAGAGTTACAAATTAACAGCGCAGCCTATCTTCATCTTCATTTCTTGGTGTGGGGCTATAGAGAGGTGATGCTGAGGGTCTGTGAAGAAAGACACTTGCCCAGAAACACTTGAGGGGGTGAGTGGCACATAGCCAGGGAACCCTATTTTTTTTAGACCAGTGGAGGAAGGTATAAGTCCCATTTGACTAATCAGCAATTTCTCTTCACAGCAGAGGGAATTCCAGCAAAGTATATTTAGAAAAAGAAATAAAAGTGGCTTGGGGTGAGGCTATTAATTCTCTAGCTATAACACTGGAGATTTAATAATGACTCGTGGCCGTTTCCTATAGGAAAGCACCATGCTGACTAGCTTACATCAGCTCGGATTCTTGCCCTCATTAACTTCAGGGCTGTCAAGATTGCGACTTGCAAATTTTCACCCTTCACCCTGGTGTGAAAGGCGCTGTACTCATGGTTACAGATGACGCAGGAAAGCATTTATTTTTCAGGAAGTTTAAATGCTTGGAATATTGGGCTCAATATTTTTCTTTTGATCTATGTCTGTTCTTTTGAATATGTGACTAGATATAAAAGATAAAGAATAGAATTTTGAATGAACTTTACCTGAGGCAAAAATGATAAAACTAAGTATTAGTTAGCTTAGAAAAAGAAACATTTGAAAAAAAAAAAAGGAAAAGAAAAGCAAGAGCAAAGGAATGACTGGTTTAAAACATCTCTTTTATTATTTTAAATTAAAACATAATAAAAAATAAACTCATACATTAGAAAGCCACCTACATTTATGGAAGGTTGGCTTAACAATATATAAAATAGTAATTTCCTTTGGTGTGAAGACTCTCAGAGGAAGATAAACAATAAATATCATTAAAATATTTATGAGATTTAGCTTTAGCTTTGTGTGTACGGTATAAAGACATTAGCAAAATTTTGTTCTTATTGTGATGCTTTCTCCATTTAGGAGAGAATCTAGAATTATGTCCTCTGTAGGATGCAAATCAATAATTACATTTGGAAAATTTTTCCCTCTACAGAAAGAAGTATGACTTATAAAAAATACACCTAAGATGATAATCATAAACTCCTGACAACAAAATAACAGTACACGCCAATCCAGGATATGTTAGGAACGAATAGGAAGGGCCTGGATTGGAATCCTTCAGAATCCTGTGGGAACATTCTTGGGTGCTGAATACTATACAAAACTAACAAAATAGCATTCCATACGATTTGGTGGTGCCTGGTCCTGAGCAGCCCAATGATGGAAACTTCATTAGGAGGCAAACTTTGTTGATCACACGTTAAATGTTACCCCATTCTGCAAACTGACGTTTACCACCTGGGCCAGACTCACAGCGATTCTCTTTGAACCTGTTCTCACTCCACTAGGCCAATCTGCTTTCTATGCTAAAAATACTCCAGAGGGAAGTTAGGTACTGTGGCATTTCACACAAAGGACACTGGGCTGGCAGTTTAAAAGCTTGTATCACTAATTAAGTCAGTCAAACTGGACATATGAAAATGTTTTTGGGTTTCAGTGTTCTTATCAGTAAAATGATAGGTGTCTTTCCAGCCATACGATTGTACATGGATTGCCTATAGTTTCTCAACTCATTGTGGCAAGGAGAGAGGGGCACATCTGAGGCGTCAGATGGAGGTTTTGCCTTGGGGGCCTTGTCCTGTGAACAGGTACCCAGCCTGGTACCTTGTTTATCTGTGATATTGTTAGTGTTGGTTAGGAGATTCTGATTGGTAAATTTGGACACAGAGTAATTCTAGTAATTTCGGGAATGAAATGAAGTTGAAGAATATAAATTGTACAAGAGGAAACTTATGGCGAGGTAGGTTCTAAGACCTGAACGCTATGAAAATCAGACGTGGTGTTATTTCCAGGCTGCCAAGCCGCCCAGTGTGGTTGAAAACAGCTCTTTGTTTCCCTGGTTGGAACATGTAGGGAGGTACAGATGCTGACCTCTGGAGACTCCTCACTGCTCAGATTTCACTGACAAAGAGTTTTGCTCAACTCCACCACTAGGTGGCACTTATGGTGCATTTTCTACATAAAGCTTATTTCAACAAGGGTGATCTCTTTCCTGCTGGTGAATTTGCTTAGTGGCCACAGTAGGGGATCTTAGTTCTAGGACCTCCTGGCTATCCTTGAGTAAATGATTTAATACTGCTATGTATTAAATGTTCTTAGGGCAAATGACTTTTATTCTGAATCTTCCTAGAGAAGGTCACTTAATGATTTATTGGGCTCATTTCCCCTATAACTGTAAAAATAACAATATAATGAAGTCATAACTGGTGTGTGAGCAAGTTATTGTGTGTGTGTGTGTGTGTGTGTGTGTGTGTGCTTTCCGATAAATGAGTCCTTTCCCTGCCCACACTATCTCCACAGGAGAAGAAAATCTCTCAGGTTAATCCCCCAGGGGAAGGTTTCCTTGCTATCTGAAAGCCTTTAAAAATATTACGTATAGCCTGCATTATATTTCAAACATTCTCCTATGTTTTTTCTCACTGTATTTACCTTTCTCGTCTCCCTATTTAAGTAAGCAGTCAATTTGGGGCTCGTTACCTCAGAGGAGGAATATAGCTGGACAAAAAATAGACGTGCTGTGAATGTCTCTGAACTTGATGTTTCCAAATCCTAAATCTTTTGGGGAGAAGAATTTATGGGAATAGAACACCAGAAGCTGGGGAGAGAGCAAGGCCATAACCTATACCAGACTATAAAGAACTTTCATCAGGGCAGGAAGAGGGAAAAGGGGAAGAGGCCTGTGGGACCCAGGAAAAGAGGGGCCTCGTTCTGCTGGCCGCCAATGCCATTAGGGCAGCTGCAAGACTCTAGAGAGGAAGTGGCTGTCTGTCGCACTTAGGCAGATGGGAACCCTACAGCATTATCGAAGATTTCTTTTCTGCAACTGTGGAATGGAATGCCGATAGCCAAAGAAACTGAAGGGGCCATGTCATCAGAGATAATAGGTGGCAACTCACTCGTGTGGACTGGGCCACTCCGTTAGCCATCACACCCACAACCCCCAGTGCCTTGACACTTCATGTAGCTTTGGGAAAGGACTGACTTGAAGTGTTTTCTGCTAGTTCATAGCATGAGGGCGTGGGTTGTTGTGGAAAATAAGTGTCTATTTCTTATACATCTGAATGTGTGAACTGCATTTCATTCTTCTGTGCTGGGAAGTCTTTCTTCTGTGCATCCATCAGGAGTGTCGTGGAATTCTTCTGATCCTCCTCCGTCTGGCTCAGATACCACCACATCCTTCAAATGCCTTTGCTCAGTGGGATTGGAAGTGATCTGTAGCACGTAAAATTCCCTTACAGGGCCCTTTGCTATCCTTTCTTGAATTGCAATCATTTGAGAACATGGCATCATAGCAGTGATCACGGCATGTGCATGGTTGAAATTGCCATGACATCTGATACAGTGTGTCCTCAGTTGGTATTTGCCAAATAATCTGGAGTGAGCACAGAAGTATAGCTATGTTAATAGCAGTTTGAAGCAAAGCAGCAGATTCATTTGGAGCTACTAAAGATTCTTCAGTGGATTGTTAGGAAGGACTTGGGAGATTTTCTCTTTCTTTCTTCGCTTTGATGTTGTAAACAAATATAGACCAATAAAATTAAGGTCAGGGATATTTACCATGATTTGAATGCTCTGCTCTCATTGAGAAATTAGAGTTGCGTAGGAATCTTCCTTCTTTCCTCTCTTTTTTCCTTCCTTCGTTCTATAGGGGAGGAAAAAACTTCCTTTTATCCTTTAGGGTTCTGTGGCTGGTCTAAGAATTAAATGGACATAAAATAGATTAACAGGAACCCTGGACAGTGTGACTTGGTTGGAGTATTGCTCCATTTACTGAAAGGTTGTGGGTTCTATTCCAGGTCAGGGCACATACCTAGGTTGCGGGTTTGATCCTTGGTCAGGGCATGTACCAGAGGCAACCCATCAGTGTTTCTCTCTCACATCGATGTTTCTCTCTCTCTCCCCCCACCACTTCCTCTCTCTGTGAAAAAAAAAAATCAATAAACACATCCTCAGGTGAGAATTAAAAAATAGATTAATAGGAGAGAAGCATACACATTTTATTTAATACACTTTCACATGTGTATGGGAATGCTTACAGGAAAATGAAGACTCATAAATGTGGTTAGGTCTAAGTGCATATACATTAGGTTGAACAGAATGGCAGTAGTAGAAAAGTCACTAAAATATATAGGAGCCTAAGGAAGAGAATTAACAATGACTGTTTATATAGATTTCTCTGTCTCGACTTCCCCTTTCTGGTGGTAAAATTTTTCTTGTTTTGTGGGAGGGGGTAGGGGTAGGTAGAAGAGGGTATGGTGGGATAAATGGTGATGGAAAATAAAATTAATTAATTAATTAAAAAAATAAAATACATTCCAAAAAAAGAAAAAAGAATGTACTTGTTTCTCTTTTTCTGGTATATGGAGGGCATCGTTCACATGGGTGTTCCATCTGGAACAAAGAAAAGGGGAGGTCAGAGGTTCTTTTTGCACCAACTATTTTTCAAGTGCTTTTAATTGTAATCATTGTGCCAAAGCAGATGTTTTGGGGCTGCATGTCCTGAACTCCTTCATTTCCTTCCTTCCTTCTTCCCACCTTTCTCTTTACACACACACACACACACACACACACACACACACACACACACAGATATCTATAAACATTTTTTCCATACCATCTGAAAGTAAGTTGTAGGTGTCATGACATCTTACCCCTACATACTTTAACAGTTATCTCCTGAAAACAAGGACCATTGCTTACATAATCAAAATACCTTGATCAGATCCAGTATAATTAACAATAATTTAATAATAACATGTAATATCCAGGCTATTTAAAATTTTTCCTTATTATCTCAGGAATGTAATTTTATAGATATTTTTTCCCAAAACCATCTCTTTAGTTTCTTATAGTTTACCACAATGGTTCTAAAAGTGTAGTCTGTGGCTCCTTGGAGAGCTCTGAATACTATTAGGAGGTCTGTGAGGTTAAAATTATTTTCATACTTATACTAACATGTAATATTTTCCCCACCTTGTTGATGTTTTCAGTGATGGTGGTGAATTAACAATGGTGAAAAAACTGCTGTCTGTGCCTAGCACAAATCAAGGCAACAGCACCAAACTGAGTAAGTCAGTGTGTTTTTCACTACTAGGCACTAGCAAAACAAACAAACAAACAAACAAACCAGTTTCACTTCACTGACAAACAGTGTAATTTATTCATTTTATGAAACACTTGAGTAATTACTTTTGACATATTCTTCATGAATATTCTACATGAAAATACCCATAAAGAAGTTCTGCTGTGTACCCTAGTCTGATGGTTGTCTTGAGAAAAATACTCATGCATTGTTTAAACTGTGAGCTGAACCAGTCATTGTTTTCCATTTTACTTGAAAGACAACTGACAGAGAGGCTATGGCTATTCAGATTGGTTTTATTTTTAAATTTTGGCTGATATTTTCTTTAAAAAAATTTTTTTCCTTTTTAAAAATTTAATTTTGTCCATCACCTTTTATCCCCTCTTATGCCCTTTACCACCTCCACCCATCCCTCTCCACCCCCACATTCACCACACTTGTCCATATCCATGAGTTCTCTCTCTTTTTTCTATTTTGCTCAATCCTTCCACCGACCCCCGGCCTCCCAGAGCTGTCTGGCGGATGTCTATCTATGAGTCTGTCTCCATTTTGCTTGGCAGCTATGGCTGATATTTTCTCAAATTTGGGCAAAATGAACCTGTCTCTTCAAGGAGAATAACTGACAATATTTGTTGCCAAGGATAAAATTTGAGATTCAAAGACAATTTTTATTATTTTGAAAAAATTTTATCTGCTACCATGAGGTTGACAGCTTTCTAGTACTTAAGACTTTTTTGATGATACTGATGGTGATATAACAAGTGTGAAAATTTGATATTGTACATGAAAACACAGCAATCAACATTTAGAAGATCTGTACAACTCAGTGATGTGACAATGTCTAATTCAAAGTGCAAAATAGGCCAATACATTTTAATGTAATTAGAAAATTTTCAGACTCCATTTTGTAATTAACCTTTAAGAAACTTTCACTTATTGAGTTTGGGATAGTATCAGATTACATCTAAAATTATCAGGGGAAAATGGAATATTCCTCTTTTTCCCAAAAACGTATCTGTGTGAGGCTGGGTTTTATTGATACACTTCAACTAAAAGACCATTTTATATCAGATTGAATACAGAAGCAAATATGAGAATCCAGCTTATTTTATTAAGCCAGACTTTAAAGAGGTCTTCAATAATGTAGGATAAGCCCTGGCCGCTTTGGCTCAGCAGTTAGAGCATCGGCCTGTGGACCACAGAGACCTGGGTTCAGTTCCCATGTACCTCGGTTGCGGTTTGTCCCCGGCCCTGGTTGGGGTTGTGTGGGTGGCAGTCACTCGATGTGAGACACATCAATGTTTTCTGTCTCTCTTCCTCCCTCTCTCCCTCCCGTTCTATCTGAAGATAAATGCGAAAATGTCCTCGGGTGAGGATTAAAAAAAAAATAAGTAAAATAATGCCACTGCTTTTACCCCCCCTTTTTTTTTTTTTTGTCTAGGAAAATAGTTATTTTTAGAAAAGAACTTTCATTACTTTGGACCACCTTACTTTATTATTATTTTATTTTTATTTATTTATTCATTTTAATTAATTTATTTTTGTTCCAGATGTTTCTCCTTTTTCCCCCATTGATACCCTCGTCCCCCCCTCCAGCATTGTTGTCTATGTCCGTTGGTTATGCTTATACGCGTAAGTTCTTTGGTTTATCTCTCCCCCCCCACCCCCACCTCCTCTGAAGTTTGTCAGTCTGAACCCTATTTCTATGTCTCTGGGTCTATTTTGTTCATCAGCTTACTTTGTCATTGTATTCCATAAATAAGTGACATCATGTAGTATTTGTCTTTCTCTGATTGGCTTATTTCGCTTAGTAAAATACTCTCCAGGTCCCACCATGTCGTCTCAAAGGATAAGAGATCTCTCTTTCTTACAGCCGCATAGTACTCCATTGTGTATATGTACCACAGCTTTTTTATCCATTCATCTATTGATGGACACTTGGGCTGTTTCCAGATCTTAGCAATTGTAAATAGTGCTGCTATGAACATAGGGGTACATATATTCTTTCTGATTGGTGTTTCAGGCTTCTTAGGGTATATTCCTAGAAGTGGGATCACTGGGTCAAATGGCAGTTCAATTTTTAATTTATTGAGGAAGCAGCATATTGTTTTCCATAGTGGCTGCACCAATCTGCATTCCCACCAGCAGTGTACTAGAGTCCCCTTTTCTCCACACCCTCACCAGCACTTGTTTGATTATTTGTTGATGGCAGCCATTCTGGCAGGTCTGAGGTGATACGTCATAGTTGTTTTAATTTGCATCTCTCTGATGATTAGTGAAGCTGAGCATTTTTCATATGTCTCTTGGCCATTTGTATGTTCTGTTTGGAGAGGTGTCTATTTAGGTCCTCTGCCCATTTTTTAATTGGGTTCTTTGTCTTCCTTTTGTTGAGTTGTATGAGTACTCTATATATTTTGGAAATTAACCCCTTATCTGATGTATCATTGGCAATTATGCTTTCCCATATAGTGGGTTCCCTTTCCATTTTGATTGTTGTTTCTTTTGCTGTGCAGAAGCTTTTCATTTTTATTTTTATTTATTTATTTTTTTAACTTATCTTTATTGTTGAATGTATTACAGATGTTCCTCATTTTTCCCCCACTGCCCCCCTCCTCCCCATTCCTGCCCCCCTCCTGCTTTTCCCCACACTGTGGTCTGTGTGCATTGGTTATGCATATATACATATAAGTTCTTTGGTTTATTTCTTCCCACCCCCCAACCCCTCTTCCCTTTGAGGTTTGTCAGTCTAACAACCAATTTGTACTTCTTAATCCCTTCACATTTTTCACCCCTCCCCCCAGCCTCCACCCATCTGGTACCCAACAAAATTCTCTGTATCTATGAGAGTGTTTCTGTTCTGCTTGTTCATTTTGTTTGTAGATTCAATTGTTGATAGATATGTATTTATTGCCATTTTGTTTGTTTGTATTTTTTTATCTTTTTCTTCAAGAAGACCCTTCAACATTTCATATAGTAATGGTTTGGTGGTGATGAACTCCTTTAGCTTTTCCTTGTCTGGGAAACTCTTTCTATGGCCATCGATTCTAAATGACAGCTTTGCAGGATAGAGTAATCTTGGTTGTAGGTTCTTGCTTTTCATCACCCTGAATATTTCTTGCCACTCCCTTCTGGCCTGCAAAGTTTCTTTTGAGAAATCAGCTGACAGTCTTATGGGAACTCCCTTGTAGGTAACTAAGTGCTTTTCTCTTGCTGCTTTTAAGATTCTCTCTTTGTCTTGAACCTTTTGCATTTTGATGATGATGTGTCTTGGTGTGGGCCTCTTGGGGTTCATCTTGTTTGGGACTCTCTGTGCTTCCCGGACTTGTATGTCTGTTTCCTTCACCAAGTTTGGGAAGTTTTCTGCCATTATTGTTTCAAATAGGTTTTCGATTTCTTGTTCTCTCTCTTCTCCTTCTGGCACCCCCAAGATGCGAATGTTGGCACGCTTGAAGTTGTCCCAGAGGCTCCTTACACTATCCTCATTTCTTTGGATTCTTTTTTCTTTTTGCTCTTCTGATTGGGTGTTTTTTGCTTCCTTATATTCCAAATCGATGGTTTGCTTCTTGGATTTACCTACTCTACTATTGAGTCTCTGTAAACTATTCTTTACTTCAGTTAGTGCCACCTTCATTTCTGACTGGTCCTTTTTTATGCTCTTGAGGCCCTCACTAAGTTCACTGAGGTTCTCACTAAGTCCATTGAGCATCCTTATAAGCAGTGTTTTGAACTCAGCATCTGTTAGGTTGCTTAACTCCATTTCACTTAGTTCTTTTCCTGGAGTTTTGTTCTGTTCTTTCATTTGGGACCTGTTTCTTTGTCTCCTCATTTTAGCTGCCTCCCTGTGTTTGTTTCTATGTATTACTTAGCAAGAGGTATAGGGCTAGCTGAGACCAGATGCTGCTTGTTTGAAAGAATTTAGGAAAAGCTGAAGCAGGATCCAAGACAGGCCAATCTTATGGTAAAGCAACTGGCAACAGCTTGGGTGGGCCTGGAAGTTGGGTGGGGCGGGGCCTCAGGGAATCACCAGGGCGGGGCAAACAGTGTGAGCCAGGTTGCTGGAGTCCCAGATATGGCGGCGTCTGCCGGCCCAGGGAAGGGCTCACCAAGGGAACAAAAGCCTCTGACAGCACGTCTGTCCAGGAGAAAGCTGCCTCTCCAGCCCTCGCTCCAATGCCAGACAGCTCAGTTCTTCCCCATGTGACTCTGGTGCCTTTCAAGCTGCCTCCCGCACGCTGGAGCCTGGAGGGTGTGAGTCTGAGTAAGTCCGTGCGCGGGCCCTTTAAGAGGAGCTGCCGGGGGCTCCAGCCGCCTCAGCCTCAGTTCCTGCTGGTTTCTCCAGCCAGAAGTGATGGGGACTTCTCTTCCTGGCACTGGAACCCTGAGCTGGGTGCCTGGTGTGATCGTGCAGAAGCTTTTTAGTTTGATGTAGTTCCATGTATTAATTTTTTTTTTTCTTGGTTTCTCTTGCCTTAGGCGTTGTATCAGTGAAAATTCTGCTGTGTGTGATGTCTGAAATTTTGTTGCTTATGTTTTCTTCTAGGATTTTTATGGATTCACGAGTCACATTTAAGTCTTTTATCCATTTTGAGTTTATTCTTGTGTATGGTGTCAGTTGGTGGTCTAGTTTCATTTTTTTGCATGTAGCTGTCCAATTTTCCCAACACCATTTATTAAAGAGGCTGTGTTTACTCCATTGTATGCTCTTGCCACCTTTGTCAAATATTAATTGAACACAGTGTCTTGGGTCAATTTCGGGGTTCTCTGTTCTGTTCCATTGATCTATATGCCTGTTCTTGTGCCAGTACCAGGCTGTTTTGATTACAATGGCTTTGTAGTATAAACTGATATCTAGTATTGTGATCTCTCCTACTTTGTTCTTCTTTTTCAAGATTGCTGTGGCTATTCGGGGTCTTTTTGGTTCCATATGAACTTTTTTTTTTTTCATATGAACTTTTAAAGTATTTGTTCTAGTTCTGTGAAATATGTTGTTGGTATTTTAATGGGGATTGCATTGAATCTATAGATTGCTCTGAGTAGTATGGACATTTTAATGATGGTAATTCCTTCATTCCATTAACAAGGTATATGCTTCCCCTTTTTTATATCTTCCTCTATTTCTTTTTTCAATGTCCTATAGTTTTCTGCAAATAGGTCCTTTACTTCTTTGGTTAAGTTTATTCCTAGGTATCTTAATATTTTTGCCACAACGGTTAATGGGATTTTTTTCAGTCTCTCTTTCTGTGAGTTCATTATTGGTGTATAAGAATGCCGTCAATTTCTTTATGTTAATTTTGTATCCTGCTACTTTGCCAAATTCGTTTATTAAATCTAGTAGATTTTTGATGAAGTCTTTAGGGTTTTCTATGTACAATATCATGTCATCTGTGAATAATGACAATTTCACTTCCTCCTTTCCAATATGATCCCTTTTATTTTTCCTTCATGTCTAATTGCTGTGGCTAAGACTTCCAGTACTATGTTAAATAAGAGTGGTTAAAGTGGGCATCCCTTTCTTGTTCCTGTTCTTAAGGGAAATGCTTTTAGTTTTTGCCCATTGAGTATGATATTGGCTGTAGGTCTTTCATATATGGCCTTTATTATGTCAAGATATGATCCCTCTATTCCCACATTGCTGAGCGTTTTTATCAGAAATGGGTACTGGACTTTGTTGAATGCTTTTTCAGCATCTATTGATATCATCATATGGTTTTTATCTTTCATTTTGTTTATGTGGTGTGTTACATTTATTGATTTATGAATATTGTACCAGCCTTGCAACCCTGGGATGAATCCCACGTGGTCATGGTGAATACTTTTTTTAATGTATTGCTGGATCTGATTTGCTAATGTTTCTATTTATATTTTAGAGACAGAGGAAGGGAGAGAGAGATAGAAACATCGATGTGAGAGAGAAACATCCATCAGCTGCCTCCAACACTCCCCTTACTGGAGATAAAGCCTGAAACCTGGGCATATTCCCTGACCAGGAATCAAAGTGGGACCTCTCAGTCCATGGGGTGATACTCAATCCACTGAGCCACACTGGCTGGGCGAATACCTCAGTTTTAATATCTAAATTACATATTAATAGGTATAATCCACATAACAAAAGCTCCTTGAGGTTTTCAATAATTATTAAGAGTGCAGAAGGGTCCTAATACTAAACAATTTAAAAATAGCTGAGAGTAAGAGGAATGAAATTTAGCTGGAGGACCAGGAAAGGACTCTGTGGAAGTGACATTTAAGTGGAGAGTGGAGAATTGAATGATGAAAAGGAAGCAGCCAAGAAAAGAATGAGAAGAGCATTCTAGGCAAGGGGTGATGGTGAAAGGTGACCAATGGGAAAGCTCTAAGACAGGATGGAGTTTTGAGTGATTCCAGGGAGAAGGAAGTCAGTAAGAGAGCAGGTCAAAGAGGTGGGTAGGGATTAGGTCATTAAGGTCTCATGGAACAAGATAAGGAGACTGAATTTTTTTGTGTATATAATAGGATTCCATTAGAGAGTTATTAAGTAAGATAGTGATATGATCTGAGTCTTGCCTTTAAAAGACCTCTTTTCTTGTTATGTGAGGAATGGATTATAGGTGCTGAGAGTGGAGGAAATCATTGTGAGAAGGCAGGTGTAGTAGCTTCGGTGAGAGATGAAAGGGGCATGCACTGTGCTTTAGCAGTGGAGATGGTAAGAAGTGGCGTTTTAGTCTATTTGCGTTGCTGTAACACAGGGCCATAGACTGGATGGCTTAAAAACAACATCAAAATATTTTGAATGGTTCCAGAGGCTGGGAAGTCCAAGATCAAGGTGCTGGCAGATTTGATGTCTGGTGAGGGAGAACATGCTTCCTGATTCATAGATGGCTATCTTCTCTCTTTGTCCTCATGTGGTGACAGGGGTGAGAGAGCTCTCTGGAGCCTCTTATATAAGGCACTACTCTCATTTATGAGGGCCCATGACTTAATTACCTCCCAAAAGTCCCATCTCTAAATACCATCACATATGAATTTTTCTTTTTTCTTTTTCTAATTGAATTTGTTGGGGTGACATTGGTTCACAAAACCATACAGGTTTCAAGTGCATAACTCAACAAAACATCATCTGCTCACTGTATCGTGCAAAGTCTCTTCCATCCTCATCCTGCCCCCAACCCCTTTGTCCACCTCCACCTAGCCCCCACACTCCTTTCCCTCTGGCTGTCATCACACTATTGTCTGTATCTCTGTGTTTTTTACATATGTGTGTGTGTGTATGCATATATATATACACACACACACATATGTATTTTTTTTTCTTAAATCCTCCGCCTTTTTTCATCTGGTCCCCAACTCTCCTTCCCTCTGACAGCTGTCAGTCTGTTCCATGTATTCATGCCTCTGTTTCTATTTTGTTTGTCAGTTTATTTTGTTTATTAGATTCCACATATAAGTGAGATGTTATAGTATTTGTCTTTCTCTGACTGGCTTATTTCACTTAAGATGATAATGTCCAGGTCCATCCATGCTGTCGCAAAACGTGAGATTTCCTTCTTTTTTATGATTGAGTAGTATCCCATTGTGTAAATGTACCACAGTTTTTTTATCCACTCATCTACTGATTGGCATTTGGGCTGTTTCCAGATCTTGGCTATTGTAAACAATGCTGCAATGAACATAAAGGTACACCTATTCTTTTGAATTAGTGTTTTGAGTTTCTTCGAATATATTCCCAGAAATGGGATTGCTGGATCAAAAGGCATTTCTGTTTTCAATTTTTTGAAAAAAACTCCATACTGTTTTCTACAGTGGCTACACCAGTCTGCAATCCCACTGACAGTGCACTAGGGTTCCCTTTTTTCCCACATCCTCACCAGTACTTGTTGTTTGTTGATTTATTAATGATAGCCATTCTGACAGGGGTGAGGTGATATCTCATTGTGGTTTTAATTTGCATTTCTCTGATGATTAGTGACAGTGAGCATTTTTTCACATGTCTACGGGCCATCTGTATGTCCTCTTTAGAGAAGTGTTTATTTAGATCCTTTGCCCATTTTTAAAATTTGTTTTTTTGTCTTTCTGGTGTTGAGTTGTATAAGTTCTTTATATAATTTGGAAATTAACCCCTTATGAGATGTATCATTGGCAAATATATTCTCCCATTCAGTGGGTTCCCTTTTCAGGTTTTTAATGGTTTCTTTTGCTGTGCAAAAACTTTTTGGTTTGATGTGGTCCCATTTGTTTATTTTTTCCTTTTCTTGCCCAAGGAGATATATTGGCAAAACATTGCTATGAGAGATATCTGAGATTTTACTGCCTAAATTTTCTTCTAGGATTTTTATGGTTTTGTGACTTACATTTAAGTCTCTGATACATTTTGGAGTTCCTTCTTGTGTAAAGTGTAACTGGTGGTCTAGTTTCATTTTTTTGTATGTATGTGTCCCATTTTCCCAACACCATTTATTGAAGAGGCTGTCTTCACTCCATTGTATGTTCTTACCTCCTTTGTTAAGTATTAATTGACCATAAAGGTGTGGGTTGATTTCTGTGCTCTCTATTCTGTTCCATTGATCTATATGCCTGTTCTTGTACAAATACCATGCTGTTTTGATTATTATGGCCTTGTAGTATAGTTTGATGTCAGGTAATGTGATACCTCCAACTTTGTTTTTCTTTCTCAAGATTGCTGAGGTTATTCAGGGTCTTTTGTGTTTGGAATATTTGTTCTAGATCTGTGAGATATGCTATTGGTATTTCAATAGGAATTGCATTAAATCTGTAGATAACTTTGGATAGTATGGACATTTTCATGATGTTAATCTTTCCTATCCCTGAACATGGTATATGCTTCCACTTATTTGTATCTTCGTCAGTTTCTTTTAGTATCTTATAATTTTTCAAGTACAGGTCTCTTACCTCCTTGGTTAAATTTATTCCTAGGTACTTTATTTATTTTTGTTGCAATAGTAAATGGGATTGTTTTCTCAATCTCAGTCCACCTGGGAGAGAAGTGAGTCTGGTAGAGACTCAGATGCCACCTTCCCAGGGTCAAACACTCTTATTGTTACAGCACCAGCCTGGAAGTACACTGACTGATCCTCTAACTACTGGCGACACCACTCTGCCATGCTTAGGACCTGCAGAGGGGTCTGCTGGCTGCACCCAGCAGGGACCTTTGGGGAGCTCTTTTTCTGAAGAAGCTCTTGGCAGAGACTCAGACAGTGAGTGAACTGTACAGCTTTGGAAAGTGGACCATTCTTCCTCACCTGGAGTGCACAGCTGGCACCCCCCCACAAACACACTTGTTGAATCACTTGGCCTGCCCTGCCACTCTGTGGCCCCACCTTGCTGAGTTCAGTCATATAGGGGGATCAGAATACCGCAGAGAGCTGGACTGAATCCCCACTGATTTTTACCACCAGGCTGCCTTTCCCATCCTCTTACTCTGGATTGTGGATCCCTGCATGGGGTTGAGGGAGTTTTATAACTGAGATATCACCCTGGCTTCTCAGCCACTACATGCAGGTGCAGGAGCCAGTCCTTCCCGTGCCTCTGCCCTTCTTACCAGTCTCTGTGTGATTGCTGTAAGTCCTTGGTTATACTATTTCAGTTCAGCTAGCCTTAGGGTTATTCAGGTTGATTGCTCTATAATTTAGCTGTAAATTCGGTGTGGGGCTGGGAGCAGGTGAGTGCAGCTTCCACCTACCCTGCAGCCATCTTAGAATCAACATAGGAATTTTGAGGAGGCACAAAGATTTAATATATAAGAAGTGGTAAGATTTAGATGCTACTTTTTTGAAGATAGAAATGACTGATGAATTAGATGTGGGATATGAGAGGAAGTGATAAACTAGAGTTTGGTTGAGCAACTGAGTAGGGAGGGGTAGAGACATTTACTGAAACTAAGAAGACTGGGTACAGTTTTAGTGAGGCATGAGAGACAGAATCCAGAGTTCTGTTTTTATGAGGAAGTACAAATCTTGTAACTACTATTATTTAAAAAATGATGACATGGTTCTTCAGGGAGATTATGAAACTAGTCAAAAGTCACTGCTGCGTAAGTGGTGGAGGCAGGATTTGACCCAGGCAGTCCAATACAAAGCCTACTCAGCCACTAAGATGAAAAAAGACATTTGGCTAGGTGAATTGGTTGAGTGATCCATTAAAATATAAATCAGACCTGGCCCCCATCTCCCATATTGTTAATTCTTTTCATGACTTTCCACTCTCACAGAGAAGAAAATCCAGACTCCTGTCTGTGTCTACAACTTATGGCACATTTGACCTCTTCTGCTGCTCCCACACACCGGCCTTCCTTCTGTGCCTGGAATGTGCCAAATCGCTTCCTGTGGTAGGGCCTCTGCATGTGCTGTTCCCTCTGCCTGAAATGCTGTTCCCCCAGCAGCTTGTCTGGCTGGCTCGTTCACACCTTTTAAGGTCTTAGGTCAAAGTCATCTCTTCAGAGAGAACTCCCCTGACCACGTTTTTCTCAAGGAGCCTCTCCTAGGCACATGCTACCTTAGCTCCTTATTTATTTCCTCATAGACCTTTTATAATAAGAAATTATCTCATTCACTTATTTTTTTTACTTTTATACTGTATGATTTTTACCACCAGAACCTCCATGATTGCAGGTCCACTCTTCTTTTTTCACCACTGTACCTTTAGGCCCAGATGGTGCCTGGAACAGAATATCCACTTGACAAACATTTGAGTGTTGAATGAATATATGAAGTACTTTACAACCGAGTAAAATAAACAGATTTATAGTATACCAAAGAAGTAGAAGGAGTGATTAAGTCTACTTATTTAAAAAACTTTTGTTTTCTTTATTGATTTTAGAGAGAGAAGAAGGGAGAGGGAGAGGGAAACATCGATGAGAGAGAACATCAATTGGCTGCCTCCTGCATGCCCCCCCACCGGGGATTTGGCCCACAACCTGGGCATGTACCCTGATTGGGAATCGAACTGGCGACCTCTTGGTGCATGGGTCGATGCTCAACCACTGAGCCACATCAGCCAGGCAAGTCTAGTTATTTATTAACCTTAAACAAGACAAACCCTGTTGGAGTGTGGGGTTACCTAAGAAGTCGTTCAGTCCAGTATTTTCTGCCCTATGCAAACTGCTTAATTTTTAAAATTTTGATTTGTCATATTTCCTGAATTATCACAATAAGAAATTGACTCCTTAGCACTAACGACCATTTGTTCTTTCCCCCACCATTTGTCATTAAAAGGCAACTACTCCTGAGAGAGTAAATACAGACCAAGCTATTCGTCACATTTTAGGCGGAATTAATTAAAACTGCTTCTTTTTAAATAATATGAGCCCTCAATGGACTGGAAGAAATAGGAGTTAACTCTGGAGTGCAGTCACAGACATCCAGGGGACTGCCCAGGATCCAGGCAGCTGGAGTGCAGGGAAGTAAAGAGGTGAGTGAAAGCAAGACAAGGACATGAGACGACCCCAAAGACAAAAGTCCCTCTTTCTCAGTTTTAGTCAGGACTGAATTTGGTAGTTGAATGATGTTTCAACTCATTCGGATCGGCTATAACTTAGTTCACAAAATATAAGAGTCAGTTATTTAAACCACCTCACATGTATTCAATTGTAAAGACATTTACTCTTAGAGATTTAACTGATACAATCTTTGCAGGAGAATCTAATGAATTATTGAAATGGTGAAACAAGAAGGAGTAATTTGCCCTTGATGATGAATGGCAGGGATTTAGAGATTAATCTCTTTCCTTTAACTCAGTTTCTGCTAAATGAAGATGTAGACACTATCATTTGAGTTGGACTAGAGTGGAAAATATATTTCCAATGTTTATTAGCTTTCCAGCTGTGAATGTAATAAACAGCTTTTTTGCAAATTAATGTTTGTTTTCATTCTTATGAGTTTAGCAATTGTTTTCTATTCTGGGGGATAGAAATGAAGGTGTCAGTTTGGTAATAAATTACTTCTGTAGTCCATGGTTTAAGGCATTAGTATGTAGATACTATTTTTTATGAAGTGGCAAAAATCATGACTTATTTGTGGGCAGCTTTTACTTATAACAACATTACTTACACTATTTTTATGGTTACCTAGCAGGAGAAAACTTTTTTCTTTAAATTCAGAGCAATTTAAAAACATCTATCTATCTATCTATCTATCTATCTATCTATCTATCTATCTATCTATTTATTAAGTTCTCTTTGACTTTACATGTAGTGATATGAAATAAAGAATTTTCTTAGTATTGACTGAAGGCACATTTTTAAAATTTCAGAATTAAAAAAAAATCTTGATTGGCTAATAGAATTATTATAAAAACTGAATAGTTGTTTTAATTATAATAATAATCTTAAGATTTTAAGGTATAACTCAGAATTGTGTCTTACTACTAGGTGATCTAAACCCAGAACCTCCTTCCTTTCTTCTTTATTCTTGCATCCCCAGAGCAAAAATAAATAAATGTCCCAAAAATATGTGATAAATAGATGTGGCTGAATGAAGACTGTTTAATAATACTTAAGTACAGTTGTCTTGGTAATATACACTTTAACAGAATTATCACAGAAACATCAACATCAATCCTTTATATTCTTTTTTTTTTTTAAATTTTGTTTTTATTGATTTTAGAGAGAGGAAGGGAGAGAGAGAGAGAGATAAACATCGATCAGCTGCTTCCTGCATGCCCTCCACTGGGGATGGAGCCTGAAACCTGGGCATATGCCCTGACCTGGAATTGAATTGGTGACCTCTTGGTCCATGGGATGACACTCAACCAACTAAGCCACACCTGCCCGATGATCCTTTATATTTAAAAAAAATTTTTTTAAATCCCTACCCAAGGATATTTTTTAAATTGATTTTTTTATAGAGAGAGGAAGGGAGGGAGATGATAGATAGATAGATAGATACATAGATAGATAGATAGATACATAGATAGATAGTAGATAGATAGAGAGACATCGATATGAGAGAGAAACATTGATGGGTTGCTACCTGTACAAGCCCCGACCAGGATCAAACCCGCACCTTAGGTATGTACCCTGACCCGGAATCAAACCTGCAACCTTTTCCCTATGGAATGACAGTCCAACCAACTGAGCCACCAGCTAGGGAAATCCCTTACATCCTTCTGATTAGCTTCTTTCCCCAATGAATCTGGAAGATGTTAGTTATTAGTGTAATGTTCAAAAATTAAGCAATGCTCTAGTCAGTTTGGCTCAGCAGTTAGAGTGTCAGCCCTGAAAAGTCGAGGGTTTGATTCCCAGTCAAGGGCATGTGCCTGGATTGCAGGTTTGATCACTGGCTCTGGTAGGGGTCATGCAGGAGGCAACCAATCAATGTGTTCTCTCTCACATTGATGTTTCTCTCTCGCTCTACTTCTTCCTCTCTCCCTTCCATTCTATCTAAAAAAATCAATGGAAAAATATCCTCGGGTGAGGATGAACCAAAAATAAAAAAATTAAGCAACACAAAATACTAATGAAGAAATAGAAAGCAAGGGTTGTCTTATCAGTTATAGTAAGCCATATATTCCTAAAGAAGTAGTATATTATAATCACCATCAGTGATTGGGATTTCCAGCTTTATTAAAATGTACTTGACATAGGACATTGTACAATGTGTTGATTTGATACACTTATATATTGCAAAACGATTACCACTATAACGTTACCTAACATCTTCATCATGTCACATAATTACCACTTCTTTTTTGTGGTGAGAATATTTAAGATCTACTTTCTTAGCAACTTTCAAGTATATAATATAGTATTATTAACTGTAACCATCATGCTGTACATTAGATCCCCAGAACTTATTCATCTTATAAACTGGCAGTTCGTACTCTTTGACCAACATCACCCCATTTACCTGACTCTCAGTCCCTGGTAACCACCATTTTACTGTTTCTATGTGTTTGGCTTTTTCAAATTTTTTTTTTTTTTTATCCTCGCCTGAGGACTTTTCATTTTTTGTTCAGATAGAGTGGGAGGGAGAGAGAGGAAGAGAGAGAGAGAGAAACATCGACGTGAAAGGGACACATCGAGTGGCTGCCACCCACACGACCAACCAGGGCCGGGGACAAACTGCAACCGAGGTACATGCCCTTAGCGGGAACCGAACCCGGGTCTCTCTGGACCGCAGGCCGACGCTCTAACCGCTGAGCCAAACCGGCCAGGGCTCAAATATTTTTTTAATTTAGTGATTGGAGAGAGAGAGAGAGAGAAAGAGAGGCATCGATTTGTTGTGCCATTCATTTATATATTCATTGATTGATTCTTGCATGTGCCCTGACCGGAGACAGGAATTGAGCCAGTAACCTTGGCGTATCAAGATGAGGCTCTAACTAACTGAACTCCCCAGCCAGGGTCTGTGTTTGGCTTTTGTAGACACCATATATAAGTGATATCATGTAGTAGTTATCTTTCTCTGTCTAATTTATTTCACTTAGCATAATGTTCTCAAGGTCCATCTATGATGTCGCAAATGGCAGGACTTCCTTCTTTTTCATGGCTGAGTGGTTGGGATTTTCATTACTAAGATAATAACTAGTATAAAAGCAGTTACTGTTCTGTCAGTAGCAGAGTTTGGTGTATCAGCAATCTATCACTGCCACATTCTCTACATTTGTATTCCTACCACACAGCCACACACTCGACACCATGTTTCTCCAGCTAGTTTTTGATTCCTGAACCAGGAAGCATGAAAGTAGAATGATTATTTCTTATAAAAGGACTATCATGATTTCAACTTTATTATGAGCAAGTGAACCAGTGTGTTGAAAACGGTGACAGTAAATCAGGATCTTAAGAGCTTATGAGCTTAGATCCTGGTCTCTCTTACTAGCCAAAGGGGACTTGGAAATATTTTGTATTATGCTTTTATAGTATTATTGACTGTGATAGACTCAGTCTATATGCTAAGTCATTTTCTCCCTCTCTCTTGTGGTTGACACCTAGAGATATTTCTAAAGTCTATTTCAGAGACATTGCAATATTTTCTTTGGAGGTTGGTTGAACAGTAATAAATCATGGAGTCCCTCAAGCCAAATATCCTCCTTTGGCTTGTATTCTGTACAAGAACTGTGGCTAACATTTCATACTGCTTTGTAATCCTTTGTGGTTTCTCTATAGTTACACTTCTAAAGGCCCAAAGCATTTGGAGTCTTAGATCTTCAGAGACACATCATGTACCTTAATATTTCCTTTGATTTGAAAGCAGAGAAAAATTTAAATGGATGATATTGAACAGAATACTATGGGACAGATTGGTGTCATCTTGGAAAGGATAATAAAGAACTTTGATCTCAAGAACAATGTACTAAGTGGGATAATAAAGCCTGAGTTCAGAACAATGCCTTGTTAAAACTAGCTTTATTGCATTTTTGTACTTTTCTTAAAAGTAAAAGATGGCTCATATAACTAAAATACATAAGCCTGAAATACATAAGGCTGAACATATTCAGCATGACATAACATGAGTTATGAAGCATGTGACAGACACTTTCTTTGGGCCATGTATTACTTGGGTGAAGCATATGACAGACACTTTCTTTGGGCCGTGTATTACTTTGGGTGATTGCTTAAGTAGACATCATTGTAAATCACTGGTGTAATAGCAACTCAATTTAAGACATTGCTTTCTATTTTTTGCTTATCTATATGTACAGTTAGTTTTGGTAAAACTATATTGCCACTGTTAGTTAATATTAGTAATTTCAATTAAAAAAAAAGAAGAGAGGGATACTGAATATTTTCATGTCATTTAACTCTGAGAATGCCAGAGAAACCCTTGTGTCATAATAACAGACCCCACTCCCCAAACTTATGAACAAATATTAACCAGGAATGTTGTTTCAGTAATTCATTGGGTTCAATGTCAATTACAACAGCTTGCCTAAAACTTAAAATAATCAATTAATAAAGTTAGTTTGTGTAGGTCCTTAAAATTAAAATAATCTTTTTCTTTTCTTTATTTATTTTCTCTCTCTCTTTTTTTCTTTTAGGTTAAATCCTTACCTGGAGGTATTTTTCCATTGATTTTTAGATAGAGTGGGAGGGAGAGAGTGAGGGAAAAAAAGAGGGAATCATTGATGTGAGAGAGACACGTTGATTGGTTGCCTCTCACACGACCCCACCTGGGGCTGGGGATCAAACCTGCAACCCAGGTACGTGCTCTTGACCAGGAATCGAACCTGCGATTCTTTGGTTTGCAGGTTGACGCTCTAACCATTGAGCCAAACCGGCCAAGGCTAATCTTTTTCTTTTAAAAGTAAGAATATGAACCAAGAATACGTGGACTATTTGAAAATATAGATCATAGTAAAAAAGAAAACCATCTCACCTATAACACCAGCACCGAATACAATCCTTATTTATACTTCCTGATATTCAATACTGTTCCGAAATGGAGTCATAACACATGTACTGTTTTGAATGCCCACTATTTCATCAGACAACCTGTTAATATAGCAAAGCTATTTTTTTGTTGTTGTTGTTCAAATAGAGTAGGAGGGAGAGAGAGAGAGAGAAACATCGACGTGAAAGGGCCACATCAAGTGGCTGCCACCCGCATGACCAACCAGGGCCAGGGACAAACTGCAACCTAGGTACATGCTCCTAGCGGGAACCGAACCCGGGGCTCTCCGGACCGCAGGCCGACGCTCTAACCGCTGAGCCAAACTGGCCAGGGCAGCAAAGCTATTTTTATTAGAACTTATTTTAGTAAGAAAGTTGAGACTTGGCAGTGACTCAAAATGAGAAAACTATGGAAGGGTATTTGTAGAGTTTAGGCCTGGGATAAGTGATACTATATTTTGTCATTTAGCATTTATAACTGTTAGAATCAGATACTTTTATATGAGTTTTACTATGTTTATGGATATGTCATATAGTTCTATTGCTATTATTTACCCACCCTTTGGCACTTTATATAGACAACTTAGAATGTAATTTGAATTAAATAAACAACAAAAGCTTACTAGGTTCTACTATGTGCCAGTCACTGTTCTCAGTGTTTTAGGTATATTAACTCATTTAATTCTTAGACAATCTTATGAAGTATACTATTACTGGTCCCACTTAATAGATGGATAACTTGAAGCACAGGGAAATTAAGTAACTTGAGTTATTATTATGTAGTTAGTAAGTAGCATAGCTAAGATTGGAATTCAATCTAGCACCCACTAAATATTTATTGAATAGATAGAGTAAATGAATAGCAGTACGTTCCGTAGGATTCTTTCACATGAAAGCAGTAATGCAGTAGGGTCCACTTAGTGCCCTATACCTAGAATATCCATAAATACTAAGTACAAGCTGCATTATTAGGGGTTGACAGGCATATTTAAGTCAACTAAAAGAAAGCCAGCACCATGGAAGCATTTATAACTAGGGAATTAATTCACTTAGGGCCATATAAAGAAAACTGCTCAGATTTAATTCTCATCTTCTAAGTCTCCCAAAAGTTAATGCTGGATGGTTCTCTTTCTCCTTCTCTTTTCTTTTGGTGGTTTGTGATGTTTTATGCAACAAATACCTTGTAGAACATTTATAGCTTAATCTGTTAGGATATAATATTTTTGTAAAAGAACTCAGATGTCAAAAACTAGTTTTGTACTTTGGGCTTCTGATGAACTCAGTTTTAATGCTTTTAAGAACACAGTTCTGGCCCTGGCTGGTGTGGCTCAGTTGTTTGGAGCATCATCCCATACACCAGAAGGTAGCAGGTTCAATTCCTGGTCAGGGCACATACCCAGGTTGCAGATTCCATCCCAGGTCGGGGCGTGTGCAGAAGGCAACTGATCAATGTTTCTCTCTCTGTCTCAAAATCAATAAAAAAAAGAATACAGTTCTGTAAGAAATGAATTAACAAGAGCATAGCCTGATATCTCCCCCGCACTAGCATTCACCTTAATATTTCTTGTTTCTTTAGCCAAACTTCAATCTGCAATGCACAACAAAAAACCTTACAAGTCCCCAAACCACCTTCTTAGTAAATTTGTATGAGCTTTTTTCTTTCTTAAGAAATGTTTAAAAATAAATGTTAAGCTACAACCATCTCCCCCTGTAACATGTCTATATTAATTTCCTATTTCAACCAACTCAGAATTTTGTTTTAGTAGAAGCTGCCTGGTCTTATTAAGAACTTTCACTAGCATTGAAAATTTGTATTGGCAGGATTAATTGCATAGAGAATTGCTTCTATGGGTTTGCTATAGGTAATTACAACCTGATGTTACATCTCAAATACTTTGCTATTTGAAATGGAATTGTGCATGATTTTACAGAGATGCTGGTATAATGTTTCACTGGAGTTGAAAGTTTCATTTGAAATTTGGACTTTTGCAAAATAGACTGTAGTGCAAAAGTTAGTGAAAAGCATTAAAAATTACTGTCTCCTGTTAGAGAAATATGTTGATTGTTGCAAATCACTAGAATGGAAGTTAATTTAATTGAAAGTTGGTGGTGTGATTTCATACATCCTTGTTTTAGAGTATTCTGAGTGACTTACAGTACCTTCAGTCAGAATACTGTGCTGTACTTAGATAAGCTTAGGTGGAAAAATATCCAGTAAGAGTCATAGCTCTATGTAAAAAGGGGAAATATGTGACCCTCTTCTTGTAATTTGAAGGTGCTAAAATTCATGGAGACATAGAATTTAGAAAAGTTCTGGGCATTGGGTGACTCTCATGAATGATCAGGCTTGGTGAGGTGTTGCATTGGCTTAAGTAGCCAAGGAATAATTTGATGATCATATTGTAGTGATGAAGGGTGAAAGGCATCTTGATGGAGGAAGTAGAGTAATATCAAAGATAAATAGGGCCTGCTTTACAATTTTACAGTGTGTGACTTGCCCATTTGCTTTCATTAAGAGCTAGAGTATGGGCAATGGCATCCTAGATTCTACTAAGGACCAAAACCAGTTTCAGAAGAGACAACTTTAAACATTGAAAATGTTTATGAAGACACTTCATGTCCTGAGTGCCTTTCACACAGTAGATACGTATTGGATGAGAATGAAATGGTGTGTAGAAAGAAAGGCTAGGAGGAGATAAATGTGGAATTATTTTGTTCTAGAAGGCAATAACTGTGACTTTTATCCCCTCTCTCTTTCTATCTTTTCACATACTTGGTAAAATGACCACCCCAAATATTATTTAGGCTTCATTAAGCAAGATTTTATTCACTAATCAAAGAATATTAAGCATATGCTATGTGGGAGTTATGAGGTCCTGGAATATAGCAATAAATAGTCCATGTTTATAGTCTTATGAAACTTACATTCTCATTCTCGTTGGGGCACAGGAGAGAGAGAGAGAGAGAGAGAGAGAGAGAGAGAGAGAGAGAGAGAGAGAGGCCAAATAAATACCTTTCAGGTGGTGATAAAGTCAAGGCATAGACAATGATAAAGCTATTGTATGAATAACAGGGGTCTCGGTAGGCTGACATTTGAGCAGAGACCTGGATGAAGTGAAGAAGCTGGCAAAGTAGATATCTGTGGAGAACATTCCAGGGGGAAATGAACATGTAGGTTTTGCAAATAATTTGGTCCCCATGGTGCCCCAGCATCTGTTTGCCACACTCTGCCTTGAACATTCAAGACCCCTTCCAGTATATGCCACAGTTCTGTCTTTTTTGGGAAGCTCCAATGTTTTATCTCTTTATTGTTTACCTGTTAACAACAATAGCTCCCATTTATTGACTGCCAACCAAGGTGCCAGACACTGGTTATCTAATTTATTCCTCATAACAACCCTGTAAAGGAGGCATTACAGCCTCCATTTTAAAGATGAGAAAGCTGAGGGCCCAAGAGATCACATAATTTAATAGCATGTAGTAGTCTCAGATCTCTGGGACTGAATGGAGGTTTTCTAATTCTGAAGCCCATTTTGCTAGACTGCATGTTTTTTTTAACCTTCATTTGGCTTACTTCTGTCCCATGACCTTGCTTTCAGGTAAAAGCTAGCATATCCAATATGCAAAACTATGTTAATGGCTTAATATTTTAAAAGTTAAATATTTAATTGAGACTGAAGATGGTGGCAGAGTAGGTGGAAGTTGCATTCACCTCCTCCCAGCATTGAACTGGAATTACAACTGAACTGTAGAATAATTGACCAGAATAACCAGTGGAAGAAAGCTGAATAGAAGTCTTACAGCCAAGGATTTACAGAAGCCACATCAAGACTGGTAGAAAGGGCTGGGACTCGAGGAGGGCTGGCACCGTGCCCATGTGTGGGGCTATCTGGAGGGATATCTCAGCTGCAAAGATTCCCCCCATGAGGAAAGTGGGGTTGCAACCCCACCATGGGTCCCCCAGCCCAGATCAACAGAACTGTAGGGTGGTGCCCACATAACATCTGGCGGTGAAGGTCAGTGGGGATTCTGTACATCAGGGCCCGAGGGGAGACTGCTAGAGATCCAGGTACTCTCCTGAAGGGGCAGGTAGGTGCACAGGATCTTCTTCACAGCCGCTTGCTCTGGGATCCAGTGAAGGGAGTGAGGGTCAGAGTATACTAGAGTCTTGTGACTGGGCTGTGTGGCCACCGGTGTCCTTGGGCTGGGTCCCTCCCCTGCACCACCCACAGATGCCATCTTTCTTGAGGTGAATACTCCCCTCTGATCTGCATTGGTATAGGGATAGTGCACAAGCTCCACCCTCCTGGTGCCTGGTTGTCCTGCAATAGCTCATGTGCTGCAGAGGAGGCTGCTGCCTGTTTTTGGCATAGATCCTCTTGTAGGGATCTTGAGAACAAACCCAATGAAAATCAGAGACAGAGCTGTGTACCCCTCCCCACCCACTCTGGGCTTGGGGAGTCCAGCCCTGTGACCATAGAAGACCAGCCAGTAGTGTTTCCCCCCCGACAGCAGAGCCCCCTGCTGGCTAGAGTGGCCTGCCTGTCCCCCCTTCCCCCAAACAGCCAGAGTAGAGGCTTTCCAACCCCACATAGGAGACTCACTAGCCCCATCAAGGGAGAAACATTAGCTCTACCCTCCTGATTCCTGGTGGCTCCACCCAGCTAAGCCTGTACTCCTCAGTATTGCCATTCTCATTTCCCAGTGCATAAGACTCCAGGAAGTCTGGGAAGACTCTGGGAGAAACAGTTGTGTGACTCTTTGGTAGGACCATTTTTCTTGCACATTCCAGACCAGAGCCACCATCCTGTGCAGAGCCCTCCCTTCAAAAGCCCAAACCCTGGTTGGTGTGGGGATGACGAACACTGCTGGCCTTATCCTGATGAATCCCTGGGACCCAGCTCCACCACAAAGTTCCACGAGCACATGGCAGATGGTGGCTGACCTTGGTGTACCCTGAAACTGTTGATGAGTGGCTTCAAACTCAGCACAGACAGCTAACAAGTGAAGGCACACTTTGGAAAGCCTTAGGGTTTTTGATGACCTGCCCCTGAACTTGGGGCTGGTGGAAACTGGCCTTGGTGCCCAATTGGGTCCCTTCCCCCCCTCCCAGGCATAGCAGAAACAGTCACAAACTGTATATCGATTTATAGCTCCAAACAGATTGCTCAGGGCCTATCACTGGTAGTACCTGACATCAACTGACACTAGATCCTTTCCCAAGGGGCCCCCAAACCAATATAAGTAGGGGTTCATACCACATCAGAGCATGATCCAATTAGTTCCATAAGCAGCACACACAAAAGGAAATCTTGGCAGACATCAGACCCTGTTGGGATGAGTTCAGCTTTGTGGAGCCAGCCCCCACATAACATTTCATATTTTGGGCTCAGGGTCAATTTTCATAGCCAACAGAAGAGCAACTCCAAGGATGGGCCAACAGCTCCATCAGGAGGGTTTACATGACACACAGAGGGGACATTACTGGAGCACCTAATTCAGATGATTAAGAAGAAGTACCTCTGAGCCTCACAAGACATATATTACATAAGGCCACCATGCCAAGGCATATATGAGCTACCTAATAAAGAGAATCAAATCAGAGAGGCAGCAAAATAGAGAGACAAAGAAACATGCTCCAAATGAAAGAACAGGAGAAATCTTCAGAAAAAGAAGTAAATGAAATGGAAGCAAGCAAGTTACCAGATACAGAGTTCAAAACAATGGTAATACGAATGGTCAAGAAACTTAGCAAGAACTTCAACAGTATAAAAAAGGACATAGAATCCATACAAAAGAATCAGTCAGAAATGAAGGATACACTAGAAGGAATCAACAGCAGGCTAAATGAAACAGAAGACTGAATCAGCAATTTGGAAGACAATGTAGCAGAAAACAGCCAATCAGAGCAACAACAACAACAACAACAAAAGAATTAAAAAAAAAATGAGGATAGTCTAAGGAATCTCTGGGACACTATGAAGCATCACAGTGGTATCAGAAGAAGAAAAGAGAAACCAAGGAATCAAGAACTTATTTGAAGAAATAATGGCTGAAAACTTTTCTAACTTGGTGAAGGAAAAAGACACATGGGTCCAGGAAGGGTAGAGAGTTGCAAACAAGATGAACCCAAAGAGGACCACACCAGGACACATCATAAATAAAATGGCAAAGGTTAAAGACAAAGAGAGAATCAAAAGCAGCAAGAGAAAGACATTTAGTTACCTACAAGGGAGCTCCCATAAGATTGTTAGTTAATTTCTCAATGAAACATTTCAGGCCAGAAGGGACTGACATGAAATACTCAAAAGTGATTAAAAGCAAGGACCTACAAACAAGACTAGTTATTGAGCAAGGCTATCATTCAAAATTGAAGGTGAAATAAAGAGCTTCCAAGACAAGAAAAATCTCAAGGAGTTCATTACCACCAAACTAGTATTGCAAGAAATGTTGAAGGGCCTGCTTTAACAACAAGAAGAAAAATAACAAACAGAGGAACATAGTTATAAAGCATAAATGGCAATAAATACTTACTTATCAATAATCACCTTAAATGTAAATGGAATAAATGCTCCAATAAAAAGATATAGGATAAAAAAAACAAGAACTAGGTATATGCTGTCTACAAGAGACCCAACTCAGAATGAAAGATACACACAGAAAATAAAGGGATGGAAAAGGATATATCATGCAAATGGAAATGAAAAAAAGCTGGGGTAGCAATACTTATATCAGACAAAATAGACTTTAAAAGAAAAACTATAATAAGAGATAAAGAAGGACACTACATAATGATAAAAGGATCAATGTAACAAGAGAGTATAAACAATGTAAATACTTATGCATCCACCATAGGAGCACCTAAATACATAAAGCAAATCTTGATGGACATAAAGGGAGAGATTGACAGTAGTATAGTCATAGTAGGGGAATTTTAACAAATAATTGACATCAATGGATAGATCTTCCAGATGGCAAATCAACAAGGAAACAACGGCCTTAAATGAAACACCAGACCAAATGGATTTAATTGATATCTTCAGATCATTTCACCCCAAAGCAGCAGAATGTACATTCTTTCCAAGAGCGCATGAAACATTTACTAGGATAGACCACATGTAGGACACAAAACAAGTCTCAGTAAATTTAAGAAGATTGAAATCATATCAAGCATTTTCTCTGACCCCCAAAAGTATAAAATTCAAAATCAATTACAAGAAAGAACAACTGAAAAACACACAAAGACATGGAGGCTAAATGACAACTAAACATGAATGGATCAATAATGAGATCAAGGAAAAAAAATCAGAAGTTACCTTGAGACAAAGAAAAATGTACACACAACTCAAAAACTATGGGATACAGCAAAAACATTACTAAGAGGGAAATCCATAGCCATACAGGCCTATCTCAAGAGGCAAGAAAAAAATCTCAAAAAAAACCCCAAACCAATTTAACCTTACACCCAAAAGGACTAGAAAAAGGAACAGCAAACAAAACCCAAAGTGAGGAGAATAAAGAAAATAATAAAGAGTAGAGCAGAAATAAATGACATAGACTAAAAAAACAAAACAAAAGATCAATGAAACCAAGAGCTGGTTCTTTGAAAAGATAAACAGTATTGACAAACATTTAACCAGACTCATAAAGAAAGAGAAAGTACCCAAATAAGTAACATCAGAAATAAAAGAGAAGTAACAACAGACACCACTGAAATACAAAGGATTGTAAGAAAATAGTATGAACAACTATATGCCAACAAATTGCACAACCTAGACAAAGTTGATAAATTCCTACAAACATACAAGCTTACAAAACTGAATCAGGAAGAATAAAAAAAATATGAGCAGACTGATTATAACTAAAGAAATCAAAGTGGTAATCAAAATCTGTCAGCAAACCAAGTCAAATTTTACCAAACATTTAAAGAAGAACTAAAACCTATTATTCTCAAAATATAAATTCAAGAGATAGGAAGACTCCCAGGCTTATTTTATGATGCCAGCATTATCCTAATTCCAAAACCAGATAAAGACACTACAAGGAAAGAAAATTATAGACCAATAACCATGATGAACATAGATGCTAAAATTCTCAACAAAATATTAGTAAACTGGATTCTGCAATACATTCAGAAGATCATACACCATAATCAAGGGGGATTTATTCCTAGGATGCAAGGTTGGTACAATATTCACAAGTCAATTAACTCGATATACCACATAAACAAATTGAAGGATAAAAACCACATGATCATATCAATAGATGCAGAAAAAGCATTTGATAAAATCCAGCATCTATTTATGATAAAAACTCTCAGCAAAGTAGTAATAGAATGAATGTACCTCAATGCAATAAAGGCCATATATGATAAACCCACAGCCAACATCACACTCAACGGGCAAAAACTATAAGTGTTTTCCTTATGACTAGGATCAAGACAGAGATGTCTGCTTTCACTACGTACTCTTATTCAACATAGTACTGGAAGTCCTAGCCAGAGCAATCAGACAAGAGGAAGAAATAAAAGGCATCCAAATTGGAAAGGAAAAATGGAAACTGTCATTATTTGCAGATGACATGATACTGCATATAGAGAACCCTAAAGATTCCAACAAAAAACTACTAGAACTGATAAATGAATTCAGTAATGTAGCAGGATATTCAGAATTAATATTCAGAAATTGATTGCATTTTTACATACCAATAGTGAACTATCAGAAAGGGAAATTAAGGAAACAATCCCATTTACAACTGCATCAAAAAAATAAAATACCTAGGAATAAGTTTAACCAAGGAGGTAAAAGACCTGTACTCAGGACACTATCAGGCACTGAAGAAATAAATCAAAGAAGATATAAATAAGTGGAAGCAAATACCATGTTCATGAATAGGAAGAATTAACATCATTAAAATATCCATAGTACCCAAAGCAATCCATAGATTCAACAGAATTCCTGTGAAAATACCAATGGTGTATTTCACAGAACTAGAATAAATATTCCAAAAATTTATATGGAACCACAACAAACTCCAAATAGCCTCAGCAATCTTGGGAAAGAAGAATAAAGTTGGGAGTATCATGCTACCTGATATCAAACTATATTATAAAGCTATAACAATTAAAACCATATGGTCCTGGCACATGAAAACAGATGTATAGATCAATGGAACAGAATAGAGATCTCAGAAATAAACCCATGTCTAATGGTCAATTAATATTTCATAAAGGAGGCAAGAACATACAATGGGGTAAAGACAATTTATTTAATAAATGGTGCAAAAATTTGGAAAGATATGTGCAAAAAAATGAAACTAGACCACCTCATTATACCTTATGCAAGAATTAAATAAAAATGGATTGAAAACTTAAATGTAAGATTCGAAACCATAAAAATCTTAGAAGAAAACATAAACAGTTAAATCTCGGACATTCCTCATGGCAATATTTTTTTCTGATATATCTCTTCAGGCAAAAGAAAAATAAACAAATGGGATTACATTAAACTAAAATGTTTTTGCACAGCAAAGGAAGCCATCAAAACAACCTAGAGACAGCTTACTAAATGGGAAATTTCTGGATTGCTCTTCTTACTGATCCAGGAAGCTTAAAAGAAAATTCCTTTGATGCAAATGGTTGGATATCTATCTATCTATCTATCTATCTATCTATCTATCTATCTATCTATCTATCCATCTATCATCTATCTATCATCTACCTACCTTCTTGTTGCTTGGCCTCCACTTGATGTTCAGATTTCAACTGTTGATATTCTTACTATATTTTTGATTCTAGGTGCCTAGGTTGCCTCAGTGATTTCCACCTGTCCTACCTATTCTAAATTTGAGACCTACCTGCATCTTTTAGTCTTGCCTCAATTCTCCATTTCCTTATTTTTTACCCACTGCATCAAAAGCCCATTGATATGTATGCATTGGCCATCCAGATTTTAAAATGGAAATCTGTGTAGTGCTGTGATATATTTGAGTGTGGCATTTGAACCTTTTTTTAAATCTACTAGCCTAAGTTGCTATGAAGTGGAGAGTGAGTAACATTTCAATTTCTATATTGATTTAATTAGTATTTATTGAACCTTATATTATGGAAAACATCATGCTAGGTGTTATCATGGCCATAGAAATGAATTGGCCTTCAAAGAACATGTCCTAACAGCAAAAATAAGGTCTATCATTCTAATGCAAAATGCTGATAGAGCTAATGGAAACTCATAAGGATAATGAAGATTTGTTGATCCTATTTATTTCAGATTTTAATTTGATGTCTATGTCACCCTTTATAGAATGCATTCACATCTTTCATCTATATTCTTTTTTAGTCTTCATTGCTTTTGTCTGTAGATTAAGACAGTGAAGCTCAGTCATGGGAGACAGTTCAAAGACAAATGCAGTGTTTTGAGTTCAGCATTCATGAGGCTTTATTAAGAAGCTTTATGTCCCAGCTGGGTGGCTCAGTTGGTTGGAGCATCATTCTGTACACCAAAAAGGCTCGTGGGTTTGCTTCTCAGTCAGGCCACATGCCTTAGTTGCGGGTTTGATCCCCGGTTGGAGTGTGTATGGGAGGCAACTGATCAGTTTCTCTCTGTCTCTCTCCCTTCCTCTCTCTCTGAAAATCAATAAAAACTTATCCTCGGGTAAGGATTAAAAAAAGAAAAAGAAGCCTTACATTCTTATTTTTTTGTTTTAACAAGAATTTCAGGTTTTAAAACTTTACCCAAGGCTGATATACGACCCTGCAAATGTGTGATGTAAAGAATTTAGGAATCAATTTCAATCATTTTATTTTCCTTTAAAATAATCCTCAAAGTAAATATTTTTTCTCTCCCATAAAGGATATGAATTAACTAACTCTCTTTCCATGGATATAATTTTGAATTATGTTGATTAGAGGATAAATCAGCAGAACTGCATCTGAGTATATGAATGTTTAAATAATTATCGTTAATTTAAGTGTCCTTAAGAGAGCTTTAGCTGCTCGAGTGAGCATTTGCTTAATTTAAATTGAATTAAAAATAATCTTTGGGACAAACAGTTTCTAAAGTGCAACTTGAGTTCCATGGAAATAGAAAAAATGACATGTTGTGTTGCAAAGATCTGATATTGCAAGGATGGAATTTTGAGCCACGCTGATGCAGATATTTTTGAATATTGGGTTGGTACAAAATTACAATGTCAAATGGTGCTCCAGAGAGGCAGGAAAGTTTCTGCCAAAGTTTCTTTCCTGAGGCTACAGAGCTCTGAAAAGGTTCATTTCTTGCTTCAAATTTAGGAACATCTTGGAAATTCCCTGAGGGATAATTTTATGTAGAGTATATTAATATGTCGCAGTCTTTGTTCACCTTCCAGGCGGCTGAGCAGAACACATAGGGAAGGAGATTATATAAAGGCCTGATAAGTAACCTCAAATAGGTGCCAAAGCAACCTTTTTGTTTTAGAGACAAATTTTGGGAGACTTTCATAAGTATATTATCATCTATGGTATATTCCCTCATGAGAATTGCCTGGGCATGATTTGATTCTTAAAATAATTCCGTCTGGCTTGCCACCCTGATTTTAATAAGGAAACACTGCTAGAAGTGAGAGAAGAAAATGGCGAGAGGGACAGCCCTGGGAAAGAGCTCAGGGGAAAGAACACGACTGTCACAAATGTGCACAGAATCTTTGTACTGGCTCTCTGTCTTTATTATACCTTGAATACTGGTGTCAGACAGAGCACAAGACTGTCCTGGCTTTGATGACCACGCAGGTGGTGAGGCAGCCAAGGCAAAACAAGCAACTGAAAAATCCAGCTGAGGACCTTAAGAAAAGGCCCTAAGCAGTTTGCAAAAATTTAGGAGGCTTAATCTTATGGGAGGCAAAGGATTGGGAAGGAGGCTCAAGATCTAAATTCCAGGGGTTAGGCAACCCATACGGAGGAGGTAACATGGCTGGCCTGGGACTGCTGTGTCTAGAAAAATCTGCTTGCAAGGTTAGTCCTTGTCTGGTTTCTGGGTCTCAGGTTTTGAGACTGTTTCCACCATCTCATAACAGATAAGGGTGGTTTACTGTCTCTAAAATGTTTATGCAAGCGTTATGGCTTATGCTTTTGCACCTGCTTTCATTCTGAGAGTCTGAAATGCTGGTATGTGGTAGGCAGAGGTGCCCTCATGACCAGCCCCCAATAAAAACCTTGAGCATGGAGTCTCTAGTGAGATTCCCTGGTAGACAACATTTCACCCATGTCGCACCGTTTGGGGGTGCAGGAATTGTCATCTTATCTGACTATGCAGGGAGAAGATTCTTGGAAGCCTGTGCCTGGTTTCCTCCACAATTTGCCCCATGCACCTTTTTCCTTTCCTGGTTTTGCTTTGTGTCCTTTCACTGTAACAAATCATAGCTATAAGTCCTAGCTGGAATTCAGTGAATTCTAGCAAATCACCAAAAGTGGGGGTGGACTTGGGGACCTCCATTACAGAACCTTAACTGAAATAGATGAAATGAGAGTTATAATGTGGAGTACCGTACATTCTGGAACTTCAACCAGGGATGAATTTGGACTAGCTCTCTACTAGTATTTAATCTCTTGACAACCTTTCCCCAAAATTTGTATGAATTGAGGTCCTTCTAATGTAAGAACATTATTTTTAATGTTAAAAATTAGATTAAGGCAGGTAGGGCCCATGTATTCTTCTTCCACCCCCAACATGTTCTGAATCTGGTGAATTTAATGTGCTAAAGGAGTAAAGGAGCCTGTTAATGGAAAATCCCTAACTGGACATTTTGGTGGAAAACTTCTTGTTCTAGCAGTGCAGGCACAGGTAAGAGGAGAAGGCCCCACTGCTAGCATGACAAGAATTTTAAGTCTTGACATTAAGCAGTTATAGTTAATATAATACATTTACCCTAATTGTAATTAAAGTTTACAAAGTTTCACGGTTCTATTTTGCTGAATGTTATTTTTATGTTAAAGAAGGTGATTTCATTGAGAGCTGACTCTGTTAGAAGCCAAAGAAAAATGACCTTACATCCAATGGAAAGTGCTAAGTGAGATGGTAAATACCTGCAATTTAATGTTTTCACATAGTTTGGCTTCTACAGTGTCTAACAGAGAAAAGGCCTCTATTTAGAGAAATAAGCCCCCTTACTTAAAAAATTACAAGAAACAAGTTTTAGTCTTTAAGAGACTATAATCCTTGACTTGTCATTCCCTAAGGTAAAGTAGGAAAATCTCCCCTTGAAACTGATAATGTGCAGTTCAGTTTTATGGCTCTTTTTGGTGTTTTGTCACTTAGAAAGCATGAAGACGCCACTACTCTGCAACAGTTAGAATTCTAGAAAGATGAGCATAGAAGTTACTGATCACTTACATGAACAAAGACAACTGTATTGATACTCTGCCTTGTTACCTGTTATGGGATCTGGATTTGGGGAGAGAGCCTTGGAATCATGTGGTCCTGGTTATGCCTCATTCTTGCCATTAACTGCTAGTTGGCGTTTTGACATACTGGTAAAGTAAAAGGCATGTTACTCAAAAAGTAAGTGTATTTGGAATTTTCATATAATTAACTTGGATATTTTAATGTGAGTTATTTGGGAGAGAGGTGAGGGTGTGAATTTCATGCTGTATAAAAAATGTCTTTGAATGAGGGCAATTTAACATCAAATAAGATAATCATATAACTTATTCAACTAGGTACTTTTGAGAATGGAAGTGATACTATTATAATTAGCTATTTATTAATGATAGAAAAGAAGCAAAGGGAAGGCCAGACATTATAGACATGTCATTTGGACAGCTTCACCAGGAAGCTGCAACTTTGCACTCCCCAGGGAACCACCTAATCCCTCCAAAACCCTGGGGGAAGGATCCAACAGAGGGAAGATAGCCGCATGCCCAGTCAAGTTGGGCTGACATAGGGAAGATACTTACCTGTCAGTCACACCTGGGAACAAAGATCATTGGCCAGAATGGGTGTGGCCTTTGCAAGCACCAAAAATTTTGAAATACATAATTCTCTAAACAAAGGAATTCTCTCTCTGGTTGCTTGTGTGGCTTTTGGCTCTTGGCTTGCTTGTGTTCACTTGAATGGCTCATGGCCATGCGGAACCCCACATGCAATGGACTGATGGACTGCAACAGGAAAGACAAGCTAAGCTAGCCTGATGCTGAATTGGACTCGGCTCCAACATGAAAAGGAAATTCTAGGCACTGGCTCCGATTTTACCTCTACTGAAGCCACAGCTATACTTCTATGACAGGGCAAAGGGAAATGGGACTTTGGAAATTCAGGGATTTAGTTCCTCACAAATAAAAATCACTTGTTCTCCTGTGCGAGTTTCAGAAAATTCTTTTTCTTGAGATATTGCAAGAAATCCACCCCCGCAAATGAGGGAGACGAGGCCCTCTCTCCTCCATTAACAAAAGGGAACAACTAATATTACATTGGTACAACATGTATGAACTGGGACTGTTCCTGGGAGAACTGAGATATGTGGTCATTCCAGTTTTGAATACTTATTTTCTATTCTTTTTCCTTTCATTAATATTATGGAAATTTTTGAAATTGTGAAGTGTTTTAGAGGTTGTGAGAGAAATACTCAGAAAAACCTGTGTTTGTTGATGTTAAAACATGGTCTCAAAATTCTTTGACACTTTTCCCATTGAGAGATGGGATCCATGATAATACCCCTTGAATCTGGGTGAGCTTGTCACTGCTTTACCAATAGAGTGTGAAGGCAGTGACACTGATTTCCAAGGCTGGGTCAATAGATGATGCATCTGGTTTCTTGGGACACTCCTGTTTGGAGCCCCAAACTGGCACCTTAGGGTGACCATGCTAGAAGGAAGCAAAGCCATATGGAGAGGCCACATGTAGGTGTCTGGTCAATAGTCCTAGTCTTTAAGTCATCCACCCCTAGATGAATGTGAGTAAGTGAGACTTCAGATGACTCCAGTTTGCAGCCTTTATGTCTTCCCAGCTGAGGCAATTGTCATTGTGAAACAGAGACAAGCCATTCTTTTTTGTTGTTAATCCTCACCCAAGGATATTTTTCCATTGATTTTTTTTTTAGAGGGTAGAAGGGAGGGAAGGAGGGATGAGAGCACACGCGCATGCACGAGAGAGAGAGAGAGAGAGAGAGAGAGAGAGAGAGAGAGAGAGGGAGAGAGAGAGGAATATCGATGTGGGAGAGACACGTCAATCGATTGCCTCCCGCATGACCCGAACCAGGGCCAGGGATCAAACTGGCAACCCAGATACGTGCCCTTGACCAGAATAGAACCTGAGACCCTTCAGTCCACAGACTGATGCTCTAACCTTTGAGCCAAACCAGCCAGGGCAAGATGAGCCATTCTTGTTTTACCTTTCATAAACTTCTGACCCATCATAGATATGAGCATAATAAAATGGTTGTTTTAAACCACTAAATTTTAGAATAATTTGTTATACAGTAATAGTAATGGGAATACTGTGTTTTCTATTTTTGCATTAATCTGTTTTAGGTATTCCAGGACTTTCCCTGATGCCATACCCTTGGCTCTAAACAAAGATATCTCACTGTTCTATAAATACATGGTTGTTCCTCTCTAGGTGGGTCCCTATGTCTTGAATCACTCTATCTGTATAGTAGCTATCACAGGCACACCTGTTTTCTTAAAAATTACTTTTTGGACTCTAATACTCATTGACTTTCCTGTACTCTAAATGATAACATATATACTGCAATATCAATCTTAGGGCTTCACTACATACTGTTTGGATTTCTCACTGTTATTTTGTAGGTGTTTTTTCTCCTCAGGCAAGTGGTAATATAAAGCTCCTTGAGGGCAAGGGGCATACTAAGTATTTTATCTTGTATAGCAGAGTACAGTAATGAATAAAGGGGAGAAAATATTCTCCTGTTACTGCTTGGGACTATATTTACATTTTTAATATTTCCCATTAATCTTAAAATGGAGCCCTGATTGCTTTGAAACCATTATCAAGGATCATTCTGAATTGTAAAGAAAAAGCAGGAATGGCTATTTTAGATGTGCTGTTTGATGAGTTAATGAGATGCTGGGAAACAAAAGCACATAATGAATGGCTTTATTTGTGGGATAAACAGGGCTCCCAAAATGTGCCAATACAAAATCCGTTATGATTAGGTGGATTTAGATTTTTTTAAAGCTCTGATTATGTTTTACAGGCCAATAAAGCTTCTTGGGGGCAAAGTAAAGTCTAAAATCTTTCCTATAAATTATTTGATGCTTCTATTTCCCTAAATTGATGATTGTGTCCCAAAAAGGAAAGCTTTAGGGGAGGTTTCTTAGCAATGGGTAAAATCATTCTCAAAGAATTAGAAAGATGTTGAGGAGATGCTGAGGAACCTTTTATGGTTAATTGCGTAGGAAGGTTTTCAGGTTTCAGGGCTATGAAGTAGGGCGATCCTGATATAATGTGATGCCTCCATAGTGTCTTGTGGGATGACAGTGATACTATTTTAGCCCCTCTTGCTGGGTCTCTTTTATTTTTTAAATTTTTTTTCTTTATTGATTTTTAGAGAGGGAGGAAGGGAGTGGGAGAGAGAGACAGAAACATCGGTGAGAGAGAACATCGACTGGCCGCCTCTTGCATGCCCCCCACTGGGGATCGGGCCAACAACGTGGGCATGTGTCCTGACCAGGAATCAAACCAGTGACCTCGTGGTGCATGGGTCAATGCTCAACCACTGAACCACACCAACTGGACTGGTGGGCCTTATTTAATGCTGAAATCTGCAGTAGAAGAGTGTGGGAAAAGTTTCTGAGTTCTTCATTTCTCTCCTGGGAGTGGTATAAATTGCAAGGGAAGTTTGGTACTAGACTAGATAACTGAATATGGAAGAAACAGACAGTAAAGACACGTAGGAAGACCATTTGGATACATCCTGTCTACATCTGGGCACATCACTAAGGGAGGGTTTGGCAAGCATGATGTCTAGTCAAAAGAAGAGTTTGAAAGATTTCCAAGATCATCTTAAAAGAGGAAAATTCTGCTTTTGGGATGTTTTGAAAACTGCTTAGGTCTCTTTTTCTTTCTTCAAGAATGATAAAGAGTAACTGGATATTCGAATGACAGTTAGATTGACCATCCTTGAGTGATCTGATTGAATCATCTAATTTCCTTCATGGTTTCTTCTTATCTTCCTGGTAATGGATGGCCAAACAGAGTTGTCAGAATGTCCACAGAAGGAGGACTTGGTGGTATCAGCAGCAGTGATGCCCAGCAAAGCCCACAGTCCTTCTGGCCTTGCATTATGGAAGAAATCCCGAATTTAACATGAAGGATTTCCGAGTACAGGAACTCCCACTGGCCCGTATTAAGAAGATTATGAAACTGAACGAAGATGTGAAGATTAGCGGTGCAGAAGCCCTTGTGCTCTTTACCAAGGCAGCCCAGATTTTTATCACAGAGTTGACTCTTCGTGCCTGGATCCACACGGAGGATAACGAGCCCCAGACTCTACAGAGCAATGATATCGCAGTGACAATTACTAAATTTGATCAGTTTGACTTTCTCATTGATATTGTTCCAAGAGATAAAGTGAAACTTCCAAAGCGTTAGGAGGAGGTGTGCAAGCCTGTGACTCCTGCCTAGTCCGTCCAGCACTACTTCATGCTGGCTCAGCAGCCAACTACCATCCAAGTCCATGGGCAGCAGCAAGGCCAGCAGATCACTAGTTCCACAGTCACCATCCAGCATGGGCAGATCATCATTGTCCAGCCTCAGCAGGGCCAGACCACACCAGTGACCATGCAGGCTGAAGAAGGTCAGCAGGTGCAGATTGTCCAAGCCCGGAAGCAGGGTCTAGCCCAGCAGGCTCAGAGCGGCACTGGATAGAGGTGTAGGTGATGCAGCGGATCATCATGAACACAGGAGAGATCCAGCAGGTCCAGGTGCACCTGAACATGGCCAGCTGCAGTACATCTGCTTAGCCCAGCCTGTATCAGGCACCCAAGCTGTGCAGGGACAATCCAGACACTTGCCACCAATGCTCAACAGATCACATAGACAGAGGCCCAGCAAGGACAATAGCGGTTCAGCCAGTTCACAGATGGACAGCAGCTCTACCAGATCCAGCAGGTCACCATGCTTGCTGGCCAGGACCTCACCCAGCCCATGTTCATCCAGTCAGCCAACCAGCCCTCGGACTGACAGGGCCCCCAGGTGACAGGAGACTGAGGACGTGAGCTGGCAAGGCCAAGGACACCCAACTCAATTTTTGCCATGCAGCCCCCAGCAATGGGCACAGCGTCTCCTGCAGGCTAGGACACTGGTGGCCACCCTCATGCCTGGGGAGGGGGGTGGGAGCGGAGAGTCTCTAACAGAAAGATGCAATACTTTCTATTTCATTTTTTCTCCAAGAAAGCAATATTTCAATAAATTGAGCTATATGTCCAATGCTCTGAAATGTAAATATTAAATAACGTATTTATGGCAAAAAAAAAAGAAGTAAAATTTTCAAAGAAACAAAGAGTAAAGACCTCGGTGCAAAAAACTACTTATCTAAGAGTGTTCTATTACTTAGTTGCTTTAAGAAATAGTACAAATCCCAGATTAAATTCTAGGTTGCTGTAGCATTTTGGTCAAAACAACCCTTCTATTTCTGCTTCTTGGGATTTATTCTGTCTCAGAAATTATCTTATATCCGGTCTTCAGATCAACATATTGTTTTTGATCCTATAAAAATTTTCACATTCAGACCATTTTGAGGACATGATACAAAATTAGAGAATTTATAGTAATTAATCACTTTTCTTTTTAGTACTTTTGACTTCAGTAATCCCGTGCCTTCTAATTAATTTCAGTTTTGAGCATGAGGAGCTGTGATTGTCCCAGAAAGTTTCTTCTCATCATTCCTACTGCCCAGGGAGATTTTTCAGAATCTATATGCCACAGTCTTGTTGCAGTAAGTTCAGGAACTAGTGTCTCAAAGAATGGGCAAGTGTCTTGAACATCTCTATATTCCAAACATTTAATGCTGTGCTTGGTGTACCTTAGGAGGCATACAAATAAAGATTTACCAGATGAATAAAACTTTAAAAAAAGTTCCCACCTTAAAAAGAGAAATTGCCCTTAACATTTTGTTTGATTTTATCTTAGGACAAAATTTAAATCTTAATGTTAAATATTTTCATAAAAAATAACAAAGTTAAGCCTGGCCGGTGTGGCTCAGTGGTTGAGCATCGACCCATGCACCAAGAGGTCGCTGGTTCGATTTCTGGGCAGGGCACATGCCCAGGTTGTAGGCCAAATCCCCAGTGAGGGGCATGCAGGAGGCGGCCAATCAGTGTTCTCTCCCATCGATGTTTCTATCTCTGTCTTCCTCTCCCTTCCTCTCTCTCTAAAATAAATAAAGAAAAAAAATGACAAAGTTAATATGTTTCTGTTTTTCTTTAAAAAGGAGTTATTTGTTAGCTTTGGTTTGCTCCAAGGGAATTAATCATTGGGCATTTCAGGGACCAATATTTGAGGGTGATAGATCAAAGAACATATAAAGAATGCTAGCCTTAATTATATACAGTCTAGGTCACTTTCTCATGTTGAAGTAGAGACAACAAATTTTGTAGAATTATTATAGACTGAGATCTAAAAAGGATACCTGAATCACATATGGAACACAGTAACTCTAGGACTTAGATTTGCTTGGAAACATAGGAAGAATAGAATCAGCTACAAAATAGTTGTAAGTCTGGCATCATACGAGGAACAATGGGAATGTGGAAAGAAAAAGAAGGATGAGATAGCCTTCATCTGGAGAAAAGAAGCAATTACTTTTGGAAGATAGATTAAGACATTTGCTATCTGGGTACCTAGATTTGAAAGGGTAAAGAAAACACATGCACTCTTAGCCCCTTATAAAGAGAGGGTTATTTTAGTTGTTCCTAGTGACTGAGATCTAAGACAAATGATAAGAGGTGAGATCTCAGAAACAAAGTTCAACAGACTGACCCAGAGTTTGTCCAGGACCATGAAACAATGGAGAATGAATGCCTCTGAAAGTTGCAGATAGGAAGTCAATATGAAGAGCTTTCGGGGAGTCTCCCCTGGATGACTGGAAAGACTGCACTAGTAATTAGAGAAAATTTGAACAGGCTTGATGTAACTAAGCTGGAAATTTCACTACTGATCATCTTGGATGTTATTAGAAGAGTTTCAGGGTATCCACAGTTATTGTAGGTAGGGAAACCCACACTTGGTAAGTCTCTTGGGGAAACAGGGCCAGAAAGTTATAAGAATTTGACTCTATGAGAATGTGCATTGCTTATGAGGCACATTAAAAATGAGCCAAACAGGACCAATACAGACAAATAAAAACCCTGGATTACAGGTTGGAAGGATAGAAGGCTATTTCCCGTGTGGAATAACCCTTATTCCTACCCAGAGAGTTGAAGGAAGGCAGACTTTATTTGAAGAATAGATGTTTGTAGCAGACCTTGGACTTAATGCCTTCATATCTCTCACCATAGAGGACTCTTTAAGACAGAACTTAGAGTTACAGAAATAAATTTGAGGATGGGGAAGGAAAAAAAAATTGAACCAGTAAAGAACATGATTGTTATTACTTCTTGTGGTAGAAAGGTAGCAGAAACACCTAAGATTCATGTTGAAATAACCAAAACTCACTTGGTCCCACTTAAAGGAATAGGAAGCCTATAGTGAATGGCTGGAGCTGTGTTCAACTGATATGAAAGAAGAAAGAAGAGTTTCTCCTGCTAGTGAATTGGTACAGTTTATAGCAGGTTGAGAAATTTAAAAACTGAAGTAATGAAAAACTTTGAGGACAAATATATGCCAGACGACAGATACAGTGTTATGAGGTCACAAGATTCTAAAACATGAATCTCTGAAGTGGTTGTTTAGTGGAGACGAACATGGGGACCAAGAATAAAGTTCTGCTTTGGGTGAAGATTAATATACTCAAGGAATTCTAGACCAAGAAGTAATAACACCTTTGCCTTTGATACAGAAATCTTTCTGGGGATGCAAGATACAGAGAAGAACAAGTGCTTAGGAAATGCATGAAATTTGCTTGGAGGAAATGAAACCATGTCCTGTTCTTAAGAGAGAGTGGAGGCCACTGGTATGCCAGGAAATTTACAATTTATAAATTAAGCTGTTCATATATAGAGCAGACACTAAAGGATAAAAGGGACCCTTAGGGTAAGGTTAAGAGGTGAATCCTAGAAGTGCTACCATTGTAAATTTTTAGATTTTATTCCCCCAGAGAGGCGGGAAGACAGTAAGCAGGTATCTCTTCTTTAGATGTAGACAACCAGTACAACAATTACTCTCCTGAGAGACTTCTAATAGTTGAGTTTACTTTTACATGTCATGGGCACTAGACACTGGCATTTATTTCATATCCTGGCAAATATGAAATAAAAATAATATTTTTTTATTTGTGCTCTGTTTTTAATTTCTATGCTATAGTAACTACTTTCCAATGACACAAGGTGTCTGCTATCTTTATGGGCAAAACAATATGGGTCTTAGTGTAATATTTGCTTGGTTCTGAGAGTATCATTGCTTGGTATGGGGTGTCCAGTAAGATATTGATTTTTCTCTAGGTGGGGCTTACATTATGGTAAAAAGCAAGGAAATGTTAGACTATTGAAACTTATTTCTTGGAGGTTAGGGAAAATTAAAAATAGAAGATATTCATAGGAAAGATAAGTACAATCTTTTGACCTGGGATTATAAAAGCAAATCGTTACTTAGGAGGGAAATGGGGTCCTACCATCATTTAGGCCGTAGACGTCTTGTAATAGTAAGGATTCTTCTTGCAATCATCTATCTTGCATTATGACTTTCTATCTCTTTTCAGAAACATGAGCCTTAATATTACCCATCTAAACAAGCAAGCAAACAAACAAACACACAAATCCTTTGAATTCTTGTTCTTCTCAAGTACTGTCTCCTTTTCATAATACATTTGTTAGAATTGCACAACTGTTCCTACACCCCCACCTTTCTATTGAAGTAGCTATTGTGGTCTCAAATGATTTCCACTTTGACATGTTTTTTTTTTTTTTTTATCCTCACCCGAGGACATTTTTCCTTTTTTTTTTTTTTGTTCAGATAGAGTGGGAGGGAAAGAGAGGAAGAGAGAGAGAGAAACATCGACATGAAAGGGACACATCGAGTGGCTGCCTCCCGCACGACCCAGCAAGGGCCGGGGACAAACTGCAACCAAGGTACGTGCCCTTAGCGGGAACCGAATCCGGGTCTCTCTGGACCACAGGCCCGACACTCTAACCGCTGAGCCAAACTGGCCAGGGCTGAATGCAGAAATCTTTGTCTTCATTTAAAGTGAAAGTCCCAGCAGCATTTGACATACTTTCCTAAAAAATTTCTCTTTGCTTTCTCAATACCTCATTCTCCAAGGTTTCCTTCTACCTCATTGGTTTCTACTCTTTATATTCTTTACTGGCTTCTTCTTTTCTTCCTGGTCTCTACATTTAAAGTGTAAGGGTTAGATCCTGGACCCTCGGCTTTAAATGCCATCTGTAGTGCTGCCTACATATGTATCTTTGGCCTCAACTTTTTCACTGAGGTCCACACTCAATTCTCCTTGACACTTAAACCTACATGTCTAACTGTTATCTCAAAATTATCATGTCCAGGACATAACTCTTGATTCCTTATTCTCTCTCTTTTTTAATTGTTGAAAGTATTACAGATGTCCCCTCTTTTCTCCATTGATTCCTTATTCTTGGAAATAGACATTAAATCTATTCTCTGTTCTTCTCCATTTAAATTAAAATTTTCAGCTTGGCCGGTGCAGCTCAGTGGTTGAGTGTCGACCCATGCACCAAGAGGTTGTCGGTCAGGGCACATGCCCAGGTTGTGGGCCAAATCCCCAGTGGGGGGCATGCAGGAGACAGCCAGTTGATGTTCTCTCTCATCGATGTCTCTAAAATCAATAAAGTAAATAAATAAATAATAAAAATATATACTCTTCATTTATTTGATTAAGTAAAAAAATTTGAGAGTTATTTCCCATTCATCAGCAAGTCATATTGGCTGTTCTTCAAAATATTTCCAGAATTTCATCATTTAAAAATTATTCCTGTGTTACAAATTTGTTCAACCCAAGCTCATGCTTTCTCATGTGCCAAGACCATAATAGCCTCCTGTTTTCTCATTTCTATTTTTGTCCCGCTATTCTCCATTTTCCACAGAGTAGCCAGATTGGTCTTCTGAGAATCAGATCATATAATATCTGTTACAGTTTTTTTTTTTAATCTCTAGCATTCTAGCATTTTTTTTGTGTTCTTTCTTTCTTTCTTTTTTTTTATCCTCACCTGACGAGGACATTTTTGCATTTATCTTCAGATAGAGTGGGAGGGACAGAGGGAGGAAGAGAGAGAGAGAAACATTGATGTGAGAGAGACACATCGACTGGCTGCTGCCCACACGACGCCAACCGGGGCCAGGACGAACTGCAACCGAGGTACATGCCCTTAGCGGGAACCGAACCTGGGTCTCTCTGGTCCGCGGGCCAACGCTCTAACCGCTGAGCCAAACTGGCCAGGGTTCTTTTGCTTTTTTTCTTAAGATTTCCATCTCTCTGCTTATATTGCTCATCTGTTCTTGCATGCTCTTTACTTTATTCATTAGATCCATTAACATATTATCATAGTTGTTTTATATTCCAAGTCTGATAATTCCAACATCCTTGCCATGTTTTTGTTCTGATGCTTGATCTGTCTTTTCAAATTGTATTTTCTTTTTGCTTTTTGGTATGCCTTGTAATTTTTTTCTTGATAGCTAGACATGATGTATTGGGTAAAAAGAACTGCTGTAAAGTGGCTTTTAATAATATACTGATGAGGTACTGGGACAGGCGAAGCGTTGTTTAGTCCTGTAATTAAATCTTAACCTTTTAGTGAGCCTAGACTTCTGGACTGTGAACTTCACAAGTGTTTCTAAGTTGTTGTTTTTTTCTCTCTCTCTCCTTAGGTGGGATGGAATGGCTAGAGTGGGCTGGAGTTGGGTATTTTTCTCCCCCAGGTCAGTTAGGCTCCCATAAAACCGTAACAGAGTAGGCTTTGGTAAACTAATTTCCTTGAGGCCTTTTTAAGAATAGGATGCTATGGTGTGTTTCAGAATGGTTCCTTTTCCCCTCCTCTTGCTGGAGCCAGGGGGGATTTTTCTCTGATATTCACTGTGGGAATCTGGTGGAGCTCCTGGAGGTAAATCTCACAATTTTGTCCCCCCCCCCTCCACGCCCTCTCCCCAACACTCCATTATGACTGAGTCTCCCTGGAGTTTTTAACTCTTAGACTTTTCTACATTCAGCTTCCAGCAACTCAGCAATTATAGTTGAGGTTTTCCTACCCAGGCACTGGTTTCCCCAGGAGGTTTCCTGTTTGGAAGCTGAGACTCCTTGTCTGTCTGTCTTTCCGATCTTAAGGACAGTGGTTTGCCCTTTGTCTTCCCCTCTCTTATGGATCAAGAAGAGATGTTGATTTTCTAGTATGTTCAGCGTTTTACTTGTCAGGACAGAGTGATGACTCCCAATCTCCTTACATGAGCAACTGGAAACCAGAGCCCCCTGTGTAGAGTCACCCTACTTAAAACCATCTCAAGGCTGTCCATTGCAATAGAATAAAATATATCCTTTTTACCTTGGCCCATAAGATCAGTATGTTCTTGTCTACATTTCTGTCCTTTCCTCTTACAGTTCTCTCTCGGGTCCACTACTTTCCTTCTATTTTGGGCCCTATGAAAAGGAGAAGCCAAGATGAGATTAGACATTATTGGAGGAATCTCCTGTGAAGAAATATGGGAGGGAGCCAGAGAATATGGAAAGTCTTTAGATCAATATGTACATTTGACTGCTGCGCAGGAGAGAGGAAAGAAAGGAGGGCTGGGTAGGGAGAGTCTCAGATTGCAGCATAGCTCTTAGAAAGTTTTGGCCAGGTTTATGGGGAGTCATCAAGCCAAAGTTACATGTCAGAGGAATGCTACATCTCATAGGAGTGGATCACTATCCTTGCATTATATCTCTGGTGTGCTCAGTCATTGGCTGGGAGCAGCGCTTAGGAAGTGTGGCCTAGGTATAAATGTGTGGTGGGTTGAGAGCCCAGAATCTAGGGACGTTAGTAAGTTATGCTTTTCAGAGCAGGAGATCTGTGTGGCACATTTTCATGGGTGCCAGAAAGGCTGATGATTATTTTTGAAGGGTATACCTTTAAATAGTGTTAATATGCATGACTATGTAATTTTTTTCCCAACAAATTTCAACTGGCTGAGTATAAACATGGAGACATGTAATTGGAATGATTAATTCAGGGTTGGAGTGTTTTTCAGAAAGTAAATTGAATAAGAGGTAAGGTATAGGGAAAAAAAACATAGTAGTCCAAAATAGTACCTTCATGTCGTCTCAAAGGATAAGAGATCTCTCTTTCTTACAGCTGCATAGTATTCCATTGTGTATATGTACCACAGCTTTTTTATCCATTTGTCTACTGATGGACACTTGGGCTGTTTCCAGATCTTAGCTATTGTAAATAGTGCTGCCATGGAGGGACCTCGAGAGTATGATGCTAAGCAAAATAAGCCAATCAGAGAAAGACAAATACCACATGATCTCACTTATTTGTGGAACATAATGAACATAATAAGCTGATGAACAAAATAGACCCAGAGACATAGAAAGGAGTAAGGTTCAGACTAACAAACCTCAGAGGAGGGGGGTGGGGAGGATGGATGAGATAAACCAAAGAACTTATATGCATGTATGTGTAACCAATGGATACAGACAACAATGCTGGGGGGGGGGGTCGGGAGGAGGGTGTCTAGGGGGGAAACATCTGTAGCAAAAATAAATTAATAAAAATTGCAATAAATAAATAAATAAATAAATAAAAATAATACCTTATTTGAATCACATGAAATCACCAATATTTTTACACTTTTGACCAAATAAGAGGCAATTTCATATGGTTCAACCTTATAGATATTACAGACCATCACACCTGGTAAGTCTTAATGTTGTTTTGTAAAACTCTTATTTCATTCTGGCATCAAAAAGCAAAAAACAAAGCACTGCTTTGTGGTTGAAATGGTTTGCAAGTCCTTGTATTAGACCATCCACACTCTCTTGCAGAGTCATGCCACTCTGACCCAGGACACACACGTAGCCTAGGGCCACAATATAAGGCTAGACAGCAATCCAGGCTTTGAACTCATTAGCTTCATGCTTTTACGTTAATTCAGCATGGGATTTATTACACATTTTATCTCCTTTCCCTCGTTTTCGTCTCCTTTTTCCTGTTCTTCTTTCTCTTCTCCTCCTCTTATCTCCCTCCTCCTTCTCCTTCTGTCCTTTGGGGTTTTACTTGTGGACTTAGTTTTAAATAAAATGATTACCACCTGTCAGGGAACAATCACTCTCTTTTCCTGATTAGTGAAATCGATAGATACAACATCACTTTGTTGTTTCAGTTTTAGTTGCTCTCATTTATTTGTGTTGCTTCTTCTGCTTGGGGACTGGGAAATATTACTCAGTTCATGGTTTATACAACTGGTTTAGGATGTTTGGGGAAAATGGGATGTCACTATATCAGGTGTTTGATAATGCTTTCACTTTTACTTTGAGAAGGTAGAAAGTGTTTTCATTGGCAGACGAGGAAACTGAGGTTCACAAAGATATCACGAATCTGCTTCACCTTTTGCAAAGTTGAGAAATGTAGCAATCTTTTTTATTAAACAGATTCCCCAGTACTCAACATGGTGAAAAGTATTAAGTTGAATATGCATTTGACTAATCCTGGAAAGGCTGTTATAGATGGTTTCTATAGAGACAGATACCATGATCTATCCAACTCTTCTTAGTCTTCTAATCTTCTTACCCTGATTTTATACTTAAATATCCTCTTCACTTCAAAAAGATACTGTCCCAGTGAACTACATAACAATTTGAGGGTTTTATTTATTTATTGGCAGAGTAGCAGAGACTATTAATGACAGGCTGTACATATCTTCATCGGAAGCTCTTTACCCTGTGAAATAGAATGCTTAAGAAGATGATTTTAAAACACTGCTTTCTACAGGCGATGTGCCTTTAGATCTCTTTAACAGCCTAGCACGAACTGCTGTCACTGGGCATTAAGGCAGATGCAGTTTTGCTACTCTGCCACCATAATTGCTGACCTTAGCTTGGCACTCTGCTGTGAATTAGAATTTCTGTTAAGAGAGAATATTAATGAAACAAAGTTAAATTCCTCAGCAGTTTGCAACTGGAATTAAAGACAGTCCCTATCTGATTTTTTAAAAGAGAATGGCTTTGAATCTATAAACATTGCCATTATGACTTCAAAATAATAAAAAAAGATGCACAAAAATAATTATACTTAGAAGCCTTTCTATTTGAGGAGGTTGAGATAGGCATTTTGTTCACTTTATCAAATTCCTGGAAGAATTAAAACATTTATTCTGAAGACTGATCTAAATGAATATAAAGGATATGAAGTAAAGGATATACATAAGACAGCTGAAGAATTAGTGAAAGGTGTAAGAGGAAAAAATGCCATTTTTTCCTTCACCATATAATTTGTTTATTTTATTTATTTATTTTTTTATTCTTCACAGGAGGATATTTTCCCATTTATCATTAGATAGAGTGGGAGGGAGGGAGAGAGAGAGAGACAGAGAGAAACATCGATGTGATAGAGCCACATTGACTGGTTGCCTCCTGCACGACCCAACCAGAGCCAGGGACGAACTGCAAGCAAGGTATGTGCCCTTGACTGGAATCGAACCCGTGACTCATTGGTCCATGGGCTGACGCTCTAACTGCTGAGCCAAACTGGCCAGGACTATTTTTCTCTTTATTGATTTTAGAGAGAGAGAGGGAGAGATAGAAACATCGATGAGTGAGAACATCGACTGGCCACCTCTTGCATGCCCCCCACTGGAGATCAGGCCCACAGCCTGGGTATGTGCCCTGACCAGGAATTGAACCAGCAACCTCTTGGTGCATGGGTCGATACTCAACCACTGAGCCACACTGGCTGTGCTTTGTTAATTTTAAATAAAAACCAGGTAAGGGTATTACTTCTTTAGAAATGCACAAACACTGAAGCATAGAACATATTCTACCCTGTTTCTTTCTTTAATTAAATTTATTGGGTAACATTGGTTAAAAACATTTTATGTTTCAGGTGTACAGTTCTATAGTACATCATTTGTATATTGTATTGTATGCTCACCTCCCAGAATCTAGGCTCCTTCTCTCACCATATATTTGATCCTCTTTACTGTCTTCATTCTGCTCCCACCATAAAAAGCATATGATCACATCAATAGATGCAGAAAAAGCATTTGACAAGATACAACATCCACTTATGATTAAAACATTCAATAAAATGGACACAGAAGGAAAGTACCTCAACGTAATAAAGGCCATACCTGATAAACCCTCAGCTAATAGCTTACTCAATGGTGAAAAACTGAAAGCTTCTCTTCTAAGATCAGGAACAGGACAAAGACGCCCGATCTCACCACTGCTATTCAACATGGTACTGGAAGTCCTCGCCAGAGCAATCCGGCAAAAGAAATACAAAGCATCTAAATTGAAAATAAAGAAGTAAAACTGTCACTATTTGCAGATGATATGATATATATATATCCTTAAAGACTCCACCAAAAGACTATCAGAAACAATAAACAAATATAGTGAAGTTGTAGGATATAAACTCAATGTACAAAAATCTGTTGTGTTCCTTTATACTAACAATAAAATATTGGTGAAAAAATAATGAAGAAAACAATCCCATTTGCAGTTGCCACCAAAAGGACAAAATATCCTGTTTTTAAATGTGTTTTATGTATTATTAAACTTCCAAGAGATACTATATGCATATATTGCATGTTTATTTTATTTTTTTATATAGTGAAAATGAAATTAAGGTTGAGGGACATGTTAATTGTACTGGGTCATGCATCAGGCCAATCATGGAGACTATCAGGCTGATAGAAAAGTGTCTAACTTTGGGCACTTGATAGTTGTGACGTGTTCAAAGTTCTTTATTACCCTTTTTAGGGCAAACATATTGTAGAAGTTCAAAACTTAACTATTACTTTAAAACTTCTGTCATATGGGATACCTGACACTGTGGAATCCATAATCAGATAATCTAGAAACTGAAGATCTTTTCAATAGTATATTCTAATCACTTCAGTTTTTATTTTTTATTTCTTTAGAGAGAGAGGAAGGGAGAGGGAGAGAGAGAGAGATATTGATGAGAGAGAACATCGATTGGCCACCTCCTGGACGCCCCCTACTGGGCAACCTCTTGGTGCATGGATCGATGCTCAACCACTAAGCTACATCAGCTGGGCTAATCACTTCTGTTTTTAAAATGAGAACAATATTTTGAAATTATAGCTACTTATAATTTATTTCAATGAAAACGATTAATTTACTGCTTCAAATAAATGTTTTGCTTTTGAGATTATTTTCTTAACTAAAATCTCTCTGCTCCTGTCTTTCTGGGTTTGAAGACCATTACTTGTTCATTTCTTTTCTTGTTAAGGATATTTACTACATTAGCAAAGTGTAGTATAATAGCAAGAGGAATCATGTAATTCCTCTGGTCTTTTGTTTCATTTAGTACCTCAACATGATTTTATTACTTCTGAAAATTGCTATGGAACTGAATAGTCACAGAGCCTTCAGAAATGACAGCAGAGCTCACTATATAAATATAAATAGGAATGTAAATATAAATACACATAATTACTAGCTTAGCTCAAATAATGGAAAGACAGCAAGATTGAATCTTTGCGTGCACTTAAAGAATTTGCAGATAATGACACAGATGACACCTATTCCTCAAATAGTGTGTCATGTGTCAGTTTTTACCCAGTACAGATATTGTCCCAATAACTTTTACAGAGAGAGAGAGAGAGAGAGAGAGAGAGAGAGAGAGAGAGAGAGAGAAAGAAACATCGATTTATTGTTCCATTTATTTATGCATTCACTGGTTGACTCTTGTATGTGCCCTGACCAGGGATCAAACCTTTGACCCTGGTGTCCTGGGACGATGCTCCAACCAACTGAGCTACCGGGCCAGGGCCTGCCCAATGATTTTTAACCTTAAGATGTTGTGTTAAGCCTGGAAGCTGACCAGAAGATCCAAAAGTTGCCCTTCTTACTGTATGGCCTACCTTTTATTTTTTCAAAGTGGAAACATTTGCAAGCTGAATAAAATTTTACTTAATGTTGTGGGATAAAGCAATAGGCTTGAATGTAAGATAGTGGGGTTAGTAGACTACGGGAATTTGACAAGAAGATTTGATTTGACTACCATCACCCATTCTCTCAGAAGAAGTCTGTTGGGATAGGGTTTCAGAAATCCTGTCTATGTTAAGATATGATCAGTCTGATATCTGTGTTTACTTGCCTGGCAAGAAAACTCTCATTCCCTTTCTCGGTTAAAAGAACTGTAGTTACGAAAAACTACAGGATAAAAATTCATTTTACAAGATAAAAAATGAAAAGATATGTTAGACTATGTAACTGTCAGGGCATCTCAAATAATTTGGCTATCATTTTATAAACAGAGGACTATTTTTCCTCCCTCAATCTGGCAGCTGGAAGGTGAGCCAAGGAGAAAATTAAAGAAACTTTGCAAGGTTATTTTGAAGTCTGACCTTTCTGCTCAGACTCTGCAGTCCCCTTAGAAACTGCATTATCATTTAGCCTTCTTTTCTGAGTAGACAGTTGGGGTAGCTGTAATTCAGTTTGAATGCAAATAAATAAATAAATAAATAAATAAATAAATAAATAAATAAATAAGTGTTTAAACTCTTGTTAAGATGGTAGTAAAGTTAGGCATTTCCAGTAAAACCTAAAAGGACAAATGATACTTTATTTTGGTTTCAAAGTATAAGCATTATACTTTGGGATAAAAATGCACATTCATCACTAACAAGATTATTTTGAGCTTAAAAAATTTGGAATATTTGAAGTTTAGTTTTTAATTATCTGTAAAATTGAATAAACAAATAATATAAATAAAAATATAAGGAAATTATGAATGAACAGAGTAAAATGACAAGATTATTTCCAAATATTTTGGCATAGATTAATATATACATGATTTATAGGATAGGCAATACCTTTCAACTCTTTGTTAGAGCACATCCTGTTGTGGTAAGATTTATATTAATACTAGAAATAGTAAGCTTTTAATTCTTTAACATAAAACAGAAGATAAAGTTTACTATATATTGTTCCCCCCTCATTCTAAATTATGAGGTTGTAGTAAGGTATGTGATGATCACTCTTGAGATTTTTTTATCCTCACCTGAGGACATTTTTGCATTCATCATCAGATAGAGCGAGAGGGAGGAAGAGAGGAGAGAAACATCGATGTGAGAGAGACACATCGACTGGCTGCCACCCACATGAACCCAACCGGGGCCGGGGACAAACTGCAACCGAGGTACGTGCCCTTAGCAGGAACCGAACCCGGGTCTCTCTGGACCGCGGGCTGATGCTCTAACCGCTGAGCCAAACTGGCCAGGGCATTTTTTTTTTTTTTAAATGAACAAATAACTTCTTGTAATATGATGTTGGCAGCAGAGAGATAGATAGGGTATATATAGGAATATCCTAGAAATAAGTAAAGAGGGGATAATGTAACCTAAAAATGTCAAAATGCACCCCTGCTGCCAACATATCATCCCCATAATGAATGGCTACTTCGGGTTTACACACAAAAGTCCTCTGATACTTTCAAGTGTGTTAAACTACTTTCCACAAATGGTGTCAACTAGAATGAATGTATCAATAAGTGTATCTATTCATACTCCAACTGCCATCTAAGCTGGGGAGGCAGAGAGATAATAAGGAAGGCACCACATCTCTGGAGAAGAAGTGGGAGCCTGAACAGGTGATGGTAAGGCTGACCCAGGGTGGACATCGCAGGTAGTTTGCTTGCCTCGCATTTTGGCTGAGTGTGTGTGTGTGTATTGATTATGTGGGTAAAGTGGTAGAAGGTGGGATAAAATTGTGCTATTATACCTTTCAAATCTATGCCATATTAGATGGTTGCCATGGTGAATATTTTTCCTTGAAGTGACTGCTTAATGCTAACTTTAGGTCATGAATTAATTTCTGAGAATATGATAAAGATGCAAAATATCCTCTGCCTTTGGCAGAAAGTTCCTGTGGGTCAGGGGCAAACCAGCAACAGATGTAAACAAAGTTGTGCATTTTCCTTCTTAGTCTGTCATAGACCTACTGCTTGACTTGAACCAAACCCATTATTTCTGTTTAAAACATACTGAAGAAGCAGAAAAATGTAGATAGATCTAGCTGACAAAGTCATTATTTGTGAATGAATTCTGTTTTCTAATTAAACCTTTGCATGCAGAGATATTATTTAATGAAATGAAACATTGAGTTAGTCACAACCAGTGAAATAATAAACTGAGAAAACTATCTGCAATAATTCAGACCTAGAGTAACTTTCATCAAAACTTGGGGAAAACAATGGTTTGGAGGTCTTTTTTTTTCTTTCTTAGATTATCTATAAATTATCTTTTCTACTGTGTGAATCTAGAAACCACCCATGGTTTTACTACTTTGTAAACTATAAACATGACTCATGTAAATATAATTTCTAAGTGGCTTTAAAGCCCACTCTTGAGATATTAGCCACAAAGACTAAAACCAGACCAATGGGTCAATATTCTGAAAAGCAATGTAAAAATTCACTTGAGTCTCAAATAGCATGCCAAAGTGAGATTGCAATAATTAATAAAGACCAGCTAAATTTCCCACTCCTCCTCCCCACCATTTCTCAGGAAGTGACTCTGTTCCTTGAATCTCTGAGTTTCTTCTCTGCAATTGCCCTAAATCCTCTCCAGCTCTTGATTTCTCCTTCCATGTCTCCATATTCTCTTCCCCAGTAACTCTGCTTTCAGAGCTGCTCAATTCTCCCCTCACTCACTTCCTTGACTTGGTATAACAAAGGCCACGTCATGGAGGCAATTCACACACACAAACACACATAGACACATAGACACACACACACTTTTTCCTCCCTATGATGTAAAACTTATGAAAACATATTTGAGTTTGATTTTTAGGATACCTAAAAGTCTCAGAAACTATATTCACAAATCTAAAATGTTATATTATTTCAGTCACTTAATATTAATATGAGTTCAATATGATAATTTTATTTATTTATTTAATTGATTTTTTTAGAGAAAGAGGAAGGGAGAGAGAGATAGAAACATCGATGTGAGAGAGAAACACCAATCGGCTGCCTCCTGCACGCCCCCTACCGGGAATCAAGCCCGCAACCTGGGCATGTAACCTGACTGGGAACCAAACCGGGACCTCAGTCCCTGGGATGGTGCTAAATCCACTGAGCCACACCAGCCGGGCAATAATTTTATTTTATTTTTTGTCTTAGAGTTTCATAATTTTGGCCCAAGGAGCATGTTTTGCAGTGGTAGGACAGCCAATTAGACTATGATATATGTTTGTTACGTTTTTTCTGTAAACAGGTGTAAGTAGATCTCTTCTTTCCATGCCGACACCACAGTCTGGTGTATGTCAATGTCCCTTAGTCTTTTAAAACCAAAATGTTTTTTAAAGCCTCAACTGTATATATTTAGAAATACTGCTGCTTTGTGTACTAGCTTGAGTACGTCTCATAAACGTTTATTTCTAGTGCTAGCTGTGCCTATAAGATGTTATAGTGGCATTGAAATCATAATAGTTCTATTGATATCGTAATTGCTCTGAAGGACAATTACAATGTAAATGTGCTGTTGACAAGCTACACTGTTAAATGAAGCCACCCAAAACAAGCTAAATGTTACAATGCAGATGTAACAAGCCTGCTGAAGAATTGGTGCTAGACAGCTCATTCCTTCTTAGCTAAATGGGTAGGAAATTAGGAAATAACTCTTAGTATTTTAGTTTTAAGAAATGATGTTGAGTGAAAATATAAGCATTTGGAATTATTAAAAAAAAAAAAGAATTAAGGTAGAATCACAAACTTGGCAAAGGCCTAAACAGTCATTTAGCTCATGTCCTCTACTTTTGAGAAGAGAAGAGGTGCAGGGAGGTTGATGGTTTATTTGTGGTTTTATAGCTAATGGCATAACCAAAACAAGACTTTAAGGCCTAACTTCCAGTCAGGATTTCTTTCACTACATAGTCCCCACTCAATGACAAAGTGACTCCAGATGATATACTTGTTTTAAATACACTTTGTTTTTCCATTTGGCAAAGGTGTTCCTTGTCCCACGATGTGATTTTTTTTCAATTATTGATTGATTTTAGAGAGAGGAAGGGAGAGATAGAGAATAAGAGAAACATCAATTTGTTGTTCCACTTATTTATTCATTCCTTGGTTGATTCTTTTTTTAAAAGAATCATTTATTGATATTTACAGAGAGAGGAAGGGAAAGAGAGAGAGAGAAACATCAATGTGAGAGCACAACATCGAATGGCTGCCTTCTGCATGCCCCCTACTGGGTGTTGAGCCTGCAAACTGGGCATGTGTCTTTGACCAGCAATTGAACAAGCAACCTCCTGGTGCATAGGAGGACACCCAGCTCACTGAGTCACACTGGCTGGGGCCTCGGTTGATTCGTATATGTACCTGGACCTGGGATCTAACCCACAATTTTGGCATATCGGATGATGCTCTAACCAGCTGAGCGACTGGCCAGGACCCATTATGAGATCTTAAAAAATTCCCCCCGCCCCCACCTGGATCCTGCCTCGTCCAGGCTTTTACCACATTATTGTCTGTGTCCATGGGTTATGCATATTTGCACATAAGTTCTTTAGTTAATCTCTTCCCACTTCTTCTCCACTCTTCCCTCTGAGATCTGACAGTCTGTCATGCTTCCACGCCTTTAGACCTATTTTGTTTGCTGGTTTATTTTGTTTATTAGATTCCACACATGAGTGAGATCATGTGATACTTTTCTTTCTCTGACTGGCTAATTTTGCTTAGCATAATACTCCCCAGGTTTCTCTATGCTGTCTCAAAGGGTAAGAGATCCTTCTCTTTTATAGCTGCATAGTATTCCATTGTGTGACTATTCCACAGCTTTTTTATCCACTCATTTACTGATGGACACTTGGGCTGTTTCCAGATCTTAGTTATAGTGAATAGTGCTGCTATGAATGGTGTTTGGGATTCTTAGGTTCTATTCCCAAATGTGGATCACTGGCAGTTCCATTTCTAATTTTTTAAGGAAACTTCACTCTTTTCTACAATGGCTGCATCAGTCTGCAATCCCACCAGTATTATACCAGGGTTTCCTTTTCTCCACATTCTTGCCAGCACTTCTTATTTGTTGATTTATTGATGGTAACCATTCTGGCAGGTATCAGGTGATACCTCATTGTAATTTTAATTTGCATCTCTCTGAAGATTAGTGACTTTGAGCACTTTTTCATATGTCTCTTGGTCATCTGTATGTCCTCTTTGGAAAATTGTCTATTTAGGTCCTTTGCCCATTAAAAAAATTTTTTTTTCTTTATTGATTTTAGAAAGAGAGGAAGGGAGAGGAAGAGAGAGATAGAAACATCGATGAGAGAGAACATCAATTGGCTGCCTCCTGCATGCCCCCCAACTGGGGATTTGGCCCACAACCTGGGCATGTGCCCTGACTGGGAATTGAACTGGTGATCTCTTGGTGCATGGGTTGATGTTCAACTACTGAGCCACACTGGCCGGGCTCTTTGCCCATTTTTAAATTGGATTGTTTGTCTTCCCTTTGTTGAGTTGTATGAGTTCTTTATATATTTTGGAAATTAACCCCTTATCTAATGTATCATTGGCAAATTTATTCTCCCATATAGTGGGTTCCCTTTGCATTTTGAGAATGGTTCCTTTTGCTGTGCAGAAGCTTTTTAGTTTGATGTAGTCTCATTTGTTTATTTTTTCCTTTGTTTCTATTGCCCTAGGTGATACATCAGTGAAAATTCTGCTCCACGAGATGTCTAAAATTTGCTTATGTTTACTTGTAGGATTTTTATGGTTTCACTACTTATAATTAAGTCTTTTATGCACTTGAGTTTATTCTTGTGTACGGTGTAAGTTGGTGGTCTAGTTTCATTTTTTTGCATGGACCTATACAATTTTCTAACACCATTTATTGAAGAGACTATCTTTACTTCAGTGTGTGCTCTTGCCTCCTTTGTTGAATATTAATTGAGCGTAATGGCTTAGGTTGATTTCTGGGTTCTCTGTTCTGTTCCATTGATCTATATACCTGTTCTTGTGCCAGTACCAGGTTGTTTGGATTACAATGGCTTTGTAGTAAAGTTTGATATCTGGTATTGTGATCCTTTCAACTTTGTTCTCTCAAGACTGCTGCACCTATTCGGGGTCTTTTTTGGTTCCATATAAATTTTTGGATTATTTGTTCTAGATCTGTGAAATATGCCATTGGTCTTTTAATAGGGATTGCATTGAATCTATAGATTGCTTTGGGTAGTATGGACATTTTAATGACGTTAATTCTTTCAATCCATGAACACAATATATGCTTCCACTTGTTTGTATCTTCCTCCATGTCCTTTTTAATGTCCTACAGTTTTCTGAGTACAGGTCTTTTATCTCTTTGGTTAAGTTTATTCCTAGGTATCTTATATTTTTTTGTTGCAATAATAAATGGGTTTTTTTTTTTTTTTTTAGTTTCTCCTTCTGAGAGTTCATTATTGGTATATAAAAATGCCATTAATTTGTGGATGTTAATTGTATATCCTGCTACTTTGATGAATTAATTTATTAACTCTAGTAATTATTTGGTGGAGTTTTAGAGTTGTACAATATCATGTCATCTCCAAATAATGACAGTTTCACTTCCTCCTTTCCAATTTGGATGCCTTTTATTTTTTCTTCTTGTCTGATAGCTATGGCTAGGACTTCCAGTACTGTATTAAATAAGAGGGGTGAAAGCAAACATCTCTGTATTGTTCCTGTTCTTAAGAGAATGGCTTTTAGTTTTGTCCATTGAGTATGATGTTGGCTGTGAGTTTGTCCTATATGAACTTTATTATGTTGAGGAATGATCTGTCTATTCCCACTTTGCTGAGAATTTTTATCTAAAATGGGTGCTGGATTTTGTTGAATCCTTTTTCGGCATCTATTAATATGATTATATTATTTTAATCCTTCATTATTTATATGTGATGTATCACATTTATGAATTTGTAAATATTGTACCAGCTTTGCATTCCTGGAATCAATCTCACTTGGTGATGGTGTATGATCTTTTTAATGTATTGCTGGATCTAACTTGCTAATATTTTGATGAGAATTTTAGCATCTATGTTCATCAGGGGTATTGGTCTGTAATTCTCTTTTTTTGTAGTGTCTTTATCTGGTTTCGGAATTAGGATAATGCTGGCCTCATAAAGAAAAGAGTGTAGAAGTCTTCCTTCCTCTTGAATTTTTGAAATAGTTTGAGGAGGATAAGTGTTAATTCTTCTTTGAATATTTGGTAAAACTCTCCTGTGAAACCATCCAGTCCAGGACTTTTGTTTGCTGGGAGTTTTTAAATTACTGGTTCAATTTCATTAATTGTTATTGGTCTACTCAGGTTTTCTGATTCTTCCTGATTGAGTTTTGGAAGATTATATGTTATTAGGAATTTGTCCATTTCTCCCAGGTGGTCCCATTTGTTAACATAGTTGTTCATAGTATTTTCTTATAGTCCTTTGTATTTTTGTGGTATCAGTTGTTACTTCACCTCTTTCATTTCAGATTTTATTTATTTTTGTCCTTCTCTTTGTTTCTTGATGACTCTGGCTAAAGGTTCATCAATCTTGTTTATTTTTTCAAAAAGAACCTGCTCTTGCTTTCATTGATCTTTTGTATTGTGTGTTTTTTTTTTTAGTTCTTATTCATTTGTTTCTGCTCTGATATTTATTATTTCCTTCCTTCTACTTACCCTGGGTTTTTCTTTTTGTTCTTTTGCCAATTTTTTAAGTTGTAGGGTTAGATAGTTTATTAGAGATTTTTCTTGTTTCTTGAGGCAGGCCTGTAATGTTATGAACTTCCTTCTCAAGATTGCTGTCGCTGTGTTCCATAGATTTTGTGTTGTTGTGTGTTCATTTTTGTTTATTTCAGGTTTTTTATTTCTTTGGTAACCCATTCACTGTTTAATAACATGCTATTTAAACTTCATATATTTGAATGTTTTTGAGTGTTTTTGTAGTAGTTGATTTGTAGTTTCATGCCATTGTGATCTGAGGAGATGCTTGATATAATTTAAATCTTCTTGAACTTGTAGAGACTTATTTTGTGTCCTAACATATGGTCTATCTTGGAGAATGTCCCATGTGCACTTGAAAAGAGTGTTATTCTGCAGTTTTGGGGTAAAATTTCAATTTCATCTGATCTAGTGTGTCATTTAAGGTTGCTGTTTCTTTGTTGATTTTTGTTTTGCTTGGGAGTTCTAACCAGTGATGTCTGTAGGGTGTTAAAGTCCCCTACTATGACTGTATTGATGTCAATCTCTCCCTTAAAATACTCCAAGAGTGTTATTTTTAATATATTTTGGTGCTCCTATATTGAGTACATATATATTTACTAGGATTATATCCTCTTGTTGGATCAATCCTTTTAGTATTGTGTAGTGAGCTTTATTGTCTCTTGTTATGGTGTTTGCTCTGAAATCTTTTTTTGTCAGATATTCATATTGCCACCCAAGCTTTTTTTCATTTGCATAAAAATTTTTTTCATCCTTTCATTTTCATCCTGTGCGAGTGTTATGTTCTGAAGTGGGTCTCTTGTAGACAGCATATATATGGGTCATGTTTTCTTATCCATTCAGCTACCCTTTGTCTTTTGGTTGAAACATTTAATTTACACTTAAGGTTATTATTGATAGGTATTTATTTATTGCCATTTTAATTCTTTATGCCTATTTTCCTTCCTCTTTCTATTCTTCTTATAGCAGTCCCATAACATTTCTTGTATTGCAGGTTTGGTGGCCCTCCCACCCCCCCTTTTTGGGTCTGGGAAGCTCTTTATTTCACCTTCAATTCTGAATGATAGCATTGCTGGATAGAGTAGTCTTGGTTTTACATCCTTGCTTTTCATTACTTTAAATACTTCTTGTCATTCCCTTCTAGACTGTAGTGTTTCTGTTGAGAAATCAACTGACAGCCTTGTAGGAGCTCCTTTGTAGGTTACTGACTGTCTCTTTTTTGCAGCCCTTAAGATTCTCTCTTTGTCTTTGAAGTTTGTCATTTTAATTGTCATGTGTCTTGGAGTGGGTCTCTTTGGATTCATCTTTATTGGTACTATCTGTGCTTTCTGGACTTGTGTGACTTTTTCCTTCACCAGGTGAGGGAAGTTTTTTTCATTATTTCTCTATCTTGTCCTCACTTTCTTCTCCCTCTAGTATCCCTATGATGTGGATGTTGCTTCATTTCATATTGTCCCAATGTTCCCTTAAACTGTCCTCATGCTTTTATTTTAAATTATTTTTATTAATTTATTTTTGTTACAGATGGTTCTCCTTTTCTTCCCATTGACACCCTCCTCCCAATCCCCATCCCACCCCATCCCCAGCTTTGTTGTCTATGTCCATTGGTTACACATACATGCATATAAGTTCTGTAGTTTATCTCTTCCCTCCCCCCACCCCCTCTTCTGAGGTTTGTCAGTCTATACCATACTTCTATGTCTCTGGGTCTATTTTGTTCATCATTTTGTTTTTCCTAATGCTTTTAAAGTATTTTTTTGTTTAGGTGCTCTGATCTTTTTATTTTCTACCTTGTCTTCTAATTCACTTATTTGATCTGTGCTTCATTGAGCCTGCTTTTAATTTCTCCCAGCATATTCTTGGTGTCAGATATAGTATTCTTTATTTCTTCCTGGTTCTTATTCATAATTTCTATGTCTTTTTTTCATGCTGATGTAATTCCCCACTAATTGCCTAGTAGTTCCCACTGAGTTCTTTGTAGTTCCCATTAAGTTTCTTATAGTTATCACTAAGTTCCTTGAGCATTTTATAACTACTGCTCTGAACTCTGTGTCTGATAACTTGCTTACCTTCATTTCATTTAGGTATTTTTCTGGTGATTTCTCTTTTTCTTTAATTTGGGGATTGTTTCTTTGATCCCTTTTAGTTGTCTCTTTGTGTTTGTATCTATGTATTAGATATACTTGCTATGACTCCCAATCTTTGTGGCATGGGCTTTTGTAGTAAATGTCCTGTGGGACCCAGTGATCCTTGTACTATTGAGCTGTATGCTCTAGGAGTGACACTTTTATGGGTTATTTGGGGTCTCCTGTTGTAATTGGATCTTGATTATTGTTGTTCCATTTGTGGGTGGGCTCTCTTCTCAGGCTGGCTAACTTTAAGGATTAGCCACAACCTCATCGTGTGAACTGTTGTACAGGTGTTGACTGGGCAAAACCAAACCAAACTAAACACACAGGAAACAAACAGGTACATAAAATAATCCTGAGAACAACAGCAAAATCAACCACAAAAGAGAAGAGAATTAGGAAAGAGAAAAGAATACAAGAATAATAAACAAAGAGAAAGTGAGAAAAAGATAATATTACTAATAGTAAGATAAAAATAAAGAGAATACTGGAAGAGAAAAGGGGCAGGAAAAAGATTCTGAAAGGAAAGAAGAAGAGGAAAAAATAAGAATAGGAAAAGGAAAACAGGAAAAACAGACAAGAGGACAGAGAAAGAAAGAAAAAAATACAAAGAGGTAAAAAGAAGAGAGAGGTAAAACAAAGAAAAGAATGGAAAAGAAAAATCATGAAAAAAATAGAATAGTAAAAGGAAGGATGCCAATAAGAGATATGAAAGAAACAAGAGAGAAAAGAAAAAATATTAATGATAATAATATCAAAACAATAAAGAAGAAAAAAATAATAATAAAAAAAGAAGAAGAAATAAAGAAAATATTGAAAAAAGAAAAAAATAGCCAGCTGAGTGAAGTTCATTTAGGCAGATTATGTTGTTGATGCTCACTGTTTTGTATGGTGATTTCAGGCCTTCCGGACATACTTTTGTGTCAGCCAATGTCAGGAGCTATCCAAGTTTGGCTCTTGGTGTCCTTTTGTAACTCTGGTCAGTCTGAGGCTCCCTGAGGACCACTTCCTCCTGTCAACTACTCTGCCTCCCCCCTGAGGTTCCCTGGTTTTCCTCAGTGTCTTCCAAAGAGTCTTTAGGGTGGAGCCAGGTTAGCAGATTATGCCAACAGACACTCAATGAGGGGAAATTAATCTTCTTCAAAGCTAACCTCCTCAGTCTGTACAATATACTCTAGTTCCCCCTAAGAACTAGGCCCCGCAGGTCTGGTGCAGGTTCAGATTGGATACAGCCTTCTGTCTTTATTGCAGGAGAAGTTTCATCTGTTTTAGGCTCAGTGGATTGATCACAAGGGTCTCCGGTTGAGAATGTTGCCAGCCCAGCCCACAGGAGGAGGCTAAGCATTTCCTTCTGGTTCCAGACCATAGCCTCTGAGAGTCTTATTCTTGGGATGACCGGCTCTGAGCTGTTCTCCTGACCCCCACCAAACTCCACTCAGCGTGGGTATCTGGGGCTTCAGAGCACTGATTCAAACCATTTTTCTGTGGAGGGTGGTGTTCCCAAACTGTAGGAGGGGGAGACATGCTCCACCCCTCCTTCCCAGATTTGGCTGGCTGAACTCACAGGGCACTCAGATCAGCCTCCTCAGAATGCAGTCACAAAGCCAGCTCCTGCTCATCTGTCTCCCCAGTATAACCCTTCCTGGGTGATGCCATGGGATGCTGTCCAAAAAAACCCTGCTCTGTGAGGACCCGGTGCCTTTGTGCCACAGGTCCAAGCAGAAGGGGTTACAAAGTCAGCCCCACGCAGGACTCTGATCTCTCCGCACGGCTGTTCTCAGTAAAACGGTGGTGGAGAATCTTAGCTCCAATCACGCGGCCAACTCTCCTCAGTGTGGATCAAAAGTCTCCGATCTGTCCTGCCACCAACCACAGGATGGAGCAGTCCGTGAGGCTTCACAGGTGGGGGGACGCTTTCCAACTCAACACTCACGGTGGGAGAATCCTCTCCCCATTCCCCACGCCACAGTTTAGTCACTATGTGGGACTGCAGAATGCCCTTTAGGAAAGCAGAAGTTCTCTCAGAGTCACCGCTGGGTGCAGCCCTCAGCACCACCCCCCCCTGTTTTTTGGAGACAAACGGGCAAAGACCCTAAGGTAGGAAGGAATATGGCATGCTTAAGAAACAGAAAAGCTTATTGTAGCTGGAGAGCAGAGAGTAGAATGAGAGTGGCCAGAAAAGAAACTCAAGAAGAGGGTGATCTGATAATCATTAATAATAGATATTTATATTGATAATTTATAAGTGTTTATATATTTGATACAGTTTGATTTTTTAAAGAATAAAGCTAAGTGAGATGACATTTTAAATAAAACATTTTATACTTCTGAGTATTTTTAGTGGAGAAAGATATTAAGTCAGGGAATTTTAAGAAAGACTGTATTAATGTGTGGTTAATGACAAGCTTAATAAACTAAATTAGCTGGGATTTTTATGAGTGAGTATATTTCAGATTCAAGAAGGATCAATTATTCTATTTAGAAGTAAATGTAACACACACCTGACTTATAATAGAATACGTTAAATAATGAAACAGATTGATTTTAGTTATCACCATCATTTTTCTAACCTGAGAGATACTTGTTTTCTTTTCCAATCATTTATTATGATTGAATTAGCTTTGTTTTATTCATTCAGTGTTTTTCTTCCTCTTGGTAGATTATATTCTGAAAGATTGCTATTTTTGAATTTGAAAATAATTAGAAAGTTATTTAACTCTTAGTTGGTTGATTCATTCCTTGAACCTAGTGTGCCATTAACAGTGACTGAGGGAACATGCTAGCTCTGCTAGGCAGTGGCAGGGCATGGGGTCATGTACTTGGAGATGATCAAACAACCATAAGAATAAGACTGAAATTTTTAAACCCAATTTCTTGATGAAAAGTTACCCAATCTGGCCATATCTGTAATGACATTATAGTCTAGCTATATTTGCAATTATAAATACATTTTATTTGCATACTTAATAATAAATGAAAATTCCTGTACTGCTCAGGCTTAACCAGAGATAATATGGTTATCTTTAACTGGGTCTGATTAGGAGTCTTGTTTCAACAATGATAGTTATGTGGTAAAATGCCCAATATAACAGAATAGGAGTCAAATGGAGTATTTCCTATTTTTTTTAATATTTCATGTAGTAATTCATTATTCAGGTGTACATATGCTTCCAGCCTCTTCCAGGATGGCATCACATCTCAAACAGGCACATGGTTGCAGAAGGACTTTGTATTGAGCATTGACCGTAGGCCAGGATCTGTGCTGGGCACTAGACTCAGGAGCCAACCAAAACAGACATGATATTTACGCTCGTGGAACTTCTAGTTAAGGTGGAGAGACAGATGTTTCAAGGTAGTTATGTACCATATAGTTGTGACAAGCTTATGAGAGCATATAATAAGGGAGCTAGACTTATTTTGAGTGGTCCTGAGGAAGTGAGGGAACCCAGGAAAACTTTCTGCTGAGTAAACGACATTTAAGCAGAAAGATGCAGGTAATTACAAATGAAGATTGGGCTGAGCGGGGCAAGACCCCTCAAAGAAAGGCCTCGCAGTGGAGGGAGCTGAAACCAATTCACAGACCTAAGAAGATTATTATTAATCATTAGAAATAATTATAATTATTGATAATAAATAACAATTACCGGGAGAGGCCAGTCAATGGGAGATCCATCAAAAGTCAAACATTACCTCTCTACCAGTCTATCTGAAGACATTCTTTCTTCCGTATTAAATATGTTGATAAGATTTTTTATGGGCCTTGCTTTTTTAAAGATTGAGAAAAACAACCAAGAAATTATTGTTTTTACTGCCTTTTCTTTGGCCAGACATTGAAGATCACAAAAATTTGCTTGTTTCCAAAGAACGACGAAGAGCTGAAATTTAAATTGCGTTGTCGTGCAAGAATGAAACGTAAAAAGCTTTCCGGTAAAAGGTGAAAATAGAAGTAATTACACACGAGGGTGGGGGATTATCTACTCTTTTAAAAAACTGAAGCCAGTGAATATTTTTTACATTATATTAACCAGGATTTAAAAATCTTGCCACTTTTAGGTATAGATTCCAATTAGCCCACAGACTTAAGTTTGACAATATATAGGCTAAATACTTTAATTTAGTATTCAATTTAATTTAGTATTTGTCAGCTAGTCCTTCACCCAGAGGTCTTCTGAATCCTCACATTGGCAGTTTGATTGGGCTTTGGTCTTCACTGAGCTTTAACTAATAACGGCACAACCATCTAAATACCACCATCAAGGTGATGAAAGTGTGCAGACACATGCCTTCCTGAGGCAGAAAGAAGTTTAAGATGACTGAACATCAAATGACAGTGGCAGCTGTCACAGAAGAGGTGTTAGATCTGTTTGGATTGTGGAATTGGGCAGCGGTTTGGATTGCTGGTCACTTTGAACATAAAGGCAATTCTAATTCCCTACTTCTGATGAAATCTGGTTTCTTATGTGTCGGCTTCACACTCAAAGTTCTGTCTCACTGTAGCAGGAAAGGAAGGCAAATGCACGCTGCTGACAGCCATCTAATGCAGCACTGTCCAACAAAAATACAACCCAAACAGCAAATATAATTTAAAATTTGGGGGCGGCCACATTACAAAAGTAAAAAGAAACCTGATATATTAATTTTACTAGGATATTTTATGTAGCACAATATACACTACAGTTATCATTTTAATGCATAATCAATATAAAATTATTGCGATATTATACATTCTTATTTTATACTAAAACTTCAAACCCCAAGGACTATTTTATACTGACAGCACATTTCAATTCCAACTAGCCACCTATCAAGTGTTTACCAGCTATGTATAATCTTTTTCAATACAGAGACACGATTGTGAATAGTTTGTTTTCACATGACTAAAAAATTTTTTTCTGTTTTGTTCTCTCTGTATTGTCTATCATTAATGTTTTCTTGTTTATCGATAATTTTTTAGACATGCACACACATTAAAAATCTGTCGATTTATTTTCTTTTTCTGCAGAACTTCACCCCCAGTCCTTTGTCCTCTTTGAGTCTGAACGGGGTGTTCCCTATGCTAAAACTCCTGTGCTCTCCTTCGTCACTTTTGTTCTGGATCCACCATTTCTTATATGCCACGACTTTCTTTTCCTTGATCCACTCCCTTGTTTTGTTGGTGCTTTTTTTTTTTTTTATCCTCACCTGAGGATATTTTTCCATTTTTTTGTTCAGGTAGAGTGAGAGGGAGAGAGAGGAAGAGAGAGAGAGAGAGAGAAACATCGACGTGAAAGGAACACATTGAGTGGCTGCCTCCAGCACGACCCAACCAGGGCCGGGGACAAACTGCAACCGAGGTACATGCCCTTAGCGGGAACCGAACCCGGGTCTCTCTGGACTGCAGGCCGATGCTCTAACTGCTGAGCCAAACCGGCCAGGGCTTATTGGTGCTTTTTGTGAACAACAACGACAACAAAAAAAAATAGCAAAGGCATGAAAGATGATGTTTGAATGTTTAAATTTGCACAATTTTATTATAAAGAACAATGGGTGATTTTAATAGGTGAAATTCATGTACTTTGTATATGAAACGCGGCAATCACTTGTTGAATACCTGCTTCCTCTCAGGAGGTTATAATGGCAGCACAGGCCTAGAATGTGTGTCACGTTTACTGCTCTAGCCTCAGGGAGGTGGATACACTGTGGATTTAGAAATTGTGACAGAGTATAGGCTGCGGCAAAAACTCAAGAGAGAGTGCAAGGCACTAGGGTTGAAGAGGAGGGTGTGGCTGGAGTGACAGTACAGGTAGACCCTAAGGAAATCTGTGACCAATGTGCCAGTCCAAGTGCACTGTTTGGATGTGTACCTGTTTGTGCACATGCGCGAGCAGCGCTGGGTGTGGCGGGTTAAGGGCAAAGGTTTGCCTCAGGCTAGCGTTGCCACACTGTGCTCATAACAGTGCAGTCTTTTTTTGGGTAGTGCTGTTTTCAAGTACCTCAGAACATGAGATTATATCCTCTTAAATCATTGAGAACAATTCATATTGTATCAGCTTTAATTTATTGTCAGATTGTTACTGGACAGCTTCTGCGCTGGGAGCTGGCCCTGCCCCAGCGCGGTCAGGGATCTTTCGTGTGTCAGGCTCCCTCTGGGTCTTTGACGACTGGGAAAGATTTCAAGGACGGATCAGAGTGAGAATAAAGCAACTTTTATTCTCGAAGAGAAAAAGAAGAGGCCAGGGCACAGGGGCTGCTGTGAAAGAAGCGAAAAGTACATGTCTGAGTGGACGCAGTCCAACTTGGGAGTGAATTGCACACATGATCAGTTAGTCCTCGGGATTTTTTTTTTTAAATCCTTACTCGAGGATATTTTCCCATTTATCTTCATATAGAGTGGGAGGGAGGGAGGGAGAGAGAGAGAGAGAAACATTGATGTGACAGAGACACACCGATTGGTTGCCTCTCACACAACCCTGACCAGGACTGGGACCGAACTGCAAGTGGGGTATGTGCCCTTGACCAGAATCCACCCTTGACTGGAATCCACCTGGGACTCTGGTCCAGGGCCGATGCTCTAACTGCTGAGCCAAACTGGCCAGGGCTTTCTTGGGATTTTGATGTGTTTCCAAAGGGTGGGGGGTTGCCTTCAAGCTTTGTGGCGACAAATTCTGACTCTGCCTTCTGGTTGGGATGGGGCCTTGCTCCTGACATGGTCTGGTTCTGGAAGTTTCATGGCATTTGCCCCCTCAGCCGCCTTCTACTTGTGGTGTCAGTTTTCATTATAATGATGGTATAATAAGCGTGGGGGTTGTTCTCTGGTCACTTTTCCCAACTGCTTGGAATGATCTGGTTCTAGCCTCTACCACCACCACAGGGGTTTCCTTCCATAACTTTTTCTCTTTAATCATGCCTGGAAGTGGGGGCTCTGGTGAGACGTTAGCTCCTCCTCATTCCACTTGTCAGGATTTCCCCTAACTTCTTTCTATCCTGCCTCAGGATGAATTCTGGTCAGATTGAATTTTCATTATGTTTCGTGCTATCTTTACAGTAGACAAACAGCTTCTTGCCGGCTGGGCAGAGGCAGTATAGCTTAGAGGTTAAAGGCAGACTCTGGAGATAGATTGCTAGGGATCTTATCTTGGCTCTTTCAGTCACTAGCTGGGTGACCTTGGGCAGGCTGCTTGAATTCTCTCTCTATAAGAAGGATAAATATTGTAACCTACCCCAGGAAGCAGCGATGATAGTTAAACAAGGTAGTATATGTAATGCACATAGATGAGTGGTAGGCATGCAGTAAGAACAAAATAAATTTTAGTTATCAAGTTAAGTTGCATCTTGAACCCTGAGGTGCCTGGGATGGGTTGGGGAGAAAGGTGCCTGCAAACTGACCTTAGACTTCCTGGTATCTGCTTAGGTGCGTGCTCAGGTACAGTGTAAGTCTGGTGGTGTTAACAGCGGAGTTAGACCTTGATCCTTGCATTTGGCTTAGAAAGAATTCAGAGCCATGACCTCTAATGTAAGAAGTTTATTTAGAAAGTCACAGAAGTAGAAGAAATGAGTCAGCTGGGCTGCTGGACTCAGGAAAAAAATTACAGAGGCAAAAGAAGAGTGCTTGGAGCTTAGGAGAAAGAAAGCAAAGATAACACATCTGAGGGGAAAAATGGGGGCGGGGGAGGAGGTGCAAGCGTTCTCTAGAGAGAGAAAGAGAGAGAGAGGGAGAGCATGCCCTGGGTCCCTTGCCTTAAGAGTTTTTTATCTGTTTTCTAAAGGCAGGAATTATAGGGGAGGTCTCAGGGGAGTATCTCACAGAGTATTCATCAGCTTTCCAGGTGTGTCCTTTCAGGGTCATGGTCTCTATTGATTGGTCACTAGGGTAGAGGGTCATTAGTCATTGTATCGAAACCTAATACCAGCCATGGTGTCACTTCATCTGGTTTTGCTGCTTTTCCGGAGCTGAAACACAGCTGAGGCCTTGATATTATCTCTAGTTTGATCAAAATTGTCTCTTTGGTCAGAACCTCATTGTCCTGAGGTTTTAATGCTTAAGGGAGTTGTTATGCAAGGGCTTGTATGGGAGTCATATGAGGCCATTCTCTGGCTCCTGTTCCTCTTTTAAGGGGGTCTAAACGTTATGACTAGAGACATCCTAGGGGAGAAAAGCTCACCCTGAAGGCAAAGTCCTAGCCTATAATACTTGTTTTCTCCATTGCGAGGCACCTGGGGCTTTCTGCACTGACAACATTCCCTACCTGGCTTATTGTTCCTGCTCTGCTCACTTCTGTCTAGGTGCCTGCTCTCTCAGTCGGAGGAGCCAGGAGAGGAGAGGGATTCTGTTTGTATCACAGAGAGGTGACAAAACCTTAACCAGGATCTAATGAGAAGGTGCTGCTAATGCTTCCTTTCCTGTGGAAACTGTAGGTCAGGGGCCCCTTAGTACATTTAAAAAAATAAAAACATTTCAGACCATTCCTTGCTAACTCCACAGGCTTACATTGAATAATTTGGGGAATGCACTTCTTCGTTCAGGATTAATATATAAAGGAGACTTGCATCCCATTCTCCATTGTCAGTCTTAATTTAGAATGGAAGGATGTAAGTATTGATCCCACAAGGGACTGTGATTTCTTTGAATCTAGACTTAGACTTGATGAAGAGGTTAGATTTGTTGACTAGTGCATCCTGCCCCTATTGAATTAGTCACTTTCCCCCTTTCTTTTAAAAAACATCTTAAAATATTTAAAAACAAAACAAGCTGTGATGCACTGTTATGCATCTTCTCCCTCTTTGCTGCCCATGCTTTTTCTCCCTCTCTCAACCTTTCCTCTTTCCCTTGCTCCCTCCCACCCTGACTGTCTTCATAGGTTTCTATACTTTCTGTCCTTTAAAAAAGTTTTTATTGGCGTAACATTGGTTACATTTTACAAGTTTCAAGTGTACTGCTTTATAATACATTATCTGCATATACCATTGTGCTCACCACCCAAAGTCCAGTCTCCTTCTGTCATCATATATTTGACCCCCTTTCCCCTCTTTGATCCCGTATCCCCTCTGGTAACCACTATACTGTTGTCTGTGTCTATGAGTTTTGTTTGTTGCTTTTTGTTTTATATCCCACATATGAGTTCTTGTCTTTTTCTGTCTGACTTATTTTACTAAGAATGATCCTTTCATGTTGCCACAAATGGCAATATTTATCTGTGTCATCCTTTCTCTAAATCTTGCCCATCTTCTCTTTGTATTGAGGAGAGAAAAGGGAAAGGTTGGTTTGGGCCACAAGTAGGAGGAGAGAAGAAACAGGAAAATGTGGCAAAAGGGTACAGGTTGTGCAAAAAGACACAAGCAATGAATATGTCTGACTACATTCTTTGAGTCCTAATATCCTCATTTAGTTGGGAATTTCACAAACATAAACATATTTGATCTTCTCTTTGTTTGCGTGGTATATACATAATTATTCTCTGTTTCCAAATGAGCTGTATATTCTCTCTCAATGTCTCTCTCTAAGAGAAGGAGGCAGAAGGCGGGAAAGAGAAGGCAGATAAAATTACCCAAAGAGCCACTGTCCTTTTGGGCTTTATTTTATAACCTAATCTTTATATTTATTTATTTACTTATTTTTAAAATATTTTCTCTTTATTGATTTTAGAGAGAAAGGAAGGGAGAGGGAGGGAGAGATAGAAACATTGATGAGAGAGAACATCGATTGGCCGCCTCCTGCATGCCCCCCACTGGGGATCGAGTCCATAACCTGGGCATGTGTCCTGACCAGGAATTGAACTGGTGACCTCTTGGTGCATGGGTGGATGTTCAACCCCTGAGCCACACTGGCTGGGCCTAATATTTATTTTTATTTTGTTGACTGATTGCTGTTGTGCTTGTAGAGACCAACTATGCTCCATTACAGGGCCAGTCGTCTTTCTTGATGACTTGCTCCCTCTGGTCGGCAGGGGGTCTACTGTGTTGCCATTTGACTGTCTGGGGCCCTGTGCTGCCACACTCTGCCACACTCCATCCCAGCTTGGCACGGAGGCTCCATCTTATGTTGCTCTGACCCAATGCCTGGGGCCCTCCAGAGCTGTGGGTTCCCAGCTCTCTTCATTGAACCTTCTTGTGCTAAGACCCCTCCTGAGTTCTACTGAAAATGTCAGACAGTCTACAGACTGCATAAGGGCATGTTATCAGAGGGGACTAAAACCAAAGGTAACCTGGCTTTCTTTTTCCTGCTTGTTGTCTCTGTTTGAGCAGTTGCCTCCAGGGGGCCTGAAGCTCCCACTACTGTCTCAGGAGAAGAGCAGTTCGTCAAGTTGCCTTCACCTGGCCTGTGGTCCAGTCACACAGGTGGCTCTCTGAGCACCAACTTCTCCTGCCGTTCTTTGTTTTCGGTTTCTGGTCCTTCTACTAGGAATGTCTTTCTTGTTCCAGTTTAATTGTCAGTACCCAACCCACATGTCTTTTCTGACACTGTGCTTGGTCAGTTAGATACGACTTTTGTTACAGGGAGCCATGTACATTCCTCTATCAGGGTTTTTGCACATTTGAATCAATTTTTTTACACACTGAACTAGTTACTTATCTGTTCCCACCCTACCTGAAGCAAGTTCAGGGAGCACTGTGTCCTATTCATTTTGAATTACCAGGACTTTGCACATTCTTAGCTCATTGTAGGTGATCAACATAGTATCAACATGTTGCATGAATGTGTTACCTATGGTAGAAAGACTAATAGGGGAAATTTGGGGCCAAGTGATATGGGTTCTGAGAGGTGGCAAAGAGCTATCTGTGGACCAGATGGCATCATTTAAGGCAGCTGCTTCCAAGGTCTTTTCCTAAGGCCACATAATTTTTCTTTGTAGGCTTTATTTTGTACATGTCCCTGATAATCTGAATGATTGTAACTTTTTAATATGAGTAGTATAAGAAGCAATGTGATTGATTTTCTGTGAATAACACTTCAACCTTACATATTTCTAGTTTTAATATTTTCATCCTTATAATACCAATTGTGAGTTAGATGGTTTTGCCTTTCATTTTTACGAGCTAATATGTTTTAATTAAAATTTCAGTCTTTTCTTTTCATCATTTCCTCTCATTATTTTAGCTTGCCTGCAGAGTTGTGGATGAAGAAGGTCCATGTAGAGAGGTCATCTGCTCCGTTCCCTTGCCCCAGGTGGGACAGCTGTGTCATCAAGACAGTTGGCCAGACTCTTGTAGAGGGACACACTGAAAGCTTGCCAATCTGTTTGTCAGTCTGTGTTTTGAAGCAAATAGCCAGTTTAGAAAACCTGAGAGTAGCAGTCAGTGCAAATGCTAACCCCTGTTGCTTTGCCTCAATTCTGCACTGCACAGAAATGATTTTACACCCGTGTGACTCTCAGTTGGTAAGAAGTATGTAGTCACTTCTTATGTGCATCCTAAAATGTGTGCACATTTAGATTACTGTGCCTCTGTGAAATATTATGGTTTCTCCTGTTCTTTCCAATTAGGAAAGAAAAACAGGAATAAACCTATTTATGGATTCTCTCTCTACCATATATTGTATAGATTTTTGAAACATATGGCTCACTTAAAAATGCTACTTATCAGATAAGAATTCTTTTGAGAAAAAAATAAATAAAAAGTGAAAAATGACTTATACCAATATAACATGTTCATGAAAATTAAGATCTAAAATATCCATTTACCCAGTTTTAAATATTCATTTTACCTGGTGTTTGAACTTGGATCAGATGTACCTGTAGCTTTTTGCATCTTTAAAACAGATTTATCAAATACACAAGTTAGCAACATTTCTGTTAATTGCCCCTTAACATACTGAAAAATTGCTGTGTGTGTGGAATTATTACATAAGCGGGATTGAAGACCTGCAGAGCAGATTGTGAATTTTGCAATTGTGTTTCTACAGTCAACTCAGTCTAGCCTATAACTATTTTCTTTGCTTGTATTCATATAATGGATAATGGGTGCTTTCTATGAGGTAAGCACATTGAAATGAATATTGAATTTTGTATTTCTTTGCTTGAGAAAGCTGACTTTTTTTAGTTAGGTCCAAACCACAACAGTCTTTATGAACAAAAATAATCTAACATTCTCAAAAAGTATATTTCCAGCCTATGATCATAATGACAATGGAATGAAGGTTGAGAACTGCTCCCCGAAAAAGGGGTTCTTAGAATTCGACATAAATTTCTCACACATAGAAAATTGGCATAATTGATTTCCCATCTTCCTCCTCTCTTTCTGCCCTATTGTCTTCCTTTCATTTTTCCCTCCTCCTGTGAAATTCTACAACTGTAAAGAAAAATAAAAAAAATAAAATTGAACTCTATTTTTCTTACTTTTCCATTAATTTAATATTTAAGGAACTATATACAGTGTATGACTTCCAGTGTATGCACCATTTTGCGTTCCATAAAATCTAATGGTGTTATTTATACTTCCAACATATTGATATATTTGAAATGTTTAGTTATTTATTATTAAAAAATAGACTTTAGTTTTTTAGAGCAGTTTTAGATTCACAGCAAAATTGAGCAGAAAGTAGAGAGTTCCCATATACTGTCTGCTCCTACACACTCACAATCTCTCACACCATAATGGCACATTTATTCGCTGCAAATGATGAACCAACTTCGACATACCATTATCACCCAAAGGTCATAGTTTACATTAGGGTTCGCTCTTGGTGTTTTATATCTTGTGGGTTTTTGACAACTATTTAATGACATGTATCCATTATTGCAATATCATAGAAAATAGTTTTACTACCCTAAACATCCCCTATGCTCACCTATTCATGACCTAAAATGTTTATTTTTAATAACTTCATAGTTTGTGTGTATGTTTTAGCTACATCTCTATTCTTGGGCATAAGAATAAATTTCAACATTTAAAAATTATAAGTAACACATTGGAGAATTGACTTTTTTTTTATTTTATGGAATTATAACCCTAGGGCACATTGGGTAAATAAGAACTGGGATAGAGTATATTAACAAGTCTATAGTTTCTTGTTTCTTTCATCCAATAAGCATTTTCTGAACACCATCAATGCCTAGATACTAAGGTTATACAGGTGAATAAAGTACAGCTTTTGGTTTCAAATTTATTATGTGGAGTGAGAGTAGATATATAAGCTAAAAAATAAATATACAATGCAAAATGCTGTCATAACTGAGATATAGAAAGTGCTTTTTGGTTCCAAACAAAGTGTGATAGCTAAGGAGTAGATGCCAGTAAAAAAAAAAAAAAAAAAAAAAAGTTTAAGAAAGAGGAAAGGACTTCTTAGGTGGGTCTTGAAAGATGAATATAATTTTCTAGAAGTAGGGAAGTAAGGAAAGGATTTTTCAGAATGAGGGAATCAAATTTGCAAAGCAATGATAGAATAGTACTGGCTAAATTTGAAGGATAGTAATACAATAATTGAGGCTGCAGTATGTGTTTATATGGATTGGGGATGCAGCAGTGAACACTGTGGGAATTGTTGGCAGTAAGAGTGGATTCTACTTTTCTTTTAGTTTTAATAATATATTTTATTTAACCCAGTGTATCCCAAATATTATCATTTCAACATGTAATCAGAATAAAATTAATAATAAGAGATTTTACATGTTTTGTACTCTCTTTAAAAATGTGGTACATTTTACATTGACAGCACATCTCAATTTGAACTAACCATTTTCTTTTTTTTTTAAATCTTTATTGTTAAGAGTATTACAGATATCCCCTCTTTTTACCCCCTTGTCCCCAAACCCGGTTACCGCCCCACCCCAGGATTTCACAACCCCATTGTCTGTGTCCATGGGCAATGCATATAAGCTTTTTGGTTAATCTCTTCCCATCCCCTCCCCTCTTCCCTCTGAGATCCATCAGTCTGTGCTATGAGTCCATGCCTCCAGTTTTATTTTATTCATCAGTTTATTTTGTTCATTAGATTCTACATATAAGTGAGATCATGTAATATTTGTCTTTCTCTGACTGGCTTATTTTGTTTAGCATAATTCTCTCCAGGTCCCTCCATGCTTTCTCAAAGGGTAAATAGATCATTCTTTTTTTTTTTTTACAGCTGCATAGTATTCCACTGTGTACATATACCACAGCTTTTTTATCTACTCGTCTACTGATAGACATTTGGGCTGTTTCCAAATCTTAGTATTTGTAAATAATGCTGCTATGAACATAGGAGTGCAAATATTCTTTCTGGTTGGTGTTTTGGGATTCATAGGATATATTCCTAGAAGTGGGATCACTGGGTCAAATGGCAGGTCTATTTTATTTATTTATTTATTCTTTTCTTACTTTTTTTTAAACTTATTTTTATCGTTGAATGTATTACAGATGTTCTCCCATTTTATTCCCCATTGACCCCCTCCTCCCCAATTCTGCCCCCCTCCTGCCTTCCCACACTATTGTCTGTGTCCATTGGTTATGCATATATGCATAGAAGTTCTTTGATTTATCTCATTCCCCCTCCTCCCCCTTCCCTTTGAAGTTCATCAGTCTAACAACAAATTTGTACTTAGTTTCTTCATCTTTTTCACCCATCCTCCCACGGCCGATGCTGTAACCACTGAGCAACTCTGGCCAGGGCATATCCTGCTTTTTAATTTGTTTTCTAATTGCTGCTCTGATTGGGTGTTTTTTTCTACCTTGTCTTCTAATTCGCTGATTTGTTCCTCAGCTTCTTCTAATCTGTTGATTCCTTACAGGGTATTCTTTATTTCAGCTACATCATTCTTCATTTCCAATTCATTCTTAATTATGGTTTCTACATCTTTTTCATGTTGATGTAGTTCTCACTAAGTTTCTTATAGGTCTCATAAATTGCTTATAGTTGTCACTATGTTGTCTGAGCATCCTTATATCCATTACTCTGAACTCTATATCTGATAAATTGCTTGCCTTCATTTCATTTAGTTCCTTTTCTGGCGATTCCTCCTTTAATTTAGAGGTTGTTTCTTTGTCTCCCCATTTTAGTGGGTCCGGTCAGGCATGCTGGGTTGTTGCGGCAGGTCTGTGCATCTGGGTCATTGGGTTGTGGTGGCCAAAAGGTATTTTTTGTGGCAGCCAACACTAGGCTATCAAATACTAGCTATGTATGGTATGCTTCTCCTTGTCCCTTTACGGACTATTCTCAATGGATTCCCTTCTTAGCTGAGCTTCAAAGCTTCCAAGAATTTGGCAGCTGAGAAGTGAAAGCAGAGGGAGGGAGTGCGGGGCAGGAGCAGCACCTGGGCATGTGCCCACAGGGGTGGCTGCCTTAGGACCCCAGGATCAGAGGGCAAAATCTCCCACAATGGGACAGACCAGAGTGGATTCTTAGGGCAGCCTAGACCATGAGAGATCCTGTGTCCCCCAAAGAGCTCAAGCTTTATTTTTTGGACAACTGAGGGTTAGCAAAGTTTACCAGAAATTTCAATGATATTTTAGGGTAACAGGCAAGTTGTGTGAGTGACAATAACACATGTTATGTTGCCCAGTGGTTCTCAAACTTTGTGTGATTTAGAACCACCGGGAAAGATAATAAAGGCTAGGGAGGCCCAGGCTTGTGGAGCAGGATGGTGCTCAGACCTCGGCATTTTTGCCAAGCTGTCCAGGTGTTTCTGATAGACACCAAAGTTTGAGAACCACTGACACTATGCATATGGAGCAGCCATTGTGTGGCTCACTTTTGTTAGCATTGCAAGAAACATCCTTTCACAGGACAATATAATATTTAACAATTTAAATATTTAACAAAGTCTTTAAATTAACACCAAAGTAGAATGTTCTTTATAACTTCTTGGATTCTGCTTTTCCCATCTCTTTTTATATACTTAAGACTTGTAATTTAAACTCTCTGTGTAACTTACTTGTACCTTTCATGATCTTTTTAAAGTTACTAAAATGTTAATATATATAAGTTCTTACAATTGTGCCTGGCACATAGTAAATTTATATAAATTTCATCAATTAATATTATACCTCACCTTTATGGCAACTGTCATGGAAAAATATCACAGGTTCATTTTCTCTAAAAACCTCCCCATGTAACTCTCAAACTAGTTTTCTTAGAGTCTTGAATTTTTCGTGCTCCATCTCTCTTTGTGGAAACTATTATTTTAAACTTCTTTCTAGACTTAAAAGAAAAAAACCCAAATGTAAAACTTATGCCACTATTGAATCTTCAATCATTGGCATGACTTTCTTTATTTGGAAATAACTCCTCATTAATGTTATTTTCAGTGTTATAGCAGGATAGTTTTATCTTAGAAGAATTTATTGTGTAGTTGCTAAGTGACTTCTAAAATAATCCATGAAATATACAGAATTCTTATTCTTCTTAAATCTCTTTGTATTTTCTTTAACACAATTTTTTAATTAAGCACAATTACAACCCTCCAATATGTGGGGGTATAGAAAAGAAATGTAAGGCACATTATTGGTTCTCAATTTTTAAAAAGTCATATACACACAGTAACATTTTTGAGATTTCTTATTCATCAAATAGTAACTCTAACAGCCCACACAATTTCTCATCATATTAGTTTCAGACAGTTGCTTTAATATACTGTATTATAACCTTATGCCTTTTCTTATTCTCTTGGTCTAGAACACCACTCTTCCCTTTCTCTCCTGATTTCCCTGCTTGCTTCCTTATGCATCTGTAAAGACTCAGTTGGAGGGTTACTTTCTCTATGACAGTCCTCCCAGTAACTCCTTCGCCTAGTGCACCACTGAAAATAGTCTTTTTCTCTGCTTCCTCTATACAGTGCACATGTACCTTTTCTTAGAGAACACTCGATTGTTCTAGAAATCAACAAGAACAACAAAACAAGAGGTGTTGGTCTACAATCATTTATGGTCTCCATCATGTGAGTTTTAGGTAATTTTTTGTATGAAAAACATTTGCTTGTCAAAATCTATAGGGAAAATATTTTAAAAATTTGTTGAAAATCTGCTTCAGAATCAAATTCTTGGAGTTATAATGCATTCATTGCACTTTTAAAAAAGTGTCAGACCCCACGTCACCCCAACCCATACCCCCTTTTGTTTTACTGTGGGCTTCTTGAGGGCAGGGAATGTATCTCATTCATTTTTTGTATTTTCCCTACTTAGAAATGTGTTGGATGAACATCCAGGGATTGAGATATATAATGTACATTCTGCTTGCTTAGTGTGTGCACATTTTCTGTTTGCCCCTTCAGATCCATTTTCTGCTTTTACTTATCCTGCTGTTTGCCCTGAGGCCTGACTTTGAAGGCTTACATCAGTGGGCTCCCATGTCCTCTGCCTTCTGGATGAGTTTAGTCAGTGGGGAGTTATGGAAGGAGATTGGAGGAAGAGAAGGTTTATTTCTCAGGCTCTCTTCTTGTGAGGTCACTTTGGCTTAGTTGTTTTCTTCACTGAAGATCTTTGCTCCTCTTATTTCTCTTTGGACTCTGCTTCTTGATTTTAGTAACTTCTTCCTTCCTTTATGCCTTGGCACAAACTTCTAAGTTACTATGCTATCTCTGCCTTTTCCTTGGATGAAAATTCCTCTTTTCCTTTCAAGAACATCTTCCTCATGGGGGTAATCCCATCCACTGCTCCAGGGATTGGCACAGGACTCAGACTGGGCACAGTATCCATCCTATAGCTTGAGTTATTAGTTTGTGGAGGGGCTCAGAACCAGAATTATTTCTCTTCTTGCTATCTTTCCTAGCACTATCAGGAAGCAGGCACTCTCTACTGAAATTATGGTAAACCTGAATTATCTGGGAGCCATCTTTGCCTTTATGTGGAGAGTCTTCATAAAAATGAAGCCGATATAAAGGAATGCTGGAAAGGGAAACGACAGGCCAGTTTGAGCTGAGCATCTGTCACTTGTAACTGAAAAAAATATCAGTTAATATATGGTATCATATATGTTAGGAATTGGGGAAAGGAAGATTACCATATTTGAGGGTTGTGTTGTGCTTATTTATGACAAAAGCATCTAGAGAGCAGAGGTCATTTTATTCCTGTATATGTCTACATACCTATTGACTTGTGGTTGTTAAAACACTAATGGTTCTAATTCTAGGTGATTGTAAAATTTATTTATATGATATTAAGAAGCTCATGTATTTAAATTCATTTCAAAATCATATAGAATGATTTTTTTCTACCCTTTTTCTTAAATATTTTGGGTTTCCAGTAAATGTCTTATTTCCCTATCTGAAAAATATTTGTAAGCTTAGTCTTTTTATTCCTCCATGAGCCAATGTTTTCCAAATAAAGAGATGGCTGGGTTTAGCTTTAGTTTGAAGGACTCCATCACATTGATTTCACTTGTGATCTGAGTTTTATTTTCACTTAAATCTCCAGAGTAGAAAACCTACCAGTTGCACTAACTCTTCTCTTAGAATTATGAATAGAGCAGAGAGCAAATTGCCAAAGGCAAATAGAATATACTGTTGAAAAATATCCTATTTCTGTCTGCATCTCAAAATGATTCAAATGTGATAATTTACTCTAACAGGAGTTTAAAGTAAGTAGTTTATCTAAGTATTTCCTAAGACATCAGCCTGTTTAGGCTGGGTCATAGAATTCAAAAGTCATGGGTTGCATTTTCATTCAAATGAGTATAAACATTCATACCATGCTTCTCCTCCCAAAGGCAATGGAAAGGAGGAAAAACAACAACTTAAAAAACAGTGTTTATTTTAAAGAATTTAGCATGAAGAGATTGCTTCTTGATCTATTTAAAAGCTAAAGTTACAAATCTTTATCTGTAATTATAAAATTACTTTTCAGGAAAGCTTTAAATTCTTTAAATAAAACTGACAATTGAGATTCTTTTCCCTAAAGGTTGATTCTTTAGACCTCAATTGTCATGTTTTTTTTAGAAGGGAAATACTGCAGAAACAATGTGTTTCAGTCCAGGATAAAGAGCCACGTACCTTCTGATCTTGTAGTTAAAATCCAGAAACACCTTCTAATGAGTCTAAATTCTGATTGTTCACTTCTTCCTCTGAGTCTCAGAGATGCTCTTGTGTCTTCCCTTCAACACTCCTGGCTCTTAGTAGATTTTTTACTTTTTTGCTTTACATTCGCCTTAGTTACTTCTGTTGCTTGCAACTAAAATATCTTAACAATGTACTTGTAATGGTTTCATTATCTCTTTATGACATGAGGCAATGGTAGATGTCTCCCTCAGGCAAATGCACAAATTTCATCATTGTACTCAAGAAATATTTATAACTCTTTCAAAAGAGATGAAAATAAATTTTAGTAAAAAACTGAGTGACTGTTATTATCAGTTGTTATGCCCACTTTAATATATAATATTTCATTTGAATGTGTGTTAGGGTTGCTTTAAGAAATTACCATAAAGTAAGTGGCTTAAAATGATAAAAATTTATCCTCTCATAGTTATGGTGGCCAAATCCCTAAATCAAGATGTTGGCAATGTTGGTTCCTTCTGAGGGCTGTGAGGGAGAATCAGTTATATGTCTCTTTTCTAATTTCTGGTGACTGCTGGCAATTCTTTGCATTTATTGGCTGATAGCTGCATAACTCCATTCTCTGTCTTAGTCTTCCAATGGCCTTCCCCTCTGTATCTCTCTGTCTTCTCCATTTCTGTCTCTTAAAAGGGTACTTGTCATTGGATTTCAAGTTAAGAACATCTTAAATTCAGGATGATCTTAACTTGAGATTCTTTTCTTAATTCTATCTGCAAAGACACTATTTTCAAATAAGGTCACACTGAGAAGTATTGGGGGTTAGGACTTGTGATACCATTGTAATGAGCTAATTATTAATAATAGGAAAGAAGTAAAGGGGGAAGGCCAGACATTATAAGCATGTCATTTGGGCAGCTTCACCAGGAAGCTGCAACTTCACACTCCCTAGGGAACCACTGGTCCATTCCCTGCAGAACACTGGGGGAAGGAAGGGGTCCAACAAAGGGGAGATGAACACATTCGCAGTGAATTTGGGCTGACATAGGGAAGGTGCCTGTCTAACCTGGAAACAGAGATCATTAGCCAGAGGGGACAGAGCCACCGTAAGCCTGCGAAAATTTGGGAATACATAGTCCCCTAGACAAAGACATTCATGCTCGTGGTGCTCATGTCTATTGGCTCTTGTGGCTTTCTAGAGACCACATGGCCCAGGGCCATGTGAACCCCACATGCAGTGGACTGATGAGCTGCAGCTGGAAACACAAGTTAAGCTAGCCTAATGCTGGATTGGACTGTGCCCCAACATGGAACAGAAACTTTGAGCAACGGCTTTAATCCTAGATCTGCTGAAAGCAAAATGGGACTTCTTCCTTGGTGGCATGAAGGGAAATGAGAACTTGGAAACTCAGGGGTGTAATTCCACAGAAATAAAGCTTTCTACAATATCTCATTCTCCTGTGTGCATCTCAGAAAATTATTTTTCTTGTGATGTCTCAAGAAGCACACATCCCCCTGCAGCAGGTGGGGAAACAGAGCGCTCCCCATCAATAAGACTGGGACATATCTTTTTGGGATCCATAGTCAACCATCTTTCAATAGCTTGTGAGATGAGTGACAATGTTATTCCATTTTACACATGAGTAAGTGGAGGCTGATATCACATAGCCAGCAGAATAGAAGGCAGGATACCAGCCAAAACTTCATCCTAAGACCAATGAGATCGATGTCACAGCCTCTCTTGACACACTATTTTTGTTTACATAATCATTTCATCTTTTAAATAGGAGATAATACATGTTTTAACATTGCTCATAGATTTAACAAAGTTGCATATTTCATCAACATCATGTTTAATTTCCTCGATATAAAGTGGTTTTTGTTAACAAGCTATTTCCAACAAGATTCCTCAGCTTTTCATAAAAAAAAAGTGTTTAAGCTTGCATTTATATTGCTGTCCTTCTGTTCACTCTCATCCCATTTCCAGATCCCTGGGGTTCAGCCAGTGATGAGCACTCTTGCAGTAGCTCAGGGATTGCATGCTGGCTCTGTCTACCTCTTCTTTTCCTGGCACTGTGTGAAATAAACAAGGATGCACCTGTCCCATTACAGAAAAGGGAATAGGACCATGATGCAGGTTTGCGTTTTTGTTTTTTATTTTGTATACTAGTCCTGTTGGGAACAGACCACAGAGAGTACAAAATAACATGTGGATAAATTTGCTGTGAGGTATGACACATGGCAGCAGAATGCCTGAGTGACCTAAGAAGATCTATCCAACTTTCCATGCTTTTCTAAGGTTTGGAATAGTCTACAATACCACAAAACTCCAAAATACAATTCACATTGAGTTGGTGATAGAAATTCAGAACATATACAAAGAATGTTAACAATTTTTAAAACACGAATTCTTGATAAAAAGTAGTTTACATTTCTGTATCACTGAGCACTTGCCTTAATCTGAATTTTATTCCTTAAAAGGGGTGAAAAAGTAAACAGTATGTAGGTAAAAAAAAAAAAATAAGCATGTCTGAGCATGTTATTTATATATTTTTTCAAATTTAATGCCTGTTCCCATATACATTCCATCTTCACACACAAAAAATTCTTCCTTTGAAGTCATTTACACAATTTCCAAGAAATCTTGAATTCCAGTCTTCTTTGATTTTCTCCTCTTTTCAAATTTGATTAGGAATTGGTTGGTACCATACAATTTATTTATTTTTTTATTATTTGCATGTCCATTATAATTTTGAGTGTTTATCTCATGTTTTGTTACCATATATTTTTTTCCCTTTATTGATTTTAGAGAGAGAGGAAGTGAGAGGGAGAGAGAGATAGAAACATCAATGAGAGAGAACATTGATTGGCTGCCTCCTGCATGCCCCCCACCGGGGATCAGGCCCACAACCTGGGCAATGTGTCCTGACTGGGAATTGAACCGGCGACCTCTTGGTGCATGGGTCAAAGCTCAACCACTGAGCCACACCAGCTGGACTTGTTACCATATTGTAAGTTCCAGAACCAAATACTTAACCTGGTACTTGTGAGTAACTAGCCAAACATGCCCAAATACAAAGCTGACAGCAGCCATACTTTTTCTGCAACACTCTGTAATACTTAACATTATCAAGAGTTTGCTGTGTACCAGGCACTGTTCTGAATGCCTTCTATGTATGCACATCAGTTTATGGAAAGTTTGAAGATTAAATGATTGTTTTTGAAGATACTTAACCCATAGCTATTTGACATAGAGTTGTTTCAAGTCAGCTACCTATAAGTCTGTTAAAAATTCTTATGTGGCTATCTCCCAAATTAGCCAAGTTTCTCGTATTTAAGATTATAGTGTCTTCTGAAACCTATTTTTATATTATTCCATATACTAACAGAGTTGGCGTATCCTGTCCAGATGAAACATATTTCAGGAGCTAGAAAGCAAAAACCCAAGAAAATTTCACATCTGAAAGAAAGAACACTCCGAATCATCATGGAGACAAATAGCTATGCGTGTACTACCATTTTCCTGCGAAATGGCAACATCTTAAATACATTTATACTTTTAACGTCTTCATTTACAAAAGCTGTCCTATTGTGACAAGGAACAAGCTAACATCAGACATTCGGTAACTTTTAACTTAAAAATGTCTGCCATGAAACTTCACCAGTATTTGAACAGTAATTTGAAGCTGTTTAAATACTTGGCACACAGATCACAAATATCTTAACAGCTCTGGCTGAAGAATACTGACAGGGAAGAGGGTAAAACTTCCACCAACTTAAATAGTTTACCATTTATCTAACTAGTTTTGATCCTTTAAATAGGAAAGAAATGTTCAGATTTTTTTAAATTAAAAATTTACTATAGTTTCATTTTATTTTAATACATTTCATCAACATTTTCCAAAACTTGCTCTTTTAAAAATTAATTTCCACTATTATTTTAATAAACATTAGGGTCGAAATTATTCAAAACCATTGTATTCTAAAAATGGCTATCAAATATCTGGAGTCTTTTATGTAAAACTTAGATGTTCTTCATACCTGAGCAATTCAATTACATGAGCAATTCATTCCTACCAGAGGTGCCCTGGCTTGGGGGTGCTGCTATGCTCAGTCCGGGAGATGGTTTTCAGTGCCATTTTTTCCTTTCCACAACTGATCCCAGTTCCCAAGTGGCTCCAGCTTGATCCGCAGTTCTGAGCCAAGTTTCACAAGAGCATCTGGAGTTTGGTTTCGGACACATTGGATTTGAGCTGACCTCAGCATTATCTAAGTGAAAATGCCTAGAACACTGTCAGGATGGGTCCTCTCAGGAGCAGAATTTGAAGTACAAGAGAATTATTAGGGAAATACTTGTGAAAGATAAAAGAGGAGGGATCAGGAATTCATAGAGAACCTACAGATAGATGTAGGTGTTGACACCTGTGAAAAGAGAGATGGTTGTAGGAAGAGCCTCAGATTACAGCGAAGTTCTGAGCAAGTGTTGGCCAGGACAGTGGGAGCTCAGGGCAGAGCCCGTCCCTCGGAGTCCTGTGCTGAGCAGGTGTGCCCAGCTGCAGTATGCCCTCGCGTTTGGTGTTGGCAGGGAGCAGCCGGTGAAGTGAGGCCTCACCGTGGGTGTGAATGCGGAGTTGAATCCTGAAGGTGGAGGCTGTCAGCCAACTACACTTCTTGTAGCAGGTTCTTACTTAAAGGGCAATCTGAGCAGCTCTCCTCCGTGACCTCCACAAAGGCACGAAGAGATTGGTTTAAAGGTGTGAGAAAGTTGGCCCTGGCCGGTTTGGCTCAGCGGTTAGAGCGTCGGCCCGCGGACCAGAGAGTCCCGGTTCTGTTCCCACTAAGGGCACGTACCTCGGCAACCACTCGATGTGTCTCTCTCACATTGATGTCTCTCTCTCTCTCTCTCCCTCCCGCTCTATCTGAAGATAAATGCAAAAATGTCCTCAAATAAGGATTAAAAAAAAAAAAAAGATATGAGGAGGCTGTTTTCTTAATAGTCCCCAAAGCATTGCCTTTAGGGAGGAAACATTTTGATTTGGAAGAATACTTAATAAGCCAATTGATGTAAAAAGGATGTCTAGAAGCCCAGGCGATTCGAATGATGGCTAAGATGCTCTGAGTGAGAAAAAGCCCTTTGATTTACTTTTTTTTAAAATTTATTTTTTATTTTTACCCCCAATTTTTATTAATTTATTTTTGTTACAGATGTTTCTCGTTTCTCCTTTTCCCCCCCTAGACACCCTCCTCCCCATCCTGTCCCCCCACCCCCCTAGCATTGTTGTCTATGTCCATTGGTTACACATACATGCATATAAGTTCTTTGGTTCATCTCATCCATCCCCCCCCGCCCCCCTCCTCTGAGGTTTGTCAGTCTGAACCATACTCCTTTCTATGTCTCTGGGTCTATTTCATTCATCAACCCACCTTGTTTATTATACTCCACAAATAAGTGAGATCATGTGGTATTTGTCTTTCTCTAACTGGCTTATTTCACTTAGCATAATACTCTCAAGGTCCCTCCATGTTGTCTCAAAGGATAAGAGAATATGTGTATCCCTATGTTCATAGCAGCATTATTTACAATTGCTAAGATCTGGAAACAGCCCAAGCGTCTATTAATAGATGAGTGGATAAAAAAAAAAAAAAAAGCTGTGGTACATATACACAATGGAATACTGTGCAGCTATAAGAAAGAAAGATCTCTTACCCTTTGATTTACTTAACCAAATATTTATTTATTTATTTTTATCCTCACCCAAGGACATTTTTGCATTTTTTGTTCAGATAGAGTGGGAGGGAGAGAGAGGAAGAGAGAGAGAGAGAAACATTGATGTGAAAGTGACACATCGAGTGCCTGCCACCCGCATGACCAACCAGGGCTGGGGACAAACTGCAACCGAAGTACATGCCCCTAGCGGGAACCGAACCCGGGTCTCTCTGGACCGCAGGCCAATGCTCTAACCGCTGAGCCAAACCGGCCAGGGCTTAACCAAATATTTATTGAGCAATTAACGGCGTGCCAGATATTGTGAAGATGGAGTAGCCATCAAAACACAACAGTCCTGCCCTCACAAGGCTTACATTTTAGTGGGTAGAGAAAGATATTAAACAAATAAATGAGCTCAGAAGGTGATAAGTGCTGTGGAGAAAAATGAAGAAGGGAATGTGGATAGGAAATTAGGAGATGAAAGGTAACCGTTATGAAAATGGAGTCTGGGAAGAGTTCACTGAGCTAAGTGAGCAGAAGCGTGAGGAGGTCACATAGTAAGTAGGGGAAGAGTGTTCTCAGCAGAGAGAAGAAAAGGCTCTGAGGCAGGAGTGTTCCAGAACAGCAAGGAGCTTTTGTGTTGGGAGCTGCTAAGTGAGGCAGGGGGTGGAGCTCGGTCTGAGAGTTACTAGGGGGTCCAGGGCATGGAGGAAACATTATATGACTTTGGCTTTTCTGCTGAGTGCAATGGGAAACTATTGAAAGATTCTGAACCGAGGAGAGGCAAGAATTGACGTGTTTTCAAAGGAGTCCTCTGGCTCTGTGTGGAAAATGCACAGCAGAAGGGCACAGCGGAAGTCGAGAGACTAGTTAGGAAGCTATTGCAATAATCTAGTTGAGAAAATGAGGTGAATTTTTTTCTGAGATGAAAGAGGCAGAGGTGGGAGGGGAAAGGAGAGTAGAAAGAGTAGGTATAAGGAAAGCCTATGTGGAGACATGGCCAACGGAGGGTTCCCATTGTACAGTGGATAAGGGGCACTTTAAGGAGGTCAATGTCAAATAATACTTTTAAAACTGTCATGTGTCTGTTTCTGCTTCAGTTTTCCATTCAAGCCTATTTCACTTACAAATGTATTGTGGGAATGTGTGTGTGTGTGTGTGTGTGTGTGTGTGTATCTATGCATGTATCTATCTTTTAATTCAAGAAAGTGTCTGGTATTACAGCTGGGTTGGCTTATAGAACAGAGGATACTCCTGGTAGCAGGAGCTTGAAAGCAAACATAGTCAGGAGAATAAAGGCCATAGGAGTTGGCAGAAGTCTTGGGGAAGGCTTTGGATCATAAAAGTGAGATTTGAAATAAATCTTATCTAGTTGCGAGAGGCTTGAACCCTCCAGCTGGCTTCTGATTCAGGCAAGGCTAGAATTGTAAATTTTTGAGCTACTGCTCATAGACATGATAAGTAAGAGAGGAAATACTGAGGGAGAACACCAGAGAAAAAATGCCTGTGACTTAATAATTATTCTAGATGGAGAAAAAGAGATGACAGATTTAGTCATGGCAACGAAAGATCCAAGTGGTAGATGAGAAGCAATGTTGCACGTTGTAGTAAAATCTGCTGGTTTCCCACCCAAATCCATACTTCAAGTTCCTATTTACAGAACTCAAGTTTTTATTATATATGTATAATAATGTATTTTCTATCCTCCCTTTGTAGCAAGACTTGACTCAGTTCTGGCCAGTGAGATGTAAGTAGAAGTTGCTAGAAGTTGTGGACAGAATGAGAAGGAGCCTTAAAAGGGAGCAGACAGCTGGGATGAGTGCTTTCCGTTTCCCCCTTTTCTCTTTTCTGTCTCTGGAAGTTGGAAATACTATGATGGCTGGAGATTCAGCAGCCATTTTTGACCATTAAATGCCCTTAAGGGTGAAAGAAAAATACATTTTTCTCTTATTTAAGCTGCGGCTAATTTAGGTTTTCTGTTTATGTTCAAATAACTGTTATATACTAATGGTAGTCACTGTTTACTGAGTCCTGTCATATTTCAGGCATGGTGCTAAGAACTTTATATTATTAGCTTAATTAATCATCACAGTAATCCTATGACATAGGTGCTATTATTTCCACTAATTTAATAAGTGAGGAAAATGATTTTTAGGAGGGTCCATAAACTGCCCCAAATCACTCAGGTGGTATGTAGCTTTAAATTTATTTGTTTGATTTTAAACCTTGGGTATTATCTATTCTAGCATGCTGTCAGGTGGGGATAAAACTTAATTGAGGTTCTGAGTCTCGTCTGAAACTACTGTTTCTCTAAACTTAATACTTTATTATTGACCACCTGTACTTTCCAGGCCTGACTTCTTTCACACACGGTTTTGACAAATTCCCATCCCACCTAAGACCTTATTCCGCTGCAGCGAGGCTACAGCCCAGCGTGATGTTTAAATCCTGCCAGAACCTGCTTTGTGACGTTCTCTGTGATAGCAATCCTGAGGCAGGGGAGGGCTGTGCTCTCAGAGGGTAGGTCTTTGTTCAAAATTGAAAGGCAGTAGCAGCTGGCCTAAAATTATGACTGGCATCTGGTCTCAGACTCATTATGGTTGCCCTGACGCTTTCTCAGATTCACTGAAATGTTTTTCCTTTGAGAACAAAGCTTCCAGAAACCCAAACCACCTGTATTAACTGGTGACCTAAAAGCAGCACCTACCTGCTAGCATCCTGGCTGGTTTTCAAGGAGCTTGGCAGAGCCTTCCTGCTGTGACTAGGCTGCTACAAAGGATTAATTATTCTAGACAGCAAAGCCTATTCCAACAGAAAGTGGTTCATTTAAAAAATCTGTCTTTTCAAATTTTCAAATAACCGTTAAGATCTGATTTGCAAAACTGTAAGGAAAATAAGAAGGTAAAGCTAGTAAAGGCATCTCAGCCATCCCTACGGAAGACACGGCAGCATGCGTACGTTTATGTGGATACTTTTGTTTTACAATTAATATAGATTACAGAGATGAGAGAGCTTCACATCTTTTTATTTGTGTGTATGATTCAGGGTGGAGTATGACAGAATGAATTGAAAGGATAAAGTTACATGAATACTTATCATTTATTGATGCTTTTAGGTGGCAGATGCCACATGAGGTACTTGACTGCTCTATTTTTTTTTTTTTTTTTTTACCAAATGTATTTTTTATTAATTAATTTTTTTAAATTACAGATGTCCCTCTTTTTTTTCCCATTGACATCCTCTTCCCTGCTCTGGCCCCCCACCCCGCCTTCACTGTACTGTTGTCTGTGACCATTGGTTACTCATATATGCATATAAGTTCTTTGGTTTATCTCTTCCAAGCCTCCCACCCCCCTTCCCTCTGAGGTTTGTCAGTCTGTTCTCGTTTAATGCAATTCTCACACCAGCCCTAATGAGGTAGAGTGCAATTTGTAAATATAATGATGTTCAGAGACATTGAGGGAATTGCCTAAGGTCACACAGTAGGAATTGATATGTACTGTAGATTTACCTGTTTCCAAAGTGCATACTCTTCCAGTTTTATTATTCTATGGCAAAAAGTGTCCAGTGCTACAGGATATTTTAAATAGAGGTTTGCTTTATAAAACTTCAGTGATATTGAAAACTACAGTGCCACTTGTTAAACAACTCTGGATCACTGAGTGTGGTCTGGTTTGAAGTTTCCACATCTCATATTTTTCTCTTTCCTGCTGCTACCCTTTGGCCATTTCATGTATACTAGAAGAAATAATGCAGTTTAATTAGTTTTGTTCATTATTAACTGCCTTGGAAAAAGTTTTGATGAAAAAGGGGATGGAAATTACTGATTAAAATGAACTTTGTTTATTCTTTTTCAATTTCATTTAATGGTACATTACCATACTCTTATTCCCTTGATTTTTTGAATTGACTTTAGGGTTTTTTTAATCTCTAAATTAGTCTCATATAGCAAGTGAATACAGTATTGTTTTGAAAAATAAAACAACTAAATTATATTTGTTTATAATAGTTTATAAGTGCTTTAATGGTTTCATAAAGAAATAACGTAACTCCTTAAAGCACCCAGCTTCATTTGTTATACTGAGGAGAGCCAACAGTCACAAAATAGTAGTCATAGTTCTGGGACAGCCTCTGGTGGTTGGGTCTCATTTGAGGCATGTGGTTCACTTGATGGACGACCTGGCTATGTTGATGCTTAAACTCCTTAGCAGTAGCCATAGATTTTATCACCACTAGTCACATAGTATCATGCAGTATACTGGAAAGTTTATCATTTGCTAAATTTTACATTAAGGCAAAACAACATTGACTATTGTGGTAGCTATAAAATCTATATCCTTGGCTATCCTCTATGAAAATTTTGAATCACAAATGAATATTGTTATTTAATTTCCATTTTGTATATCTTTTAAACTAATGTATATCTTTTAAAAAATCAAATTCTTGATTTTTCTCTCTTTACATTTGAGTTCAGTATTTTTTAGTTTCCTTTATGGGTTGGATATGGACTGTAAATTATTACTGACTATTAGAAAATTATGCAATAAATTGCTAATTCAATATATGTAATGCATATATTGTTTCTTTGGAAATACATAAAGGAAAGAGAAAATACCTGTGTTTGACAAGATTAAGTCATCATATTATCACTAACTTGCTGCTGATAGTATTTGTGGGTGAACATGTAGGAAAAGAAGAGTTTATGTACAGACCCAGACTCCCGGGCTTGTCTGTTTCAGCCTGTTCAATAGCTTTCCTGGAGTTGGGGGATGAGCAGTAGTCATTGTACTTTGATTGCAAAATGAGAACTTGTCTGAGGGTTTAATTTTGCCTGGATTTTCTTTGTTTGAGGAAGGATTGCTTGCCTGGCCTTCTTAGTCACTCAAGTTTAGAGGACATTTGCAGCCCCTGTTTTAGGATTCGTTTGCAACATATTTCGGGGTTGGGACTCATCGAGATACTTTTCCTTGTAATCCCAGGTTTGAGAAGGATGGTCCCAGGGTTCCAGAGGGGAAGCTGGGTCAATTGCACTGGGAGAGTTCCTCATCCTTCTGCCCAAGAGACTCCCGGGTAGCCTCAGTCAAGGTCCAGTGGCAAGGACAGGAAACAAAGCTCAAGAAATAAAATGGCCTTGAGGACAGATAGCGCCTGGTCAGGCAGGCCTAACACAAGGACTAAAGGTCTGTGAAAGAGGACTGGTTTTTATGCAGTGTGTGTGTGGCCCAAAGCAGTCACTATTATGGTGGTTCCCAAACTTTGGGCCGCATCAGAATCTCCTGGAATGATTGGTAAACACAGATGTTTTGGACCAACATCCAGAGTTTCTGATTCAATAGGTCTAGGGCAGTGATTTTCAACTAGTGAATTTTAGTAATTAGTTTATGTTTGCTATGAGATGAAAAAGGTTGAAAATGGCTGGTGTAAGGTGATGTCTGAGAGGTTTAATTTTCAATCAGTTCCTGGGTGATCCTGCTGAGAGACCACACTTTGAAAATCATTGCCCTCGGCACACAGAGGAGCTCTGTGTAAGGGGCTTCCTGTGAACTACTCAGTGCTGTGACTGGGCTGCTGACGTGCAGGGAATTTTTTGGCTGTTGCAGGAACCCAGCCCAGAATGGGTATTGCTGGAACAGTGGACAGCTTCTTCTGGACTGGGCCGGACATGTCTTTTGGAGCTGCGCTATGAGGCAGTGATAAGCAATGGTGGTGAATTATACCCTTTAATCTCTCTACCTGGAATTTAGAAGCAGGACTGAGTAGCCATACTATTCTGACTCCATCCTGGAATTTTTAAATATTTTATTGTCCAGCTTATGAAAAACATTTTATTGCTTTTATTGTTATTATTTTAGGCAGTTTATAAAGGTAAATGGAAAGAATATATCTGTATATTTTATATAAATACTAAAACTTTTTACTTCATAATTCATCTACACAAGACAATATTTCCAATATTTTTAAACTATGGATTTACAAATTGTAAAATGATTGTAAAATGTACTGAACAGAAAATGAGGATACTTTGAAAAGCTGAAGGGTTTTCCCCCAATCCTTGTTCCATCCTGAAATGCGACTTTATTTGCATTGCATGTCTGAGAGATGGCAAAATGTTTGTTTCAAGAAGGTAATATTAAGCCCAGCTGGTGTGGTGCAGTTGGCTGAGCGTTGTCCCATGCACCAAGAGGTCACCGCTTCCATTCCCCATCAGGGCACCTGCCCAAGTTGTGGGCTTGATCCCCAGTAGGGAGCGTGCTGGAGGCAGCTGATCAATGTTTCTATCTCTCTCTTCCTGTCCCTTCCTCTCTCTATAAAATAAATAAAACATTAAAAAAAAGAAAACAATATTAAGAAGTGCAAACTTCCAGTTATTAAGTAGGTCACGGGGATGTCATGTACATAGGGAATATTGTCAATAATACCGTAATAACTGTACGGTGACAGATAGTTACTAGACTTTTTGTGGTGATCACTTTGTAAGGTATATATGTTGAATCACTATGCTGTACACCTGAAACTAATATAATATTGTATCTCAAGTATAATTTTAAATTAATGTTAAATAAGCAGTCAACAGAGAAGGGGAAATGAGATAAAGCAAAGTGACCTCAGACACTGATTTGCTGTTTGTATTTTTTTTTCTTTTCTATCAAAGAACAAAAATGTCTTGTGGATGTAGAGTGAGTGGGAGTGCACATGTCGGAGTTGGGGAGGCTAGTGGTGGGAATAGATCAGACAGGCCACCCACTCATCTATACTTAGATATCACTGCCTTAGTTAATCATTTTTTATGTATATCATAGCGGGTACCATGTTTTTAGAGAAAATCAACTTATGCATATTGACATTTTTTCCCTTAGTATATCTAAACAAAAATATAATGTAATAAGTTTATTTAGTTGACTACAAATTACTACATTATATTTGTAGACTTCCAAGCTTTGTCTTTTTCCCTTCCTCTCTATTTGCTGAACCATTCTATTCCTCCCATTATTTTCTCCCTTAATTTGACTCTGCTGTATAGTCAGAGGTTAACCCGGTTAACAGTTAGGTATCTTTCTTATATTGTTTTGGTTACTTTACTAACTGTACCTTAGGTAGATAGAGCTAAGGTGAAGACTTTACACTCCAGGAAGCTGCTTCTCTTTCACGCCCACACAGCATGATGTATTCACCTGTTCTTAGTCTTGCGGGCTTCGTCTTCATGAATCACACGGAAGCAGTTTTGCATAGCTTTTTCTTTTGCTAGGACACAGTATGCTTAGCAAAGTAGACACTATGAAAAAGTGTTGGTTCAGCATTCGGTAGGTTGACTTTGTTTTAGTGATTTCTAGCAAAAGTTCTACACAACTACTTACTTTTAAAAAAATTGTCAGAATTGGAGTCTTTGAAAATGCTGATTTTATCAAAGTCCTTATGAGATTACAGACACTTTTCAAGAGGATGATATATTAAGGTCTCAACAAAGATTTTGTCCAAATATGTTTCTAAGCACATTTATGGGCTTCAGATATGCCCATATTCATACTCTTTGATGAGAACAGAATCAGGCAAGGAGCTATTCCAAAGACTTTTATTTGGGTTCAACCACCACAAAGGAGAAACACTCTCGTGGATCTGTCAAAGGTCAGTGTTCCTAACTAATTCAATTTATGCAAGGCCAGAAAGTTTAAATGAAGGAAAAATTGTTGCTTGAAGTTTTGGATTAAGCAGAAAAATTGTTCACACTGGCTATGGTCTTTGGAAATTTACAATAAATTAAAGAACTTGTAATTAATTCATAATTCTTAGAGGCACTGCTACTTATATTTTTCACTAATTTCTCTGTAATTCAGAGGTTCACTCATGTCACCATAACTCAGACGTTCACACTGACGTTCAGGGTCGCTACACTGCTTAGCAGAACATCACTTCCATAGTCCATATCACCCCCTCATATCTGTGGGATCACTCATCTCAGCTTCAAGCTGGGCCTCCCGATGGAAAACTCCAGCAGGCTTTAATGATATAGGTCAACTGCTTTGTTTGGCCATGCATCTGGAAAATTTAAGATAAAGAACAACTTAAAAATGAATTCTATGTAGAAAAGGTAGATTTCCATTTCCCATCAGTTTGCAACCAAACATGAGATAGAGAACACTCTCAGCTTCATTATACAGCTGAACAAGGTCAGAAAGTAATTTGAATCGAAGCCCCCAAAAGGCCTTTCTGTAGGAGAAGGTGAAGGAGTGGGGACGTTCTGCTCCTATTCATGATAGCTTATTTTACAACCTTAAATTTCCTATAGGAGGTCACAATTCATTCGCAGAACACAAGAAACCTAGAAGAAAAGGTGAATAGACACTGCTGGAGGAGAAGGGATAATGGAGCTTTTGCTGAGGGCATGACGTTGGAGCTGTGTCTCGAATAACTTCTTCAGGGGAGAAAATGTTTCAGGCAGATGGTGCAGATTGCACGAAGGCAGAAATCAGCATGGCAACGCGGTGATGTGTGTGTGTGCGCCCGCAGTGTGCCTGCGGAGTGAGAGATGGAGCTGGAAAAGTAGGCAAATGATGGAATAAGGAAGGTCTTAGATGTGCAGAGCACCTTGGGCATTGACCCAGGACTGTGGTTTCAGACCACAAGAGCCTTTTCAGGAACCTGGTGGTGGGTGAATGGGGCTTTGAGACGCTCATCCTTTTCAGCCATAATTTACATATGTTATAAATTTGGGTTTGTCCTAGTCTCTTTATTAAAGTTTCTGCAGCTCTCATATTCTTCCTCTGTGGTTATGCCTTTCTTGACATTTTTGGCATAATCTTTTCACTTTTTGGCTTGTAGCCTATAAAGCCAGCTTAGTCTCTGAGTTTCTTGGACCACCATGTTGCTTTATTCTGCTACTTCATTCTCTCCTCTCCCCATGAACAGAATTTGTGATTGAATAATCAAAATTATATATTGTGGAGGTTTTACCCCTTTTGACTGATGTTTCCTTTTAGGACTGAATGCCATAGAATCATACATTTTGCTCCAAGCTTTCAGATTTTTATCGTACTACAGTCTAGACTTAGATCAAGGCATCTTGCCGAACATTTTCCTTGGTGGTTATTGTACGCTCCAGGTGACAGAGCCCCTGGATCCTAAGATTCTTACCACTTTTCCTTCACTAACCAATTCCTTTTTGGTCTTAAGTCCCTAGGTGTTTCCTTGATCTTTTCAGTGTCCAAATTAAGAAGATCTGTCATATGCTTTGTTTGAACAAGTAAGAGACAGAAATAACTGAGGTCTCCGTCATGACCTGTCCCAGCAGCACATTCTAGAATTGCCTCAGGAATATTACAATATCATCATAATCTTTTTCATTTCTTTCCTTCTCCAAATTTCTACCAAAAGGCTACTCTTCATTAATTTACTTAAAAAAAAAATAGGGTAACTCCTCTTATTGTTACATCTGAAATATAGGTTTATGCTAGCAATTATCAATAATAACTACACAATCATGGTTATTATCCTATATTATACATTTAAGCTTGATGTCCATTTCAATTCAGTCTTGTTGGTTTTCAGGGCTCTGTGTATAGCTACATAGCTATGTTAACATCTGTAATTATAAGTAGCATTTCTGATCTTTAAAATTGTTTTCTCATGGTAATTGTTGGACATCTGCTCTCCAGTTAGATTTTCTGGCAGGCTGATGGGAGAGCAGAAGAGAACTTTTAGCATTCTTCAATAACACTCAGAAAAGATTTACTACTCTATGAGCAGTGGTAACCATTCATGATGTATGAGCCCAGTCAAGAGACCTCTTCTAAGAACAGTGGCAGAAAATATGAGGAAGAAAAAGTGGTAAAGTGTGCTAACCTTGCATCCAGTTGGGGACTTGGCAAGCTTTGCACACGTTAAAATTGACTAATTTTTTTCTTGTAGATCACAGTTTGAGGATATCATCAGACTGAGACCAGAATTGTACTTATCCATTGTAAAACAAAACAAAGACCATAACGAATGTATTTGGGGAGACCTGCAAAACAAAAGGAGTGAAATGTGATTATTTCTGGATAATAATACACAATTTATTTTTGCTGTCATAGATCAGTTCTATTTGAGTGCTCTGTAGCTGCAGATGACCATTGTTATTTAATTTATAGAGAACATGCAAACCTAATTTATTTAAGCAAGTGAAATGATGTGGATTATTCAAGATAAATCATTAGTTTAATATCCTAATTTATGCTTTGAAAGATCATGACAGGTTTACCTTTTGAAATAGGTTTTATCTTAATAGGTTTTTCTTCTCTGTGAATCTACTTTTGACCTTGTTGTAATGATTTAGATGTTAGTGCTCCATGGACAGAATGTTTGCTTTGGTTATTTCAGTGTTATTGATTTTGTTTTACCCAGTAATTTTGGTCTTTTTGCTTATCATTGATAATATTGGTTCATTCATAGCACTATTTTAAGAACTGAATGAAGAAGAGGGTTTGTAACCCTACAAAGTCTTGTGCCATAATGGTTAGTGGTTAAGTGGTTTCCCTGCCCACTGCCATCCATGCTCTAACTGTGCCTTTCTTATTCCAATATTTTTTCCTTGCTAATTATGGTTACAGAGTTGAGATATTGACTTCCTCATTTGAGGGGATAAGAGAATGTTGTTACATTATCAGAGATAGAATTGAAACATGATTACTTTTGCTGTGGAATATATATATACACAAGTTACCCTCCATCTGTGGTTTTGCTTTTCCCAGGTTCCATTATCTGCAGTCGACCATCGTCTGAAAATACTAAATGGAAAATTCTGGAAATAAACAATTCACAAATTTTAAATTGTGCGCCGTTCTGAGTAACAGGACGAACTCTCACGCTGTCCCGCTGTCCTGCCCAGGGTGTGAATCATCCCTTCCTCCAGCGTATCCATGCTGTATACCATATACACCTGTTAGTCTTTTGGTAATGTCGCAGTTGTCAGATCGACTGTTGTGGGATTTCAGTGCTTGTGTTCAAATAACCAAATAACCCTTATTGTACTAAACAGTGACTCCAAAGTGCAAGAATAGTGATGCTGACAGTTTGAATATGTCAAAGAGAAGCTGTAAAGTGCTTCCTTTTAGTGAAAAGGTGAAAGTTCTTGACTTAATAAGGAAAGAAAAACATCCTACGTTGAAGTTACTAAGATCTATGGTAAGAATGAATCTTCTATTCATGAAATTGTGAAGAAGGAAAAAGAAATTCATGCTGGATTTGCTGTTATACCTCAAACTGCAGACATACAGCCACAGTGCATGAGTGGTTAGTTAAGATGGAAAAAGCACTAAATTTGTGGGTGGAAGACAAGGATAGAAAACGTGTTCTGATTGATGGCCATGTATTGCGCCAGAAAGCACTACGCCTATATGATGACTTCAGCAAGGGATGCCCTGGAATGAGTGACACCACACCAGTTACTGCAAGTAAGAGAAGGTTACACAGATTCAGGACTAGGTTTAGACCGAAAAATACAAAAATTACTGGAGGCTGCATCTGCCCATGAAGAAGCTACTGCCACATTTCCAACAGAGTTAAAGAAGTTGATTAAGGAGAAAGGATACTATCTAAAGCAAGCCTTTAACTGCCATGAAACCAGACTCTTCTGGAAAAAGATGCCCAATTCATAAAAGAGCAAAGAAGCACCAGGGCCTAAAATATGGAAGGACAGATTCGCTTTTGTACTATGTGGTGATGCTGCTGGGCATATGGTGAAAGTTCTTGACTTAATAAGGAAAGAAAAATATCCAGGCTTAGTACACAGAGCGAAGAACCCACACTGTTTAAAAAACAGAAACAAATATTATCCGCTTGTCTTCTGGCAACTCAGTCAGAAAGTGTGGGTGACAGGCTTGTTGTTTATGGAATGGTTCTACCAGTGAATCACAAGAAGGGTGAGTACGGTACAATCAGATATTTTGAGGAGAGAGAGACAGACCATATTCTCGTAACTTTTATTACAGTATATTGTTCTATTTCATTATTAGTTATTGTTGTTAATCTCTCACTGTGTCTAATTTATGACTTAAACTTTATTGTATGTATGTATAGGAAAACACACAGTACAGGGGTATGTATAGGAAAAAGCATAGTATGCATAAGGCTTGGGAATGTCTGCCGTTACATGCATCCATGTGGGGGCCTTGGGATGTATCCCTCGCAAATAAGGGGGAACTACTGTATTTCCACAGGGTCATAGGCAGGTCAAGAGGTGATCTGTTATACAAATTACTTAATATTAGAAGTAGTTCTACCCAGAGATAAGTGTTAACGGATTTTTGGGGATAAGTGTTATATAAAACTCAGAGTTTGGGTACTTGAAGCTTGGAAAAAAGAAGAAAAATATAGGCAAAAAGAAGGCTAAAATTCTTGGTTGTGCATACCAGAAATCAAATGTAAATTTAAGTTAGAACAAACTTCCATAATAAAAAGCTCCTTTAAAAATAGTTATAAAAGTGGGGTGGAGGCGGCCAATGGGGGAAAAAAGAGGGGACATCTATAATACTTTCAGCAATAAAGATGAATTTTAAAAAGTTATAAAACAAACGGCATTTTCTCAAATCCCTTGCTTTAGGGTATTTCAGTCCAATAAAGCTACACCGAAGCTGCACCCTTCAGGCTGGCCATCTACTTCCCAGGTTTTGTTTGTTTCTTAAATCATATTCCAGTGACATTTGGAACACTAGGATTTCTCTAGTTCAGCTGTGCTATGCTTTCTAATATTTTAACAGCATTTGCTTCATCCACTAAGGAGAATGAATGGAAATCTTTGATAGGAGGTGAGCCCTGTAGTGTTTTTCATCAGGTAAAAAGCATGACAAAGTCTTCTGATGGGACTAAAGAGAAATTAGTGAGAAAAGCAAAAACTAAAACCACAACCGCTGCTAGAGCTTTTCCTGCAGGTGGCGCTGGTGTTACTTAGATGAAGAGCATGTTGTGTTTAGCAGCTTTTAGTTCATTGTGCACACTGGAAAGGCTCATACATACTAGGGAACTAAGTAGATGTCTTGCGGTAAGTAGTTAGTTACTTACGTGTGCGTGACTGAACCGCAGCATGGTTCAACCAGTCCTTTTGCAGGTCTGTTTTTCAATTAATGCATTCACATGGACAGTGAAATCTGATGGAAAACTCTTTTAGACCAGGGAACAGACCTACTACCAAAATCACATTACAAAGCTTCAGGCCCATTTTCCCAGTTGTATCTGCATGAAAAATCCAGCCTAATCTGAAAATGCATAAATGTCACAGGAGTTTGGAGGGAGATTTTATCTTTTTTTTTTTTTTTTTTTTTAAGTAAAAAATCCTAGGAGATTTATTCCGATAATCTTAAAAGTGAATTCAGCAAATACTTATTGAGCACATTTATTTGAGGCAATGCATTATGAAGATTGTTATGGAGGGTTCAAAGATTAAAAACAAAAACAATCTCCATCTTCTCAGATCTCTCCAGCTAATTGCAAAAATAGGTATATGGCTAAATAGATGAGATGCTAGTGTCTTAGTCCACTCAGGCTGTTATAACAAAATACCACTGGGTAGCTTATAAACAACAGAAATTTATTTCTCACAATTCTAGAGGCTGGAAGTTCAAGATCAGGGTGCCAGGACAGATGAAGGCTCTCTTCTAGGTCACAGACTTTTAATTGTATCTTCATATGGTGAAAGGGGCCAGGGATCTCTCTGGAGCCCCATATAGGCTAGTTTTAAAAGTGATGGACAAATTGACAGTAGGAAGTTATTGGAGTAAGGGGGGTGGGTGTGTTGACGCGGGTTTGAGATGGACTATGAAAGGAGACCTGCTTTCAGTTGCATATGAAGTGGGGAAGAGACAAAATAGAATTCCCAGTAAGGGAACTGTATGAGCAAAGGAACATAGAGAGTGGTATTTTGTTTTAGATTTAATGATTTATTCAGGGCTGATATATTCTATGCTGTTAGGTGCTGACCGTATACCACTTTCGTCTTAGGCTTATATAACAAATAGCCTGGGTGGGTTACACAACCAACATGTGTTTCTCACAGTTTTGGAAGCTGGGAAGTCCAAGATCAAGGTGTCTGTGGATCCAGTGTCTGGTGAGAACCTGCCTCCTGGTTTGCAGATGGCCACCTTCTCATTGTACCCGCCACCTGGGGGAGACAGCAGAAAGGGGAAGCAAGCTCTCTCCTGTCTCTCATGAGGGCACTAGGATTCCACTTATGAGGGCTTACCCTCATGACTGAATTACCTCCCAAAGGCCCCACCTCCTAGTATCATTACATTAAGGATTAAGCTTCAATGTACAGTAGTCCTCCCTATCCGAGGGATATGTTCCCAGTCCCCCCGTAGATACCTGAAATCTATTCATATGTTTTTTTTCCTGTATATACATACTTATGATAAAGTTCAACTTATAAATTAGGTACACTAAGAGATTAACAGCAATAACTAATAGTAAAATAGAACAATTATAACTGTAAAATAAACATTGTGATACTACAACAGTTGCTCTTTTAATCAAGACGGCTGCTATGTGACGAATGGGCCGGTGGCACATACAGAACTAATCCACTGGACTAAGGGATGACTCACGTCCCAGGTGGGATGGAGCAGGACAGCTCAGAATTTCGCTCTACTGCTCAGAGCAGTGCACAATTTAAAACGTATGAGTTGTCTATTTCTGGCATTTCCCATCGATTGTAGGTAACTGAAATCACGGAAAGTGAAAACACACTTAAGGGGACTACTATACGAATTTTGAGGGACGAATTTTGTTCCTGAGTTATTTAGCCTTTCTGTGCCTTTGTTCCTTCATCAATAAAATGGGAGTGGTAATATACCTTAAAGGATTTCTGAGGGCAGTAAGTGAGATAACATATATAGTCCTTGGCCATAGTAATAATATTACTGTAATTATAAAAATAAGTTTTATTGTTATTATGCATATGTGTATTTTTTGTCAACCATTCTATAAGGAGAAATATAATTCTATCAGGAGACTAAGAATTAGGTATCTTCAGTTTTACATATAAGAAAATTTAGGCTGCCCTGGCCGGTTTGGCTCAGTGGTTAGAGCGTTGGCCCACGGTACAGAGAGACTTGGGTTCGGTTCCCGCTAGGGGCACGTACCTCGGTGGCAGTTTGTCCTTGGCCCCGGTTGGGGTCGTGTGGGTGGCGACCACTCGATGTGTCTCTCTTATGTCGATGTTTCTCTCTCTCTCTTCCTCCCTCTCTCCCTCCCGCTCTGTCTGAAGATGAATGCAAAAATGTCCTCAGTTGAGGGTAAAAAAAAAGAAAATTTAGGCTTATGAAAATTAACTATTTCTAAAGATAATACAGGCTGCACTTACAAGATTGAAGTACAATTGACTGTTAAAAATTGTATATATTTGTATACAAAGTGTGTATACTTTGATGATTTGATATACATATACATTGTGAAATAATCATTGTAACCAAGCTAATTAGCATGTCCATTGATCCAGGCTACATTTGAACCCAGGCCAAACTTATTTTTTTTTTACTTCACCGTTCACTTTTTTATAATTGAGTTGATTGTTCATAATCAAGTCTGTGTGGTAATTGGGTGACTAGTAGCTAGAGTAAGATTTAAAGATGATATGGCTCCAGAGTGGAAGGCTTTTAATGCTTGGTCAAGAGTTTAAACTTTGTGATGCAATGGGAAATAATTTAAGGGCTATTAAGGATATTGCCTGTCTCTCTTGGCAGAGAATGAAAGACAGTTGCAATCTGTAAAGCCAATTAATAGGTGTGGTTGAAGCCTAATTCAAGAAAATATCTTTCAAATATTAAAGTTCTGCCAACCATTCCTTTATAGGCTGGTGTCCTGGTCTAGGGGAATGTTCTTAAGGTATTAGGCTGGGCTACCCAGGATAGGCAAGAGATCTGAACATGGGGGAATATTAACTTTTAGATGGAAGTTGAGGGACAAGTTTAATTTGAGTGGTTAGGGCAGAACCAGGAGATAGTCTGAGTGTCATGGATGTAAATAATGGGAAAGTTCCAGGAAAGAACAAAGTGTTGACTGCCATAGTGTGATTGAGCAAGGGGAAAGCTCACAATAAATCGTTGACAATGCAGAGAACAGGTTCAGTCCAGTGTTGGAATTTCACACAGAAGGGTGAAGTAAAGAGATATTGAGAAAAATAAGTGGGGACAAGTATAGATGGTCTGATAAGAACAAAGTTTGGAAATGCCAGAAACATCACTTTAATTTCAGGGGGAAGCATTATTTCTATGTGGGAAGTATTATCACTGAGGGATTTCTTTTAGTATTTGATAGAGAAAGGAGCATGGTAGTAGTTCATAGGACTGTAGTAGCAAAGGAGACTAAGAAGGAGAAGCTAAAGAAGGAGAGGGAAAAGCAATGGCATATTTTTTGGATGGGCATGAACACCGTGTCTAGGACAGCATCAGAGGAGTGATTGGTAATGTCAAGAGCAGAAAAGAAATCAAATAAGATGTCACTGGAGGAGTAAGAACAGAAGCTGTATGCAGAAGCTTCTTTTAAGGAGCGTTGAGGGTGCGTGGTTCTGAAGAGGAGACGAGAGAGGCAGCCCCAGAAGTGGTGGTTTGTTTTATTTTGTTTTTAAGGATGGGAATGTATTTATAGTCTTTGAGGAACATGCGAATAAAGCTGAAGCCAGAGAAAAAAGAAGTAGTGATGAAGGAAAGCCAGGGAGGTGATAATTGAGAATCTGATCAGGAGCTAAAAGGAATTATTTATCCAAGCAGAGAAGATTAGAGAGAAGAGTGATGTGGATTTAAGTTTGTGAGTGCGGCGGAAAAGTTCAAGAAGCTCCTTCTTTTTGTTTCACGGAGAAAAATAGAGTGACCAGGGGCTATTAAATACTCCCTGATTCTCATATGTGACTGATAAAGCCCTTGACTAATATCCTTTTTCATCTCCTGCTTCTCCATATGTGACCCAGCACCATTTACAGCTTTTACCCAAATGCTATTTATATCCGGTGTCTTTGCATATAATGCCCCCTCTGTTAAAAGTTCTTTCTTTGGATACCTCTGCTGTTCAAGTAGAGTTCAGTGTCTTTCTTGTGATCCTTTATCTCTTCAGCTCTGTAGAACCCTCTCACATAGACTTTATTAGACAGAGAGCACCTTAAGAACAGGGACAATTTTCCAGTTACCTTTTTATTTCTAGCTCCTAGTACTCAGTAGTTGCGCAATAAGTATTTGTTGAATTTAATTTCTTTATTTTCCAAAATAATATTTTAGTGTTTTTTTTTGTTTTAATAGCAATTGGATATTATTCCAGTTTACATACTTTTAATTTATAAAGCTTAATTAGAGGAAGATTTAATTTTAAAACTGGTGAAAATGGTGTGTTACTGGCTACATCACACTCTTAAGTGCACATTGTCTTTGCTTGTTTGGATTAGTGTGTTTATCTCCCATCTGTGTGTGGATCATGGATCACTAACCAGTGTTAAATTGCTGAAGATCAGAATGTGTTTTTTTTTTAATCCTTATCTGAGGATATGTTTATTGATTTGAGAGAGAGAGAGAGAGAGAGAGAGAGAGAGAGAAACATCAATGTGAGAGAGAAATATCGATCAGCTGTCTTCTTGTACGTACCCCAACCTGGGATTAAACCCATGACCTAGGTATGTGCCCTGACCTGGAATTGAACCTGCAACCGTTCAGTGTATGGGATGATGCTCCAACCAACTGAGGCATGCAGCAAGGACTGTTTTAATTTCTGAATCTACAACATAAGCTTGCCAGAACAATGCTCCATAAATGCCTAAGAAAATAGCTAGTACATTTTATTAAACAAGTAGACTTTTATTCTATTTATGGATAGAGTGTCTTCTCGGAGAAGTCATTTTGCATTCCTGTGTCTTAGTTACCTCTCCACATTCAGTGACTTCTTTTCCACAATTATAGTTCAGACTTAAGCAGGTTATATTTGATTAATACCTTTTTGCTCACAGAAGAAAAGTACTACACAAATAATTATTCAACTAGGGGAAAAGTTCTTAGTCATGTGCTGCCCATTTCAGTGGATAACTATACATGGGTAATACAGGTGGGGCAAAAGTAGATTTACAGTTGTTCATATGGAAAATAATACAATAATTAATAAATATTAATACAAGAAACTCTGTCTTGCATACTCAAAACTGTAAGCCTACTTTTACCCCACCCTGTATAATCCCCAACAACCATCTTTGTGTATGAAGTCCAATAATAAATAATAAAACAGATGCTTTTACTCTTATTTAAATGAACATGAATGTATTGCCTTTGTTTCTTAAATGATCAATTCTCTCTTCTCTCTTGTTTACATTGCTTTCTATTTCCATTGCTGTTCTTCTGTGGTTTGCTATACTTCTCATCTCAGTGCAAGATATTACTCCCCGATATTTGTTTTTCCTTCTTCAACTGACAGCGTTTCTTACCACCTGGAGTGCAAACACTGTCAGCATGTATTGATGGCTTTCATATTATATGTTGACAGTGCTACTACTCAGGAGTGGGAATGTGGTCAAAAAGACAGATATGACTATCCATCCATCCTCTCCAAAGAATATTGCTGTGATAAGGGATGTTCACAGGAGGCTTTTCTATGTTAGCTCCCAAGGTAACTTTGGTGTGCACATCTTACTTTTTATTTTGCAAACGTATACTATTGCTAACTTTCTGAAGGCCTGGCTGGACCTCATATCCTAAGGTTTTGTTTCTGGGAGTTTTGCTTAGCATGCATGCAAAGAAATAATGGTATTGACATTCTCTATCTTATTTAGAATGTTTTATCCAGGATCTAACATACTATGTAATCTAATTTAAATAATAACTTGAATACAAATGAAAAAGTGTGATGTCTTTCAAAACATACTTCCTAGAGCTCCTTTCTTGAGCTGGCTGTGACTGTCAAAGTACGTTACTACAGAGACATAACCTTTGTACCACTCCATATTTGAGTGTGCTTCACGAGGGCAATGACCAAAGAAAAGAGGCAGTCACATTGTATTTTAAGTCCTTCAGCAATAAACAAAATTTTAATGTGTTTGCAATGTGATTTTCTGTAAAGATTTGTCTTATGATGATACATATAATCAACTAATTAATATATGTATTAATACAATTACTGTTTTATTCAGACTATAGACATCATAAACAAATAAAGTGGATTAAATGGGACAAAAATGAATAAAGTAGGAAAAAATAGCATAGAAGTAGAAGGGAAATAAAAGAAAATCTTTTTATAATAGTGATTGTCCCTCTGGGAAGAGAAGGGGATTGTATAAAAATCCAAGAGAATTTTACAGTCACCTAAATTATTTAAAATTCTATGCAAAGATGAAGTAATTTAATGATTGTATAAAGTTGTTTTAAATAAAGACAATTGCAGAAAATTTAAAAAGTCACTGAGCAGCTGAGAACTGAGTTCTCCAAAGTATAAGACTATAGCGTCTAGCAGGGTTTGCCTGAGTGCAGGTCATATGTTGAAGAAGTGAGAAAAAACCCAAAAAACTAAACTGGAAGTGTTTGTATATGGTTTTAAGGTTGGATTTCATTCTGTGGATTAAATTTTAAACAGAAGTATGAGATTATTAAACCTGTATTTTACAAAATTGGGTAAATTGTGTTGTACCAAAGGGTTGAGGCTTTTGTGTGTGTGTGTGACAATTTCAAGAAGAAAACATTTATTATTTTGTTACATCACATAAAACCGATTTACAAATATACTACTAGTGGTCAAACGGTAGAAATATCTTTGAGCACACTTACTCATTAATGTGTCTATATAATTTTCCCATTTTAGCTATTGCTATCTTTTGTACATACTTAAGGAAATTTCAAGATGTCAAAATAATTAGGAGTTAAGAAAAATTTTAATCTATTTTTTTAATCCTCACCTGAGGGTATTTTTCCATTGATTTTATTTATTTATTTATTATTAGATAGAGTGGGAGGGAGGGAGGGAGGGAGGGAGGGAGAGAGAGAGAGAAAGAGAGAAAGAGAAAGAACATACATGTGAGAGAGACACATCAATTGGTTTCCTCCCACATGACCCCAACTGGGGCCAGGGATTGATCCCTCAACTGAGATGCATGTCCTTGACAGGGAATTGAACACATGACTCTTTGGTCTGAGGGTTGATGCTCTAACTGCTGAGCCAAAACAGCTTGGATAATCTATTTTTTAAAGAACGCTGTTCTTCTTTTTTTCAATTTCCTTGGCTGCAGATTCTTAAGAAACCATGAACCTTCAGGTTCTTAAGAAACCATATCAAATCAAAAAGACAGATGGCACCTACTTCAACATCTATCTCAAGATATCTTTCTGACTTCTTTAAATAAAAAAGATGGATATTGAGAAAGTCATCAGTCACCACTGCCTTTTCCTCTACTGGCAATAGAGGTAGAGTCAATCAACCTGACCTGCTGCTTGGGTCAGCAGAGTAATAGACTTTTTCACATGGGAATACATTTCACGATATAGCTCTCCCTCCAGAGTACATACTAATTTTAACCCTGGATTTCTTTTATTGTTTTTTGAGAGGGAAGGTTGATGTTCTCCTCTGCTGTTTTTCATCACCAAGACTTTTAAAGTCTATCTATCTCATAATTTTTAACACAAAAACACATTTCCCAATTGTATTCTTACCTCCTGGAGCATGGTTTTTAAAAAGTTAAAGTGGGAAAAAGAAATCTATCTTCTGTAGGACACAATACACATTTGCTGCTACATACTTTTCAAGCTTTCAAAAGTGAAATTAAAATGGAGATGACAAATGAAGGTAGTGTTCTCATGTTCCCTTCTCTTTTCAAGTCCTCTTAGTTTTCCTCCTTCCCTCCATTATCAATCTCCTACCTTCAACACCAGTTTTGTTGTTCACACTATAATCAGACAGATATTTGTCTACTACCTACTAAATGCAAGTCCCAGAGAAAGAGAGTAGTATTGTCTTAATTGAGGATAGAAATCCACATTAGAAAGAATTAAAAAAGAAATGGAATATAGTGGACATGAGTTTCCTGAGCACAGGATTCTTTTATTCAACAAATGTAGAACACTAGGTACTAGGGATACAAACAGGCTTTAGACAGCAACTCTGCCTTGGAAGAGCTCAGGTTAATACAGGTAAACATGCCATTATATCCTGAGTTCTAATAACAGAGGCATTAAAAGATTCTGCATGAGTTCAAAATAAAAGTAAAAACTCAGAATTCATGTGAAGAGAGGTCAAGGAAGGCATTATAAAGGAGAAGACATCCAGATGACCACAGGAGAAGTGCAGTGGAAAGAAGGGAGCAAAGGTTATTCCAGGCAGTGTGCATGTCATGTGTCAAGGTAGAGAGCAGGAAAGCATTTATTATTTGGGGAAAGGAAAATTGTTCAGTGTGGTTAAAAAATAGGGTGAGTAGAGGGGAATTTAGGGAAAAACTAAGAATGGGAAAGGGCTGGATGGGATGCTGTGTGGGTAGCAAAGACCAGTCACTGTTCTCAATGTTTTATATGTTCTCTAACATTTACTTCTCTGAGTCAAGTATTATTAGTCTGATTTTGCACAAAAGGTACCTAAGCTTAATTAAGGTAAAAACGAAACAAAAATATCTCAAATTTACATAGGCAGAAAGTGGTAGAGGCGGGATTTAAATTTATGTCCAGATTACAAGATGTTGGCAGACTAAGTGGAAACTACACTGACCTTCTCCCAGGACCAAACTGGAATTACAACTAAAATATAGAAAAGTCATCTTGAATAACCAGCTGAAGACTAGCTGGAGAGAACACTTATAACCAAGGATGTAGAGAGGAGTCCACATTGAGAGTGCCACCCACTATGGGCTCCAGCAGAGAGAGGGCAGAATGGACTAGAGCTGCATAAGGAGAGGCTGGGGTTGGTAGGTCTGGGGAGAGAGCTGAAAAGACATTTGCCAGGATCCCCGTGCTGAGTCATTCCCTCCTCCTGCAGAAGCCATCTTTCTCAGACAGAACTTTGCTATTCAGGCAGCTTTAGTCTGGGGGAAAGCAATAGCCCCATCCATTGGAAACCCTCTTGCCCCATCTTGTGGAGTTTACACACTGTTGAAGACTACAGCCTGAGTCTCATTAAGTGACTGAGACTAACAGTCAGACTGTGGAAAGAGGCAGATCTTTGGGTGCTTTCAGTCTTTGCCTGACCTGCTCCTGGACCCAGAGCTAGTAAAAGTAAACCTTAGTGGTCCTGTCCACATACACCCATCCCCAGCAGAGGGAGCCACAAACTGTGGATCACTGATAGCTCCAAACAGGGTACTCAGGGCCAGTCGTAAACAGTGTCTGACATGGCCTGCACCAGAGACCATCCAAAGAGGCTCAAATTAAATAATTAATTTAATGAAAATGAACACAAAGCAACCCAAAATCCATGGGACACAATGAAAGCAGTCCTGAGATGGAAGGTTATAGAGGTACTGGCCTACCTCAAGAAACAAGAAAAATTTCTAATAAACTACCTAACTCTACAATTAAAGAAATTAGAAAGAGAACAACAAGAAATTCCCAGAGTAAGTAGAAGGAAGGAAATAATAAATATCAGAGCAGAAATAAGTGACATAGAGATTAAAAAATAATGACAAAGATCATTGAAACCAAGAGCTGATTCTTTGAAAAGATAAATCAGACCAATGAACCTCTAGCCAGACTTATCAAGAAACAAAGGGAGAGGATGAAAATAAATAAAATCAGACACAAAATAGGGGAAGTAATATCTGACACCACAGAATTAAAAAGTATTGTAAGAAAATATTACGAACAACTATATGCCAACAAATAGGACAACCCAGGAGAAATGGAAAAATTTCCAGAAACATGCAGTCTTCTGAAACTGAATCAGGAATAATCAGAAAACCTAAATAGACCAACAACAACTAATGAAATTGAAGCAGTAATCAAAATATTCCCAGCAAACTAAAGTCCTAGACTGGATGGCTTCACAGGGTAGTTTTAACAGACATTCAAAGAAGAACTAACATCTATCCTCAAACTGTTCCAAAAAATTCAAGAGGAAGAAAGACTTCCAAGTTCTTTTTATGAGACCAGCATAATCTTAATTCCAAAACCAGATAAAGACACTACAAAGAAAGAAAATTACAGGCCAATATCCCTGATAAACATAGATGCTAAAATCTTCAACAAAATATTAGCAGATCAGATCCAGCAATATATTAAAAAATTATTCATCACAACCAAGTGGGATTTATACCAGGAATGCAAGGCTGGTACAATATTTGCAAATCAATAAATGTGATATACCACATAAACAAAATGAAAGATATAAATCATATGATCATATCAATAGATGCTGAAAAAGCATTTGACAAAATCCAGCACCCATTTCTGATAAAAATGCTCAACAAAGTTGGACTAGAGGGATCATATCTCAACATAATAAAGGCCATATATGAAGAACCTACAGGTAACATCATACTCAATGGGCAAAAACTAAAAACATTTCCCTTAAGAACGGGAACAAGACAGTGATGCCACTTTTCCTACTCTTATTTAACACAGTAGTGGAAGTCTTAGTCCCAGCAATTAGACAATAATTAGAAATAAAAGTGATCCAGCCCTGGATGGTTTGGCTCAGTGGTAGAGTGTCAGCCCTTGGACCAAAGAGTCACAGGTTCGATTCCAGTCAAGGGCATATACCTCAGTTGCAGTTCAGTGTCCGGCTTTGGTCAAGATCGTGTGGGAGGCAACCAATAGATGTGTCTCTCTCACATCAATGTTTCTATCTCTCCCCCACTCTATCTGAAGATAAAAATGGAAAAAAAATGTCCTCAGGTGAGGATTTAAAAAAATAAATAGGGACCCAAACCGGAAAAGAGGAAGTGAAACTATCATTATGCACAGATGACATGATATTGTACATAGAAAACCCTAAAGACTACATCAAAAATCTACTAGATTTAATAAAAGAATTTGGCAAAGTAGCAGGATACAAAATTAACATCCAGAAATCAATGGCATTCTTATACACCAATAATGAACACTCAGAAGGAGAAACTAAAAAAAACAACAATCCCATTTATCATTGCAACAACAACAACAAAAATAAGATACTGTACCCAAGAATAAAATTAACCAAGGAGGTAAAAGACCTTTTCTCAGAAAACTACAGGACATTGAAAAAAGAAACGAAGGAAGATATAAAAAAGTGGAAACACATACCATGTTCATGGATTAGAAGAATCAGCATCATTAAAATGTCCATTCTACCCAAAGCAATATATAGATTCAATGCAATCTCTATTAAAGTACCAATGGCATATTTCACAGATCTAGAACAAATATTCCAAAAGTTTATATGGATCCAAAAAAGACCCCAAATAAACACAGCACTCTTGAAAAAGAAGAACAAATGGGAGGGATCAGAATACCAGATATCAGTTATACTACAAAGCCATTGTAATTAAAACAGCCTGGTACTGGCACAAGAACAGGGCTATAGATCAATGGAACAGAACAGAGAACCCAGAAATAGACCCAAAACAGTATGCGCTATTAATATTCAACAAAGGAGGCAAGAAAACACAATGGAGAAAAGACAGTCTCTTCAATAAATGGTGTTGGGAAAATTGTACAGCTACATGCAAAAAAATGAAACTAGACCACCAACTTACACCATATACAAGAATAAACTCTAAATGGACAAAAGACTTAAATGTAACTCGTGAAACCATAAAAATCCTAGAAGAAAATGTAGGCAGAAAAATCTCAGATGTTATACGTAGCAAAATTTTCACTGATGCATCACCTAAGGCAAGAGGAACAAAGGAAAAAATTAATAAATGGGGCTACATCAAACTAAAATGCTGCTGCACTGCAAAAAACAAACAAACAAACAAACAAAAAACAAACCAGCATCAAAATGAAAAGGAAACCCACTCTCTGGGAGAACATATTTTCCAGTGATATATCAGATAAGGGGTTAATATCCAAAAGATATAGAGTACTCATACAACTCAACAAAGGAAGACAATGAATCCAATTAAAAAATGGGCAGAGGACCTGAATAGACACTTCTCCAAACAGCACATACAAATGGCCAAGAGACATATGAAAAAATGCTCAGCGTCACTAATCATCAGAGAAATGCAAATTAAAACTGCAATGAGGTATCACCTCACACCTGCCAGAATGGCTACTATCAACAAACAACAGGTGGTGAGAATGTGGAGATGAGGGAACACTAGTGCACTGCTGGTGGGAATGCAGACTGGTACAGGCTCTGTGAAAGACAGTATAAAGTTTCCTCAAAAAATTAAAAATGGAATTGCCATTTAACCCAGTGATCCCACTTCCAGGAATGTATCCTAAGAAGCATGAAACACCAATCAGAAAGTATATATACACCTCTACGTTCATAGCAGCACTATTTTCAATTGCTAAGATCTGGAAACAGCCCAAGTGCCCATCAGTAGATGAGTGGATGAAAAAGCTGTGGTACATGTACACAATGGAATACTATGCAGCTGTAAGAAAGAGAGATCTCTTACCCTTTGAGACAACATGAAGGGACCTGGAAAGTATTATGCTGAGTGAAATAAGCCAGTCAGAGAAAGACAAATATCACAGGATCTCACTTATTTATGGAATATCATGAACAAAATAAGCTGTCATTCAAAATAGATCCAGAGTCATGGAAGCAGGGAACAAACTGACAAACCTCAGAAGGAAAAGGGGTGGGAGAGGTGGGAAGAGATAAACCAGAGAACTTAAATGCATATATGCACAACCAATATACGCAGACATTAGGTTGGGGGAAAAAGGGGAGATATCTGTAATACTTTTAATAATAAAGATAAATTAAAAAATATATAAATTAATAAATAATAAATAAATAAATGATTAAATTAAATAATTAATTTAGGTCTAATAGGATCTATTTATTTATTTATTTGTTTATTTTTGTTTAAGATGTTTCTCCTTTTTCCCCCATTGACACCCTCCTCCAGATCCCCCCCAGCATTGGTTATGCATATATGCATATAAGTAAGGTGTCTATCATGTAGAAAGAGGGAAGCAATGCTGTTTTCAGGATTTCTTTTACTAACATTAGTGATGTACAGTAATTAGTATTAAGTGAAGATTAGCTTCAAGTTATGATTGGGCAGGAACAAATTATATTTGAATTGTTTTATGGTAACTGAATATAGTCACGTATATACGATTAAATTAAAATATGATTTAATTTAGGAAAGCACCCTGAAAAGGACAAAAAGCTAAATAAAGCTAGCTGACTGCATGATTTTCAATGCATTTGCAGCTTGTCGACATTTAAATGAATTAAGAAAAGACCAGCTCACACACAGCTGTAAAAGCACTGCTTTCACAGTTATTTAAGGTTGATGTCAACACAGGATCCAAACAAACCCAGTATGACACAATGACTGTCTTAGCCAGGCTTTTTGTGGTTGGTGATAAATTAAAAATCTGTATAAATTTGCAGCAAATCTGTATAAATTTGTTAGCATCCCATGGAGGTCAGTACCTCACTGCTTATACATCCTGATTTTATCTGAAACCAAAGGCATACTGTAATCCATTGTTCTACAGGGATTAAAGCATACATCAGGAAGGTTCTCTATGTTATGCCCTAGGATGTCCTAGAACTACATGTGCAGAGACTCAATTGATACTAAAAGAACAATGGCCTGTTATGTGGTTAATGCCTGCATTTCTTTTCTTCTTTATGAGTGAAACCATTAATAAGTCAGACAGATTGATGCATTAATCTGCTCAAATTATCCTTCATTGAAAAGTGTGTGTCTGTGTGGTAAAGAAAATCTCAATAGGTAAATTAACTTGTAAAGGGTTTTTTCAAAATACAAAAGTGAGGAAATTACTTTTCCCTCTGAATTCCATATTTAAAGATGATTGTAGATTGAGTGGACTCATTCAAGCTGATTCTTCTACTTTGAATTCTGATTCTTCTTTTTCCTAGCTGGATGATCTGAACAAATTACTTAACAGCTCTGCGCCTCAGTTTCCACAACTGAAAACTGGGTCCCTCTAGAACTGGTATGAAGATGAAATGTGATAATGTGTAGGGTACAGGTAGGCACTCTGTTCATGGAGGCTCCACCGCCCTGCTTGCAGACAGCCACATGTAAATTGTTTTGGTTTTAACATCTGGTTGCTGCCAAAGCAGACAGTCCTACTGATAAATATATTTGTTTACCTAAAAATAAATTAGATTATTGTAGGTGTGAACCTTACTTAGACTTTATCTGCATATTCAAACATGTTTTGTAGTCATATTAGCTATTCATCAGAAAGTTAAAGTCCTGATGCATTTGCTTTCCTTAAAGCAGTTGCATGTCATCAAAAGAAAATTAAAAAATGATAACAGCAGGATGGGGTGGCCTACGTATGAAGAGACCCTTATCCGGCACATGACTCGTGAAGAGCTTTTTTCCTCTCCAAGCCTAGTTTTAGATTCTTGCTTATAAGAAGACAGCTTGGTTCCAATAGCCAATCTGCGGGGTGAAGCACCACCTCCCTGTCTACCTTACGACAGAGCCGGTTTTGAAACCAAAGCAAAATATCTTCAAAGATGTCCAGGATAACTCTGCCAAGAACTAGGGCGAGAGTCTTTATTTATTTATTTTCCTTGCAGCTGACTTTGGGATCTGTAATTTACGGGTTGCCATGGAAACGAATCAGGTGTGAGTTCCCATGGCAAAAGTGCTAGCCTGTGAATGGCGAATATTCAGGGTGGCACCAGGCGCATTTTGGCTGAGAATAGTTCAGTTCTAAAATATCCAAAAATCTTAGTCAGTCATAACAAAGGGGGCACTGTTTCTGTGAAGTAAAACACAATTGCCTAATACATTTTGTTACTGACTGGAATGTGCCTATTTAGACATAAAAAATAGGTTCTCCAGGGAGGGTGTCAAGGTGCCTATTTACGTTCTGACCAGGACACACTGATTTTTTTCACTAATAATGAATGGAATATTAATAAGAATACTATTTTAGTATTAATTTTTAGTATTTTAGTATTAATTAGTTTTACTCAGTCAAAAGGCACCTTTGGTATTTTTAAAGCAAACTTGAGATATAACTGCTTTAAATAGGTTGCTTTAAAAACCGACATTTGTTTAGTTTAGTTGAGCTGTCAACAGAAACACCCACACTAATGAGAGGTTAATACATTAAAAACTAGTCTCACAGTTTAATATACAGGGGCACAAGTAAGTTTACAGTTGTGAGTACGTAGAACATAGAGTTTATGCTTGTATTATTATTAATTATTGTATCATTTTCCCTATGAACAACTGTAAACCTACTAGTGCCCCACCCTGTACTTTACAAAGAGGAGCTATTTAAATGTTAGTTTTTGTTTTGTTGTTAATCCTCACTTGAGGACATTTTTTCATTGAATTTTTAGATAGAGTGGAAGGGAAGGAGGGAGGGAGAGAGAGAGAAACAACGATGCAAGAGAGACACATCAATTGGTTGCCTCCTACATGACCCCAACTGGGGCCATGGATGGAGCCTGCAACCCAGGTACATGCCCTCGACCGGGAATTGAACCCGAGACCCTCTGGTCTGCAGGCCAATGGTTTAACCGCTGAGCCAAACCAGCCAGGGCTAAATTTTAGTTTTTAATGTATTTTTCTGATCCTTTTCTGCTCACCCATTTTCCTACCTCTTTCATGTATTAAAATAGCAGACACTAGAATAGATGAAATAAACATGGGAATTGCCAAGTGGTATGCATTCAGAGTTCAAGAAGTCAGAAAATTCACATTTATGTATTAATCAGTATTTTCATGTTGTTTTGGTATGCTTTGCACTTGGATTTCCATGACATGACTAGTAAAATAGATTTATTTTAAAGACGAAGAGTTTCGGTTAGAGAAACACAAGAAGAAATTTTCTGTTGTTTTGACTAGCTCAAAAATAAAATTTTAAGTTACTATTGATACGTATGATTGAAAATCCCATTCAAATTGTGTCTCAATTCACCACTTCTTCCAGGACTTACGAATCTAGCTAGTTATTTTCTATTCTACTCTGACTACTCTGGATAACTATACTTATATGCCTAATCTTTCATATACTCTTTTTATAAGTACAACTTCTTATAATTCATCACCCACTGCTTTATATGTGGTATGTGCATATGTCTACCAATATATTATTATGCTTCAAACTTTACATATGAATAAAACTATATCTTCCTTGTTTCTAGCTGACTTTATCACAGAATATCTAGAGATTTCATTTGAAGTTTATAGAATTTGCCTTAAGTAGATATCAGACACAAGTGCCAAAATGAAAAAGGTAGAAAACTAACCCTCAAATATAACATCCCAAATCCTCCCTACTAACATGCAAATAAAATCTCTGTTCCTCAGCTGCCCCATCACTTGGTATGTGTTGAAAAGGTGCCTTAATGAAAAATGCACAGTTTTTGTCAGATTTAGTCTGGCCATTGCATACATAAAGCCAGAGTGACTTGGTAGAATCTCAACAGAGCAAGATAGAAAAACACACTATAAAACTAAAACTGAGAATGGAAAGAGGGTTAAAGGTGAGAACTCAAAGGAAAATGCTAAAATGAAACCACAGGGAAATGTTGAAAAGGGAGAGAAATAGTACAGAAGGAGAAAAGAAGTAAAAGAAAAACGAACAGATTGCAGACAGGATCATTCCAAAACTGAACATATCTGAAGTGGCAGGCGATACATCTCTAAAAATGTATTGGGAGTGCAGTCATTTCTTTTTAATAGTAGGATGTTCTCAAGTGTTATGAAAAATGTGAGCTTCGGTGTCAATTCTACTCTTGGCATCCAGTCTTTTTGTAAACATAGAAAAGGCTAAAAAAAGAGGGTAGAAGGCAATTTTTATAGAAAGGGAATAAAGGAGTAATATATTGAAAGTATTAGAAAGAGCATTTTAGGAATATCACTACTTTTCTAGCTGCTTATTTATCTGTGCTGTGAACTGTAGGCAATGTTGACAGCATTGTTGCCCAACACTGATTTGACATCAAATGCCTTGAACACTTCACATTTCAATATTCTCCAATATGTTTGAAAGAGCTGTCTGATAAAATGGCCTGAGAATTGTAAAAGTGGGTTTTTCTCCATAGGACTGTAAAATTCATTTACAGTGGTGACAACAAAGTTTCACAGTTTTTATTTTTTATTTATTTATTTTTTAATTAATTTAGTTTTGTTACAGATGTTTCTCCTTTTTCCCCCATTGACAACCTCCTCCCATACCCGCCCCCCCCCCCCAGCATTGTTGTCTAAGTCCATTGGTTATGCTTATATGCATAAGTTCTTTGGTTTATCTCTTCCCTCCCCCCCACCCCCCTCCTCTGTAGTTTGTCAGTCTGAACCCTACTTCTACGTCTCTGGGTCTATTTTGTTCACCACCTTATTTTGTTCATTATATTCCACAAATAGGTGAGATCATGTGATACTTGTCTTTCTCTGACTGGCTTATTTCACTCAGCATAATACTCTCCAGGTCCCTCCACATCGTGTCAAAGGATAAGAGATCTTTCTTTCTTATGGCTGCATAGTATTCCATTGTGTATATGTACCATGCTTTTTTATCCATTCATCTATTGATGGATACTTTAGCTGCTTCCAGATCTTAGCTATTGTAAATAGCGCTGCTATGAACATAGAGGTACATATATTCTTTCTGATTGGTGTTTCAGGCTCCTTAGGATATATTCCTAGAAGTGGGATCACTGGGTCAAATGGCAATTCAATTCTTAATTTTTTGAGGAAACACCATATTGTTTTCCATAGTGGCTGCACCAGTCTGCATTCCCCACCAGCAGTGTACTAGAGTCCCCTTTTCTCCACACCTTCGCCAGCACTTGTTTGATGATTTGCTGATGGCAGCGATTCTGGCAGGTATGAGGTAATACCTCATAGTCGTTTTAATTTGCATCTCTCTGATGATTAGTGACTTTGAGCATTTTTTCATGTCTCTTGGCCTTTTGTATGTCCTGTTTAGAGAAGTGTCTATCTAGGTCCTCTGTCCATTTTTAAATTGGATTCTTTGTCTTCCTTTTGTTGAGTTGTATGAGTACTCTATATATTTTGGAAATTAATCCCTTATCTGATTTATCGTTGGCAATTATGCTCTCCCATATAGTGGGTTCCCCTTCTATTTTGATGCTTGTTTCTTTTGCTGTGCAGAAGCTTTTTAGTTTGATGTAGTCCAATGTATTAATTTTTTCCTTTGTTTCTCTTGCCTTAGGCATTGTATCAATGAAAATTCTGCTGCGTGTGATGTCTGAAATTTTGTTGCCTCCATTTTCTTCTAGGATTTTTATGGATTCATGAGTCACATTTAATTAACTTTTTATCCATTTTGAGTTTATTCTTGTGTATGGTGTAAGTTGGTGGTCTAGTTTCATTTTTTTTTTTTTTTTACATGTAGCTGTCCAATTTTCCCAATACCATTTATTAAAGAGGCTATCTTTATTCCATTGTATGCTCTTGCCACCTTTGTCAAACATAAATTGAGAATACTATCGGGTCAATTTCCAGGTTCTCTGTTCTGTTCCATTGATCTATATGCCTGTTCTTGTGCCAGTACCAGGCTGTTTTGATTACAGTGGCTTTGTAGTATAACCTGATATCTGGTATTGTGATCCCTCCTACTTTGTTCTTCTTTTTCAAGATTGCTGTGGCTATTCAGGGTCTTTTTTGGTTCCATATAAACTTTTGGAGTGTTTATTCTAGTTCTGTGAAATATGTCATTGGTATTTTAATGATGATTGCATTGAATCTATAGATGCTTTGGGTAGTATGGATATTTTAATGATGTTAATTCTTCCAATCTATGAACAAGGTACATGCTTCCACTTTTTTATATCTTCCTCTGTTTCTTTTTTCAATGTCATGTAGTTTTCTGAAAACAGGTCCTTTACTTCTTTGGTTAAGTTTATTGTAAAGTATCTTAATTTTTTTGTTGCAATGGTAAATTAGATTTTTTTTTTTAGTTTCTCTTTCTGTGTGTTCATTATTGGTGTATAAAAATGCCAAATATTTCTGGATGTTGATTTTGTATCCTGCTACTTTGCCAAATTCATTTATTAAATGTAGTAGTTTTTTGATGGAGTCTTTAGGGTTTTCTATGTCCAATATCATGTCATCTGTGAATAATGACAGTTTCACTTTTTCCTTTCCAATTTGGATCCCTTTTACTTTTTCTTCTGTCTGATTGCTGTGGCTAATACTTCCAGTACTATGTTAAATAAGAGCAGCAAAAGTGGGCATCCCTGTCTTGTTCCTGTTCTTAAGGGAAATGCTTTTAGGTTTTGTCCATTGAGTATAATGTTGGCTGTAGGTTTGTCATAAATGACCTTTATTATGTTGACACCTGATCCTTGTATTCTCACTTTGCTGAGAGTTTTTATCAAAAATGGAGGCTGGAGTTTGTCAAGTGCTTTTTCAGCATCTATTGATATGATAGCATGATTTTTATCTTTCATTTTGTTTATGTGGTGTATTACATTTATTGATTTGCAAATATTGTACCTGTCTTGCATCCCTGGGATAAATCCCAGTTGGTCGTGGTGTATAATTTTTTCAATATATTGCTGGATTCGATTTGCTAAGATTTTGTTGAAGATTTTGGCATCTATGTTCATCAGGGATATTGGTCTGTAATTTTCTTTCTTTGACTGTTTTGATCTGGTTTTGGGATTAGGATTATGCTGACCTCATAAAAAGAGCTTGGAAGTCTTCATTCTCTTGAATTTTTTGGAATAGTTTGAGGACAATAGGTGATAGTTCTTCTTTGAATGTTCGGTAAAACTTCCCTGTGTAGCCGTCCGGGCCTGGGCTTTTGTTTGCTGGGATTTTATTGATTACTTCTTCTATTTCCTTAATTATTATTGGTCTATTGAGGTTTTCTGACTCTTCCCAGTTGAGTTTTGGAATAGTATACGATTCAAAGAATTTGTTCATTTCATGTAGGTTGTCAAATTTGTTGGCATATAATTGTTCATAGTATTTTCTTACAATCTTTTGTATTTCTGTGGTGTCCATTGTTACTTCACCTCTTTTGTTTCTGATTTTATTAATTTGGGTTCTCTCTCTTTGTTTCTTAAAAAAATTTTTTTTTTTCCTTTATTGATTTGAGAGAGAGAGAAAGTGAGATGGAGAGAAAGATAGAAACATCAATGAGAGAGAATATTGATTGGCTGCCTCCTGCATGCCCCCCACTGGGGATCAGGCCCACAACCTGGGCATGTGTCCTGACCAGGAATCGAACCAGCGACTTCTTGGTGCATGGGTCGACGCTCAACCACTGAGCCACACCGGCCGGACTCTCTTTGTTTCTTGGTGAGTCTGGCTGAAGGTTGATCAATCTTGTTTATCTTTTCAAAGAACCAGCTCTTGATGTCATTGATCTTTTTCAGTCTCTATGTCATTTATTTCTGCTCTGATTTTTATTATTTCCTACCTTCTACTAACTCTGGGTCTTTGTTTTTGTTGTCTTTCTAAATCTATTTGTTGGGTTAGATAGTTTATTAGAAATGTTTCTTCTTTCTTGAGGTAGGCCTGTATTGCTATGAACTTCCCTCTCAGGACTGCGTTTGCTGTTTCCTATAGATTTTGTATTGTTGTGTGCTCATTTTCATTACTTTCCAGGAAGTTTTTGATTTCTTTCTTTTTTTTTCATCCTCACCTGAGGACATTTTTTCCATTTTTTGTTCAGATAGAGTGGGAGGGAGAGAGAGAAAGAGAGAGAGAGAGAGAGAGACATTGACGTGAAAGGGACACATCAAGTGGCTGCCTCCCGCACGACCAACCAGGGCCGAGGACAAATTGCAACCGAGGTACATGCCACTAGCGGGAACCGAACCCGGGTCTCTCTGGACCGCAGGCTGACGCTCTAACCGCTGAGCCAAACCAGCCAGGGCTTGATTTCTTTCTTGATCTCACTGGTAACCCATTCATTGTTTAATAACATGCTATTTAGTCTCCATGTGTTTGAATGTTTTTGAGTGTTTTTATTGTAATTGATTTCTAGTTTCATGCCATTGTGATCTGAGAAGATGCTTGATATAATTTCAATCTTCTTGAATTCCTAGAAACTTAGTTTGTGACCTAACATGGGTCTATCTTTGAGAATGTGCCCTATGCACTTGAGAAGAATGTATATTCTGCAGCTTTGGGGTGAAATGTTCTATAAATATCAATTAAGTCCAACTTATCTAGTTCACCATTTAAGGACTATGTTTCTTTGTTTTTTTTGTTTTTTTTTTTGTCTAGAAGATCTATCCAGTGGTGTCAGTGGGATGTTAAAAAAGTTAAAGTTACCCACTATGATTGTATTGCTATTGATGTCTACCTTGAAGTCCTCCAAAAGTTTTAACAAATATTTTGGTGCTCCTATATTTGGTGCATATATGTTTATCAGGGTTATATCCTCTTGTTGGATTGATCCTTTTAATATTACGTAGTGACCTTCTTTGTCTCTTATTATGGCCCTTGTTTTGATGGCTATCTTATCAGATATGAGTATTGCTACACCAGCTTTTTTTTTCATTTGCATTTGCCTGGAAAATTTTTTTCCATCCTTTCACTTTCATCCTGTGTGAGTCTTTTGTTGTGAGCTGGGTCTCTTGTAGACAGCATATATATGGGTCGAGTTTTCTTATCCAGTCAGCTACCTTATGTCTTTTGATTGGAGCACTTAAGCCATTCACATTTAAGGTTATTAATTATAGATATTTATTAGTTGCCATTTTTATTTTATGCCTGTGTTCCTCTCTCTCTCTCTATTTCTTCTTCTTACAGCAGTCCCTTTAGCATTTCTTGCAGTGCTGGTTTGGTGGTAGCAAATTCCTTTAGCTTTTTTTTTTTTGTCTGTGAAGCTCTTTATTACACCTTCAATTTTAAATAATAGCCTTGCTGGATAGAGTAGTCTTGGATTCAGACCCTTGCCTTGCATTACTTTGTATACTTCATGCCACTCCCTTCTGGACTTCAGTGTTTCTATTGAGAAATCAGCTGACAGTCTAACGGGAGCTCCCTTGTAGGTAACTTTCTGTCTCCCTCTTGCTTCCTTTAAGATTCTTTCTTTGTCTTTAATATTTGCCACTTTAATTATGATGTGTCTAGCTGTGGGTTTTTTGGGGTTCATCTTGCTCGGGACTCTTTGTGTTTCCTGCACTTGTGTGACTTTTTCCTTCACCAATTTAGGGAAGTTTTCTGTCATTATTTCTTCAAACAGGTTCTCTATTCCTTTCTCTGATTCTTCTCCTTCTGGTACCCCTATGATGCGAATGTTGTTATGTTTCGTATTGTCCCAAAGCTCCCTTAACTCTCCTTCTGCTTTTCAAAAATTTTTCCCATCTGTTGTTCTATTTGGTTGTTTTTTTCTACCTTGTCTTCTAACTCGCTGATTTGGTCTTCAGCTTCTTCTAGTCTACTACTGAGACTTTCTAAGGTATTTTTTTTAATATATATCAGCTATGTCATTCTTTATTTCCACTTGATTTTTATTCATAGCTTCTACTTCTTTTTTAAGGCTGATGTAGTTTTCACTGAGCTCTTTATAATTATCATTAAGTTGCTTGTAGTTTTCACTAAATTGTTTGAGCACTCTTAAAATCATTGCTTTGAATTCTTTATCTGACAAGTTGCTTACTTCCATTTCATGCAGTTCTTTTTCTGGTGATTCCTCCTTTTCTTTCATTTGGGTGTTGTTTCTTTTTCTCACCATTTTAGCAGTCTGGTAGTTCTAGGCCCAGTGAGGGATGTTTGGATGTGTAGGCAGGTCGGTGTGTATCAAATAAGGCTGCTGTGCCTCCCAGACTGTTTTGGTGCATGGTGCCTCTTGCCTGCTGTGGGTCCTGGAGAACTGACAACTGGGGGCTGGTATTGGTCTGTCGTGGTAGGTGCTGTTGGGGTCTCAGCAGCCCAAGTCTTGCTGCTGCTTGGGCTGAGACACCGGTCCTGATCAGCCTCTACTGATGCTGCTAGGTATGGGTCTCAGCTGCCGATCTGTGCTGCTGCTGCGTGGGGATGGATGTCTTTTACCCAAGCCTCTGTTGCTGGGGGTGTGTCTGGCTCCCGAACCTCAGCTGCTATTGGGGGTGGGACTCCACTCCCGCCCAGTCACTGCTGCTGTGGCGGATACTCCTGGGCTCCCAGCAGTTGCTGCTTACCCCAGCAGGTACCTTGACAGCTGCTACTGTGTGCTGGCCCACGCTGATACAGCAGGGTCCACTGGTCGTATGGTACAAGGCACACTGGTGGAGTCAGGTCGCTTGGCCCTATCGGTTCCCTGCTGCCTCCTCCCAGAGAAGACCAGGGATCTTCCAAGATGACAGGGCCTCATGGCTGTGCAGGGGAAACGCCCTAACAAGCTGCTTACTGGGTAGCTGGCTGCCTCCCATCCACAGCATAGGAACCCTCTGCCCCAAGTTTTTGCACTGCTCAAGGTTGCTTGTCCACACTCACGTCCACTCACACTCTCTCTCACACTCTCACACACTCACCCTCACTGTGGTCCTGCCCACCACCATCTTCCCATTTCACAGTTTTTAAACTGCTAAAACATTCCTCTAATCACAAAATATCCAAACCTCAATAATTATAAAATGTTGAACAGTGCAAGTGAGCTATTATTTCCTTAGTTCTGGCACCAATGATTTCTCTCAACTGGACATTTCCATTCCGTTAGAATGAAGACATGAATATTAACATTTTTCAAGAAGGTGTTTTGCAGAAAGTGATTGATGTAATGTACCTGTCTAGTATTTATTCCCTTTCAAACCCATACTCAGCACAATAGAAGTTTATTTGATATTTGATGGATAGACAGAGATTTAAATGGACTTTTGAGTGCCTCACCAACAATTAAAACAAATTATTATTTCAAGATGCAATACAGATGAATAAGTTGTAAACGCACACAAAAAAAGAGATTATCAAGAGATTCCATTGCCAAGTTTGTTTCTATGATTCTTACCTGTCCTTGCATCTGGCATTACTACACTGACAACAAGAAATCTTATAGTAATAAATATGCAGGATGTGTTGCATGATGGTTTTAGCTAGGTTGTACTCAAGGGAACTAAAATGAGGGCCAAGAGTCATCAAATTTATCCAGTTTTTATACGCTTTTCTCTCCTGAATAGGCAAATACATGAATATGGAACTAGTTAGCTCCAAAACATTTCCTTCCAAGTCCATTTCCAAGTCTCTAAAATGGCAATATATATTGTAAAAACATGAGAATTTCTATTATTGTTACCTGGACAATTATGAGGGTTTCTGGGAAAAGAATAGCAATACTTTTAATTTTACAACAAATCATTAAAATGTATGATTCTTCTAACTGTGATGGAATTTACTTAAAGTAACAATAATCTCTCAAATATTTTTTCCTAGGAATATTAATCATGATCTCATCAATTTTGAACCAAAATAAAATACATCCAATTTTAACACATTAAACTAATCTCACACAAAAACTTAATAAAACTTATCATGGTAGGTTTACAATATACTTATCTTCAGAAAAAACTAGTATAAATAAACCTTGAAATATTTATATTTATTATATTAATTTTATATTATATATTATTATTATCAATATATTATGTTATATATCTAACATCTATATCTATATAATCTATATTTGTATCTATATCTATTAGGTATACACATACACATATATTTAAGCAATCAAGATTTAGTACTAAAATTAAATGTCTCTCCAAACTTCAAAGATTCTGTTTGATTTTGTACTTCCTTCCCTTATCCAAATATTCAAAATATTGCCTCAAAGGGAATGTATACACAGTTTAAAGTGTGTGTCCTCAATTATCACTGTCCCCTTGTAAAAAATAGTCAAAGACCTAAACACATTTTTACCGAATAAAAGAGGTTTAAAATTTTTCTTCATTATTGAATCAATAAATTTTATTTTTATTGTTTAGAGAATTAAATTGAAATAAAAATAGACTTTTATATAAGTAAGATTCTCTTAGTATTAATTCAAAAAATAAATATATGGGTTTGACTATTTCTTAAGTGACATGAATCAAATTGCTCTGCCTTCCATTCTATACCATAACCCATTGGATTCTCTGTTGAAAGATCATAGCTTAAGCTTCGTATAAAGTAATTAATTGAATAATATACTCAAAGAAAAGTCTTAAAGTTTATTTGTAAAATACTGCAAACTACAAATCAATATCTCTCATGAACATAGACAGAATATATTCAACAATATATTAGTAAATCAAATTAAACAATGTACTCAAGAAATTATATATCATGACCAAGTGAGATTTATTCCAGATGTGCCTGGCTGGACGGGAATTTTAAACTGTTTCCTGTAATTGGAGGAATATTTTCTTGTTTGAGATTCAAAAGGAAAACTGATTCTCGAGCTACCTCCTACCCAGGCCAACTGACATCAGTGGGTCCCTGATACAGTGTTGAACTTAAAAGTTTTGATTGACTTAATGAAAAGTATTTGAAAACAGATTTCTAAGATATCAAATGTTAATAAGAACCATGAAATACTTAATAATGATTTTCTTTGCTTGATGAAAGATCTCCACAGGAAAAAGATTGGCAATTCAGTAGGTGGCACTTTTCCCACTGAGCCAGAACTAAAGAAAGTCCCAGGAATTCAACCTGCCCCAGGACGGGTATCTTCCCACTGAGAAATGGGACAAAGGAGGTATTTATTTATGGTATTAAAAATATTTTTTTGAAGTGCTCAGGTGTGCTGGTTAAAATCCAGTTTGGAAAATTACATTCTTTTCACAGAAATTCCACCTACAATTATAATTGCCAACTCCAATTTCACCACAGTTTGAATTCTAAATAGTCTCTTTTTGACACACATTGTTCTCCATTCCACTCTGCAACAGCTGGCCTTCTCCTTGTACCTGATTGGGATGAAGTAACACAGCAAAGTATTTTTGGTGTAATTAAGTGATTTGAAACAAATGGCACTATATTAAAGTAATGTAGTACTTATTAAAACAATCTGATTATGTAAACGCTCATGGATTTTAGAATTCCTCTGATGATAAATAACTTTTGGATTTTTCATTGTGGCATCTTATAAACCTAGAACTTGATGTACTATATATTCTTTCGGTTAAAAGAAAAATAGCCTTGTTTTATGATTCTTCTTTTAAATATGGGAGTATGTCACCTGCATAAGAAAAAATATTCATGCTGTTTATATTCATCCCATATAGTATGATATAATATCGTTGAAAGATAAAGCACTGTACATGGAAAGCACAGAGTACTTCACTGACACATATCAAACCCTTTCCTTGAACTGAGACATATATGAAAGGTTTTTTTTGTTGTTGTTCTCCAATAGCTTATGATTTTAAAATTGAGGGACCCAAAAGAAACAAGAATTTTTCTTAAATCCAATATTCAGAAGAGGTAAGTTACATTGTAAGGTGAGAGCAGTTTTGAGAACTAATCTGAGTACTATCCTTCTATTTCCCTTATTCTTCCATCCTTTCCACAGCACCATTAATATCACTAAATTTCAGAGAAACACATTCTTAGTTTCTTAGTCTTCCTACCATTTCCTTTTGCATTAGTGTTTCATTTTTTCCTTTCTTTACCTTGCAGCCTCCTCTAAAAATGTATAATTTTATACATAATGAATTTTATAATGAGTATGTATAATGAATTTTAGCTTTTCATTAATGTCTATGTAACGCAAAATAATCACTATTCAGATTATCTAAACTAAATCTCTTTGAAACACCGAGAACTGTGAAAAGTACAAAGTATTAGTCCTTCAATAAATATTTATTGTTTACTCATTTTAAGACAGACATTTAGAAATTTTAGCTACAATGATTGCTACTTTTATTTTACCAAACATAGTATTAGGTTTTTCTACCTCAAGGTAAAGGCAACAGGTAAGAACACAGAAACTGAAATATAAATAGACAAAATCCATATTTTTTTATTTTTTATTAATTTATTTTTGTTACAGATGTTTCTCCTTTTTTCCCCATTGACACTCTCCTCCCCATCCCCCCACCCCATCCCCAGCTTTGTTGTCCATGTCCATCAGTTATGCATACATGCGTGTAAGTTCTGTGGTTTATCTCCCCCACCACCCCCTCCAAGAGGTTCTAACTAAAGTTGTCTTAGATCAGCAAATGGGACAATCACACAACTGTCTGATAAGATATGCCCATACACATCTGAGAAGGCAGTTTCATACTTATGACCTGACAAGGACTCCCTCCTTGACCAAACTTTAGTTAGGTTCCTTTGAGCCCTCTTCTTGATTAGGCCTGTCCTTGGCCGGTGGAGTCCACTTGTTTAGGAAAGTCATGCTGAGATCAGTTTCAGTGAGAATCCTGCTAAGCCCGTTTAGAAAGAATCCCCCCACCCTTGATCTAATCAAGTTTATTTCAGTAATTTTCTATCCAATGACTTCCTCACCCTGCTAATTGGCGATAAATCCCAACTGCCCCTGTTGTATTCAGAGCTGAGTTCAATGTTTCTCTCCTGTGGCAATAGTCTCTCTCCCCTATTGCAGTAGTCCAGAATATAGTCTTCCTGGCCTGTTTAACTGCAATTGGTACAATTTTTCTTTGACAGCATCAAAGGGTGAGTTTGATCCAAATATCTTCCTACCTAGCCTACTACAATATGAAGCACTCACCCTCAGACACTTTTTAGTGATAAATTTACAAAAATGCAAATATATAATGTAGGAGGCCCATGTATTAACAACATCCATTTGCCTTTAGTAGGATATTTAAGGGATGGGACCCATGAATGGTACATTTTAATCAGGAAGAAGGATTATGTAAAACAATTATAGGATGAGTTTATCTGATAGGAGTAAGTATCTATTTAAGACCACAATGAGGGAGCTCAGACAATTTAGCTTTGGGGTGGAGAATAGCTCACACATAAGGTACAAGGTAAAAAACAAAAAAGAAGTAAAATGGAATATGGTTGGACTTACTGAAAAGGCAGCAAATATATAATTACAGTGGATTTTGCTGTTCTCATGTTTGTATACTCACTATAATATAAGCTCTAGCACACACCTTAGATGGCACTGGAAAGGATTGTCAGAAAGAAAATACTCTCATAAGAGTTTACTGAGTTTTATAAATGAAGGAGAGCTTATGTTCTCTCAATTTTGACCCAGGAATCTTAGCTAAAAATGTTGCTTGTCTCTCTTAGGAAATATGGGGACAGGGTAGAACCAAACTTTATTGTTAAGTACTATAAATTTTAATAAAAACTAGGCAACCAAGTAAAGGTTTATTTTTAAAATAATTTAGAAAACACTTAAACATGCTCATTCTTTGCATACTTTTATTATCGGCGGGATATGCCATTTAGATTTATTTTCAAGGATGAGTTATTTGCATTAAACCACACTTATTTCTTTCCTTATCACTTTTAAGTCCAAGAGCATAGAAAACTAGTTAGCTGATTTTCTAGGCCAACCTTTGACATAGGAGAAAAGCAAAGTTAATTGGACTGTGAAGATTTTTAACCCAGACCTTGAGCAAGTTCTGATCTGTAACAAAACGAAAGCACTGAGAGAAACAGCTATTTCAATCATTCTCATCATAGACATGGCTTTGAACACATTCTAGCAAACCCACTACTCTCTAAGGGTCATAGTATTATCTTGCCAGGTTCACACTACAAACACTTAAAATGCCAGTCCTCAAAGCCTTAGAAATAATGGTTTCCTCTCCCACCTAGGAAACGATTATCCTCATTCTAATAAGAACCTGATGATTTTATTCATTTTACTACAGTAGATGTTTCCTGGAAGGGATATGACTTTTTAATACATTTGTGTGGACTTAGTACATTTATTCCCCATATAATTATAAGGACACATTTCTATAGTACTTAGTTTAAAAAAATTATGATTTCCGTAGATCATTTTGTCTGTTTAAATGTGGATAATACTAACCTACTCAGAATAGTAGGGGAAAAAACTGACAAAAATAGTGCTTAATCCCCTTATGGAGGTACAGGTAGATATAAAATAATAATGAGAAAAGGGTAAACATTATGCCCAAATTTTAGCAATATATTTGCTTTGGCAGAAATAGAACTGATCTTTATGCATTGAATTTTATCTTAGATTCTATGAGTATCTGCATTAGAATCGAAAGTTGCTTTCATGACTCCTCCCATTAAATTCATTGTTCAAGTGCATCACACTGGTCAGATGTTGCCAGTTCCAGCAAAGAATGTGATGAGATTCAGACCATTTAAAAGTGATTACAACAGAACAGTAAACACCAAAGCTCTTACACTCCCACAGCAGAATGCTACTTCTCTGAATGTAAAGCAAGCACAAAGGACAATTGTGTTGCATAGAAAAGTATGAATAGAGTCAGAAAGTCACCACTTAATGCTCTTGTCCACCCAGCACTTCAGAGGTCACCCAATCAGAAATTACTCAGGAAGTCTTTTCAGCTGTGCAGGCATGTGCTTAATTATAGAGACTAGGACTGAGAAAGACAAGTACCATATGATTTCACTTATATGTGGAATCTAATGAACAAAATAAACCAACAAAGTGGAGACAGACTCATGGATACGGAGAACAAACTGACAGCTGTCAGAGAGGAGGGGGTTGGGGGCTGGGTGAGAAGGGTGAAGGGATTAAGCAAAAAAAAAAAAAAGACTCATAGACAACAGTATGGTGATTGCCAAAGGGAATAGAGTGTTGGGGGAGGTAGAAGAGGGCAAAGGGGTGATAAATGGTGATGGAATGAGACTTGACTTGGGGTAGTCAACACACAATACAATAAATATACAGATGATGTATTATAGAATTATATACCTATAAAATTATATACCTATAAAGCCTATAAAATTTTATTAAGCAATGTCACTCCAATAACTTCAATAAAAAAATAAACAATATAAGAAGATACATATCTATGTTGTTCCAGAAAAGAGAATAAAGAACAAAATCTACTGCCCCCCCCAAATTATAAAGACTGAGATTGACACTGAAAAAGGCTAAAAAGCTCACTATTTTCATAGCAAATGCCTTTGAGTGAACACAATTACCATGTGAGCCTTTCCACTTTGCAAGAATGTTTGAATCCATATGTAATATAATTAACAGTTGTCATACACCCACTACTGCAGCCTGATTCTCTCATGGACAAGTTCTCCTTTGTCGCTCCCACAAATTTGACAGTCCAACCCAAATAGGAGTTTTCTTGGAGGATTGCCGTCTTGCTCAAGTTGCCAGACCTATGAAACTGCTTTAACAAGTTTTCAAAAAGCCTATTGATCTGCTCAGATTCATCTGCTGGAACATACACAGTGTCTGTCTTCTTTACCATCTTTCCTCCAATATGTCTTTGTTTCATTTTCCCTGGGGTTTCCCTTTCCCAAAAATCTTCACTGCAAAAAATGACCTTCAATAAATTCATTTTAACGCTTTTCCATCAGTCTACAAAAACCCATTCTTCTCCACTCCTAAAATCAGGGTTGGGCTTCCTGACAAGATAGCAGCATAGGTAAACGTGGTACTTGCATCCTCCCACAACCACTTCAGAATTACTACAACTGAACTAGAGAACAACCATCATTCAGAACAACCTGAAGTCTAGCAGAATGGAAATCCTACAACTAGAGATTTAAAAAAGCCACATTGAAACTGGTAGGGGGCAATGATGCATGGGCTGGTCCCACATCCTCATGTGGCAGGTAAAAATTGGGAGGGATATCACAGCTGTGGAGGTCTCACCCGAGGAACAAGGGGTCCCAGCCCCATACCAGGCCATCCAGCCCAGGGTTCCAGTGCCAGAAAAAGAAATCCCCTTAACTTCTGGTTGTAAAAACCAGTGGAAATTGAGGCTAAAGGAGACAGAGTTCTTCTGGAGTCCCAGGCAGCTCCTCTTAAAGGGCTGGCACACGGACTTACTCGGACTCATTCCCTCTGAGCTCCAGAGGTGGGGTAGCAGCTCAGAAGGCATTAGGGACATGTGGGGAAGACCTAAATTGTCTGGCATCAGGCCGAGGGCTAGGGGTGCAGCTTTCTCCCAGACAGAAGTGCTGGCAGAGGCCATTTTTCCTTCAAAGAGCTCTCCCCACCACAGTGATTGCAAGCAGGTACTATATCTGAGACTCCATTAACCTGGCTCACACAGTTCGCTTTTCCCTGGTGATTCCCTAAGGCCCTGCCCCACCCAACTTTTGGGCCCAACCAAGCTGTTTCCAGTGACTTTTCCATATGAATGACCTGACTTGGCTCATGCTTCAGATTTTCCTAAATCTCTCAAACAAATAGTATCTGGCCTGAGCATGCCCAATACCTCTTGCTAAGTGGCCCCAGGCCAGGCACTAGCAGCAGTAGGCCTTGGATTGTAGCTCAGCCTCACCTGGGCACCTCCAAGCCCAGCACAAATGACAGCCATCTGAAGATTACCTTGTAACTCATGCTGGGTCGCCCTGGGCAGAACACAGATGGTGGCTGACCTTGTCCCGAACCTGCCAGGAGGTCCTAGATCCAGAGCACATGATGGACAGCTTCAGACTGTCACCACCCAACAACTTCCACAAGCAACACACTCAAGGGGAAAACTCAGCAAGCAGCCCCACTGAAGTAAGTCCTGCTCTGAGGGCTGGGACCCTGTACAGTTGAAGGCATTATGCCAAGTGAAATAAGTTAGACAGAGAAGAATGAATACTGTATGATCTCACTTATATTGGAATCTAAAAAAAAAAAAATCCAGTCCGGCCAGTGTGGCTCAATGGTTGAGCATCGACTCATGCACCAAGAGGTCACTGGTTCGATTCCCGGTCAGGACACATGCCCAGGTTGTGGGCCCCATCCCCAGTGGGGGCATGAAGGAGGCAGCCAATCGATATTCTCTCTCATTGATGTTTCTGTCTCTCTCTCCCTCTCACTTCCTCTCTCTCTAAAATCAATAAAGGAAAAAGAAAATCCAAACTTACAGAAACAGAGAACAGATTGGTGGTTGCCAGAGGTGGGGATAGGAGTGGGGTGGGAGAAATGGGCAAAGGTGGTCAAATGGTACAAATTTACAATATTAGATAAATTCAGGGATTATAATGTCAGTATGGTAACTAGTTAACAATACTGTATTGTATATTTGGAAGTTGCTGAGAGAATAGATCTTAAAAGTTCTCATCACAGGAAAAAAAGAGCCTTTCTAAAAATTTGTGAAAAAAAAATCACTCCATTAGCAATTTTCAGGGATCAACAATTATTGGGTTGTTGATTGTACAGATTTTCCTGCAAGTCATCCTGCTTGGTTGGAGAAATTAGACACTAGCAAAACACACACGTTCGGTTGACAAAAACAAACACTTTTCTACAATATGTCTAAAATGTCATTCTTTCCTTAAACCTTCTGTGATCGCCTACAACCACTCATCCCAGATAACTGAATGTGTTTTCTACTTTAAATTCTCAAACTGGTGTGAATCTCAACTGTTTATCTCTCCTCCTTCCATATATTTATCCACTTGTTTTCTTACTCATCCAATCTGTAAACACTTTCTCTGACGTTGCTGGAACTATATTAGGTATTTAGGAAAATATGCACAATCCTTGCTCCAAAGGAACTCATGGTGTGGGTTGAGGATGGACAGTAATTTCAGAAAAATCAAGCAAATTTATAATTACCGTATTTGATGTTATTTTCTGTTGTTCCTCTGCTAGAATGTGAGGACATGAAGAACAAGTGCTGTGCTTTCTTAACCTCTGTAACCTCTTACAGTGTCTACAGTATTACCTGTACCAAATAGCTTTTCAGTTAAAGATTAAAAATTTACAAGATTTCATGTCTAATTCTAACCTAATTTTAATGACAGTTTTTGTTTTAATCATCTTTATTTTTCCAGGCCCATTGCTCTGCTTGAGAATTTAGTTGTTAGGGAATTCTATTGGGTGGGAACTGCCTTGGTCTAATTTCACACTAACGTATGAAAAACTTCTTTCTGGTGATTACTGTGGAAGTCAGAAAAAACAACAACCACCCTCGACTATAGTTTAAGTTTCTAGCAGTTATATTTTCTGTGGAGATTAAGAGAAAATGATTTTGTTTCATTGGAGAATACAAGCACATACAGATTTCTCCAATCATAAGCATATAACTTTTTTTTTCTTTATTGATTTTAGAAAGAGAGGAAAGGAAAGAGAGAGAGAGATAGAAACACTGATGAGAGAGAACATCGATTGGCCGCCTCCTGCATGCCCCCTCACTGGGGATCAGGCCCACAACCTGAGCATGTGCCCTGACTGGGAATCGAACTGGCGACCTCTTGGTGCATGGGTCGATGCTCAACCACTGAGCCACACTAGCCGGGAATAAGGATATAACTTGATGATGAAATTTCCACAAAGCAAACGTCGGGCATGAACATCCAGAACAAGGAACTGAACTGTAAATCCTTATACAAATACAAAATCTTATCATGATTTTGACCCTAGCTGGCAAAACTCACTTTATACAGTGACTCTCACATTGCCATGTACAGATACTTCATATTTTATAAGAATGTAAGTATTTTAATACAGTCTGACTGACCTCTTTTAGGTAAAGGGGCTGTGCTTATTTTCATGCTTGTACTTTAAGAACAAAACTGTGCTCCTTACAGCAAATGCTTTTCCACAAATAGAAACCAATTGAACACCCAAATCCACCCTGGAGTTCTTTGCCTCCTTGGCCTTCTGTTGCTCCTACTTTGCCAACTCTCATGTTTGGGTGAGACTCATGCTCGTTTCTGCTCTCAGAACTTCTGACTATTGCCAGATCCACTATAATTTCATGCTGGATGTTCACTGGTGCTGAGAAATCCCTTGTTTATTTCTTGTTTTCCGGAAGTAGCAGTTCCAACTGGTTTGAATTCTGCTTCAGTTCTTAACTCTTTTAGTAATTGGTGTGGTTTGTGAGAAGTGTGAATTCTTCTAATTTTCTGATGTATTCTCCTTGTCAGTGTTCATGTTCCTGTTGGCCTTTTTATTCCTTAATTACTGAAAGTGTTCTTTACTCATTCCTAGTTCTCACCTCTCTGCTGCATTTTACACTGTTATGCCTCTACAGTACCATTTGGGTACAAAAGGAAATGCCCATCTCTTCTCTCCCTCTATTCTTTCTTGCATAGTTCTCTTTCCTTGGCTTTCATCACACTTCACATATCCTGATATTTCTGCAAAGAGTTGTTCTTTCATCTTTATACCTGAGTCTTCTTCTCCTGTCCAAGCTAAAATTTTAGAAGACATGGACTTTTAACACCCCTAACACATAGTTGGTGCTCCACAAGTATTTTTGGTTTAATAAATCCACTAAGATTTTCACTTTTCTCTGTCTCCTAATCTTCTCTTTGTTTTATTTATTTATTTATTTATTTATTTATTTATTTATTTATTTATTTATTTATTTATTTATCTATTTATTTATTTATTGTCCCCTCTTTCTCTTCTCTCTTCATAACAATTCTCTCTCCTAGCAACTTCTCCTAGACCCATAAATAAGCTTAAGTCCCCTTCTTAAACACACAGACACAGAATCAATGTATATAGTTACGTTTTTCATTTGCAAGAAAAGGAAACCAATTCTGGTTAATTTAAACATAAAAAGTATTTAGAGTCTCTGGAAGCTCATCCAACCAAGGGGAATCATGTAAAACTAGGATCTGGTTGGAAGAGGCTTATCTACATACCTAAAAAAAGAAGCATGAAACAGAAAGCAAGTAACATAAAATAACTTTTCTCTGTACACACATATATAAGTTTATTTCCTACTCTATCCACATGGAACTTCAGAGTCTGTCTTACAATCAGATTTCTTTTAGTTCTGCTGTAATTTTATCTTGAAATTCTGCAATGTATAGATTGAGTTATAAAGCTATGTACCTAAATAACTTTATGTAAAGTAGCAGGGAAAAGAAAAAGAGCAATTATATATATAAAATTATTTATATAATTTATATTAATTAATCACTATTTAATTACAATTTGTTAACAATTGTGTATTAATTATTTTATATTTATCAATTTTTTTTCTGTTCTTTTTTTTTTTATTAATTTACTTTTGTTACAGATGTTTCTCCTTTTTTTCCCCCATTGACACCCTCCTCCCCCTCCCTCCCTGCCCCGTCCCCATTTTTGTTGTCCATGTCCATTGGTTATGAGTACATGCGTACAAGTTCTGTGTTCATCGCTCCCCTCCCCCACTCCCTCTCTGGCAAATGTCAGTCTGTACCCCACTTCCACGTCCCCGGGACTACCCTGCTCCTCACACTGTTATGTTCATTATATTCCAGAAATAAGTGAGATCATATGATATTTGTCTTTCTCTGCTTGGCTTGTTTCACTTAGGATAATAGTTTCCAGGTCCTCCCATGTCGACGCAAAGGATAAGAGATCGTTTTTTCTTACAGCTGCATAGTACTCCATTGTGTATATGTACCACAGCTTTTTTATCCATTCATCTACTGATGGACACTTGGGCTGTTTCCAGATCTTAGCTATTGTAAATAGCGCTGCTATGAACATGGGGGTACATGTATTCTTTCTGATTGGTGTTTCAGGCTTCTTAGGGTATATTCCTAGGAGTGGGATCACTGGGTCAAATGGTAATTCAATTTTTAATTTTTTGAGGTAACACCATAGTGTTTTCCATATTGGCTGCACCAGTCTGCACTCCCACCAGCAGTGTACTAGAGTCCCCTTTTCTCCACACCCTCGCCAACACTTGTTGTTTGATGCTTTGTTGATGGCAGCTATTCTGACAGGTGTGAGGTGATACCTCATTGTTGTTTTAATTTGCATCTCTCTGATGATTAGTGAAGTTGAGCATTTCTTCATATGTCTCTTGGCCGTTTGTATGTCCTGTTTGGAGAAGTGTCTATTTAGTTCCTCTGCCCATTTTTTAATTGGGTTCTTTGTCTTCCTTTTGTTGAGATGTATGAGCACTCTATATATTTTGGAAATTAGTCCCTCATCTGATATATCATAGGCAATTATGCTCTCCCATACAGTGGGTTGCCTTTCCACTTTGATGGTTGTTTCTTTTGCTGTGCAGAAGCTTTTGAGTTTGATGTAGTCCCATGTGTTCATTTTTTCCTTTGTTTCTGTTGCCTTAGGTGATATATCACGGAAAATTTTGCTGCGTATGATGTCAGAAATTTTGTTGCCTACATTTTCTTCTAGGATTTTTATGGATTCATGAGTCACATTTAAGTCTTTTATCCATTTTGAGTTTATTCTTGTGTATGGTGTAAGTTGATGATCTAGTTTCATTTTTTTGCATGTAGCTGTCCAATTTTCCCAACACCATTTATTGAAGAGGCTGTCTTTACTCCATTGAATGCTCTTACCACCTTTGTCAAATATTAATTGAGCATAATGTCTTGGGTCAATTTCCGGATTCTCTGTTCTGTTCCACTGGTCTATGTGCCTGTTCTTGTGCCAGTACCAGGCTGTTTTGATTACAGTAGCTTTGTAGTATAACCTGATGTCCGGTATTGTGATCCCTCCTACTTTGTCCTTCTTTTTCAAGATTGCTGTAGCTATTCGGGGTCTTTTTTGGTTCCATATGAACTTCTGAAGTATTTGTTCTAGTTCTGTGAAATATGTCGTTGGTATTTTGATGGGGATTGCATTAAATCTGTAGATTGCTTTGGGTAGTATGGACATTTTAATGATGTTAATTCTTCCAATCCATGAACAAGGTATGTGCTTCCACTTTTTTATATCTTCCTCTATTTCTTTTTTGAATGTCTTATAGTTTTCTGCAAATAGGTCCTTTACTTCTTTGGTTAAGTTTATTCCTAGGTATCTCAATTTTTTTGCCGTGATGGTAAATGGAATTGTTTTTTTAGTTTCTCTTTCTGTGAGTTCATCATTAGTGTATAAGAATGCCGTCGATTTCTTGACGTTAATTTTGTATCCTGCTACTTTGCCAAATTCATTTATTAATTCTAGTAGATTTTTGATGGAGTCTTTAGGGTTTTCTATGTATAATATCATGTCATCTGCGAATAATGACAGTTTCACTTCCTCCTTTCCAATTTGGATCCCTTTTATTTTTTCTTCACATCTGATTGCTGTGGCTAAGACTTCCAGTACTATGTTAAATAAGAGTGGTGAGAGTGGGCATCCTTGTCTTGTTCCTGTTCTTAAGGGAAATGCTTTTAGTTTTTGTCCATTGAGTATGATGTTGGCTGTAGGTCTTTCATATATGGCCTTTATAATGTTGAGATATGATCCCTCTATTCCCAAATTTCTGAGCGTTTTTATCAGAAATGGGTGCTGGATTTTGTCAAATGCTTTTTCAGCATCTATTGATATGATCATATGGTTTTTATGTTTCATTTTGTTTATGTGATGTATCACATTTATTGATTTGCGTATATTGTACCAGCCTTGCATCCCTGGGATGAATCCCACTTGGTCATGGTGAATAATTTTTTTGATGTATTGCTGGATCCGATTTGCTAGTATTTTTTTTAAGGATTTTGGCATCTATGTTCATCAGGGATATTGGCCTGTAGTTTTCTTTCTTTGTAGTGTCTTTTTCTGGTTTGGGGATTAGAATTATACTGGCCTCATAAAAGGAATTTGGAAGTCTTCCTTCTTCTTGAATTTTTTGGAATAGTTTGAGGAGAATGGGTGTTAGTTCTTCTTTGAATGTTCGGTAAAACTCGCCCATGAAGCCATCAGGGCCTGGGCTTTTGTTTGCTGGGAGAGTCTTGATTACATCTTCAATTTCCTTCGTTGTTATTGGCCTGTTCAAGTTTTCTATCTCTTTCCGATTCAGTTTTGGGAGACTATGTGTTTCTAGAAATGTGTCCATTTCACTTAGATTGTCGAATTTGTTGCCATATAAATGTTCATAGTATTTGCTAATGATCCTTTGTATTTCTGTGGTGTCAGTTGTTACTTCTCCTCTTTCATTTCTGATTTTGTGTATTTGGGTTCTCTCTCTTTGTTTCTTGGTGAGTCTAGCTAAGGGTCCATCAATCTTGTTTATCTTTTCAGAAAACCAGCTCTTTGTTTTATTGATCCTTTGAATTGTTTTTTTGGTCTCCATGTCATTTATTTCTGCTCTGATCTTTACTATTTCCTTCCTTCTACTTGCTCTAGGGTTTTCTTTTTGTTTGCTTTCCAGTTCTTTAAGTTGTGAGGTTAGGTAGTCAATTAGAAATTTTTCTTCTTTCTTAAGGTGGGCCTGTAGTGCTATGAACTTCCCTCTCAGAACTGCTTTCGCAGTATCCCATAGATTTTGCGTTGTTGTGTGTTCATTTTCATTGGTTTCCAGAAATTTTTTAAATTCTTCCTTGATATCCATGGTAACCCATTCATTGTTCAGTAACATGCTATTTAGCCTCCATGTGTTCATATGTTTTTGCATGTTCTTGTTGCAATTGATTTCTAGTTTCATGCCATTGTGGTCTGAGAAGATGCTTGATATGATTTCAATCTTCTTGAACTTGTAGAGACTTAGTTTGTGCCCTAACATATGGTCTATTTTTGAGAATGTCCCATGTGCACTTGAGAAGAATGTGAATTCTGCAGTTTTGGGGTGTAATTCTCTGTATATATCTATTAAATCCATTTGATCTAGTGCTTCATTTAGAGTCTCTGTTTCCTTGTTAATTTTTTGTCTAGATGATCTATCCAGTGATGTCAGTGGGGTGTTGAAGTCTCCTGCTATGATTGTATTGCGGTCAATTTCTCCTTTGAAGTCCTCCGGAAGATTTTTAATATATTTTGGTGCTCCTATATTGGGTGCATATATGTTTACCAAGGTTATATCTTCCTGTTGGATAGATCCTTTCAATATTATATAGTGGCCTTCTTTGTCTCTAGTTATGGTCTTCAATTTGAATCTAATTTATCAGATATGAGTATTGCTACCCCAGCTTTTTTTCCCTTTCCGTTTGCTTGGAAGAATTTTTTCCATCCCTTTACTTTCAATCTATGTGAGTCTTTTGTTGTGAGGTGGGTCTCTTGTAAACAACATATGTGTGAATCATGCTTTCTTATCCAGTCAGCTACTCTGTGTCTTTTTATCGGAGCATTCAGTCCATTTACATTTAAGGTGATTATTGATATGTACTTATTTATTGCCATTTTTGTACAGTGTAGTTCTAATTATCTTTCTATTTCTTCTAATAATTATAGCAGTCCTTTTAACATGTCTTGCAGTGCTGGTTTGGTGCTAATATATTCCCTTAGCCTTTTTTTGTCTGGGAAGCTCTTTATTTGACCTTCTATTTTGAATGATAGCCTTGCTGGATAGAGTAGTCTTGGATTCAGATCCTTGTTTTTCATGACCTTGATTACTTCATGCCATTCCCTTCTGGCCTGTAGTGTTTCTGTTGAGAAGTCAGATGATAGCCTAATGGGGTTTCCTTTGTAGGTAACCTATTGCTTATCTCTTGCTGCCTTTAGGATTCTCTCTTTGTCTTTAATTTTTGGCATTTTAATTATTATGTATCTTGGTGTGGGCCTGTTTGGGTTTTTCTTACTTGGGGCTCTCTGTGCTTCTTGAACTTGAATGCTTTCTTCCTTCACCAAATTAGGAAAGTTTTCTGTCACTATTTCTTCAAATATATTCTCTAACCCTTGCTCATTTTCTTCTTCTTCGGGGACTCCAATAATTCGAATGTTATTACGTTTCCAGTTGTCCCACAGTTCTCTTAAGCTATCTTCCTGTTTTTTCCTTTTGGTTTTCTGATTGATTGATTTTTTCTACTCTGTCTTCTAATTCACTGATCCGGTCCTCTGCTTCCTCTACTCTGCTGGTCAATCCTTCCAATGTGTTCTTTATTTCTCCTATGTCATTCTTCATTTCCACTTGGTTGGTTTTCAGTGTTTCTATATGTTTACTCATGGTGTTGATGTCCTTACTCATGCTGTTTAGTTTCCTCAAGATCATGGCTCAGAACTCTACCTCTGATAATTTGCTTAGCTGCATTTCATTTATCTCATCTTTGGTGGAGTTCTCTTGTTCTTTCATTTGGGATCTGTTTCTTTGTTTCACCATTTTTGCTATCTCAGTGTGTTTTGGAGCCTGCCAAATTTTCCCTGTGGGTGTTGGTGTTCTGCTATTTGTGGCTCCCTCTACTGGGTTTGGATGAGTGTGGAAGGCCCTCCTTCAACACCACTGTCAAGTCTCACTTTCCTGGGTAGATTTGCAAGCTCAGGAAAGGTTTAGTTATGTTCTAGCTTTTTGCCTGAAGGCTATTAGCCTCAGTTACTTGAAAAGCCTTAGGATCTCAGTTGAATGAGAAACTCCCTCAGATGTTTACAGTGTAAGAGGATTTCCCGAGGGTGGGGCCAATGCTGGTTGTTAATGAGCCTCAATTTGCATTTCTTTACCTCTTTACCTCACCTGGGAATCTCTGAGGGAGGGGCTTCCACAGCTCCGGGAAGGAGCAAACTTGGCTGCAGATCTGTGCAACCGGGAAGGAGGGGCTGGCCACCACCGTCCTTTGTGGCCACAGCTGAGCACAAACTCTGAGCGCCCTCCAAATCCCAGGTGTCCCCACAGAGCTCCAGTCCAGTCCACCCTCCCTCTGCCGGAGCCCCAGGTGAGTGGCTGTGGCTATTTAGCGCTCTGTCCCGGCCCTCTGCGCTGTGGAGCAGCTGGGGCTCTTAACCCCGAGGGCGGGCGTCACTGCCGCTGCTCCCAGCCAAGGCCGCTGCTCCCAGCCAAGGCCGCTGCTCACAGCCAAGGCCGCTGCTCACAGCCAAGGCTGCTGCTGTCCGTGGGCTCCCAGCCCACCACCCTCATGCACCTCCGCAGATCCTACCAGGCTCATTCAGTGTCCCTGGTTGTATGGTCCTCTCCCGCTGCTTTTCTGTTGCTTTTTCCCAACGATTTGTCTTTATTTTAGTTGTAATTCCTGTTTGATCCTGGGAGATCGTCTGTGTAGCTTCCATTCACTCCACCGCCATTTCTTCCCACCTTATCAATTTATATACACACACATACATAAATATGACTGATTATTGAAGGAAACAAATACAATACACATTTCAGCCTTCATTTCTGTAACTAGTCATGAAGTTACATATGATTTCTTCCTCCACTTCTCTGATTTTCTCCTTGATTCCCCCAGGAATGTTCTGTGGCTTCTGGTTTACATCTTGGTAGAAAGAAAAAGCTCCAGAGGCTTCTACATTGTGCTATCATAATAACCTATAGAAGATATACAGCAGTATAACAAGAGCATGGATTTAAACCGGAATCCCCAGGTGGAATCTAGAATCTGACACTTAGGAGTTTTATAACTTTGGGAAAGTTGCTTAACCCATTTGTGTCTTAGTTTCTTTATCTGTCAAATGGGAATAATAATAGTGCTAGTTTGCTGTGAGGATTGAACAAGTGAACATATGTAAAGTATTTATAACAATGCCTCACACATCACAAATACTCTGATGTTAGTGTTCATTAATAACAGTAGTAGTCGTTCTCCAAGCGTCAAGTAGCTAATTTGGGATAATAATATGGTGGGTTCAGAGTGTCACTGACCAATAACGAGGTGGAATTAAGTAAAACTTCTTTTAATCCCTCTATTCTTGTGAGCTCCCATTCTGACAAGTGGACCAGAGTGGCAACATGAGTTCCCATGAATTTGTGTTGACTTAGAGTAAATGTTAAATATACGAATGTTTTGGAAATGTCCCTTCCTCTGCACAGTAATGCTAGCAAATGGTGGCAAGTTCAATTAGGAAAGGCCGGAAGAAAGATGACACCACATGCTGTGATGTTATTTCAGGGTCCTTCCTCAAGTTTTAACCTCCCCTACATTCAAGGGGCTGTAGGCGTGTGAACTGCCTCAAGTCTGAGAATTGGATGAGGAGTCATGACTCTCAAGTATCACTACTGGGTTTCTATCATCAAAAAATTCTTCCTACCACACTGTTATCTTTTTCTGTACTTTCATCCCAGACTGTTATTGACCTCACTAAATGTCTTTTAAAAAATATATGTATGTTTTTATTGATTTTTTAGAGAGAGAGGAAGGGAGAGAGAGATAGAAAAATCGATGTGAGCGAGAAACATCAATGGGCTGCCTCTTGTATGCCCCCTACTGGGGACTAAGCCTGCAACCAGGGCATGTGCCCTGACCGGGAATCAAACAGGGATGTCTCAGTCCCTGGGAGGACACTCAATCTCACTGAGCCACACCATCTGGGCTCACTAAATATCTTTTATTTACTGTTTTATAGTGGCCATTATCTTCTTGTATTTCCTTAAGAATACCAAATTATTTCTTAAAATTTTCTTCTGATATTCTACATTATAACATTTTCAGAAGTCTGCTGTTCTTCTGGATCTTCATGCTTTCATGCCAAACTTTTCTTTGTTTTGCACTTTTGTTTTCTCCTTTTTCAAAAAGTAATAGCTTGCCCAGACTCAGAGTTTGCCAAATGTCCTTAGCTATTCAGACTGCTTGAGTGGTGGTCAAATCTCCTTCTAGATCTTTAGCCAGTCATGAAGTCAATACAAATGTTTTATAGCCCAACTTCTAGTGCCCAACAGGTTTTAATCTCTTGTGGTTCTGCTGTTCTATGGTACTGATCCCTGCCAAGTTGGACACTCTCAACATGAAAATGATAATTCCCAGTATCCACTTCTTCCAATCCTCTTTTGATGTTTATTCCATACCTACTAAGTTTTTCATAGGAAATACCTCTTAGAATGCCAAATGCTACTTCTAGTCATTTCTCCATCCTTCTTAACTGGTTTTCTTGGAGCTCTATCTTCTCCTGGATATATAAAGAGAAATATTGACTGGGCTTGTGGGCATAATTCTTGATGACTAGGAAAGCTACAGCAATGGATGATTGGTCACTTTCCTGATTAGCACAGATCCTGAGTTTCTGGCCTACAGGCAGAAGGTGAGACACAGCACATGGATTGGCATAGCACGACATTTAAAAATCTGATCCTGACCTGGCTGGTTTGGCTCAGCAGTTAGAGCATTGGCCTGAGGACCAAAGAGTCATGGGTTCAATTCCGGTCAAGGGCATGTACCTCGGTTGCGGTTCAGTCCACAGCCCTAGTCCGGTCATGCAAGAGGCAACCAATCTGTTTCTCTCTCACATCGAGGTCTCTCTCTCTCTCTGTCCCTCACACTCCATCTGAAGATAAATGGAAAAATATTCTTGGGTGAGGATTAGGAAAAAAAAAAAAATCTGATCCTATGAGTCTCGTAGTGGGGAATGGGAAATCTCCCTGATTCTGCAGTAAGCTCACTACCAATCCTAATTAGTATGGATAAGGTGAATTTTCATCCTGTTGGTCTTCATAGGTGTTTCAGTGAAAATTTAAGAATGGTTATATCAGGCACAAATGCTGCTTCATATCAGAAGCCTTCATTCATTAAAGCTCTTGGATGGAATTTCTCAGAGTATATTTCAAAAACACTACTTTAAAAATTACACAAAAAAAGAGTGTCTCACAGGACAAGCCAGGACATTTGGGCTATAATGAATAAAGACAGTTAATTTTTTTAAAGTAATGCTTCTTAAAAATTTGATATGTTAATGTATATAGAAGAATCTCTTGGCTAGGGGTAGAGTATGTATTCTCTACTGCCAAACTTATTTGAATACAAGTCCTCCACTCCTTATTTACCATAAGTTGTTTCTTTTTTTTCTAAATAATGTTTTAATTTCAATTACAGTTGACAGTATGTTAGTTTCAGGTGTACACCCCAGTGATTAGACATTATATAACATACAAAGTGATCATTCTGATAAATCTCGCACTCATCTAACACTATATATAGTTATTAGACTAGTATTGACAATATTCCCTATGCTGTACTTTAAATCCTCATGACTATTCTGTAACAGCCAATTTGTACTTATTAATCCCTTCATCATTTTCACCCATCCCCACAAACCCCTCCCCTCTTGCAACTGTCAAAATTTTCTCTGTATCTGTGAGTCTGTTTGTTCTGCTTATTCTTTTATTTTTATTTTTAGATTCAATTGTTGGTAGATATGTATTTATTGTCATTTTATTGTTCAACTTCTATCTTTTTTTTTTCCTTCTCCTTAAAGAAAACCCTTTAACATTTCATGTAATATTGGTTTCATGGTGAGCAACTCCTTTAGCATTTTCTTGTCTGGGAAGCCCTTTATCTGTCTTATGTTTCTAAATGATAGCTTTGTTGGATAGAGTAATCTTAGTGGTAGGTCCTTGCTTTTCATCACTTTGAATATTTCTTGCCAATCCTTTCGTGCCTGAAAAGTTCCTATTGAGGAATCAGCTGACAATCTTATAGGAGCTTCCTTATAGGTAACTAATTGCTTTTCTCATGCTGCTTTTAATACTCTGTCTTTATCTTTAAACTTTTGCATTTTAATTATGAAGTGTCTTGGTGTGGACCTCTTTTGGTTCTTCTTGTTTGGGACTCTCTGCACTTCCTGGACTTGTATGTCTATTTCCTCACCAGGTTAGGGAAGTTTTCTGTCATTGTTTTTTCAAATAAGTTTCAGATTCTTACTCTCTCTCTTCTCCTTCCAGCACCCCATGATGTGAATGTTGATATGCTTGAAGTTGTCCCGGAAGCTCCTTACACTATCCTCATGTTTGTTTGTTTTTTTTTTTTGCTGTTCTGATTGGGTGTTTTTTTCTTCCCTGTGTTCTGAATCGATGATTTGATTCTCAGCTTCATCTACTTTACTGTTGATTCCCTGTAAATTATTCTTCACTTTAGTTAATATAGCCTTCATTTCTGACTGGTCATTTTTTTGCTGTTGAGGTTCTCACTAAGTTCACTGAGCATCCTTATGACCAGTGTTTTTAACTCTGCATCTAATAGATTCCTTGTCTCCATTTTGTTTAGATCTTTTCCTGGTGCTTTGTTCTGCTCTTTCATTTAGGACATGTTTCTTTGTCTCTTTATTTTGGCAGCCTCCTTGTGTTTGTTTCTATGTATTAAGTAGAGCTGATATGTCACCCAGGCTTGGTAGAGTTGCCTAATGTAGTAGGTGTTCTGTAGGGACCAGTGGCACAGCCTCCCTGATCACCTAAGCTGGGCATGCAAGGTGCTCCCTGCTTTGTGAGCTGTATACACCTTCCTCTTGCAGTTGAGCCTTGATTGCTGTTGGCACATGAATGAGAGGGATTTACTCCCAGGCCTATCAGAGGCAAAGATTGGCTGTGACCACTGACCACTGATCTCTGACCTTTGACCACCAAGGAGTATCAGTTATGTAGTGGTCCACCACACAGAGCAGGACTTACTCAGCAGGGCTCTGGTGCCCACTGAATTTGCTGCTTTAGTGTGTTGCCTTTGGAAGTGGTTGGATGGTGATGCTTTGATGTAGTGTGAAGCTGTCCACTGGGTGCGCTTGCTCTGGGGCCTCCTGGGAGATGCAGGCCAAGGTCAGCCACCCTCTGTGTTCTGCCTGGGGCCAGCCAGGATGAACTGCAGAGTGATCTGCTAATGGCTGCTACCTGTGCTTGACTTGGAGGTGCCCAAGCGAGGCCAAGCTGTGAACCAAGGCTGGCTGCTGCTAGTGCCTGGCCTGGGGCTACTTAGCAAGAGCTATGGGGCATGCTCAGGCCAGAGGCTACTTGTTTGAGAGATTTAGGAAAATCTGAAGCATGATCCAAGACAAGCTATTTGTATGGAAAAGACACTGGAAATAGCTTGATTGGCCCCAAAAGTGGGGTGGGGTGGGCCTTTAGGGACTCACCAGGGTGGGACAAACAGTGTGAGCCAGGTTGATGAAGTATCAGGTATGGTGTCTGCCTGCTGGCTCTGTGTAGGGGAGAGCTCAATAAAGGAACAATGGCCTCTGCCAGCATTTCTGTCTGGGAGAAACTGCCCCTCCAGCTCTCACCCTGATGTGAAACAATTCAGCTCCTCCCCATATGTCCCCAGCACATTTTGAGCTACTGCCCTGGCATTGGAGCTCAGAGAGAGTCCTAGTAAGCCCATGTGTGGGCCCTTTAAGAGGAACTGCCTGGGACTCCAGAAGCCCTCTGTCTCCCTCAGCCTTAATCCTTAGTGGCTCTTACGGCCAAAAGTTAGGGGAGTTCTCGTCTTGGTACTGGAACCATGGGCTGGGGGATGTGGTGTGGAGCTGGGACTCCTGCTCCTCAGGGAAGACCTCCGAAGCCCAGATATCCCTCCCGGTTTTTATCTGTCACACGTGGGTGTATGACACACCTGTTTCTCATGTCTGCCCCTCCTAACTGTTTTCATGTGGCTTCTTCTTAAATTCCCTAGTTGTAGGACTTCTGTTCAGCCAGATTTCAGGTGGTTCTGAGTGATGATTGTTCTGCAGTTTAGTCAAAGTTTTGATGTGGTTGTGGGAGGAGGTGTGTACTGCATTTACCTACACAGCCATCTTGACCAGAAGTCCCATAAATTGTTTCTTGAGACTAATATTCCATGGAACATATTTTGGAGAAAGGTAATTTACAGGCCATTTTTATCTTACAGAAGTTGTTGAATTCTTACTGGGGGTATTCATTCACTTTGTCCTTGATTATCCTTGAGAGGAGAGGGAGATGGTACCAGAGAGCATGAATTCTCAGCCACAACTTTCTCTTTTCCTGGGCTTGTTATTTCAAAGAGCTTGCCAGTAAGGGGGGTAAATATCTAAATAGTTTATGTCCAACAAAAAGAAATACTTTTTTTTTGCAAGTAAATTTACTTCTCAGGTGTTTGATTGCAATGTAAGTTTACATACACATATTTCCCTTCGTATCACCTTATTGCTTCTAATGTAGCTCTTTTCAATCTTCCATACTGATTTAATCCAGCCATGAGGTCAGGACAAAATTCTGAGGGAAAAAGAGTATAATACAGGAAGATCACTGTGCTTTGCTTTCTGATCCCTGACTGCTTTTGCAGAATCCTAGCAGTTTGTAGTCAACGCTGACTAGGTTGGTAGGTTTGTTTTAGGAGATCTAAATTGGATCAGCTCCACTGCCTTCAGAGACTATAAATCTTGAGTACCGAGGACTCATTGTCTAGAACAGCAACTTTTCAATTGGTGGGCTGGGGCACACGGGTGTGCCACAAGAATTTTTAAAACATGTGATACCTGACTATTTAGTCAGGAGCACTGACCTTTTTGTTCTTAGACTATCAAATAAAAAAATGTCAGCAGCCAACACAGCAATAGCCATCAGGTGCAAATGAATTGAAATTGTACCTATTTTTTTTGTCATATTGGCAAAAATATAATATATTTTGTGAAGTGCCACAGAATTTTAGTAATAGACTTATATGTGCCATGAGATGAGAAAAGCTGGAAATCGCTGGTCTAAAATAGTATTTCTCCACTTAAACTATGTTATGGCCGTTAGCCTCATTAACCAAGAGTTACAAACTTTGGGCAATATGTAGTTAATAATATTTACTGTGAAAAGGCTGTTTGTTCTATGACCAAGCATGATAATTGTCTAGATACACTGCTTTTTCAAACATTGTAAGGTACAACAAAATGACCGTAGCTGCTCCTCTCCACCACCTCTTGTGCCCATTACTAAGGCCTAAAAGTCACCAGTTGACAAGCCCTGATCTGAACACAAAACAGTAAAATCCCAAGAACAGGGAGAGAGGAAGAACTGGGTAGAAATAGCTATAAAGTAAGAGGGGGAAATGGAAGAGGGTGGTTGAACGAGGTAAAAGTTCTCTTCACCAGCAGCTGGGACTTGCCAGTACAGAATGGCCAGGGCGATGCTGGACCAGTCCCATTCTGGTTAGACCTTGCTGAATCTGAGTTTGTCTCTTGGGGAACTTTGTCAAGACTATAACCATGAGACTAACAAATGTTTACCACTGGGTAGATAGACATCATCATTGTAATGTTAAAATACTTTATAGTCTGGCCCGTGTGGCTCAGTGGATTGAGCGTTGTCCCATGGACTGAGAGATCCCAGTTCGATTCCTAGTCAGGGCACATGCCTGGGTTGTGGGCTCGATCCCCAGTAGGGGGTGTGCAGGAGGCAGCCGATCAATGTTTGTCTCTCACATCGATCTTGCTATCTCTCCCTTCCTCTCTCTCTCAAAAAAAAAAAACAAAAAACCATTAACAAATATTTAAAAATAATTGTTAAAAAAAAAAGATTTACAAGTGCCAGTGGGTTGTGTTTAAATTCCATATCTTAGACCAAGCAAGTATCCCTAATGTGTCAAAGATAGCCAAATGTTTTCCAGAGCCTTTCATTTAACAAGATTATCAATAGCAAATATTCCATCTGGCATTTACCCAGTAGCTATAATTAATTTTTAAGCTTCTTGATATAAAGGATAGTATTAGTCAAGATTCTCGGTTGCAGGCAAAAATTCAAAGCAGATTTATTTAACCAGGGGATTATTTGAACAATACTGGGATAGATCACAGAGGTGAGAAAAAAGCTGTAAGAATCAGGAAAGTTCTAGTAGCCTAAAATTGGAGATTTGATTGCTACTGGGATTCTTTCTTTTCATCTCTTATCTCTGCTTTTCTCCAGATTTGGACCTTATTTTCTTTTTCAATAGATGAACTTTCTCAATAAATGACAATATGTCTCCAGGCCTGGAACATCCTAGTCTAATAAACCCAGAGGAATTGGGAAGACTAATCATTTCCCACTTAAATTTAAAGGAATTCTAGGAAAAGACTGATTGATACAAGCTTGGTCTACTTACCTTCAACCCATCATGGTGACCAAGGACTTGGGATCCTATGTTTGGCTAGGCTGGCCTATATTTCATTTCTGTGGCCAGGAGTACAAGGCATTCTGATAGGTAGTTTTATCAAACCCACATGACATAAGAGCAGAGCAGGTCTTTAAAAGGAGTGGGCAGTGTTTATAGATGTGTGTGTGTGTGTGTGTGTGTGTGTGTGTGATGTGCCTGTGTGTGTGTGCAAACACATGTGTTTATAAGACAGAAAGAGAGATATTACTAAAAGAAAATGAAAATATGGTACTATATACGTGTGGCCACTCCACAGTGTTAGTTTGATTGTTTTACACCTTTAATCTAGGAAGGACACCATTCTTGAAAAGGCCTCACTGAGGCTTGTTTCAAATTCTGGCATTGATTCTGGAGGAATCCTGGAAAGATCCGGGTGGTTTTAGGATGATTGGGTATGTAATTGAGTGGATTTTGGTCTCTGTCAATCTGAAAGCATGGCTTTTGTTTATTTATTTTTATTTTTATTGTTTTATTGATTTTTAGAGAGAGAAAGGAAGGGAGAGGGAGAGAGAGAGAAACATCAATGTGAGAGTAAAACTCTGATTGGCTGCCTCCTGCGCGCCCCCTACCCCTGATTAGCCACAACCCGGGCATGTGCCCTAACCGGGAATTGAACCAGCAACCTTTTGGTGCACAAGAAGGTGTTCAACCAACTGAGCCACAATGGCCAGGATTGAAAGCATGGCTTATATTTAGATGAGAGTCATCACTCTGACCCTGGCATTGAGTAGGATGGGTACCTGAGGGGCAGGGAGGGATCTGGTACCTAATATCATTGTGGTACCTCTGACAACAATTACTAATTTCTACTTAAATGCTTCTATTAACAGGATATTCTTGTTTCAAAGAAGTGCATATTCTTTAAAATCTAAATTTTTACATTATTTTTATATATTGAACCATATTATTACCTCTTAGGTTTATAGAGACTCTATGTAATCAAATATTCTTATAGGATAAGTTCTTCAGTATTTGAATACTGCTCTCAAGTCCTTTGAAGTCATCTCTTAAGGTAATTTACTTTTTTTTCTGCTAACCACATCATTTGCAGAAGACACTTTAAAGTTTCTCCACACTGTTTAGCACTACACATCAAAACCCTGCTAATGTTTTGCCTTATGAATCCTAATTCTAAGAGTTTATCCTATGGAAATAATTATGTATATAAAACTATAAGACTTAAGATACTTTGCATGGATAAAGGAGAGTAATTTTTGACAGTTGAATGTTATAATGGCTTAAATGTCCTTTAATAATAAATTGGCTAAGTTTTCAAATGCTCATATGATTGGATATTATAATACATTAAATATTACATGAATACATCTGTTGACAGGGGATAATGTTCATTATAGAATATTGTTTCACTCATCTCCTGCCACATAACAAATCTCCCCAAAACTTAGTGACTTCAAACAAAAACAATTTATTTCTCCTACTACTGTGGGTTGGCAGTTTGGGTGGTTCTGCTTGTCTTGTGTGAGATCACTTATGCAGCTGTAGTTATCACTTACACAGCTCGGGCTGGGGAAACTGAGCTCGCCGCACTCCCCTGAATAGTTGTGGTACCTCAGTTCTCCAAGGCTCCAGAACTTACTTGATGTCACTTCTACTACACTGTATGGGTCAAAGCATGTCACAGGAAAGCCCAAGTTCCAAGAGATGAAGACATAGATTCTACTTCTTGATGGATGGAACTACAAATAACTTATGCCCATGTTCATGACCTACCACCAATATCAAAAAAAGAAACACGTTATAACTATTAATAGCTTGACTCAGATTTTCTAATGTTATTGATATACACACAAACATACACAGATAAAATTCTTTCAAAATATATATGCACAAATGTTAAAAATGATTTAAAAAAGAATTCTTACCTGAGGATATTTTTCCATTTATCTTCCGATACAGTGGGAGAGGGGAGAGAGAGAGAGAGAGAGAGAGAGAGAGAGAGAGAGAGAGAGAGAGAGAAATGTCAGTGTGAGAGAGACTCATCAGTTGGTTGCCTCCTGCACGACCCCGATCAGGGCCGGGGACCAAAATGCAACCAAGGTATGTGCCCTTGACCGGAATCGAGCCTGAGCCTCTTTGGTCTGTGGACCAACAGTCTAACCACTGAGCCAAGCCAGCCAGGGCTAAAAGTGATTTTTTTTTTTATAGGTGAGAGGATTATGATTATTTTTGTGAGATTTTTAAAATGAATGATGTGATTATGATTATCTAATTTTTCTACAGCTAATCAATTGTGAATGTATGAGTCATCTCAAAGTATTAATCTTTGTGTTTTTTGAGAATATCCTTACTTCTCTCCTCTCTCACCAGTGTTCTCAGGGTCATTTTTCTCTTCCCCTGTTTAGTTAAGCTCTGCAAGGGAGGAAATTCAGATATAATTTACAGATAAGAATGGGGAGAAGGAGAGGCAGGTGCAACTCGGAGTATATAGAAAGAAATCGAGAGACCCTGCACTGGGGAGGGGAAGGAGGGATTTATTACCACAAGAGCCCCTGAGCAGCCCTGAGTGTGGGTCTTTCACGGACCTGTCATCTGCGGACAATGTCTGAGATGCTTATAATCACTCAATGAACAGAAAACTGTGGAGAGGAGAGAAAGGGTTAAATATGCTCCTGACCAAGGACTCAGTGTATAAAAGGAGTCAGGAATTTCCCTGGGAATAGTTAAGACAGGGGGCAACGGGACATACTGCTATCATTATATTTTTAAAAAGCACTTCTAAATTTTTATTATTTTTTTGACATTCAATATTATTTTGTATTGGATTCAGGTGTATGGCATAGTGTTTAGACAATCATATGCTTTACAAAGTGTTCCCCCCACTCCCCCCGATATTTCCAGTACCCACCTGAAACTGTAACTGTAACTGTGTAGAAATCTTGTTTTCTTTAATCAGGCATTTTATCTTGATATTTTTCCTTTGACTCGAACTGGCCTCACCCAGAGCCCTGACTCGAACTGGCCTCACCCAGAGCCCTGACTCACCCACCTCCCTCTCCTTTGCTTAATCATTAAGCCCTCAGGACAATGATGTTCTGGTCAGCATCCGGCAGTCTTAGGAACAAGGTCCTAGGTCTGCTGATTACAGACACAGAATTTTTAATCAAACTAAAGGCAATATTTTGTCCTTAGTTGTATTTTAGCTCCAGACTCAGGAAGGTGGAACGATCCCACAAAACAAATCCCTGTGAAATTGGACAGAACAAGTCCATGGTTGACATCAGGACCAGATGCAATGATCAGTTACTCACTCTCCTAGCACCAATCAATCGGTAGAGACCACAACCCTAACTCCTTTAGTCACCATGAATAATAATTTTTTCCCTTGTTTAATCCATCCCCTGGAAGTCATTGGGGAGTCAAGTCTTTGAGCATGAGCTACCTGTGACTCTGGGCACAGCGCCATCTCCTTAATAAATCCTTACTTTCTTTGCTGCAAACTCCTGTTCATGTCTTATTGGGCTTTGATAAGTGCAGGCAAGAGGAACACTTCAGTCTGGTTATGGCACCACACATAATTATAATATTATTGACTATATTCCCTATGCTGTACTTTACATCCCCACGACTATTTTGCAACTGCCAATCTGTTCTTCTTAAACTCTTCACCCTTTTCACCCAGCCCCCCCTCTCCTTTCTGGCAGCCATTAGTTTGTTCTCTGCATCTATGAGTCTGTTTCTGTTTTGTTTGTTCATTTATATTTTCCTTTAGATTCCACATATAAGTGAAACCATGTGCTGTTTGTCTTTTTTTGTCTGACTTATTTCACTATTATTATGCTAATAATACCCTCTTGTTCCATTCATGAACTAGCAGTGACTCTCTAGTAACTAAATCAGAAGAAATGATGAAGACATCTTTTATTCTTGCTCCAACTATCATTTCTGTCTAGAGGGTAATAGGACACCATAAATCAATGATGGATACAGTTTAACTAGGTATATCAAACTGCCAAATTATAGTATCATCTAGTTCATATTTATTTTTCCATCTTCTTCAGAAAAACATCACAAAAAAGATTTATGTTAAATGCTTCACAGAAGTTAATATGCACTCTGCTTATGACCTTTTATTAGACGACTAGACTAACTTAAATAGGACAAGGTTACTTGCATATCTTGTTCTTTGCTGTCACATGCTGGGTTCCAGTGACCACCACCTCTTTTTCTAAGTGTTCACATATTGCCTCCCCAAATCTCATTAACAATGATCTCTTTAACAATTCTTGCTAGAATTACTGGGGCTCATGTTAAATTCACGAGATAGCACTGAACAAAGCCATAATTTAACCAAGAAGACCAAACTCACCAACATGAAATAATTGTTAGTACTTAGGATTTATCTTGGTATATAAACTGCCCTTCCTGGAGTATCTTCCCTCCGACCTCCTGTCTTTAAATGCCCTCCATCACACAGGCCAGCCTTAGGCCCAACTTTTCTTGAAAGCCTTCTTGGTGATACTAGGCCATGCTGATTCCTGTTTTCCTAATTTTTGGTTGCCCTTACTGTCGGTACTCTCCAACCTAGTATTTGATTTATTTGGCAATGCCCTCCAAAGCAGGGACAAATGTCTTCCACTATATCTGTGCAACAAATTTATTATGTAACTAGTACTAGGCATCCACCAATAACTTAGCAAATGCTGATTGACTTTCCTGTTAAGAATTACTGTTTTTTGGGATCATTTGCCATCTTGTTCTCCAGCATATGTTGTCAGTTTGGCTTAAATAAACTCTTACTAACAATTCTAAAAAAAAAAAAAAAAAAAAAAAAAGAAAAGAATTACTGTGTTTTTGCTTAGAAGGTTACTTTTTCTAAAAATGTTTATCACTTTCTGAGCCCTGGACTATCCCTCCTTTATGACTGTTCTGCACTGACCTCTTAGCCCTCTTTGCCCTGTGTCAGCCCTGAATTTATGCTCGGAGATCCCAGATTTTTCAATTATAGTTTTTTGTTTTAAAATGTATTTCTCTTTTTAATATCAATACTTTTCCAAGAGTAGAATAATATCTCAACAGGAGATAATGATGTCTAACATGATTCATTCCAAAACTTTAAATTTGATACTTCATAATTTGAAAATTAAGTTAGCTTCCTATTTATGAATTTCAGCATTCAGGAACGCTGCACCAGTGTGTGGGGGTACAGTGTATATTTTTAAGTGCTTAATGGCAATACTCTGAAGAAACAAGCTATGCTTGAGGTACTGCTATTGCCGACATGTGTTTCTTGACCAATCATGTTCACTTACCTCAAATATATAATGTACCTCTGTGTGTGTTTTATATTATTTGTGTGTGTCTTTATCTTTCTTCCTCCCCCTTCTTCCCCACACTCTCCTTTTATGCGTATGTTGTTCACTATGTTGGCTGATAGCCACAGTGGCTATTGACTACATGAAATGTGGATAATCCAAGTTGAAATGTGCTAAAAGTATAAAACACACACTAAAATTCAAAAACTTTAGTACAAAAGTGAAAAATATATCAATAATTTCTATATTGGTTACATGTTACATTTTAGCTAATCAGTCTAAATAAAATAAAATCTGGTATTAAAATTAATTTATCCTGATTTTAACTTCTTAAATGTAGCTATTAGCTTAAATTACACATGTGGCTCACATTTGTGCCTCAAATTAAACTTTTATCAGACAGTGTAGTCTTAGACAGTCAGCTCAAATTGAACTCACACATTTTTATCCTCCCTCCCTCCCTCCCTCCCTCCCTCCCTCCCTTCCTTCCTTCCTTCTTTCCTTTTTGCAATAATAGCACAATAAAAGTTGAATGGTCAAAGTGATCAGAATTTTGAGAGAAAGATTATCTGAAATAAATGGGGTGAAAGGTGAGCTGGCAATGAACAGAAGAAACAGTTCTATTTAGACTTTTCATCTCATACTTTTTTTTTTTTTTTCAGATAGAGTGGAAGGGAGGGAGGAGGAGGAGAGAGAGAAACATCAATGTGAGGGAGACACACCCATTGGCTGCCTCCCGCATGACTTGACCAGGACCTACAATGGAGGTACATGCCTTTGACCGGAAATTGAACCTGTGACCCCTTGGTCTGTGGGCTGACACTCTAACTGCTGAGCCAAACTGGCCAGCGCTCCATCTCCTACTTTAAGCTTGGTCCAAAAACAAGAACTAAGTTATCTCAGTCAGAATCTACAAAGCTCATAATACTTCCCCTTCTATTTAGAAGTTTTGCTTGGAAAACATATAAATCTGACTACAAAATAACTGCAACTCCCAACAAATATTATCTCCTACGATTTAAAAATTATAGCTAAAGCTTCAAGGCCTAATTTGAGCACAGCTTTATGATAGATTATTTACTACATCAAAATGTTTTATCAAATTCTGTTTGCTGTTGGGAGTTATATAATCCTTTTAGTTTAATCAATGATACAAATAAGTATGCTACCTTGGATTCTGGTCATTTTCCTTAATGCCAAACCAAAAGAAAAAAAGCCTTCAGCAAAAGAGAGACATAAAAGAATTACAGCCCTTACCCATTTGGCTCAGAGGTTAGAGTGTCGGCCTGCCAATCAAAGTGTCAAGGGTTCGGTTCCCAGTCAAGTGCATGTACCTGGGTTGCAGGTTTGATCCCCATCCCCAATTGATGATGTTTCTCTCTTTCTCTCTCCCTTCTTCCCTCCCTTCCACTCTATCTAAAAATCCATGGAAAAATATCCTTGGGTGAAGATTAATAACAACAAAGAAAAGAATTGCAAAAGTTTATCTTTTGACAAAATTTTATAAACTAACAAAGTTCTTTAAAAACTGTCATGTCAGCCCTGGCCAGGTAGCTTAGTTGGTTGGAGTGTTGTCCTCATGTACCAAGGTTGTGGGTTCAATTTCCAGTTAGGGCACATACATGAACAACCAATGAATACATAGATAATTGGAACAATGAAGAGATTTCTCTCTCTCAAATCAATAAATACAAATTTAAAACATTGTCATCTGTCAGATTTTAACAAATGTATACCAAAATTCAGAATTGTTTTATTTTTTTTGTTTTCTAAGAGGAAGAGTTGGTGCATTAGTAACTGATTTTACAGCTTCTAGGAAAACTATCAAACAATGTTTAGAGAAAATGAGAAAGATTGAATTTTACCAATCTCTATTCAGCCTTCACTGGCGGTTGTTCTACAATATATAATTTTCTCTCATGTGTTACACAAAAGGCCAAATATGAGAAAAATTGCACTAACTCATCAAAAGAATAACAAGTGGAAACTTTCCTATTTCAGTAATAACAAAAAAGGCATTTACATTTTTTCCAACTTTAAATACATTGTTTTAGTTTAGTGTAACTATGAACAAACACCTTTTCTAATAAGTTTTAGAATTACTTCTCTAATGACATTTCCCTATCTCTACCAAAAGAAGTATTTAGATACCAAAAGACATGAACACTATTTTGAGAATTTATTTTTGCCTATTAACTTTCTTTCTCTGCTAAAAACACTGTTTTAATGACCTGTTAAAAATGAGCTTCAAAGTGTTCCTTTGGGACTTAGCCTGCAGACAAGCTTTTAGACGAGTTTTGTCAAATCCTATCTAGTCTATCCTGACAGCTGATGGAATCAGGCATTTTAAATAACAGACACTAAAAAAAAAAAAAAAAAAGTTAGTCTTCTTTTCTGGGTGAAGTCAATAAAGAAGGAATCGATGTTCCCACACTTTCCCCCCTACCGTGGCTTCTGGGGTATTACTCTCTCACTTCTCAGTCTTTTCCCCTTTAGGTGGGATTAGGTGTTTCATGATGGATGCAGTGTTAATGGCTTCCCTTGGCTCATTGCTCTGCTTTCTATGCCATTGGGACAAAATTAACAGGGTTGGTTCTCTGGATGTCTTCCTTACAGGGTGACAGATAAGTCCATCACTACAGTCCTTGTCTATGACACTCATTCTTCTCATGGAACCCTCTACCCCATGGGCAAATATATTAGATAGGATATATTAGGGTAAACTGAAATAATAAATTAAGCCTCTAATATCAGTGGTTTAATAAAAGAAAGAATTTTTTCTTGCTCACATTTTATGTCCAATGAAGGTCAACGGTGATGGTGTGGGATTCTTACCCACATAGCTGCTCAGGGACCTACTCTGGCTGAGCCACCATCACCTTGTAATACTTCCATGTCAAAATTTGGTTGGTTGCATAATTGTCCCAGCAGGGGAAGAACAAGCTGGAGGGTTGTGTGTTGGCTTTTAAATGCTTTGACTTAGAAATGACACACATCCTTCTGCTCACTGCCCATTGGTCAGAACTAGTCCCATCAACCTGCATACATAACTGTCAGGGCTGTGACATATGGAGGGACACATGGATATTTGTTGAGGAATAGATATCTCTGGTGTAATATTCCCTTTTAGTCATCAACAGTCTCTTCTCTCTTCTTTACATATGTAGAATATCTCCTCAAAGGACACAAAGTTCCATCCAGTTATTGCATTAAGCTCAGAGATGAGAATAACACACACTGGTCTCTATATCAGGTCTGAATGTGCTCCTCTTATTGTAGACTCCTGTGAACTAAAAGACAAACATAATCTGAAGTAGTATAAAATGGAAAGGAGAACTTCAATCAGCAGCACAATGTTAGACATGGAAGGCACTGGTCTAGTGATTCTGAAGTCCCTGTGGCTGACACCCGGAGGGCCCTCTGTCCCTACCCCGGGGCAGAAGAACGTTCTGTGACTAGTCTAGGTGCCCCCAGCAGAGCTTCTTTGCTTCTTTGTTCATTGTTCTCACTAGTCCTGACTGTGCCCCTTGTGAGGTTCCTCTTTTTTCTTTATCTTCTTTGGTCACTTCTGAAGTAGACATTGAATAATACTAATTTTTTGGAGTGTGTGTGGTTTTTGAAGACTAATTCCTGTCCCTTGAAGTTTAGAAGTTGAGTCATTTTATATCACAAATAATCACAAGTTTGTAGTTTTCTTGTTACAGGTCTCTCTCTCTCTCTCTCTCTCTCTCAGGGTTGGCAGAACCAGCTGAGACTTTATTTTGGAAAAAACACTTGATTTAGCTTTTAGTAGGGGACATGGGTAAGAGGTGATTCCCCAGGCAGTAAACTCCCCCACCCCAAGGGTGAGCTGAGGACTGGGTTGAGCCTCAGGCAGGTCTCCTGTACCTGCTGCTCCCCTGCACAGCTCCTTTCCCACAGGCTTGGAGGACAGGAGGGACTTCAGTAGTCATTCACTTGAGTAAGACATCAGATGATCCATTACAGGTCTCAATCTTCTTCACAATCACCTTCTTGGAGGATCAGGTGCTGGTGTGGCTGAAGGAGTCAAAGCCCCCACCAGAGCACAAGTTGGCCTGGAAGCCCAGTTCATAGTTGAGGTTCCCCTAAGCCAGGCTCAGCCCATCTGAGTAGCTGTTGGTGGTCTTGGTATGAATATTCATGTTCTGCACCACACATTCCAACTGGTTCTCTTCACCCTCCAGCAGCTTTCAGTAGGTGGAAATCTCCATGTCCAGGGCCAGCTTGAAGTTCATGAGCTCCCAGTACTCACACAACTGCTGGACCATGTCCTGCATGGTGGTTCTCACAGCGGCTCCCAGCTCAGCCACCTTGGCCTGAGCATTCTTCATGGCCAGCTCCCCATGCTGCTTGGTATCAGTGATGGCAGCCTCCTGATAGGGAAGCCGTCTGGCCTTTGATGCCCTCTATCTCAGCCTGGAGTTGGCTGATGTTCCAGTTCATCTCAGAAATCTCAATCTTTGTGCGATGCAGGTCATCCCCTGCTTCCCAGCCAATGTCTGCAGCTCCTCATACTTGATCTGTTACACGGTCTCAGCCTCGGGAGGCTGAGGTTGGCAATCTCCTAGTACTGGGCCTTGACCTCAGCGATGATGCCATCTAGGTCCAGGGAGGGGTTGTTGTCCATGGACAGTACCGTGGACATGTCAGAGATCTAGGACTGCAGCTCATGAATCTCCTCTTCACACAGCTGCCTGTAGAAGTTTATCTCATTGGCCAACCCTTCCAGGTGGGACTCCAGGTCTACCTTGTTCATGATAGCTTCATCCACATCCTTCTTGATGGGGACAAATTCATTGCCCATCTCTGTGTGCTTGTTGATCTCGTCCTCATACTTACTCTTCAAGTCCTCCACCAGCTCCTGCATGTTGCCAAACTCTGCCTCCAGCCTCAGTTTCTTCTGGGCCAGTGTGTCTAGCTGCCGCTGAAGGTTGTTGATGTAGCTCTTGAACATGTTGTCGATGTTACTGCGAGTCTCTTCTGCAGAAGGTTCCACTTGGTCTTCAGAATCTTATCCTGCTGCTCCAGACTCTATACTTTATTGATGAAGGAAGCAAACTTGTTGAGACTCTTGATCTACTCCTTCTCCTGATTGCCCATGACCTGGATGTTGAGGTCCACCTCCAGCTTCAGGGGGGTCAGCAAGCTCTGGTTCACTTTGACAGCTGTGATGCTCCCCATACTCCCAGCCCTACCATAACCCCCGACCAGATTGATGTTGGCACCCAGGCCAACCTGGTAGCCACTGCCCACCTGGTGAAATGGCCAAGAAGCTGATACAGGTGCCAGGCCCACTAGAGTGTGAGCGGCTGCTGAAGGCCCAGAGGCCAGAGGTGGACACCTGGTAGGTCTTCTGGGTCACCCTTGTGGATATGGTGGAGGTTGGGGTGGAGGTGAGGAGGCTGAACCAGACAAAGAAGGAGCCAAAAAGCTGCTTGGTACAACTCTCTCAAAAAGTTTATAAGCTTTCATTTGAATTTAGTCAATTATATGATCTGGTAACTAAATGGAAAGTTATGTTTGGGATTTAGCTCTCAGATCTGCTACATTTCTTTGCTTTTCTTCCCTCCCATATTCATCTCAAACTCTCTTTTACTTGAATTAATGATGGATATATACATTGAATCTACCTAGAACAATAGATAGAAGATTATACTTTTAATCTGATATTTACTCTGAAGCATTTTAATCTACTGACAGGTTTTATCCAGCATTACCTGCTCAATTTTAATCTCATCATCTATAGTTTAGGTTTTTAAAGCAATTGGCTTATATAACCAACAGGGCCCTGGATTTTGGGCTATTCTCTTTTCTCTTTCACATTGTCTTTTTACAATCAGTACTTTCTTTCCTGAGATGCTTATCTTTTATCTGATATTTACATGCCAGACTCAATAAAAAATAACTCACACACACAAAATTTTTTTTCAGTCTCTCCTTTTAGAGTTCCCTGTTCAGTATACTCAGTTATTTGCTTTCCAAATGATTTCATGAAACTATTTACCAAATATTTTGCCAGTGAATAATATGGATGACCATCTTTTTAGCCTCTGATACCAGTTCCCTTGCTTTCTGCTATGTGACCACTATGCCAGTGATATATGTCAAATTTTTCTAATGGTAATACCCCACTCCTGGCATGAATTCTGCATTCATTAGATATGCTCCTCTGTATTGTGGTAATAAATTTACTCTGAGATATCAGTGGCTTAACACAACACTGGTTTATTACTTGCTAATACTAGGTGTTGAAAAAGCATAAGGCCCTATGCAATGTAGTTAATAACAGACTCAGGCTGACCAAGGCTCTTTCATCTTATAATGTTACTATTTCAGCATATGGCCTCATGGTTGTTTCAGAGGGGAAGAGGAAGCTACCTACTGGCTCTTAAATGTAAGGGAGGTGGGAAATATGAAGAAGCAGAGAAGTATTTGCTTAATAATAAATATCTCTGTGGAATAAATTCAGAGTGGCTCCTATGTAATATTAGACTGACATAGGAGACAAAAGATATTTAAGAATTAAAAATATCACTATGTTTGGGATTTAGCTCTCAGATCTGCTGACAAATACTATATGATCACAGTGATTTTATGGGACCAATCATAATATCTGAAATATCAAAACATATTTTATTTCTCCTTTTCTAAGAGTATATTCTTATGTCAATCAGTATTATAGCAAAAGTTCTCCATATGTAGCATGATATATGCTCTTTCCCCCCCAAATCTCCCTGAGATTAAATAATAACAAACAGAAGTTTATAAAATATTTTATTTTTATCTTTAAAGATAGAGGTGGTAGAGATAAGTAGAGGGAAGACTACATCCTCTTCTAAGCTACTTCCTTCTCCAGTCAGAGGAATTATAAACATTCCCTTTTGGAAGCAATTTGAGAGGTACTCTTATTCAAATTCCTCATTTAATTTAATTTAATTAATTAATTTATTTTTATCCTCACCGGAGGACATTTTTTTTTTTCATTTATCTTCAGATAGAGCGGGAGGGAGAGAGGGAGGAAGAGAGAGAGAAACATCGACGTGAGAGAGACACATCGAGTAGTTGCCATCCACACGACCCAACCAGGGCCAGGGACAAACTGCAACTGAGGTACGTGCCCTTAGTGGGAACCAAACCTGGGACTCTCTGGTCCGCAGGCTGACGCTCTAATCGCTGAGCCAAACTGGCCAGGGCAAATTCTTTATTTTAAAAGGTGAGGAGAGAGAGACTTTGAGTGACTAAGTGACTTATGAAAAGTCACCCCACTTGTTACTGTCAGGAACTGTGAAAAGTCTAAAAGGTTACCTGACTTGCAGGCTAACAGGTTTGTGTCCTACCACTTCACAGATGTTGGTAGAAGACAGGATACGGCTGCATCAGGGACAAAGGACTTTATTACTCAAAAAAAAAAAAAAATAGCCAGAGTTTCATGTTCATGTGAACTGGTTCCCTGTGTCCCCTGAGTCCCATGCAGGTGGGCCCGGATGAGTACTTGCACATACAGTGAATTGAGTTACAGGACACTGAGCTTGGGACTTGGGGAATTCACTTCTTTTATAGTGAGCAGAAGAAGCACATTCTTTGTCTGGAGAAAGGCATTATCTCATTTTTCAAGGCTGCTTACTGCAACCATGACCCTGATAAATAAATGGCTCTAACTGGGCCATCAGGGCCTTTCATTTTTGGCATACCTAGCACAAATGTAGAGACATGTTCAGGCTTCCAAAAGCTGGCAACAGAGTGAAGACTAGAACCAACTCTCTTAAAAATATTTAATATTTTCTTCTGATTGATAGGTTAGTATTAGGATCAAATGCATTGACTCTTAATTATTTAATTTATGAAAAGACTTAGTCAAGGGCCCACAAATTTGTGTCAGCAAATTCTGAATTACAGGAAATTAGTCTTTTGAAAATATCATTATTTTCCTTTTAATTTGTTCAAACTAGTCAACATTTATGAATCTCCTACTTTGTGCCAATCTATGCTTGAGAGTGTGGGTTAAATAACAAATTACACGTCTTGATCCCACAGTGCTTATAACACCCATGCATAAGAAAGTGAAAAACAAAGATGAAGAAGCATGTGCTGTGAGTGAAATGAGCAGTACAGAGCACAAGTTTATTAGATCCCAGAAAATTTGGAGATTTCTGGATAGCTGTGTTCAGGGAGGATTCATGGATAGAATGGAGAAAGGAAAATACTTCTTAGAGAAAGGGGAGAACAATGAGTTCTATCACTTTAAAAGTAAACATTAAAAGATATTCTTTAATGGCAAACATATGGACATTTTCCTTATGTGTTTTATTCACTGCTCAATCTTCAGTTCTTTGAAAAATGCCTTGCCCATGTTAGAAACTCATAAAGACACAATCAATAAATGATGGTTGGAGTTGTGCATGGTTTGTACTACTTGTGTTTAACAGTTATTTTTGACACAGCTCCTGCATTCATACAATATACAGTCCATATATAGACAGTTTCTTATTCACTGAATTGGGTCTTTCAGATGGTTCTGATGAAATATAATTTCAGCTGCAATGTAGTCTGATTTTGGCCCTTGGAAAAGAGTTTCTGTTTTCAGTGTGACAATAGAGGGAGATTTTTTTAGCCAGCTCCAAATCTTCCTCAGGGTACCGAAATCTTACTCTCTGAACTGAGGGAACTCCTGTGCCGCCAGTGGCTTGGATCTGTATACTCACACAGCGATTGTTTACTCAGCCTAACTTACCTTTTCATGTACTGCTCTCTGCACCCCACTTCTTCCTCTACTCACTCCTCACTGGAGGCCTGGGTTGTGGAGGCCACATAGGTGCTGATGCAGAGTAGAGCAGGAATCCCCTGTGCTGTAGGAGTGGACACAGCCTCCTTTTATCTTGCTCCTAGTGCATATTGAGCCCTGCTGGCAGAGGTTTAAGAACTAGAGACAGCTTCAACACCCGTATAAAATGATAGTAGGCCCATCGGAAGGGGACAAGTCTGGATCAGACTACTAGAGTTTCTTGGGACATCTGGTATTTCTTTCATCTGTCATTAATTCCTGACAATCCCACATGCCTTCAAGGAATCTTGTCACCACCTTGCTTGGACCTGAGAAGGGCAGTAGTCCCAGAACTATTATTATTATTATTATTATTATTACTATTATATAATTATATAATATATAATAATATTCTTCTATATTATTATTTTTGATTCTTGTGGGGATGAAACTACCTTGAAGCCATGGACATTCAACTTTCCAACATTTGACTTTCAAATAAATAATCAGAATAATAAATGACCTATACTTTGTTTTTGAATCATGTATTTTATGTCTACTACTAAAGATAACCGTTTCTAGTGAAAACTTTAAATTGGTTGAAGACCGTCATATCAATAATTAAAGATAAAAAAATAAATTAACTTAGTAACTACTGGGATGCTTTTGGAAGTATTTTCTATAAACATTATAAAGTGGTACATTTAGAAATAAAGTAATTAAAATAAATTGCTAAATAAAAATGTTATAGATTATAGAGATCTTTTCCCAGGTAATGAGTGCTACATTTTCACCTGGTTCTTTATAAAAATGTAATTTTGCTGATGCCTTATGGATCTAGTGAGTCTAACAATGATTAATACGACTTTTACTTTCCTTAGAAGTAAGCTATTAAATTAGATGTTATGCTGAAAGACTCATTCTGTAGAAATGTCCTTCGGTTTAAAAATCTTGCTATTACAAGGATGTAGATTTCAGAGGGGAAAATAAAATGGGCCACCTGGGAGGAATGCCAGATGGTCCAACATGGTACAGAGAGAGAGAGGTGAAGCCAGGTGTAATGCCAGGTGGTGCTTACTAGGATCACAGTGGAGGTAGGAGTGAGTAAAGGATTGCTCTGTCTGAATCTTCCACGTCTAGGCTAATCCTAGGGACTCATAAGCTTCGTAGGCCTGTGCACAAGTTGGCAAGATGGAAACTTGACAACAATTTAGTTTCCCTGTTGGATTTATTCTGGTCCAGGTTACCTAGAGGCCAGAAAAGCTGTTGGTGGAGATATTGACTTAGTGGAATATTATGATCTGGTCCAAGAGTTTTCAGTAAGTATCAACTTTTCCACTTCCATATGTTGGCTAAAACCCTGTAACCATGACAAAACTCAGCTCCTGAGGGTATCCAGGTGTTATGGTCTGAATGTTTGTTTACCCCCTCAAATTCACATATTGAAATCTTAACCTCCATAGATGAGGTGGGCCTTTGGCAGAGCCCTCACAAATGAGATGTAGTGCCTTATACAAGGGTTTCCAGAGACATCCCTGGCCCTTCCATCTTTTGAGGATGCAGTGAGAAGTCACCAGCTAAACCAGGAAGAGGGCCCTCCCCAAAATGTCACCCTGCTAGTGCTCTGATCTCAGCTTCCCAGCCTGTAGAACTGTGAGATATACATATTTGTTGCTATAAGCCACCCAGTGTATGATATTTCTGTTGCAGCAGCCCGAATGGACTGAGATGCGAGACAAAATAGAAATCTGAACCTCGATATTTGTTGATAGTGCTAAGGGATTAGGAATCATATAATGTCCAGGGAATAGTACTAACCATTGCGTCATTCATTTATTCCACTAATTATTCACTGGTCCTTACAAGTACCAGATATTCTTCTGGGCCCTGGAAGAGACAAGCAGATTAAAGACATAGTCCTAGTCCTCGAGGACCTTGTGATTTAGGTGAACAATAATTTTCTTCCTTGAGATTTTTATGTACACAAGAGAAGGCTATTTATGTGGTACTGGGATTGCCCAGTTCTTGTCTTTAAACTTGTGACATACATACCTGCTCAACAGGGTTTTATTAGTCAGTGTGCTAATGTACAACACACTAATGCACAAATACAACCATAGTAAAGTTTGATCAACAACAGTTTTAAAATTCTTAGTGTGCTTTCACCGGAGGAAAGTAGGTTTTGACAAGAATTCTCTAGAAGAACTCTTCCCCAGTTCTTAAGTATTCACCTACATCATTTACTTTAATGTAAGAACAGGGTTCACAGTGTAGTAGGAACAGTGGCTGGAATAGTTGGTTGTAGTCTAGACATCCTTCCCACTCCCCATGCCCAACAACAAAATTACTGTTAAGTTATGGAGAAAATGTTTGAAAAAAAGCTTTCACAGACCTTATTTCTAAAAAAGTAGAATTACATTTACATGGATGGCGGACTATTGTCATGGTGCTGGTGATTCCTGAAGACTGAGAAGGAAAAAGAGTTTCACTTTTTAAAGAAAGTGACTAAGATTTCACTAGTCCTTTTATGCAATGGGTCTAAATGAAGAAAACTATAAAGACAGCACAAAATACATACCATAAACATTTTTTGTGGATTGTAAAAATAAAAGTAAAGAGAGAGTGAAAACAAAACTGAAAGTTTGTTAATTAATAACTATTTATTCTTTAATTACTGTGGGAAAAGCACTGTGCTGATCACTGCAGGGACACAAAAATGACCAAGACCATTGATCCATGCCTTAGGAAGTTGCAGTCTTTGAGTGTATATGGCAAGTATATATTAATATAACTGTAGTACACACCATAATAGGTTAAGGTTTCTATGACAAAGGTAGAAATAGGTTAAAAAGTTCAGGAAAAGAGAGAACATCTGGTTGAGTATATGTCTGAGGCCTAAGGGCATGGTGGAGATTCGTGAAATGGGATTTGTGCAGAGTCTGAGATGGGTGACATTGAAATCGGCAGAGAGGGCAGAGGCACAGAGGTGGGAAAGCACAGCTGAGAGGTGGCTGATGCCCGCCTCAGAGCATGCAGGGCGTACTTTGAGGAGACATGGCTGATAAAGCTAGAAAGATAGTATGGGAAAAGATTACAGACATTTCTTATTTATGGCTTTCTTTCTCTTACTTGTACCTATCTAGTTATTATTTTTTAAATCTTACTGTTTTTTTTTCTCTCTTGTACTTACAGGGAAAAATCTGTCCTCCAAACAATCATATTGTTTAATTATAAAGTCATTAAATGTGTGTTCTCCAAGTGTTATTATATGTGATTTTCAAAAGTCGCTGCAATAAATAGTACTCATAAGTCTCTAGCGCAGCAAGTCTTGGGGGATCAAAAAAAGAGAAATAAGAATAAAAGCACAGCTTTAAACATATGGACGTGAAACCAGGTGGCTTTCCCCCACAGGCATACAGTTTTGATGCATTGCCTTTTAACTTTTAGTGGATTAAAGATAAAACCTCAGAGTTGAAACAGATCAGTAATTAGATTTTTTTATAAGTTTCTTTACTTTAAGGGAGAAAGTAGGCTACTCTCTACTTGAATTAGTTTATTTTTGGCTTACCTTATAGTTGTTCAGCTTCGAGACATTTCATGTTTAGATTAAGCATGCCCTTGGGCAAATTTGATTTTTATCAGAGTAATTCCCAACCATGTTACATTCACAAAGTTAGAGGTATGAAAGCTTGTTTTTGATCACCTTCAATAGGATAACGCTGGTGTTGTTTTTTTTGTTATTGTTAATTTTTAAAAGCTCTTGGATAATGTAATTATTGTTCTATCACAGATTAGTTATGTTCAAATGCTTGCTAGTTAGAATTATAAAAAGCCACAGTGAATGGAATTGTCAAAGTTTGGTTGTTACTTTTGTGGTTAATGCTAAACCTATTTTCAAGTACAGATATTTACTTTATATATGAGTTCAATTTCTTTATTTAAAAATAATTATGGAAATACCAGATTAGATACATTTTTGTGTGATAGAATCTGTGTTTTAAACAAACTTTGTACTATGAAAAGACATAGTCATTGTGTTTCTAATTTTCAGTTTCCAGAATCAATCATCCTGCAGCAGCCAGTTAGATAGGCATGAGCAGAGCGGGAAAGATGGGCCAGGGGCAGAGGGTCACCATGGCAGAGCCCCGCGTGCCTAGCAACAGGCGAAACTACAGGCTCTTGCAAGACCACTCCTTAAGCTTAAACCCTAGGAGGTAACATCTAGGCCTACACTGCGTTTTAGCTCCAGGCCCAGAGAAACAGCAAAACCAGGTGGAGCGATACCATGGCTGACATCAGGACCAGCTGCATTTACTAATGACCTCTCCCCTGGTGCCCACCAATCAGTGGAGACCACGACCCTGAGGCGACATACTGGGAAAGCTGATGAATATTCTATTGAGATCCTCCTCTGAAACCTCAGATTAAAGCCCCCAGGATGGAGGACCCAGCTCAGCTCTCTCTGTGGAGCATGCCAGCCCCTTGCCCCTCTCCCACCTTTCCCCATCCCCTTCATTCCCCAGGGCGGGAGCTCTCTCACTCTGAGTACACCTGAAGCTCTCCTCCCTCTTTCCTCTCAAGGCTTCTCTCTCTCTCTCTCTCTCTCTCTCTCTCTCTCTCTCTCTCTCTCTCTCTCTCTCTCTCTCTCTCTCTCTCTCTCTCGTCCTCAGCTCCAACGGCCCTTCTTTTGCTGTAACTTGTTTCCTGAACCCATTTCTGCTATGGCTCACTTCTTCTACCTCTGTGACTTTCTAAATAAGCTTTCTCTAATAAAGTGTGTCTTGGCTCTGAATTCTTCTCTTAGCCAGAATTCAAGAACTGAGGTCGCTGAACCGAGGTTAACACCTGGTGCCATTTTTTCTGCTGCCAACAATCCACCTTACTGTGTTCTATTCATTTATATTAATGATTGTAAAATAACATGCTGGAAATTGTTTTCTTTGTTCTATACTTAGCCAGGAAAGGATGCTGTTTGTGTGTCAATATACTCATTAGTTTAAACTTTCTCCAAATGCAGAAAAACAGATGCAATTTTGTATACTTCTAATATACTTATTTTGTGGCTTTAAGTGCATTCAGATTGTCTCCACTGGAGGACTGAACAAGTGCAAATATGCCTTGAATTTATACAAAAAATAATTTAATGCCTAATGTATTTGTCTACACCAAGAAATAGGCGCACCAGTCTACAGTATCCATCCTGAGGGAAATCATTTGGATGTCTCTTTAACAAAATTCTAAAATATAACTGTTTTGTCCCCTCAGATGAAATGATCTCTCTTTGACAAAATAAAAGTTCCTGTGCCAGATGAGTCCATTTAATCTTCTACAATTAATACCCCTGCTTAAAGAATGGAAGCAATTTATCATGATTTGGTTCCTGGGTTACATTTCCTTTGCTTGCCAGACTTCAGGTTTGTTTCTCAGGAGGGAGAGGTCCTCAGGTTTAACGTAGTTGCTAAACTATGTACTCAAAGCTACTGGTAGCTTCTTTTCATGTTCCTTTGCTGAAACTGGAGTGCTTAAAATTTACAAAAATTATTTACATTTTAAAATTAAGCATGCATAAGGGTGATCAGAGATCTAGGCAGATAACCAGTCCATAGATATGGAGTAACATTTTTTTCTTGGAAGAATTTTCTTATTTCAATAATACTCTTGGGTGATTCAATTCCCTGGAGGCTGTTTTAATGGTGTACTTGTGGAAAGAGTGACATTCCCAGAATTTCAACCATACAGTGCCCTACCCAGTATTGTTGAGTCTTAAGACAAAAATTCTAGAAATATTTTCTTTGGATTTAAAAATCTCTATCAAATGGACGTAGTGACTTACCAACTGATTTAGACATTTTATGAAATGAATCTGCATTATACTTCTAATTAATAATGACTTGAAGAACTTATTCAATTTAGTACATATAATAGCTACTTTTCTCCGCTTTTCATTTAGAGAATACTTTTTTATTTATAAATAGAAAATATTATAAATGAGTAATGGATTTTAGAATTCACCAGGTTATGAATTCTTCAGTTTGCTATGTGATTGTTCACTGAAAAGAATTTAAGCTGGATCCTTTATCATTTCCCTTCTGGTTGAGTACACTCTGGCCTTCCACTCTAGATTTTTAAGATTGTGTTTTATTGCATATAGAATAAATGTTGTTTAATTGAATTAGTGAGAAAAAATCATGTTTAGCTAAAACTATTGTTATATATATTTTTTGATAACAAATATATTTAGAGGAGAACAGTGGACTTAACTTGGATCATCATACTTAGCTATTCCGGAAGAATTTTCAAGACTGCCATTCATTCTCTTATTTGAAGTCAATAGTTGAAGATACTCCATCCTACATTACATATTGGCTACAATATGAGAGATCACCTAGTATTTTGTGAAAAAAGAAAACAGTTCATGTTTTGGATATATAATGTTCTGGGCTGCACTGGGTTTCTGCCACATTAGTATAGAGGCAAGGCCTGAGAGTAGTCTGATAATATATTGAATCACCAGAAGCCTATTTTTATTGTGTTCACTGGCTTGGAAATAAGGCTGAAATGACTTACATGCAGTTGGATGATTATCCTGTTACTGTCCTGTTTACCAGCCTGTGTGTAGCATAGATCTCTTGGATATTATAGCAATTTTCAATGTGAAATGTGAGAAGACTAAACAGCAGTACTTTAAACAAAGATTGGACTTGTGTTTGAGCACTTATGATATTCAGTGTGGCAAATATTGTCTCTGCTTTATCCTGTTTGCTAAGGCTGTTGAATTTGGTATATCTTCCATGTCACTGTAAGAAAGGTTTTCATGATTCTCTCTCTCTCCTTTTTTTTTTTTCTCAGTAGTTTAGGAAACATAGCTTTAAAATAATAGATAAATTCATTTAGTTTATTAAAATATGAGAAAAGGGAACTTTTAAATCTCAATAACTACTAAAGCAATAACAAAATAACCCATTGAAATTGGAGGGAAAATTTAAATTAATGAGCCCACTTCTTTCTTGAATAAGTTGCACCCTCTAAATATGGTGATTGGTTGTGTACATTTGTTTTCTTTTTTTTTTTGATCTTTATGAAAAAAATTTTATTAATTTATTTTTGTTACAGATGTTTCTCCTTTTTTCCCCATTGACACCCTCCTCCCCATCCCCCCACCCTGTCCCCAGCTTTGTTGTCCATGTCCATCACTTATGCATACATGCACATAAGTTCTGTGGTTTATCTCTTCCCTCCCCCCCACCCCCTCTTCTGAGGGGTGTCAGTTTATACCCTACTTCCACATCTCTGGGTCTACCCTGTTCCTTTTGATTTTGAAAAGTAATGTTCTGCTCCTTTTTTTCCATGCTATGCTTTCGGTGGGGAGACTGAATATTGTCATGAACTCAATATGTGAAGAAAAAATAGTCCCAGGTAATAGTCAGCCAGTTGAATTCTGTCCTATTAGTACAGTGGAAAGAACAGAATTATATTTGTTTGGTCTTCCACATAAAAACAATTGCCCTGGGCGGTTTTTCTCAGTGGTTAGAGACTCAGCCCACGGACTGAATGGTCATGGGTTTGATTCCCGGTCAAGGGCACGTCCCTGGGTTGTGGTTCCCTCCCCAGCCCTGGTCAGACACATCAACCAATTGATGTGTCTCTCTCACACTGATGACTCTCTCTCTCTCTCTTTCTCCCTTTCTCTCACTCTCCCTCCCTTCTACTCTATCTGAAAAAATCAATGGAAAAATATCCCTGGGTGAGGATTAACAACAAACAAACAAACAAACAAAACACTGAATTTACAAACATCGTGGAGCCAATGGGTTCAGCTTTTGCACATAGGTGGATTAAACACAATGACTATGAAAACAGCTTGCTCAGGCTACTGTCAAGCCTTGCAGCCAAGATAAATGCCTTGCAGCCAATGTAAATGAAGTCCATGCATTAAAACATATTAAAACACTTAATGGCACAAGCTGATAGATGGTCTTTAAGTTTCACTCAGACTTGTATCTGAAAGTCTGTAGTGACTTGATTATTTCCTTTTGCTTTAGGACATTGAGATGAACCTGACTCAGGGACAAGATATGCATATTTATATGTTTTGTAAGAACAACAAACCTTGAAAAAGTGTAGAATAACTTGGAAAGGGCTGAATTATGCTTACTTTTCAAATTCCCAATAGTCATTTATTTTTTGAACAATGATTTAAAGTCCATGTGAGTGAAGAGCTTTCAAAAGGGGCATTTATTAATGTGCTCAATGTAGTTATTTATGACCAAATATATTTTAAAAACAGCATGTGTTCTAGATTTGGAAAATGTTGTCTTTTTCATATCATTTTACTGGATTGAAAGACGTATTCTCAGAAAGTATTTTAATTTTTATTTAAAAAAAAGGAGGAAAGCCCAGCCAGTGTGGCTCAGTGGTTGAGTGTCGACCCATGCACTAAGAGGTCACCGGTCCGATTCCTGGTCAGGTCACATGCCCACATTGTGGGCCAAATCCCCAGTAGGGGGCATGCAGGAGGCAGCCGATCGATGTTCTCTCTCATCGATGTGTCTCTCCCTCCCTCCCTCTCCCTTCCTCTCTCCCTAAAATCAGTAAAGAAAAAAAATTTTTAAAAAAGGAGAAAAGATGAAAAAAGGACACCTACTGAAGTGTTTTTTCAGTGTGCAGTTGTTTACTCAGACCTCTCTCTATCAGAGTCTCAGATAGCATTTCTGTAAATCACACGTGCAGTGAGAATTGATTATTATAATGACGAGTTTCAGTTATTGCTGCATATTGAAGAGCCTCTGATTCATTAAAAAAACATTATGATTAGATTAGTTGTAGTGTTACGTGTTTAACATAATTTCTCCTTTCAGTTTGTAACATTCACAGAGATGTCTTTCAAATTCTCTCATGTCTGGGGTAGCTGGGCAGGGCTGGTTCAACATCCCTAATGTTAGCACATGCTAGATTGAAAGGGACCCTCTTCTCTCTCTCCAATGGCTTCATCTGTGTCATAATATTTTAGAACATGGGCCTGGATAGTAGCTGAGTCCATTCTGATCCTGTCTAGATTTTTTTGTTGTTGTTATACAATCAATGGTATAACTTTATTTATTTATTTATTTTATTGGGGTGACATTGGTTAGTAAAATTATATAGGTTTCAATGGTACAATTCTATAATACCTCATCAGATACGTGCAAAAAAAAAAAGAAAAGAAAAGAAACTAGACCACCTTCTTACACCATACACAAGAATAAATTCAAAATGGATTAAAGACTTGAAACCATAAAAATCTTAGAAGAAAATATAGGCAGTAAAATCTCAGACATTTTTTGTAGCAATATTTTTTTCTGATATATCTACTTGGGCAAGGGAAACTAAACAAAAAATAAATTAGACTATACTAAACTAAAGAGTTTTTGCACAGCAAAGCAAACCATTAATAAAATGAACAGACAACCCACTGAATGGGAGAACATGCAACAATATATCTGTTAAGGAGTTAATATCTGAAATTTATAAATAACTTATGAAACTCAACAGCAAAAGAACAAATAATCCAATTAAAACTGGCAAAAATTGCTGCCAGGAGCTGTGAAGGTAGAGCATCATACAGCATATCGCCAGGAGTTCAGTTTCTATGGATGTGTATCGTTATGGCAACATCACAGAGTCAAAACATTTTAAGTCAAACCATCATAAGTTTGGGATCATCCGTAGTTTTAATGTAATAGAAAATAAGGCAAAAATGGATCTTTTTGCGTTTCTCCATACAAAATAGTGTATTTGGGGAAAATCCTCTTTGATCTGAAGCTATTTTGAGCTTGAGAAATTTTCTAGTATTTGAAAAATTCCATCTTTGGGTTATAATTCAGTATCTATCACTATCTGGCAAAGTGATGGAATGGTTTGTTTCATCACTCAATTTTCACCCAAGTAAAGACCAGGTAGAATTTTATTGATTTAAGTTTAATATGGTGTATTAATCTCTCTGGGCACAACCTTTCCAACTCATCAGATTCCCTTTATACTACTTACAATTATTTTCCGTGTATAACCTGCACGCCTTTTCAAATGCATTTGTCTCAAGGGAAACCCAAAGCTCTAGCAACGTTGCTTAATGTGTATTTCAGTGGTTGCCATTTCAAGGTGCAGCAGCATCTGGTGAGACCATCACGATTCATTTTCTGTCTCTTAGGGAATGGAGTAAATTGTCTAGCAACCTAGATATTTTTCTGTGTATATTTCTTTTTTTTTTTTTTCCTATTGCATCTGCTCAACAAATTATACTAATATTAAGAAAGAAGATTCTTATAAAATGATATTTTGACTACAAGTGTTATCTATATAGAGTAGTCATCACTGCTGAAATTTTTATGAGCAAAAGCTATCCTCTTCCTAACATTTCATATTACACAGCCTAAGTTCACACTCCCATCATATCCCACTTAGACTAAATTGTCTCCTGAACTCCATTTGTACCTGGCCCAAATCTGTCCTCCATACTTTTATCTACAAGGCCTTTCTAAATGATCTGCTTTTCTATAGGGTTAAAGACCCTCAATTATTCCCCAGTGACTAACTTCCTTTGCAAGTCAGACAAAGTCACATCTCCAACTGCTCACCCCATTTTACTCTGTGTTTCAGTTTCTTTAACCACTGGCTATTTTTTTTTTAAAGGTTTTTATTTTTTTTATTTTTATTTTATTTTTTTATTAATTTATTTTTGTTATTTTTATTTTTGTTATTTTTATTATTTTCCCCATTGACACCCTCCTCCCCATCCCCCCACCCTGTCCCCAGCTTTGTTGTCCATGTCCATCACTTATGCATAAGTTCTGTGGTTTATCTCTTCCCTCCCCCCCCACCCCCTCTTCTGAGGGGTGTCAGTTTATACCCTACTTCCACATCTCTGGGTCTACCCTGTTCCTCAGACTGTTATGTTCATTATATTCCAAAAATAAGTGAGATCATGTGATATTTGTCTTTCTCTGCTTGGCTTGTTTCGCTTAGGATAATACTCTCGAGGTCCCTCCATGTCGTCTCAAAGGATAAGAGATCTTTCTTTCTTACAGCTGCATAGTACTCCATTGTGTATATGTACCATAGCTTTTTTATCCATTCATCCACTGATGGACACTTGGGCTGTTTCCAAATCTTAGCTATTGTAAATAGTGCTACTATGAACATGGGGGTACATGTATTTTTTCTGATTGGTGTTTCAGGCTTCTTAGGGTATATTCCTAGAAGTGGGATCACTGGGTCAAATGGCAATTCAATTTTTAATTTTTTGAGGTAACACCATAGTGTTTTCCACAGTGGCTGCACCAGTCTGCACTCCCACCAGCAGTGTACTAGAGTCCCCTTTTCTCCACACCCTCGCCAACACTTGTTGTACCACTGGCTATTTTGCACAAGTGTATGCTGTTTCATGCCTAGTGGCTTTCTGTTCATCCTTCCAGACCCAGATTAAGAGCTGCCATGCAGACATCCATGCTACTTGGGAAGAGTTGTTTAATTTTTGCTGCCAGAGTTTTGTTGCAGCACTCATTCAGACATTTAAATTTTGTTGGCATCTACTATGTGCAGGAGAAGAAAATAGGGAGTGATGGGGTAGAATATGGAAGATTTTAAGTAGGATGACTGATTTCGTTAAAGTAATGTTGAGCAGAGAGCTGACTGAACTGATGAATTGAACCATGCGGTTCACTGGGACAAGAACATTTCAGGCATAGGGTATAGTAACTGCTAAGGCCTTAAGGCAAAGATGTGTTTTGGAATAGAAGGAATTACAAAAAGGATGATTGTCAGGAAAAGAGGAGCAAGGGCAGAATTGTTGGAGACAAGGTTGGGTACTGGGAATTGGAGTGAGGGCAGATCATGTTAGGTCTTGTAGACTATGGTAAGGATTTTGTGTTTTATTCTAAGTGAGACAGGGAGTGAATTATTATATAACAGCATATAGGGTTAAGTCCCCTTCCCCTATTTAGTTTAATAGAAAATAAGTTCATTCTCTAGAACATGGGAACATGACATTCTCTAATTAAAATTCTTTTCACTTTTGCAGCAGAACTTGACATGCAACAATGGGTTAACCGGCCATTTGCCTTTATAGGTAGGAGATCTGTTTAGGTAAAAGGAAATGATTCTTGGAAAAATCAGTTTCTTCTTATCAAATTTCTGAAAATAAAAAGACTCACATTTTTTTCAGTTCCTTGGAAAATAGCATTGTACCAGCAGTGTTTTTGATCATGTATTAACTGCACTTACAAATTCAACTATTTCGATGGCCCATTTAAAAAAAAATCAGCTTGTGTCTGAATACATGGGCTGTATTTGTAATTTAAATTACTCTTTAATAATTCATAGTAGAATCTTAACAGAGAAACAAAAATAGAAACACAGAAGTATACAGTTGTTTTCTGTATGGAAAGAACTTTTTAAAAAGAGATGAGACCTTTATCATTTTATAGAATGAATTAATGTATAATTTACATAACTCTTTTGCAATTCAATAGGAATTCTAAAAGTAACAAATACACAGGGTACAATTTATATGGAATTTTAACTGACTTTAAAAAATAAAATATTTAAAAATAATGGATATATTTAGAAATAAAATCAAAGTATGTTAGAAATTATATGAGAAACTCATGGATGTGGGAATCTCAATTGGGTTATAGTTTATTCAGTCAAAGTTGGTATAGTTATATCATTCACTTTATAGTATGTGGCCCATTCCAGTTTTGATATGAATTTCAGAAGTTCAATACTGAAATTACAAAACTGAGTGGAGTCTATCTTTGACGAGCTGTATTAACTTCTTTTTAATAACTGAGGATGTTACATGACTAACATTTAAACCCACCACACAAACTGATCAATAAAAATTCAGTTTCAACAATATTAAAATAACAACACAAAGTTTTAACTACATGAAACTGAACCAGAGGGATTTGAAGTGCATTAGAATCCAACAGAAGCTCAGATTTCAGTACACACTCATGTTTACTCCCCCCAATTTTACACTCCATGCAAGAAGGTGGTGATGGAGTGAATTTCCCTGTATGCTTAAAAGCAATCACATCAGAAAAGGAGAGGAAGAACCAGTATGAAAAGTTTCTCAGAGAAGAGTTCTCAACTTGTGGGTCACGACCCCTTTGGGGATTGAATGACCCTTTCACAGGGGTCACTTAAGACATAACAGTAGACAAAATTACAGTTATGAAGTAGGAACGAAAATAATTTTATGGTTGGGGGTCACCACAACATGAGGAACTGTATTAAAGGGTCGCGGCATTAGGAAGGTTGAGAACCACTGGAAGAAATGCCCTTCCTTACCCTTATATATTAGATATAGGTTATTCAGTTTCGCATACTAGTATTTTGTCATGAAGTGGAATATTTCTTTTCTGTTAAATTCTCATGTGTGCTCTAATGCTTTCATGTTACCCAGATTTCATTTGAGCTTCATAAGATATTAAATATAAAACTAGATTTTTTAAAAAGTTGCTGAATTAGTGTTTCATTCATCTTCAAGTTAGACAAAACCCACATAGTCCAACAAACACCATTGCACTCACAGTTCTTTTCTAGCATTCTTTGGTGTGTGTGTGTGTGTGTGGTGTCTGTCTGTCTCTCGGTGCATATGTGTACCATATTCTCAAACAACTAAAGAACATAATATTAAAGAAATAAGAATGATTTATGTAATGTTACTAAGCCCATCTAATTAGAGTAATGATTTTTGAATAAAGAATAAGGCAGTGAATTTGGGCAGATAGGAAGATTAACAGAAGGAACAAAGCCTGTGTTCAGTATAATTTGATGTGGCCCAGCTACCTGGTCAAGCTGTGTGCAGGGGTCCCTGGAGTTCCTGATTCTTAGTTTACCAGCTATCAAAATATTTCAGGCAAATTAGCCTGCCTAAATGCTTTTACTGTGGTGCGTTCTAATCCTGGTGTGCCACAATTCGTTCTGGCCTCAAAGTGTCTAGGAGAATTTTAGGAAGTACTTTGGAACAGAAATCACTTTGCTGGGGTGAGGTGAGGGTAGCAGGGAGATGTGGAGAGTGGGGCCTGCCTGGTAGTTTTTTATCCCAGGGAACATATTTTTCCTATGTCTGTTTAGTCCTCAATTCCCATTATTGTAGTCAAGAAAGAGAGGACAGAAGATTCAGAAAAATAAAAAATAATGTTCTAACAAGTATTCTAGCAAAGAGGCAGCACAAGTCAGGATCTGTGAAAACCAGGAATGACAAATGCTTTAAAAAAGAAATTACAAGAGTTCTGCAAGAGAACTAGTTAAGAGGATGTAGGAATAGGATTAAAGAAAGTGAGACAGAGAGAAATACTGAAAAAGGAATAGAGAAGGTGGATGAAACAAATAGCCTAATTACCTTCACATTAAGTAGAGTGTCCATGGCCATTTTTCATAATTCATTACTATGATGAGTCATTTTCTGGTAGAAAAATTTGCCTGTGATGTTAGAGCCCCTAACACGGAAAATATTCAGACTTTCTGATTCCACATTTTCTGAACATCGACGGTTCCTCTCATCTGGCTTGGCCTTTACAGATGTTCTTGGAACAGCATTTCTCCTGCTCATCAAGTCGGCAGGCCTTGGGGGTTATTAACACTGTCCTGCTTCCAAAGTCCTGAGCCCCAGGGTATCCAGTTGGGTAAAGAAACACAGGTAGGGGAAATGGCAACCTTTCTGTCAGGAAATAAATCATCTCTGTTAATTAAATGAAGAGTTTGAAAGGTGTTTGGAGAATTGTCTGTAGCTTTCCAGCGAAAAGTTTTCTTTGTCATGTCTTTGGAAGTCAAGGCTCCAGTTCAAACTTTTCCTTTGTGAATTAGAATTTGAACTCTTTTTATTAAGGAAAATTAAATCTTGGCGATCAGATCTTTAACTATCAATGAAAATAATGGATCTCAAATGTAGATCTGCACTAGCTACCCCTCTACTCTTTTAATCACTCCAGGGCAATGGTTTGGAGATCCAAAGTGGTGAAATGCATCATAGTTGGAAGTCCAACTTTTAACTGGATTTTTACTGCCGTCTCTCCTTTCTTATCTGTTGTAAACACAGGGCTTGAAATGGCATCTATGGGCAGCTAGGGCTCCAGACTCTGGTGCTAGCACTCCTCCAGTCTGTGTGTCTCTGCAGAGCTGCGGGGTTGTTTATAGCATTGCCATTCTGTACGTTCAGGAGCATGCAAGGGCAGCTCTGGGATGCCAAAGCAAGTCTTATACTGCTCGCAGTAAAATGAGAAAGAGCTTGCATTCCAATTTCTGCATGGCCTCTTTCTAGTCGTGTGAGCCTAGGAAGGTTATTTATTTCTTAAACCCTCATTATACAGATGAGAATTTGTGCACTGGTTGGGTGTCATCGGAGAAATTGCCAGGCACTCAGTTGGCAATGGATAAATAATAGCTATTTTTTTTATTCGGCATTGATTAATACAATATTAACACTTTGAATCCTTTCTTAGAATTGAAGTCACCTAATATGCACAGCAATCTCCATTCTTGACTCAGGTACTTGACTCAGGATCTAGGCATTTGGGAGAGATGGTTTTACTCTGTCTGCAAATTATTCAGATGCAGGTTTTCAGACAAAAGGCATTAAGTTGAGTTTTTAGCACCATTATCTCCAAGGCCTCTTCTCATTCTACCTTCCTGACTCTTTTGTCCACTTTTTAGTGGGAAGAACTGCATTTTGTTGCCCTTTGATTTTCTCTGCAGTGTTGCAGCTATTGCAAGAATGGTTGTTGACTTCTTTAACTTCATCCTGAACCCCAGAACCCAGTACAAAAATATGTATACATCACCCCACCCGACTGACACAGTAGACTGACAACTTCTGTCCTTCATAGTCCCTTTCTAACCAAGCCCTCCTCTGCATTTAGAGTCCCTAAGTTAGACTTTCCCTGGCTGTTGTCACCTGCATTGATATAAATAGTAATTATTACAAGGTCACTTAAGATTACCTCTTAAATAACCTCTAATTCTTCCAGCTGTTTTATAACTTGGATCCTGGCAGAGACTTTTAAGGGTGCGAGGGTTCTTTTCATCTAAATATTTAAAATGCATTAGACAAAAATGTCAAAGAGAAATATACTGGAGATCCTTCACATGAAAATCATTTGCTCCTGATGTTGCAATTATGTAACATGCTTCCACTAGTGCCAAATGTATAAATAAAGATGCCTGTTTCTGCAGTGCTCTAAGAAATAGAATAACATCAACAAGAAAACCAGTTCTGGTTATTGACCAGACTTGGGAAAGGGTATGTATGAAGGGTTGGCAAATTATAGCTCGTGGGCCAAATCTGGTCCCCTGTCTGTTTCTATAGGGGTTTTGCCATCTAAGAACAGTTTTTAAATGTTTAAATGGTTAAAAAAATCAAAAGAAAAATAATATTTCTTAATATATGAAAATTATTTCAAATGCCTGTGTTATAAAGTTTTATTAGCACACAGCCACTCTCGTTTGTTCACACGTGTGGTTGCTCTCAGGCTGCGTTCGTGGACTTGAGTACTCGCAGCAGAGATTGTACCGTTTGCAAAGGATAAAATATTTGCTACCCGGACCCTTTACAGAAGGAGCTTGCTGACCTCTGGTCTAAAGTCTTCCTTGTAGGGAATGCCATTTATCTGTTTTACAATTTATATTATATTTTTTAAGAGTTTAAGCTTCTTCCTTGTTATTAGTAGTTTGTCTAAGATCATCATATTAGTGGCAGAGGCTGGGTTTCACATATCTTCTCAACAAGACCAACTCTTCAAACCTAATTTAAGGAAAAAAAGAATGTTCATGCTGGAAGAAAAACATTTTTATTTTTTATTAAATTTATTGAGGTAACATCAATGAATAACTGTATAAATTTTAGGTGTACAACATAGCGCAACATCGATCTACCGTATGCTCATCCCCAGAAGCCTAGTCTCCTGCTGTCACCACATGTTTGGCCCCCTTTATCCTCTTGGTCCTCCTCAGTCACTTCCCCTCTGGTAACCACTATTCTGTTGTCTGCATCTATGTGTATTTTGTTTAAAAAAACCTGTTATTTTAAAATATACAATACTTTTATATCTATTTAATTTAATTTATTGAAACCCAAAGGTTTTTCCAAGTAACTTATAAGTACCTAATTCTTGGGTTATTTACAATATAATACAGTAGGGAACAAGTACATTCATAAAATAGCTGGCCAAATATAGAGCAAGTTCATGATACTGAGCTACAGATTTTGTACACACATGCACAGTGAATGCAGCAAAAAGGAAAGTTTTATGAAATGTGGTTAAGAGTGAAAGAGTAATATTTTTCTTCTAAATTTTGTCATGTGTGATTTTAACTTTTGTCATAATGATTCAAAATAACATATAAATGACAAAATGATACAAAATGGAAAATCTAATATAAACTAATCAGCTTTACATCTTGTCTTTTATACTAACTTCTGAATAAATAATATTCAATAAATGGCAGTTATTACTATGTGATGTTTTTCAGTGGAAAAACAGATGGATTGAAAATTCTGTAGGCAGAAAAAAATATTGGATGAGTAAATGACTTACTAATTTTATAAACTTTGATCATCTTATAATCAAACATTGATTATCTTCTTTTGACTTAAACTTAATCTAATGTGGTATATAAACTGTATTGTGATTTGGCAACAAACATTAAATAAAACCTTTTTATTAAGGATAGTTTCAAACATATACAAAAGTAGAGAGAACAGTATAATGAGCCCTTTATACAGCCATCACCCAGCATCAACAATTATCATCTCAGGGCCAATCTTGTTACATTTGTAAAAAGACTCCACCCAACAACAGACTATTTTAAACCAAGTGCCTATAAATAGTGTCTGTATGTATCTCTAAAAGGTAACTCCTTAAAAAAAATAGTAACATCACACAAAAAATATTGTCAGGATCCAAATAAAGGACATGCATTTGAAATTAGTTGTTATGTCTCAAATTTATAATTTTCCTGTCCCTTTCCCCCCATGCTACCTGTTGAAGAAACCAGGGTATTTGCTCTGTAGAGTTTCCCACAGTGTTAATTTTTGCTGATTGCACCACACTGGTGTCCTTTAACATGCTCCGCTACCTCCTGCTACAAATAAAAGGTATTTGGAAGTAGAGAATTGATCAAATCCATGTTCAATTTTAGGACAAGAATACATCATAGGAGGATCTACCAGGAGACAGATGAAAATTCTGTATGTCTCTCTTTTTGTGATTTAAGAGCCTTGAGGATCATCGCCTAGATCCATTATTTTATTAGGCTGACATTGTAATTCTATCATTTCTTCCTTATTCATTACTTGGAAAATTTCTGTAAAGAGAAGCTTCCCTTCATCAACTATTTGATTACCTCAAGTATAGTTTGTATAGGAAAGATATTATAAATGTGATTCTCTCACCTAGTATTATCTAGACACGTCTTGCAAATATATATTTGTGTATACCATATTTATATGTATATAAAAATAATTGATTTAAGCATAATATGAAGTTTTCAATCAGTTGAAGTTATGGTTGGTATTATTACTCAAAGTGCTTTATTTTCAGCTAGTGGAAGATTAGAAATTTTAAATGTATTTTTCAAAAGATTCCATATATGTATACACACATACATATATACACACACACACAATGGAACACTATGCAGCTGTAAGAAAGAAAGATCTCTTATCCTTTGAGACAACATGGAGGGACCTGGAGAGTATTATGCTAATCAGAGAAAGACAAATATCACATGATCTCACTTATTTGTGGAATATAATGAACAAAATAAGCAGATGAACAAAATAGACCCAGAGACATAGAAGTAAGGTTCAGACTTCCAAACCTCAGAGGAGGTGGGTGGGGGGGGAGGGAAGAGATAAACCAAAGAGCTTATATGCATATACACATAACCAATGGACATAGACAACAATGCTGTGAGGTGGGGGCGGGATGAGGAGAAGGGTATCGATGGGGGAAAAAGGAGAAACATCTGTAGCAAAAATAAATTAATTAATAAAAAATATATATGTCAGGAGAGTTTCTGTTTATTTCAATTTTAAGTTAAATCATTTTAATGCTTTATCTTTGTACACGCAATGATTTCTTTACTACTCATTATTCAACTAAGATTTGAGTTTTGTGCCGAGATGGCAATCTCCACGCTTCCTTTTGAGTCCCACCATTGGCTCACCCTGGATGAGGCTCCTGCTGGGCTCTGCCCCTCATCATTTTCTTCTTATTTGATATGGACTGAAGGAGTTTCTGCAACCAAAGAAGCCGAAGACAAGTAGGAACATTCCTGTCAGTGAACATAAGATTGAGAATAAAGAGATTTGGTTTTTGTTGTGACTCTGCCACTAAGTTACAATTTGTAATAGGTCTAGATCAGCGTTTTCCCTAGTGATATCCCTCAAAACAGTAATTCTATGGGATCCTCTGTAAAAGGGTTTCTCCGTCAAGTTAGTTTAGGATATATTGCCTAGAATTTTCCTGTCTTGGTTTGTTACTAGGTCTGTTAACAGGCTAAATTAAAAGGTTCTGAGAATTGTATAGGAAAGAAATCCATTAAACTTGGTATAACTGTGCAGTTTCCTAAATCTACCTTGTCACAAAGTCATTAACACTCCAGTTCTGTGCCTCTGGAGTTCCAAGGAGCACTCTTTGGGAAATGTTGGGAAAGCTAATGTCCTGGTGTATCCTAATTCTGAAAGTCTGACTGTCGTGATAAAATGTGTCCGAAATCAAAGTTGTGCCCCGGCCGGTGTGGCTTAGTGATAGAGTGTCAGCCCCCGTGAAGGGTTGCGGGTTGGATTCCTGGTCAAGGGCTGGAAACTGGGTTGCAGATTTGATCCCGACCTAGGTGAGGCACGTGTGGGAGGCAACCGATTGATGTGTTTCTCTCACATCGATGTTTCTCTATCAATCTCTTTCTCTCTCTCCCTCCCTTTCTCTCTCTCTAAAAATCAATAGAAAAAATATCCTCGGGTGAGAATTAACAAAACAAAAAAGAAATCAAAGTTGTCTTTTTTGCCCTGTGGAAACTGCTTTCCCTCTTGTGTCTTCCTCTGCTCAGTCATTGACACTGACTTTGTCTCATCACAAGGGGAAACATTGTCGTGGATCCCAGACTGCAGACTGGGTGGGAATTTTGGTTGCAATGATTTCTAAGGAGGCCTACAGAAACATAGGGCTGTCTTTGTCAACGCAGACAAAAGGAGACTCAGGAAAAGTAGTGTAGCATTGGAGTATTAAACAATTAACTTGGGAAAATGAGAGTTTGAAGTCATACAAAATAGAGATTTAAATCTAAACCAGGGCAGTCATAGTGGAAACAGAAAATGGAAGAATGAAGTTACTCGTTATCAACTGAGAGGATTTGGGCCTCATTATACACATTTAGGGCTTTTGGTTTATGGACCTGGGAACTATCTGGCACTAGCTTCGCCACTAACTGGGTCACCCTTCATAAATCATATGGGTCACAGTTTCTTTATGTGTAAAATGAGAGTATTCACTAAATGATCCCCAAGCTCTCCTTCTAAGTCAGTGATCCTGTGAAATGTGTTTAAACAGCTTCTGTGTTTTGTACACCATTGCCGTATAGAGAAACAAAGCCAAAATGCTCCTTCCCCCCCCCCCCAAGTGTATAGATACTCCCAAGAATCACAGTTTAGCTTAAAGTACGGGGCTGGACTGTTCCTGAAGACATCGGTACTGTGCTTGGTGTTGGGACAGGAGCTAGAGACGACAGAGTTTAAAATGAAGAGTTCTAAAGTCCTTTTTTCTCCACCACACAAATGAACAAATGATTTCAGGTAATTATTAGCAACAGAGTAATACAGCACGTATTCTGAATGTGAATAATTTTGATTATGTGTGGAGACTGTTAAAACAAAACATAGGAATAGGCAACAGGAGGGAGAGCACACGGACCTCGGAGCTTTCTGCGCGGTGGAGAAGGCCTTGCGGGAAGGCTGGGGCATCATTGCAGACTTTTACTTTCAATTCCCAGCACGATCTCTTACTAACGTTTTTCCTTTTAATGACATTCTCGTTTTATCCAAGCCAACAGCTTCAGAATTACTGTGCTTTTCGTTTCATGCAGTCGGTTTGCAAATAGAGCATGTCTGTGTTCCTCTGTGGCAAAGAGAATTTTTTAAAAAGTTAACTTTAGGTCTGTGACAAAATGTCCATAAACACAGCAAAACTTAGTCACGGTCCCACACAAAGTGGCTTTCTTAAGGTACCTGATCATGACTCTGCCCAAAGTAAGGCTTTAAAGCTCCTTAAATGATTTGCTAGCCTTAAGCAGTCAAGGGTAAATGACCTTAATGTATACTTCTAGTGAAGAACTCAACCCTCTAGTGAACTTGAGAATACAGAGCAGTTTGAATATTCAATGCTACTAAATAGAGTGACCAATTTTTCGTTTCTCACCTCAGGCCTGAAAAACTATTGCATAAAGCAGTCATGAGCAGTGTCCATTTTTAATATGGCATTTGCAATTCAAATATTTTTCTTCTTCAGTTTTAGTCTACAATTGCAAACACTGTGTTACCCTCTTGCTTGTTATATCCTCTGGGCTTTGTTCTGCCAAATCGTCGGCTCACTACTTTCCATGGTAATTTATAGAACCAGGTTCACTCTGTGTCACAACAGGTTATAAATGAAAATGGGAACAATTTGCTGGGAAGAAATCTTTTTGAAACAAAATGCAAATGACATATTGAAACAAACTAAGGCTATTTTAAAAGAGCAGTGCAATATAATTATAGGGCTTCTATTACAATAAACTGTTTATGTTAATAGTCTGTCAGATGATATTTTTCTGTATTTAAATTAAAATACTTTTCTCTTAGGAACTTTTCAAATCTATTTCTATTTTTCCCAATCAGGCTTCATATCTCTGAACGGTGGTAGGAGTCGGGGCATATGCTTAGAGTTATTCCTCAGGGTCTACAAACCCATCTTTACACTAGCTATTGTCACTACACGGAATGCCTGTTTTTCACATTCATGGACCATTATTTTTAAATATAGCAGAAGTTGTGATTAAGTTTATTTAAAACTGAAATAAAATCACGGCAAATTTTTTTTTATTATGCACTTTCTTAACAGTTTCTCAAAGGATCACCTATGTCAAATGAACGTTTCACATGTAAATCTAAAAAGGAGGTTCTCATACTCCTAGTTGTGAACCACTTCTGTATCCAATATGTTGGATAGTCAATTGGTCATTTAAAAAAATCACTATGAGTTTCAAACATGATTTTATTAGAGCAGGGTTTCTCAGTCATGAGTTCATGGACCCTTGGAAGTTACTGCAAGATTTTATGTGTACAAGCATATGTTAATATTTTCTGAAGAGAGAATCTATAGCAGTGTTCATTCAATTACCAAAGGTGTCTGTGATCATAACAAGATTAGGAAATACTGTATGCGGGAGAGAAATGAACCTGAAAAGAGTGGGTATACTCTGAATTTTCTTGGAATTAACTATATATATATATATATATATTTTTTTTTTATTAATTTGTTTTTGTTACAGATGTTTCTCCTTTTCCCCCCATTGACACCCTCCTCCCCATCCCCCCTGCCCCATCCCCAGCCCTGTTGTCCATGTCCATTTGTCATGCATACATGCATATAAGTTCTGTGGTTTACCTCTTCCCTCCCCCCAACACCCCCCTCCTCTGAGGCTTGTTAGTCTGTACCCCACCTCTATGTCTCTGGGTCAATTTTGTTCATCAGTAAAAGAGAAAAAAATTCTAAGACAGCAAGTAAGAAAAGCTTTTGTGGATTGCTTCTGTAGCAGAATGGCATATTACAACAATGAATTGAATATACTTTTATGGTAATTGCTTAGAGATAAGGAAAATTCATATACTATTTATTCTTTCAGAGAATTATTGCCAATACTAATCTGTGTTTTTATAATTAACACCTTTTTATTTTACCTCTGTGTTTGTAAGGCACTACCATTTACTTGAAGAAATACTTCAGACCAGAAGTTGAGAGGTTGGTTTAAAAATTTTTTCTTCCATTGCCTGATCATTTAAGACTGGGAGAGCAGATTGTGATGCTCATTCTAAAAATGATCTACTAATTAAAATACACTTTATTAGTTGCCTGATTTTGAACAATCACGACAACCAGATTAGCAAGACTGCTAGAAATAAATGTTCACCTTTGAACTAGTCACACTGCTATCCAGTAATTATTAATTTAACTTCTCTTTGCTTCAATATTTCTACTTGTGGAACAAGTCCAAGATTATATTGCCATTTACTTAATAAAAATGCTAAAAAAACAAAACAAAAAACAAACCCCACTATTTGTAGACATATAAAACTCACAAAATTGAAATACACTTTATTTTTTTTTAGAAAATTCAGTCTTAGTAACCAGAAAATCCAAAGCATATTGACCAAATTTTTAATGATTTCCATACTCTCTTCTCCGTGCTTTATGCTAGTACAACACCTTGGATTTCAAAACTACTAATCCCAAGTAACCTGGTGAAATAATTTGAGCAAAGGTGGATCATTTCATTGTACCCATATACTGGTGTCCATAATAAAATATGTAAGGATACAACGTTTTATTTTCAAGCATTGGTCAAGATTGTGCTGTATCCACCCACCAAATAATATGCCCAGGCTTTCACATGTCACAAATTGCTCAACAGTGTCTGTCTTTGAGATCACATACATTCCTAACTGGCACCATATATGTCATTTCAAGCAATGATTTCTGACTAATGAGCTAGGATATTTTATATTTTAAAAACTTTATTAAGATAAAATTTGCCTACAGTGAAATGTATTGATCTTAAATGTATAATTAAAGGAGTGCTTACAAATGTAAGCACACATCTAAACAACACCTCAATCCAAACATAGAATGTTTCAATCTCTGAGGAAAGTTCCTTGTACATATCACCCCCATTGATGATCACTATTTGGATTGTGTACAAACTTGATGTAGGTAAAATAACAGAATATGTACTATTTTGTGTCTGGCTTCTTTCGAATGCATATGTTTTTGAAATTTGTCCTGTCGCTTTTATCAGAAGTGTGTCCCCCTTTTTCATTCCTTATTTTGTATAAAAATATTTATCCACTCTCCTATTGATGGATATCTGGGCTCTTTCCAGTTTTGGGCTGCTATGAATAAAGCTGCTATAAACATTTTACACAAAATTTTGTGTGGATATATGTTTTCATTTGTCCTGAGTAAACACCCAGGAGTGAACCTGCTCAGTTATAGGTACCTATATATTTAATTGATTTAGAAACTGCCAAGCATTTTCCAAAGTAGTTGTACCATTTTATAATTTCACCAGGACTGTTATGGGAATTTCAGTGGTACCATATCCTCAACAATATTTGAAATTGTTAATTTTAGCTGTTCTAGTGAGTGTGAAACTGTATTGTCACTGTGGCTTTAATTTGCAATTGCCTGATGACTAAAGATGCTGAATACTTTTTAAAAAAAAATACTCACCCAAGGATATTTTTTTCTATTTATCTTCAGATAGAGTGGGAGGGAGAGAGAGAGAAAGAAACATTGATGTGAGAGAGATGCATTGGTTGCCTCCCACACGACCCTGACCAGGGCCAGGGACTGAACCGCAATCAAGGTATGTGCCCTTGACTGGAATTGAACACAAGACTCTTTGGTCTGAGGGCTGATGCTCTAACCACTGACCAAACCAGTCAGGGCGATGCTGAATACTTTTTAATATGCTTTTTATTTCCTTTTTGGTGTAATCTTTTCTTCATTTGAAAAATTAGGCTGTATTTATATTAATTTATAGCAGGTTTTTATGTACTTTGGGATGTGTATGTGTGTTTGTGTGTGTACCTTGACTTATTTTTAAATGTATCTTTATAAGCACAGACATTTTTAATTTTGATAAAGTCCAATTTATCATTTTGTTGCTTTTATAGTCAATACTTTTTGTGTTTCCCAAAGAATCACTGCTTTCCCCCAAATTATAAACATATTCTCTCATGCTTTCTTATAGATTTATAGCTTTGGCTTTTACCTTTAGGTCATGATCTATCCTAAATTGAGATTTATTATGGATTAAAGTAGATTGCATTTTGGTCAGTTGTTCCAGCACCATATATTGAAATAACTCTTTCTCCACTCACTATATGTGTGTTGATCCCCTGAAGGATATTTGGTCCAGTACAAAATGTCCACTGACACATTTGGTCCATGCCAAAAATTCCCTGCTATTTGGTCCTGTCCAAAACATCCATGGAAACATTTGGAAGTTAAATATTTGTATTATTTAATGAATCATGGACCAAATGTGTCCGTGGATGTTTTGGACAGGACCAAATATCTGCTAATCATGTTGGTCTATTTAGGATTCCCTATTCCATTGATTTATTTTTCTATTTATGCCAGTGCCACATTATCTTAATTACTATAACTTTATATTAAATTTTGAAATAAGGCTCTGTAAGTCCTCCAACTTTGCTTTTTAAATTTATTTATTAATTTTTTTGCCATCTCAAATCCTTTGGAAATTTTTATATATTTTAGACTTTTCTTATAAATTTATATTAGAAAACCTGCTGGGATTTAGGTCAGAATTGTGTTCAATCTATAGATGATTTGAGCAGAATTGACATTGTTTCAATGCTGATTCTTATAATATATGAACATGATATATCTCTTCATTTGTTTAGGTCTTTATTAACATCTGTAAAATGTTTATAATTTCAGTTTCCAGGTATTTTACAGTTTTGTTATTGCAGATAAAATTACTTTTAAATTTCAATTTTTTTTGTTGCTAATATACAAAAGTACAATTGTTTGTTCTATATTAACCTCTTATCCTACAACCTTGTTAAATTTGCGTATTAGTTTCAGTATTTTTTCTGTAGCTTACTTAGGATTTTATACATAACATATAATAAACACATTTTTTAACTCTGTGACTAAAAATAGTTTGATACTTCTTTCTAAGTTTTACACCTTTTAATTCTTTTTATTCCCTATCACACCAAGTAGGATTCCTGAACTTGTGGGACAAAGTGTATGATTCAATATTTTGCCAATAAATATAATGTTAGTTATAGGTTTTCATAAATGCTCTTTATCAGAATGAGGGGTTTCTCTCCATTTTTAGTTTGTGAGTTTTTATCATGAATTGATCCTGAATTTTGTTAGATGCCTGTTCTATATTATTTTAATATAATCAAATGTATTGTTTTATTTTTAAATGTCAATTATACTTGATTACGATAAATAATTTTCATGATCAATTATTTTTTTTCATTTATTCTTTCAAATTTATTGGCATAAAATTGTTTTATATATTTCTGGATTTGATTTACTCATATTTTGTTAAGTTTTCTATCTAGCCGGCCAGTGTGCTCAGTGGACTGTACGTCGTCCCGTGGACTGAGAGGTGCTGGTTCAATTCCTGGTCAGGGCACATGCCGGGGTTGTGGGCTCCATCCCCAGTAGGGGGCGTGCAGTAGGCAGCCAATTCACATAGATGTTTCTCTCTCTCCCTTCCTCTCTCTAAAATATCAATAAAAACATATTTTTAAAAAGTTTTATACCTACATTCAAGGGGATATTAGTCTGTAATTTTTTTCCTTTTTCTTTTAATTTAAAAAGTGTACAATTCTACAACACATCATCCTTACACTATATTGGGTGTTTACCACTTCAAGTCGAGGCTCTGTCCATCACCATTTATTCCCTCTCTATCTCCCTAAATTCCCCCTCCCTCTGACAATCACTACACTGTTGTCCATGTCCATGACTTTTTTCTTTTATGCTCAGTCCCTCCAACCCCATGCCTCCATTCAGGTACTACCTCCCCAATACTGTCAGTCTGCTCTCTGTCTATGAGTCTGCCAGTATTTTGCATGTTAGTTCATTAGATTGCACATATAAGTGAAATTATATGGTACTTGTCTTTCTCTGACTGGTTTATTTCACTTAGCATAATGCTCTTCACACTGTTGCAAAGGGTAAGATTTTCTGCCCTTTTTATGGCCATGTAGAATTCCACTGTGTAAATGTACCACAGCTTTTCTTATCCTCTCATCTACTGATGGGCACTTGGGCTACTTCCAAATCTTGTCTATTGTAAATAATGCTGCAATGAACATAAGATGCATACAGTCTTCAAATTAGTGTTTTGGGTTTCTTCAGTTAAATTCCCAGAAGTGGAACTGCTGGGTCATTAGACAGTTCCATTTTTAATTTTTTAAGGTAACTCCATACTGCTTTCCACTGTGGCTGCACCAGTCTGCATTCCCACCAGCAGTGTACTAGGGTTCCTTTTTCTCCACATCCTGACCAACACTTGTTGTTTGTTGATTTATTGATGATAGCCATTTTGACAGGAGTGAGGTGATAACTCATTATGGTTTTAATTTGCATATCTTTGATAATTAGTGATACTGAGCATCTTTTCATATGTCTATTGGCCATCACATCAATATGTCTTCTTTGGAGATGTGTCTATTCAGGTCCTTTGCCTATTTTTAATTGGATTTTTTGTTACCATTGTCTTGGAATGTCTTTTTTCATCACTTCACTTCCAGTCCATGTGTATATTTAAGGCTGAATTGAGTCTCATGTAGTCAGCATATTGTTAGGTCTTTTTCTCTTTTTTTCCCATTCAGCCATTCTGTCTTTTGTTTGAAGAATTTAATCCATTTTCATTTAGAGTAATTATTGATAGGTAAGGAAGTGTGTTGCCATTTTATTAATTGTTTTCTAGTGCTTTGTAGATCCATTGTTTCTTGCTTCATATCTTGCTGTTTTTGTTGTGTTTGATGTCTCTGGGTGTCAGTAGTCTTCGACTTCTTTACCATGTTCTTTTTGTAATTACTATAAGTTTTTCCCTTTGGTTACTATAGGGTTACATAAAAGATCTTAAAATTAAAACACCCTATTTTATTTAATTAATGAATTAATTTTATTTTTTGTTGTTGACAGTATTACGGATGTCCCCATTTTCTTCCCCTTTACCCCCTCTGCCCAGCCCCTACTCCTCACCCCCAGGCCTTCCTATTTTAAACTGATAACAACTTACCTTCAACAGCATTCCTAAACTTTACACTTGAATTTCTCTTCTCCCTCATATTTTAGGTTATTGGTATTATATTTACATATTTCTTTTTTCTTTTTTTAAATCCTCACCAGAGGATATTTTTCTATTTTATCTTCAGATAGAGTGAGAGGGAGGGAGAGAGAAAGAAAGGGAAAGAGAGAGAGAAACATCAACGTGAGAGGGACACATCAACTGGTTGCGTCTCGCACGAACCTGACCAGGGCTGGGGATGAACTGCAACTGAGGTATGTACCCTTGACCAGAATTGAAACTGTAACTCTTTGGTCCGGGGGCTTACGCTCTAACTGCTGAGCCAAACTGGCCAGGGCTTTACATATTTTTTATATTGTGTATCCATTAACAGATTATTGTAGTTGTTTATTTTTACTACATATTTTAGCTTTTATACTTGAGTTGGAAGTGAGTTAAACATCATTACCATATTACAGAATCTAACTTTGACTATATATTTATTATTACCGATGAGTTTTATGCTACCTTCATATGTTTTTTTTGAGGTAGCGTTGGTTAATAACATTATATATGTTTCAGGTATACAGCATAGTCATCCATGTTGTATACAATGTAGTGTGCTCACCACCAAAAGTCTAGTTTACATCCATCACCATATTTGACCCCTTTACCCATTTTGCCCTCCTCCACAACACTTGCCCTCTCTTGAGCACGAATTTGTTGTCTGTATCTATGAGTTTGTTTTTCATTTAATTCATTTTATTTATTTGTTTTATATTCCACATATGAATGAAATCATATAGTTTTTGTCCTTTATAATCTGAATTATTTCACTTAGCATAATACCCTGAAGATCTATCCATGTTGATTCAAAAGGCAATATTTCATTTTCTTTATGGCTGAGTAGTATTCCTTTGTGTATGTGTGTGTGTGTCTCATATCTTCTTTATCCATTAGTCTCTCAATGAACACAGATTGTTTCTATACCTTGTTTATTATACATAATGCTGCAATGAGCATAGTGGTTCATATATCTTTCTGAATTAATGCTTTCATACTCTTCAGATATATACCCAGAAGAGGTATTGCTGATTCATATAGTTGTTATATTTTTTAATTTTCGAGGAATCTCCATACATTTTTCATAGTGGCTGCATCTTACATTCCCACCAATAGTGTAGTGTATGAAGGTTCCCTTTTCTCCACATCCTTGCCAACAAAAATTGTTTGTTGATTTATTGATAATAGACATTCTGACAGGTGTGAGGTGATATCTCATTGTGGTTTTAATTTGCATTTCTCTGGTGATTAGTGACATTGACCATCTTTTCATATGTCTATTAGCTATCTGTAGGTTCTTTCTGGAGGAGAGTCTATGCTGGTCCTTTGCCCATTTTTAAATTGGATTGCTTCTTTTTGTTTTTTTAATTAAAAACATTTTTTTCTTTATTGATTTTAGAGAGAGAGGGAGAGATAGAAACATCGATGAGAGAGAACATTGATTGGCTGCCTCCTGCATGCCCCCCACTGGGGATTTGGCCCACAACCTGGGCATGTGCCCTGACTGGGAATCGAACCCGCAGCCTGTTGGTGCATGGGTCGATGCTCAACCACTGAGCCACACCAGCTGAGCAGATTGCTTCTTTTTTTGGTGGTGAATTTTGTAAGTTCTTTATACATTTTGGATATTAACCCCTTATCAACTGTATCATTGGCAAATGTTTTGCCGTTCAGTGGGTTGTCTTTTCATTTTGTTGATGGCTTTCTTTGCTGGGCAAAACCGTTTGAGTTTGATGTAGTACCATTTGTTTATTTTTTCTTTTGTTTCACTTGCCTGAGGAGATACATCAGAAAAAATATTGCTACAAAAATTTCCAAGATTTAATGCCTATGATTTCTTCCAGGACATTTATGATTTTGAGTCTAACATTTAAGTTTTTAACACATTTTGAGTTTATTCCCGGAAGGTGGTCTAGTTTCATTTCTTTTGCATGTATCTGTCCAATATTCCCAACACAATTTATTGACTAGACTATTTTTATTCCATTGTATATTTTTGCCTCCTTTGCTGAATGTTAATTGACCATAAAAGTGTGGGTTTATTTCTGGGCTCTTTATTCTGTTCCATTGATGTATAAGTTTGTTTTTATGCCAGTACCATGCTGTTTTGATTACTCTGGCCTGTAGTATAGTTTGATATGAGGTAGCATGATTCCTCCAATTTTGTGCTTTTCTTAAGTTTGCTGTGGCTATTTGAGGTCTTTTCTGGTTCCATATAAATTTTTGGAATATTCATTCTAGTCCTGTGAAATATACCATTGATATCTTTATAGGAATTGCATTGAATCTATAGATTGCTTTGGGTAGTAAGGACATTTTAATGATGTTAATTCTTCCTAACCATGAACACGATCTATGCTTCCACTTATTTGTATCTTCCTCAATTTCTTTCTTCAGTGTCTTATAATTTTCTGAGTACACATCTTTTATGTCTTTGATTAAATTTTTTCCAAGGTATTTTATTTTGTTGATGCAATTGTAAACAGGATGGTTCTTTTAGTTTCCCCTTCTGATAGTTCATTATAGGTGTATAAAAAGGCAACTGATTACTGAATAGTTATTTTGTGTTTTACTATAGTACTCAATGTATTTTTCAGTTCTAGTTGTTTTTTGGTGGAATCTTTATGGTTCTCTATACACAGTATCATGTCATCTGCAAATAATGACTGTTTCAAATTCCCTTTCTAATTTTGATGGCTTTTATTTCTTCTTCTTGTCTGATCACTGTTGCTAGGACTTCCAGTACCATGTTGAATAACAGTGGTGAAAGCTGACATCCCAGTCTTCTTCCTGCTCTTAAAGCAAATGCTTTTAGTTTTTGCCCATTGAGTATTATGATGTTGGCCGTGGGTTTGTCATATGTAGTCTTTATTATGTTAGGTATGTTCACTCTATTCTCACTGTGCTGAGAGTTTATATCATAAATGGGTGCTGGATTTTATCAAATGCCTTTTCTGCATCTATTGATATGATCAAGTGAATTTTATCCTTCATTTTGTTTATGTGGTATATCACATTAATTGATTTGAAAATATTTACCAATCTTGCTTTTCCAGAAAGAAGCTCACTTGATCATGGTGTGTGATCTTTTTAATATAATGTTGGATTTAATATAATGTTGAGGATTTTAGCATCTATGTTTATCAGGGATAGTGGCCTATAATTTTTTTTCAGTGTCTGGTTTTGGAATTAGGATAATGCTGGTCTCATAAAATGAGCTTGGAAGGCTTTTTTTCTCTTGAATGTTTTGGAATAGTTTGAGAATGATAGGTATTTGTTCTTCTCTGAATGTTTGATAAAACTCACCTCTGAAGCCATCTGGTCCAAGACTTTTGTTTGTTGGGAGTTTTAAATTACTATTTCAATCTCTCTAGTTGTAATCTATCTACTCAGACTTTTTTATTCTTCCTGATTCAGTTTTGGAAGATTGTGTGTTTCTAGGAATTTATCCTTTTCATCGAGCTTGTCCAATTTGTTGGCATATAGTTGTTTGTATAGTCTCTTACAATCCTTTGTATTTCTACGGAGTCAGTTTCTACTCCTCCTCCTCTTTTATTTCTACTTTTATTTATTTGGGTCATCCTTCTTTTATTTCTTAATGGGTCTAGTTAAAGGTTTGCCAATCCTGTTTATCTCTTCAAAGAACTGGCTCTTGGTTTCATTGAACTTTTTAATTGTTTTTTAGACTCTGTTTCATTTATTTCTGCTCTGATCTTTATTATTTTCTTCTACTCACTTTGGGATTTGTTTGTTGTTCTTTTTCTAGTTTTTTTCTTTTTGAAAAAAAATATGTTTTTAGTGATGTTTTAGAGAGACAGGAAGGGAGAGAGAGAGAGAGAGAGAGAGAGAGAGAAACATCAATCGACTGCCTACTGTATGACCCCTACTCGGGATCAAGCCTGCAACCTGGGCATGTGCCCTGACTGGGAATCAAACCGGGACCTCTCAGTCCATGGGATGATGCTCAACCCACTGAGCCACACCAGCAGGCTAGTTTTTTTTTTTAAGTGTAAAGCTAGATTGTTTATTTGATATTTTTCTGTTTCTTGATATAGGCCTGTAGTACTATGAATTTCCCTCTTAGGAGTGTTTTCACTGTGTCCCATAGATTCTGTTTTTTTGTGTTCTCCTTTTCATTTCTTTCAAGGTGTCTTTTGATTCTTCCTTGATCTCATTGTCAAACCATTCATTATTTAATAACATATTATTTAGCTGCAATGTCTTTGTGTTTTATTAATTTTTTTTCTTGTGATTGATTTCTAGTTTCATACCATTATGGTCAGAGAAGAGTCTTGATATAATTTTAATCTTCTTAAATTTACTGAGACCTGTTTTGTGTCCTAACATGTGGTTTGTATTAGAAAATGTTCCATGTGCTCTTGAAAAGAATGTAATTTCTGCTGTTTTGGGGTGAAATGCTCAAAGATATCAATAAAATCCATTTGATCCATTGAGTCTCTTAAGGCCGCCATCTCCTTGTTGATTTTCTGTCTGGAACATCTATTCAGTGATTTTAATGGGCTTTTAAAATCACCTACTATGACTATATCATCGTTGACCTCTCCCTTTATTCTTATCAAGATTTGCTTTATATTTTTAGGTACTCCTATGTTTGGTGCATACATGTTTACAAGGGTTATATCCTTTTTTTGGATTGCTTCTTTTATCATTATTTAGTGTTTTCTTTGTCTCTTACTATAGCTTTTGTTTTAAAGTCTATTTTAACAGATGTAAATATTACTACCCCAGCTTTTATTTTCATGAAAAATATTTTTCCATCCCTTTACTATTAGTCTGTGTGTATTTTTGTTCTTAGGTTGGTCTCTTGCAGACAGCAGCATATTTATGGGTCATGTTTTCTTATCCATTCAGCTACCATATTTCTTTTGATTGGAGCATTTTAGTCATTTACATTTAAGGTTATTATTGATAAATGTTTATTTTTTCCCATTTTTATTCTATATGACTGTGTTCCTGTCTCTCTCTCTATTTCTTCTTCTTCTTACAAGAGTCCCTTAAGCATTTCTTGCAGTGCTGGTTTGGTTGTAGTAAACTCCTTTAGCCTTCTTTTGTCTGAGAAGCTCTTTATTTCACCTTCAATTTTGAATGTTAGCCTTGGTGAATAGAGTAGTCTTAGATTCATTCCTTTTTTTTTCATGACTTTGTATACTTCATGCCACTCCCTTTTGGTGTGCAGTTTTTCTATTGAGAAGTCAGCTGACAGTCTAATGGGAGCTCCCTTGTAGCTAACTTTCTGTCTCTCTCTTGCTGTCTTTAAAAGTCTTTCTTTGTTTTTAATGTTTTCCATTTTAATTATTGTGTGTCTAGAAGTGGGTTTTGGGGGGGGTTCATCTTGATTGAGATTCTCTGTATTTCCTGAAATTGAGTGATTTTTTCCCTTTACCAGATTAGGGAAGCTTTCTGCCATTATTTCTTCAAACTAGGTTCTTTATTCCTAGCTCATTGTCTTCTCCTTCTGGTACCCTTATGATGTGGATATTTGTACATTTCATATTGTACCAAAGTTCACTTAAACTATCCTCCTGCTTTTTAATTTTCTTTTTTTCTATTTCCTGCTCTGCTTGGGTGTTTTTTCTACATTGTCTTCTACTTCACTGATTTAGTCCTTAGCTTCCAATCTACTGTTGAATACTTCCAGCATATTCTTTATTTCAGTTATGTCATTCTTCATTTCCTATTGATTCTTATTTATTGTTTCTATATGACTTTTTATGCTAATTAAGTTTCCACTAAGTTCATTGTAATTCTCACTAAGTTGTTTGAGCATCCTTATAACTATTACTTTGAATTCTATATCTGATAAATTGCTTGCCTCCATTTCATTTAGCTTTTTCTCTGGAGATTCCTTCTGTTCTTTCATTTGGAACCTGTTTCTTTGTTTCCCCATTTTTGCTGTTTCTTTGTGTGTGTGCTTTTTTCTTTCTGTGTATTGAATGGGAATGCTATGCCTCCCAGTCTTCATGGGGTAGCCTTCTTGTGGGACCCAGTGGAGGAGTCTCCTTGATATTTTGAGCTGGGTGCTTTAGGAATGACCCTTGTGTGGGTTATGTAGGCTTTCCTGTTAAGTTTGGGTCTTGATCGGTGTTTTCTGTTTGAGGATGGGCTCAGCCCTCAGGGTTTTTGACTGTAAGTCTCAACTCTTACTGTGTCATGCTAACTGTTAGGTATGTGCTAAGAGAACAAAACAAGGAAAAACCAGACAAAACCAAAAAGAACTCCCCCAAAATGTCAGCGACAACAATAATAAAAGCAACAGCCTCAACAAAAGATTAAAAGACAAACAAATAAACAAAACACACACACACACACACACACACACACACACACACACACACACTAAGAATACTAGAAGGCACAAGACCAAAAATAATTAGGGGAGAGGAAAAAAAGAATATAAAAGCAAAGAAAGCAGAGACCAGATATAGGGTAAGTATAAAAAATAAAAGGTAGAAAATAATGAATGAAATAATAATAATGATTATAGAAAGTAATAATACTAAATAAAATATAGAATAGAAAAGTAAAAAATGGGAAAAGAAAAGAAGAAATAGTTAAATTATAAATTAAAAAAACAAAACAAACAAACAAAAAAAACACCTCAAAAACAACCACCACAACAAAAAAAACCTTAAATCTGTTATTTGTGGAACTCAATGGATTTTTCTCTGATGTTATTGGATCTGGCCCCTTGGTGTGTGAGTTCCTGCCCTCTTGGTCAGTTCTCTGGGTCAGGCCAATGTGAATTGCTGTCCCTGCCCATCCCTGGGCATCCTGGCTGAAGCTCTGCAGGGTGGGACCCCAAACAGTCTGGTGGGTGGAGCTTCCCTAGCCCAGAGGCTGGTTCTGCTTAGGAGTTTGCCTCTTGAATGTACTTGTTCTGGGCTGCTTTCCCTTCCCCCATGGAACTGGACTCTGTGGTGTATTAGGTCCAGTCAGGATGGTTTAAACAGATATGCACTGGAGATGGTGCCTGTAGCTTATAGGAAGAGCAGGCAGTCACTTCCTCTCCTTCCAATGCCTCAGCTCTGCCTGGGTTGCTGGCATACCCTGGTTGCCCCTCGAAGCAAGGGAGGATAAAATTTAAAAATAAAAAAAGGAGAAAAAAAACCCAGCCCTGCTTTGTTCTCTAATCTTTCAGCATGGCTGCCTTTCACTGGGCAGGGCTTCTGCTCAGGCTCCCACCAGGGCAGATGTCTGAATCCTCACTGTCGCCAGACCCAGCCACTGGGGTACTGATTTCCAGCCCAGAACTGTTCCATGGGCTAGAGAAGGGACGCCTCCTCTTCACTCAAGGTGGGGAGGATTGAGCCTCTTTCCCAGGGAATTCTGACTAGCCCCTGTCAAAGTTCTTTCAGCAAATAATTGGCCCCTCAGATTCACTGCTGGGTGATTTGCTCAGACCCCTACACAGGTCCAGAGTTTTTAGTGGCCTCTCCCACTGACCGCAGTCAAGGTGAGATTCCCAGGCCAGTGTTGTAATCAAGAACTTACTTTCAGCCTGGGATAGTGCTTAATACCCTATTCTGCTTCAGTTTGTTTGTTTATCACCTTACTCAAATTTTGTTTATTTTTCATGTTTTTGTTTCAAGTAGAAGAGCTCCTTTTAACATTTCTTGCAATGTAGGTCTTGTGGTGGTGAATTCCCTGAGCTTTTGTTCATGTGGGAAAGCCTTTATTTTTCCATTAAAGCTAAAATGATTTTGCTGGATAGAGTAGTCTTAGCTGGTGACTTTTTTTTTTTTTTTTTTTTTTTTATCTCTGAATACTTTGAATATATTATTTTACTCTCTCCTGGACTGTGCACCTTCTACTGAGAAATTGGATGATAGCCCAATGCTGATGGGGTTTTCTTTGTTGGTTACAGTCTTTTTTCTCCTGGCTGCCTTAGGAATTATTTATCATTGAACGCACAGAAAGAGAAACTAAAAAAAAAATCCCATTTACCATTGTGGCAAAAAAAATTAAGATACCTAGGAATAAACTTAACCAAAGAAGTAAAGGACCTATTTGCAGAAAGCTACAGGACATTGAAAAAAGAAATAAAGGAAGATATAAAAAAGTGGAAGCACATAACTTGTTCATGGATTGGAAGAATTAACATCATTAAAATGTTCATACTACCCAAGAAATCTATAGATTCAATGCAACCCGCATCAAAATACCAGTGACATATTTCACAAAACTAGAACAAATACTTCAAAAGTTCATATGGAACCAAAAAAGAACCTGAATAGCCACAGCAATCTTGAAAAAGAAGGACAAAGTAGGTGGGGTCAGAATACCGGATATCAGGTTATACTACAAAGCTACTGTAATCAAAACAGCCTGATACTGGCACAAGAACAGGCATATAGACCAGTGGAACAGAACCCATTTCTGATAAAAACACTCAGCAATTTAGGAATAGAGGGATCATATCTCAACATTATAAAGGCCATATATGAAAGACCTACAGCCAACATCATACTCAATGGACAAAAACTAAAAACATTTCCCTTAAGAACAGGAATAAGACAAGGATGCCCACTTTCACCACTCTTATTTAACATAATACTGGAAGTCTTAGCCACAGCAATCAGACATGAAGAAAAAATAAAACGGATCCAAATTGGTAAGGAGGAAGTGAAACTGTCATTATTCGCAGATGACATGATATTATACATAGAAAACCCTAAAGACTCCATCAAAAATCTACTAGACTTAATAAATGAATTTGGCAAAGTAGCAGGATACAAAATTAACGTCAAGAAATCGAGGGCATTCTTATACACCAATGATGAACTCACAGAAAGAGAAACTAAAAAAACAATCCCATTTACCATCACAGAAAAAAAATTAAGATACCTAGGAATAAACTTAACCAAAGAAGTAAAGGACCTATTTGCAGAAAACTACAAGACATTGAAAAAAGAAATAGAGGAAGATATAAAAAAGTGGAAGCACATACCTTGTTCATGGATTGGAAGAATTAACATCATTAAAATGTTCATACTACCCAAAGCAATCTATAGATTCATTGCAATCCCCATCAAAATACCAGTGACATATTTCACAGAACTAGAACAAATACTTCAAAAGTTCATATGGAGCCAAAAAAGACCCCAAATAGCCACAGCAATCTTGAAAAAGAAGGACAAAGTAGGTGGGATCACAATACCAGACATCAGGTTATACTACAAAGCTACTGTAATCAAGACAGCCTGGTACTGGCACAAGAACAGGCACATAGATCAATGGAACAGAACAGAGAACCCAGAAATTGACCCAAAACATTATGCTCAATTAATATTCGACAAAGGTGGCAAGAGCATACAATAGAGTAAAGACAGCCTCTTTAATAAATGGTGTTGGCGGAGGAACCCAGGCGGAGCGAGGGAGCCGCGCCACCCCCCCCACCACGGAGGAACCCAGGCGGAACGAGGGAGCTGAGCGACCCCCACACCAACAGAGGAACCCAGGCAGAGCGAGGGAGCTGAGCGACCCCCACACCAACGGAGGAAGCCAGCAACACACAGGAGAACTGAGCAAACAGAACAACGAAATTGACCCAGAGACATGGAGGTGGAGTATGGGATGACGGGCCTCAGAGGAGGGGGGGAGGTGGGGGAAAGAGATAAATCACAGAGCCTATGTGCATGGGTGCATAACAAATGGACATGGACAACAGGGATGGGGACGAAGAGAAGGGGAGGGGGAGGAGGGTGTCAATGGGGGAAAAAAAAGGAAAAACATCTGTAACAAAAACAAATTAATAATAAAATAAATTATAAAAAAAAATGGTGTTGGGAAAATTGGACAGCTACATGCAAAAAAATGAAACTAGACCATCAACTTACACCATACACAAGAATAAACTCAAAATGGATAAAAGACTTAAATGTGACTCATGAATCCGTAACAATCCTAGAAGAAAATGTAGGCAACAAAATTTCAGACATCATACGCAGCAGAATCTTCACTGATATATCACCTAAGGCAACAGAAACAAAGGAAAAAATGAACACATGGGACTACATCAAACTCAAAAGCTTCTGCACAGCAAAAGAAACAACCATCAAAACGGAAAGGGAACCCACTGTATGGGAGAGCATAATTGCCAATGATACATCAGATAAGGGGTTAATCTCCAAAATATATAGAGTGCTCATACAACTCAACAAAAGGAAGACAAAGAACCCAATTAAAAAATGGTCAGAGGAACTAAATAGACACCTCTCCAAACAGGACATACAAATGGCTAAGAGACATATGAAGAAATGCTCAACATCACTAATCATCAGAGAGATGCAAATTAAAACAACAATGAGGTATCACCTCACACCTGTCAGAATGGCCGCCATCAACAAATCATCAAACAACAAGTGTTGGCAAGGGTGTGGAGAAAAGGGGACTCTAGTACACTGCTGGTGGGAATGCAGACTGGTGCAGCCACTGTGGAAAACACTATGGTGTTACCTCAAAAATTTAAAAATTGAATTGCCATTTGACCCAGTGATCCCACTTCTAGGAATATACCCTAAGAAACCTGAAACACCAATCAGAAAGAATACATGTTCTCCCATGTTCATAGCAGCATTATTTACAATAGCTAAGATCTGGAAACAGCCCAAGTGTCCATCAGTGGATGAATGGATAAAAAAGCTGTAGTATATATACACAATGGAGTACTATGCAGCTATAAGAAAGATCTCTTATCCTTTGAGACGACATGGAGGGACCTTGAGAGTATTATCCTAAGGGAAACAAGCCAAGCAGAGAAAGACAAATATCACATGATCTCACTTATTTGTGGAATATAATAAACATAACAGTCTGAGGAACAGGGTAGACCCAGAGATGTGGAAGTAGGGTACAGACTGACAACCCTCAGGAGAGGGGGTGGGGGGGAGGGAAGCGATAAACCACAGAACTTATATGCATGTATGCATAACTGATGGACATGGACAACAAAGCTGGGGATGGGGTGGGGGGATGGGGAGGAGGGTGTCAATGGGGAAAATAGGAGAAATATCTGTAACAAAAATAAATTAATAAAAAATAAAAAATAAGTAAAATAAAATAAAAATAAAAATCAATGGAAAAAAAAAGATCATATGGTTTTTATCTTTCATTTTGTTTATGTGGTGTGTCACATTTATTGATTTGCGAATATTGTACCATCCTTGCATCCCTGGAATGAATCCCACTTGTTCACGATGAATAATTTTTATGATGTATTGCTGGATCCGATTTGCTAATATTTTGTTAAGGATTTTGGCATCTATTTTCATCAGATATATTGGCCTGTAGTTTTCTTTCTTTGTAGTGTCTTTTTCTGGTTTTGAAATTAGGATTATGCTGGCCCATAAAATGAGTTTGTAAGTCTTTCGTCTTCTTGAATTTTTTGGAATAGTTTGAGGAGAATGGGTGTTACATCTTCCTTGAATGTTCAGTAAAACTCCCCCGTGAAGCCATATGGGCCTGGGCTTCTGTTTATGGGGAGTTTTTTTATTACATCTTCAATTTCCTTAGTTGTTATTGGTCTGTTCAAGTTTTCTATCTCTTCCTGGTTTAGTTTTGGAAGACTGTGTGTTTCTAGAATTTGTGCATTTCGCCTAGATTGTCCAATTTGTTGCCATATAATTGTCCGTAGTATGTTTTAATGATCCTTTGTATTTCTGTGGTGTCAGTTGTTACTTCTCTTTTGTTTCTGATTTTGTTTATTTGGGTCCTTTCTCTTTGTTTCTTGGTGAGTCTAGCTAAGGGTCCATCAATCTTGCTTATATTTTCAAAGAACTAGCTCTTTGTTTCATTGATCTTTTGAATTTTTTTTTTTTTTAGTCTCTATGTCTTTTATTTCTACTCTGATCTTTACTATTTCTTTCCTTTAACTTGCGCTGGGTTTTTCTTTTAGTTTTCTTGCTAGTTCAAGTTGTGAGGTTAGATAGTCAATTAGGAATTTTTCTTGTTTCTCGAGGTAGGCCTGTAGTGCTATGAACTTCCCTCTCAGGACTGCTTTTGTTGCTTCTCATAGATTTTGTGTTGTTGTGTGTTCATTTTTATTGGTTTCCAGGAAGGTTTTAATTTCTTCCTTGATCTCCTTGGTAACCCCTTCATTGTTTAATAACATCCTATTTAGCCTCCATGTGTTTGAATGTCTTTGAGCGTTATTGTTGTAATTGATTTCTAGTTTCATGCCATTATTATCTGAGAAGATGCTTGATATGATTTCAATCTTCTTGAACTTGTAGAGACTTAGTTTGTGTCCTAACATGTGGTCTATCTTTGAGAATGTCCCATGTGCACTTGAGTAGAATGTAAATTTTTCAGTTCTGGAGTTTAATTCTCTGTAGATATCTATTATATCCATTTGATCTAGGGTATCCTTTAGAGTCTCTGTTTCCTTGCTAATTTCTTGTCTAGAGGATCTATCCAGTGATGTCAACGGGGTGTTGAAGTCCCCTGCTATGATTGTATTGCTGTTGATTTCTCCTTTGAAGTCCTCCAGAAGTTTTTAAATATATTTTGGTGCTCCTACTTTGGTCTTGGCTGCCTGAGCCTTGCTGCTGCTTGGGCTGGAAAACCACTCCTGATTAGCCTCTGGTGATGCTGCTGGGGATGGGTCTCAGCTGCCTATCTGTGCTAGTGCTGCCTGAGGAACTATTTTTATTTTTCTTTAATTTCAGTTCTCTCTCCTCTTCCACCTGAATCATTTCTAGGTTTGTATCTTTGAGTTTGCTAATTTTCTTTTCCATATGGTCTGCTTCATTTTCAATGCATTTCTAAAAATCTCATTTATTGAGTTTTTTAGCTCCAGAATTTGAGTTGGGTTCTGTTTTAGTGTTTCAATCTGTTTGTTATTGTACTCCTCTGTTCACTAATTTTATTTCTGAGCTTGTTGAACTGCTTTTCTGAGCTTTCTAGTATGTAGTTGAGTTTCTTCTTGATTGCTATTTTGAATTCTTGATTATTTAGATCATAATATTCCCTGACTTTGAGTTTGGTTTCTGGATAATTGTCATTTTCTTTTTGTGATACCATGTTACCTTGGTTGTTCATGGTTCTAGATGTGTTGTTCCTCTGCTTAGTGCATTTGAAGTAGTAAACACTTCTCATTTAGGCACTTTTTTTGGTTTTAACAATTCAGCAGGTTGATAATTAGAAGTTTTCTTTTGTTTTTTTCAGTAGATGGTGGTATAGCACAAGTTTTTGTTTTCTCTTATTTGCCTGCTACTTGCACCTCTGGGATTACTGGTGCCCCACCTCTGCCTGTGTCCCTGCAGTGGCACTACTGTGGTGTGAGAGTTGATGACTAGATGACCTGAGTGGTAGGTGCCCCCCACTGTGTTTGAGTCTCCTGGATCTCAGGTCACCAACACCATGGTAGGGGGATGTGGCAAGTATGGGGAAAGCCAGGTTCATGAGTCAACATTGCAGCTACTACTTGGGTGCTGCAGGTAAGAACTTAGTCTGCCAAGATATTAGCACTAGTTTTTGCAAACCCCTCTTCCTTTCTCTGTCAAAATCTGATTCCCAGTGGTTTATCCTCACAGATTCCCTTATGATCCCTGTGAGGTAACACTAGAGTGGGAACTCCCAAGAAGTGAATCACTGGGTGAGTGTTTACCTTGGGTTCTATTTTCCCAATGTAGGAACTGTAGGCTCAGAGGAGACTTCTTGGTAAGGTGCTGCCCTAGCTTAGGGGAGGGGCAATGAAGTTAGTGTGTAGCTGCTCTTCTTACCCCATTGAATGTGGTCTCTCTTGGTCTCTGTGATACAGAGGGGTGCTTTGTCCTCACTTCATTGTTCTAAAATCTTCTCAGTGGTGTTTTGTCCATGAATAGTTGCTAATTGTTCTGAGGGGGAGCAAACCTTAAAATCCTATTATCTTTTAATCTACTTTTAAGTTTTATAATCTTCATTGGTTAAAAGCAATTAAATTCTGCTTTTTTTTTTAATCCTCACCTGAGGATATTTTTTAATTTATCTTCAGATAGAGTGGGAGGAAGAGAGAAGGAGAGAGAGAGAAGCATCAACATGAGAGGGATACATCAACTGGTTGCCTCCCGCATGACTCCAACCAGAGCCAGGGACAAACTGCAAACAAGGGTCATGCCCTTGACAGGAATCAAACCCATGACTCATTGGTCCATGGGCCGAGACTCTACCATTGAGTCAAACTGGCCAGGGCAAATTCTGATTTTTAAGTTTTTTTTTAAATCCTCACCTGAGGATATGTTTCCATTGATTTTAGAAAGAGAGAGAGAGAGAGAGAGAGAGAGAGAGAGAGAGAGAGAGAGAGAGAGACATTGATCGGATGCCTCGTGTAAGCACCCTGAATAGGGATTGAACCTGAAACCTAGGTATGTGCCCTGACCGAGAATCAAACATGCAACTTTTTGGTGTATGGGACAATGCTTCTACCAACTGAGCAACCCAGCCAGGGCTGCTTTAAAATTTTTAAAGTTAAATTTACAAAGGTTTTACTTCAGAATAAATAGAAATTTTGGTTGATCAACTATTATTACATTGGCAATACATACTCGACTTTAGTTTTTCTAACAGCTGAAAAAAATTAATAAAAATCTTTCTTTATGGATCAGTTACCTTATCAGAGAAGTAAAACTACGTTTACCCTCCATTTTCCTGAACTTTTGTTAAAAAAGGAGATTCACTTAATATAGTTGGCCCTCGTTTATCGCGGTTAATCAGTTCCAGACTCTACAACAATAAATGAATTTCCGCGAAGTAGGAGTCTTTATTTATAAATTGAATATTTTCACAGAGCATAGAAAACCTGTTTACAACCTTATAAATATGTTTTTTTTAAACATTATTAGAGCTCTCTAGACATGAAATAACACCCTTTAGTCACCATTACACTCGTATTACCCAATATATTAGACAAAATAAGAGAAAATAAGACATATTAGATGTTACAAATATCATATTATTATTATTGGACATTTAATTACACACACACACAGTTCTTACACACAACCACTAACCTATGAAAATAGTGCAACTTGTTCAATGATGAAACGATGAATATGAAGAGATGTACTGCACAGCAAAGAAGAGCAAGTTTGCTGCTCCTCTGAAGGCATGACTTCAGTAGGAGAGTCTTCAGGTGGTGCAGTATCTTCAGCAGGTGCGTCATCATCTTCCGCTGAAGGAGTACTAGGAGTAGGCAGTGGGTGTCTGGGTGCGTGGCTGAAGAACATCATGATAGGCAGTTGCTGACTCTGTCTTTTCATATGAGTGAGGAGGCTTTGGTAGGGTTCTATTGCTCCATCAAGTGCATTCCAGAACTGCAATGCATGCATCATTTGTGGGTCCCATTTGCCAGTCATGTCCTGTACTACCTTAGTAGTTCTCATGACTTGTGAGAGACGCTCAAGTGCAAGGCCAACTTCCTCCTCCTGACCCCCAGGAACCTCTGGCTGCTCTTCCTCCTTCTCACTCACAGACTTAGTCATCTCCACCAGATCCTCGTCAGTTAAGGGATCAGAATGTGTCTCCAGCAGCTCATCCACGTCATCACAGGCCATATCCGCAAAACCTTCTCCTCCCAGCATCTGGGATAGCCTAACTGCCTTATCCACTGCCAAGCTGCTTATATCCTCTGGGGTGAATCCTCTGTAGTTGTGGACAATTTCAGGCCACAACATCTTCCAGCTTGCCTTCATGGGCTCTGTCTTTATGTCCTTCAACACAGCCTGGATGTTCTTCAGACAGGTCACAATGGTATACTGCCGCCAGTACTCCTTCAGCAAGTTCTCCTCATGGTCCATGCCTTCGACGAGGTGCTGCCAGGTGTTTCGTGTGTAGAGGCCCTTGAACGCGCGAATAATGCCTTGATCCATGGGCTGGATCAGCAAAGTGGCATTGGGAGGAAGGAACTCAATCTGCACACCATTGTAGGATAGGTCTTGCGCATGACCTCCAGCATTGTCCATGAGGAGAAGTACACTAAACTCGAGTCCCTTCTCCGCGAGATACAGCTTGAGTTGGGGGATGAAGCACTTGTGGAACCAGTCCGATGACAGCTGCTTCATGATCCAGCCCTTGTCATTGTGCATCCAATGCACTGACAGCTGGTTCTTGTTTTTATTCATCAGGGCCCTAGGGTTCTTGGCCTTGTAGATAAGAGCAGGCTTGAGCAAAAATCCCTCAGCATTTCCACACATAATGATAGTCACGCAATCCTTATATGCCTTGAAGCCACGTACCTTGGCCTCATCCTTGAAAATGAATGTCTGGGAAGGCATTCTTTTCCAGAACAGTCCTGTTTCATCCGTATTGAACACCTGTTCTGGATGATACTCGCCCTCCTCAAGGATCTTCTGGAATGTGTTGTTCACATAGTCCTCTGCTGCAGGCTGGTCAGCAGAGGCAGCTTCTCCATGGAGAACGACACTCTTCAGATGATACCTCTTCTGGAACTTCTTGAACCAACCCTTGATCGCGGTGAAATCCATGAACGTTGCAGAAGAGGGTCCTGGTTGAGGTTCATCCGCTGTAAAGCTCTAATAGAGCTGCCTCACCTTCTCCCAGATGACCAGCGAATCCAACAGAATGTTTTTCTTGTGGCTGTCACTGATCCAAACGGCTAGGGCAGACTGTTTTCACTATGAACTTATTATGACTTGTCATGACACGCTTTGCTTCCTTGTTGAAAGAGACAGTAGCCGTTACATGGATCTTCTTTTCATCTTTACGGATGGAGCAAATGGGAGACTCATTCAAGGCGTAATGGCAGGCAACGTCCATGGTTTTCTTCCCATCTTTGATCATATCCAAGAGTTTCACCTTCTCCTGGATGGTAAGCATCTTCCTCTGGCACTTAGTTTCATCATCAGAAGGCTTAGAAGAAGCAGCACATTTAGGAGCCATCATGGGGCTTAGATAAAAGTTCTCAGAAATCGCAAACACTTACAAGAGCAAAGATGCTTCCGATGTGTAGCGATGTAGAAGTGTGTATGAAAGAAACGAACTTGCATGAGGCTGAGCCAATCAGTGGCCAGGATAGGAGAGGATAAGATAGCCAATCAGTGAACAGCACACTTTGATTGGCTTGGTTTCATCACACCCGATTTTTTGGAAAAAATTTCTTGCCCACACACAAGGAGTGGTGAAGGATTTGGGGGGTGCTCGAATACATAGGCCTACAGTCTATATGCACAATAATTTTAATATTAATTGTAATACAAAGGTGTATAATTGACTCAGACAACCAAGCGTGTGCTGTATCATTTTCAGTGTATCGATCAACTTTTTAATGAATATATTTGAAAAAACCCCAATAGAGTGAAGCTGCAAAAGTTGAAGTGCAAAGTGGCGAGGGATGACTGTATCTCCACCATATATAGATCATCACAAGTTAATAACCCTATTATTTGCTTCTCTTCTTAGATTATAAGGTTTTTAAAGAGGGGCTCTATTCATCCTCAACACCTAGAATAATGTCTGATATAAGGGAAGTACTCAGTACATATTTAAAGAATCAAAATATTGGTCTTAAAGTTTCTAAGTCATATGTCAGTCTTTTGTTATAATATCCATTCTCCTAGGTTCTATTGTTTATACATAGAATTTAGACCCGGTGTTCTTTTATTTTATCCTATTATTTTCAAATTAAATTCAGATTTGAAGAGGTAATATTTTAAGAGATTTCTAATTTCTTTAAGGATTATAAAATAATTTTATTTATTTATTATTAATTTATTTTTGTTACAGATGTTTCTCCTTTTTTCCCCATTGACACCCTCCTCCCCATCCTCCCACCCCATCCCCAGCTTTGTTGTCCATGTCCATCAGTTATGCATACATGCGTATAAGTTCTGTGGTTTATCTCTTCCCTCCCCCCCAACCTCTCTTCTGAGGGTTATCAGTCTGTACCCTACTTCCACATCTCTGGGTCTACCCTGTTCCTCAGACTGTTATATTTATTATATTCCACAAATAAGTGAGATCATGTGATATTTATCTTTCTCTGCTTGGCTTGTTTCACTTAGGATAATACTCTCGAGGTCCCTCCATGTCGTCTCAAAGGATAAGAGATCTTTCTTTCTTATAGCTGCATAGTACTCCATTGTGTGTATGAACCACAGCTTTTTTATCCATTCATCCACTGATGGATACTTGGACTGTTTCCAGATCTTAGCTATTGTAAATAGTGCTGATATGAACATAGGGGTACATGTATTCTCTCTGATTGGTGTTTCAGGCTTCTTAGGGTATATTCCTAGAAGTGGGATCACTGGGTTAAATGGCAATTCAATTTTTAATTTTTTGAGGTAACACCATAGTGTTTTCCACAGTGGCTGCACCAGTCTGCATTCCCACCAGCAGTGTACTAGAGTCCCCTTTTCTCTACACCCTCGCCTCTACAACAAAGAACTTGTTGTTTGATTCTTTGTTAATGGCAGCCATTCTGACAGGTGTGAGGTGATACCTCATTGTTGTTTTAATTTGCATCTCTCTGATGATTAGTGATGTTGAGCATTTCTTCATATGTCTCTTAGCCATTTGTATGTCCTGTTTGGAGAGGTGTCTATTTAGTTCCTCTGCCCATTTTTTAATTGGGTTCTTTGTCTTCCTTTTGTTGAGTTGTATGAGCACCCTATATATTTTGGAGATTAACCCCTTATCTGATGTATCATTGGCAATTATACTCTCCCATACAGTGGGTTCCCTTTCTGTTTTGATGGTTGTTTCTTTTGCTGTGCAGAAGCTTTTGAGTTTGATGTAGTCCCATGTGTTCATTTTTTCCTTTGTTACTGTTGCCTTAGGTGATGTATCAGTGAAGATTCTGCTACATATGATGTCCGAAACTTTGTTGCCTACATTTTCTTCTAGGATTTTTATGGATTCACGAGTCACATTTAAGTCTTTCATCCATTTTGAGTTTATTCTTGTGTATGGTGTAAGTTGATGGTCTAGTTTCATTTTTTTGCATGTAGCTGTCCAATTTTCCCAACACCATTTATTAAAGAGGCTGTCTTTACTCCATTGTATGCTCTTGCCACCTTTCTCAAATATTAATTTACCATAATGTCTTGGATCAATTTCCAGATTCTCTGTTCTGTTCCACTGGTCTATATGCCTGTTCTTGTGCCAATATCAGGCTGTTTTGATTACAGTAGCTTTGTAGTATAACCTGATATCTAGTATTGTGATCCCACTTACTTTGTTCCTTCTTTTTCGAGATTGCTGTGGCTATTTGGGGTCTTTTTTGGCTCCATATGAACTTTTGAAGTATTTGTTCTAGTTCTGTGAAATATGTCACTGGTATTTTGATGGGGATTGCAATGAATCTATAGATTGCTTTGGGTAGTATGAACATTTTAATGATGTTAATTCTTCCAATCCATGAACAAGGTATGTGCTTCCACTTTTTTATATCTTCCTCTATTTCTTTTTTCAATGTCTTGTAGTTTTCTGCAAATAGGTCCTTTACTTCTTTGGTTAAGTTTATTCCTAGGTATCTTAATTTTTTTTCTGTGATGGTAAATGGGATTGTTTTTTTAGTTTCTCTTTCTGTGAGTTCATCATTGGTATAAGAATCCCGTCGATTTCTTGACATTAACTTTGTATCCTGCTACTTTGCCTAATTCATTTATTAAGTCTAGTAGATTTTTGATGGAGTCTTTAGGGTTTTCTATGTATAATATCATGTCATCTGCGAATAATGAGAGTTTCACTTCCTCCTTTCCAATTTGGATTCCTTTTATTTTTTCTTCACGTCTGATTGTTGTGGCTAAGACTTCCAGTACTATGTTAAATAAGCGTGGTGAAAGTTGGCATCCCTGTCTCGTTCCTATTCTTAAGGGAAATGTTTTTAGTTTTTGCCCATTGAGTATGATGTTGGCTGTAGGTCTTTCATATATGGCCTTTATTATATCAAGATATGATCCCTCTATTCCCAAATTGCTGAGCCTTTTTATCAGAAATGGGTGCTGGATTTTGTTGAATGCTTTTTCAGCATCTATTGATATGATCATGTGGTTTTTATCTTTCATTTTGTTTATGTGGTGTATCACATTTATTGATTTGCGAATATTGAACCAGCCTTGCATCCCTGGGATGAATCCCACTTGGTCATGGTGAATAATTTTTTTAATAGTCTATTAGAAATTTTTCTTGTTTCTTGAGGTAGGCCTGGAGTGCTATGAACTTCCCTCTCAGAACTGCTTTTGCTGCATCCCATAGATTTTGTGTTGTTGTGTCTTCATTTTCATTGGTTTCCTGGAAGTTTTTAATTTCTTCCTTGATTTCCTCAGTAACCCATTCATTGTTTAATAACATGCTATTTAGCCTCCAAGTGTTCAAATGTCTTTGCATGTTCTTGTTGCAATTGATTTCTAGTTTCATGCCATTGTGATCTGAGAAGATGCTTTATATGATTTCAATCTTCTTGAACTTGTAGAGACTTAGTTTGTGTCCTAACATGTGGTCTATCTTTGAGAATGTTCCATGTGCGCTTGAGCAGAATGTGAATTCTGCAGTTTTGGGGTATAATTCTCTGTAAATATCTATTAAATCCATTTGGTCTAGTGCTTCATTTAGAGTCTCTGTTTCCTTGTTAATTTTTTGTCAAGAGGATCTATTCAGTCATGTCAGCGGGGTGTTGAAGTCCCCTGCTATGATTGTAATGCTGTCGATTTCTCCTTTGAAGTCCTCCAGAAGATTTTTAGTATATTTTGGTGCTCCTATATTGGGTGCATATATGTTCACCAAGGTTATATCTTCCTGTTGGATAGATCCTTTCAATATTATGTAGTGCCCTCCTTTGTCTCTAGTTATGGCCTTCATTTTGAAATCTATTTTATCAGATATGAGTATTGCTACCCCAGCTTTTTTTTCCTTTCCGTTTGCTTGGAAGATTCTTTTCCATCCTTTCACTTTCAACCTATGTGAGTCTTTTGTTGTGTGGTGGGTCTCTTGTAAACAACATATATATGGGTCATGCTTTCTTATCCAATCCGCTACTCTGTGTCTTTTTATAGGAGCATTCAATCCATTTACATTTAAGGTGATTATTGATATGTACTTATTTATTGCCATTTTTGTTCAGTGTGGTTCTACTTTCCTTCCTATTTCTTCTACTAATTACAGCAGTCCTTTTAACATTTTTTGCAGTGCTGGTTTGGTGTTAATGTATTCCCTTAGCCTTTTTTTGTCTGTGAAGCTCTTTATTTGACCTTCTATTTTGAATAATAGCCTTGCTGGGTAGAGTATCTTGGATTCAGATCTTTGTTTTTGTGACCTTGATTACTTCATGCCATTTCCTTCTGGCCTGTAGTGTTTCTGTTGAGAAGTCAGCTGATAGCCTTATAGGGGTTCCTTTGTAGGTAACCTGTTGCTTATCTCTTGCTGCCTTTAGGATTCTCTCTTTGTCTTTAATTTTTGGCATTTTAATTACTATGTGTCTTGGTGTGGGCCTGTTTGGGTTCTTCTTACTTGGGACTCTCTGTGCTTCTTAAACTTGAATGCCTTCTTTCTTCACCAAATTAGGGAAGTTTTCTGTCACTATTTCCTGAAATATATTCTCTAACCCTTGCCTATTGTCTTCTTCTTTGGGGACTCCAATGATGTGAATATTATTATGTTTCCAGTTGTTCCACAGTTCTCTTAAGCTGTCTTCCTGTTTTTTTATTGCTTTTTCCTTTTGGTTTTCTGATTGGTTGATTTTTTCTACCCTGTCTTCTAATTCACTGATCCGGTCCTCAGCTTCCTCTACTCTGCTGTTTAGTCCTTCCAATGTGTTCTTTATTTCTGACATGTCATTCTTCATTTCCACTTGGTTGATTTTGAATGTTTCTATGTCTTTGCTTATGGTGTTGATGTCCTTACTCATGCTGTTGAGCTTCCTCAAGATCATGGCTCTGAATTCTAGCTCTGTTAACTTGCTTAACTCCATTTCATTTATCTCATCTTTGATAGAGGTCTCTTGTTTTTTCATTTGGGATCTGTTTCTTTGTTTCACCATTTTGGCTATCTCAGTGGGTTTTGGAGCCTGCCAAATTTTCCCTGTGGATGTTGGTGTTCTGCTGTTTGTGGCTCCCTCTACTGGGTTTGGATGAGCATGGGAGGACCCATGTTAAACACCACTGTCAAGTCTTACTTTCCTGGGTAGATTTGCAAGCCCAGAAAAGGTTAAGCTATCCTCTAGCTTTTTGCCTAGAGGCTATTAGTTGAACCTTGGGTTCTCAGTTGAATCAAGATTGGCATCTCTTTAATTATAATGTCTATGTGTTTCTTTAGGAGCCATGTAATTCCTCCTGACAGCAACCTTTCAAAACAAATTGACCTGGTTGTGGCAGGCTGTCAGAGGTCCTTAACGGCCACCACACTGCTAATCAAGGAAATAAAAAATAATTTTAAAATAAATTATTTCACATGCTCTTAAAATATTATTGCTTTTTCTTTTAATTTTTTTCTTTTGTATTTTGACTATTTTTATTATAAATAAACACTCATTGTTTTAACCTTGACTTTTTCCCCCCTATAGGCAGCATCCCTTTGTGGCATTTTTGTGACATGTGACTCCTCATGCTCTTTGAAGTGTGAGGTTCTCAGTTGAGGCTAGAAGCTGGAAAAGAAGATGAGTCTTTTTCTTGCCCACTTTATCTTTTGCTCATATATCCAAGTTTTTTTTTTTTTCCCATGTATTTAGAATAAATTTCTTTTCAGTATTCCTTTTTTTTTTTCACAAGGATTGATAAACACCTACATTTTATGTATCTGGAAACAAAAATATTCCTTCCTTAACTTTATTTTCCAGGGTTTACTCATTCATTCACACTCCTTCTCTAAGAAGACTTCTGCATTCAAATGCTTTGTTCAATAAACATCCTCACAAGAATTCTTCATAGAGATCTAAAAATACACTGAGGAGATGGAATTGTCATGAACAGGAATTCTGCTACCTATATATTGTCAACTCTTTTACGGAACCACTTATTTATATTTCAGAAACATAAGCACATCCAACAGAGCAAAGAATACTTTCTGTTAGGCTTGGAATTCACTGGTATATTAATTCTGGGGAGCCCTATGAAAGAAATGTGCTTAGCTGAAATATCAAGGCACATTCAGTGTCCAGGGGGAAAAAAGACTCATCTGGACCATGATGTACCAGTCTTTACTTGCTGAGTTCAACCCCTAAAAATGTCTAGTGTGGTGAAGAGAACAAATGAGAGCAAATTAACTTTCATTTTCCAGCAGGGGGAGATGGGAGATACTCGGAGTGAATCAATCACTCTGCCACTCATTGAAATTACAGCATTCATTGTGTGAGCAAACTTCTGTGTGGGCAATGCCAGTGAAATTTATTTCTCCAAGAGAGTTTACTGCTTATATTCAGGGTGTCTCATCTTTCTGGCAATCAGAATAAATTGTGTCTCAGTAATAACATTGTAGCAAGCTATTCTTTACCGTGAGGAGCTGGTAATGACTGTGTCTTACATTTGCATTAATTCTAACAAGATTTACTGGTGCTTGCTGATCTGTAAATTTCAAAATGGCAAACAGCAGCAAAGGTCAATACAGCAATAATATTAATAGCTTTAGAAAAAGGTTGAGAGACTCAGAGATTCCTGATGATAGCCTGGGTGAGAGCAAAATGCAGTGAATGTTTTTGTCATTTATTACTTCACTCTTTCTTTTATAAGATAATTATAGGACCCTAGCAAAGGAAGCAGCAGGGCACAAAGATCAATAGTATGGAATGCAGTTTAATCATAGGTAACATTTGCTCTAGAATCTATAGTTTATAAGAACACTTGGGAAATATGGTAAGAAGATGGAGATCCTTGGACATAGTTTTTAGCTACAGCACATCCTTGGAATTTTTTGAAGGTTAGGAACAACTCATTAACACTTTGATACTTTCATTTATAATATATTTCTCACTAAGTGGAAAACGCAGAGCTAGAAAAGCATGTTTAAATATAAAGAGGTATTGTCACCTTGATCCTTTAGTTTCTAATGGGAGAAATGTGGTCTACATCCTTACTGGATTTACGTCTTGTGGAAATTGTTCCCGATGCCTCTAGAATGATGGGTTAACTATTTCATCTTCTGTATTATTTCTTACCCAGATGGCACAGGAGCATCTCTCTGGTGATGATCTCTTTACAATGTCTGTAATTGATTTGTTTACTTATCACTATCCTTTTCTAGACCCTACTGTCTACAGGGTAGGAACTGTTCACTTTTTATCTAGCAGAGTATCCAGTTTATAAAAGGTGCTCCATAAATATTGTAGTGAAAGTCAAAATGCATGAATGCATCTTGGCAGCTGTGCACTTTGTGCTCAGATACCTCGTTGTTCTATAAATAAGAATAGGGATCAGATCATTTTAGGGTATGGAGCAAGAGGCTTCAGTGGAAGAAATGTTGAATAGCGGAAATGTATAGAACATCCAGACTGGAATCACCACTGGGCAACTGACCAAAATAGTCATGTGTGGTTTGACTAATGTGGCTATCCATCTTGACTAAAACATGGATGAGTTCTTTAGTTTAGGCATCTTGAAGATCACAGGAAAATGGATGTAGAATAACTAAATCCACTGCATGGATAGAGAAGCAAATACCATTTGCTCTAAAGTTAAGTGGTATTATATCTAGCCAACTATAAATGATATGAAGAGCTCTTGTATAAAGCCTGCTAACTTTTTCTCACTTAAGATATGGAGAAAATTCTAAAGCAGAAGAGAATAGTTTGTTCTTGCTGTGTGTGAACTCCCTTTTTATTTTGTGGTTTTAAGTTGTCTAAGTCCTATGGTTATCTGAACTAAGATTTTGTTTGCATTAGAACTCTTACTATTTTCTTTTCTCTTTTAAAGGGAACTGTTAAAAATTTTTTGCAGAAAAATCTGTCTTTACTCAAAGAGTCTTGATTAGATTCCAAAGGAAGTTTGATCCACTAACATAATTGGTACAAATCCTCTTAGATAACCTCTCTGTCTGTGGCCCTGCAACGCTTCATCTTTCTTTGATATCTGCATACTTTGAGTTTTCAGAGTGTGTGCTAAATTATACCTGTTATGATGAGCGGTGAGGTTGTATTCTGTCCTGCTCACGAGGAGAGTTATTTCCTGAATAGGGTCTTGGGCAAAACAGAGCTTGAGTTCCAACGAAGGGCCACACCTGCTGCTCTGTGACAGTTCAGTATCCTTTCTAGCTAAAATGGCTCATGGTTTTACTTTTGAATCATTTCACATCTGATCAGACATGACCCATGGAGACACAGATTGAGGATGAAAACAGGAGTACATGCATCTGTTTATTTAGGCACTTGTAACAGCTAACATACCTGACGTTATAAGGAACAGGAGAATTATAAGGCATGGCCTCTGTGGGGAAGAGACCGCTCCTCTTCTCAGCAGGTTCAGTGTGGCAGAGTGAATTACCACCCCTAATTATTCACCTCTGCTTCTATTCATGCCCTTTGCTATGTGAATGGAAAGTCTTCTACTGCTGGCCAAGTGTACTTTACCATCCTTAACTTGGAGTTGACCTTGTGCTTTTCTTTGGTTAATAGGATATCAGCAGATAGGAAACAAACAAATACTCAAAATAATCTAGCATAGTTGGGCCTTTGCCACTGTTGTGTGAACAGTTTCCCTTAAATAGCTGCTGTACTTTTAGCGTGGGCACAGGAATGCATACTTGATGCAGACCCAAGCCCAACCTGCATAGAATAAACAAACCCAGTGGAATCTGCAAGTTGAAAGGGATTCAGCTGACTTCCCAAAACATGAACCATATGCAATTTTGCCCACTGGAGACATTTGGCGATGTCTCTGAATATTTTTGGTTGTCACAATTTGAGGGGTGGTACTAGAATCGAGGAGGTGGAAGCCAGAGATGCTGATAAATGTCTTACAATACACAGGATAGCCCCCTACTAAAAAGAATTGTCTGGCCTTAAATTGTCAGTAGTACTGCTGTAAAGAAATCCTATTTTAAGTTAATAGCTAATTGATATACCCACCATCTGCCACCTTCTACTACATGCTTCCTGGTCCCCACAAAGAAGAGTCAAAATTGGTCAGAGCCCAGAATCATCATTGGGCCAAAGTTTGCTAGTGAGCAGAACTTGATGCCTTTATTTATTTTTTTTTAATTTATTAAAAATTTTTTTCTTTATTTATTTTAGAGAGAGAGGAAGGGAGAGGGAGAGAGAGAGAGAGAGAGATAGAAATATCGATGAGAGAGAATATCACTGGCCACCTCCTGCATGCCCCCCACTGGGGATTGGGCCCACAACCTGGGCATGTGCCCTGACCCAGAATGGAACCAGTGACCTCTTGGTGCATGGGTCAATGCTCAACCACTGAGCCACACCGGCCGGGCAGAACTTTATGCCTTTAAAGGCATAACTTCATTCTATGTACTGTTTAGTGTTTTCTTATCATAGTACTAAATAGATGGAGTCAAGACCTATCTCTTTGAGGGTAAGTGCAACTATCTTCCTTTCTTTTTCTTATTTTCTTTTTCTAAGATCTCTTCTGAATTTCTTGCTCACTCATGTTCTATTTCTTTTGAGATGATCCTGAACTTCCCTCCAGGTCCCATGATATATGTTAGGTTCGATTAAGCATGAGGGCTCTCTGCTACTTGCTCAGCTATAAATACAATGGTACTTTGATTTCCACTCTGCTGTTCTTTGCAGTTAGGGCTCCCCCAGGAACCCCACAGAGAAGAGGTGTTTGACATGACGGGATGCAGGCAGTTCTTGGTCTCAAGTGGTAATACCATCAAGTAGCACTGAAACCTGTCTCTGAGATCCTCACAGGCTCACGGCTGTTAAATTGTCTGGTAAAAGTGTTAAATTCTATAGAAGTTCAAAGAACGAAAGTGTGAAAATCACTGGGAAAGTCTTCATGGGGAAAATAGGAAATATCCAACAACTATCTGTTGAACCAATTTCAAATAGGTACATGTGGCTTTCGAGCATTTGACACTCTTTAAAATGTAGCCTCAACATTTTTTTTACCCTAGTCTTGTCTACCTTGGTCTCTTTTTGTATTCCAAATAGTAACCAAGCCAGGCGAAACAAACTGCTCTCCCAACAAGCTGTGTCTTTCTACTGCTTTGGTGCTGCGTGTGCTCTTTCTGTGTCAGACTCGTTCCCCTGTACTGAGAAACCCTTTCTACTTTAGTGTTTATAACCAATCTCTGATGCCATCTTCTTGTTTCTTTTTTCTTGTGTTATAGTTTTTTTATGAGAATGTGTTTGTATACTTTTTAGTGTTTCAAAATTCCTGACAGATATTAATCTTTGAGATTCAGAAATGAGAAATGGGAATTCTTGGAAATTCTAAGTTATTCTTAAAGTACTTCATACTTTTTTATATTATGGATTTCTTTAAAAGTTATGAAGTAAGTAGGAAATATTAATTTAAGAGTGTTCTCCCCTGCTGGTGTGGCTCAGCGGTTGAGCATTGACCCATGCACCAGGAGGTCACCAGTTCGATTCCCGGTCAGGGCACGTGCCCAGGTTGTGGGCCCAATCCCCAGTGAGGGGGCATGCAGGAGGCGGCCAATCGATGTTCTTGCGCATCAATGTTTCTATCTCTCTCTCCCTCTCCCTTCCTCTCTTTCTAAAAATCAATAAAGAAAAAAAAGAGTATTCGCAAGAAAAATAGCCAATAGCAAATATTCAAACACTGAGAAATGCCGACCAACATTATTTGGTAGTGTTCTAATAGTGTGACACGTAGATCTCTAAGCAATATTAACAGCACTACAGGGGATCACCCGTCTAAATTGCCAATTTAAGGAGTTACTTTCCTTCCGTTAGCTGTTATTTCTTGACATTTCACTCATAGGATTTGTTTACAGTATATAATGAATGTAAACATATTAATATTTATTTTAATTGAAAAATGACCAACCATTAACAATAGATAAGGCCACAAATACACACGTACAACAAGGCCACAGCTACAGGACTGACTGACTGAACAGGTTATGAATACTTCTCTCCTGCTTGCTCCTGTCCCAGCTCCTGGGAATGTCAGCTTTAATCCCGGACCCCAGGTGTCTTGCTTCCAACTTGACATCAGTGGTTCCCTCTCACCAGTAATACCTCTGGCGTTAATTGTTAAACTCTAATTTTTGCAGAATTATAATACTTCTTTCATCTTTCTGATTTATATGAGAATTTGAGGTTTGGCAAATTATGTGTTTCCCAAGAAATGCCAGGAAGGAATTCCAGTGTAGAAATACTAGTGCCTCTCAACTTACATATCCTGTCTCCTATATGCACATTCAGACTTCTACATGATGCTGAAGATTTCCTGAAGGGAGCCAATATGCTCAATGTAGGCCTTTACCAAGATTAATCTTGAGAACTTAGAAATGTCTGGTTGGAGGTGGTAGGGAACAGAATGGGAATGTGTGGAAATAATTAGATAGAGGTAAATTATAGAATGCTAATGCAATAATACAGATATGAATAAACCTGGCCTATAGTGGAGAAGTAGGAATAGAGAAATAACTTGATAGTGACTTCATAAAGACAATAGAGCAGATGGAATGGTTTAAGATCTGAGATATTAAGCTCGGGGACTAACAGTTATGAAGTATTAATAGAAATAGGGAATTTGAGAAAAGGAGCTAATCCTCTGGAAGCACAGGCTAATATGCCAAGAACTGTCCTACTCACTTTCATATATTATTTAATTTAGAAGTAGAAGCAATTCAAAGAGAGAAGGTAAAATGTTGGGGAAAGGAATCTAGAGTTGGAGGATATGGAACATTAGTGGTGATGTCTAATTGACAACTAAAAATATAGGACTTGAATATAGTTTAGAGGTCAGGGTTGGTTACACAGATGTATTTTTGAGTCATGAGAATAGAGATGATGTTTGCAGTTGTGGGAAATCATGTGAGCCTCCTCGAGCTGATTTTAGTCTTATCACCATTTAGAACAGAATATTTAGGCATCATAAACTGAAAGGAAGTGGAGAAAGTATGCCTTTCCATCCCTGTGATTGGCATTTGCTGGGAAAATCCCAGGATATGTTTAACTACTTTTAAGTTTGAATATATAACAGAACCTATTAATTATACAAGAAGCTTTTGAAATGTAGCCATATGATTTTGCTAGGCTAATAACCTACTAGTCTAACAGAATGACCCTTAGCCTTAGATTTGAGTGAGCAAATGAGTTTGGGAAATTGTTGAAATGTAACAACTTGCTCTTTTAAAAATCGATATCATGGATGATTTATTATCAGAATCAAGGAATGAGCAGAGGATATGGTTTTAGGCTGAGATATCAAGCTTCAGTGTTATTCTCCATTCTTATGTTGTTTCTATGAGTGATTAAGTAATTCACTCTTGGAACTAAAAAAGGCAGAGGAAGAATCATGATCTGAACTCTCTGACCCACGAATTCTCCCCACTGACATTTTCTTTGGATCCTCGAATGTAACCTAGTTAGAAAACAAAAACAAAAACAAAAAACCCTGCAAGGAAGGAAGAGTGACCAGCTAATGTAACTAGTAAGCATAATATAAGGATGGGCTTGGATAGGGATAGTGTTATTAAAATCCTCTTCTATAAGAAAAATCAAAACGTGATAAAGGGATTAGGAACAAAGTAAGAAAGTGGTTAGAAACTGAAAACACAAATACTTCTCTCCTGACCTTTTGCTCTCTGCCTTTTCTGATCCTATTTAATTTTCAGTTTTATGCTTGTCTTCACTCCTTATATTCTTTTCTTTTTCTTGACATCTATATTTATAGCTGTTCTTTTGCATAATAGAATACCCTGCCTGTGTGAGTTTGGTGTGTCTTCTTTAAATATATGATGAAAATATCTTCTCTCTAAGCTGCATCAAGAATAGTTCCCTCACAAGCACAGGAGGAGTAATACAGTTAAGATGCATTCATGGAACTAGGTTTCAGTGAAAGCCATTCTTCATTTCACACATCCAGCACTCTTCTTTCAAAGGACGGTGAGTTTATTATTCCAAGCCACATTTAACGAGAAGAATTTTTGCCCGAGTTAGCCACTCAATCACAGGGCAGAAATGAAAATTGTATGCTGCTTAGAGCCCAAGTGCAAATGCCTTATTGAAATTAGCAGATTGTATCAATGCTATGATTATAGGGAATCTATGATGAGAAGTTTTCTAAGTTACAGGCCAAGAAATGCATTGAATTTCAGTCAGATATGGTGCTTGTTGAGTTATAGTTATTAATGGAGGCTCGATATTCTTTTTTGAAGGGGGAGCATAACAACTCAATAGTCCTCTGTTCTTTGTTTTGTGTTCCTTTAGACAGTTTAAGTGACCCCAACAGGATCTCCTGTTAATTTTTGTCCAAACTTATTTTACTGTCAAATAAATGATGCCATGTTGGAATCATTTGTTCAGTTACTGTGATTTTAAGGTTTCCATTTTTGTTCACCGAAAAAATTCTTCATTATCTCAGGGCAATTGAAATGCTGCACAAATCTTTGTGCAGAGTTATTTCTGTGAATAATATACAAACTAACCCCTTGGGGGCCTGTCTATATTTGAAAGATTTACTAATGGGCTGCTTCTTCCCCTCGCACATATGCTGGTTTATAATTTACAACAGCTCTCTAGGAGCTGTGTCTAATCCCCTTGCCCAGCTGCACATCACAGCACACAGCTCTCAGCTGCCACAAACCCCTGGCCGGGAGCTCTCTGTTCTCTTCTTCCCCCATAGGTTACGGTATTTTGTTTCTATGGTTTTAGTATTTCGAGTTATTTAATTGATCGGCAAACATGTTAAGTTTTATGTCACTAAACTCTTTCAAAAACTTCCTCTTTTGAAGATACAGATTTCCATTTTCTATAATATTTTTACTTTTCAGCCCCAAACATATGATCATTTCTTTTTATAATGAAGTGATTGGTTCGGGAGTCAAAACAATTGGAGTGTTCGGAGAGTGTTTTTTATGTCTGTTTCTCCCACTGCTGCTCATTTCCACCCACCTGTGTGCCAGATCGGCTCCCTTCGCTGCCATGGCGGGTAGTCCCCCAAATCAAGGACGGATCGCTTTGGGAATAGCAGTTGTGTTTTGTCTGTGGCTCTTAGGCATATGTTCACTCTTGGATTTGCGGAATGGAAGAAAGCCAAATTAATTACAGTTTGCTCTTTCAGTTTTTGACATGCCTTTTAGAACTTTAGTTTTGAGATTCCCAAGTAATTTACAGGACTAAATTTAGGAATCTATTTTTAGCATTTTATTTCATTTTCCAGTCTTCCAAGAGGAAATTCCTATTAGTGAGAAAGAACTATCTTCTGTTTATTGAATTTAGCGCATACCAAATAGTGGGACCATTTCACTTAATAATGAACCCTTTTTTTTCTTCACATTACTTCAGATTTTATTATTAATATTATTTTTGTGTAACCCTAAGAATTATATATTTTAAAGGAAAAAAACAATGTGTCCTCTACACTTGGTATTTGAAAGTTAGTTTTTGCATCTGTACGTCATTTGTTAAACGCTATTTTTTTTAAAAAAAACATATGATCAAGAGCAAGTTTTTTATTACAATAGTCATTTTTTTATTTTTATTTTTGCTGTTTCTTGAGCCTTGTCACATTCCTGGGGCTTTCCCAAAACCAGTCAGATGCCTATGGAGAGGGGCGATTAGGCTATCTTTAACATGGCAGCATGGGATCGCCGTGGAAATACAGCATTAAGGGCGTGATGACTAATTTACATTGGTAATACAACACTCTCCCTTTCCCATTAAACTTCTTGTCAGGAGAAATGATTAATCATGTGACAGTTTTTTTCATTACATTTTCTGTGATGTGAATATAAGACTGTGAAATACCTATTACATTTTATGAATGATGGCCAAGTACAGTAACATTTAGAATTTTTTTTTGGTATACAGTATATTGTTGGCCAACTGCTTCATTCAGTTTGACTATACAGCATTCTGACTTATAGTTAGATAGCCCAGATGCAGAATACTAGGAAGCGATAATTCAAAGGCAACATCAATCTCACAGTGCAATTTTCTCATTAAAACAAGATCATAGTAAGATATGCCAATATCGTAATATGACCTGTTCTTATTACATAAATGGTATTCAGATTAGACAAGCCTACTCAAAATAAATTATTGCTCTTCTTTTCTCAAATCATGTCATAGTACTGACAAACCATTGAGCAGTTATATATGTTCTTAAAGAAACTGTGGTAATTAATTTTCTTTATTATTTTTCCCTTTATTTTATTTTATTACTTTTTTCCATCACCATTTGTCCCCCATACACCCTCTTCCACTTCCACCTTTCCCCTGCCCACCAGTCACCACACTGTTGCCTGTGTCCATCAGTTCTTTCTATTTTTTTTCTTTTTTGTTCAATCCCTTTATCCCTCCAAACCCCACATTCCCCAACACCCTCACCCCCCACCAGAGCAGACTGCCCTCTTGGGCAGTTACATAATTTTTAATATGGATACAAAAGACATAAGGTATACAAGGATCGTACTCTTGAGTTTTAGAATGTTGTGTCAATTCCTGGGCATAAGGTACTTGTAAATCCTCATGGTGTGGCAGTGGCCCTGGGACATAGGAGGGGACCAGGGTGCAGGAAGCATATATTACACTTTCAGTTTTACTGGGCAGTAGGCTGGGCAACCTGGGCTCTTTCTTCTTCTTCTTCTTCTTCTTCTTCTTCTTCTTTTAGCTTCCTGTTGCAAGACCTTGCATTCTTATCATCTTGATTGTCACTCCCTTCTTGGGCACCATGACAGTTACTGTCTTCCTTGGGAGTATACTGAACATTGGGATCTTGGGAAATCTGAGGTGAAAATGTTCAGCAAAACCTCTTAGCTAACGTCAAAGCTCTTGCTATTTATTCACTTTGGTTCAGTGCTATGGCAGCTCAGCTGAATTCCTAAGGTGACTCTAAAATGGATTCCATTGTTTACAGGTTTCTTTACTTATTAGTAGAGAATGACCACATGCTTATGCCTGACTTTGTACCTCTATAACCTTCATGAAACAACAATCACCTTAAAAGCAGCAACTCTGTATGCATTTATCATTGTATTCCTCACAGTTTTAGGTGTGTGGTGCCTTACACTTAATAGGTAATTAATAAATATTTATAGAATTTAATTGAGAGCCTAATAAGAAGAAAATGAGCTTATATTCCACAGCAGATAGGATTTAATTGCCTTAACTGTTGAGCTTACAGCTAAAGTCAGCAGCAACTACCCAAAAAAAAGGTTCCACAAACCAACCCTTTTACCTGTCAAACACTCAGGGTCAATTTTGAAAATAAGAGTTGAAATTAAAAGAGTTAGTTTTCATAACTGTGAGCCTAAAAGAATGTTTTTTAAGCCTTAGAAGTGAATTTTTCTTTGTAAGAGGAGATGATGCTACATGTAACTATATATACCTGCCCAAGCAGGTTGGTTACATGTTTTAGAGCAGTTTTCCCCGGAGAAGCAATGACTGCACACAGATTTACCTAGTCTATCACCAAGTCCCTCTAGTGATCAGCAGCATAGCCTTGAGACACCACAGAGAACAGTATCTAACTAAAGGGACTGAAAGAATTACCAATTATCTTGACCCAAGCAACACTGTGATCTAAACTTTGAACTAATCTAACACCTATTACAGCTAAATATTCCTAACAATATCCTGCTGTTGGGACCCTCTTGAGGGCCTGGGTTTTTAATGACTCCTCACTGTCCCTAGCTCCCAGCACAATGCTGGGCATGTAGATTCAATAAATGTTGGTTTACAAATAAGAGACATTTAGAAATTGCCATTTAGTGGTTCCTAATGTCCATTGTGTAAGCTCAACAGTGAAGGCAATTAAATCCTATCTGCTGTGGAATATAAGCTCATTTTCCTCTTATTAGGCTCTCAGTTAAATTCTATAAATATTTATTAATTACCTATTAAGTGTAAGGCACCACACACCTAAAACTGTGAGGAATACAATGATAAATGCATACAGAGTTGCTGCTTTTAAGGTGATTGTTGTTTCATGAAGGTTATAGAGGTACAAAGTCGGAGTGTATCAACCAGCATGTGGTCATTCTGTACGAATAAGTGAAGAAACCTATAAACAATGGAATCCATTTTAAAGTCACCTTAGGAATTCAGCTGAGCTGCCATAGCACTGAACCAAAGTGAATAAATAGCAAGAGCTTTGACGTTAGCTAAGAGGTTTTGCTGAACATTTTCACCTCAGATTTCCCAAGATCCCAATGTTCAGTGTACTCCAAGGGAAGACAGTAACTGTCATGGTGCCCAAGAAGGGAGTGACAATCAAGATGATAAGAATGCAAGGTCTTGCAACAGGAAGCTAAAAGAAGAAGAAGAAGAAAAAAGAGCCCAGGTTGCCCAGCCTACTGCCCAGTAAAACTGAAAGTGTAATATATGCTTCCTGCACCCTGGTCCCCTCCTATGTCCCAGGGCCACTGCCACACCATGAGGATTTACAAGTACCTTATGCCCAGGAATTGACACAACATTCTAAAACTCAAGAGTACGATCCTTGTATACCTTATGTCTTTTGTATCCATATTAAAAATTATGTAACTGCCCAAGAGGGCAGTCTGCTCTGGTGGGGGGTGAGGGTGTTGAGGAGTGTGGGGTTTGGAGGGATAAAGGACTTGAGCAAAAAAGAAAAAAATAGAAAGAACTGATGGACACAGACAACAGTGTGGTGATTGTGGTGGGCAGGCAGATGGGTGGAGGTGGAAGAGGGTGTATGGGGGATAAATGGTGATGGAAAAAAGTAATAAAATAAAATAAAGGGAAAAATAATAAAGAAAATTAATTACCACAGTTTCTTTAAGAACATATATAACTGCTCAATGGTTTGTCAGTACTATGACATGATTTAAGAAAAGAAATGCAATAATTTATTTTGAGTAGGGTTGGTTTTAATTTGCTCCTTGTCCAATCTGAATGCCATTTATGTAATGAGAACAGGTCATATTATGATGTTGGCATATCTCACTATGATCTCGTTTTAATGAGAAAATTTCACTGTGAGATTGATGTTGCCTTTGAATGATTAGGTCTTAGTATCCTGAATTTGGGTTATCTAACTCGTTGACCCTAAGTCATAATGCGGCATAGTCAGCGTGAATGAAGCAGTTGGCCAACAATATATTGCTGCAGTGCTTGTAGCACTTGTCCGAGATCTGCCAGCCTATGCAGAATCTTTGGGAGAATTATAAAAAAGAAAGCTTTTTTTACGAAGATGAATTAGGAAGAGGCACCCTTTTTCTGGAGGCTGATGAAGCCCTACACCAGAGCCCTGGGTTTAGTGAGCAGAGAGCATGGATTGGGTTTTAGCTCCATTCATACCCTCTGCCAGATCCCATTGTGCTGTAGACAAAATGCACAACCTTCGACCATTGCCCTGGCACTCAGAGATGAAATGGAATTTTATTGTGACTCTACAATGATATCCACTTAGTTTTTAAACTTAAAGAGAATGCTGATCTTATTTCCATAAAGGTTCTCTGTTTACAAACTACTCTGCTGCCCTGGCCTGTTTGGGCTTAGTGGTTAGAGCGTCAGCCCATGGACCAAAGAGTCACAGGTTCGATTCCAGTCAAGTGCACATACCTCAGTTGTGGTTTGGTCCGCAGCCCTGGTCTGGGTTGTGTGGTAGGCAAACAATTGATGTGTCTCTCTCACATCGATGTTTCTCTCTCTGTCTCTCTCTGTCTCTCTGTCTCTCTCTCTCCCTCTCTCCCTCCCTCCCTCCTTTCCTCCTACTCTATCTGAAGATAAAGGGAAAAATATCCTCGGGTAAGGATTAAAAAAAAACAAAACTACTCTACTAATGACAGATTTCAGGACTCATTTCAGTATGCAAGTTCTTTCACTTAATGCTTAAGAGAACGAGATGTCTTGAGAGAGCAGCTTAGTGCTACTTCATGAGTTTTCCGGGATAAGTGTGAATGGAAATTGTGGGAAAGTGAAGAGCATTACACAGTGTGAGTGTTTCTCAATGAGTGACATGTGTATAGTACATGTTATCATCTTATGCCATTTGATAAATGACATTTATGCTCTATAGTTTATATTTCTTTGCTTATTTGTGAAGAGCCTAGCAAAACCATTGTATTTCTCACTGCATCATGGTGTACTCTGAGATCTCAGTGTAAAAAGCCTAGTTTTCTCTTTATGTCTAACAGGTTAAGAAAGAGAAGAGTCCTCTTAACACTTGTGAATCTAAGCAGGTGGCTCTGTAGTCATAGTAACACAGCAGTTGCCCAACTTCACTTACCCATATAAGCATGTGTTGCATGCTAGGCATTTGATATCACATAATTTAAATAGATTGAGAATGGAATAAATTCTCCTCTGTTTGGCATAGCAGAGACATTGAAACAGTACTATGATGATCTTGATTCTATCTGACTGTTCCCTTGTTGCAATGTAAACTCTAATGAGACAAGGATCTTGTCTGGTTCATTATAATATGCCCAGGTCCTGTAACAGTGTAACTTCATTGGGTATATTTTCAGTGTATATTTTAGAATAAATAATGAATTACTGGTTTTAATTATATCACTATTAAATTTTTTAAAAATATAAAATGCTGGTTTTTCACACTTAAACTAGGACTAGTTGTGACAACCACAGAACAATTGGCAATTAAACTGAGGATACTTTCTAGTGAATTTTAATTTCATTGCCTGCATGTTTTTGGTTTAGAGACAGCTTGTAGGAAGCACACAGGAGTAGATCAGTTTGTGCCATAAATTAAGAGAACACCAGGTATGGATGACTAGAAATAAGAGAGTGTTTTATGACCCCTCATTTTTTGTGTGGGTGATTCTGGTCAGAAGGAGGTTAAAGAAATCGGAGTGGGACAATTTTAGAAAAATATGCACTAAATGAAAACGACATTTTGCAGTAAAATTATGTTATTAATTCTGATATATATATAGTTTTGCCAATTTTTAGTATCTGCAGACTAAATTTTCTGGCAAGCTGATTATTTGGTTTGTTTATGGACCTAACCTTCAAAGATAAAATGTATTGTATGTATATATATTATTGTATAAATTGTACTTGCCAGAAACATCTCTGGTTTATTTTAAGAATACATGATTTGAGTTCTAACATGAATTTTCTATAATTGGGGAAAACACAGGAGGTTGTGACTCGGATTATCTAAAATCACACATGAATACAAATCAGGCAATTGTTAGCATTTCCATTTGCACAGCTAATTAATTGGCAGATATTTGTAGCTCTAGAAGCCAACACTCTTGTAAATTATTGCATTAGATATTCAGAAAGGCAGAACATAGTACAATGATTATGTGATAGGATCATAATTTAAAATGATATATGTATGTTTTGTTCTATAACACCCTAAGAATAGACAAAATCATTGGATGTAGTAAATTGATTCACATGAGACTGTGGTATAGAACTGACTTTACTACATGGCATGAAGCAATAACCTATCTTGTTTTGGAGACTCAGGGAAGGGCTCTTTCCCCCAGATCTCTCTCTCCTGCTTAGGAATAATCATACATCCCCTTTCCTCCAGACCCGTCCTGCTTTACATTTGTTTCCCTGGCGTAATTATTAATAGTACCTCTTTTCACTCTCAAAAGTGTTCCTTTGAAAAACAACAACAACTGTTTTTTTTTTTTGTTTTTTTTTTTTTTATCTTAGAGAGAGGGAAAGAGGCGAAAAGAGAGAGAGAGATAGCTAGAGAGGAATTGATGGGTTGCCTCCTGAACGTGCCTAGATCAAGGATCAAACCCACTGCAACCTGGGTATGTGCCTGACTGGGAATCGAACCTGCCATCTTTTGGTGTACAGGACATTGCTCCAACCAACTGAGCCACACTGACCAGGGCAAAAAGATTCTTTTTTTTGACAAGAAGTTATTACTGCCAATAATATGCCTTAAACACTAGACTTAGTCTGTTATACTTTAGTGTGAATGCAATTTAGAACCTTTCCTAAAAGTAGATTTTTTAAATTAAAAAATCAGATCAGATTAGAAGGAGGCACAGACTTAAGAAGGTGGAAGGGATACTTAATTGGAAGGTTGGGGAAATACACAATAACTTAATCTATTTCACAGTTTTCTCTTAGAAATCTACTTTAAATAGATTTAGTCAATTTTGCGTTTCTATTTTCTGTTCCTTTCCCTTTGATGTGGAAGCTAAAATAAGAATGTCTAGAAACAGAAAACCTGGAAAAAATTATTGATCATTTTCTCTTAGATAATAAACAACCTCTGAGTAATTTTTATTCCTAGCATTTCAACTGTATTTTGATGTCTGTCTCCTTCTGTTTCTTTCTTTGTCCCTGGATCTCCTACTGCATTCCTCTTTTTCCTGTTCACTCTGTCTCTTCCCAGCACATGCCCTTCTCTGCCTCATTCTGTCTGCCTCTGTGTTTCACTATCTCATCTCTTTTCTACCTCTTCCCATGTTTGATGCCATTTGGCCTTTCTGCTGTCTCTTCTAAGTCCAAGACATCAACATATATATGAGCGCTCTGATGTATTTATGTAGCTTGAATTTCAACATATGCTGGTATAATTATTGGTTTTGGACAGTAGTCTGTACATTTTCCTGTGACTTTATTTCTATTTGCAGAATTTCTTTGCTTTTTGATCAGTCAACAGAATTTTTTTAGCATACTCTGTAGACTCAGGACTTTGATAAGTGTTGCAGAAAGTTTGTAAAACAAGGCAGTAGTTCTCATACCCAAGGGAATGGTTACAGTGTTGTTAGGGAAGACTGACTTTAATGAACAGTACAAGTCAGAATGTGGACTGCTCCCAATTTACAAATAGAGTATGTTTCAAGATAATTTGAGAGATATTAACTTAGAAATCAGAATGCTTTCTCCTCATAGAAAAAAATATTATTGGCAATAATAAGCAAGTCGAGAAAAGCTAGTTATGCTTCCAATTAATTGGATTAATGGTGCTGAAGGACTTAAAAGTTCCTAGGAGAAGATAATCCTAAATTTTAACTGGGGCAGTAGAAATACATCTTCCTCATGAAGCACAGAGGCTGGGATATGTCTCTGGTAGCTGGGGGATAAATGAGAACCATGCAAGTAGGAGGTTCTATTTGAGTGCGGAGGTGGTTTCCAAAGACAGGGGTTCACAATTAGGGCAATTTGGGAGCAATAAGGTCTTACAGAGAGAGTACACACTATAAAATGTCTTACAGTACTCTTATCTCAGAGACAGTAAGTTGATTCGGAAGCTTGTCCTCTCCCCACCCCTCATGCCCACCCACCACCGCTGCAGGGGTCAGAGGGAGTGGGCCCCTAGGTGATGCTGGCTGAGGGGCTCAACTACATGATTCCCTGGCCAGCTTGCGACCCCCCTCTTCTTCTCAGTGTCGCATGCTGTCCCTGAGCTATGATACCAACCTAGTTCCTGTCCTGCCTGAGAGGGGGAGGCAAGAATTCCAGCATATGGTGATGGGACTCCTGGCGGGAGTGTTTGGGGAGTCTGCAGCAGGCTCTGCCCTGCCTTGGAGGAGGTGACAAGGGGGCAGTGAGGCAGGTAGCCTGGCAGAGGGCATTTGGGGAGGGTGAGCTGGAAGCTTAGGGGGCTCTTAGGGTATTCCTTTGGACTTACCTTAGGGAGGTGGGAGGCCTCAGGGACTGACTGATGTGGGCAAGCACCTTGAGACACATCTGGTACAGAGTCAAGGCCCAGAAAATAAAGGTAGCTAATATTATAATGATATTTTATTAGAATATTTTTATTATAAAAATAAAACTTGTTTTTGTTAAAGAAAAAGTTACTTTCAACTTACTGTATGAAAGAGATAAGACACACTACAGAAGGTCAAGGAGGAGATGAATGAACGTTTGAGTGGTCATGGGAGTCTGTAAGAAGGACATAAGACTTGGACTGAGTATAAAAAAATTGGTGGCTTCTTATCCCCATTTGATATCATTTTCCTACATATTTATTTTAGTTAGTTATTTCTCAGGTTAGCTCCTCCCTTTATCACCTAATGTCTTTTTTTTTCTTTATTGATTCTTAGAGAGGGAGTAAATGAGAGGGAGAGAGAGACAGAAACATCAATGAGAGGGAACATCGACTGACCGCCTCCTGCATGCCTCCCACTGGGGATTTGGTCCACAACCTGGGCATGTGCCCTGACCGGGAATCGAACCGGCGACCTCTTGGTTCATGGGTCGATGCTCAACCACCGAGCCACACCAGCCGGGCTATCACCTAATGTCTTAAATGGTTTAAAAATTTCCAGTTGGCTATTTCTCATACTATTGCCATGTCCATGAAGCGTCTCTCCAGATGACCAAGAGCAAAGGCAGCAAAGAGAACACAATATCTAAGCTATGACTTCATACTTCAACTACAGGTAGCTGACCTTCACTTATCTGCATGAGGACCATCTGTGCTTGCGGATTATCTTTAGAGATATGTGAAGGCTGAGAAAACTTTTCTTTCATGTTCCTTATAAACCCAGGACATATTCCTGCACTGTTCAATTTCATGTTAAGGTTTGTAAATGCACAATTGGAAAGGTATGCTTTTCTCAAAAGCTTTGAAAATGCAATTTCAGAAATCTGGATATCAGACCTGGGTGAGGAAAAATGTGGGACCGTGGAAAGAACATTAGTCTTAGAGCCGGACACTCAGGAGTTGATCACATTGTCTCAGTTCATCAGGCCTGTGATCTTGGTGAAGGCATTAACCGCTTTGAGGCTCAGTTTCGTTATCTGGCAGAAGTTGCTAATGACACAAGCCCCTTTTCACATAGGAGGTTGCGAGGCTCAGTGAGATAAAGAGAAAATGATACTGCTGTAGAAATGACTCTCCAAATCTACAGGTCACTTTATTATTCTTTTGGCTCTGAAATAAAATGTCAGGGTTTGTGTACCAGGACTTCTAGAGTAGGATGGTATCTCAAGGTACCATTTAGTCTATCCTGCTGCCTTTAAACAGATAATTAAATGAAGAAAATGAGACCCAGAGAAGCTAAGTGACTCGTACATTGGCACACAGACTGAGTAGCTGAAAACTGAGATAGTGTTTTTTCCACATTAGACTGGCTTTTACAAAACATAATGCAGCTCATTGGAGTAAAATATTTTTTAAATGTCCATTTTTTTTTTTTTTGCCTTAAAAACAAACATGATTTCTTTAAAGAAGAGATATGAAATATCTGTAATAGTTACCATTTTCAGAGTGTGAGTTTGGGACATAGAGTATAGAACATCTGAAATTGTATTTCTTAGCCCAACATTTAGTTTAATTTAAAATATCATTAAGATGCAGAAGAGTTTGTATTTGACCCTTTTTAGTTGAGTAACTAAGATCATTAAACATTGCACAGGCTATACTCATCAATGCCAAATCTGCAGGAATCAGAGAGAGTATGAGTATCTGGTTAATAAATACAAGAGTATTTACAATGTTTGCTAATTAAACCAATTGATATTACGTAAGTAAAGAGGAGGGTAAGCCTTTATTGAGTATTCTTCCGAAGTGAATAAAGATCGATGGAGTTCTGCCTCAGCTAGCTGAGGGCTGTAAATTAGGGAAAAAAATTACTTTTATCCTACATTTACCTTGCTTTGTCCTTATGGATTTAGGAAGCTATTAGTGAAGCAGAGAAGCAACAGACTACAATATATATTCCTCTCCTGATGAGTTGCCACTCTAGCAGTAATCAAAGCAACTTAAGAAATAATTAACAAAATAAAAATACAATCAATAAACAACCAGCAGAAATTTTTTAGTCCCAATTCTAGGAGAGGATTTATCACCTATTTTTTTTTTTCCTCATTAGATGCTACAAGACAACAAACTCAGAATTTATCAACCTTGCTCGGCTGTATTTACTCACAGTATTCACCATGGTCGAGCACTCTTTTGCAATTGAGTATGATAATGACTATTTGAATAGGGCAGAAGTTTGAGAAAATTATCTGAAGTGATATCACTTAATTGGTTTAGTACCATGTTTGATCTGAGGCAGTATAGTTCTCCATGATAAAGTCTGAAAGAAACAAATACATGTTTGGCAATTTACACAAACATTTCCAGTGAGAGGAATTGAGTTATAAATCTTGAATGTCTGGGCTTTCTTGGGAGTCTTCTAGTATTTCTGCTCAAACAGAAAATACATGAGAAGAGCATTGAAGTGGCATTCCGTTACTTTGTTCTTAAATCCACTCAGAATGCTGGAATAACAGAATAATAACAGCAACTGCATTGCAACATAGTGAACCACCCCCCACCTCAGCTATCCTTACTCTTCTCAAGATTACATTTTCCAGCCGAATATTTTTTACTTATTCTATTCAACCTAAAGACTTAGCCATTATATATAATGATCAATTTTACAATCATTATAATTTCTTTTTATGTCATGAAAAGACTTGACAAGTGCATAAGTTGGAGAAAAGAACATGGCTGATGTGATCACAAAGTTTTATTACAGATCTCTGAACTGAAAAAGAACTCCGGTCAACTCCTGAGCATGGTAAAAAATAGACTCTTGTAGTCACATTTTCAAATTCCTGAAGTTTGAGGGTTAATTAAGTCTTTGGTGCTAAAAATAAAGGAAGTAAAATCATCAAAATCTATGATTCTTTTTTTTAAAAAATATTTTTTCTTTATTGATTTTAGAGAGAGAGGAAGAGAGAAGGAGAGAGAGATAGAAACATTGATGAGAGAGAACATCGATTGGCCACCTCCTACATGCCCCCCACTGGGGACCGGCCCACGACCTGGGCATGTGCCCTGACTGGGAATTGAACTGGCGACCTCTTGGTGCATGGGTCGACACTCAACCACTGAGCCACACCAGAATCTATGATTCTTTTATTTACTTGATTTTTATTGATAAAAGTATTTAAAAAACAGTCAGAGAAAGACAAATACCATATCATTTCACTTATATGTGAAATCTAAAGAGCAATGTAAATGAACAAACAAAATAGAAACAGACTCATAGACACAGAGAACAGACTGATGGTTAGTAGAAGAGAGAAGGGTTGGGGGATTGGATGAACAGGGTAAAGGGATTGAGGAGTACAGATTGGTAGTTACCAAACAGTCACGGGGATGTAAAGTACAGCATAGGAAATAAAGTCAATAATATTGTAATAACTATGTATGGTGCCAGGTGGGTACTGGAAATATCAGGGGGAACACTTTGTCAAGTATATGATTATCTAACCACTATGCTGTACACCTGAAACCGATACAAAATAATACTGAAAGTAAACTGTAATTTTAAAAAAAAAGTCGCATGAACAGCAAAACAAACAAACATAAAGCCCCTGATAGTTTGAGAACTATTTTGGAAAAGTAGACAAAGAAAATATAATATATGAAGTACAATAAAAAAAATATGTTGAACGTAATTGGGTTTACAGGAAGTATAGGGAAATTGTAGAGGAAATATTTTGAATAAAATTTAAAATATAAATGAGTAAATAAATAATAGGATTATAAATGTAATACATGTTGATTATTGAAGCATTGGAAAATATGGAAGGCATAAAGATTTCACCACCGAGGAACAATTATTTGCCTTTCCAGTTGTTTTCCTATATACGTTTCTTAATGGAATTATCTTCACACTCTTTGATAACATGAGTCATCACTTAAAACATATTGCAGATAGTTTTGAAAATAAATAACGCTTAGCAATTTTATTTTTAATGGGTGCATATTATTCCATCAAATAAACATACCATAATTTGTTTAAACAATCCTTATTAATGTTCTTTTAGAGTGTTGACCATTTTATTATTACAGGATGAACATTTTATGTTTGTGAGCATATGTATTATATACTATATAATATATGCAAATATATATGCACTTAAATTATTTTTGCATATTGCTTCATTGCTATCCTGCACAGAGGGAGTGAATAGCCCTGTCTCAGCATGTTACTAAGAGATAAAACGTGCAAAAGCTTTGGTAAAGCAGTGTGCAGTCATCAGAGTGGGAGCTGACATGCATCAGTTTCTAACCAACCAGGCACGGCTCTCAGCATTTTGCATAAAGTTAATTCCAAGCAACCTGATGAGGCTAACCCTATGATTTTATGATTATTTCTCCCTTTTACAGGCTATTTATTTATGACTTAGAAAGGTTAAATGGCACGTCCAAGGTCATACAACTAGTAAGTGGCTGAGCCAGGATTGTAAACTCAGGACGTCTAACTCTAGGTTCACATGCCTGTTGTTTCCCAAACATCTGTGTAATTTGAGTTTGAATATTTATATACGACAAAACTTTACAATGTATTTTCTTGAAAAGTGTAGTTAGGCCCACCTTTGTGAGAGTGTGTGAGGGAGAGAACAGAGGTCTGGGAAGTGAACTGCAAGAGTGAGTGTGGGAATGTTAATGTTCTCTCCTAAGGGAGTCTGTGCATATCAGAACAGACACTATTAATATCTCATTGGCTGAGTGTTTAGGACATGGTTCCCCCTTCATTTGCTATAGACTTAAAATCTTCTAAAATTTTTTCTCAGACCTATCTTAAAATTGAACAAACACCAAAATATAAGATATGTAGGAAGAATAAATATCAGGACATAATGGTGGCTTTGAAATCTATTTGGAGAATGCCAAGCAGCCTTACAATGTTAACGAAAAAACAAAGGAATTTTAAAACACAAAATGCTATAAAAATGCCTAAAAAAACATAAAGATCAGAACTGACTCTGTAATAAATGGCATATTAATTTTGTTCTTTTTAAAAGTTTATTCCACTTCTTTGTTTATTAATAAATGTGGGCCATTACTCCTTATTAAAAAACAAACACTTTCTTTTCTCCAAATAAAATTAAGATGGCATACACTTTATGAATGATAGAGTATTTTCTAAAGAAACTTCGAGTTGGATGTGTTCTAAGGTTATCTGCCACTGCAGTAATCTTAAGTTACGAACATCCACGACCCCCAGTGGCACCCAGCAAGCTTTTTTTTTTATTGCTTCCACCGTGTCTGGTGGTTGGCTAGGCAGCTTTGTTGCTCTTGGTAGACACTGCGTGTCAGCGCCCTTGGCCGATCTAGACTGACCTGCCTGGGACAACAACTGGAAATCAACTCTTATCAGGTTTCTCATCTGTCTGGAGGCCAAGGCATATTTTTATGACTATGGCAGAGCCACAAAAGCACAAACAAGTAAGTGCTTTTACAAACCTTCTTTACATAATGTCTTCCAGAATCTCCTTTGCCAGAGAAAGTCACATGGCCATGCTGAGAATCTGAGTGGGAAAATACACCTTCTGATTGGAGGAGGGCAAAAGTCATATAACAAAGGCTGTGAATACAGGGAGAGGTAAAGAACTGGGACCAGTCGTGCAATCAACAGTTGGTTAGATAACAATAGTGTGTAATTATTTTTAGCCATCTCTATTAGATAAGTGAATACAACTGAAACACATCTTTAATAATATTGGCTTTAGTAGATGGTAGTAATCATATTCTATCTTCTTAAGCACTCATATGTTCTAGAGACTGTTAGCCACAGAGGATTTCATTTGTGGTTAAATGGAATACTAATAATGCAATTGCAGCTTGCCTTTAATTTTGCCAGAGAGATAGACTAAATGATTACTGAAGAACAACCCAGGACTCTGATGGCATCTCTGAAGAATAGCCATTCATAAACTGTATCTTTGCCCAATAAGCTGACTAAGCAAAATATTGCTTCAATATGGGTATTTCTAAGAAACCTAATAGTAATGATGTGACTACATGGGGGATAATGTCAGGTGCTTTTTGTTAGTGCTTCCACTGAGATTCACAAGGAAATACCACAAAGTACGCCTTTCAGATGAGAAAATCAAGAATGAGAGATTAGTCTGATCACAAATAGAGTAGAAGAAACATGTTTTGTTCCTAGATGTGTATGGACTAGAAAACTGGTTCTCTTTCCACTGCAGCACACTGCTTGACATGTGTTTTTATATTAGAATAAAATAACTTGTATGTGTTGCTATGCTTACTGGATAATAAAAGCATCTTTTACCTAATTCTGAATATTTTAGAATGTGCTACTAATTTTTAAATGGACTCACTGAAGTATAATTTACATACAATAGAATGTACCTACGTTAAGTTTGATGAGCTTTGTAAATGTCTACAGTATTGCAGCTGCTACCACAATCAAGATTCAGAATACCTCCATCACCCAGAAAGTTCCATCCTTCCCCAACGATCCTTCACCTTCACCTCTGGCTTCAGACAACCATTGATCCATTTTCTGTCACTATAGTTTTGCCTTTCTAGAACTTCAAATAAATGGCATAATAAAATATGTAGGCTTTTATGTTTGGCTTCTTTCACTTACCAATTTTTAAAGATTCATCTAAGTTGTGTGTATAGCATCAGTTTACTCATTTTTATTGCTGAGTAGTATTTAATTGTATCAATATACCAGATTTTGTTTACAATTTGCCTGCCAATGGACATTTGGGTTGCTTCCAGTTTTGGACTCTTATGATAATTCTGTTATGAACATTATTAGCATACAAGTCTTTGTGTGGACACATGTTTTTGTGTCTTTTGTGATGAAACCTAGGAATGCAATTTCTGGGTTATATACTAAGTGTACAATTAACTTTATAAGAAATTGCTGATGTGACAGTACCAATTTTCATTCTAATAAGCAATGTATGAGAGTTTTCATTGCTCCATGTTATGGGTTGAATTGTGTTCCTTCCAAATTCATATGTTGAAGTCCTGACTCCCACAATGCGATCATATTTGGATATATGGTTGTGGCAGATGTAATTATTTAAGATGAGGTCATTAGGGTGAGCTTTAATCCAATATGACTGGATTCCTTAAAAAGGCGGAAATTTGGATACAGAGATACACACACAGAGGGAGAATGTCATGTAAAGATAAAGATGGAGGTATTCCAAAATGGCGGCAGAGTGAATGGAAGATACACAGACCATCTCCCAGGACCAAACTGGAATTACAACTAAAATAAAGACAAATCGTCCAGAAAAAGCAACAGAAAAGCAGCTTGTGAGGACCATACAACCAGGGACACTGAATTGATCCTGGTAGGATTGCGGAGGCGCGAGAGGGGGGCTGGGAGCCCATGGACAGCAGCGGCCTTAGCCGTGAGCAGCACACCGCCCTCAGGGTTAAAGTCCCAAGCCGGCTCCACAGCGCAGAGGGCCAGGACAGAGTGCTAAAATAGCCACAGTCACTCACCTTGGGCTCTGGCAGAGGGAGGGCGGACTGGACAGGAACTGTGTGGGGACACTCGGGATTTGGAGGGTGCTCAGAGCTTTTGCTGAGTGGTGGCCACGCAGGAAGGTGGCCATCTTACTCTGTCCCAGGGCTCTGAGGAGAGGCAGCAGCCCCTCCTTCCGAGATTCAGCCACACCTAGGTGGGCCATTGAAATGCAAATTGAGGCTCATTAACTACCAGCATCTGCCCTACACTCTGGGTATCCTATCACGCAGAACACCTGAGGGAGGTTTTCATTCAACTGAAAACCCAAGGCTCTTCAAGCAACCACGACTAATAGCCTGTAGGCAAAAAGCTAGAGGATAACTTAACCTTCTCTGGGCTTGCAAATATACCCTGGAAAGTAAGACTCCACGGTGGTGTTTAATGTGGGTCCTCCCATGCTCATCCAAACCTAGTAGAGGGAGCCACAAACAGCAGAACACCAACATCCACAGGGAAAATTTGGCAGGCTCCAAAACCTACTGAGATAGCCAAAATGATGAAACAAAGAAACAGATCCCAAATGAAAGAACAAGAGACCTCTACCGAAGATGAGATAAATGAAATGGAGTTAAGCAAGTTAACAGAGCTAGAATTCAGAGCCATGATCTTGAGGAAACTCAACAGCATGAGTAAGGACATCAACACCATGAGTAAAGATATCAACACCATGAGCAAAGACATAGAAACATTGAAAACCAACCAAGTGGAAATGAAGAAGCACCAAGAAGAAATGAAGAATGACATAGCAGAAATGAAGAACACATTAGAAGGACTAAACAGCAGAGTAGAGGAAGCTGAGGAGCGGATCAGTGAATTAGAAGACAGGGTAGAAAAAAATCAACCAATCAGAAAACCAAAAGGAAAAAACAATGAAAAAACAGGAAGACAGCTTAAGAGAACTGTGGGACAACTGGAAACGTAATAATATTCACATCATTGGAGTCCCTGAAGAAGAAAAAAATGAGCAAGGGTTAGAGAATATATTTGAAGAAAAAGTGACAGAAAACTTCCCTAATTTGGTGAAGGAAGAAGGCATTCAAGTTCAAGAAGCACAGAGAGCCCCAAGTAAGAAAAACCCAAACAGGCCCACACCAAGACACATAGTAATTAAAATGCCAAAAATTAAAGACAAAGAGAGAATCCTCAAGGCAGCAAGAGATAAGCAACAGGTTACCTACAAAGGAACCCCCATCAGGCTATCAGCTGACTTCTCAACAGAAACACTACAGGCCAGAAGGGAATGGCATGAAGTAATCAAGGTCACAAAAACAAGGATCTGAATCCAAGACTACTCTACCCAGCAAGGCTATTATTCAAAATAGAAGGTCAAATAAAGAGCTTCCCAGACAAAAAAAGGCTAAGGGAATATATTAGCACCAAACCAGCACTGCAAGAAATGTTAAAAGGACTGCTGTAATTAGTAGAAGAAATAAGAAAGAAAATAGAACCACACTAAACAAAAATGGCAGTAAATAAGTACATATCAATAATCACCTTAAATGTAAATGGATTGAATGCTCTGATAAAAAGACACAGTAGCAGATTGGATAAGAAAGCATGAGCCATATATATATTGTTTACAAGAGACCCACCTCACAACAAAAGACTCACATAGGTTGAAAGTGAAGGGATGGAAAAAAATCTTCCAAGCAAACGGAAAGGAAAAAAAAGCTGGGGTAGCAATACTCATATCTGATAAAATAGATTTCAAAATGAAGGCCATAACTAGAGACAAAGGAGGGCACTACATAATATTGAAAGGATCTATCCAACAGGAAGATATAACCTTGGTGAACATATATGCACCCAATATAGGAGCACCAAAATATATTAAAAATCTTCTGGAGGACTTCAAAGGAGAAATCGACAGCAATACAATCATAGCAGGGGACTTCAACACCCCGCTGACATGACTGAATAGATCCTCTTGACAAAAAATTAACAAGGAAACAGAGACTCTATATGAAGCACTAGACCAAATGGATTTAATAGATATTTACAGAGAATTACACCCCAAAACTACAGAATTCACATTCTTCTCAAGTGCACAAGGACATTCTCAAAGATAGACCACATGTTAGGACACAAACTAAGTCTCTACAAGTTCAAGAAGATTGAAATCATATCAAGCATCTTCTCAGATCACAATGGCATGAAACTAGAAATCAATTGCAACAAGAACATGCAAGACATTTGAACACTTGGAGGCTAAATAGCATGTTATTAAACAATGAATGGGTTACTGAGGAGATCAAGGAAGAAGTTAAAAACACCTCTCCAAACAGGACATACAAATGGCTAAGAGGCATATGAAGAAATGCTCAACATCACTAATCATCAGAGAGATGCAAATTAAAACAACAATGAGGTATCACCTCACACCTGTCAGAATGGCCGCCATCAACAAATCATCAAACAACAAGTGTTGGCGAGGGTGTGGAGAAAAGGGGACTCTAGTACACTGCTGGTGGGAATGCAGACTGGTGCAGCCACTGTGGAAAACACTATGGTGTTAGCTCAAAAAATTAAAAATTGAATTGCCATTTGACCCAGTGATCCCACTTCTAGCAATATACCCTAAGAAGCCTGAAACACCAATCAGAAAGAATACATGTACCCCTATGTTCATAGCAGCACTATTTACAATAGCTAAGATCTGGAAACAGCCCAAGTGTCCATCAGTGGATGAATGGATAAAAAAGCTGTGGTACATATACACAATGGAGTACTATGCAGCTGTAAGAAAGAAAGATCTCTTATCCTTTGAGACCACATGGAGGGACCTCGAGAGTATTATCCTAAGCGAAACAAGCCAATCAGAGAAAGACAAATATCAAATGATCTCACTTATTTGTGGAATATAATAAACATAACAGTCTGAGGAACAGGGTAGACCCAGAGATGTGGAAGTAGGGTACAGACTGACAACCCTGAGAAGAGGGGGTGGCAGGGGAGGGAAGAGATAAACCACAGAACTTATGCGCATGTATGCATAACTTATGGACATGGACAACAAAGCTGGGGACGGGATTGGGGGATGGAGAAGAGGGAGTTAATGGGGAAAAAAGGAGAAACATCTGTAACTAAAATAAATTAATAAAAAATAAAAAAAGATAAAGATGGAGATCAGGGTGATGCCTCTACATTCCAGGGAACACCAAAGATTGCAAGCAAACCACCAGAAGCTAGGCGAGAGGCATAGACCAGATTGTCTCTCATGGTCCTCAGAAGCACGCAATCCTGCTGACACTGATCTCAGACCTCTAGTCTAACTTCCAGAACTGTGAGATAATACATGTCTGTTGTTTAAGCCTCTCAATTTGTGGTACTTAGTTATGGCAGCCCTCGCAAACTAATATACTCCACATTCTCATCAATTCTTGGAATTATTAGTTAAAAAATTTTTTTAGCCATTCTAGTATGTGCGTAATGATGTCTCATTGTAGTTTCAATTTACATTTCCCTAGTGATCAGTGATGTTGACTGAGCCTCTGGTGCTTGTTAACTTTTTTGTATCTTCTTTTGCTCATTTAAAATTAGGTTTGTCTTATCTTTGAGTGTGAGCTCTTTATTCTGGACACAAGTCCCTTTCTGATATGTAGTTTGCAAATATTTTCTCCCAATCTGTGTCTTGTCTTCTCCTGTGTAAAACAGTGTAAACGTTTTTAATTTTGATGAAATCAAATATACCATTTTTCCTTGTTTTGTGCTTTTTGTCCTAAGAAATTTTACCTAAACCAAGATAAAAAATATTTCTCTTAGAAAATCTTAGATTTCTCTAGAAGTTTTATAATTTAGCTCTTACATTTAAATCTACTTTTAATTATGTTTTGTGAATTGTGTGAGATAAGGGTAAAAGGTTTTTTTCCCCCTTCATACAGACATTTAGCTCTTCCAGTACCATTAGCTGAAAACACAATCTTACCACATTGAATTACTGCAACACTGTGAAACATCAGTTGGCTATATGAGTGTGGGCTTATGTCTGGAGTCTCTAATCTGTTCCATTGATATTTATATCTTCCTTATACCAGTACCATACTTCTTGATTTACTGCCTTTATAGAAAATTTACTACCTTTATAGTAAGTCTTAAAATCGGGTAATATAGGTCTTCTAACATTGTTCTTCCTTTAAAAATTATTTTTGCTATTTTAGCTTCTTTGCTTTTTCATATTTTAAAATCATCTTTCTAGGTGTGGAAAAACGGCACCAGGTGTTAGCCTCAATTCAGCAACCTCAGTTCTTGAATTCTGGCTAAGAGAAGAATTCAGAGCCAAGACAAATTATGATATGTTTATTTAGAAAGTCACAGAGGCAGAAGAAGTGAGCCATAGAAGAAAGGGGCTCAGGAAACAAGTTACAGCAAAAGAAGGGCCCTTGGAGGAGAGAAGGGGCAGGGGGAGAGGGAGGGAAGGAGGGAGGGAGGGATTGAGAGAGAGAGAGAGAGAGAGAGAGAGAGAGAGAGAGAGAGAGAGACATGCCCTGGGGAAAGAAGGGGCTGGGGAAAGGCTTGAGCATGCTCCATAGAGAGAGCTGGGCAGGGTCCTAGTCCTGAGGGCTTTTACTGTAGGTCTCAGGAGAGGAGCTCAATAGAATATTTATCACCTTTCCAGGTGTGCCCCTAGTGATCTCCACTGATTGGTTGGCACCAAGGGATTATTAGTCATTGCAGCTGGTCCTGATGTCATCCAGAGGGTTGCTCTACCTGGTTTTGCTGCTTTTCTGGGCCTGGAGCTGAAACACAGCTGAGGCCTAGATGTCATCTCCAGGGGTTAATGTTTAAGGGAGTGGTCCTGAAAGGGCTTGTAGTTATGCTCATTGCTAGGCACCTAGAGCTGTCTGCCCTGGTGACCCTCCGTACCTGGCCCATTGTTCCTGCTCTGCTCCTGCCTATCTAAGTGCCTACTACACTCTTATCAGTTTCTATAAAAAATCCTGCTCAGATTTTTATTGGGATTGCATTGAATCTATAAATCATTTTGGAGATCATTGAAATCTTTTTAATATTAAGATGTTATATATCTCCATTTACTTGTTTTTTAGTATTTCTCAACAGTGTTTTGTGGTTTTCAGCATACATAACATATTTTTTCCTCCCTTTTATTGAATTTATTGGGGTTAACAAAATTATATAGGTTTCAGATGCATAGTTCTATAGAACATTACCTATACACTGCATTGTGTGTTCACCACACCAAGTCAATCTTCATCTATTGATGAACACCTCGGCTACTTTTATATATTGGCTATTGTAAAAAATGCTGCAATAAACATAGGAGTGCATATATATCTTTTTCAATTGCTGTTTTTGTTTTCTTTGGATATATACCCGGAAGCAGAATTGCTGGGTTATATGGTAGTTCTATTTTTAATCGTTTAAAGAATCTCCATATGGTTTTCCATAGTGATTACAGCAATTTAAAATCCTACCAACAGTGCATGAAGGTTCTCTTTTCTCTACATCCTCCTTAACACCTGTTATTTGTTGACTTTTTGATAATTGCCATTTTGACATGATATAAGAAGTCTTTCCTCCTTTCTTTCTCTTCCCTGCTAGGCATTTCAAAATGAATAGTCTCATAATAAAGTAAAACAGTACTTTTGGTCTTTTTTTTTTTCTTCAGACTGTAAGAGAAGGTTTATTTAGAAAGTCACAGAGGCAGTAGTGAGTTGTAGAAGAAATGGGCTCAGGAAACAAGATACAGCAAAAGGAGGGCCCTCAGAGCTTAGGAGAAAGTGAGAAGCAAGGGAAAGGAGCCCGGCAAGGGGGCAGGGAAAAGTGCGGGCTTGCTGGGAGACAGGAGCCACTTTTCGCCTATTTTTTGGTTTTCATGTTTTAGAGTCTGATCTGGTGTTTAGGTGTAATTTGGGTTTGTTTTTCACATGACTGTATTGTTAAAAATCATGTTTTCCAGGGGAAAGAAATAGTTCTACATATGAGCTCCTGTTTATATTTATGTATATGCACATACCTATAATGTTCTTGAAGTGTGCCAAAGAATATTTTTTGGTTGCACACACTTTCATCTTTGTGCTACTAGGATGATTATTTCAGGTTGTCTTGAAATGCAGATTCCAATCATTCTTTCATAGATATATGCCAACTTGTTAATGAAAAATTAGAGAGCTACTGTAATTTGAGATTTTGTTTTGTATTTTCCTAACCAATTAGCCTGTGAAAACTAGACTTGCTAATAATCCTGGTTTTTAGTGAGATCAGCATCAATCTTATTCAGTGAGTGATAGAGTTTCAAAATGGTCTTTGTTATATGTGCTCACACCAGCCACTCACATTTGTAATCTATCTGGTGAGTTTTAGTATTTCAGCTTCTGAAAGGCAAATAGATTGCTGATAGCTGAAGGAATACCCCCTTTAAATTTTTTAGTTATAGAACATTTTGTATTGGCCAGAATTCAGACTAAAAGTCTGTTTCTCATACTACTGGAAAATAATGCCTTCATTTCTTCAGTCTTGTTTCTCAAAACTATCCGCTAAATAAGAGTGTGTGTATGCTGTGAGTGTCGGGGGGAGAGGGGTTGGGCGAATGAAAAATGAGGGAAGGAAAAACATGCTATTTCTTAACACCTCTTACTGATATATTTTTAACATAAAACATGGTTTATAGGGAGATATGAGCTCCAGGGATATAAAGCTGAATATGATCTAATTTTTCTGGCTGTATTACCCAGTCACCATGAAATGTCCCCATTCCCAATACTAAGATATTGCAGTAGGAGAAAATCAGAATATAGGTCCCTGCAAACTTGTGACACGTCAAGGTGAATAAAGTCTTGGTACAAAAGGGGAAAGAAAAATAGGCAGGCTTGAGTACTAGTCTTTATATAGTTCTCAAAACAGAGACTTAATCCCTTAGAAATCTGAGGTTCATAGTGTCAAGAAAGAAACAAGAGTCACACTTACAGTGACAGGATGTAATACAAGCTATAAGAGCTGTGGAAGTTATTTATAATTAACCTCTGCTGTTTCCTCATATAGTTTCAATCTTGAGCATTGTCTTTTTACTGCATTGGGGAAAATGCAAAACAATTAAAATCTCAGATGATGTGAGATTTGTTTAGAGACATGTATTTTTCCATGTACATAGTTCAATTTGAATTACCTAAAAACAATTGTTTCTGTTTTGTGGGGTACTGGCGTCAGAGGCCAGTGTTTTTCATGTGTCCAACAGGCTCATCCCTGCCTCTGTATATTAGTCTTCTATTGCTAGATAACACATTCCCATAAACGTAGTGGCTTAAAACAATTTTTATCTGTTTATAGTTCGTTAGGTCAGAAGTCTGGGCACAGTGTGGCTGGGTTTTTTCCTCAGGGTCTCCAAAGGCTTTAATCAAGGTGTTGGTCCAGCTGTGTCCTCATTCAAGGCCCGAGCCCTTTTCCAAGCTCACATGGTCCTTGGCTGCATTCAGTTCCTTGCTGCTGTGGAACTGAGGTCCTCCCTTTCTTGCTAGCTGTTGGCCAGGGATTATTGCTAATACTTAAGGGATACTCTCAGGTTCTAGTCATGTGGCCCTTTAATAACCTGACGGTTCAGCATTTCAAAGCCAGCAGAAGGGTTTCTTGTGCTGTAAACATCTGTCAGTCCCTTGAAAGAGTTCACATAATTAGGTGTGGCCCATCCAAGATAATTTCCCTTTTATTTAGCCCCAGATCACCTAATTTGTGGTCTTAATTACATCTTCACAACCCCTCCATCTTTATGGCAGTAGGTCACTTAATCAAGGGAGTAAAATTCATCCTAGTCACAGTCCAGCCCAAATCAAGGCGAGGGGATTATATGGGGTACGTACACTCTGGGTGGGGAGCATGGGGTGAGCATCTTGGAGTTCTGCCTACTGCACTTTATATATTCTTACAGATTACAAATTCATTTTCACATTAAACTAAACAAGGGATAACTAGGGATCCAAATTGGCTGAGAAAAAAAATTCTGTTTTTCTTTTGTTCTGTTTTTCTCATTTATTGCTTTTATCATATTTTGTAAAATTTTGTAAACATCCCAAAATCTTGAGTTTGGAACCAGTGAAATATAAATACATACTAAAAAATTTTGTTCTCTTCCTAAATCAATGTAAATATTTGAATGTTCACTATTTTGGATTATCTGGATTTGGATTATCCACATTTCCTCTCCTTTAGTCCTCTGCCTGGAACCTTCCCCTTTCTACTGAATTCCTACTACAGGTTTCACTTCAAAGGTGCTTCTTCTTTTACTCCTCACAGACTCCAAAAGCGGAGGTAACCCTTTGTTCCCCTGGACTATACAGAGTCCTCCATCCTGGTAATTACCATGCATTTCCATCGTTCCTACCAGATTATAATGAGGGACAGTGTATTGTCAACTCTACCACACCCTTGCCCCAGCACCTGCTCATATATGTCAGCCTCATGATTTCATAAAAATCTTATTAGGTAGGTAGGGAACTAGCATCCCATTTTGTAATTGGAGAACGAGAGACACATGACTATCAAATAGCTTTCCTAAAATCATATAACTGGAAAGTGGCAGATCTGGGGATTCACGTAAAGAATTTCTGGACCCAAGGTTATTTTTCTGTTGTTAAAATATTAAATTATAGTAAACCCACAGGTATTTCTTGAGTAGTAACTATGTTCAAACCTCAGTTTTGTGTTCTGTAGATGATAAAGATTTTTAAAAACACACCTTTTTAAAGTGTTCCTGATCTCTTAATTAATACTAGAACAATTTTTTTCACCTGCTGGTAATTGATGTGTAGGAGGCATTAAAATGTATTCATCGAAGGTAGATGGATGAGTGAATGAATGAGTGGTGACTATCAAGGTAACTCTTCGACAGTGGCCTACAGGTAAAAGCTGATCAGTTAGTAACTTCCTTCTTCAGCTATTTCAGATTTGAAGAAAAGTGTATTACAGATTTCAACTTGGCAAATGTTCAGGGAGAAGAGTTGATAAATTATAATCTTATACTAATAAAATAGCATAATTTAGGCTAAAAAAACAAAAAAAGTTATTAATATTAACAGACAATTGAGATAAACTAACTGAAGTTACATTTATAAAAATGTCTGGTAGCCAAGGTGAAAAGGGGAAAAGGGGATGCATACTAAGACATACATTAAAAAAAAAAGGCATATATATTCATTTGCATGATAGGTTCCCTAGGATGATGACAAGGTCAAAGTTATTAATGAGTTTGACTAGATAGTATCTAAAATTTCATTATTATAGTTTGGAACAGTTCATGTAAACCAGCTCCTGTTTGACCTAGACAAAACTAAGTGAATAAATCCCGAGACTCAATTTGTCTATTATTTGAGACTCAGTCAGTTTTTTTTTATATTAATTAATTTTTGTTACAGATGTTTCTCTTTTTCCCCCCACTGACTCCCTCCCCCCGCCCCCACCCTGTCCCCAGCTTTGTTGTCCATGTCCATCGGTTTGGCATACATGCATATAAGTTCTGTGGTTTATCTCTCCCCCCTCACCCCCTCTTCTAAGGATTGTCAGTCTGTACCCTACTTCCACGTCTCTGGGTCTACCCTGTTCCTCAGACTGTTACGTTCATTATATTCCACAAATAAGTGAGATCATGTAATATTTGTCTTTCTCTGCTTGGCTTGTTTCCCTTAGGATAATAGTTTCCAGGTCCCTCCATGTCGTCTCAAAGGATAAGAGATCTTTCTTTCTTACAGCTGCATAGTACTCCATTGTGTATATGTACCACTGCTTTTTCATCCATTCATCTACTGATGGACACTTGGGCTGTTTCCAGATCTTAGGAGAACATGGGGGTACATGTATTCTTTCTGATTGGTGTTTCAGGCTTCTTAGGGTATATTCTTAGAAGTGGGATCACTGGGTCAAATGGCAATTCAATTTTTAATTTTTTGAGGTAACACCATAGTGTTTTCCATAGTGGCTGCACCAGTCTGCATTCCCACCAGCAGTGTACTAGAGTCCCCTTTTCTCCACACCCTTGCCAACACTTGTTGTTTGATGATTTGTTGATGGCGGCCATTCTGAAAGGTGTGAAGTGATACCTCATTGTTGTTTTAATTTGCATCTCTCTGATGATTAGTGACGTTGATCATTTCTTCATATGTCTCTTAGCCACTTGTATGTCCTGTTTAGAGAGGCGTCTATTTAGCTACTCTGCCCATTTTTTAATTGGGTTTTTGTCTTCCTTTTGTTGAGTTGTATGAGCACTCTATATATTTTGAAAATTAACCCCTTATCTGATGTATCATTGACAATTATGCTTTCCCGTACAGTAGGTTCCCTTTCTGTTTTGATGGTTATTTCTTTTGCTGTGCAGAAGCTTTAGAGTTTGATGTAGTCTCATGTGTTCATTTTTCCCTTTGCTTCTGTTGCCTTAGGTGATGTATCAGTGAAAATTCTACTGTGTATGATGTCTGAAATTTTGTTGCCTACATTTTCTTCTAGGATTTTTATGGATTCACGAGTCACATTTAAGTCTTTTATCCATTTTGAGTTTATTCTTATGTATGGTGTAAGTTGATGATCTAGTTTCATTTTTTTTGCATGTAGCTGTCCAATTTTCCCAACACCATGTATTAAAGAGGCTGTCTTTACTCCATTGTATGCTCTTGCCACCTTTGTCAAATATTAATTGAACATAATGTCTTGAGTCAATTTCCGGATTCTCTGTTCTGTTCCACTGGTCTATATGCCTGTTCTTGTGCCAGTACCAGGCGGTTTTGATTACAGTAGCTTTGTTGTATAACCTGATATCCAGTATTGTGATCTCACCTACTTTGTCCTTCCTTTTCAAGATTGCTGTGGCTATTTGGGGTCTTTTTTGGTTCCATATGAACTTTTGAAGTATTTGTTCTAGTTCTGTGAAATATGTCACTGGTATTTTGATGGGGATTGCATTGAGTCTATAGATTGCTTTGGGTAGTAGGGACATTTTAATGATGTTAATTCTTCTAATCCATGAACAAGGTATGTGTTTCCACTTTTTTATACCGTCCTCTATTTCTTTTTTCATTGTTGCGTAGTTTTCTGCAAATGGATCCTTTACTTCTTTGGTTAAGTTTATTCCTAGATATGTTAATTTTCTTGCTGCGATGGTATATTTTTAAATTTGAAATATAGTTAGGCTATATCTTTTCTGTTATATTAGATTTTACTCTCCTAGAACTTTTAATTTTATTTTTTGAGTACATAAAACATTAACAGAGTCAAAAAGTCAGTCAAAACTATATATAAATCTGTTCTCAGAGAAAAGTCACTAACTTTTCCCTATCCCTTCTACTCTGATCCCACTTGGCCCCAGTATGTAACCAATCTCATTTCTTTCTGATATAGCCCTCCTCCATTTCCTTTTGAAAAAATAAGAAAAATTTAAAACACTTTATGAATTTGTATGTCATCCTTGCATGCGGGCTATAGTATCTTTTCTGCATCATTTCAATTGTAGTATATGTGCTAACCAAGCAAGCACTTATTGACTTTATTTTACTATCTTATGATAGTAGCAGATATAACAAGGTGATAGATTTTGGAGGTATGTTATTGTTAGATCCTCAGACTTGCCAGCTGGGCTTTATTCTTAACTTTTTCAGTATCTTAATCTATTTAGACCATCAGCATTAATTGTGGTTTACATTTGAGCATAGTCTAACTTGATAGGCTTCCCTGAACAATTCTTACACTTCTTAGCCTTAGAAGAGTTTGCTATTGTAAATAGGCTATTCAATTTGAACTGATATAAGATTTTTACCTTTTCCTTCATATTCCTTCTTTATTTTATTTTTTAATCCTTACCCAAGGATATGTTTTTTAAAAATTTATTATTGATTAGAGAGACAGAAACATCATTCAGCTGCCATCTGTAAGCACCTTGACCAAGGATCAAACCTGCAACCTAGGTATGCACCCTGATGGGGAATCGAACCACAACCTTTATGGTGTAGAGGACAGTGCTCTAACCAACTGAGCCACCTAGTCAGAGCCCTTTTATTTATTTTTTCAATTAATTTTTTTTTTTTTTTAGAATTCCCAATTGTATTTATTTATTTTAAAATTATAGTTGACATTCAATATTATCTTAGTTTTAGGGGTACAGTAGAGTGGTTAGACATTATATAACTTAGGAAAGTGATCCCCTTGGATAAGACTAGTACCCACCTGGCATCATACATAGATATTACAATATTATTGACTATATCCCCTTTACTGTACTTTACATCCCGGAGATTATTTTGTAACTGTCCATTTGTACCTCTTAATTCCTTCTTATTTTTCACCCAGCCCTCCACCACTCAATCATCTGGCAACCAGCAGTTTGTTTTCTGAGCCTGTTTCTGTTTTGATTTTGAATTCCATACATAAGTGAAGTTGGATGGAATTTGTCTTTCATTGTCTGATGTATTTCACTTAGCATAATACCCTCTAGATCCATCCATGTTGTAGCAAATGGTAAGATTTCATTCTTTTTTATGGCTAAGGAATATTCCATTATATACATACATATATTTTTTATTCAGTTATCTATTGATAGATACTTAATCTGCTTCCATACCTTGGCTATTGTAAATAACACTGCAATGAACAAAATATGCATATATCTTTTCAAATTAGTGTTTTGGATTTCTTCAGATAAATATCCAGAAGTGGAATATTGGATCATAAGATAGTTCTATTTTTAACTTTTTTGAGGAAACTCTGTATTATTTTTCATAGTGGCTGCACCAATTTGCAATCCCAACAATAGTTTACAGGGGTTCTTTTTTCTCTACATCCTCACCAACACTCATTGTTTGTTGATTTATTGATGATAGTCATTCTGACAGGCAGGTGTGTGGTGACATTGTGGTTTTTAGTTTTGAATTTCTCTGATGATTAGTGATGTTGAGCATCTTTTTATATGCCGTCTGCATGTCCTCTTTGGAGAAGTGTTTATTCAGGTCCTTTGCCCATTTTTTAATTGGATTGCTTAATTATTTGTTGTTAAGTTGTATGAGTTCTTTATATATTCTGTATATTAACCCCTGATTGGATGTATCATTGGCAAATATCTTCTTCCATTTAGTAAGTTGTCTTTTCATTTTGTTGATGGTTTTCTTTCTTGTGCAGACACTTTTTAGTTTGTTGTAGTCTCATTTGTTTATTTCTTCTTTTGTTTCTCTCTTTTAAAAAAATTAATTAATTTATTTTTGTCACCTTCTTTTGTTTCTCTTGCTCTAGGAAATATATCCACACACACATATTAGTAAGAGCAATGTCAAAGTGTTTACTGCCTATGTTTTTTTCTAAGAGTTTTTTTAGTTTTGGGTCTTACCTTTAAGTCTTTAATCCATTTTGAGTTTGTCCATTTCTATTTTTTTTTTTTGCATGTGTCTGTCCAGTTTTCCCAACACAGTTTATTGAAGAGACTGTCTTTACCCTATTGTATATTCTTACCTCCTTTGTCATACACTAATTGACCATATAGATGTGGCTTTACTTCTGGGCTCTCTATTCTGTTCCTTTTGTTTTTATGCCAGTACCATGCTGTTTTATTACTATAGCCTTGTAGTATAGTTCGATATCAGGTGGCGTGATATCAGCTTTGCTCTTCTTTCTCAAAGTTGCTGTGACTATTTGGGGTCTGTTGTGGTTCCATATAAATTTTAAGATTGTTTGTTCTAGTTCAGTGGAAAATGCTATTGGTATTTTGGTAGATATTGAATTGAATCTATACATTATTTGGGGTGGTATGGACATTTTATTTTATCTTATTATTATTTTTAATCCTCACTGAAGATAAGTTTTTATTATTGATGAGAGAGAGAGAGAGAGAGAGAGAGAGAGAGAGAGAGAGAGAGAGAGAGAGAGAAACATCCATCAGTTGCCTCTGATATGTGCCTTGACTGGGACTTGAATCTGCAACCTGGGTATGTGCCCTGACCAACAATTAAACTTGCAGTCTTTTGGTGCACAGGACAATGTTCCAACCAACTGAGCCAATCATTCCTGATTTTGCTTATATGTCTTTTCTCCTTTTTCCTTAGTGGGTCTAGCCAGGGGTTTGTCAATTTTACTAATCTTTTTAAAAACACAGCTCTTTGTTGTGTTAATTTTTAAGGATATTTTGATGTAAGTTATTTTTTTTAATTGATTTTCTTTTAGAGATTGAGGAAGGGAGAAGGAGAGAGAGAGAGAAACATCAATGTGAGAGAACAACATTGATTGGTTGCCTCCTATATGCACTCCGACTGGGGATTGAACCTGCAACCTGGTTATGTGCCCTGACTGGGAATCAACCTGTGACCCTTCATTGTATGGGATGATGCTCTAACAACTGAGCCATACTGGATAGGGCTGTATTAAATTTTGTATAGTCTTTTTGTTCTCTATTTCATTCAATTCTGCTCTAATTTTTATTATTTCCTTTCTTCTGCTGACTTTTGGGTTGCTTTTCTTCTTTTCCTAGTTCTTTAAGACATAGTGCTAGGTTGTTTACTTGGGATTTCTCTTTGTTCTTGAGATAGGCCTGTAATGATATAAACTTCCCTCTTATTATTGTCTTTGCTGTATTCCAGAAGTATTGCTGTGTCATATTGTCATTATCATTTGTCTCTATATATCTTTTGATCTCACCTCTTATTTCTTCTTTGACCAAGTCATTTTTTAGTAGTATGTTATTTAATCTCTACATATTTGTGGGTTTCCTTACCTCCTTTTCAAAGTTGATTTGTAATTTCAAGGCATTGTGGTAAGAGAATATGCCTGGTATAATTTCAATCTTCCTGAATTTGTTGAGGTTAGTTTCATGACCCAACATATGGTCTATTCTTGAGAATGTTCCATATGCACTGGAGAAGAATATATAATCTGATGTTCTGAGATGAAATTTCTGTAAATGTCAATTATGTCCATTTGGTCTAATGTGTAATTTGAGGTTGATATTTCTGTTTGAATGGTCTATTCTAGAGCAATCATTGGTGTATTAAGGTCCCCAACTATGATTGTGTTTTGCTCTGTTTCTACCTTTAGTTCTGTGAGTAGTTGCTTTATATATTTTGGTGCTCCCTGATTGGGTGCATATATATTAAGAAGTGTTATGTCTTCTTGATGTCGTGTCCCCTTCATCATTATGAATTGTCCATCTTTGTCTCTTGTTATCTTGAAATCTATTATGTCAGATATAAGTATGGCTACACCTGTTTTTCTGTGGATGCTATTTGCTTGGAGAATCATTTTCCACCTTTTTACTTTGAATCTTCCTGTGTCTTTGCAGCTTAGATGTATCTCCTGAAGGCAGGACAGATTTTTTTTTTTTTTTTTTATCCAATCTGCTACTCTGTGCTTCAATATTGGTGAATTTACATTTAGGATAATTACTGATGTATGAGGATTTTCTATAGCTATTTTATCTTTTGTTTCTTGATAGCTCTTTGCCTCCATTGGTTCGTTTTAGTGTGCATGTTTCCATCTGTTGTTTTTGTTTTGTGTTATTCCATATTTCTTTTCTCTGCTTCCTTTTTTAAAGCTCTGTATCATAATTTGTGTGTGTGTGTGTGTGTGTGTGTGTTTATCATTATGTCTATGAAAAAAAAGTTTCATATATATAGTAGTCCTTTTTCTTTTGAATGCATCTGATCACCATCCTCCTTCGAAAATTCCAACCTTTATTCTCTCCCATTTTATGTTTTTGTTATCACAAGTTATCCTTGTTTATGCTGTAAGTCTGTTGGTGATCTTACTGATAGTTTTGTGACCATTTGTTCTTTGTTTCAAATAGAAAAACCTCCTTGAGTATTTCCTGCAATAGAAGACTGCTGGTAATAAACTCCCTCAGCCTCTGTATGTCTAAAAAAGTTTTTATTTCTCCTTCATATTAAAGGATTACTTTACTGGATATTATTCTTGGCTGGCAATTTCTCTCTTTCTGTAGTTTGAATATTTGGTTCCACTCTCCTCTCACTTGTAGAGTTTCTACTGAGGAGTCTGATGATAACTTGATGGACTCTCCTTTTTAGGTCACTCCCTTCTTTGCCCTAGCTGCCTTGAGAATTCTTTCTTTGTCACTAATTTTTGACAGTTTTACTACAATTTGCCTTGGAGAAGGCCTCTTTGAACTGAAGTAACTAAGTGTCTGTTTGCTTCTTGGAGTAGAAGATGTAGCTTTTTCAATAAGTTGGGGAAGTTCTCATCAACTATTTGTTTGAATAGGTGCTCTGTTCCTTTCTTTCTTCTTCTGGTATGCCTATTATTCTTTATTGCTCTTTCTGATGGAGTCAGATAGTTCTCACAGGGCTCTTTTATTTTATTTTTATGCTCAAGTCTCTCTCTTCTTCCCTCTGCATTATTTCTAGATTTCTATCTTTGATATCACCAATTCTTTCCTCTATCTGGTTGGTTCTAGTTCTTATGCTTGCTAGTTAATTCCTGGTCTCTTTTATTGAATTCTTCACCTCCAGGATTTCTGTTTATTTCTTTTTTAAAGTTTCAATATCTTTGGTAAGGTACTCGCCATGTTCATTAATTTGGTTTCTGAGTGCATTAAATTGCCTGTCTATATTTTCTCGCATCTCGAGTATTTTCAGAAGTGCAATTTTGAATTCTTTGTCATTTATGTCACATATTTATATATGTTCAAGTTTGCTTTTTGGAGATTAAAAAAATTTTTTTTGGTTCTGTCTTGTTACCTTGATTATTCATGTTATTTGATGGTTTCCTGCTCTGTCTAGGCATCTATGTATAAGTGGCATTTCTCTAGCAGATTACTACAAAGAGGTCTTTCTGTTATTTTCCAGTAGGTGGTGCTGAATCACATTTTTTTTTAGCTCTGTGAACTCCCAAAATTGACTCCCCCAACCCCCTATAGCCATGATACTTGGTGGTGAGCTTTCTGGGGAAAGCTGTCTGCCTTCTTTGTTTTGCCCTCTCGGTAATGGTGACTTCAGAACTCTGCAGGTCACTTCCATCCTACTACAGCACCAACTGGGGATCATTCACTGAGTGCACCCTTTGCTCAGGGGATATAGTGTTTCTGCTGTAACAGTTCTTGGATTTGAAAATAACGTGCTCTGCAATCCAATACCAAGAGTGACAGGAGGTGAGTTTTGGGAGTCTATGGGGTGGTAGGGCTCTGTGGCTTTCTTTCTTTGTCTGGAATGCCACGTGTTCAACAGCCGCAGCAGAAACCCTGTGTTGTTTCCTTGCCCAGGTTTCTTGGCTCAGCTGCAGCTCGCACTGCTTACTCCTACGGGAGTGTCCACTGCCAGCCACAACCGGCCCCCCCTCAATCTAGTCCGAGCCCTGCTGTGAGCTCCAGGAAGCAGGGCTGCATCTGTGGCTAGTCTGAGCCCTCTTCCCTTCTCGCCTCCTATGTTTGTTCCTGCTTGCCCACTTTTAGATGCTTCAATGCGTGGATCTCTCAGGCATGCCTGTGTGTTGAGCAGGGAATCCTTTGTTGAGTCATAGCCATTCAAATAGTTGAAATTAGGGGTGTCTCTTATGCTGCCATTCCTCTGATGTCACTCAATACTTTTTACTTTATCTTATTTTTTTTAGTTTGGAATTTGGTTAAATTAGTTTTATTGGAAAGACTTCTAAAATACTTGAGGCAAGTGTTCTATTTATTTAGTTTTCTTTAAACTTTTTTTTTCTTATCATGTATCATGTATATTGGAGTCCCAGCTAGCCCTTTTTGAACCATCTTTGACCTATCAATGGAGAAATTAGAAATGTAAGTTGAAGGCATGGCAGGCCTGGACTACAGGTGTTTATGATGAAAAGTGCCCAGAGGAAAGGTGTAGAGTTAGGGCCTCCAGGCAGAGAATTATTTTAGTTTACACTTCTGAAGGGGCAGATCAAGGTCAATCTATGTTAAGTTTTAGCGCTTGCTAGCTATAGACAAAGATCTTAGGAAGATTTTTTCTTTTAATTCTCTATGTATGTATGTATTATGTGCTTAGGAGAGAATGACTTGTATAGAAAAGCAGTGTGGTATAGCATAATATTTTGACTGTGACTCCACCAACAAATTATTTTTGCTTATATGCCCTCAATATATATATATTTATGTATAAGGTAATACTTGATCTACTATAAAATAAAAATAAGAATTAAAAATTATATATAATATATAATATAGAACTTATACTATAAATTTTTAGGATATATATATATATATATATATATATATATATATATATATTTGAACAATTTGAAATATATTTGAAAAATATATATATATTTGAACAATTCTTTTCCATGCTAGTAGATGATCTTGTGTACTCCACTTTGGAGGCCACTGATGTAATGGAGATCACACAGGATTTAGAGGACCTGGGCTCCAATGTTGGATCTGCAATCACTGGCATAGTAATTCAAGGACATTTACTTATTATCTGTACAGTTTACTCTCCTCCTTTGTAATGAGGATTCAATGAAATGATGTATGTAAAATTTCTAGTAAAGTTCTTGATGTAAAATAGTCTCAACAAATTTTAATAGAATCTGAATGGTATCTCATTTTTCTTCTCAAGAGCTATGATTAGGGAAGACATTTAGATATAAATGCTAATGAATAGAGACCTTTTATTATGATAATTTATATTATTTAATGAGGAGAATAAAAGTTTACCCAATGGAAAAAATTATCTAAAGATTTCAGTATGCTTCCTTTATACCTGTTTGCATTTAGGTTTTCTCAGCAATTAGTCAAATTAATCTCCTGTGTAAGAAATTTAAAAATAATTATCAAATGTTTGCCATGAACTAGTCTTTGAACAAGGAGATAAAATGCTTGAAAAGATGGGCGTGTAGTTTATTATTTATTTGAGATCTTGTGTGCTTTGCTTTTATTTTATTTATTTTCCTCAACTGAGTTTCATATTTGAATTATAGAAACCATGAATTTGATATGTTTTACAGGAGAAAGTACAGACTTTGGAGTTAACTATATAGGTCTAAATTTGATCTCTATGATTCGTTAACCAGGTAATCGCTCAGGCAATATTCCTGAACTTGACCTCTCATATCTTTAAAATGGAGATAATTATCATCATTTTTAAATTGTTGTGAGCTTTAAATGATAATGTTTGTAAAGTACTTGCACAGTTCTAGGCAAGTAAGGTTGTGTTCAACAAATATTACTTATATTTAGAAAACATTTAAAAGGACCTTGTTAACTGTAAAACTAAATATCTACATCCCAGTTCTAGAAGAGCTGTCCTGGCCCTCAGATAAGAGCTAAATTCATATTAACGTGGCCATATCTAATCCCTACTGTAACTGCTTCTGAGTTTTAATCCTATATTGTTTTAATTTTATATTACTGTTTCTTATATATCAGATGAACCTTTACATTTAATAAAATAATTAGGGGGTGGGGGAGTTTGTACATATAAGATGATTACCAGGGATGACATCATTTAGATAATAATTTAGCTGTCTCCAAAGCAATGAATGCTGCACTTGTGTGTTCAGTTTTTTGCCTGTGAGGATTTCAGGAGGAAATCCAACATTACATCTAAGAAAATAATTTTAAAAATTGCAACTTTGAACCACTTCACAGGGATTACTTTTTAAATGTATTTTTATTTGTATAGTTGATGTATAATATTATTTTCAGGTGTTCAATACACTGAGTTGACATTTACATATCTTACAATATGACCACCACGATAAGTCTAGTAACCATCTGTCACCATGCAAAGTTTTTCTGATACTATTGACTGTTTTCTCTATGCTGTATATTGTATCCCTGCAACTTATTTATTTTATAACTAGAAGTTTGGTACCTTTTACTCCTCTTCATATTTTTCTCCCAGCTCTCCTTCCCTCTCCCTCTGGCAATCATCGGGTTTTTCCCTCTATATTTGAGTCTATTTCTTTTTGCTTTGTTTTTGATTCCACATATAAGTGAAATCATATGATATTTGTCTTTCTCCGTCTGACTTATTTCACTTAGCATAATATTCTCTAGGTCCATTCTTATTGTCACAAATGGCAAGATTTTATTTTTCTTTATATCTGAATAACATTCTCTCTCTGTGTGTGTGTGTGTGTGTGTATCTGTGCATTATCATTGGGGTGACATCTTCTTTATCCACTCATCTATCAAATGGACACCACCTAGGTTGCTTTCATATCTTGATATATTTTTGTTAAACTTGTACTCTATATTCTTTATTGTTATTTAGCACGTCTATGGTTTCCGTGTATATATGTGTTACTTGCAATATCATCTACATTTCTGTGATACATTATTTTCCTATTTCTTTCTTAAATATACTTTTTGTTGTTATTGTTTTGATATATTCGTGCCATGTTTGGTCACAATTTCAGTTGCTCCACGGAAACATTTTCCTCATGAGTAATTTTTGCACACCTCCTCATTCTTTTCCTCATGCACGCTCCTTGTAAAATATTATTCTATGTCCTTTTTGAATTCTCATCATTGAATAAAGAGAGTTCTTCCTGGACCAGATATCTGCAGGACTTTCTTTTTATAGGGAAGACCCAGAGCTGGGTTGCAGACTAGCAGGAATTTTCTCTGTTGCCTAGGGATTTGTATGTGGGTTCTTTTAGCCTTGACATCTTCCCAATCAAAGGAGATGAAGCTGTGCGGCTGTGAATGCTGTTTCTTTTTTCTCTTGCAACTCAGTGACAGATCAGTTCCTGTAAAGATGCCTTCTCTATGTGATTTCTCCAGAACTCTCTCTACTTGTTCTCAAAACCAAATAGCTTCCTTGAAAGCTCATGCTGCCAGTCTGTTTAGCTCTTTCCACTGTTAGAAATAAATAATTTTGGTTTTTATCTGAAAAAAGGTGCCTTTAATCTTGGATATTTTGCTCTTCTGAGATCAACAGCATGTATTCTCCTGTCACATTTTTTAGGAATTCCTATTTGCTCTTTAATCCTTTTAATACTGATTTCACCTATTTTTGATTCATGATTTTAGTTGTATCTGACTTTTGTTCAATATAAATATACATTTCTCTTTCTCTTTTTGTTCATTTAAGTGACTTCTAAAAGGTGAGGAGAGAAGTTCTAAATTCACTCTACCTTTTGAAATTGAAAGGATCTCATGCTCTCTTATGAATAAACTGGCTGTATTTACAGCCACTGATGAAGAGGACACCCAGGCGGCATGCTCCTACCACGCCTTTCCCCTGCCCATAACTGCTGGATCCGGAACAAACAACTTTCCCAAGGCAAACGAATCAATTAAAATGAGATGAGCCAATCCGATCTTTCCAAGAATTTGAACTATGACTTTTTGGTTAATTTGCCACAGGCACTTGAAAGATCATAGAAATTCAGCTGAGGTAGTCGTACTGGGCTATAATTCAGATAAGTAAGTTCAGCAAAGAGAAGAATAGAACATAGGTTTTGAGCAGTGATTTTCAACCTTTTTCATCTCATTGGCACACATAAACTAATTACTGAAATTCTGCAGCACACCAAAAAAATATTATTTTTTGCTGATCTGACAAAAAAAGGTATAATTTTTTAAAACTGTATTCACTGGGGTGACATTGGTTTGAAAACCATACAGGTTTCAAATGTACAACTCAATTAAACACCATCTGCACACTGCATTGTGCTCCTGTCACCCAAAGCAAAGTCTTTTTTCGTCCCCATTTTCCCCCTTTTGCCTACCACCACCTACCCCAACCCCCTTTCCCTTTTACTCTGGCTATCACAACACTGTTGTCTGTGTCTATGTGTTTATATGTGTAAACACATATAAACACACATACATATATATATATATAAATATATATATATAAACACACACATACACAAAATATATAGGGAAGACCCAAAAACAAAGCAAAAATATATATATATATATATTTTGTGTGTGTGTGTGTGTGTGTGGCTAATCCCTCATCTTCTTTCATCCAGTGCCCCCTCCATGTATCCATGCCTCTGTTTCTATTTTGTTCATCAGTTTATTTTGTTCATTAGATTCCACATATAAGTACGATCATATGGTATTTGTCTTTCTCTGACTGGCTTATTTCACTTAATATAATAATCTTCAGGTCCATCCTTGCTGTCACAAAAGGTAAGATTTTCTTCTTTTTTACAGCCGAGTTGTACTCCATTGTATAAATGTACCACAGCTTTTTTTTTTTTTATCCACGGATCTACTGGTGAGCACTTGGGCTATTTCTAGATCATGGCTACTGTAAATAACACTGCTATGAACATAGGGGTGCATATATTCCTTCTGACTGGTGTTTCAGGATTCTTAGGATATAGTCCCAGAAGTGGGATTACTGGGCCAAAAGGTAGTTCCATTTTTAATTTTTTGAGGAAACTCCATACTGTTTTCCACAGTGGCTGCACCAGCCTACATTAAATATAATTTTGATTAATTTTCACCAGACACCTATGGTTGTATTGGCTGTTGTCATTTTTTATTTGACAATCTAAGGGAAAAGAGGTTACTTCCTGACTAAATAGTCAGGTATTGCATGTTTTAAAAGTTCTTGTGGCACATCGGTTGAAAATCGCTAGTGTAGCGCACAGTGGAGAAGCAATAAAAAAGAGAAGCAGAGATCAAAGAAACCCTGTGATTTCTAAAAGACAGAAAAAGCATCCTGTCTGTAGTCCCCTTTCTGTCCCCTTGAGGCATAGCTATAGTGTATGTTTTATTCTTCTATTTTATGAGATCTCTGTTTGTCTACTATACCATCTTTGACCCGTGTAGTAGGTTCAATATGTCTTTGATTCTTGTAACCAAAGGAAAACACACACACACACACACACACACACAAATGAAAAGGAAAGATTTCAAGACAGGACTGATGACATTTAAATTAGAAATGCTAAAATTAAAACAAAATGTTTTCATACACACTGGAATAAAGGTTTAAATAATGAAAAATTTTGCACTGTAGACAAATTCTTGGAAGTGTCTGGTATTTATATTAAGGAACATTTATAAAGAGTCAAGGCAGGTCATATTTAGTCCATGTTAATATGAGTTCAACCCAGAGAGGGCATGTTGATTTGGTGTGAGACAGTAAGTTAATTAGTGCAGTAAATTAGTATAGCACACAAGTGACAATACTGTATCCAAAGCAATTTATTGGTGTTAATTTCTTCATTTGCAAATGCACAAAGTTCACCTGTTAAAATGGATGTTTTAATATAAACCATAAATTATTTCTGAACTTGCACATTTTTTAAAATTAGCTGTAGTTTAGTCAAACTCATGTGAGAGTGGTAGGGAGGACCTTTCTTTCTCTCTTACCCCTGCAAAACTGAGTAATTGTGTTTTGTATATAGGGAAATAGGCACCTTCAGAGCCATAGGCAAAATAACGAAGAATGACTTGTCTTCTGGTATTGTTAGGACTTCCCTTTCTTTGAATTTTCTTAACTGCAGAGCATACTCTCCTTTTTCTTGCCTGAAGTGTCTTAGGGCACCTGCTCTTTCCTCTTTTAAAAGTTATTCTTAGGACAGGATATAAAACCTGTTTACACTAAGATTTTAAAAACGGATAAAATGGTTTATTCTTAACCTTACTGTTAATAATATGCCTGTTATTTATTTGACATTTTATATTTTGCAAAATACTTTCACATCATTTAATCACCACTACAACTTTGAAAAGCAGACGGCATCTCAACTTGATGAGTGATGAAACCAAGACTCATACTAAAACTAGGCTTTGAGTTCAGGTCTCTAAGCTTGGACTTTCCATAGTAATAGCTATTTTATGAGAATCTCACATATTTGCAGAGATAAAAATCTGAAGCTAATCAAATGAGTCTTTGATTAGAATTTCCAGTGTCACTTGTTGTCTACAGTGAGCAAAGTTTTTCTGTTTAACCATTTAATTTTCTCCATGGTTACAACTTATGGACAGTAACAGGAACTGACAGATTACTGGGCTAAAGGCATGAGAATCCAATGTAAAAAGGACAAGAGAGATGTCATTTAATTTAGGGGAAAATAACTGTTTGTACTTGTGTTTACTAAGGCAATGTAGTGTGGTGGAAAGAGGACAGACTTTAAAATCTTGCAGACATGAGATTTGAACCCAGTCCCAAATCTACCACTTACTAGCTGTGTGACTTTGGGCAAAGTCACTGAACCTCTTTGAGCTTCGATTTCTTTTTAACTAGAACCCTTAATATCTGTTTTATAGGACTAGTGTGAGAGTTCACTGTAAAACACATGAAATTAAAATGATAAAACCCATTTATTGAGCACTAACTAAAGATTCCCTTAATTTATACCAACAATCATGGGATAGATAACTATTGTTATTAGCATTTAATAGATCAAGAAACTAAGCTTAAAGAAGTTTACCAATGACCCCAAAGTCACACAGCTAGTAATCTGTGGAACCTTGGTTTATACCCAAGTCTACCTGATTCTAATGTCTGTGCTGCACAGGACATGGTACTTAATTCTTGGTATCTCTCCTATAATGATATGCATTTGTAATGATGGCAGGAGTGGACATCTGTTGTTTTGGTCTGTCCAGAAATAGTTTCTTCATTTTTTTATTAACAGCACCTCCCTTCCATTGAGAAACTAGTTCTCAGCCACTTCAACTATTGGAACTGTCACAACCCAGCCATAGGAATTGGTACAAGGAGAGGGCACGTGAGTCAAGTAAGGCCATTCAGAACCTTTCTTTTTTATGCACAGGAAGTGAGAAGTTTTCTAGTTCCTTTAGAATTGCCATAGTAGGATAATGGATACTGGAAGCTGAAAGCTGAACAATAACTGAATAATTGATCATGCAAACCGTGCCATGTTCACTCCATAGACTTAGAGAAAACCATCTGAAGAGAAATGAGGTCAATGCAGAGATCAACCAAATGAGGAATGAAGAAACGGTCTTGAAGATGGAAGAAGTTCCTGAATCAAAGTTATGTCCAGTCCAGTGAGTCAATATATCTCTCTCATTTGTATGAACTAGTTTAAGTTAGATTTGTTACATGCAGCAGACATAATAAAGGGAGCATAAAATGTCATCAGTTATTTCTTTTAGGAATCCAGAAAAAATGTGATCTCTATTGTAATGAGCTTCTAGTATAAGGGTTTAAAATAAAATAATTTTATGCTTAAAGAAAAAAAACAACAACTGTATGAAAAAATTCAGTTATAATTTCTCAGAGAGGCTGAAAAATAAGTATTTTTATTTTACTTTTTTGATAATATGACAGTAAGTAGTGATAGTCATGATTCACTATTTATTAGACTTATCTAAAACAAAAGGGGAAACATTTGACATCTTTACAAAAATACAGGGTGGGGCAAAAGTAGGTTTATAGTTGTGAGTATGTGAAACACAGTTTATTCTTATATTAGTATTTATTAATTATTATATTCTTTTCTATACAAACAACTGTAAATCTATTGTGGCCCCATCCAGTATATTATTTTTATTTCTTCTGCTTGGAAAGCTCTTCCCCTGTATAATCAAACAGCTCCCTCTCATGCTTCATTCAAGTTTCTGCTCCATATCATAGTGAGGCTCTCTCTGATCCTTCTACCTAAAAAGTTCGCTACTTACTTTACCCTCTTCCTCACTTTTTACTTCATGGAATGTCTAGCTACCTTACACGGTACTCTTTATATACTGGTTTATTTGTTTATCAGTAGTTCCCACATTAGAATATAAACTCCATGGGAACAGGGATTTTGTATCAGTATTATAGAATGAATGAATCTTTTTAAGTAGAGTGTTTGCTATGAAACTTAAGTGTGGTAAAAATAAGAGTAGCAAAGACAGCCCGGCCAGTGTGGCTCAGTTGTTGAGCGTCGACGCATGCACCAAGAGGCCGCTGGTTCAATTCCCGGTCAGGGCACATGCCCAGGTTGTGAACCCGATTCCCAGTGGGGGCATGCAGAAGGCAGTGAATTGATGTTCTCTCTCATCTATGTTTCTATCTGTCTTTCCTTCTCCCTTGCTCTTTCTCTAAAATCAATAAAGTAAAAAAAAAAAAAAAAAAAAAAAAAAAAAAAAAAAAAAAAAAAAGAGTAGCAAAACTTGCTGGCTGATGAGCTTTGATCAAACCTACATCGCGGTCTATCTTGCAGTTGGGGTGGCCAAGCGATAACTCGGGATGTGAGCAGGAGTGAAGTACACCACTCACAGGCCTGGTCCATAAACCCTTTCATACATAGGGCTGCCTTCATCTTAGTGTATTTAGGACAGCTATGGGTTACACTGGTTGTCAAGTCTGATTACTGGCCCTTTTACTCTCTAAAGTATCCCAGTTTTGACAAATTGTATAGACACTGTAGGTATGTATGACACCCTAAGCCTTTTTCTCTTCCTCAACACATTGCGGAAAAGCCCTGCGACTCTGGAAGCTGTACATTGTAGACCATGTAGCTACAAGAAGGAAAGACCCTCAATCCTTAAGTCATCACTTGGACTTTGAGCAAGAAAAAAAATTTTGAGCTTGAGCTATAATCCATTTTTGAATTGGTTTATTATAGCAATTAGCCTATCCTAACTAATACAGGAATCTAAATGTTGGATTGTTAATGTTTATAATATATAAATTAGGAAATATAGATGCTTGTTGATACAAACATAATTCAACTTTCCAATTATAAATTATTGTAAAAGGCTTACTGAATCAAATCAGGTATAATATTCCAATAATTCATGATTTGTTTTATAATGACAATGTTGTTAGTAAAAATCAACTCAGTCTTAATAAATAAATTGAGCCTGGGCTGCCTGTTCCCACAGGGATGGTTAATCTGATTATTCTACTGTGGAATATTCCATGAGCATGTAAGAAAAATTATATGATTGGTTGAAATAATTTGATTATTGTATGTTTACCAACTGGAAAGTCTAGTCATAATATTATTTTTGTCTTCATTTTGTCCCTAGATAACCAATTCATGAAGCCAATCAAGCTGAATCAAATCTTACTGGAAGGCAGAAGTCTTGCTAACTGTCTCTGACACCATCTGTTGCAAAGAAAGAAAATATGGTGTACTAATTGGTATGTTATGAAATAGCTGAGGGACTGAATTGTGCTGGTTTTGGATTCAGCGGATTTCTGTGATATCTCAAATTCTGACAGATGCTAGAGAGTACACAGTGTCTGGCCCTAGAAATATGGAGAGAACTTCTTTCCTGAAGTCTGACCTGCTTTGTGGTCACCCAAACAAGAGAGCAAAAGCAGATTTCTTTTAGGCAATTATACAGTTCTTAAATTTTAAACTAAACAAACAAATGCTTACTGAAACTATATCTAAAGAATATAGAATTGCATATTGAAGGATAAAGCAACTATCCTTTATCCCTTTCCTGATTTTTTGTATGTAGCCACTACTAAAAATTATTTGTTTTGGTCTCCGCTTTTATGTTGGAAGATTCTCACAATGGTGTGGTGACTCTTGTATTTTGTTCATTGTTAAGACTGAGTGACACAAAGTTGGTTGGGAGCTCAGTGTGTGGAAGCAGGTCCTTTTGACGAAGGAGTTTAACCATAGGGTGATTGCATCTGCCAAGCTGAAATTTTCACTTTGGCAATCTTCAGTATCAATATCTGCAGAATGTTTCCCCATGAAATCATTTGGGGCCCTGACTAAAGAGTGTCATTCTGTACACCAGCCTCTTTTGGTTGGACAAAGGGAAAGGGCGTGGATCCCAGAATTTGGTATGCAGATTTCTCTTAAATCCCCAGATTTCCAATCTTGAGTCAACGCGTCTCCAAGCCAAATGTTCTTGAGGTCCTCTCAGTTCAATTTATGCAGGGTAAACCTCCCATCTCTGAGGTAAAGTAGGCTATTCTGGCTGTGGGGTGGTTGCTAGGCTCTGTGAGGGGAGGCAGAGCTTTGAAACTGACCCTATCCCCCCTACTTCATCCTCAACTTCTGTGGTACCCTGTGGTTCCATGACCTTTCAAGTCGAGTGAGATAAGGAGTTCCCCCCAGCTTCTCTGCATAATCATATTTTGTGGACTTAATTTGCAAATTGTTTTACATGATGTAATAAATATGGGCAAAAGTATAAACAAAAATTTTAAAAATTGGCTAAAGTGTTACCTTTGTCATGTATTTTTAAACTGAATTTATTGGGGTAACATTGGTTAATAAAATTATATAGGTTTCAGGTGTACAATTCTTAATACATCAGCTTTATATTGTATTATGTGTTCACCACCCCAAGTCAAGTCTCCTTCCATCACCATTTATCCCCCCTTTTCCCTGTCCAACTTCCCCTTACCCCCTTTCCCTCTGGTAATCATACTGTTGTCTGTTTATGAGTTTTTTTGGAGGGGTTGCTTAATCCCTTCACCATTTTCACCCAGCACCTTGACCCCCCTTCCCCTCTGACAACTGTCAGTCTGGTCTCTGTATCTATGAGTCTGTGTCTATTTTGTTTGTTAATTTCTTTTGTTTATTAGGTTCCACATATAATTGAAATCATATTAGTGACATGCTTATTAATCAGCCTCTGAAATTATCGATTGGGTATTTTAAAGAAATACTTTTCCTTAATGATGATAGCTGGTATCCAGTATGTTTTTAAAAAAATTAAATTTATTGGAGTGACAATGGTTAATAAAACCATACAGGTTGCAAGTGTCAACTCAATAAAACATCATCTGCATTCTGCATGGTGCATTCACCACCCAAAGTCAAGTCTCTTTCCGTCCCAATTTATCCCCTCTTTGCCTTCTTCTAAATCCCCCTACCCACCTTTCCCTCTGGCAATCACCAGACTGTTGGCCATGTAACTCCTTCAACAAAAATGTTTTTAATTTGATTTAAGTAGAAAATTGTATAACACATGATGCTTTCCTATTGAATTTGGAATATATGGCTCAGGTTTTTCTTATGATGACAGTTATAAGAATGTAATTAGTAGGAAAAACTTATATGGAATATTATCATGAAACAAAATATTAAGATATTATTTTCGAACTTGATGTTACTAGAACACTGGAACAATCATTTTTATAGGCAATCATAAAGTTGACATAATAGTACAAAATTTTCATAAGAGTAGAGTGAGATTACAAACCACAATGACACTCTATTTAAATCAGCACACATTCAGCAGGCAACATAAAGAGAAACTGAGAAATTCCAATTTGAACCAGGGTGATAGAGAAGTTATATTTGCTTATGCATATTAATAATATGTATTATCCACACTCAAAAACACAGAAATATCATGTAGTTTATAAAAGAAAGAAGATATCTCAATATACTTTGTGTTCTACTAAATCTCTGAGCAAGCGAAAACAATTTAATTATTTTTTTCAGGCTGAATAAATCTTTCTAAACTAAGCAGGATGGGCAGATATAGGTCAAGATATATTATTTTAAGGGTAAGTCGTCGGTCATTATTTGAATTTGTTGTTTAATATACCAAGATGTTAACCAAAATAAAAAATCAGTACCTATATCAATGGGCTTATTTTGGTTGTTTTATTAAAAAACTTTTGAAGTTACTTTATTATAAGGAACACCAGACCTGTCTAGTCATGCACCCTCTGGGAAGGCAGCCTCAGGCTCTGTATGAGTTTCCTATTGCTGCTGTAATAAATTATTTCAAATTCAGAAGCTTAAAATAGCACAGCTTTATTATCTTACAGTTCTGTAAAAGTCCCACACCGGTCTATCTTACTGGTTAATTGTAGAGTGTCGGCTAGAGTCCGGGTTCGGTTCCCGCTAAGGGCACGTACCTTGGTTGCAGTTTGTCTCCGGCCCTGGTTGGGGTTGTGTGGGTGGCAACCACTCGTTGTGTCTCTCTCACATCGATGTTTCTCTCTGTCTCTTCCTCCCTCTCTCCCTCCCACTCTATCTGAAGATAAATGCAAAAATGTACTCGGGTGAGGATTAAAAAAAAAATAGATGAGTAAGTACATTTTAACTTATAGTGGTAGGAGGCAAAAAAAAAATCAACAGATGTGCTTATTAGTGGTTTTGTCATAAGAACTTGGAATTCTTAAGAGGTTAGGAACTCTAGAATTTTCAAGTCGAATGGGGAGTTTTTGTAATAAAATATGAATAACATGCACGTTATTATATTATAAAGATTTGCAATTATGCCTTGATCACAGCTGAGGGATTACATGTTTTTAATGAAGTGCACATTGTCAGTGTGCAAAACTGTAAAATGAAAAAACTTACAGAACTGAAAATTTAATATATATGATAATAAACATAAATGTATTAGAGAAAAAACCAGAATTAATTAGAATTTAGTACCCAGAGGGTGAATAAAAATGGTAAAGAATTATGAAATAAAAAATTCATTTTGTAATTAGTTTAGCATAGTAAAATTAGAAAATACATTTTTTAAAGGTCCTGATAACTTATAAAATATTTCATAAAAGGGAAGCAAGAAAATGGTTAATTGTAAGCAGCACCTAAAACGGGAATCTATTCAATCTTGAAATAATAATGAAATCTCTAATTAATTTGTGTGTTTCATTTTGAAAACTAATCACAACAATGTCTTGAATATTCTAAACATTCAAGTGAAATACAAAGATGTGCTTAAAGTATTTGTGAAGCTTACGTGGTTTTGAACACCAATGATGTTCTCCAAGGCTCTTTTGGGAAAGTAACATGAAGTTGGACGTTTTACTTTTCTCTCTGAGGTCTTTTTACATAGTTATTAGTACTTGTGATTGGCCACTTGTCCAAGTATGGATTTGGTTGTTTTTAATACATCGGGCAATACACTTTTTTATTATAGTGTTGCTGCTTTCACAGGTTTATGATGAAAAATATATTTTAAAGAAATGAAGTGAAGATACAACAGTCAGACTTTTCTTCCAGTCTTTATTTGTAATGAGTACCTAAAATAGTCATAAAGCCCACCTAGCTGATAACCAGGCTTGTTATATTATGCACATGGTTTCTGAACCACCAGAGAATGATAGGGCACACGATTTTGGGTGAGCTACAACCTTAACCAGTGTAGGGTTCAGAGAGATCAAAATGTGTTTTCTGTGAATGAGCAGTGTTGATAGAGTTGACCAAAAGTAATTCTTAGACTGTTTAGTAACTACTCTGTCCCTGAGGGAGTAAGTATATCTCAAAGAGAATTTTAAGAACAATTATTTTAGTATATTGTATTATATTTTAAGGCAATTGAAACTAACATTTGCTTGATTAGTTCAACTGGAAGGTTGTCAACTAAAAGTTGATTGAATTCATCCGTTCATTACATAGAAGGTCAATGTGCTTAGTTAGTATTTTCAGATGACCCTCAGCGAGCCCCTGGCTTCCTGTTAGACAAAATTTGACATTTACTGTATTACTTTTATGCAATTCAAATTTCCTTGTTTATGTGGCGTTGGGTACCTGTTATGGACTGAATTGTGTCCCCTAAAATTTATATGTAGAAAGAAGCCCAAACCACCAATGTGACTGGATTCGAAGATATGGCCTTTAGGCAGGTAATTAAGGTAAATGAGGTCAGAAGGATGAGTTACTAACACCATAGAACTGGTGTCCTTTTACGAAAAGAAACACAAGAAATCTCTCTCTCTTTCTCTCTGCATGCACACAGAGAATTGGCCATGTGAGGACATAATGAGAAGGTGACCATTCATAAGCCAGGAAGAGAGGCCTCACCAGAAGTTAACCCTGAAGGCACCTCAATCTTGGGAGTCTAGCCTCCAAAACTGTAAGAAAACAAATTTCTGTTGTTTAGCCACCCAGCCTGTGGTATTCTGTTATGGCAACCCTAGCAGACTAACCCAGTACCCAAGTGGGAGGTTTGATTGGATTAAATTAATTATTTTGTGATCATAGATTTTGACATCCTTGTGTAGGGAGCCTGGAGATTAGGTAGTAAATGCATTAGAGAACCAGGTCATGTTCCTTGTGTGTGGTTTGGGAGCTTGTTTTATTATGGGTACTATGTAAATTCTCAGGGAAAATAATGCAGTGATCAACTAAGCAGCATCTTGTTTTTCTACATTTTGGGATTATATGAATTATGTTTTTAATATATATTTATTCATAATTGTATGATTATTTTAGTGGACTATTCACTGTGTTTGAAATGGTTTCAGAGCGGTGTGACCTGACACTGAGCTCAGCAGAGGCATGCCTCTTAGTTAGATTTCTGTGCCTTTTTCATGTTTAAAGAGGGTTCACAATGGGTAAAGACATTTTAATATGCATAATTCTTTGGGGGAGGATACTAACTCCTTCTTCATATAAAATCTATTTATTTGACTATTTATTAAGAGAAAACAAACCTTCAGAATTCTATTTTTTTAGTACTCTTTTGGTTAAGAGTTAAACAGTTGGTAGCAATCGTGCCTTCATAAATTAAAAATGCTACTCTCATCTCCTCTTCATTTCATTTAAATGCGTGTTATGTATTCTTGCTACATAAGTCAGCAGAGATGGAATAGTTTTTGAGTCACATGCTCTCAAAAAGAAAACAAAAATGTTTTGGGTACATATACCATTCCAAAAAATACTGCTACTTTCCAATTTTGCAAAAAATGAAAACATTTATTTATTTTTATATCTTGTGACTGAAAGGAAGTACTACTGTTTTACAGCATTGCACCTCTCATTTCTAGCAGTGCACTATTTTGGAAAAATATGAACACACTAGGGTTTAAATCTTGGCCCTGTCACTTAATCTTATTAAAGTCATTGTACTTTTTGGATTTGGATTCCTTAATGTAAAATGTGGACATAATTCATGTCTTAATGGGTTGTTGAAAAGGCTGAGTAAAAAATGTGTATGTGTTGTATTTAGCATAGTGACAGGCATATAGGCAATGAAAGCTATTTCTCTAAAGAATGAAATTTTGAAGAGCTTATGTTAATTCACTGCTCTCCAGCTTGCCAGGACTGGGGCCTCAGGTCGGCATGGATGTTTTTCCAGAGTGTCCTATGTTTCCAGGTGGTGCTGAGATCAGGATGCCAGCGTGGGCCAATCTCCTGTTTCGCGCTTGCTTTTCGGGGTCTGTGAAAGGATGAACTGCGGTCGTGTATATCTATAGGCACTTCTCATAGCCCCTGAGACGCAGCAGGTGGCCCCTGGATACTGAACTGTAGCCAGTGACATCATGATCGTTAACTACCCTGTAATTAATTAACTACCCAGTTACTGCTCATTTCCCATTCTGGTACCCAGGTGGCAATTCTGGGCAATGACACAGTGATTTGGGTACTGGCTGTGTCTATAATTCCAGGGTTTTATTTGTAGGAGAGTCTACACTGAATCAAGCAGCCGTAATAGAGAGACACAGAATGAGGGCTCCTTAGTATACTCTGTCTGTCATTATTCCAGTTAAATTTTTTTTTTATCCTCACCCAAGGACATTTTTCCATTTTTGTTCAGATAGAATGGGAGGGAGAGAGAGGAAGAGAGAGAGAGAGAGAGAGAGAGAGAGAGAGAGAAACATTGACGTAAAAGGGACACATCGAGTGGCTGCCTCCCGCACGACCCAACCAGGGCTGGGGACAAACTGCAACTGAGGTACCTGCCCTTAGCGGGAACAGAACCCGGGTCTCTCTGGACCGCAGGCCAACGCACGCTCTAACTGCTGAGCCAAACCGGCCAGGGCTCCAGTTAATTTTGGACATGATTTAAAAGGTGAACTCAAAAATACTTGAACAGAGATAAACTGAAAATGCAGGTCTCTTACATGGACTTATTTTTTTCTTTTTTAGCATACTTGCTTGCAACCAGGGAAAGATTTCAGTAATATATAAAAGTGACAGGATAGCCTCTACTGGATAATGATTGATAAACTATGTGATAACACTGGAAAAATAAGAAGCACATTGGAACTAGTTCAAATATTGACAACACTTAGAAACAAAACTCATTCATATAGCATTAGAAACAGAAGTAAATTACCTTATTGAGTTTTTCATGACTCTCTGTTATTCAATGCTTGAACATGTAGCTGTCTGATGCATTTCTAGATGCATATATACATATTATAAAAGAAGTCAGTGTTTTCCTTAATGACTGTTGTTTTTAGGAAGGTGGTTAGTGGCTATGAGTAAATTACACACATAGATAGAACCCCAGTGTCAGGAAATATCACATGTGGCAGATAAATGTAATAAAAGTACTGGATCATCATAATGATCACATGTGATAGTGAAAGGAAACAAAACTTAGCACAGGACATAGACACTGAACATATATTTATTAAGTGAATAATTCTGTTGTAGATCAAAGCTTGCGGACCTTACGGCTAACTCCTTGGGAGAATATATGTGCAAACAACAGCTCCGACAAGGGGTCAATATCCAACATTTATAAAGAACTCACACAACTCAATACCAAACAAACAATCCAATTAAAAAATGGGCAGAGGACCTGAACAGACATTTCTTCAAGACTTAAAAATGGCCAACAGACATATGAAAAGATGTTCAACTTCAGTAGCTATTAGGGAAATGCAAATCAAAACTATAAGATACCACCTCATACCTGTTAGAATGGCTATTATCAACAAGACAAGAAATAACAAGTATTGGAGAGGTTGTGGAGAAAAAGGAACCCTCATTGACTGCTGGTGGAAATGAAATGTAAACTGGTACAACCACTACAGAAAACAGTATGGAGGTTCCTCAAATATTAAGAATAGAGTTATCGTGTGACCCGGCAACTGCTTTTCTGGGTATCTACCTGAAAAATTTGAAAACAGTTATTTGCAAAGACATATGCACCCCTGTGTTCATTGCAGCATTATTCACAGTGGCCAAGACATGGAAACAACCAAAGTATCCTTTGATGGATGATTGGATAAAGAAGATGTGGTATATATATACAGTGGAGTACTACTCAGCCATAAGACAAGATGAAATACTGCCATTTGTGACAACTTGGATGGACCTTGAGAATATTATGCTAAGCAAAATAAGGCAGTCAGAAAAAGGTAAGAATCATATGATTTCACTCATATATGGGATATAAAACCAAAAGTAACAAATGTACAAACAACGAAAACAGACAAACAAAAACCTGTTGACACAGATAACAGTACGGTGGTTATCAGAGGGAATGGGGTGGGAGAGTGTAAAGAGTAAAGGGGCAAAGATACAGTGACAGAAGATTATTTTCCTTTGGGTGGCAGGCACACAATGCAATATACAGATCATGTATCATATAAATGTGTACCTGAAACCTATATAATCTTATTAACCAATGTCACCCCAATAAGTTTAATTAAAAATAACATAAAATAAAGGATAACTCCTTAGGTGTGACATGCTTCTGTTTTATAGGTGTATTACTATGTACACGTATTTTTTGGTATTGATTAATCTATGATGTAACAAATAAATACGAAGGAGATTGAAAAAAAATTTTTTTAAAATACAGAAGCAATAAGGAACTATTAAATGGACTATACTTCTCTCTGATGCCATATCACCAAACTCCACAGTTCTCTCCGGTACTTTGACCTGCCTTCCTCCAGGCATCGTGTGTTCACTCATCCCTAGTAGCAGACCCATCTTCCTCAGGCGGTATCTCTCTCTTCTTGCTCCACCTGTCAGAATCTTAGATATCTTTTTTTTTTTAATTGAAAAAAATTTTTTTTTCCCTTTATTGATTTTAGAGAGAGAGGAAGTGAGAGGGAGAGAGAGATAGAAATATTGATGAGAGAGAACATCTATTGGCCGCCTCCTGCATGCCCCCCACTGGGGATCGGGCCCACAACCTGGGCATGTGCTCTGACTGGGAATCCAACTGGCAACTTCTTGGTGCATGGGTCGACGTTCAACCACTGAAGCACACTGGTTGGACAGAATCTTAGATATCTTAATCATCAGGATCTGAACTTATCCCACTGTTAAAAGTGTGGAAAGGTCTGAAAATTCCTTAGCATATAATTACACCAGTATTGACTTACTGTATTAGTCTTTGGCTTGGCAATACTCTTGGTGTTCATAGAATAACAATAAATAGTTGCTGAATTAATTTATAGACTGAGGTTACCTAGGTGATGGAAGAGAGGCAAGGGAAGAGACAGGGTGTTTCTGAATCTGAAATACTATGACAGGGATGTAGAACAGGCCATGCATAGATATTTTCCATGGTGTTCTGAATGAGAAGGCTGTGCAGCAGAAGGGACCCTACGTGGGAAGAACTGAGCCTGGAGTGCTGTCCTGGATTACTCAGAGCTGAGCAAGATACTTCGTCTCCTGGCCTCCCATTGGTTCATTTCCGGAGTGGGTGATTCAGACCTGGTTGCCTAAAGGGCTATTTCACCTCTCAGCTTTTATAATTCAACAAATGATGGAATTGATAGCATTCTTATTAAATTATAGGTGGCACTATTTTGGTTAGGTTACAATATCTTGAAAAAGAGCTATAGAATTCCGTGTCATGTGACAAATTGAAGAAATGTTTCACCAAAGTGAGATTCATTTTTAAAGGAGCAGTATAATATACTATATCAGAGATATTCTATGCTGATATACAATGTAAAAAGAAAGCCTGAACAGAACAAGAAGTCACTTGCCCTGGCTGGTTTGGCTCAGCGGTTAGAGCGTCGGCTCGTGGACCAGAGTGTCCCGGGTTCAGTTCTTGCTAAGGGCATGTACCTCTGTTGCAAGTTTGTCCCTGGCCCTGGTTGGGGTCCTGTGGGTGGCAACCAGTCGATGTGTCTCTTTCACATCAATGTTTCTCTCTTTCTTCCCCCCTCTCTCCTTCCCACTCTGTCTGAAGATAAATGCAAAAATAAATGTCCTCAGGTGAGGATAAAAAACAAACAAAAAACAAGAAGTCATTTAACCAGAATCATAAGTTCAAAATGATAATTAACAGTATTAATTTGGAAAGCTGTCATAAATAATTGATATTAGAGACCTCTAACTATTCTAAGATAGTTATTATTATTCAAAATTTTATTAGGGAATTGCTATCATTTTCATCCTTGGGTTTTAGTAAATTTCTAGAAAAGCGAGAGTCAAGAAGATGAAATATAGTAATGCACATTTGAAAAGAGATTCTAAAAGAGTCAATATATTGAGGGTTTTTAAAATTAAGATGGGAAAGAAAGATTCATAACCATTTTCAAGCATTTGAAAGGAAATTATGAAGAGGACTGTGTTCAATTATCCTCCATCTCCACTGGGGATTGAAAGAGAAGCAGGGGGCTTAATTTGTAGCAAGAGGAAGAATTCATTTAGCTAGATTTTTTTGTGGTTGTTGCTCAGATTATGATTCAACAGTGTAATAGTCGACTGAAAACTGTTAGGAGCCCCCAGGTTTTTTTTAGTTGATTTTCTAAAGAAAGAGTGAATAGAGATTAACTTAAATTCTTATTCGTGTGAATGTATATTTTAAGTTTATGCTTCTTTGGTGGTCCTATACAGAGTCTAGCGTTTCAACAGAGTTAAAAGCACTAGGGGAGATATATTTGCTGAAAGATGTTTTTTCCTTCTAAACATATTACTATTGTTTTATTCTTTAAGGTAAAACCCACTGTCTGCTTTGATGTCTGAACAAACTTACGAACTAAAAAGAAATGCAAGAGGCCAGGTAAAGGCCATTTAATTCTTTTGTGCCATTCCTCTTTCTCTCTGGTCACAAAGCAAATGTAAAATTCATTTGAGAAGCTGCTGTGAAGTTGTGTGGGCTGCTGCCTTCTCTATCAGAAAGGAGGCAGGCTGGACTTGTGTTTTTCAGGTCCGTTCCTTAAACTCACTTCATGGTAAATAAACAGCTTTGTTGAGTTTTCAAGCGACTCCCAGGAGGTGGAGCACCTCCCTGCTGTTCTACATTAGAGTAAAATTTAGCAGACACTTCAAAAGCATTTCACAGTCTCAGAACAGAATCATAAAATAAAGTCAAGCATTTGTAATTTCGCCAAGTCCTTCAGAGAAAACTCAAAAAGACTCTCTTTTTCCAGTGGGCATATCTTGAAATTTCCCTTCAGGTTATTGTTAGGTAGAGAAATCTGTGGCTCACATCTTTCCAAGTTCAGATGTAGTAAATTATTTTCCTCCTACGATGTTTGCCTGGCATCAACCTCCAGAGCCCAGGATTGGGAACTGGTTAATAGTCACATGGTGTGTGTGTGTGTGTGTGTGTGTGTGTGTGTGTGTGTGTGTCTGTTTCTACCCTTGTAGCAGTCAGTGAGCAGGCAGTAGCCTAAAGGGAAGGGCAAGAAGACAATAATTAAATATTTGGAATTTAAAAGGAGGTCACAGAAAAATCTAGGAAGTATCATGGTTTTGAAGATGAGATTCTAATTCTGACTCTGCCACTTACTTTCCACCTTGCAAGTCCTTGGGCGAGTTACTGAATCTTTTCCGTCTCAATTACTTCGTCCATAAACAAGGAATAACAAAAATAACTATTGCACAGAACTGAGAGTTACTTGATCTTTTCAGTCTCAGTTACTTCATCCATGAACAAGGAATAATAAAAATAACTATCGCACAGAATTGTGATGAGAATTAAATCAGATAATGAATGCAAAGTGACTATTACATGATAAGCATTCAATATGTCAGCTGTGATTGCTAATATTGAGGGAAAAAGGTCAAATAATACCATAAATGACAAAAAATCTGTGGCTGAATTACCTGTTTTCACAAGAAGTTTGTGACCTCGTAGCTGTCTGCAGAACAATCTGAGTGAGTGTCCCTCCCCACGAGGCTGGATATCACTGTTTGCTGCCCTGCGTTTTGCTCCCAGAGCTCTTTTCTACTCGCTGCTTTGCAGGGCACCTGGTGCTCCTGTTGGCAGTCTCTTGAGGATGCAAGTTTGGGTTCAGGGCTTTGGTTCAGCCTTGCCAATCAAGTGAGATAGTCTCCTGTCCCCATGAATATGCAATACTCAGGGGTTTCCAGCTGCTTCCTTGCCATTTACTCCCAGCTTCATCCCTGTGAGGTAGATAGGCAATTAGCATGGATTTTATAGCCACCTTAGGAGAGAAAAGGAACTAACCAAGCAAATAAGAATGTGGTTGAGAATTTAATTGTCTGCTGCTTCCTTCTTAGCAACCTACATGCATTGTGCAAATATTTTTGAGCTGCTGAAATTCACCTGTGGTGAAATTCAAGTTATCTTCCTTTTAAATAACAATTTATCCCAAAGGAAGTTTTTCTCATTAACGACAGCACAGTTGCATAAACTTGCCAGTTGTCTATGATGATATTTATTCTCTATCATTTACGGAAATAGTTATAGTTGGAGAGGAAAACAAGAACATTCAAATCTTATGTTTCTGTGTATCAAGGTGCATAAAGTATTCTCTTTGACCTTTTTGGAAAGTTAACATAATGTACTAGTATTCAAATAACTATATTGTTAAACGTTCACCCACCCCTTTCTCTCTCTGCCCCCCTCAATTCCTCAATTTCTGCACTTGCAGAATCTGAATTTTTTTATTCATGTGCACTTGGAAGAAATAATAATAACAAACAGCATTTGTTGGGTGCTTTCTATGTGCCCGGCTCTGTCCTAAGTCCTTGTACGTACATGTAGGCGTGTAGAAGACATCAGGAGAAACAAGAAAACAAAAAAAGCTCCATGCTTTTTGGTATTTCTAAGAGTAAAAGCTCACTGACCACTTTATTTTATTTTATTTATTTTTGGTTGAGGCATTGAGACTTGTGAATTTACTTCTAGTGAAGTGAAAACATTCTGGATCTAGACACATGCTGATTTAGCTTTGAAAATAGACTACTAGTTTGTCATTAGTCAATTATTTTTATAAGTGCCTGGGTCCTCAATGGCTAATTTTAAACCTTGCTCAAGTTTCTCTTTGTTCTGCACATCGGGGCTCCCATTTAGGTTCAGCTGATATTGACTATATGATTATTAGTTTAATTGATGTACATTTTGAAAATTTATCTCATTAAACAACTAAAATGTATTTCAAAGACAACTGTAAGTTGACTTTAGGATAGTTTGAAGTTTCTTTTAAGAAGGGGCATAATTGACTATAGCCCTATATTGGGGGGGGGGGGGACCACTACATTGAGCAAACATATATTTTTAAATTTTTAAACTTGATTTTATTTTTGGCAGCAAATATGAATAAAACATATTCTAGAATTTGAAAGAGGGTACAGGAAGTTCTCTTCATCACCAATCCACTTTAAAAATACTGTTGTTCATTCCCATTTAAAGATATCTCTTTAAGGACCTGCCTCCCTCCTTCACTGCCTTTCTGCCCTTATTGGAGGTTTATGCTCTTTTTGAGCTGCTGTCCCTACAAGCTGAATTCAACTTGAAGGTGATTTTATCCAGGACCTAATTTCAGGGAAACACTGCATTAAAAACTGCCTGTGTAGGAGACAGCTATTAGATGCACATGGTTATTTATTTAAATAACATATGTTAATTTGAGTAGGCACATCAAATTCTTCTTTTCTGCTACTTTGCAGAGCATCTTCCTGTACTAGAGAGTGAAGTCTGAATTGGTAGGGTTCACGGCTCATGCTTCACTTTCTTGCAGTGACATGAACAGGCATCCAGTAGGTTAACGCTCAATGTCTGATCTTCAGCATGGGCTCTGAAAAAACATCCTCAGTGACTTTGCTATGTATACAATAAGCAGATATTTAGTTTTTACTGTTTTCTATTCTCAATCTGATGATATGGATCTCAAATAATATTCAGCTAGAAAAAATACATTTATATAAAATATAATACCTAGGTAAAAAGACAGTAATAAAAGGATGATGAATAAAATATGTATTTTTATTTTATTTCCATCACCATTTATATCCATATGATCTCGACCTCTACCCACCCCCAACCCCCACAATCACCACACCATTGTACATGTCCATGAGTTCTCTGTCTCTCTCTTTTTTTTTTCTCAATCCCTCCTGACAACCCCACCCCTCAGAGCTGTCTGCCTGCTTTCTGTCTATGAGTCTGTCTCTATTTTGCTTGTTAGTTCAGTTTGTTCATTAGATTCCACATATAAGTAAAATCATATGGTACTTGACTTTCTCTGGCTGGCTTATTTCACTTAGCATAATGTTCTCCATGTCCATCCATGCTGTCCCAAAGGGTAATATGATTTCTTTTTTTATTGCTGAGTAGTATTCCATTGTGTAAATGTACCATAGCTGTAGCTGTTTTGTCCACTCATCTACTGAAGGACACTTGGGCTACTCTAGATCTTGGCTATTGTAAATAACACTGCAATGAACATAGGGATGTGTATATTCTTTCGAGTTAGTGTTTTGGGTTTCTTCAGATAAATTCCCAGAAGTGGGATTGCTGGGATGTAAGACAGTTTCATTTTTAATTTTTGAGGTATCTCCATACTGTTTTCCACAGTGGCTGTACCAATCTGGATGCCCACTAACAGTGCACGAGGGTTCCCCTTTCTCCACATCCTCACCAACATTTATTGTTTGTTGATTTATTAATCATAGCCATTTTGACAGGTGTTCATTGATATCTCATTTTGGTTTTAATTTGCATTTCTCTGATGATTAGTGACAAGCATCTTTATATAAGTCTATTGGCTATCTTTATGTTCTCTTTGGAGATGCGTCTATTCAAATCCTTTGACCACTTTTTAGTAGGATTTGTGTGTGTGTGTGTGTGTGTGTGTGTGTGTTATTTATAAGTTCTTATAAATTTTGGATAGTGACTCCTTATCAGATGTATCAGCAAATGAGTTCTCCTATTCAATGGCTTGTGTCTTCATTTTGTTGATGGTTTCTTTTGCTGTGCAAAAGCTTTTTACTTTGATGTAGTCCCATTAGGTTATTTTTTAATTTCTGCTCTAATCTTTATTATTTCCTTCCTTCTAGTCACTTTGGAATTTGTTTGTTATTCTTTTTCAAGTTCCTCTAAGTGTAGAGTTAGAATGTTTATTTGAGCTTTTCCTTGTTTCTTGAGATAGGCCTGTAATGCTATGAATTTTCCTCTTAAGACTGCTTTCACCGTGTTCCACAGATTTTGGGTTGTTGTGTTCTCATTTTTTGTTTCAAGGTATCTTTTGATTTCTTCCTTGATCTCATTGTTAACCCATTCATTGTTTAGTAACATGTTATTTAGCCTCCGTGTCTTTGTGTGTTTTTCAGTTTTCTTCTTATCATTGATTTCTAGTTTCATAGTATTATGGTCAAAGAAGATGCTTGATATGATTTCAATATTCTTAAACTAATTGAGACTTGTTTGTGTCCTAATATGTGGTCTATCCTAGAAAATGTTCCATGTGCACTTGAAAATAATGTATATTCTGCTGCTTTGGAGTGAAATGCTCTGAAGATATCAATTAAACCATTTGATCTAGTGTGTCATTTAAGACTGCCATCTCTTATTGATTTAGTGTCAGGAAGATCTATCCATTGATGTCAATGGAGTGTTAAAACCCCCTACTATGGCTGTATTACTGTCAATTTCTCCCTTTGTGTCCATCAAGATTTGCTTCACATATTTAGGTACTCCTATGTTGGGTGCATAAGTGTTTACAAGAGTTATAACCTCTTGTTGGATTGCTCTCTTTATCGTTATGTAGTGTCCTTGTTTCTTAATATATCCTTGGTTTTAAAGTCTATTTTGTCAGATATAGGTATTGCTACCCTGGCTTTTTTTCTTTCCATTTGTATGAAATATCTTTTCTCATTCCTTTACATTTAGCCTGTGTGTATCTTTTGTTCTGAAGTGGGTGTCTTGAAGATAGCATATATATGGGTCCTGTTTTCTTATCCATTCAGCTGCCCTATGTTTTTTCACTGAAGTATTTAAGCCATTAACATTTAAAGTGATTATTGATAGGTAAGTATTTATTGCCATTTTATTTTTTAACTATGTTCCTCTTCTGCCTCCTTCCCCCTCCCTCTCCCCCTTCCTCTCCTCCTCCTCCTCCCCCTCCCCCTCCTCCCCTCCCCCTCCTCCCCCTCCCCCTCCTCCCCCTCCCTCTCCCCCTCCTCCCCCTCCCCCCTCCCCCTCCTCCCCCTCCTCCCCCTCCTCCCCCTCCTCCCACTCCTCTTTCTTTTTCTTCTTCTTCTTCTTCTTCTTCTTCTTCTTCTTCTTCTTCTTCTTCTTCTTCTTCTTCTTCTGGCATGCCCTTTAACATTACTTACAGTACTAGTTTGGTAGGAACAAACTCCCTTATCTTTTTCTTGTCTGGGAAGCTCTTTATTTCTCCTTCAGTTTTAAATTACAGCCTTGTTGGGTAAAGTAGCCTTGGTTGTAGGTCCTTGCTTTTAATCACTTTTAATATTTTATGACAATTCTCTTCAGGTCTGAAATGTTTCTGCTGAGAACTCAGCTGACAGTCTTGTGGGAGCACCCTTGTAGATAACTAACTGTCTTTCTCTAGCAGCCTTTAAGATTCTCTCTTTGTCTTTAATCTTTGCCATCCATTTTAATTATGATTTGTCTTGGTGTGGGCCTCTTTGGGTCCATCTCGTTTAGGATTCTCTGTCCTTCCTGGACTTGTGTGCCTTTTTTCTACACCAGGTTAGGAAAATTATCTGTCATTATTTCTTCAAATAGATTCTTGATTCTTTGCTCTCTTCTTCTTCTGGTACCCCGATGATGCGGATGTTGTTATGCTTCATGTTTTCCTAAAGGTCCCTTGAACTATTCTCATTTACAATTTTTTTCTTTTTGCTGCTCTGATTGGGTGTTTTCTGCTACCTTGTTTTCTAAGTTGCTAATTCAGTCCTCTGCTTCATCTAACCTACTCTTTGTTCCTTCCAGTGTATTCTTTGTTCCAGATATTGCATTCTTTATTTCTGACTGGTCCTTTTTTATGGTTTCTTTGTCTCTCTTTTTTTTTATGCTGTTGAGCATCCTTATAATCATTACTTTGAACTCTATGTCTGATAAATTGCTTACCTCCATTTCATTTAGCTCTTCTTCTGGAGAATTATTTTGTTCTTTCATTTGGGGTCTGTTTCTTTGTATCTCACTTTTGGCTGCCTCTTTGAGTTTGTTTCTATGTATTAGATAGATTTTCTATACCTCCCAGTCTTGGTAGGATGGCCTTATGTAGTAGGTATCCTGTGGGACCCAGTGGTATAGTCTCCCTGATCTGGTTGGGTACTCTAAGATTTTCCACTGTGCATGTTACATGGGCCCTCCAGTTGTAATTGAGTCTTGATTGTTATTGGCCCATTCATGTGTGGGATCAACCCTCAGGTTGGCTGGCTGTGAGGCTCAACACCAACACAGTGTGCAAGCTTCTGTGTGGGTGCTGATCACACAAAACAGAATTTGCCTCGGCAGGTTTTGGTGCCTCCTGAGATCTCCCTGTGGATATGCTGCTTGTGAGGCTTATTAATCTTGCTCTGTTTTTGTCTGAAGCTGGGTACTGAGTGTATTATTTCTGGGCCTCCTCAGAGAAACTCCAGTGCAGGCCTATGTCAGACACTGCCTGTGACTGGCCCTGGGCAACCTTTTTGGAGCTATCAGCGATCCATTATTTGTGGCTCCCTCTGCTGGGTCTGGATGCATGCAGAAAGCACCAAGCTGCACACCAAGTCCAGCTTTTACCAGCCCCTGGCCCAAGGGCAAGGCAGGAAAAGTCTCAAAGCATCCAGAGATTTGCCTCCACCTATAGGCTGCCTGTTAGGCTTAGTCACTGAAGGAGCTCCTGGCTGTCCCTCTCAGCAGGGCATAAACTCCACAGGGTGGGGTGAGAAGCAGTCCAGCAGTTGGGGCTATTTCTTTCCCCCAGGCTAATTCTGCAAAGAGAGATTCTCTACCCGAGAAAGATGGCTTCTGCAGTATGGGGGAATGACAATGCAGGGATGCTGGCAGCTGACCCTTTAGCTGTTTCCTCAGGGCCACCAATCCTACCTAGATTCTCCTCATGCAGCTCTAGTCCCATCTGCCCTCCTTCTGCCAGAGCCCAGGGTGAATGGCTTGGAACAAAATTTTGTGCATTGGCCCTTTAAGAGGGTAACTGTGTCTCTAAGCAGCCTCTCCCTGGTGGACAAAAACCCTGCTGCTTTTCACAGCCAGATGTTATGTGGGCACATTTCTTGGTTCTGGTGCTATAGGCTGGGGAGCCCATCTTGGGGTTTAGACTCCACACTTCTCTGGGGGAACCCCCCTCAGCTGAGATATCCCTCCAGAATATTACTGCTGCTTGTAGGAGCCTGGCCAGCCCTCTTGTGCCTCCACACTTCCTGCCAGTCTTGGGGTGGCCTCCTCTTTAAGTTCTTGCTTATAAGGCTTCTCTCCAGCTAGTTTTCAGTTGTTTATTCAGGATAATTTTTTTTTTGTAATTTAGTTGTAATTCCAGTTTGGTTTTGGAAGGAGATTAGTGTAGCTTCCACCTAATCTGCCACCATTTGGATCCCTCTAGGGTGATGAGTATTTAGACTCATTAAATTATAAGGAGAGATGAAGAGAATGAAAGAGAATAAAATGTTCAAATAATTGATATAATAATGCAGTATTACTTTTGAGTTTTACACTATAGACTAAAAAATCTGATTAGTAAATGGAAACAATCAACTTTAAAAGTTGCCTTTATTATTCTATGTATAAAAAAAAGAAAGAAAAATGTTACAATTTATTTCAAGTATCAACCAAGTATAAATTATATACAATTATGGATTTGTTTGGTTGAGATAAATGAGATTAAAGATATCTTGAGTTTATTTTTATATGAAATATGAAATAACAGGAAAATAAAAATATTGTTTGTCATGTATGATACTGTTATAGACACTGTATCCATGCATGCTTACAATTTTATGAGCATTTTACATTAAGTAAAATATGAAACTTTGAACCTAGTCATTTGTTATATTTCTAAATTCCCACAATTTTAGAGTATGTGCCTAGGTAGGTAGCTAGAATTATTTAAAATTTTGTAACTAGGTTAAGCATAAATTCTGTTTTCTGATCAGTGTTAGAAATAAAACTCACACAGAGCAGGGTCCAATTCTTCCCCTCGTTATTTACAGATTCTACTAAATTGGAGTAATAAAACAATTGTGCAGGACTTATAATACTCCTCAGGTAGAGAACTATTTTCTTTTTTATAACTCTAATTTGAGGTCATTCATAATCACCCAGGAGTGTACTGTCTCATCTGTGTGTTTTATTTATATTTTATTCATGAGGGTCAGAGATGAGCTGGGAGACAGGTTTTAACAGATGGAACTCCTCGCCTTGGTATTTCAGAGGTTCTGGCCACATGGCAGTGTGGTTCTGCAAGCAGCGAGAAGCAGTCAGTCCTGTCCATCACCAGGCTTGCTCCTATAAATATTTAAATGATTGGGTTTACTCAGTAAGGGCTTGATATGCTCTGGGTGATACGAGCTTGTTATTGGAATCCTTGGGGAAGCAAACTCCTGTTTTTTCTTTCCTTCATTTCTTTCCTTCTTTTTTCCCTCTCTTTCTTTCCTCCTCTTCCTTCCTCTCCCTCCCCCCACCCCCAACCTCTCTCTTGTTTTATGGCAGTGGTTGTATTGCAACTGTTAGTGATTCACCAAAGAAAAGTCTCTAATCAGACATTAATGCTTCCATACACTAAAAAAGGAGAGGGGGGTTACTGGAACCAAGTTGGAGCAAGCTATTCTGAGCAACAGGCTAAGAAATAGAGGTTTGAAGTTAGCACTTGTCTCAAATCTTGCCTGAGTTTATATTAATCTTCCTTTTGTCTTCATAGGTGGGGCTTTTATATTCTTTAATGTCTTACATTTCTTTATCTATAGATAGTGTCATCTGGGGATAAATGACATTTCTTTTTTGAAGTCACTTTTCTAAATTAGAGTGTTAGATAGCTAAATTAGACAGCTAGACAGTTCCTTCATTTGATAAGTAGGATAGATATAATTTTGAAAATCATCTATCTAAGGGATCATCTTAGTGCTAAGATTATAATTCTGCTTGAATCCACCTGGAACTTACTCAGTACAAATGGGAGATTGTTTATGTTACAAGATGCCAAAACTCCTGAGAAGAAAAAAAAAAATTACTGATGGCAAGCATCTCGCTGATGAAGAATTTATCTTATCTAATAATGTTGGAACTGTTAATTATAGGATTTTATTTTTAATGGTGTTAGTAGAGTATCTGAACTTGGGAAGTGATTGTGTTAGGTAGTTGGGTGGAGGCTTGCATTTATAACTGATATACATTTAGGGGAGTTTATTTATGTGACCTAAATTTGACTTGTTGCACAAAATGCTTTCAAGATACTTATGGGCACCATGAGGGCAGTATTTCTTAAGATTCTGCAAACCTATTTGATTTGGCTCCCCATCAACTCCATGGAGGGCACAGCCTCTGAAAAGGGGCACCTCAGTGGCAATAACAAATAGCAACTTTGAAATATGTTTAATTGTATACTCATAATGCCAGAGACCCCCTTGAGGGGAACAAGATTCTGCTACCCCACCCCCGCTGTGCAGACGGAGTGGCATCTCTCCTGTTCAACTTTGACACGCACTTGAAAAACAATTCAAGGTGATTCTGTTTATAAGAGAGAGCTCTCAGTATGAAATGAATATCTTCTGGGAAGAAAATAAAAGCTCCTGAATGTAAAGGATTTCTGTCAGTTTTTTGTTTTGTTTTGTTTTGTTTTCCATTTTGAGTTTTAGAAAAACAGCTAGCAACATAGAAAATTAACCTCATTTAAAAATATTTCAGAGACGATCTATACCCTACTCTGATGGTTCATTATAAAGTTAAAAATATTCGGTTGCAGAGATCTGAATCCACTCTAGTTAGTTTAAATACAAAGGGATTTATTTCTGAATATTAAATAGCTTATAAAACCATTGGGAGGAATAGACTCCCAAAGCTACAGCACAGAAATCGGCTGCAAAGTTGCTGTTCCTTCTGCCTCAATTAAGTAGTTTCATGATGAACAGGTAGGGAAGTTACTGCAGCAACCTTTGGCTTTAAGACAATGTTGCCTCTGCTAAGATCTTCCTCAGCAAATGGACGTGTTGTTCTTGCCCTTCTGCAACTTCCCTCAGTTCGGAAATCCAGTCTCTCATAAATGTCTAATGGAAAAAACAAAATCAGATCTGAAACACAAGCTACAAGGGAGTTAGGTATGTTTTTCATAATTCCTGTTATGACAAGAAAGATAACAACTGACTTTTTAGGAGTAGTTTTATCACTATCTGGATAAAATGTAACACCTGTGATGCTGAATGATAGTCTCAAATATTTATTCAAAATTGTTTTATGAATATTCTTATACCTGCCTTCTTTTAGGTCTACCCTTATATAAAATATAACAGAATACTGAATGCAATTTTAGTCCCAATATATAATAAAAAGCAGGCAAAGCTTATGAAGGAAAATGTACTGAAAAGAATCAAGTAGCTTGATAATGGAGTAGCTTTTGACAAGGCTGCATTGAAAATCTAAGACTCAGTCTGGAAAGGTCGGTAGACAGTGTTTTTGGCAACTGTAAACTTGAATGAATGGATAGGAAGAAAAGGCAAAACTAGGATTTGGTTCAAATGTTGAATAGGCGATTTTAAGGTAAATACAAGGAGGTGCTGTTCAGCCAACCAGCACGTGTCATTTCATTCCTACCATGTATGCAGAACTGGCTAGACCCTTTGGAAATTTTCACCAGTAGAAAGTGAATTTGAGTACCCTGAAGAACACGAGCATTGCATGTGCTCAAATATTTATTGAACACAAATATATTAATGAAAATAAAAAATAAAACATAAAAAATATTTATGTTGATTCATGAAAGGTAGATTTTTAAAGGAAGTCGGGAGACAAATAGCTCTAAGCCTTTGGACGTCACGGGAAGGAAATGTAGCACAGTGGAAAGACTGAGTTTAAGCCAAGAGTTTAATCCAACTTGGCCATTTGCTAGTTGTGTGATCTTGAGCAAATAACCTCTGTTAGCTTCTATTTATTTCTCTGTAAATTGAAGATAATATATCTAGTATTAAAGGTTGTTGTGAAGATTAGAGATGTAAAAGGTGAAATATCCAGCTACATGCAGACATAAGTGGTTATTTTTTTATTGCTACTTTGTTAGAGACAGAATGCCCCCCAGTTGGGTAGACACTTGATACAAAGTCACATGGCAATGTTCATTTCCTATGGAAGTACTAAGCCCTGTGGCATTCCTCAGATCCTTATGTGTTTGGACCACACACAGACTTTGAACTCTTGCATATCATACATTCTTCATATTACCTTATGCTTAATTGATTGCAGTAGCCTCATGATGAAGGCTTTTGATCTTTCCCGATCCTACTCCTGTCCTCATTCTAGCCCACATACTGCTCACATACTGATTTTTTATTATGATAGTCCCCTGCTAGATATCTGCAATGGCTTCATATTGTGCTTACAATTGTTTTTAAAAAGTGCAACTTCATTTCACCAAATAGAAATGAAGATGGATGAGAAAGTACATAGAATATAGGTAAAAAGCCAGATAGATAGTAGGTAGGTAGATAAGCAGCTATTTAGATGATTGATAGCTAGATAGATTATGATAGATAAATAGATGATAGGTAAAATGAATTAGAGTGAATAGGAATGGGAAAGTAGGACAAGAGTGTGGTAAAGCAGAGTGGACAGATTATTCCATGAGCACTGGAAGACCGAGGTTCTGTACTTTGTGACCTGACTCTGATATGAGCTGTTTGGTCCATGGGATCTAATACCATATGATTCTAAATGAATCATATGGTATTAGAGCTATAGATTTTTGAAGTCACATTTTCAAATATTATGACTTGGTAATAAATCTATGATTTGAAGAAAAACTTGAGTAGAATATTTTTGCCTTTCTTTCTTACTTTCATTTGTTTTATTTACTTGTAATTTTTGCATTACTATTATATGTCCTTCATACGTTCCCAAAGAAATAAATATTTATTTATTCTTTCTAGGTAGGAAAGCAACACATGCTTATTGCAAAAATAAAGATTAAGAATAAAAAGAAGCCCATATTTTCACATTGGGCATTTATGTTGTTTCTGATTTTTTTGTTAAAATAAGCAATTTTATAACATTAGACATTTGGACATTCCTTTAGACAAACTCCTGGAAATGAATTCCTAGACAAAGAGTGCACATATTTAAAAAAAAATTTTTTTTTCTTTATTGATTTTAGCGAGAGAGGAAGGGAGAGGAAGAGAGAAATAGAAACATCGACGAGGGAGAACATCGATTGGACGCCTCCTGCGTGCCCCCCACTGGGGATCTGGTGCACAGGGCATGTGCCCTGACCAGGAATTGAACCAGCGACCAATTGGTGCATGGGTCGACACTCAACCACTGAGCCACACTGGCTAGGCTAGAGTGCACATATTTTTAAGAGTTTTGACATGTATTCCTCATTTCTACCTCCCTCTCCCCAACCCCCTCAGGGAAGCTACAGGGTATGAGAACACTTTTTTCCCCACATCCCACCAACACTGGATATTATTGATTTTTATATGTTTCCAATCTATTGGGTGAAAAATAGCATCTAATGAATGGTTTAGTTTGAATTTCATTGGATGATAGTATATCAAAATATTTTCTTATGGTTATTGGCCATTTGTAGTGGGCAATATCATACCATAACTTATCACATTCTTTTTTCAGGGAATGTTAATATCAGCTCCTCTGTAACGAAAGTAGTGAGTCCATGCTAGGCAAGTATCTCTGTGTGTGTTATTTCACATGAGGAAGAAAAACAATCAAACTGTTATTTGGTAGTGGCCCAATATATCATATCTAAAATCAAAATGTTCAGAATCTATGCTTTATATCCTTATTCAAAATTAATCTAATTTTAGATTTTCTGTTTTATTCTCTTTTGCTAGTAGAGGTACTATAACAGTGATATGTGTGGTATGTGCTATTTCTAGTGATTTGACCATTTCACTTTGCCATAGCTGTATTTCCCAGGATAAGTTAAACTTGGACCAACTTTATTTTTCAATGTTCGCTGAATTGGGTTCTAGTCTGTTTTAACATAAGCCTCTTTATGAGGGAGTTCTTTACGGATAATGTTAGAGAATGACGTCGGCCATCACCTAAGTAACAGTAACATTCACTTTAGAATCGTCTTTCAATAAACTCCTTACAGTGCTGTAGTGGCCATAACAAGTAGTTGTCTTCGTTTTCCTTTTTTATAGAGCTGGGCTCCTCAAGTTTGAAATGAACAAGAGAGGGCAAGTCAAACCATTTCTGTAACAATGTTGAAGTGAGTGAGGAAAGAATTCAGGACCTTTATCAATGCTTCTTTTTCAATCTCAGATTTCTGATTTTAATTTAAAGCCATCTTTTCTTTATTGATGAGTTCTGCATTCATAGTTGGCTAATGTGTGACTAATATACTAAGTGCTTCTTCCCTAGTGGAGAGAAGAAGATCGTTTGGAAAAGATTCAATTCCAGATCTCATCTTATCAGGTTTGCTTTATTAACTTTGGTGTCTGGATATACACAGTATACCTTATTCCTGCTGCAAGTGGAATTGTTTGCTAGGAGAGGAAAATATTCTTTGCCCTTGAGAAATCTTCAAAGTGAGTGAAAATGACTGTGATGCAAACTCAGGGAAGCAACCTGGTAAACCCTTAGGCCACCATCCTGCAATTTCACATCTTAGTGTCTGCCCTTCCTATGTCATCACATTTTCAAAATCTGCCATGTTATGCCAGAAGAATTATTTTGTTTCCTACAGTAGGCCCAGGGATATGATCTGGGGAGAATATAAAAATGCCAAGGCAATGTAATCTAGCAAGTGAGGACAAGCTTGGGGTTTAAGGGAAATTCCATAGGAGTGAGATTTCACTGGCTTAGCTTGTCTGCCCTTTCCCTTTTCCCTTCAGACACTTCTCTTGCATCCCTGGCTAATGTTCTTTTTACTTCCACCCTTCAGGTAACCACCATTGCACACTATTATTCTACTTAGGATCACCTGCCCCTTCTTCAAAAGCACATGTGGTTTAAGGGCAACGTTCTGTGTCTGTTAAATAGTGTTGAGTAAATGTTTAATAAATTGAACTGAATGAAAAAAAAATCCCTAAAGAGTCCTGGGCACAGACTGTGTAACCTTGGAGTTCTCAGTCAGCTCCCCGATGCACATGCTCTGTACACATTTTTCACCTTAGGGTGAGGTCTCTTTATTTTCTCAGGGAAGTGGGGAGGTAAATAGCTTTCATTGATTTAAAGAATGGAAATATTTTACCTTACAAAGTATTCTAAGACATAAAGCAAAGTAGCAAATTTTGAGTGATAAAATTTTAAAAATAAGAAGTCAGAATAGTCTTTTAAAATATAAGTGAGAAGAGAAAAGAAGTTGCACGTCATGTGTTCAGGTAATGCTTTTCCTTCAGTCCCTTCAGCCCTTGGGGTAGTGATGACTTCTCACAATGTGTGCCTCTCCAGCATTACTTATTCTTTTATCTCTGCACACACTTCTCGCCTTTTTAAGGAGTCCTTTCACCAAAGTCTTGTTATTTGACTCACCTGGGGGTGACTTCTGTTTCTTGCTGGAGGACCTGACTGATACAATATCAGATCTCTAAGGTCTTTTATTCTTTAGCTTCTATATGAAGAAGAAAAAAAACAGGAATTTTTCAGTATTCTAATTATACCCTTGTTTATAGGAACCTGTATCATCAAAGCATATTTTTTATTTAGTTAAATGAATACAAAAGAGGGGGAAAAAGAGTAGTTGGCAGAATCTAGGTCTTCTTCTTCTTTTTTTTTTTTTAGTTTTATTTTATTTATTTATTTATTTTTTATTAATTTATTTTTGTTACAGATGTTTCTTCTTTTTCCCCCATTGTCACCCTCCTCCCCCTCCATCCCTGCCCCGTCCCCAGTGTTGTTGTCCATGTCCATTGGTTATGAGTACATGTGTACAAGTTCTGTGGTTCATCGCTCCCCTCCCCACCCCCTCTTCTGGCAATTGTCAGTCTGTACCCTACTTCCACGTCTCTGGGACTATCCTGTTCCTCAGACTGTTATGTTCATTATATTCCAGAAATAAGTGAGATCATATGATATTTGTCTTTCTCTGCTTGGCTTGTTTCGCTTAGGATAATAGTTTCCAGGTCCTCTCATGTCGTCGCAAAGGATAAGAGATCTTTCTTCTTTACAGCTGCATAGTACTCCATTGTGTATATGTACCACAGCTTTTTTATCCATTTGTCTACTGATGGACACTTGGGCTGTTTCCAGATCTTAGCTATTGTAAATAGTGCTGCGATGAACATGGGGGTACATAAAAGCTATGCTACTTTAATGTGGCATGTTCAGCAATAAATGGACTGGGAAACAAAATTGGAATGTTTTTCCCCCACCAAGCTCACTAATAGTTAGCACTGGACCTTTTGTTATTAATGATCATTATTAAGCCAGGAGTATATAAGAGAGCAGAGTCATGTAAGTAAAAACTTTTACAATCATGACTGGCGTGAGGGATGAACTATAAACACTGCTGTTGGAGTGCATGCTTTTATTTTTTATTTTTTAATCCTCATCTGAGGACATTTTTTCCATTTATCTTTAGAGAGAGTGGGAAGAAGAGACACACACAGAGAGAGAAACATCAATGTGAGAGAGACACATCAACTGGTTGCCTCCTGCATGACCGCGACCAGGGTGGGGGACTGAATTGCAACCCAGGGACATGCCCTTGACTGGAATCAAACCCGCAAAACTTTGGTCCACGGGCCAAAGCTGTAACTGCTGAGCCAAACTAGCTAGGGAAGAGTGCATGCTTTTAAAGACACGAAGGGTTATGTGTGTGACAGTGGTGATTGTGCTGGACTCACTGATGGCCAGTTCAGTTATTTTGTGAGTTTAAAACACTTTGCATGTATCAAGAAGAATGGTATTTGCCATGGTCCTATAACATAAAAGCTGAAAGCTACTGAGAAGCTTCTAAGGGGGTGAAAGCCAGAGCTGCTTATGTCTTCATGTGATATTTTGCCTAGGATGCTAGAACCTTAAGTACTTTTGGAGGGAAGTAATTAAACATGTCATAAAACTGAAAGAGTAGATGGCTGTGAATTTTTATTATACTTAGGAATTAACGTGTTGAATTTTCTTCCCGAATTTCCATTTAATGAGTTGTAATGTTCTGTTGGAACGACAGGAATGAGAAAGGAAATCAATGATACAATGTCTTTTCCTCGAAGGTATTGCTGTTTAACCAGGAGAAATGAATGCATGAAAAACTAGAGAACATTGGTGAGTGACATGCAGGCACTGACCTAACAAGTTGTTCAGAGCTCTTAGTGACTAGTAACATAATAACACACCCTGGACTAATTAATTTAGGGAAAATGGCTTTATTGGTTTATGTAAGTGAGAAGTATAGAGTTACCTTTTGGCTAAATGGATGCCATGACATCACATATTCTCTCCCCATCAATCATCTCTTCTTTCTTCTCTGTTGGCTTTAATCTCAGGCAGAGTCCTCCTGATTGGTGGTAGAAATCGGCTATTGGAGGAAAGTTGTAAACTCATATTACCTTTACAGCTGGCAGTTTCAATCAGTAGAATATGCCTCTTTTCTGTTTCTTGCAGCTAAAGACCCAGGAAGGTTGTGATTGCTCTGGTCTAGACCCTGTACCGTCCTGAATATCCTGGTGACCAGGTATTAGGGGGCTCTGGTTGGCCCATCTTGGGTCATGCGCTTATCCCTGTGGAAAGTGGGGCTGGAATATAAGGGGGTCATAAAGTGGAGTTTCCATGAGAAAGACAAGTTGTGTAACAAGAAGAATGAGAAAAGGCAAGGTGGACAGAAACTATGCTTATCACAGTCTACTACATCTCTTTTCCTTTTTTTCAAATGTTTTTATAAGTCACAGTGAACTAGTTTGATTCATCATAGAAACCATTTATTTCTTGACTGCTCAACAACAGACTTTCTTCCCATATGCATCATTTCAAAATGCCACTGCCTGGCAATGGAAATATTCAACTTCCGATCAATAAGGCACTTATCCCCAAAGCTACGAGAGGCAAGCCCGTGTCTCAGCCAGGCTCTGCTTTGGCCTTCCAGGTCCTCACCCATGTTACTTCAGTCTCTTCACATTTTAAGTTCTGTTACATGCAACATCCCACTTCCTGATATTTCTGTGTTAGTCAGGACTGTCATGTATAAAGTGACAGAACATTTGTGGAAACGATGTTAACCCCCTAAAAAATTCATTGACTCCCACAAATGAAAAGTTTATAGTTAGACCTCAGGCATGATAGATTCAGGGATAAAAAATGATGTTTTCAGGACATTGCCTTTCCACACTTGAGTTCCATTTTCCTCTTAGTTGGTTTAATTTCAGGGATGATTTTCTAGCATGATAGCAAAGCTGATCACCAGCATCTCTAGGCTAACCTCAATGGCATGTCAGAGACCCAGTGATTAGTGTCCAGTTCTCTAGGGTCCAGCAAAATTTCTAGGGATTGATGTGATTGACTTGGGGAAATGCCCATTCCCGAGCCAATCATTGCTGTTTGGAGTGCATGTGTGTGATTTTGGGAGTGTGTGTGTGGATGGAGTATGCTGATTTGCTGAGCTTGTGATATGGTCACCACACATGTAGTGGTAGTGATAGCAGGGAGAGATCACCTACACCACATGGAATGGGTTTCCCATGAAAATGAGAGCCTGTTTCCCGAATCAGATTGCAGAGAAAGAGAATATGCACTACTTGATGAACGATAGAGTACAGGAAAGAAATAAGTCCTTATTCAGTTCCTGATACCTGGTACATTATTTCACATTCATCACATAAATTTGCTCCAAATCACATAGCAGTGAGTGGTAGTACTAGGATTTTTTTTAACCTGTCTGGTAACTCACAGCATTTTAGTACAGAGTGGAGCAAAAGTAGGTATACAGTTGTGAGTATGCAAGACAGAGTATATTCTTGTATTATTTATTAAGTATTTCATTATTTTCCATATGAACAATTATGAACCTACTTTTGCCTCCCCTGTATATTCCTACCACTTTAGAGAAGGTAATTCTGGATTTCCTTCTTGGAAGAAGTTTTAGATTTTGGAAAACTAGGGAGAGACTTAGGGTATATAAAGAGAGATGGATGATAGCGAGGTAGAAAAGAGGAGAAAATGCGAAGAAGAATGTTGAAGTCTAGTCTGATCAGAACTGATCAAAAGAACTCCAGAAAGGAGCCATGAGAAATGTCAGTGGGCCAGACACACTGAGGTCCCTTCATAGAAGTCTTTAAATGCTCAGCTGGGAGGTTTAGTTTTGTCTTAAAATACGATTAATTATCAGCTAAGAATTTTGAGCAGAAGAAATTTGTGATGAAAAGGATGTTGAGACTTCCACACAGTAGTGTGCAGGGGGTACTGGAAAAGGCACTAGAGACAGAGAGAGAAACTGCCAGCCTTCCCAGCCTCTTGATATATGATGATAAGAATCAGACTAGAGAAGTGGAAGCAGGAATTGGAAAGCAAAACTCAGATAGCTGATTGTTTTATTTAGTTTTTTTTTTTTTTTTACATCTTACAGATTTTCATTTCTAATAAAGTAAATGTCAATCTTTAATATCCCACATAAACAAAAAGCTCTTTGGGTATCCTTCCTCCTCTCCCCAGAGTAAAAGGGTATGAAACCAAAAAGTGAGAAAACCACTGTGGTTTATCCCCAGCCATGACTGGTGCATTTCTTGCTCTGATGTCATAAGGCGCCACTGTGATGGAATTACAAACCACTCCCATGTAAGGTCCTGGCTGGGCTGAGGATTTGGCCTTTATAGCCCAGGACACTGATTTGTGATAGGTAACCTGTTGGACTTGGACTAGTTTGCTTGTTTTTGCCATTTTTTCTCATTTTGTTTCTTTTTTCTTACTTTTTACTTTTTTTTCATTTTTCTTTTTTTAATTGATTTTTTAAAAAAATTTTTACTTATTTATTTTTTAGAGAGAGTCAGGGAGAGGGAGAGAGAGAGAGAGAAACATCAGTTGGTTGCTTCCCGTGTGCACACTGATGGGGGATCGAACCCATAACCTAGGTATGTGCTATATATAACTTCACCTTCTTTCATCCATTCTCCCAATCCTCCTCTGACAGCTATCAGTCTGTTCCGTGTATCCACAAATAAGTGAAATCATATGGTTTGTCTTTCTTTGACAGGCTTATCTCATTTTGTGTAATACTCTCCAGATCTATCCATGCTGTCACAAAAGGTGAGATTTCTTTTCTTTTCTTTTTCACGGCCCATTATTATTCCATCATGTAAATGTACCACAACTTTTTTATCCACTCTTCCACTGATGGGCACTTGGGCTGTTTCCAGATTTTGGCTATTGTAAATAATGCTTCAATGTACACAGGGGTGTTCTTCAGATATATTCCCAGAAATGGGATTTCTAGGTCAAAAGGCAGGTCCACTTTAAATTTTTTGAGGAAACTCCATATTGTTTTCCACAATGTCTGCACGGGCCTGCATTCCCACCAACAGTGCATGAGGGTTCCCCCTTATCTACACCCTCACCAGCACTTGTTGTTTGTTGATTTATTGATGCTAGCCATTCTGACAGATGTGAGGTGGTATCTCACTGTGGTTGGTTTCAATTTGCATCTCAGATAGATGATTTTGAAACTCTAGGGTACAGAAGAATACCTGGGGGAGTGCTCTAAAATACACATTCCAGGGATTCTCCCCCCGATGTTCATATTTGATAGGTCTGGAGTGGGGCACAGCGATACATACTCAACAAGCACTCAAGATGATTTGGGTGCAGGTCATCCACAGACCAAAGTTTGTCTCAAAGGAGGAATAAACAGGGGTTTGATTAATTATAAAGAGCAATCAAGCTGGGAGGAGAGGGGAGTCGGTTGCTGATGGTAATTGGAAGGTTGGGAAAAGGCCCTGATTGTAGGGAGAGTTGATGAATCCTGTTTCGATAATTTTTATTCATGTTTATATTTGAACATTCAGTGTGTAAATTTCAATTGGTGTTTTTTGTGTATATAAAGATGTTAATAAAAAGATGTCCAGGAATGAAAATTATTAGGCACTTGAAATACTGCAATTGCACTAACTTACTGGCTTTGGCTGGTTTGGAGCTGAGTTTGAAGTAGAATAGTGCAGTGAATATAACAAAAGCCATTCTGAAGCTGTTGCATTTTTTGAAATGTCTGATTGCACATTCATTTTCTCATCTAGAAATTATGACTTTCAAAACTACCCTAATGGTACCAGAAAAATCAAGATGAGAGAATTTTTGCTAGTATGATACATAGATTCTAAAATTATCTTAGCTATCTCATAGCGAGCAAGATGTTAATAATGTTACCAATGACTTTTTACCCCATTAAAGCAATAGTACCTCATAGGACAAATTATTTCTTTTAAGCTAGGCTTGTCAAGTTATAGTATTTTAAATTTGTGTAAATGGTATCTTTTTTAATTTACCTCAATAATTTTTCATTACTCTGAGAAAATGCAGTGTTGGCAGTTTTGCTTTTTTCTTTTCAGATCTGGATGATCCCTTCCTGGAGTTCTGTGAACTGTGCTGAGCAGCCAAGGTATTTTCATGACATGATCACCGATTAACCTCTCATGGCTTCTTCTACAATTCCAGGTATTTCAGTGAGGGTGGGAAAAGTTGTCTTCACAAATTATCCCACATTCCTAGATATATTTACTAAGGAAGTTCCTCATCTGAAGCATTTTCTGTCTGTGATTATCGGAGTGGTTTCATAAAATGTGATTTACATAGGTTTGCTCAAAAAAGAATGTTTTTTACTCAGGCTTTCTTTCTTGATACTCATCCAAGATGTCTATGTGACTTAGTGGGATTGAGTTCATTTCTTTCATCCCAGTTTATGGTGACTCAGGTCAGTGTTTGTATTTGTACAAAAGTTAAGCAGAATTAAATGAAAGCTTATCTCCCCCCCCCCTCAATATTGATTTCCCGGATATATCCAGTCATAATATAATTTTCTCTATTTTTCACTATGAGTGCACATCTTTTAATTCTTTGAGATGTTCTTCTCAAGTCCGATACATTTTACTGTATGCAAATTCATACCACTATTATATACCTTTCACAAAAGAAAACACTAAAATGATAGTGATTCAAATATTTATAGCAGTTATTGATTATTCATAGAAGCTTTCCACTACCTGTCTCCTCCTTTTTGTTAATTAGTTTATTCTGTACAAGATACATTATTTCAGAGCAAGCATCAAGAAAAGACCAAGAGGATAACAGTTTAGAAGTTACATGATCTGCTTCCTTCTCTGTTAATCCCCTCTCTCTTCAATGTAATTTCTAGTGCTGTGCTTTTAGGATAGAACGCATGGATTACAATCTTCTTCCCCACAAAACCCATGGAAACTTAACTTATATAGCAGGTATGTAGCTATTAATCTCCTTGGTTGATCTCTTTCTGTCCATCTTTCAACTGACTAGGGAATGAATAAACTTTGATTATGCATTCTGGGAGAAAGCAGCAATCATAAAGGGTTCATATTATTTCCTTTGCTGCTTTGTTCAGATCACATGGATAACTTCTGAGACTGATTAGGAGAGTTATTGAAGTCTCAAGCTGGACCATAAAGATATTCATAATTATGACTTGACAGATAATGCTGCCCTACTGCATTGTTCTGAGGCAGCATGGCTCCCTTTGGTGTCATCTTCTTTTCATAGCCTTGGACCAGAGTGCATTTAACTGTCTCTAATCTCTTTACTATGGCATCACAGAATTAGTGGCTACAAATTTAAAATAAACGAACACACACACACACACACACACACACACACACACACAGCAATACGCCAGAAAAACTGAGGGTAACATAGCTATCAGAATAGTGTGATTTAATTTTTATTTCATGTGTGAGTTTATATTTGTTAGGGAGAGGATGGACAAAAGATGTTCCCACTTTATAATTTGTATCTGAAATGAAGATCTATCTGATTCAGCAGCAGTTAGGTAGTGTGCCTAAGGGATGGTGGGTTTGATATTCTTTTTAAAAAAACATTTATCTTTATTGTTGACAGTATTACAGCTGTCCCATCCTTTATCCTCCATTGACCCCCTCCACCCAGACCCCACCCCCACCCCCATCTTCACCACACTATTATCTGTGTTCGTGGGTTATGCTTATATGCATGTAAGTTCTTTGGTCAATCTCTTCCCACCCAACCCCCCTTCCCTCTGAGATTCGTTAGTCTGTTCCATGCTTCCATGTCTCTGGATATATTTTGTTCATCAGTTTATTTGTTCATTAGATTCCACATATAAGTGAGATCATGTGATATTTGTCTTTTTCTGACTGGCTTATTTCACTTAGCATAATAATCTCTAGGTCCCTCCATGCTGTCTCATAGGGTAAGAGATCCTTCTTTTTTACAGCTGCATAGTATCCCATTGTGTAAATGTACCACAGCTTTTTTATCCTACTGATGGACATTTGGGCTGTTTCCAGATCTTAGCTATTGTAAATAGCGCTGCTATGAACATAGGGGTGAATGTATTCTTTTTGATTGGTGTTTCAGGATTCTTAGAATATATTCCTAGAAGTGGAATCACTGGGTCAAATGGCAGTTCCATTTTTAATTTTTTGAGGAAACACCATATTGTTTTCCTTAGTGGCTGCACCAGTCTGCATTCCCACCAGCAGTGTACTGGGTTTCCCATTTCTCAACATCCTCACTTGGACTTTTGTTGATTTGTTGATGGTAGCCATTCTGGCAGGAGTGATGTGATACCTCATTATCATTGTAATTTGCATCTCTCTGATGATTAGTGACTTTGAGCATTTTTTCATATGTCTCTTGGCCATCTGTATGTCCTCTTTGGAGAAGTGTCTATTTAAGTCCTTTGACCATTTTTTTAATTGGATTGTTTTGTTAAGTTGTATAAGTTCTTTATACATTTTGGAATTTAACCCCTTATCAGAGGTATCATTGGAAAATATGTTCTCCCATAGAGTGGGATCCCTTTTCATTTTGTTAATGATTTATTTTGCTGTGCAGAAGCTTTTTATTTTGATGTGGTCCCATTTGTTTATTTTTTCCTTTGTTTCTCTTGCCCTAGGTGATGTATCAGTGAAAATTCTGCTATACGAGATGTCTATGATTTTTTCTGCTTATGGTTTCTTCTAGGATATTTATAGTTTCATGAATTACAGTTAAGTCTTTTATCCCTTTGAGTTTATTCTTGTGTATGATGAAAGATGGTGGTCTAGTTTCATTTTTTTTTTTTGCACATATCTGTCCAATTTTCCCAACACATTTATTGAAGAGATTGTCTTTACTTCATTGTATGCTCTCGACTCCATTGTCAAATATTAATTGAGCATAATGGCTTGGGGCAATTTCTGGGTTCTCTGTTCTGTTTAATTGATCTATATGCCTGTTCTTGTGCCAGTACCAGGCTGTTTTGATTAAAATGGCTTTGTAGTATAATTTGATATTTGGTATTGTGATCCCTCCTACTTTGTTCTTGTTTTTCAAGATTGCTGCTGCTATTTGGACTCTTTCTTGGTTCCATATAATTTTTTGGAGTATTTGTTCTAGATCAGTGAAATATGCCATAGGTATTTTAATAGGGATTGTGTTGAATCTATAGATTGTTTCATGTAGTGTGGACATTTTAGTGATGTTAATTATTCCAATTCATGAAAGTGGTATATGCTTCCACTTGTTGGTATCTTGCACTATTTCTTTTTTCAATGTCTTGTAGTTTTCTGAGAAGAGGTCTTTTATCTTCTTGGTTAAGTTTATTCCTAGGTATTTTAATATTTTTTGTTATAGTGGTAAATGGGGTTGTTTTTTTAGTTTCTCTTCCTGAGAGTTCATTATCAGTGTATAAAAATACCACTCATTTCTGGATGTTAATTTTGTATCCTGCTACTTTGCCAAATTCATTTATTAAATGTAGAAGTTTTTTCGTGGAGTCTTTATGGTTTTCTATGTAGAATATCATGTCATCTGTGAATAATGACACTTTTACTTTCCCCTTTCCAATTTGGATGCCTTTTATTTTTCTTCTTGTCTGATTGCTGTGGCCAAGACTTCCAGTACTATGTTGAGTAAGAGTGGTGAAAGCTGACATCCTTGTCTTGTTTCTGTTCTTAAGGGAAATGCTTTTAGTTTTGCCCATTGAGTATGATGTTGGCTGTAGATTTTTCATATATGGCCTTTATTATGTTGAGTTATGAGTGCTTTTTCTGCATCTATTGATATGATCATATGATTTTTATCTTTCATTTTGTTTATGTGATGTATCACATTTATTGATTTGCTAATATTGTACCAGCCTTGCATCCCTGGGATAAATCCCACTTGGTCATGGTGACTAATCTCTTTACTATATTGCTGGATCTGATTTGCTAATATTTTGTTGAGGAGTTTGGCATCTAGGCTCATCAGGGATATTCGCCTATAATTTTCTTTCTCTGTAGTGTCTTTATCTGGAATTAGGATAATGCTGGCCTCATACAAAAAACTTGGAAGTCTTTCTTCCTCTTGAATTTTTTGGAATAGTTTGAGGAGGATAGGTGCTAGTTCTTCTTTGAATATATGATAAAACTCCCCAGTGAAACTATCCTGTCCAGGACTTTTATTTGTTGGGAATTTTTATTGTTGCTTAAATTTCAATAGTTGTTATTGGTCTATTCAGGTATTCTGATTCTTTCTGATTCAGTTTTGGAAGTCTGTGTTTCTAGGAATTTGTCCATTTCTTCTGGGTTTTCCAATTTGTTGGTATATAGTTGTTTGTAATATTAACTTACAATCCTTAGTAATTTTGTGGTGTCAGTTGTTACTTCACTTCTTTTGTTTCTGATTTTATTTATTTGGGTCCTCTCTCTTTGTTTCTTGATGAATCTGGTGAAACGTTCATCAATCTTGTTTATTACTATTTTTTTAACAAACCAGCTCTCTTGGTTTCATTGATCTTTTGTATTTTTTTAAGTCTCTGTGTCATTTTTTTTGCTCTAATATTTATTTTCTTCCTTCTACTTACTATTGGCATTTCTTGTTGTTCTCTTTCAAATTCTTTTAGTTGTAGGGTTAAATAGTTTATTAAAGATCCACCCTTCCTTCCTCCTTCCCTCCCTCCCTCTCTCTCTCTTCTCTCTCTTTTTTCCTTCCTTCCTTCCTTCCTTCCTTCCTTCCTTCCTTCCTTCCTTCCTTCCTTCCTTCCTTCCTTCCTTCCTTCCTTCCTTCCTTCCTTCCTTCCTTTCTCTCTCTCTTTCTTTCCTTCGAGGTAGGCCTGTGGTGCTATGAACCTCACTCTCAGGACTGTTTTTGCTGTATCCCAAAGATTTGGGGCTGTTGTTTGTTAATTTTCAATTGTTTCCAGGAGTTTTTATTTCTTCTCTGATCTCACTGGTAACCCATTCATTGTTTAATAACATGATAGTTCACCTCCACGTGTTTGAATGTCTTTGAACATTTTTATTTTAGTTGATTTCTAGTTTCATGCCACTGTGATCCAAGAAGATGCTTGATATGATTTCAATCTTCTTGAACCTCAGAGACTTATTTTGTGTCCTAACATGTGGTCTATCTTTGAGAATGTCCATGTGCACTTCAGAAGAGTGTATATTCTGCAGCTTTGTGGTGAAATGTTCTGTAAATGTCAATTAAATGTATCTGATCTAGTATGTCATTTATGGTCACTGTTTCCTTGTGGATGTTTTTTTGGCTGGATGATCTATCCGATGAAGTCAATGGGGTGTTAAAGTTCCCTACTATGACTTTATTATTGTTGATCTCACCCTTAAAGTCCTCCAAGAGTTTATTTTTACATATATTTAGGTGCCCCTATATTATTGGGTGCATATATGTTTACTAGGGTTATATCCTCTTGTTTGACAAATCCTTTAGTATTATGTAGTGACTGTCTTTGTCTCCTTTATGGCCTTTGAAATCTATTTTGTCAGATATAAGTATTGCTACCTTTGCTTTTTTGTTGTTTCTATTTCATGGAGTATTTTTTCCATCCCTTCACTTTCATCCTGTGTGATTCTTTTGTTCTGAGGTGGGTCTCTTATAGACAGCATATATAGGGGTTATGTTTTCTTATCCATTCAACTACCCTATGTCTTTTCTAAAAAGTATGTTTTCATTGATTTTTTTACAGAGAGAGGAAGGGAGAGAGAGATAGAAACATTGATGTGAGAGAGAGACATTGATTGGCTGCCCCCTACTGGGGATTGAGCCCAAAACCTGTGCATGTGCCCTTACCGGGAATCAAACCATGACCTATCAGTCCATAAGATGATGCTCAGTCCACTGAGCCACACTGGCCCGGCTACCCTATATCTTTTGATTGGAGCATTTAACCCATTTAGATTTAAGATTATTATTGATAGGTACTTATTTAGTGCTATTTTATTCTTTGACTATGTTTTTCTCTCTGTTTCTTCTTATTACAGCAGTAACTTTAATATTTCTTGCAATGTTTGTTTGGTGATAATAAACACTTTTAGCTTTTTTTTTTTTTTTTTTTTTGTCTGGGAAGCTCTTTATTTCACCTTCTATTTTGAATGATAGCCTTCATGAATAGAGTAGTATTGGCTTCAGATCCTTGGTTTGCATTACTTTGAATACTTCATGCCATTCCCTTCTGGCCTGTAGTGTTTCTGTTGAGAAATCAGGTGACTGTTTTATGGGAGCTCCTTTGTTGGTAAGAAATTGCTTTTCTCTTGCTGATTTGAAGATTCTCTCTTTGTTTTTAACTTTGGCATTTTTAATTATGATGTGTCTTGGCATGGGTCTCTTTGGCTTCATCTTGATTGGGATTTTCTGTGCTTCCTGAAATTGTCTGACTTTTACCTTTTCTAGTTTAGGAAAGTTTTCTGCCATTATTTCTTCAAACAGAGCTCATTTTTTTTCTCCTTCTGGTACTCCTATGATGCAGATTTTGTTATATTTTGTATTGTCCTACAGCTCCCTTAAACTGTCGTGATTTATTATTATTTTTTTCTTTTTGATTCTCTGAGTGATTTTTTTCTACCCTGTCCTCTGTTTTGCTGATTCAGTCCTTGGTTTCCTCTAATCTGCTGTTTATTCCTTCTAGTTTATTCTTTATTTCTACTGTCATTCTTCATTTCTGACTAGTTGTTTGGCATAGTTTCTATATATCTTTTTCATGCTGTTGAACTTTCTTATAATCATTACTCTGAATTCTATAGCTGATAAATTGCTTACCTCCATTTCATTTAAATCTTCTGGAGAATTCTCTTGTTCTTTCATTTGTGGCTTGTTTCTTTGTCTCACCATTTTGGCTGCCTGTTTGGGTGATTTCTATGTATTAGGTAGACCTTCTACACCTCCCAGTCTTGGTGGGGTAGCCTAATGTGTAGGTGACCTGTGGGGCCCAGTGGCACAGTCTCCCTGATCACCAGCCCCGGTTGCTCTAATAATGTCCCTTGTGTGAGTTGTATGGGCCCTCCCGTTGTAATGGATTCTTGATTGCTATTGACCCATTTGTGCATGGGATCAACCCTCAGGCTAGTTGACAATGAGGCTTAACCCCCAACACTGTGTAGGCTGCTGTGCAGGTGCTTATCACACAAAGCAGAAGTTGGCTCAGCTGGATTTGGAGTCTGCAAATATCTCCCTGTGTATATACTACTTGTAAAGCTTAATGGATATTGCTCTGTTGTTGTCTGAAGCTAGCCACTGGGTTTTTTGGTTTGGGACCTCTTCAGAGGGTCTCTGGTGCAGGCCAATGTCAGATGCTGTTTGTGACTGGCCCTGAATAGCCTGTTTGGAACTATCAGTGATCCACAGTTTCTGGCTCTCTCTGCTGGGGCTGTGTGCATGTGGAGTGGAGCAAGATGTGTACCAATGTTTGCCCTTGCCAGTCCTTGTCCCAGGCGCAGGTCATTAAAAGACTCAAAGCACCCAGAAGTCTGCCTCTGCCTGTAGGCTGTTAGTCTCAATCACTTAATGAGCCTCAGACTGTAGTTTTCAGCAGGGTGTAAACTACATAGGGTACAGAGAGAGGGTTTCCAATGTGAGGGGCTATTCCTTCCTCCCAGGCTAAAGCTGCAGTGATGGCAACATGGTGCCTAAGAAAGATGGCTTCTGCAGTGTGGGGGAATGACTCAGCACAGGATTCCTGGTGGTTGTCTTCTCAGTTCTCTCCCCAGAGCCACCCAAGGCTCTCCTCAGGCAGCTCTAATCCACTCTGCCCTCCCTCTGCCAGAGCCCAAGGTGAGTGGCTGCAAACAAAATTTAGTGTGTTGGCCCTTTAAGAGATTGCCTATGTTTCTAGTAGTCTCTCCCTGCCAGACAGAAATTCTGGTGCTTTTCATAGCCAGGTGTTATGTGGGAAACTTTCCCAGCTCTGTTACTCTGGGCTGGGGAGCCAGCATGTGGTTTAGACTCCAGGCTGCTCAGGGGAACACTCCTCAGCCGGGATCCCTCTAGCACTCAGCTGCTACCTGTGGGAGCCCAGCCAGCCCTCTCATGCCTCCACACTTCCTACCAGTCTCAATGTGGACTCCTGTTTACATCCCTGGTTATAAGGGTGCTCTCTTCAGCTAGTCCTCAGTTGGTTATTCAGGATGAATTTTCTATATTTTAGTTGCAATTCCAGTTTGGTCCTGGGAGTAGATCAGTGTAGTGCCCACTTAATTCACCACCATCTTGGAATCTGATATTCTTAATTAAGAAATTCACCACAGTTATGTTTATAATTTTTTTTTTATTTCTCTAGGCTTTAGTTTCCCTTTTTAAAAACAAAAGTGCTAGAAGTCTTTCTCTATTGTTAGACTTGTGAAGACTAGGAAAGACTATGATAGAGGAAAATATAAATAAAATTGAGGAAAAATTTTTTGGAGTCTAGCACTAATATTTTAGGAGTAATTTCAATGAATAATGACCATACAGGAGATAGGAACAGATTCTAAAATAGTGTTTGAGACAGTACATAAAAGTAATTTTTTTTGAAAAGTATTAGAAAAATTATCTTTTAAGATGCCTCAAAGCTGTTCATATCCTCTTTATATAAATTTTTTGTTTGTTTATTTTGTTAATCCTCACCTGAGCATATTTTTCCCATTGATTTTCAGAGAGAGTGGAAGTGGGGTGGGGGGGAGAGAGAGAAACATTGATGCAAAAGAGACACATCAGTTGGCTGCCCCCTGCACATGCCCTGATTGGTGCTTGGGATTGATTTGCAACCAGGTACCCACTCTTGTCCAGGAATTGAACCTGCAACCCTTTGGTGCACTGGCCAACACTCTAACCACTAAGCCACACTGGCCAGGGCTCCCCTTATTATTCTTTATCAATCATTAGGTTCTGTAGCAATGTGTTTTCTTTCTTTGTTGACTTTGATCATTTGTTTCTTCTCTTTTTGTTCTTATCATTCTAGCTAGAGTGTTATAATGTCTCTTGATTATTTTTGAAGGAGCATCTTGGGGATTTATTGATTTTTTTCTTTATTTTAAATTTTTTATTTTATTGATTTCTTCTCTATCTTATCTATATTTCCCCCTTTCTACTTACTTTGGGTTTAATTTTCTCTTAAATTTTTTTAAAATAGAAGATTAAATAATAGATTAGATAATAGATTTTAGATCTCTTTTCCATTAATACAGCAATATACAGGGTGGGGCAAAAGTAGGTGTACTGTTGTAAGTACATGAAACAGTTTATTCTTGTATCATTATTTATTAATTATTATATTATTTTTTTCCATGGGAACAACTGTAAACCTCCTTTTACCCCACCCTATAGACATAAATTCTTCTCTAAATACAATCTTATTTGATCTCATAAACTTAATATATTATGTCTTCATTTTCATTTAGTTGAAAATGTTTTCCATGACTTGGATGAATTTGCATTTTGCTTTTGTTGAGTGGTGAATCCTGTAAACATCAATTAGGTCAAATTTGTATGATAGTATTTTTCAAGTCTTCTATATCTATATTATTTGAGGGGAGGGTCCGCTTTTCTTAATTACTGAGAGAAGAGTGTTGGAATTCCAAATATAATTTTGGGCTTACCTATTTCTTCTTTCATTTGAACTATACATTGTACTTAGTAATGGGGTTGATTTGCATTCTGGCAAGCTCCTCATCTTATTGCAGTGCAGGAACAATCAATGATCAGGGCAGCACCAATACATGGGTCACATTTGACTTATTTGTTCTGGAATTACCAATAAACTATGCATGAAGAAAGCTTTCAAATATATGCATTTAACATTGCAAAATGAACAGGATGAAGTCTTAATATGAAAATGAGACTATTTAACTAATTAAAAGTGACTGAAAGTTAGCTGAGATGTCACTTAAAAGAGCCTGATATTTAATGGGAAAGAAGAGATTTGACAGATGATTGCAGTTATTAAAAAATAACCATTTTCTTTTTACTGCCTAACTATTTAACACTTTCTACTAAAACAATTACACTTAGAATTTAAACTCTTCAATTTAAAGTGTATTGTATTTAAGCCACCTCAGTTATTACTAAATATCCAATTTACAGAAAACAGAGGCTTCATGAGTTGAAGTTTACCTAGAGATGACATGGTGGAACTCGGATCTGAAAATCACTTTGCCTTTCTTCAAAGCTCATGCTCTTAACCATTTCACTATGCCTCACTGTTTCTCTAAAATTGAGTTCTGCGGCAAGGCTGTTTCTTACAGTGTGTATAAGAATGCCTAAAATACCTTAACTGAGAGCCATTGTTTAATATTAAAAGGGCCCCTTTTCCTAATTCTATTACCACCAAGCAAACTTCTGATAATTTGCCTCCCTCTAGTTTTCCCACAGGAAAAGAGCTGGCTGGTCACGTTAATATGGACATTTGGTATAAGTGAAACATTTATTTCTTACTGTGAACTAATACACTGCCATTCTGCTCAACATTGGTCTTTGGGAATTGGACCTGTAGAGACTGATAAAAATCAGCTTTATGAACTCATGAAGCTGAGGACCAGACCTACGGGGACCCTGGAGTTGGTACCTAGACTTCCATACACCACACTGTTGGTAAAGTGCCGTGCTATTTAAAACTGCAGCACTTACAAAAACATTAAAAAATAAATAAATAAATAAGACTATAACAATGAGTAATGAAACCAGGATGAAGACAAAATAAAATGTAAAAACAACATGAAGCCAGATACAAGGTTAGGACACAAAATATATGCCATAGGATCTGATACATTGCTAGTGACAAGCTTTAAATTTGATTTTGTGCTTCTTAGAAAGCAAATTGAAGTGGGGAAATATAATGAACTAAGGATTCATAACAGTTCTTTTCTTTTTATTGGTCCATTCTGAAGTAACATAAGTAATACATGATTATTAAAAAATTAAAAAATGAATAACAATTCTTTTTGAATTATATATAATCTCACCACCCCAAAGTAATCACTTTTAACATTTCAATATGATTCAATGTTGGAACATGTTTATTTTTCAAACTTCCATTTATACACATATGTGTTAAAAATGGAATAATGACCTGGCCAGTGTGGCTCAGTGGTTGAGCGTAGACCCATGCACCAAGAGATCACCAATTCGATTCCCAATCAGGGCACACGCCCAGGTTGTGGGCCAAATCCCCAGTGGGGGGCATGCAGGAGGCAGCCAGTCGATGTTCTCTCTCATCAATGTTTCTATCTCTCTCTCCCTCTCCCTTCCTCTCTCCCTAAAATCAATAAAGAAAAATTATTTTAAAAAATGGAATATTTTCCATATTCTTTTTACTTATCAATATTTTGTAATAAACATCCTTGTATATTTCTATAGACTTTCCCAATTATTTCTTTGGAATTCAAAAAGTGGAATTTCTGTCTCTAAGATTTCACAGTTTCATTTTTGAGTTGGGTTTTGAAGAATGAGAGATTTTATCAAGTGAGGAATTGGAAGTAGGCAACCACAGTACATTTTCTAAAAGCCAAATTAAGTGCTATATTAGGGTCTTTGAAATATAAAGAATATAAAAAGTTTCACGAGGCCCAATTTGTGAACCTCATATAGCACATACTAGTTACATCTGTTAAAATCACGTTAGTGTGAGTGGGCAAGGCTAGGGTGTTTTCACAGAATGCCATAGCTCAGCCCGGGTAAAAACCAAGTGATGGAATTCTTTCTTTTCTTCATTTATGCATCAATTTATTTAATGATATTTACTGAGTGATTAATAAGTTCAAGGCACTGTGCTAGGCCAGTGGATACACCAACTAGACATGGCTAGAAGTATGTTTGGGAAGACTATGCTGGAAACCACCACAAATATTTGGCTTATGTTTGCTATACTTTTATTGCTACAGATTTTGTGAATCAGATTATTTTGATGTGTGCCAGGTATATTTTAAAATGTGCCAATATGAGTCTTTGGAAAAGCAGTGATTTAAGAGACTTCTTTCTGTACTCTCTCATTCAATTTCTATGAAAACATTTTTCGCCTTTAGTTGGAGTTTTAATTATAAAATTGGCATAGAGTTTTCACATGTACTTTATTCACAAGGATATGACTCAGAGTTTTATAGACAATCATAGATGGTTATTTAGAGCAATGGTTCTCAATTGGGGTTCAGGCTCATTTTTTGAGCTTTTGTAGCTCTTTGGCCTGAGACATGTATTTGACTCCACCACGAAGTAACAAGAGGTCAGTTGTGGCTGGAGTGGGGCGTCTGGCAGCATCTGAGGACTGAGAAGTTGAAGAGAACCAGATTACATATGACCTAATTCACGAGTTGTGTTTTTAGTTTATCTGCCTTTATATTTCAATATTTAGCTCAAAATATTTTTTCTTCCATAATTCTACCTTAGACTATTTCAGTTCATATAGATATCTTCTGTCTTGAAAATCATATTACAGCCCTGGCCAGTTTGGCTCAGTGGTTAGAGCATTGGCCCACGGACCAAGGAGTCCTGGGTTTGATTCTGGTCAAGGGCACGTACCTTGGTTGCAGTTCGTCCCTGGCCCTGGTTGGGGTTGTGTGGGAGGCAACCAGTCGATGTGTCTCTCTCACGTCGATGTTTCTCTTTCTCTCTCTCTCTCTCTCTCTCTCTCTCTCTCTCTCTCTCTCTCTCTCTCCCTCTTTCCCTCCCTCCCACTCTATCTGAAGATAAAGGGAAAAATATCCTTGGTGAGGATTTTAAAAATCCTATTACATAGGATTGTCATGACAGCTGTTCCAGCCCTTATTAATTTTTTTACTACTTTTGTTATGTTACTCTTGTTTCAACAATAGGAAATCTTTTGAGGGCAGGTTCTGTGTTATAATTCTGCCTAGCACAGTTCTGAACCCATAGTAGATATTTCATAAATATTGGTTGATTTTTTTTATGGTTCCTGAGAGGTTGAGGTGGGAAGAGAACAAAACAAAAGAAAAAAATGGATAGTTGACATGAAAATATGTTATTTCCATTGAGAAAATGAAGTCATTTATTTAAAAATTGGAGAGTCAAACCATTTCAAATTATTTTCTGGCAATGTATGTCTCCTTTTTCAAGCCATGTTTTAATTATTTATCAGTTTTTATTTTTAAATGCATCTATCATTAATTTGTTATTTCAGTAAGAAAGATCTACATTATCTTTCTTCCCTGTGCCCTGATTTAATATTCATTTTTCTCAAATAGATTGGTCATGGCTCAGATATTCCTGTGAAATTGGGAAGAATACATCATTATTCTATTATGCTTTTGAAAACTACTGTATCTTTTATAATAGGTAAACAGACACAGTTCTAAAAAGGGATATGCATTTCTATTCTAATTCTTTTCATGCTGACGTACATGAAGCATGTCCTGAGAGCCAAGAATGAACAAGAACTGCTTCTTAAAGAAGAAAGGATAAAGCAAGATAAAGACATCAAAGCTGTTGCCACTACATTTTATCCTGAAAGAAACAAGAAATTACTAGGAAGGATCAGAACTTAACAGAACCTATTACAAATCCTCCTGAGAATTTCAGAGGGAGTAGGAAATTTTCAGGGGAAGAAATATATTTATCCAACTGACAATATGTCTGTGAAGTTTCCCAGTTAATGCAAACAAACGGCAGGGGCTTTATGTCTCAAAAATAGGGTGAATACACATAAAAATGCATATAGTGAAAAATGTCTAACGCTAGATTTTGAAAGACTTTTAAAGACACTTTCAAGATTTCTCAAAGTACAGCTTCGAGTTCAGTAGGAACTCACAGAAAACTGGTTTCACTAAGAACCAGCATCAACCAGCATCGGTGATTGTTAGATCTAAGGTTTCCCATGGTGCCAGCTACTGAAGAAGCGTTTTTTGCTGTTTCATAATGTTTTATTTGTTCAACAAGTACTTTAAAGCTCCCAGTTTCTGCAAGGCACTGTGCTAAGGACTGTAGAGGATTCAAAGATGTTTGGGGTAATTGTTATATCCTTAAAGAGAAAAAGAATAGTAGAAAGTAACAACTGCTGGCATCTTTTAAAAAGCCAAAAATTAATTTAAACAAAATTGATGCCTTATAATGAGAACTAAAATATCCGATAGTGTTAGTTTCAAGGGATATTTTATTCTAGCTGTACAACTGATCTCTCTTTTGTGACCTGTGTGAAAATTCTCCCTTCCCCCTTTGACCTTGTTCAGCTGTACTGTGTGCGTCCTGAGGAGCCCAGCACCATTTAGGAGAGCAGGACAGTATGAGGGCCCAGGTTCTGGAACAGGGAACTTGGGTTAGAATACCTCTCCCAGCACTTGGCAGTTTTGTGTTTTGAGCAAGTCCCACGATCCCTCTTTATCTCCGTTTTCTATTCTGTTAAATGGGGATAGTAAGAATGACTTTAAAGGATTCATATGATTAGCATTGTAAAGCATTTAGCAAATTGCTTAGTAATAATAAACACATTCATTGGTAGTGTAGTGTTTTAAAAAATAAATCTAATAATATTACTTCTCTGTTTAGAACTATTTAATTGCTTTCCATTGCACTTAGAATTCAAACTGCCCGTGGCCACTTAAGATGCCTTACAAAATCCTCCCTCCACTTGTGTCTTCTTGCACAGCTGCTTCCCTGCATCCCATGCTTCTCAGCCACCCTGGGCTCCTTGCTGTCACTGGATGATGCTATGCACCCGCCCTCCCACAATCCTAAACTCTGCTTTCTCTCTTAACTATGAAAACTCTTCAACAAGATTGTTGAGTGGCTGGGCCATTCCCATTTTCAATGACGTCTCAGTATCAGTTTCATTTTCTCAGATGTGCATTACTTACTTCGCTATTATTTCTAGCAGTTATTCCCCTCAGAAGTGTCCTTTTTCCCTCAGTAGTGTCCCAGTCAGTCTTTATTGTTCTTATACTCTCACCAGTGAAGCTGTTCTTGCCCCCTCTGCCCCCCTCAAGATAGAAATCAGGAGAAGAGGCAAAATATTCAAAAGAAGAGGTTTACTAAAAACAAGGTGGAGGGGAGTGAGAAAGGGAGGAGCTTGATGCATCAGGGGAGCACACAGTAACCATAGCATGGCTCCCGAACTGGGCTGGCTCTGCACACAGGCACAGAGCGGACCCTTGGGGAGTGCCTGAAGAGAAACAAGCTTATCTAGGAGAGGCTTAATACAATAACTGGAGAGCACTCCCATCTGTTTAAGAGAGGCTCAGCCTGTCTCGGTACCACTTAGCACCGAAATTGTTTGTTTATCTTTGTCATCTCTTACTAGAGTATAAATTAGAGAAAAGGACCTTTGGAGGAAGGGCTTTGTCTCTCTGTTCAAATGTTGTATCCCCAGCCCCTGTAACAACACCTCACATAGAGATGCTCCAAAAATTCTGAATGACTGAAAGCACTTTTTTTCTATGGATAACAAGTCCTGTGCTGCCAAACTCTATTTCTAGAAAAAAAGGGTAGAATTAGACATTTTTTTATGGATAAAATCCTCTGCTGTCAAAATTCTATTTCTAGAGAAAAAGAATGGTAGTATCGATGGGTCTTTGACTCAACATAGTCTCTTTAAGTGTATAAAATAAAAGCTTCGAATTTTAGAGAGTACAGCAGTGGTAGATAAAAACAGTTAGTGAATTTGGGTAAGATCTACTTGCACTCATTTGTTGTATCTTAATGATAAACTTTAAGTGTTGATTCTAATTTTGCATTTTAATTATTACCTAGTGACTATTAAAAATAAAAATCCATGTGGAGTTTTAAAATCATGAGTCCTGTATTTCACGTTAACAAACAAAATGATCCAATGTATTTCTTTTTTTTTTCTTTATTGATTTTAGAGAGAGAGGAAGGTAGAAGAAGAGAGAGATAGAAACATCAATGAGAGAGAACATCTATTGGCCGCCTCCTGCATGCCCCCCACTGGGGATTGGGCTCACAACCTGGGCATGTGCCCTGACCAGGAATCAAACCAGCGACCTCTTGGTGTATGGGTCTACGCTCAAGCACTGAGCCACACCAGCCGGACAATCCATGTATTTCTTACTCTTAAAATCTTAAAGACTAAGTCATAGTTTTATAGTCGTTTGTACACAGTAGAGTCTATGCTGTTGCGTCGTGTCTGGCAGGATTATGTGCACACATTTTTGTGAATTCCTCCAGTACAAGAACACATTTTAACGATACTTCTAGTACTTGATGTAGTTTAAGACAATGAAAAGTTTTTCTAAATAACTTCAGTACAATTGGATTAGGGAATTTGAAAAATACTCATTTTTTGGTATTCTGCTGGCAGTTAGACTTAAGATAGAAGATATATACAACTCTACTTTTCAGGGTTGAATATTTGACTAACGAAGTCTTTCAGCCTGACTTTTGAGCTTTTCACTTTAAATTAGCCAGTCTGCACTAAAGTATGAATCTGGTAGAAGTTTCAAAGGTGAAGGAGGTATTTGTAAGTTTAAGATAGCAAAATTATTCCCCTTTCCTCTTACCATGAATAATAAGTTCAATGAGAACAACAACAAAAAAAGGTACAAAGATATCTACACAATAGAGACTTAATTAAACATTGTAGTACATGGTGTTTGCAATATAAATCTCATTATTAAGGTGTCCCTATTAGTTATAACAAGATCATTCATTCATTCATTCATTCAGCAAATATTTGTGCACTTACAATGTGCCCGGCACTGGAGATACATGAATGAACAAACAGACAAAAATCTCTGCCTATAGCAATTATTAGTTACTATTTTAAATGATGTTTAACATGGGCAAATTTAAAGTTTCTTCAGTGGCCTCCACTTTATAAATCTACCTTGCGTGAATTTATATATATATTAATTTTTTCTTCCACTTTGTATTTTGCAAGTATCTGTTGCTTTTAAAGCACAGAATTGTCTACTTGAATAACTAAATAAAGAAAATGAAGACTTTAAGGAACTGATACTAATTGAACAGAAGCATGCCTATCCCTGAAAAAAATAAACTAAGCAAACATACAACTATGCTATCAATGTGGGATTCAAGATACTGACAAACACCTTTGATGTTTACAGACAGGCCACTAGGTGTGAAATCATCAAGCCAACTAGGCTACTGAGCAATTCAAATGCTCATTTGTGCTTCCTATGACTGTATATTTTCTTCCTTTTTATTCTCACTCGAGGACTTTTTTTTTTTTTTGCACTTATCTTCAGATAGAGTGTGAGGGAGAGAACGGGAAAGAGAGAGAGAGAAACATCGACTTGAGAGAGACACATGGACTGGTTGCCTTCCTCATGACCTGACCAGGGCTGGGGATGAACTGCAACCAAGGTACATGCCCTTGACCAGAATGGAACCCACGACTCATTGGTCCATGAGCCAATGCTCTAACCACTGAGCGAAACCAGCCAGGGCAGGAGTAGGCTTCTTTTTATAACATTACCCCAGACCTATTATTTGGGGCCCATCCTTTTCGCCTTGTTAATATTAAATCCTAAATGATTTGGATTTAAATAAATATTTTTGTATTTTAATTTTTAAGCATATGTATACCATGTTTACCATGAAGGTGGCTATTAAAAGTATTAATGATTTGCTTGCTGGTTATTTTTTTTATCCTCACCCGAGGACATTTTTCCATTTCTTGTTCAGATAGAGTGGGAAGGAGAGTGAGGAAGAGAGAGAGAGAAACATCAACATGAAAGGGACACATCGAGTGGCTGCCTCCCGCACGACCTGCCAGGGCCGGGGACAAACTGCAACCGAGGTACGTGCCCCTAGTGGGAACCGAACCCAGGTCTCTCTGGACTGCAGGCTGACTCTCTAACTGCTGAGCCAAACTGGCCAGGGCTGGTTATTTTATTTATGTAAATTATTTTATGTACAGGGACATGATGAAATTTTATTATAAGCATTTGACCGTGTTTTCTTTTCTGTCCGTAAAACTATTTCAAAACCTTTCCATTTCTACATCAATAGTGTCAAGTTTACAGCTGTGGTAACATTTGCAGCAATAAACTGCATTGATAGTTTAGGAAGAAAAGTTCAGATACAGAAGTATTTATTGAGTTCTTGTTAGGCTGCAATTCAGTGTGCTGCACATGGGGTATTTTATAATTGCCTTCTAATACCTTACGATCTTGTTAGAAAGGAGGAGTTTGTGCACATCAGGCCAGTGGAATACGGTCAAAGAAGAGTGACCAGTTGAATACAAACAAGCACCAACCTGTATGACAAGTAGAGTAAGAGCCCCGTGTTCAGGGAAGGTTTCATGGAAGAAGTGATCCTGAGAACAGATCTCAAAGACCTGGCTCTGTTTTAGAACTTGATAAAGTGGAATCGAGCAAATGGTCCATAAAATTGTGAGGACAGAACAAGTGTGGTTGTTGTAAGAAACTGAAGAGGACAGCTGGGTTGAAGAGAGGCCACAGGGGAAGGAAGCTGAAACTTCAGCAGATGACCTGGGGTCTGATGATGTCTGACCTGCTGTGCATGTCCTCATCCAGAAGGAACTTGGGACTCCACCCATTCTGCAGTGGGAAGTCACTAGGGCTTGTGAATACAGGACAGTTACCATCCTGAGGATATTTTTCCATAGCATGTGTGCAAATGACTTTCAGTAAATCCACATGTGTATTTGCCTTGATCCAAGCACATATTTACAGGAGGACAAGGAATTCCAAGTTTGTATACTATGTAACTGAATTTTCTTCTTCGTCTAACATTTTATAAAACGTCGGAGGTAAGGTATAGCCTTTACCCAAGTAAAGAATATATGCTAAAATTTTGACATTTATAATTTGATAAAAAATGCAGTTTTCTAGGATGATTAAAGAGCATAGAATATTGACCTTGGAGCTGTAAAATTTAACCCAGTTAAAGAATGGGAAATTTGTTTTCTTATTAGCATGAATATATATATACTTAACAGCACACACACTGTATACAGAGCTTTATAAGTAAAAAAAGAAGAAAAAAAAACAGCTGGAAGTTTGGGCCAATCTACATAATTAAAAAAGGATTTTAAAAAATCTTGTTAACTTAAGAAAACTTTAGTAATTGACTATATTAAATTTATGAAATTATCATTTTCCTGGAATCATAAAGAGAGAACTCTCTGAAGACAGTAATGCTAAATAATAGAATTCTGCATAGGCAGTGTGACATTTACTCAGAAAAAATTAAATCTAGGACAAAAGTTGAGAAAAACACTTACCAGTTGGCAAGATCATACAAAGACTGAGGAGGCATTTTAAAGGACAAAGTCCTTGTCCCTACTCCCCACAGGGAATCCCTTATGTTCTAAAATCTGTGTGATAGAAAGTCATTTGAATATTATTTTATAATACTTCCTAAATATTCACTAAAGGATTTGTTTATTTTAATATGTCTAGTGGACGTTTTCAAGGAATGTTTAATGACTTGAGAAAATGATCACAATGGCAATGAAAAATGGAAACAAAATTGTATATTATCATTTCTATTCTGTAATTCAATTAATTAAATATATTAAATGAATTTTAGGAAATATATCACAATGCTTTTGGGGGTCCTTAAGTTATATTTCATTTCTCTGTAGATATATTTCAAAGTCCTAACACTGAACATTTATTCTTTTATATGGTAGGGGAGTGGATGGTCTGTTTATAGCTATGGCTCTTGTTTGTTTTTTAATTGAAGCTTCAATATTTTCATCATAGGTTTGTATAAATTTTCTGTATATCAAGAAAAATAATTCTTAAGTGTTATATTAGTTGCGTAATTTAGTACAGCATAATAGTGTTACAAATAATTTTAAATCTCCCTGAACAATGAATCTTTTTCAAATTCAGGAATTTATGTCCATTCTGATTGCAATATACATGATGACAAATTTTCATTCATGATTGATCTTAATTGAAAGGTAAATCTGCTTTAGTTCATGTTTATGATTTATATCTGAAAGTATAACATGATGAATGAGTTAAAATTACAAGGCAACAGATAACTGACAAACCAACAACATGTACTTGGGATAAAGGGAAGTGTCGATTGCCTCACTTAAGCTAAAATGTCATTCAGCATGTAATCATCAGTTTTCAATGGGAGGATGGAAAAAGTTTGAAATCTAGGTTACTGCTTGCTTTATCAAAAGTTAAAGACTCATTTATGGATTATTTTAATGGGTGAATACTAGGAGCTGCTGCCTAGGTAATTCTATTTTTCTTGAAGGCCTAGATATTTATTCCCTGATGATTAGTTGGCTCTGAGTTTAGTGTTTATGAAACACATAAGAGGCCATTTACAGAAAAAGAGCTTAAAGGTGTGAATTTTATATATATTGTTGAACAATTCTGTATTTTTTAAAAAAACCTCAAGAGTATAAAATGAGTAGCTCATTGTTTAAAATAGAAAACAAAAATTGCCGAGTGACGGTTGAATTTTTACAGTGAACTTAAAATGGCTTCAAGTGCATATTTTTTTCATCCTCACCCAAGGATATGTTTATTGATTTTTTTTTCTTTTCTTTTTTTAGAGAGAGAGGAAGAGGGAGAGAGAGGGAGAGAGATGAACACCAATGTGAGAGAAACATTGATCAGTTGCCTTCCCTGGGCATTCCGGTCAGGACTGGGGACCTAGACATGTGCCCTGACCAGGATTTGAACCCACAACCTTTTTGGTGCACGGCGTAACACTCCAACCAACGGAGCCACCAAGTGCATTATGATTTATATTTACTCTGAGGATTTTGTGGATTGTGGATAAACACCTAAAAAAAATACAGTATCTAATTAATATGCTTTAAATATTCTCTTGGGGGTGGAAAACTGGACCCATTGTGAGTTCTAGTGTAGTCTATTTTGTGAGAATGAATGTGCTTTGTAAAAAACTTGGTGCTATTGTGTAATTTAGGTAAAGTCAAAAAAGCAAAAGAATATGAGTTCAGATTATGGTTCTATAGATAATATTTTACATGATCCTAAAAAAGTTATTGCAGAATAGTACAATGAAAAGATCATCAAATTATACCTTTCCAGGTTGTGTGATACTGCCTATGTCACTTTCTCTCTCAGCTTTTTGTTATTTGTAAAATGACAATATCACTATAGATTTTATAGCGGTTATTGTGAGGATTAAATAAAATATATAAAGTGCCTAGGACATTACCTGGTACTTTTTATACAGATGTTTGTATGTCTTCTTTCTGTTTAACTGTGGGTTTAACCTGGGCTCCATGGACATCTATGGGATAATGGAGGTCTCCATTTAGAGAACTCTTTAAATTCTGTGCAAAATTGTGTATATGTGCTTATTTCTGGAGAGCATATGTAGCTTTCATTAGATTTAAAACCTCTCTGTTACATCCTTTGATTATAAACATACACGTTAAATTCTGTTCAATTTAACAACCAACTTATCTTATAGTCTGGTTTAACAATTTAATTATAAATAACTCAATGGAATGACTAAATGATTTGGAAGCCAGACCTGTGAGTGTAGGCCTGGTTATGGCAAAAAATTGCAAAAAGACCTAATTTAAAAGTGAAGCATTTAATCCACAGATAGATTTTTTTTTTTGAGTGTCAAGAGTAAAATCCATATTCATAAATTTTCTCAGCTTTGTATTGAATTGATTGGATTGGTTGTTTTGTACAAAATCTTACAAAATGAGACCCTTGCTATGGATAGGAGAACAATGACAATTTTCAATATTTCATTTTAAGTGCATAATGTAAAATTTACCTACAAAATTTTGTATATTGCATGTATGTTAATGTAAGATGCAAAGCTTTTATTTTCTTAAACTTTTTATTTAAAAAAATTTTTTTCTTTATTGATTTTACAAGGAGAAAGAGAAAGAGATAGAAACATCGATGAGAGAGACCATCAATTGGCCACCTCCTGCATGCCCCTCACTGGGGATTTGGCCCACAACCTGGGCATGTGCCCTGACCAGGAATCGAACCAGGAACCTCTTGGTGCATGAGTCGATGCTCAACCACTGAACCACACCGGCCAGGCTATTTTCTTAAACTTTTAAAATGGGGCTATTTGAGTCTTTAATTTTTATATATAATATAAAAATATTTGTAATACATAGGATGTCCTCAAAAAATGTATATGCAACTTTGAATAATTATAAATCCAGTGTTTATTAAAATACATTTCATTTTTAAAATGTAATAAAATCTACAGACACCCTGCATACATTTTTTTGGGAAGACTTCTGAATGGTTGCCTAATAATATTGAGACCCAAGTATAGGCTAAACATTTGTTACTTAGTTTTTTCTATTTTTATTGAGATATAATTCATACTTAACATTGTATAAGTTTAAGGTGTACATGTGATGATTTGTTACATGAATACATTTTGAAGTGGTAACCATAATATGGTTAATTAACACCTCTATCATCTCACATAATTACATTTTGTGTGTGTGTGTGTGTGTGTGTGTGTGTGTGTGTGTGGTGAGAAAATTTAAGGTATACTCTCTTTATAACTTTTAAGTATTGTTAACTATTGTCATGAGATGCCCAGAATTTATAACTGGATGTTTGTATCTTTTAACCAACATCATCCCAGCCCCCTGCCTCTGGCAGCCACCATTCTACTGTGTTTCTGTAAGTTCAACTTTTTTAGATTCTACATAAAGTGTGATCATGCAATATTTATCTTTCTCTGTCTGACTTATTTTACTTAGTATAATGTCCTCAGGGTACATCCATGTTGTCGCAAATGGTAAGATTTCCTTCTTTTTCATGGCTGAATAATATTCAATTGTACATATATAATGTAATAACTCCATTCTGACCCTCAGTTACTGCACGTACACACCCTGGCAGTTTCTTTTCTATAAACATAAGGGCCTTGAGACACTCAAAGAAAACTGTAAAGATAAGGGGTTGAGGATGGCCTGGGGAAACTCAGAGAAGCCATGAGAAAAAGATTAATGGTGGCCCTGAGCTAACAAGCTTTCGCCCCCACTTCTCTGTATCAGCCCCCCTTAATGGTGCCAAAAGCGGCGCCAAGAGAATGTAGTTTTTTTCTGTAGTTTGTGCCTTTAAAAGCGGGCAACAAAGAAGGCTTGGGGCTGAGGATTTGGGGAAGCTATACCCCCCCAGCCCGCTGGTGTAACAGCCCCCCGGTGTAATGAAATGCTCCTTTACAATTCGGCCGTGAGTCTCTGGTTATCTCGCTGTCACATTACAACATATAACACATCACTTTCTTATTTATTCACCCATCGATGAACACTTGGGTTGTTTTAGGTCTTGTCTATTGTGAATAATGCCACAATGGACAAGGGAGTACAGATATCTCTTCAAGATATCTTTTTGTTTACTTTAAATATATACCCAACAGTTGGATTTCTGGATCATATGGTAGTTCTGTTTTTGATTTTTCAGGAACCTCCATATTACTTTCCATAGTGGTTGCACCAGTTTATATTCCCACCAACAGTGCACAAGGGTTCCCTTTCCTCCACATCCTCACTAATACTTATCACTTGTCTTTTTTTTTTTTAATTGAATTCGCTGGGGTGACGTTGGTTAATAAAATTATATAGATTTTAGATGTACAATTCTATAATATATAATCTGTATATTGTATTGTGCGTTAACCACCCCAGTCAGGTCTCCTTCTGTTATCAGTGGGGAGCTCCTCCTCCTCCCCACCGGTTGCTGGTGAGAGAGGGCTACTTGCGATACCCCAAGAAAAAGAATTCTCTGAGATTCACATGGGAAAATGAATGATTTATTAATTTTTAGAGAGAAAGGGAGAGGAAGAGAGAGATAGAAACATCAATGACAGAGAACACCATTTGGCTGCCTCCTGCATGTCCCCCAATGGGGATTTGGCCCACAACCTGGGCATGTGCCCTGACAGGGAATCAAACCGGCAACCTCTTGGTGAATGGGTCGACACTCAACCACTGAGCCACACAAGCCGGGCAACTTTTTTTTTTTTTTGAGTCCTCACCGGAGGATATTTTTCTATATATCTTCAGATAGAGTGGGAAGGGGGGGGTAGTATGAGAGAGACACATCGATGTGAGAGAGACACATCGATAGGTTGCCTCCTACATGCCCCCTACCAGGGCAGGGACCGAACCAAAAATGAGGTACGTGCCCTTGACCGGAATCAAACCTGAGACTCTTTGGTCCACAGGCCAATGCTCTAACCACTGAGCAAAACCGGCCAGGGCTGTATTTACTTTAAAAACATAAACATTCAAGGGAGAAAAATCATGAGATGAGAAGTAACTAAAATTCTCTTTTTAAGAATTACAAAATAGAGATACTCCATGATTTATTTTTCTAAATGATTTCTGAGATACTCATGAGGGGGATTTATCTACCCAGAGTGATGATGCTGAAATGCATGGCAGGAATTCAACTGAATTGCATCAAACTTCATAGGATAATTTGTTACTTTAAAATAAGTAATAATGTGCGTGATCTTTGTCACACATTGGCATATCCCTAGCCATACTCTTATTGTTATCTTTACTTAGGACTTATTATGTGCCAAGTATTTTGCATACATAAATATATTTAATCTTCATAATAATCAGGTATCATTTCCCATTTTATAAATGAGGAAACTGAAAGATATTTAATCTTCTGTTACTTAATATAAATTATAACATACCATAGAATGTCATAATTTATATTATATTTTTGGCTTTGAGTATAGAATAACAAAGCAGACAATATTCTGTTATCATGGAGCTTGTATTAAACTGGAGAAAGATAGGAAATAGACAAATTAATATGGTGCTAGGGCTATAAAGACAAACAATGTAGAGCAGGATAAGGAGGTAGATTGTGGTGAGGCTGGGGATAGAGGTCTTGGAATTTCTAAGATAGTATAATTGAGGAAGAACCCTCTGGGTATGTGGCATTTTAACCTGAATGAAAAAAACAAGAGATACGGGATGATATTTGGGGAGAGTGTTTTCTAGGCAGAGGGAATAAAATAAATTCAAAGGTCCTGAAATTCCTGAAGTAGCAGTTTTCTTGGGGTAGGAAAAACAGCCTGGGTGAAAAGGCAGGGCTGTGGGTGAGTGATAGAACACAATTCCTAGAGGGGACAGGGTATGAGTAGGGCACAGGAGTGGGGTTAATTATGCCAGGTCTTCACAGGCTTTGATGAAGATTCTGGATAGGATTAAAGACATGGAGGATTTTGAGCAGAGTAGTGACATGCTCTGATTTATGTTTAAGAAATATTCTCATTGAGTGTAGTAGGGCAATGGCAGCCTGCTAAGAAGAATCTCAATAGTATAGGCAAGAAAATAGAATAATGTTAGATGATAGGGAAAGTGGTTAGTTTCTAGGTTAATTCTGAGGATAGAGAGCAAGATAGAACTTAAGGGGGAGTCCACTGTTTTTGATTTGGACATTAGGAAAAAATGAAAGTGACATTTTAATAAGATGTTTAGGAAAAGAGCATGTTTTTGGACTATTAGATTAAGAATTTTGTTTACAGTATATTGAGTATGGAATTTGTGTTAGATGTTTAAGCGGAGATGTCAAATAAGCAGTTGGAAATAGAGTCTGGCTTCAGGGACCATGAGCTCATACTTAAAGCCATAGAATTGGATAAAATCACCTGGAAAGTCTGTAGATACACAAGAGAAGAGGTCTGGAGAAGATGAGGAAAGTCCAATAGTAGTAGGAGAGAGAGAGAGAGAGAGAGAGAGAGAGAGAGAGAGAGAGAGAGAGAGAGAAAGAGAGAGAGATTGATTCTCTAGAGGCCAAATGAAGAAAGTTTTTCAGGAAGGAGGAAGTGATTAGAGGTGGAGTCCTAAGAAAACTGAGCATTGGATTTGTAATGTGGAGGTCACTGCTGACCTTGATAAGATGATGAAAGGCTGAAGAAGTTATCTTTGGTATTCCTGTTTTCACTACAGAAATAAGAGCAAAAAAAATTAGGTTAGGTTTAGGAGAGAAGGTGAGGTTTTGAATGTTATTAGAAACAAGTGAATAATAGTCACCTAACAGTGGGAGAATAGTTTTACTATGGCTATTTTATGGAATTTCAGGCAATATTACCTCTCTCCTCGAGGTCCATGTTCATACACTTAAGGTGGGACCAGCATGAATGTGAGATTTTCTTTAGCAATGTTCAGCTTCTCAGGTAAATGTAGGAAGTAGGTGAGGACTAGAAGGTTATAAGAGTTGGGATTTTGTACAGTTAGTATGCTGGAGGAAGAGGTGGAGAAAGCAGTGAGGATTGTGATGGACTATGGGATCTAAATAGGGTAGGGATGAAAAAATTTATGAAACACATGATAGAGGAAAACAATTTTCAACACATTTGAGGTCCCACAGTGAGGCAAATAATTCTTGGAGTTGGAATAAAGAGGATCTAACAGTATCTTAGCTGTGGAGAGTGGGACAATAGAAACTGAATGTAGTTATTGGTAATAACATTGTAGTTACTGAGTCAGGTGATTTTTCTGATGACACCTAGGGTAAAGCTGAAGTTTTGTGGAGATGACAGAGGAGTGGGAAAATGTGTTAGATGAGGGGTCACAGTTCAGAGGGGCTCAGAGTCAGAGGCTTCTTGTGGTTTCTGAAGGCAATCAGGAAACTAGCCTTACTAGTGTCTTAGGAGGTGATAATCAGATGTAATTGGAACCTCCTTCCAAGTTAGTTGTTCTCAGCCTTGGTTGCATATTAGAATCACCAGGAGGAAGTTAAAAAGTCTCTAATACCCAAGCTCACCCCCAGACCAATGAAATCATGATCTGTGAGGTGATGGGGATCCAGACATCAGCAATTTTTAAAGCTCCCCCGATGATTCCAATGTGTTGCCAGGCCTGAGAACAAGTTTTGTAATTGTGAGGCCAGAAGAAGCAGGGAGACATTTGGACTCTGGAGCCTGGGCTCCACATGCTAAGGTAGACCACCTCCTCACTGTGTGCATATAAGGTAGGACTCAGCCTTGCCCTCCTCCTGGGTCTGGTCATCCAATGAGCTAAGGTTTATGAGAAAAGCCAACCAAATGACTCAAACAGTCCAATGGGTGTGTTTTGTGTATATTGGCCAGTAGAAAGTAAAAAAGAAAGTTTCCTTCCCTAGAACTGAATATTCACAGTTTGAGGCTTTGTTCTGCAAAACAGCAGGTCACCACTGAAATGGCAATTGATTGTATATCTACATCGCTCTGAGCGCTCCTTAAAAACATTTCACTCTTTCTTGGAAGAGCTTCCGTCAGGTGAAAGGTTCACAGCACAACTTTTCACGGTTAATTAGCAATTAGAATAGCTTCAAGATATCAAATAGGAAGGAGCAGATGGACTCCCAGCTCACCTTGGGGCAGTCATTTGTATGTCCCAGGTATTCGTTTTAGTTGCTAACAACATCATCTAGAGGTAAAGTGGTCTTGTAGTTTTGCTTATTTTCCATTTGGTTGCTAAATAATTTAACTCCAAAATCTAAATTCTGTTAAAAAATAAAAATAAAATGTTTATGTCAGAGCTATTTAATTTGTAACATTGCCATCAAAATCTCCTGGCATGGGTGCAACACCATAAAACACGCCTGATTGCTTTGTTTTATGTGCTCAGGCGACACTAATATGCTCTGGTAGGGAAAGAATTCCTGCTTGTAAAATACAAAAACACATTATATTTTAATGGCTTCTCCATAAAACGAGTTACAGAGGAGTAAAGGTTTGCTTTTGGATTAAAATTTGTTTATTTTAAAACTTCTTTCTTCAGATGGTCCTGTTTTTTGAACAAAACTGGTTGTAATATTTTAGAAAGCTAGTATATTTGTTTTGTTATGGAAGCAGTTTTGCCACATTTTTAATATGAATCTTTACTCCACAAACATTTATAGCACTCTGAAAGGTTTTAAATCTTATTTACTGGTGTCATAGCTTTTGAATTTGAGGTGTAGTAATGGGGTCTTCCATAAACTCTTTTGTATTTTGTTAACTCTGTGGGTTCAAGTGGCAGCATTGTCCTAGGATTGAGTGGTGAACCTGCCACTTTCCTCCACCTGGAAATGTGTGTCAGTTCTCTTGGAAAAGAAGACATTACTTAGGTTTAGCTTGTTATGATTTCCCTGTGGGAGTGACAATGCCGGGTGACCTTTGTAGGGTTACTTATGGTCTCTGTGAAAATTTCTTTCATCTGAAGTAGAGAAAAGACCTGCTGAGCTAAGGAGATGGTGAAGACAGTGCTTGTCAAACATTTTTGTGTTTCTTCTCAGAAAGAAGTCACCCGTGATAGACTTGCAGGACAAGTTTTCTGAAGTTCACCTTGTGCCAGCACTGGTGAACACTGGTGATCTTCATAACACTGGTGATCTCATTCAGCCATGATGATGAGTCAGAATTGGTTCTAGACAAAATATTACAATGAATGGTTTAAATGTGTACCTTGATTTTTTGTGCCCTTCTCCTTGATTCCTCTATAATGTACTTATGGATTTCATCTTCTGTTTACTCTAATATACATACCTGATGCAAGTTCGCCTTTCTACATAAGTACTGCATGTGCCCAAATCAGCCCTATTTCAAGTATTCTTTTGTCACTAAACAAAACATCTTATTTGGACTCTAGCCCAAACCAATTAAATCAGAACTCTGAGAATGTAGCTTGAAGAATATTTAGGTTTAAACACTCCCCAGGTGATTCTAATGCATATATAGCCTTGCTGAAATATCACTGTCTTAAGCCAAAAACATGGATTCTTGAGGTTCAAGTTCTAAAGAGTTAGCAGGTATATAAAGAAGACATTTATAAACCAGAAATTCTTACAGGCTATTTACGAGCCCAAAACTAATGAGAAGACATTGTCTCATCAGCCTGAAGGATGACAGCAACTACGCTAACAATGATGTTTTATATTGCTATGAAATTCCTCAGTGGCCATGACCATTATTTTCTTTTGTCTCAGCACTGGGTCTACCTGTAATCATCTACAACACATTTAATGTATTATTATTCTCCTTGCATCTGATAGCATAATGTCCACTAATGACAGACTAATTTACTAATTTTACTGGGGTGGGAATAACTCCAAACTCATTTGACATTAAGTCACAGTGAGTCTCTGGTTTGAAGAAAATGCCTGCAATCACTACACTGACAGTAGAGTTATCTGTTTTCATTATATGCTTTAGTTATCTTAGTGAATCTTTGCCTGATGAGAGTTTAATGCCTCTCGGTTCAGAATAATTAAAAGGATGACCTCAGAATTATAAAAATACTGGGATATTATCCATGACCATAGAGACTTTGGGTTCAAAATCATAGTTTTTTAAGCTGATTTCTTTTTGAAGTTTGTGTGGCAGGATATTAAGAAGCTAGGAAAATCCCTAGGCAAGTGGAATGGGGAAACTGAGACAAGAAAATTAAACAAGGCCAAAGAGTTTGGGCAGCTTGAAGCCAGCTTGTGAATCTTAAGACCTTATCTTCCCCAACCAAGGACACTTGATAGCAAATGGTTTAGACCTCTCCTCCTTAACCAGAGAACACAGCTTCAATCACTCTAGCCTGGGAAAATGATGAACAAAGACCCAATTAATGCCAATTCTTCCAGCTAAACCTAAGGACAGATGAAATCTGGGGTCAAATAATAAACACCCCAAAAGCATTTGGATGGTATCACTTGAGGGGGAATGTGGCAGAATAGATAGCTGCTAGGGCAGGAGGAGGGGAAGGGGAAGAATAAAGGGGAGTTTATCTCACCTACTGAGCAAAGAAGTCAGCAGTCTTGGGACTTGCCAACATAAAATTGCCAGATGTTCTCAGAAATTCTCAGAAAAGCCACAACAATGTAAAAGGGGAATCTTGAAACTTATAGGGCGGGAAGTATAAAACCTTGAACCGCCACCAGGCTCATACTAGCTGAGTTGTGCTTTATACCAACTGTATTCTTAATTATTTGCTTTGCTTCCTTAATAAATTCATTTGCTTGGTTTCAACACTGCCTCTGTCACTCGTCTGAATTCTTTCTCATGAGCGTGACAAGAGCCCAGGAGAGGAGAGCCCCCTGAGACTTAGGTGGCTGACTGATAACATTTGGACCAGATCTTAGAAAACAAATAACTAAAACTGACCAATAAATATGGGAGAAAAATCCCCTTAGGCTTCTGGCAGGGAGGGGGAAAATAAACAGTTTGAAATACTCAGAGCATTCAGTACTTAACAAGGTCTGCCCTCAGGAGAAACTGGTTAACTAGAGCCTAACTGACCTGGGGTAAGGAAAATACAGGTACCCAAGTCCAGCACCTTCTAGCTGTCCTGTTCCACCTAAGTGGGGAGAAAACTGAAAAACACTTGTGAAGTTCACAGTGCAGAGGCATAGGCTCACCGAAAGAGACAGATCCATTTCCAGTTTATAGGACTGAATAACGTCTCTTCTTCCCCTCATGCCCCAGTACCGTATTACTAAAGGCTTTTTTACAACAGTTCCTTTTACCCAGTAACTCATTCTGGCTATCAAAAACAAATTGCAACGCATATTAAAAGGCAAGAAACATAATTTGAAGAGACAGAGCAAGCATCATAACGAAATATGGCAGGGATTTTGGAATAAAATATATATTTTTAATTCATTGGTCTTTTGGTTGTTCTTCTCTGATGTACTTTTTGGGAATATTATGTCTCAGTTGTTTCAATAAGACTATGTTGTAGATATTTCCTGAGAACGAGGCATTGTGGATTTTTTTTTATTATTTGCTCTGGGCTTGAAAAGATTTAGTCAAATGCTTTATGCTTTGAGGCGAACGTGGTTTTCTTCTTGATGTGTTATTACTATTGGCAAGAGGGGATACTGATAACCAAAGAACATTGTGGCCTCAGGAAGTTACTTAGCTGCTTTGGCCTGCCTATTATAAATAAGAGATGATCTATGATTTACAGTGTTTCAGCCGACTTGTAAGCTGAGGGCCCTTACTGAGGTTTTCATTCAGTGAAAAGTTCTAACATGGAGGAATAATGACAGGGCCACTGAATATGTGTAGTTTGCAGCAAATGACTTTCTGCATTGCTCTGGAACTATTGTTAAATACACTTTGAAAAGGTTTGCAGTGACCCCTGTACAAAAGATAGACGTTAGAATAAGACTTCTTCTGCAATATACGTTTCCATTTTAAAAAAAAGACGAAGAATTTAGATCACATTTTGATTAATTAAAAATTTTTTTTAATATAAAAGACTAACTTTTCAATGGGAATAAAAAATAAATGCTGGGGTCTCCTAAAGTCATTTAGGGCCAAGTCTTTTTAGTCAAACAGATGTGATTTCATTTGTAATCAAAGCACAGTTTTATTTTTATCCTCCATTTCATGAAACTTATTCAGAGAGACAGTATTCTTATCCTGACCCTTGATGAAGTCTTGGGAGGCCCAAGACATTTCCTGTTACTCTCTGATAACAATTTTATGGTGCTAGTCCTCCTAAGTTACAAATTCAGTGTTGATTCGTTGAGTACAAATCTCATTCTATATAATAGTCAATATTTTTGATTCATTGAAGATCTTAACTCCTTTCTCTACAGGAAGGTCCAGGTGTTAGTAGTTTCTCCCCTGTTCAGCTAAGACCTAAAGCAGATGGAAACCTTGGCTCTAACAAGGGGAAGAGAGTATGCTTAACTAATTTTTCTTTTCCTTTCCCCTTCCTTCCTCACTTTTTCTCCCACTCTTTAGCTTCAGCAAATGAAAATAGGTGGAGAGAAGAGAGAAAAGGACATAGGACAGAGAAATATCTTACTTGGGAGATGTCTGGTGATATCATAAGCTGACTTTAAGCTCCTTGGGTCAGGTTGATGTTATAGGCTGATTTTATTCTTGTGGGGTGTGTGTGTGTGTGTGTGTGTGTGTGTGTGTGTGTGTGTGTGAGTGTGTGTGTGTTTTCTGAGAATTAATCACTGAGGACTCCTCCAGCTCTCTCTCTCATGGTCTGTGCAGTATACACACTTCCCAATCTATTGCGCTTCCTTTAGCCCCCCAGTTCTCTGGTAGACTACTACACAAAGACACTGTTTGTGTTTGCTACCTTTTCCAGGCAGAAAGGTAAGAACTTGGACTTAATATGGCTCCAGCCTTGCTTTTGCTCTTTGTGGCATGGCTCACCATCCGGGGCCTGGCAGTCTTTGGGTATGAAGGCTGGTCCCAACACAGCCACATTTATTCTGCTGCCACAAGACACTTTAAGACCCTGACACATTCTCTGTAACTTCAAACCTTAGGAAATGCCTATTCTAAGGCTTTAGATGAATGAGTTAGCACCTCCCACATTTATCCCATCCCTCTTGGAGGAGGATGGGGATTTCCACCAATGAGTCTTTTTAGAAATCCATTGTCCATACAGTAAACCCTCAATTTTGCCCACCTTAATTTAATGGACTTTGGATTTAATGGACAAAATTTCTGGTCGATATGTCATATGGGAAAATTAACACCCTGTTAATTTTAAAATGCTTTTAACCAGGATTTGCTTATAATTAAATTAACAGGTTATGCCTCGCCAGTGTGGCTCAGTTGATTGAACGTCGTCCCATGGACTGAGAGGTCCCAGTTGGATTTCTAGTCAGGGTACATGCTCTGGTTGGGGCTCGATCCCCAGTGGGGGCTGTGCAGGAGGCAGCCGATCAATGTTTCTCTCTCTCCTTCCTTCTCTCTCTCTAAAAAATCAATAAAAACATTTTTAAAAAATTAACAGGTTATTTTTTGGAAGTAATTTACTGTTATTTTTAACAAGTTTTAGCAACTAGGCCATATGTTGGAAAATACACTAGTAATTTTGCCAACATAAATAAATATTACATATCTACAACTAGAGTCTACATATTTAAATCCAAGAGTCACCACTTGTAAACAATGTTTGGCAAATGATTAGCGTGTGATCACACAGAATTGCTTGAGGTAATTGGTTCTGTTGTTGAGTGGCATGACTTTCTGCCACAGTTTTGACTTGGCCAGCCTCCCCCCCTCAGCCCTGCCATGTTCCCACGTACACTAAGCCACGCCCCAGCCGTGTGCATTTGTTTACTTGTGGTGACTGGTGAATGCACGCATTTACTAGATCTATTCAGTATAAATTTAAAATTACAGTAATACATGTAGAAAACTTTTCTGTGAAATTAAACTTTTCATGCATAGTTAATTTTAATTACACAAACGTGTCTACATAAGTTAAAGCAGGTAAACTAATTTGTTAATTTTTTAACACATGCATTCAGAAAACCTACTTTATTCTATAGTGGACTTTCAGCTTTAACAGACATCCCCTTGCCTGAATTAGTCCGTTATGTAGAGGTTTAGTGAAACTTTGACCCAGTTTATTATCTCTGATCTGCTTGAACAGCCCAAGGATTGTTCTATTGACATTTTTTAAAATTTTGCATATGGAGATCTGTCTTGCACTCATTTCTATATTTGATGTGTATTTTTTTTTTGGTCTCAATTGAAATTGAAGCAGAGACTTGTATTTTAACATCTTGTTATATGTGCATTTGTCTGGAGTGTTTTCGTACCTCTTTCAGGAACCAGAGGTACTAATACGCAGGTGAAAGAGAATTCAGATACAGTATTTGGAATCAGCCCATTTCATAATGACCATTCCTCTTCTGGTTAATTGGAAAACTGTGGCTTAGCTTGCCAAATGCAGTTTCCCATAGACTTTGTATTATTTACCAGAGTAAGGAAAAAGCTGTTTGAAATAGCTAATATATAAAGACAAAAGTCTAGTGGGAAATGTTGAGCCCTCTGTAGGGATAGTTTTCTATGAACTGAGTCACAACAGTTGCATTTATTTTATAAAGTCTCCAGTAGGTTGGCTGATTTAAGAACCAAATGGCAATAGAGTGCACTGGATCTAATTCATGAGGCTGGAAAAATACTTCCTAACTCATCTTTAATTGGCCTTCTGCACCTACGCATCACAGCTCACAATTAATGGACCGTGTGAGTTAAAGGATTGCTGTGCTACCTGTACATTCACATTAGTGCATCAGACTTTACTAGCTTTGCAGGATTTATAAAGTTAAGACATTTGAGGCATTAATAACTGTGATTATATTTTTATACAGTTAATTATTTTTAGCCTCTGTAATATGGTGAAATATAGTCCCTTTCCTGCAAGGTGTGCAAGTTTTGAGCTATAGATTTGTAGCCTTCTATCTTTATCCCTTAGAAGTGAATAGCTATAAAGATTTAGACTACAGTGTTATACATTTATGCCTATGTTTATCATATTTGCATGCTGAACAGTTACTCTATAAAGAGATTTTCTATTAAAGTTTTTCTGGTTTATTTAGATTCAGCATTTTTTTTTTTTTTTCTTAAGAGGAATGCAAGCTTAATACTTTACCTGGAATGGAATTAGTCTGAGAGCTTCAGGGAATTATTTAAAGGAATAGAATGCATACACTGCTTTTATAAAAATAGACTCCTGGAAGATGATTGGATCACTAGATGGAAAGCTCCTGGCTCCCTAATGATTATGTGATGCAGATCAGCACTATACCCCTCCCCCAACATGCTATCAACTATGACATGTGACATGTGTGTGTCTATTAACTGTGACATAAGAAAGATAAACTATTAATATATTAAGCTACTATTGTTTTGGGGTTGTTTATTTCAACTTTATTCAGCTTAGTGCATCTCAGCTAGTTTAACATTGGTTACCTCCATATTTAGAATAATTAGAAGGGATTTTCTCAGAATTGAGAGCATATTATTTAATTATATTATAACCAATATTACTTATAAGCTATATTTCAAGTTAAAAGACAAATGTTGTTAAACATTTAGTAATTTGTGGATAGTGTTGCATTAGCCATTGTAATAATGCTCAACTAGTTGGGTATATTTGGAGATAATATGACTGTATTTTACCAATGCACTTCTAGTCCAGTGAACTAAAGGAGTTAAAAAAAGAAAGAAAGAAAAAAACTTGTTTATTAGAAAGTACAGAATTTTAACAGTGGGAAGGATTGCAATATATATATATTTATATTTATAGGACAAACTAAAGGGGGCCTGTCATAGACTTAAGCAATTTTATGATGCTCTGGGATCTGTCCAGAAAGTATGTCTTGGTCAGAAAGGAGAGTTAATACTTTCCCCCTCTTCCAGTCCCACAGTTGGGCAACCTGCCTGCCTCTCTTGTCCTTTTCACTTCTTTCTCTTTAATCCTTTTACTTCTAGCCACTCATCTCCTCCCTTAGTAAACTCAATTTAAGCCTTACACTTTTCTCTTATGTTTTCAGTTTTAGTGGCTCAGATGTTCCAGAACTAAAAATTTTGGTTACATAGAATCATTACCTTTCCAATTAATATGCAAGTTACTATGAGAACATAATTTATCAAAATAGAAATTAATGTTCATATACATTACAATTTAACCTTTGTTTGAATTTTATTATTCAGGGTGTTCTAGAAAGATGTTAATTAGCATTGGAATTTGATCTGCATATTGAACAAATTTACTTATTAAAATGGATTTCATAAGTATTGAGTTGATTTATACTGGAGGGAAATACTCTGTTTAGTCATTTGAATTCTATTTCTAAGATAAATAGTTTCATATGTGGACGAAAAAGGGGCCACATACTAAACCTGACACGCTCAGGGGAGGCCTGCATGGTGGCTTTACAAACTCAGAGACTGAAAGTATCCACAGAGGATGGTCTGAAATGAAAACGTCTTAACTAAAAGCGAGTCATGGCTCTTGGTGGTAGTTATGTCCTAGTGTGCTGACATGTTTATAACCCCATAATTGATGATTGGTAAATTATTGTGCTAACTTGTTTATAGCTCCATAATTGATGATTGGGAAAGTCACTGTGTGCCCTCTAGCTGAACCTGTTTTGTAAAGTATTTAATCAACAGGATAGAGATCAAAATAACCTCAGTAAAATTGGAATACTCCCTGAACCAAGAAATTGTTGGGAGCCAGCTACGTGTCTGACAGAGTCCACGGAGCCTGGAGGTCTTGAGTCAGAGACTCGACCTCCCCCACAATCTCAAGGAATTAGGTTTGCATTGTGTTGCAGCTCAGGGCTAAGTGTGACCCAATGTACCTTGAAATACCTGAGATAACAGACTGGGTGGCCTGGGTGTTCCTGGGTGGGCCTGGGTATTCTTGGGTGGGCCTGGGTGTTCCTGTTATCCACAAGGCAAACTAATTCTATACAGCATTGTTGTAGCCCTGGGCATTATGTCAAGAAGATCCTATTTTCTTATATCATTAAACTTTTGCTGTAAGATATAAAAGACATGTAATAAAGCATATTGGGGCTGATTCCAAAGACTCTGTCACAGGGGTGTTCGGAATCAGACACCGCTAATAAATGGCTCTTATCTGGACTTCAATTCTCTAGTGGTCTTTCTTTGACTCTGTCCCGCCACAACACTAGGCCTGTATCTTCCTCGACAAAGGTCAATGTTTACCTTCACTAAGCCTGTCTATTGTCTTTTTTTGCATCTAATATAAAATCCCTCAGAATGGCAGAGTAATCTCCTTTTTCCAGACCCCTCAGGGCATAATCTCCCACCAGAGTACAAGGCCATGGAACCCTTCTCATTGTTATCTTGTTCTCTGCATACTATCTCTCTGTGCTGTACATGTTAATTTTTACTAACCTGTACCCACCAATGTAAAAGAAGTATGTCTCTCCATTTTACCTTTCATCCAATCTCAGAGATTTCCCCACTTTGCTTTCTCTTGCCTCCCTAATCTATCACCAATGAATTTCATGTAACACTCCTTATGCCTCCTCTTTTGATTGTAACATATAAAATAAGGTGCAAAACTGCCATTCTCTGGAGCATTTTCTGAATTCATTGAGATGGTGCCTTCTCGATCAATCAACATTTCCTTACTCTAAACTCGGATATTTTGGGCCTTTCAAAAAGTAAGGCACATGGAATTTGGACTGATAACAGGGTACATTGAGAAATTAACTCCGAGAGTGACTAAACAATATGCTTAAGGTTATAGAGAAAAAGACACAAAACAAGAAAACAAAAAAAAAATTTCTTTGAAAATTATGAGTAATTTGGGGGAAATGTAATTTTCTTCCCTGTTGTCTGGTAGATTAGAGAGAAAGAAAGCAGTTTACTTTCTTATTAACTAGAGATAAGTTTCCAAAATTTAATATTTCAAAACCACCTAGCACATTACATTTCTTATTGAATATCCACTTCACCGGTTAGCTTACAGTTCCTGTTTCCTGATTCCTTCCTTCTCACCCGCACTCAAGATGAGTTGTATAGATACTACAAAGTTCAGGCTAGCTGATAGACAGCCCCAGTAAGTGCTTTTACAAATAGCAAATGTTTAAATCTGACCTTTGGATTCTGACAGCTGAGGAGTAGTTACATTGAAATGGTTACCCTTCCAGGGAGAAAAAGCTTGCTGAACGTTGACCCCTTGCTTAAATAAAATGGGGTCATTTTTTCTTCATCAGGTAGATCTTTCAACACTTTGATGCCAAGTGTCATTACTTCTGTCTGGGCTATGGGCTGCTAAATTCTCTGTAAGTGTGAGCTTAAACCTGCCATGAAATATTTACAACTATTTTGTGCTTTGAAGATTTTAAATTTTACCTATAACCATGTTATTAATGAAATGGCCTTTGTAGAAGATACCACAATGTATCACATTTATCTTGTGCAAGTACAATTACAGTTGACCCTTGAACAATATGGATTTGAACTACATGGATCCATTTATATGTGGATTTTTTCCAATAAATATATTAGGAAAAAATTTGGAGATTTGCAACAATTTGAAAAAACTCAAACTATTCTTAAGATTTTCTTTTATCCTCACCCAAGGACGTTTTTGCATTTATCTTCAGACAGAGCGGGAGGGAGAGAGGGAGGAAGAGACAGAGAGAAACATCGACGTGAGAGAGACACATCAAGTGGCTGGGGACAAACTGCAACCGAGGTACGTGCCCTTAGGGGGAACCGAACCCAGGACTCTCTCTGGTCCACGGGCCGACGCTCTAACCGCTGAGCCAAACTGGCCAGGGCTCTTAAGATTTTCTTAACAGCCCAAACAGTGTGGCTCAGTGGTTGAGTGTTGACCTGTGCACCAGGAGGTCACCAGTTTGATTCCCAGTCAGGGCACATGCCCAGTTGTAGGCCCAATCCCCAGTGGGGGGCATGCAGGAGGCAGCCAATCGATGTTCTCTCTCATTGATGTTTCTATCTCTCTCTCCCTTCCTCTCTCTCAAAAATCAATAAAGAAAAAATATTTAAAAAAAAGATTTTCTTAACATTTTCTTTTCTCTAGCTTACATAATACATATAACACACAAAATATGTTAATTGACTGTTTATATTATCAGTAAGTCTTCTTTGGGTTTACGGTAGGGTATTAGTAGGTAAGTGTTTGGGGAGCCAAAAGATATAGTCAGACTTTTGACTGTGGCGGGTGGTCAGTGTCCTACCCCCTGCATTATTCAAGAGTAAACTACATTCTGATACAAGGGTGTATTTTGGGTCTTATTATGGTACTTGGGTATCCAGTGAAAAGTGCAATGTTTGGTCAACCATGTGGACATCATTTCTTATAAGCTTTAAAGTGATGATTCAATACAGAGAACTATTTTTAAGTCAGTTAAATTAACATTTTAAATAAAATCTTTAAGCTAAAATTTAAAAGTAGAATTGAGTTAGATTGTGAGAAATATATGTAAATAATAAAGTTAATATTTGTTGAGTACTAACCTATTTCAAACCCTGTGCAAAGTGCATATACATTAATGAAATAGCACTTTCTAACCCAAAGAAAATTTCCTCCATTCTTATTATTTATGTTTCTGCTGAATATATACATATATTCACATTATTCACATATGTGTGTGTATTTGTGTGTGTGTGTGTGTGTGTATTATGAACTGAATGTTTGTGTTCCCCCATTCATATGTTGAAGCCCTATTTATCAATGTAATGGTATTTAGAGGTCTTTGGGGAGTAGTAAATTTAGATTAGGACATGAGGGTGGATTAATGCATCTTGATTGGATTAATGCCCTTATAAAAAGAGAAAGAAACAGGAGATCTCTTTCTCCCCTCATACATGTACCAAGGAAAGGCCACATGAGTATGTAAGAAGATAGGTCTTTGCAAATCAAGATAGTGCCTTACCAGACACCAATCTGCTAGCACCTAGTCTTGGACTTCCCTGTCCCTGGAGCTAGGAGAAATATTTGTTGTTTAAGTCATCCAGTCTATGGTATTTTGTTACAGTGGTCCATGTTGACAAAGACAGTATATGTATATATTTGATAGCTACTTTTATTGAGTACTCACTGTGTGCTCAGGCATAATCTGTGTTTTACATGTATTAGCATATTTCATCTTCACCACAAATGGATGGGATAGATGCTATTTTCATTCATTGTGGATGAGAACAAAACAGGTGTAGAGAGTTTAAGCAGATCTCCAATTCACCAAGATGGTTGAATGCAGACAGGCTACTCCAGAGCTTAAGGTCTGCACCACTTATAGTCACTTTTCATATTTGGTAAGAAAAACAAAATGCAATGGTTATGTCATGAAAGGCAAATATAAAAGTAATGGCCTAAATCTTGAAAATTAAGTTTTCTGAAACTTCAGAGGAGGGGGTGGACGAGGGGTGGGAAGAGATAAACCAAAGAACTTATGCACATAAGCATAACCAATGGACAGAGACAACAATGCTGGATTGGGGGCGTGGGTGGGAACAGAAGGAAGGTGTCAATGGGGGAAAAAGGAGAAACATCTGTAACAAAATTAAATTAATTAAATAAAAATTTTTGGAAAAAAATTTAAGTTTTCTGTACTGATTCCTTTTCATTTGACTACTTTTATCAACATTTGTTAAGAAACTACTTTCATTTTTAGGTTGTGTACTCACATTTTAGAATAATATATTTTATTTATCTAAATGTGCATTCTAATGAAAGTAACACATTTTTTTCTTTTTAATAGAATAGCATTATTTCTGCTTAATATTCTTTTAATCCTATTACCCAAGAACACTATAAAAAGAACAGGAAGTCCTTAACTTTTAATGTGTGCCTGAGGAGTGCGTGTTATTTCTGTGTTCAGCAAAAACTAGTGATTCTGAGCATTATTTTATTATAAATAATATTCATTTCTTAGCTTAAATAAGTCTTAGCACCTTAATTAAAGTTAGTCAAAATATGACTAGTCTTTGTTATCTATTGTAGAATATAAGATATGGACATTTCAATTATATAATGTTTAATTAATGATAACAGCAGAATATTTCACTTTAGAATTGATGGCAGATGTATAAATAGAATTCTTAAAATATTTCACAACTGATTTTTCTTTGAGAGAATGTTTAGCTGTCAATAACTTAATGACACTTATTTTGTATTATAATTCATTTTGTTGAAAGCATTTTCTTTCTTGTAAGAAAAAAAAAAAAACACCTTGTGACTGAATGCCAGAAGCTGGTGAAAGTCAGAAGTGAAAGAAGGAAAATTAGTAAATCAATAACTCTATCTCTTTAGATTTGTAGCTGTCAAGGTTAGTTGTTTAAGTAAACTTTCAGCAAATGGGATTGTAAATTCTAAGATTACTATTCTCATGCTAATATGAAAGCTTATAAAATACAAGTACAACAAAAATAAAAGCCAAGACTTTAACTTAAACTATACAAATTTCATGAAAATTCAAATTGATCTTGAGATACTGCATCCTAATATCACATAGTTTAAAACATGTTACATGTATTTTAAGTCTGGACATGTTTTTTAAATTTTTTTATTATTATTATTTTTTATTTGTTTTTGTTACAGATGTTTCTCCTTTTCCCCCACTGACACCCTCCTCCCCATCCCCCCCGCCCCATCCCCAGCATTGTTGTCCATGTCCATCAGTTATGCGTACATGCATGTAAGTTCTGTGGTTTATCTCTTCCTTCCCCCCCCACCCCCTCTTCTGAGGGTTGTCAGTCTGTACCCTACATCCACGTCTCTGGGTCTACCCTGTTCCTCAGATTAAGTCTGGACATGTTAAAGACCAGACTTTACTAAGGGAAGCTGTATTGGAAAGTATTTACTTTTAATTTTGCTAAGAAAGGGATAAGAGTAGCAAACTAAATGAAACTAGTTGTACTAAAATTATTTCTACAGTGTGGAACTAAAATAGAGCAATTAGTAATGAAACAAAATTTAAGGATATTCTTTGAGATTTAGTTTTATACATCATTTCAATCTGTTTCCCAATAACATATTTAAACTATTTTCAAATAATTGTTAAGTAAATAATCTGATGAGTGTGGAGTAATTATAATGACAAGTTACCTAAATGTAAAATACCCTGCAATTTTAAGAAATTCAGCATAAAATAGTCAAGAACAAGAGAACTAACTAACTCATGCCATAGCAAAATGCAATAAGAAACAGAACAACATTTTTTTTAAGCGAAAGCAAAACAAGACTCTCTTAAAGTCAGTGAATATTTGCTAGTAGGAATGTTAAATTACAGACTATAAGTTCCCCAATGATTGGAACAATGTCTGACTTACATCTATATGTAATGCTTCAGACGGTTCCCGATAGTTAATACTTTTGTGTGGGGTAATTGAACTGTACCATAGGACTGTACTCATTCTTACTTTATTTTTTTATTTTTATTTAAAAAATTTTTTTCCCTTTATTTATTTTAGAGAGAGAGGAAGTGAGAGGGAGAGAGAGATAGAAACATCAATGAGAGAGAACATCGATTGGCCGTCTCCTGCATGCCCCCCACTGGGGATCGGGCCCACAACCTGGGCATGTGTCCTGACCGGGAATCAAACCGGTGACCTCTTGGTGCATGGGTCGACGCTCAACCACTGAGCCACACCGACCAGACCTCATTCTTACTTTAAAAAGATAATTCCAGCCTGGCTGGTGTGGCTCACTGGTTGAGCATCGACCCATGCACCAAGAGGTCGCCGGTTCGATTCTTGGTCAGGGCACATACCCAGGTGTGGGCCTAATCCCCAGTGGGGGGCATGCAGGAGGTGGCCAATCGGTGTTCTCACTCATCAGTGTTTCTATCTCTCTCTCCCTCCTCCTTCCTCTCTCTCTAAAAATTGATAATGGGGAAAAAAAGATAATTCCATAATAATGAAAAATTACAATTAGAAAAATTTTTACCTCTGAAAAGTACATTAACTCTTATATTCCACTAAGTTTGACTTGACCTGCAACCAAGAGACAAAAGTTAATCAATTTCAACTGTATCTAACTGTCCCTGAATACATGTTTTTCTTGCTCATGCACCTATGGGCTTTTGAAATGGCTATGGGTCTTTATTTCTACATATTTTAAGGCCTGTGTTAACCATTCACTTTCTACTTTTGTTAGGTAAATAACTGACTTAAATTCATTTACTAGTTGGGTTAGCAGTTACTACAAAAATTTAATACATCTCTTTGCGAGGAAAAATCTAGTGGAAAGAGTCTTAAAAGAGAGTGAATCTTGTCTATTTCTTATAATTCATGGCAGCCCCCCCTCCCTAAAATATTGTTTACAATAAAGTAAATCTGCCACAACAAGAAAGAAACAGATGTATGGGCTATATAGGATTCATGAAATGAGTTTTCTTCCAGAGCCTTCAAGAAGAAAGTAACATTTTAATTGCCTTGCAGGGCAGCTGTGGACATGGTAGAGGCTAAAAGAAGTGATTTTACACTTTCTTCCGGGCTCTACATCCATGCATTTGTATGAAAAACTGCAAATATTCATATTCTTCAAAATAGAAAACCCACTGTTAAACATAAGTTTTAATTAAATCAGAGAGTGCTGTTTACAAGTATTAAAAATAAGGTTTGAAGCATGTTTGAAGTCATGGGGAAAATGCTTACAATATTTAGGATAAAAAACACAGCAGGATTAAATTTTAGTTATAATATTACCAAGTTTTATTCAAAACAGAAAATAAGAGGAAATACTTTTGTTTGATGTGATAATATTATAAGAATTAAAAAAAGATTTTCAATTTTTATAAAATATTCTATATTGGCTTATAATTTTCTTTCTTTGTAGTGTGTTTTTCTGATTTTGAAATTAGGATAATGCTGGTATTATAAAATAAGCTTGGGAATCTTCCCTCCTCTTGAATTTTTTTGGAATGTCTTAAGAAAGATAGTTCTTCTTTGAATGATTGGTGAAATTCACCTGTGAAGTCATCTGGTCCAGGACTTTTGTTTGTTGGGAGTTTTTTTATTTTGTTTTTTATTACTGCTTCAATTTTACTAGTCATAATCTGTCTATTCAGATTCTCTGATTCTTCCTTATTTAGTTTTGGAAGATTGTATGTTTGTAGCAATTTATCCATTTTTTTTCCAGATTGTTCAATTTGTTGGCATATAGTTGTTTATAATAATTTCTTATAATCCTTTTTATTTCTTTGGTGTCAGTTGTTACTTCTCTTTCATTTCTGATTTTATTTATTTGGTTCCCCCTTTTTTCTTTATGAGTCTGGTTAAAGGTTTGTCAACCTTGTTTATCTTTTCAAATAACCAGCTCTTGATTTCATTGATCTTTTGTATTTTTTAAAATAGTTTTTATTGATTTTGAAGAGAGAAGAAAGGAAAGAGAAACTTTGATGAGAAAGAAACCTCAACATCCATTGGCTGCCTCCTGTGTGCCCCCTGGTGGGGATAGAGTTCACAACCTGGGCATGTGCCCTGACCGGGAATCAAACTGGTGGCCTCTTGGTGCATGGGTTGACACTCAACCACTGAGCCACACTGGCCAGTTCTGTTTATTTCTGCTCTGATCTTTATTATTTCCTTCCTTCTACTCACTTTGTGCTTTGTTATTCTTTTTCACGTTCCTTTAAGTTAGATTGTTTATTTGAGATGTTTCCTGTTTCCTGAGATAGGCCTGTAATGCAATGAATTTCCCTCTTAAGATTACTTTCACTGCCCCATAGATGTTGGGTTGTTGTGTTCTCGTTTGCATTTGTTTCAAGGCATTTTTTTAATTTCTTCCTTGATCTCATTGTTAACCCATTCAGTGTTTAATAACATGTTATTTAGCCTCCATGTCTTTGTGTGTTTCTCAGCTTTTTTTCTTTTGATTAATTTCTAGTTTCATACCATTATGGTCAGAGAAGATGCTTGATATGATTTCAATCTTAAATTTATTGACTTGTTTTGTGTCCTAACATGTGGTCTGTCCTAAAAAATGTACCATGTGCACTTGAAAAGAATGTGTATACTGCTGCTTTGAGATGAAATGTTCTGAACATATCAATTAAATCCAATCCATTTGATCTAGTGTGTCATTTAAGGCTACCATTTTCTTGTTTCTTTGTTTTTTTTGTGTGTGTCTGGAAGATCTATCCACTGATATCAAGGGAGTGTTAAAATCCCCTACTATGACTGTATTACTGTCAATCTCACCCTTTATGTTCATCAAGATTTGCTTTACATATATATATATTTTTATCCTCACCTGAGGGCATGCAGAGAGAGAGAGAGAGAGAGAGAGAGAGAGAGAGAGAGAGAGAGAGAAGACATATCAATGTGAGAGAGAACACTGTTTGGTTGCCTTCCATTTGTGCCCCAACTGGGGATTGAAACTGCAACCCAGGCATGTGCCCTGACAGGGAATTGAACTAGCAGCCTATCAGTGCACAGGATGATGCTCAACAAACTGAGCCACTCAGTCAGGCTGCTTTACATATTTAGGTGCTCCTATGTTGTGTGCATAAATGATTACAAGGGTTATATCTTCTAGTTGGATTGCTTCCATTGTCATTATGTAGTATCCTTCTTTGTCTTTTATCATAGCCTTTGTTTTAAAGTCTATTTTGTCAGAAAAATGTATTGCTATTCTAGCTTTTTATTTCCATTTCTAAAAAATAACTTTTTCCATACCTTTACTTTTAGTCTGAGCATATCTTTTGTTCTAAGGTTGGTCTCTTGTAAACAGCATATATATGGGTCTTGTGTTCTTATCCATTCAGCTACCCTAGGTATTTTGATTGGAGTATTTAAGCCATTTATGTTTAAAGTGATTACTGATAAGTATGTATTTATTGCCATTTTATTCTTTTACCTTTGTTTCTGTTCTTCTTTTCTACTCCTCCTCCTCCTCCTCCTCTTCCTCCTCCTCCTCCTCCTCCTCCTCCTCCTCCTCTTTCTTCTTCTTCAAGCAGGCCCTTTGACATTTCTTGTAAAACTGGCACTGGTTTGGTGGTAACAAACTCTTTTATCTTTTTCTTCTCTGGAAAGCTCTTTATTTCTCTTTCAACTTTAAATGTTGGCCTTGCTGGGTAAAGTAGTGTTGGTTGTAGGCCCTTGCTTTTTATCATTTTGAATATTTCATGCCAATCCCATCTGGCCTGAAATGTTTGTGTTGAGAAATCAGTTGACAGTCTTAGGAAATCTCCTTTGTAGGTAACTTTTTCTTTTTCTTTTTCAATTCTCACTTAAAGATATGTTGAGAGAGAGAGAGAAAAAGAGAGAAAGAGAGAGAGAGAGAGAGAGAGAGAGAGAGAGAGAGATATCAGTGTGAGAGAGAATCATTAGTTGGTTGCCTCCCATACTCAATCTGACTGGGGATTGACCTTGCAACTTAGGTATGTGCCCTGACCAGGAATTGAACCTGCAACCTTGTCATGTATGGGACAATGCACTATCTAATTGAGCCACCTGGCCAGGGCTACTAACTGTCTTTTCCTTGCAGCTTTTGAGATTCTCTCTTTCTCTTTAACCTTTGCAATTTTAATTATGATAAATATCCCTGATGAACGTAGATGCTAAAATCCTCAACAAAGCATCAGCAAACTGGATACAGCACTACATTAAAAAGATCATACACCATGATCAAGTAAGATTTATTCTGGAGATGCAAAGTATGTACACAATCCACAAATCAATAAATGTGATCGCTATATTAACAAAATAAAAGATAAAATCCACAAGATCTTATCAATAGATGCAGAAAAAGCAGATTATAAAGTTCAACATACATTTATAATAAAAACCCTCCTCTAAGTGGGAATAGAGGGAACATACCTCAATGTAATAAAATATGACAAACCCAGAGCCAATATTATACTCAATTAGCAAAAACAACAAGTGTGCCCCTTAAGATCAGGAACAAGACTTTCACCACTCATATTCACCATAGTAATGGAAGTCCTAGCCATAGCCATTAGACAAGAAGAAATAAAAAACATCCAAATTTGACAGGAAGAAGTAAAAGTGTCTTTATTTGCAGATGACATGATACTGTATATAGAGAACCCTAAAGAGTTCACCAAAACACTATTAGAACTGATAAATGAAATCAGTAAAATAGCAGGATACAAAATAAATATCCAGAAACAGTTGCATTTTTTATACACCAACAATGAACTTTCAGAAAGAGAAGCTAAAATAAAAATACTATTCACAATTGCTTCAAAAAGAATAAAATACCTAGGAATAAATTTAACAAGAATGTAAAAGACCTGTCCTTGGAAAATTATAAGACACTGAAGAAAGACTGAAGAAGATACAAATAAGTGGAAGCATATACTGTGTGCATGGATAAGAAAAATTAAAATCATTAAAATGTCCATAATACCCAAAGCAATCTATAGATTCAACACAATTTCTATCAAGATACCAATGGCATTTTTCACAGAAATAGAAAAAATATTGAAAAATGTTTTATGGAACCACAAAAGACTCTGAATAACCACAGCAATCTTGGAAGAAAGAACAAAGTTGGAAGAATCATGCTACCTGATATCAAACTATACTACAAAGCCATACTAATCAAAACAGTATGGTACTGCCATAAAAACAAACATATAGATCAATACAACAGAATAGAAATCCCAGAAATAAGCCCACGCCTTTATAGTCAATATTTGACAAAGGAGGTAAAAACATACGATGGGGTAAAGGTAGTCTATGCAATAAATGGTGTTGGGAAAATTAGACAGATACATGCAAAAAATAAAACTAGACCACCTTTTTACACCATATACAAGAATTAACTCAAAATGAATTAAAGACTTAAATGTTAGACTCAAAACCATAGAAATCCTAGAAGAATAACTAGGCAGCAAAATCTTGGACATTTGTCATAGCAGTATTTTTCTGATATATTATTGTCTTGGGCAAAAGAAACAAAAGAAAAATAAACAAATGGGACTATATCAAACTGAAAAGTTTTTGCACAGTAAAAGCAACCATCAATGATAAAGAAACACAGCCCACTGAGTGTGAGAACATATTCATCAATGATACATCTGATGAGGGGTTAATATCCAAAATTTATAAAGAACTTACACAACTCAACACCAAAAATAAACAATTTAATTTAAAAAATGGGCAGAGGACCTGAATAAATACTTCTCCAAAGAGGATATACAGATGACCCATAGACATATGAAAAGAAACTCAAAGTCATTAATCATCAGAGAAATTCAAATTAAAACCACAGTGAGGTATCACCTCACACCTGCCAAAATGGCTATCATCAATGAATCAACAAACAACAAATGTTGGTGAGGATGTTGAGAAAAGGGATCTCTCATGAACCATTGGTGGGAATGCAGATTTGTGCAATCATTGTAGAAAGCAGTATGGAGTTACCTCTAAAAATTAAAAATGTAACTGCCTTTCAACCCAATGATTCCACTTCTGGGAATAGATCTGAAGGAACCCAAAATACTAATTTGAAAGAGTATATGCATCTGTATGTTCATTGCATCATTATTTGTAATAGCCAACATTTGGAAGCAGCCCAAGTGCTCATCAGTTTATGAGTGGATAAAAAAGCTGTTGTATATTTACACAATGGAATACTTGGATATAAGAAAAGAATAAAATCTTACCCTTGTAACAGCACGGATGGACCTGGAGAGCATTATGTTAAGTGAAATAAGCCAGTCAGAGAAAGACAAGTACCATATGATTGCACTCATATGTGGACTCTAATGAACAGCATTAACTATCAAGCAAAATAGAGACATTTATAGACAGCAGGCTGAAAGCTGTTGGGGGGTGAGAGGTTGGGGGGCTGGTATAGGGTACTGGAGGGATTGAGAATAAAAGAAAAATTAATGGACAAGGACAACAGTGTGAGGATTTCCCAGGGGAGAGGTGTTGGGGGGAGGTGGAGGAGGTTATAGGGGGCATAAATGGTGATGGAATGAGACTTGACATGGAGTGGTGAACACACAATACAGTGTACAAATGGTGTGTTGTCAAATTGTGCACCTGAAACCTGTATAATTTTGTTAACCAGTGTCATCCCAATAAATTCAATTAAAAAGGGGAAAAAATGATACACTGAACATGAAGAAAAAAATTAAAAATATTCTATAGAAGATATATATTAGTAAAACAATAAATGCTATTTTTAAACCTAAAAACTGTCTTTTATTTAAATATTATATTCTTTTGGGCAAATAATTTGAACATATGAACTAATTTTTAAATCTGATACCTATTAACAATGTTAATAGAAGTTTCAAGTAAAATAATTAAAAATAACTTCATAAATGTAAAGTGGCCATTTCTGCCATATAACATTAATTTGAATTTTAAAGAATCTACATCAGTGGTATTACATCACAAGGTGTAGCAGACTATGGTGGTCTTTTTGTTTTGTCTCTATAAATTTGCCTTTTCTAGACATTTGATAAAAAAAGGACTCATAAATTGTAGTCTTTTGCATTTGTCTTCTTTGGATGGGCTTTCTGTTTACCCATGCTGTAGCATTTATCAGTATTTTGTACCTTTATAGTGCTGAATAGTACTTTGTTTTGTTAATCCATTTACCAGTTGATGGACATTTAGATTGTTTCCAGTTTGAGACTATTATGAATAATGTTGCTATGAACATTCATGTACTTGTCTTTGTATGAACATATGTTTTTAATTCTCTTGGACAGATTCCTAAGAGTGAAATTGTTGGATCATACGAAAAGTGTATTTTTTTTTTAACTCTGTAATACTGCTATACTGATTTTCAAAGTGGCTGTATCACTTTATATTACTAACATTTTACAATCCTACTCAGCAATAAACAAGGGTTCTAGTTTCTCTGTAACCTCTCTAAATACTTGGTATTCTCTTTCTGATTAGTAACTATAGTTTATTATGGATGTGTAGTGGTATTTTATTGTGGTTTTAATTTGTATTTTTCTAATGACCAACAATGATGAGCCTCTCTTCATGTGCTTACTAGTCATGTGCTTACTAGTCATGCATATATCTTCTTTTGGTAAAATGTCTATTCAAATCACTTGCCCATTTAAAAAGTTGGGTTGGCCCAGCTGGTGTGGCTCAGTGGATTGAGCATTGTCCCATGGACTGAGAGGTCCTGGTTTGAATCTTGTTTGGGGCACATGCCTAGGTTGCAGGCTCAATCCCCAGTAGGGGGCATGCAGGGTGCAGCCAATTGATGTTATCAATGTTTCTATCTTTCTCGCCTTTCCTCTCTCTAAAAAATCAATTGAAAAAAATATATATATATATAAAGTTGGGTTGTTTGTTTTCTTATTCTTGAGTTGTAATAGGTCTTTATAAAATTTTGATACAAGTTCTTGAACAAGTATATGATGTACAAATATTTTCTTTTCTTTATGGACTCTTTTGAAGCATAGAAGTTTGAATTTTTATAAAAGCCAATTTATCAACTTTTCTTTTAGCAATTGTACTTTTGGTGTCTAAGAAGTTTTTCTCAACCAAAGTTTACAAAGCTTTTCTCCTGTGTTTTCTTTCTGTTGTTGATTTCTAATTTAATTCTGTTTTGGTTGAAGAACATTTTTTGTATAATGTCAATTCTTTTCAATTAAGACTAGTTTTATGACCTAACATAGCTTCTATCCTAAAGAATAATCTATATGCCTTTTATAACAATGTGCATTCTGCAGTTAAGATGAAGATAGTTCATACTGTTCAAGTTTTTTTTTTAATATTTGTAAATGTTCTCTCTAGTTGTCTTATTAATTGTTAATTATTGAAAGCTCAAACTAAAATTGTTGAACATTTTTTTCCAGTGTTTGCTATATCTAAGTATCTTAATTAGGTGAATATGCTCTTGTGGTTGTTATATTTTTCTGATGTATTGACTTTTATGTTATTATGAAATGCTCCTTTTAATCTCTAATAATAATTTTTTGCTATAAATCCTATTTTGTCTTAACAATACTCCAGACACTCCATAGTTCTTATTGTTATATTTTGCATAGTATATATATTTTTCCTCCTCTTGACTTCAACTTACTTATGTCTTAAATCTAAAATATTTCTGTTTTAGGCAGTATATAATTGGATATTGCTCTTATAATCCTGTCTGAATATCTCTGCTTTGTCTTTGGGATGTTTAGACCACTCACATTTAATGTTATTATTGAGATATCTAGATTTACATTTGTCATTTTGCATTTGTTTTCTTCATGTTTCTTTCGTATTTCTGTGCTTCCTCTTGACTGCTCTTTTTTGTGTTAAATACTTTTTAGTGTACCGTTTTTATTTATTTTACTTTTTTATTGTATGTTTTTTAGTGATTACTCTGTGGAATAGGATACACATCTTAATTTATCACAATTTACTTCATATTGATACTAACTTAATTCCAGTAAAATACAGAAACTTTGTTCTGATATAATGTCCCTTTTTTCACATTTCTTTGTGTTATTATTGTCACATATATTACATCAATATCTGTTATAGACCTTGCTTTATAGTGTTATAATTATTGCTTTGTACAATCCTATATTTTTTCTTGAAGAGAAAAAATTAAAAAAATTTTTATATCGTTTTAAAAATTAACCATATATTTACCACATCTGGTGCTCTTCCTTTATTCCTATGGATGTCTACCATTTCTTCTTCTAGGTGTTGTTTTCTTTCAGCCTGTGAGGTTTTCATCATCTGATGATGGATCTGTGTGTTGGTAGAACACGCTAGCAGCTTAGGCTATTTTCAGATCTGCCCTGGGTTTTACTTTCTGCTCAGGCATTTCAAGTCTCCCTGTGCATGTTTACAGCCTGACGGTGGACCAGGAGAGTGTGACTACCTTGGGCCTCTCTGACACAGCTGTGCCAGTGCAGAGCTTCATTCAGAAAAGCTTGGTCCTACAGTACCACGAGCAGAGCCAAACGCATACTGACCAAGCTTGGGGAGGGGTCAATGAGAGCATCCCAAACCAGAATGCAACAGATTTTCAACTGTTGTTACCTGAAAATATTTTTCAAGCATAAATATTTTTCAGATTGTTGTATCCTTTGATTGGATTCCAGAACACTGGGTTTCTCTCCTCCTTCTCCTGTTCCTCCTTGGTCAATTTTGTTCAGGTTTAGTGCCTTTTGGAGAATGAAATTGCAATTATCTTCAATTCTGTAGCTAGAATTCTCACTGAGGGTACTTTATTTTCAAGGATAGGGGAATAATGCCTAGTGAAAGAAATCATCTAAATTAGAATTAGGCTCATACCAACTTGTTCAGTTATAGCATTTCTGTTAAATAATTAACATAGGAGCCAGAGCCTAACAAAGAAAAATATTGATTATCTATAAGGAAGATTAAATACCTAGGCAAGTTTCAGAAAGAAACATCAGATTAAAAATCTTGCATATACCTCAGTCTAGTGTACAGGATTCAAGAAAGTGTGTGAATGGGTTATTTTAAGCCAGATTAATAGTGGGGGAAAAGATTCTTTGGTGAGATAAGAGTGAAATTAATAATCACCAATTAAATGTTGCCAGAATTCCTGGATTCATAGATTGATTTAACCTGTGATATAACATGTAAGAAGCGTCACTCTTTATAATGAACTGCCTGCTTTACCTTTTTAGAGAATCTAAACCTTTGAAGTGATCTCAATCTAAAAATTTTTATCTACTTCTTAGGGGTATTTTGAAGATTACTGCTTATTTTGCAATTTAGTGCTTCATTAAGTTTTTTGGAAGAATGTGCAACTCTATTGATAATGTACTGACTAAGTAATATAGTGTAGAGATATTTCTAAAGCCTTAATTCTAAAAGTAAAAAAAAAAAAAAAAAAAATCATTTACCCTTTGAGAAGTAAAGTAATATGAGGGAGTATTTAGAAGTTAACTAGATTTGGGTCTATTTTTAGTTTTAAAGGTGATAGTATTTTATATTGACTTTGAAAGTTCACTTAATAAGAGTGGTGAACCTTAATAAGAGTGGTGAACTACAGCAGTAGAAGCTAGATGATAAGCAACTAAAGTGAGAAGTTAGAATGCCTGGAGAAAAGGTCAAAAATGGAACACAGCCAGGGGAGTTGAGTATTTCTAAAAGGAAAGAAAGTGTCAAATACTATGAAGGCGATGAACACTGAGAAAAGGCCTTTGGATTTGGGTATTAGAAAGTATGGGATAAATGTTTAACATTGAACTCTGGCTTTACATTACCAACATGCGAAGGACTATATCCTAATTCCAGCTTTACAAACAGAATCTAAATTTGAATATTTTTTCAAATTAAAAGCTAGCACTAGAAGATGATATATATGGACATTTTGACTTGTCACTGGGAATAAATAACACTTTGGAGAGTGTTGTTATGGCACCATGTGATCTTTTGTTGGGTCTAAAAGTTTGTTTAGCCTTTCACAGTGATTGGGTGCTTGGGAAAATATCATTTGTTATGTCTATTTATAGATTTTGCACGTCATTGTAATTGTTACCCACTGCTATGTAACAAATTACCACAACCTTAGTGACTCAAAAATGACAAAATTGATTTCTTATTCAACTCCAACATGTAAAATCTTGGAAATGGTCACTCCTATCCTCACAACAAGAAAAAGGTGGACAAATAAAATCAACATTTTTTTTTCTTGGACCTGTTAGAGAACTGAATTTATACAGTAAACTTCCACTCAGAAATTTGGAGTGACAAGTGAATCCAGAGAGTCAGTCATAGCCAATATCTGCTTACCTGGCACAGAAGACACTGTAGCTATAAATTGTTAGGAACACTAAATGGTGATTTTGATGAATTACTAAAGGCTGAGTGTGAGCCAGCATGAGTGTGAGAAACTTCTGATTTTAGAGGGGTCCTCAAACTTTCATGGGTCTTACTTCTAGGAAGCCTACAGATTTTTGTGGTGAATATCTATGAAAGATCCCTTTGTGGCTTTGGCAGGGGGAGAGGAAGAGTCATCTTTGTGGAATACAACCACAGCCTTCTCTATAACAGAGGTAGAGTCTTCAGGGGAAAAATTCTTCACCAGAAGTATGTCCCAGTTCTGTGGATATAGGGCATTTATCTCATCCAGCCTTCTAGTCTCCCTGGCTCACCTAAAGGAGGGGAAGCTATATAAGAAAAAACACTTGTGAAAATCACTGACCAGAGACACAGATCCAAGAAAAGACAGAGATTCGAATGGAAGATTATAAAATGTCCCCTACAGCAACACCTTACTATAACCACACCAACAGGGCTTCAGTATAATAATAACAGAGTATACCTGAATGAGCTCGAAGACTGTTTCTGAAGAGTAGCATTTAGGGAACCCCAAAGACAGGAGACAAAAACAAAGAACACTAGGGAACTTGAAATTTCTGGCACCTACAGCTTTATCAAAAATAAAACAAAGCCAAATTATTTACCAAGTTAACACAAATTCTCAAATTATAGGCATGTTTATCTTAGTTTCTGTTGCCAAATACAACATATCTGGCTTTCAACGGAAATTTTCAAGGCACCCTGAAAGGCAAGAAACAACAAAGAAGAAATAAAGCAAGACTTAGAAATCAGATTCAGATATGACACAGGTGTTGGAATTAACAGACACAAAAATTTAAAACTATAATCACATTAAAGGATGTAGTGGAAAAAATAGACAAAATGCAAGAACAGATAATATAATCAGAGAAATAGAATTCTTAGAAAGACTCAGAAGGAAAATGGCATGAATAAAGAAATACATAACAGAAACAAACAATGAGTTCAGTAGAAGACTTGATACAGCTGAGGAAAGAATCAGTGAGCTTAGTTATGGGTTTAAGAAAACTTACTAAACTGAAATGCAGAGAGAAAAAAGAAAATAGAACACACATGGCAGAATTGTGGAAAATTTCAAAAAGGAGTAATATACGCATAATTAATATACCATATAGAGAAGAAAGAAAAGAGGAAGAGAAATATTTGAAGTAATATTGTTTGACAACTTTCTAAAATTAATGACAGAAATAATACCACTGATCCAGGAAGTTTGAAGAACAGTAACAAGAATGCATACCAACAAAACAAAACAAAATTATACCAAGGTATATCATATTCAAACTGCAGAAAACCAAAGACAAAGAGAAGATCTTGAAGGTAGTCAGAGGAAAATAACACCTTACCTATAAAGAAACAAGAGTTAATAATTACATTGGAACACTCATCAGAAGCCATGCAACAGAGAGGAGAATGGAGTGAAATATTTAAAGTGATGAAAGGAAAAATATTACCTACTTGGAATTCTAAATCCACTGAAATACTTCAAAACAAGAGAATTAAGAATTACTCAAACAAATCTGAGCAACTTCATTTCTAGCAGACCCTCCCTGCAAGAGATGTTAATAGAAATTTCTGAGGGAGAAGGAAAAATGATATATCAAAAACATTAATCTCAAAACAGCATCCTCATTCCAATCTATTTTTTACACTGAAGCTCAACAAATCATATACAGATCCAATCATGTCACATGACTCCCTCAAATATTTTAACTTCAATGTTAGAAATTTTAAATCTCAGATTTTAATACTATCACACAAATTGTTAAATATAATTATTTAAAAACAATATTAAAAATTACTCCATAGCCCAGCCAGTGTGGCTCAGTGGTTGAGTGTCAACCCATGCACCAAGAGGTCGCCAGTTCGATTCCTGGTCAGGGCACATGCCCAGGTTGTGGGCCTGATCCCCAGTGGAGGACATGCAAGAGGCAGCCAATCCATGTTCTCTCTCATCGATGTTTCTATCTCTCTCTCCCTCTCCCTTCCTCTCTCTCTAAAATCAATAAAGAAGAAAAAAGAAGTACTCCATAATTGTAGGTATGACATTGTTCATTTATCCTTTGGTGCTCATTGGCCATTTTGGATGCTCTAAAATATATAAATAAAAGTTTTCACTAATATATACTGAAACTTTTTTTCTTACTCTGAAATTAACTAGCTATGTGACTGTTTTACTTCTCTGCTTCTCATCTAGTCTCTTAAATGTAAAATAAAGCAGTTGCTTTATATGATCTTAAAGGGCCTTTGCCACTCTTAAAAAGCTACATTTTTATGACTAAAACTGCTATTTTATTGCATCTGATCCAAATCAATAATGAATCTATAAGGTAAAAACTCAACTAAAGAATTGCATAAACTGTAACCCAATATTATCAGATAGCCCTAGTGCTATATTTGACTAAGCTATACCTTTTTTCCCCTCCAAATTAGATGTAATGTTGACTTATCAAAGAAATATATTTGATATTAAAAAAAACATAATCTTAAATACAGGACATTTTTTCATTAGACTAATGTTGAAAGTTTAAAGTAGGTTTACAGACATGATCTTTTGTCAGTTTGAAAAGAATCTGACTAATCCCCTTGACACTGATTCATTTAAGTCTTTGGATGAGCAACAGAGAGGAAAGCTGTCAGAAAGTTCCTATCATAGCTGAAATGCAGCTGCCAAGGTTTATTTTTTATACTGTCAGATGTAGAGAGAGGCTTATTCTTGGTGTGCCAAATATACTTTCATTATTCTTGACTTTACAAGCATCGAGGGGTGTTTAGTTTAATGAAAGTGGAGTAGCTTCTTATGTTCTACAAAGTGTTGGTGCATATTATTCTCAGAATTGGGAGCATTTGTAACTTCAATATTAACTAGTCTTTGATATTTTTCTTTGCAGATAATGCAATTTAATTTTTAGATTACCAGTGTGAAAATAATGCCTTCAGAAAAGTACAATGTGTTCTTAGTCTTGTGAGAGCAAGACAGAATTCTTAAGCCCACTTTACAACATGTTGATCACCTACTTAAGTTATTTTTACTGAGTTAATTAAATATTTGTGGTGGGTTAGGCCTCATATTTTTAATTATCAAAAATACATGGTGTTCAGCCAGGGTGGCTCAGTGGATTGAGCATCATCCCATAGAGTGAGAGGTCCTAGTTTGATTCCTGGTCAGGGCACATGCTTGGGTTGCAGATTTGATCCCCAGTAGGGGGCATGCAAGAGGCAGCCGATCAATGTTTCTCACATCGATGTTTCTATCTCTCTCTCCCTTCCTTTCTCTCTAAAAAAATCAATTAAAAACATACATAGTGTTTCATCCAATCTTTTTGTTTTTAAAATTACTGACCTTGTGCCAAGTGCCATAAGATTCTGTGATGGCTCTTTCTGCATTCATCTTGTGTGACAACATGTTGTTCTGGGAAAAGTAGAGAGAAATAAGACATTGAAAAGAATTGAACCATTGAACATTGGTGTTGGGGATAACTAGTAAGTCAGAATATGAGATCGTTCATTCATTAAATATCTACTTATGGAATATCCTAAAGCTAACATTGAATGAAATTTAAAAAGGGACCCCTTCCTCAAGATACTTTATGACCATCTGCTGAAACATCGTTGTGATAAATATACAAATCTATGATAACCAGAATGCAAATGTTCTTTGTACTATTGTCATATGGCATTTATCTTTTCACTTGATAATGGAAATTTGGGTTGTTTCAATTTTTTATTATATGAGGAACGCTGCTCACTAACACATTTACACAGTGCGTAAATATCCTAGTGCTCATGCGCAAGTTTTTTAAGGCAAGAGTAGGAGTGAAATGAAGAGTTACAGAGAAGGCGTACCTTTAATTCTGCTGTTATACTGAACTGTCTTCCAAGCCAGTGCTACCAGTTCGCACACCTGCCAGCGGGTTATCAAAGTCCCAGTTGCTCCACATCTTCACCAACATCTGTTGTATACAGTCTAAAAATTTCACCAATTGAATGAGCTTCTAGTAGTATCTCTTTGCAAACAAAATTATTGTTTCCCTGATTAGTAATGAGGTTGAGCCCAAATTCAAGTGTTTATGGATCACTTCGTTTTCTAGTTTTTAAACATTCCTATGTATGTCTTTTGCCTATTTTTCTTTTAGAGCTCTTGGGTTTTTTGTTTGTTTTTTTAACTTATGAAGTATTTTTATGTTTTCTGAATACTGGGGTCTTTGTTAGATACACATCTTGCAACATTCTTTTCCCGTTGTGTTTCCTGTTTTAAACTTTTCTTTACAGTGTCTTTTAATGAGAAGTTCTTAACTGTTACTTGGCCAAATGTATTAAACTTTTTTTAGTGGTTCATATTTTTGAATCTTGTCTAGAAATCTTTCCCTGTACTGATATTATAAACATACTCTATTGCATTATTTTCTAAATACTTAATACTTGTGACCTATTTATTTGGTTCTACCTTTGATCCACCTGGATTTGATCCATTTCAAATTACAATTTGCCTTCTATTCTTTATTTACCAAAGAGTTTGATGGAAAAAACACTATCATTTCTGAGAAATGATCTTTGAGGAAATGTTGAAGGTAATCTTCTTAGGAATGGGGATTTAATATGGGGTGGACCAGAAAGCTAGATTTTACAATGAACTATAAATTTAAGTCCATGTCATTGGATATTAATTATGTTACTATCCATAGTTTAGGAAGAAATAAATGAGTAAATCAAAGACAATTTAGAAGTCAGTAAGTATAGGATGTGACTGATTGAATATATTGGGGATTTAGGCATGTTTCAATGATTATCTAGTATTTAACAAAATTTGGGACTGCAAATAAATCATCCCAACAAATAATAGGTAGATAAGGATATAAAGGAGTAGGAAAAAGAAAAGTTGTATACACAGACAGTTTGGTTAAATTTAGTATTTTTCTTGATGATAAATAGAAATATAGTCAATTGTAATAGGTAGATAAATTTGAAATATTTATAGTTACCTTTGAAAGTGTGTGTGCATGTTATAAGTTAGATGTGGAACAAAATTTTATGACTGAGTTTTGTGCCTGGCATTTAAATAAAGTAAACTTGTAGATGTTATGAAAATTTGAGGAATTTATTCCACTTTCCTCTCCTTAATCTTTATCAGTCTCTCCTTCAGCTTACACTGTAACTGAATTGTTTGTCTGTAGGACTAATGTAAATTACACACTAAATGTCCTGACCCCTCTCATATTCCTCTGAAAGGACAGATTGTGTGTAAAAGTTTAGATTTTCAAGGATTTTTAAATTAACATTCTGACTACATTCAAAATAAACAAAAAGTAATAGGTGAACTTCCAACAGTTCAATTGGGATAGAATATTTTAGTTCCTGTAGTAAACTGGAAAGCAGAAATCATCGCTGTGTATTATTTTAATGTGTATTATTTTAAAGTAAAATGGTACAGTCGTCCCTCGCCACTTCGCGCTTCGACTTTCACGGTTTCACTCTACCGCAGTTTTTAAAAAAATACTACACTATAGTTGAAAAAACCGCAATAGAGCGAAGCCCCGAAAGTCCAAGTGCGAAGTGGCGAGGGACGACTGTATAAATGAAGAATCCTACTTCGCGGAAATTCATTTATCGCGGTAGAGTCTGGAATTGATTAACCGCGATAAACGAGGGCTGACTGTATATCTAAAATTTACTTTATTTTAATATAAAAATGGTGAGCATAGGTAAAGAATAGTAGCAAGTTAATGGTTTTGATTTGAGTGATGGGCATGTGGACATTTGTTGTACTATTTTTTTTCTGTTTGAAAATTTCCAGTATATAAAGTTAAAAAATAAAGCTGTATTTAATGAAGTCATGTGTTAAGGGATAGAAACTAAAGGCTAAGTTAATAAACACTTTTTTCTGGGTGAGAAAAGTACTTTGTAAATAGATATCTGTATTCATCTCTCCATCATCTCTACTCATTTATTTTCTCATTCAACCTCTAAGATGTGTACACATCACTGAGAATATAAGCGCTTAAAGTAAGCTCGCGAAAACACAGAATTGTGGAACTTGAAGCAACCTTGAGGTACATTTACCCTAACCTACTTTTTATAAATGATTACCCTGAGTCCTCAAGTGATTAGGCAACTTACCTGAGAGCACACAATGTTTTTAGTGACAGAGAACATGAACAGGATTGTAGAGTTTTCTCATGTTGTATGTGATGGACCATATAGACAGACTTGATACACCAGAAATATTTGTTGAGGTTCATCTACTGCCATTGTGGAGGCTGCCATGGGAGTGATAATGGAATTGTGCTTCCCTATATTCTCTTATAAACATTTTCTAGCCACAGTGGACTGACTCCGTTGAGTTTTTCAGTAACATCGAATTCGGCTACATTCAGGTCCATCCTTGAGCACTGTGAGAAAAGGTTTCAAATGTGGAAGTAGTAAGAAAGCATGCATCACAAACCTAAGTCACTTTGGCAGATTCACCTCGGGGATTTTGCCAGAAAAGGCAGTTTCTGTGGGATAAACAGTATTTTGACAAGGAAATATCTTAACTCTGTAAGGCTGTCAGTTTTTTATCTATCAAGATAAATTATAGTTTTGCTTTCTTGAGGTTTCAGAATAAAGATTTTACGGCAGCCAGTGGTTTATGACTAGAAAAGCAATAATCCTGCTCTGCCTTAGTTATAACTATATCAAAAATAGTGAACACTTTTGCAGCGCCAGTCACAAGAAAATGTGTGTAATTTGCAAATAAGGGAAGCTGTATAGTTTAACGGCTGTCTGAGGCCCCGGCTTCTACCAGTTACTAGTTGTGTGATCTGGGACAAGTCACTAAACCTCTCTGCCTATTTCCTCATCAGGTAAATGAAGCTAATAACAGAACCTTCTTCATAGGGTTCAGGTGAGAATTAAATGCCATATCATGTAAGGTTCTTAGGCCAGTACCTGACAAACTATAAACATTCAATACTAGTTAGCATTAGTATTATTTGATTCAACTATATAACATCTTATGTTAGAAAATTGATTAGCTAATCACTATTAGCCAAGTGAACTAGAACATTAATTTTCTTTTTTTTTCAGTTTTATTGAGGTATACTGGACAAGTACAATTATAAGGTAAACATCATGATGATTTGATATATGCATACATTGAGAAAGGAATCCTCACATTTAGTTAATTAATACATTTATCACCTCACTATCATTTCTTTTTTTGCTGGGAGCAAGTTCTACTCCATCAGCAAATTCCAATTATACAGTACAGTGTTGTCAACTACAGTCACCATGTTATACATTAGATCCTCAGTCAGACTTTATTGATCTTGTAGCTGAATGTTTGTATCCTTTATCAGCCTTCCCCTAATTCCTCCACCTCCAGCCCCTGGTAACCACCAATCTACTCTCTGTTTCTACGAGTTTAATTTTTCTCTCCCAGATTTCACATATAAGTGATACCATGCAGTATTTGTCTTTTTCTGTTTGTTTATTTCACTTTGCATAGTACCCTCAAGTGCCATCTATGTTGTTGCAAATGGCAAGACTTTTTTCCCATTTCCTATTCCATATAGGTACCCTATCTTTTTATTTTCTTTCTTTCTTTCTTTATTTTTTATTTATTTACTTTTATTAATTTATTTTTGTTACAGATGTTTCTCCTTTTTTCCCCATTGACACCCTCCTCCCCATCCCCCTACCCTGTCCCCAGCTTTGTTGTCCATGTCCATCACTTATGCATACATGCGCATAAGTTCTGTGGTTTATCTCTTCCCTCCCCCGCCATCCCCTCTTCTGAGGGGTGTCAGTTTATACCCTACTTCCACATCTCTGGGTCTACCCTGTTCCTCAGACTGTTATGTTCATTATATTCCACAAATAAGTGAGATCATGTGATATTTGTCTTTCTCTGCTTGGCTTGTTTCGCTTAGGATAATACTCTCGAGGTCCCTCCATGTCGTCTCAAAGGATAAGCAATCTTTCTTTCTTTCAGCTGCATAGTACTCCATTGTGTATATGTACCACAGCTTTATTATCCGTTCATCCACTGATGGACACTTGGGCTGTTTCCAGATCTTAGCTATTGTAAATAGTGCTGCTATGAACATGGGGGTACATGTATTTTTTCTGATAGGTGTTTCAGGCTTCTTAGGGTATATTCCTAGAAGTGGGATCACTGGGTCAAATGGCAATTCAATTTTTAATTTTTTGAGGTAACACCATAGTGTTTTCCACAGTGGCTGCACCAGTCTGCATTCCCACCAGCAGTGTACTAGAGTCCCCTTTTGTCCACACCCTCGCCAACACTTGTTGTTTGATTTTTTGTTGATGGCGGCCATTCTGACAGGTGTGAGGTGATACCTCATTGTTGTTTTAATTTGCATCTCTCTGATGATTAGTGATGTTGAGCACTTCTTCATATGTCTCTTAGCCATTTGTATGTCCTTTTTGGAGAGGTGACTATTTACTTCCTCTGCCCATTTTTTAATTGGGTTCTTTGTCTTCCTTTCGTTGAGTTGTATGAGCACTCTGTATATTTTGGAAATTAACCCCTTATCTGATGTATCATTGGCAATTATGCTCTCCCATAGAGTGAGTTCCCTATCTGTTTTGATGGTTGTTTCTTTTGCTGTGCAGAAGCTTTTGAGTTTGATGTAGTCTCATGTGTTCATTTTTCCCTTTGTTTCTGTTGCCTTAGGTGATGTATCAGTGAAGATTCTACTGCGTATGATGTCCGAAATTTTGTTGCCTACATTTTCTTCTAGGATTCTTATGGATTCACAAGTCACATTTAAGTCTTTTATCCATTTTGAGTTTATTCTTGTGTATGGTGTAAGTTGATGGTCTAGTTTCATTTTTTTGCATGTAGATGTCCAATTTTCCCAACACCATTTATTAAAGAGGCTGTCTTTACTCCATTGTATGCTCTTGTGACCTTTGTCAAATATTAATTGAGCATAATGCCTTGGGTCAATTTCCGGATTCTCTGTTCTGTTCTACTGGTCTATATGCCTGTTCTTGTGCCAGTAGCAGGCTGTTTTGATTACAGTAGCTTTGTAGTATAAGCTGATATCCGGTATTGTGATCCCACCTACTTTGTCCTTCTTTTTCAAGATTGCTGTGGCTATTCGGGGTATTTTTTGGTTCCATATGAACTTTTGAAATATTTGTTCTAGTTCTGTGAAATATGTCACTGGTATTTTGATGGGGATTGCATTGAATCTATAGATTGCTTTGGGTAATATGGACATTTTAATGATGTTAATTCATCCACTCCATGAACAAGGTATGTGCTTCCACTTTTTTATATCTTCCTTTATTTCTTTTTTCAATGTCCTGTAGTTTTCTGCAAATAGGTCCTTTACTTCTTTGGTTAAGTTTATTCCTAGGTATCTTAATTTTTTTGCTGCTATGGTAAATGGAATTGTTTTTTTGGTTTCTCTTTCCGTGAGTTCATCATTGGTGTATAAGAATGCCATTGATTTCTGGACATTAATTTTGTATCCTGCTACTTTGCCAAATTCATTTATTAAGTCTAGTAGATTTTTGATGGAATCTTTAGGGTTTTCTATATATAATATCATATCGTCTGCGAATAATGAGAGTTTCACTTCCTCCTTTCCAATTTGGATTCCTTTTATTTTTTCTTCATGTCTGATTGCTGTGGCTAAGACTTCCAGTACTATGTTAAATAAGAGTGGCGAAAGTGGGCATCCCTGTCTTGTTCCTGTTCTTAAGGGAAATGTTTTTAGTTTTTGCCCATTGAGTATGATGTTGGCTGTAGGTTTTTCATATATGGCCTTTATTATATCAAGATATGATCCCTCTACTCCCAAATTGCTGAGCGTTTTTATCAGAAAAGGGTGCTGGATTTTGTCGAATGCTTTTTCAGCGTCTATTGATATGATCATGTGGTTTTTATCTTTCATTTTGTTTATGTGGTGTATCACATTTATTGATTTGTGAATGTTGAACCAGCCTTGCATCCCTGGGATGAATTCCACTTGGTCATGGTGAATAATTTTTTTGATGTATTGCTGGATCCGATTTGCTAGTATTTTGTTTAGGATTTTGGCATCTACGTTCATCAGGCATATTGGCCTGTAGTTTTCTTTCTTTGTAGTGTCTTTTTCTGGTTTTGGAATTAGGATTATGCTGGCCTCATAAAACGAGTTTGGAAGTCTTCCTTCTTGAATTTTTTGAAATAGTTTGAGGAGAATGGGTGTTAGTTCTTCTTTGAATGTTTGGTAAAACTCCCCCGTGAAGCCATCCATGCCTGGGCTTTTGTTTGCTGGGAGAGTCTTGATTACATCTTCAATTTCCTTGGTTGTTATTGGTCTGTTCAAGTTTTCTATCTCTTCCCGGTCCAGTTTTGGGAGACTATGTGTTTCTAGAAATTTGTCCATTTCACTTAGATTGTCGAATTTGTTGCCATATAAATGTTCATAGTATTTGCTAATGATCCTTTGTATTTCTGTGGTGTCAGTTGTTACTTCTCCTCTTTCATTTCTGATTTTGTGTATTTGGGTTCTCTCTCTTTGTTTCTTGGTGAGTCTAGCTAAGGGTCCATCAATCTTGTTTATCTTTTCAAAAAACCAGGTCTTTGTTTCATTGATCCTTTGGATTGTTTCTCTGGTCTCTATGTCATTTCTTTCTGCTCTGATCTTTACTATTTCCTTCCTTTTACTTGCTCTGGGTTTTTCTTTTTGTTTGCTTTCTAGTTCTTTAAGTTGTGAGGTTAGATAGTCTATTAGAAATATTTGTTGTTTCTTGAGGTAGGCCTATAGTGCTATGAACTTCCCTCTCAGAACAGCTTTCGCTGCATCCCATAGATTTTGTGTTGTTGTGTGTTCATTTTCATTGGTTTCCAGGAATTTTTTAAATTCTTCCTTGATCTCCTCGGTAACCCATTCATTGTTTAATAACATGCTATTTAGCCTCCATGTATTCAAATGTCTTTGCATGTTCTTGTTGCAATTGATTTCTAGTTTCATGCCATTGTGATCTGAGAAGATGCTTGATATGATTTCAATCTTCTTGAACTTGTAGAGACTTCATTTGTGTCCTAACATGTGGTCTATCTTTGAGAATGTCCCATGTGCACTTGAGAAGAATGTGAATTCTATAGTTTTGGGGTGTAATTCTCTGTAAATATCTATTAAATCCATTTGGTCTAGTGCTTCGTTTAGAGTCTCTGTTTCCTTGTTAATTTTTTGTCTAGAGGATCTATCCAGTGATGTCAGCAGAGTGTTGAAGTTCCCTGCTATAATTGTATTGCTGTCAATTTCTCCTTTGAAGTCCTCCAGAAGATTTTTAATATATTTTGGTGCTCCTATATTCGGTGCATATATGTTTACCAAGGTTATATCTTCCTGTTGGATAGATCCTTTCAATATTATGTAATGTCCTTCTTTGTCTCTAGTTATGGCTTTCGTTTTGAAATCTATTATATCAGATACGAGTATTGCTACCCCAGCTTTTTTTTTCCTTTCCATTTGCTTGGAAGACTTTTTTCCATCCCTTCACTTTCAGCCTATGTGAGTCTTTTGTTGTGAGGTGGGTCTCTTGTAAACAACATATATATGGGTTATGCTTTCTTATCCAATCTGCTACTCTGTGTCTTTTTATCGGAGCATTCAATCCATTTACATTTAAGGTGATTATTGATATGTACTTATTTATTGCCATTTTTGTTCAGTGTGGTTCTACTTTCCTTCCTATTTCTTCTACTAATTACAGCAGTCCTTTGAACATTTCTTGCAGTGCTGGTTTGGTGATAATGTATTCCCTTAGCCTTTTTTTGTCTGAGAAGCTTTTTATTTGACCTTCTCTTTTGAATGACAGCCTTGCTGGGTAGAGTAGTCTTGGATTCAGATCCTTGTTTTTCATGACCTTGATTACTTCATGCCATTCCCTTCTGGCCTGTAGTGTTTCTGTAGAGAAGTCAGCTGATAGCCTGATGGGGGTTCCTTTGTAGGTAACCTGTTGCTTCTCTCTTGCTGCCTTGAGGATTCTCTCTTTGTCTTTAATTTTTGGCATTTTAATTACTATGTGTCTTGGTGTGGGCCTGTTTGGGTTCTTCTTACTTGGGACTCTCTGTGCTTCTTGAACTTGAATGCCTTCTTTCTTCACCAAATTAGGGAAGTTCTCTGTCACTATTTCTTCAAATATATTCTCTAACCCTTGCTCATTTTCTTCTTCTTCAGGGACTCCAATGATGCGAATATTATTACGTTTCCAGTTGTCCCACAGTTCTCTTAAGCTGTCTTCCTGTTTTTTCATTGTTTTTTCCTTTTGGTTTTCTGATTGGTTGATTTTTTCTACCCTGTCTTCTAATTCACTGATCCGGTCCTCAGCTTCCTCTACTCTGCTGTTTAATCCTTCCAATGTGTTCTTCATTTCTGCTATGTCATTCTTCATTTCTTCTTGCTGCTTCTTCATTTCTTCTTGCTGCTTCTTCATTTCCACTTGGTTGGTTTTCAGTGTTTCTATGTCTTTGCTCATTGTGTGGATGTCTTTACTCAAGGTGTTGATGTCCTTACTCATGCTGTTGAGCTTCGTCAAGATCATGGCTCTGAATTCTAGCTCTGTGAACTTGCTTAACTTCGTTTCATTTATCTCATCTTCGGTAGAGGTCTCTTGTTCTTTCATTTGTGATCTGTTTCTTTTTTTCACCATTTTGGCTATCTCAGTGGTTTTTGGAGCCTGCCAAATTTTCCTGTGGATGTTGGTGTTCTGTTGTTTGTGGCTCCCTCTACTGGGTTTGGATGAGCATCGGAGAACCCACTTTAAACACCACTGTGGAGTCTTACTTTCCAGGGTATATCTGCAAGCCCAGCAGAGGTTAAGTTATCCTCTAGCTTTTTGCCTAGAGGCTATTAGTCGTGATTGCTTGAAGAGCCTTGGGTTTTCAGTTGAATGAAAACCTCCCTCAGGTGTTCAAGGTGAGAGGATTTCCCGAGGGTAGGGCAGATGCTAGTAGTTAATGAGCCTCAATTTGCATTTCAATGGCCCGCTAGGGTGTGGCTGGATCTCTGAGGGAGGGGCTGCCGCCTCTCCCCGGAGCCCTGGGATGGAGTAAAACGGCCAGGCCACAGTCCTGTGTGGCCGCAACTCAGCAAAAGCTCTGAGCACCCTCCAAATCCCGAGTGTCCCCACACAGTTCCAGTGCAGTCTGCCCTCCCTCTGCCGGAGCCCAGGTGAGTGGCTGTGGCTATTTTAGTGCTCTGTCCCGGCTCTGCGTGGTGGAGTTGGCTGGGGCTTTAACCCCGAGGGCGGGCGCTGTTCATGGTTAAGGGCACTGCTGTCCGTGGGCTCCCAGCCCCCCCCTCGCACCTCTGCAATCTTACCAGGATCGAGTCAGTGTCCCTGGTTGTATGGTCCTCGCAAGCTGCTTTTCTGTTGCTTTTTCCCCACGATTTGTCTTTATTTTAGTTGTAATTCCAGTTTGGTCCTGGGAGATGGTCTGTGTAGCTTCCATTCACTCCGCCGCCATTTTGGAATCCCTCGGTACCCCATCTTTTTAAATTTATATCCTACTCCATATAGGTACCCCATCTTTTTAAATTTATTCATTCATTGATGGACACAGGTAGTTTTGTATCTTGGCTATTGTAAATAATGCTGCAATGAACATGTCCTGTTTTTGTTTCCTTTGGATATTTCAGAAGTGAGATTGCTGGATCACATGGTAGTTTCTTTACAATTTTTTTTTTTAAGGAACCACCATACTGTTTTCCATAGTGGCTGCACCAATTTACATTCCCACCAATAGTGACCAAAGTTCCTTCTTCTCCACATCATTGTCAACACTTACTATTTCTAGTTTTTTTTTTTTTTTATGTTTTTAATTGATTTTAGAGAGAGAGGAAGGGAGAGGGAGAGAGAGGGAGAGAAACATCTATGTGAGAGAGAAACATTGATCGGCTGCCTCCCGCACATACCCAACTGGGGAAGAAACCCTGCAACCTGGGCATGTGCCCTGAGGAGGAATTGAACCAGTGACCTTTTGGTGTACTGAATGATACTCAACCAATTAAGCCATGCTAGCCAGGGCTATTTCTTGTCTTTTTGATGTCAGCCATTCTAACATGTGAGGTTTCATTGGTTGTTCAGTAGCCTGTTTAATCTTTACATATTTGTGAATTCCCAATTTTCTACTTGTAATTAATTTCTAATCTCATCCTATTGTGATTTGAAAAGATGTTTGATATGATTTCAGTCTTCTTATGTTCATTAAAACTTTTTTATGGCCTAATATATAATCCATGTTGGAGAAGAACACATGTGCTGCTGCTCAGAACACAAACATGATGACTGGTACACCTGTATCAATTAACTGAGGTTGGAAGCCGTGTTCCAAGATGGTGGAGAAGAAACATATCATTTCCTGGTTCCCTGATGGTAAAAGAGTGGGCACTCGAGCCCTGGACATTGTAGATGGATGAAATATTCTATAAATGTCAGTTAATCCCATCTGATTTAACATGTTATTTTAGGCCAATGTTTTCTTACTGATTTTCCCTCTGGATGATCTATCCCTTGTTTAAAGTAGGGTATTGAAGTCTCCTACTTTTTTGTATTTTTGTCTATTTCTCCCTCAAGTTCTGTTAATATTCGTTTTATATATTTAGGTTCTTTTGTGTTGGGTGCATAAATATTTACAAATGTCATAGTCTCTGGATTGTCCCCTTTATAGTTATATAATAATCTTATTCTTTTTTTTTAATAGTCTTTGGCTTAAAGTCTATTTATTCTGTTTTATCTTCACTCTTTTTCATTCTCTTTTCTTTTTGCTCCTCCGATTAAATTCCATTGCCCTGTCTTTGAGTCTGCTGATCCATTCCTCTACTTGATCTAGTCTACTTGACAGAGCAGAAAGAAAAGTCCTGGTACTCTGCTGACTTGAAGGTGCTTCTGTACCAGTGTGGCCTTGCTTATCTCCTCACTTCTAAAAGAAAACAAAACAAAAAAAGTAAACTTTCACTGTGTTTAAGCACATTTATTTCAAGTTTCCACTACTAGCAGCTGTATATGCGTTTTAACTGATAGATCACCCCTCCTGGAAAGTTTTGAAGACCTAGGTCCCTAGCTCCAGAGATTTTCATTTAGTAGGTCTTGGTCTCAGGCCCCAGGCCAAATGGGTTTAGAACAACTATACTAGAACATGATGCTATAGGTTTCCGGATCATGGGAATGTTATTCACAGGACACAGATTAGCCTTGGCCACCTCCAGAAGGAAAATTCCTGTCAAATGTTAGAAGGGACAGTGAAAAGAATCAGCACATGAGACGTCATGAATGTATTACTGAGAGGAAAGCCATACCTGGTTGACTACCAATGGGTCAGCAGTTAGATCAGAAAATTTATCTCTGGAGGGAAAAAACGCTGGATGGACTTTTAAATGTTTTATGAGATGGGGGTTGGTAGGGAAGAAAAATAAGGTATCATTTTGCCAAAATAATGGAATATTTCTGAAATTTTGAAACCTTCACAAATTAATTTGAAATTGTTAGTTTGTGGTTATCAACAAAGCCAGAGGGCAAACCTGCTAAGTAATTTTAATAGTAAAATATGTACTAAATCAAACTAATTTCAGGTCACATTTGCAAATAGATATCTGCAAAATCAGTACTTAAGGCATGTTTATGTTAATGAGAAGAAAATAACTATTCATGGTTTAAAAAAAGTATACGCTTGACAATCATTTGCTCACAAACATTTCTTGGTATGTATCACAGAAAAAGCCTCATAACCAGTATGGTACATGAATGCAATAAGTGAGCCTAACAAGTCCAAACTATGGCATTTTCATTCAAGATCAAAAACCTATTTGCAGCCTTTCCGATCCGCCAAGTGCGGTGGCGTGGCCGCCAAGATGCAGATTTTCGTGAAAACCCTCACGGGGAAGACCATCACTCTCGTCGTTGAACCCGTGGATACAATAGAAAATGTAAAGGCCAAGATCCAGGATAAAGAAAGAATTCCTCCTGACCAGCAAAGACTGATCTTTGCTGGCCAGCATCTGGAAGAGGGACGTACTTTGTCTGACTACAACACTCAAAAGGAGCCCGCTCTTCATCTTGTGTTGACACTTCGTGGTGCTAAGAAAAGGAAGAAGTCTTATACCACTCCTAAGAAGAGTAAGCATAAGAGAAAGAAGGTTAAGCTGGCTGTCCTGAAATACTACAAAGTGGATGAGAATGGCAAGATCAGTCGCCTTGGTGGGGAGTGCCCCTCAGATGAATGCGGCGCTGGAGTTTTTATGGCCAGCCACTTTGACAGACGTTATTGTGGCAAATGTTGTCTGACCTATTGCTTCAGCAAACCAGAAGACAAGTAATTTGTACATGGGTTAATAAAAGACATGAGCTAACAAAAAACAAACAAACAAACAAACAAACAACAACAACAACAACAACAACAACAAAAACCCTATTTGCCAGCATGATGAAACCTTTTTTTGTGAACATGGTCTGTGAGGGTGGGAATTACCCAGCAAGTCAATTTTCATTACCTCTCTTTCTTTAAAGTAGAAACTCACTTGACTCATACTTTAGCAGTATGTCTCTATAACAGGATCACTACATTGAGATCCAGGGTAGTAAAAAAGTATGCTAAGGTTATTTGGATCCATTTCAATACCTTCTAAACCTAAGCTGCATAGCTGCAAAGCTGCAAGGTCAATGTTTCTTGTCACTCATTGGTTTCTGCCCAGAGTAGGACACAGAAGCCTGTTTCTGATGTATTGGCACCCTTTTGAAGAGATGAAAATCCAAGATTATATCACTCCATGTGAAAAATAAAAAGCTTATGCTATGTCTTTTAGGTGAGAGTTTGTACTGCTTTTCTTGGATATCATCTGCTGAGTTTTTGTTAGTGAGCTGAGTGCTAGCACCCTTCTTAGAGTTGACTTCATTCTGAGTCTGAAGCACTTGTAAGCCCTTTGGGATGGAAAAAACCATTTTTCTTGCTAAGTGCTAACCATTTTTATTGTTATTATTGTTATTAAGTCAGTTCCCAAAGTCATATCCACTAACATGGCATTTTCAATAATGACACATTTGCAACAGTGTTCTGGGAAATGCTGTTAGGCTGGCTTTCTGATCCCAACCTCGTAAGTATTGCTTTTGTGGTGGTACTTTTGGGAACAACACTGCTCTTTGGTGACTCAATTTGCCCACAGGTAGTAAGCTATTAAGGGAATAATGATGGGCAAAAGCAGGTGGCAGATATTTTATGACAGACTCATCTTCAATCTAAGGCATCTGTTGTTTAAGGGTGTATGTAGTCACTGTACATAGAGACTGGCTCTTGAGAATACAGAATGATGATATTCAAGCAATTTTTTGAGAACCATTAGAGTAATTGGTTTAAAAGGCAGTGTGTTCGTAGACATCAATTCCATGAAATATGCCCAGTTTGTGGAAACATGGCTTTTAAATTTTAATTTCCAGGGGGTATTTGTGTAATGCCTTTTCATTACATAATGGAGACAATCTCAGTGCACATCGACCAGAAATTAGGCAACTACATGGAAGGAGAATCCAGGGAACAGTGTTATCATCCAGATTTTCACAGAACTAAGGTAAATCATGAGTACACATCAAGGCTATAACTCTAAAAATTATTCATTTGATGCTAATGATGACTAATGTAAAGAAATAAAAAAGTACTTTTGGAAAAAATTTCTGGGGACCCATATCTGTGCATTGGCTCTATTATGACATAATTTAATTTAGAGTTCTAGTGTAAAATAACTTGGAAGGGGCTGTATTTTATTTTTTCTTCATTAAACCTGGTAAATATTGCCTATCCTAGATATGGTGGCTAGTAGGAAGTGGTGGGTGAATTATGGGCACAGTGCTTAGTCTCGGTGAAGGCTTTGTTTAATAAACACTTAGCATGTACCCTCAAAGCAGTTCTCCAACAAGTCTACACATCAGAAATCAGAGAGGTGGCCAGACCAGGAGCACTACTTCCCATTCAACCAATGCATTTCTTCAGGAGTCACATGTAGACACTGTATGATAGTCTTCCTGAAACTAGACGGTGAGCACCCAAAGGGCAGACTCCATGATAGAGTTATCGTTATATAACCCACCCTGCCTCAGAGAGTGGCTTGAATAAGGATTCAAAGGGTATCTTTTAAATTTTATCTTGATTTAGCCACAGAAAATGTAGAGTTGCATTTCGGGTATTTTATGTATATTAAAATTGATGAAAATAGCTCTTTTTAAAACAGTTATATATATTATTTCACTTACTTTCCTGGTTCTATCTTTATATACAAGTAGGCCCAGCCCTGGTGTTCTTTCTCAAGAGAAACTGAAAGGCAGAGAGAGTTTGATCACAGATTTCTTATGGAAATTTTGAGTCTCTGTTATTAAAACAATTCTGGACTTGATATTTGTTCTTAGTGGGGCTCAGAGATAGCTATCAGTCTGCTATCTTAAAGAATCATCTCTAGCCTGGCTCAGTGGTTGAGTGTCAACCCATGCACCAAGAGGTCGTTGGTTCAATTCCCAGTCAGTGCACACGCCCATGTTGTGGGCCTGATCCCCAGTGGAAGGCATGCAGGAGGCGGCCAATTGATGTTCTCTTTCATTGATGTTTCTGTCCCTCCTTCTCCCTTCATCTCTCTCTAAAATCAATAAAGAAAAAAAATAAGAATCATCTCTTGAATAGCTAATTACTAATCACTATTTTCAAACAGTTGCCCTCTGCAGAAAAGAGAAATAAAATCTATGTATTTGATTTTTATAAATGAATAAGGGACATCACCAAAATTTACATAACATGCAGGGATTAAAAGGACTACATTTATACCCTCAAGTTTTATCTCATTTCAAAGATTATTTATTTCAGAATAATTCTAAAACTCAGGATGAATGTTTATGAAAGACAACCCCTGCCCCACCCACCCCCTTTCCTCATTTTCCTGTCTTTCCTTTTTCTAATACAGGTCAGGGAGTCATTATGACCTGACACTACTTCCAACGTCCTCCTTTGGATGGCCAATAAATATAACAAAGCCTTTGCAAAAAGTCACTGTCTGCAAATAATTTCACTTAATTAGCTATGCTTTCGAGAAGCCAATGCCCTTTGATGTCCCTTAACCTCTTATCTTAGGATAATTGAGAAAAGTGGACTCTATATTCAACCATGAAATTAAACTGAAACCAAAAGTTATGGCTATACTTGATGAAACCTGCCAGCCCGCAAGGTTCTAGATGGGCCAGACTGTCACTTTCATCTCACCTATGAGCGAGAATTCAGAAATTAATTAGAATATTGATTGTGTCAAATTTGGACCTGTGTGGACTATCCAATGAGCAAGAAAAGTTGAAATTCCTATAATATAGCAACAACATGTGGTAATAACCAAAGCTTTTTATCAGTAAGTTATATATTTCTGCTGAGGTTTGATAAAAATGAGTCAAGTACATGTTTTATAGAGGTTGTATTAAATAAACCATACATTTAAATACCATTCTACTCTTTTTGATAATGATTTTTATTTTGTTTTTTAATTTGAATATAATATTTAATATTATATATGAGAAGTCAAGATTCTTATAGATAGTTGTAATTTCTTTTTCTTAATAATATATTTTTCACTTTATTGCAATGGATGAGTAGAAAGAATCTTTCTTTTATTTTTGAATCTTTATGTGGTAAAAAGATGGTTTCTTCTGTTATTCCATATAATATATTTATTCACCTCTCCCAACAGTTTGCCCATAATTCAATTTCCTTTGATCTAGAATTAGTTTAAAAATAAATTTATCTTATTGCTTTCTCTATACCAAATGACCTTTAATTTTCTTTCCTGCTTTGGCTGAATCATTAGGCAAATGTAAACCTTACATTTGATTTACACCATTGCTATTATCTTTCATAACTTGCCCTCAGCACAATGAATGGAGGAATCAAATGCTCAGTACAAATGAGATAAAAAGCAGATGAAACTATTTAGCTGAGATAGTACCATTTTTACATTGGGCACTCAAGCTATATTATGGTAATCCATTTTTTTCAGAAATATATTATACCAAAAGAGATAAAGAAGGAATACATGGATAGATTGCTATCTTTTTGTAAGGTTGTAGCTGATAGGGGAAGGGTATGCAATAAGAATAGAATCACAGTTGATTAATAGCTATTCACTGCATTAACTATGGATAAGAGATTTTTTTCTTTTAGACCCTGGGAAACTATGGAGGATGTGATATAAGAAGAAAAACAGAGCTGTAAAGATAAGTGGCCTCAAGCCCAGATGGGTCCATTACTCAGAAAGAAGATACATTTTGAGAGCAGATCAAGGACAGGACCTGCCTGAAGGGAGACAAATGTCTGGGGGCTGATCTTTAGGAGGACAATGATAGAAACCAGGTCTTGGGAACTCACGTGGTTTTAAATTCTTTCTTCCTGCTAACTCTGTATAACTGCTGGTTTGAGACAAAATGCCAGAGCAGTTTTTTTCAGGGTATTATACCAGGTGCTGTCTCAGATCACTAGCATCTGAATAAAAGCTCCTCAAAGATTCAACCTTGTCTCTACTTATTGACTCTCGTAGCGACAGGCAGCAGCTAGGACACACTTTGTTTTGTTTTCATAGCTATGCAGCTTTTAAATAATCTTTCTAGGTGCTTTTCACATTTATCATTTCTAAAAGCACATATTTCTCTGGGAAACAGGTGATTCACAGTATGTTCTGAACATCTGAAGACGGGACTGATCGTGCTGGAATGCAGAAGATGCCATCACGAGAGCACAAATCAAGTTCCAGTGTACTCAGAATTATACAATCACAGTGTTATGATTTATTTAAATGGATGATTTAAAAGTCATCTGAGTTTATATTTTAAGGTAAAAAGGAGGTTGCATACTAGAGAAGAGAAAGTATTATTTAGGCTTTGGAGTGAATTCCAGGGTTATGAATCTCTGTTTTGTCCCTTACTAATTATAATATTTCAAGTTGGTTTCTTAATCGTTCTGAGTCTCAGTTTCATTTTATATTAAATGGACATAATAATGAATATCTAATAGAGCTGTTATAATGAATGTGATTTCATGTGTAGGCACCCAGTACAAGGTTCTTTTGTGTTTTATCCTAACAAATCAAGAATCAGTATCAAGACAAAAAGATAAATTTCCATGATGCTCAAGCATCAGGCAGACGCTCAAGAGTGCTGCTGTGGTCTTTAGTGAACCATACAACGTTGCCTCAATGCTTGTCTTCGAGGGCTTTTTAATTAGTTGTTTTTTAAAGAGAGCAAATTAATATCTTGGCCTAGATTTAAATGGAATTTTTTCAGAAGGACCGTCACTATATTTAGTGGGCAATATAAACCTAGTGATTGGAAATGGACCTAGGGGCCCCTAAGTAGCAAATTTTTCTAAAGAAATTTATTTAGGACTCTTCCTTTGAATAGTAAATCTTCTCAAAGTTGAGATGGTGATGGTCCTTCACATACTTATGTGAATTAATTTAATCATAAGGTGTTTGTGTATTTCTTAACATCTTGTAAAACTAAAGAAATGAGGGTGTTGGAGGCCAGCCTATGGGGAGACAGCAAAGATCATTTAGAGAATATATGTGGAATCAGAAGTTGAAGAAGCTGAAGTGGGATTTATGGAGGCAAAAGACACCTTTGCTTGTGTCTGGTTACAAAGGAGAATGCTCATATATACATAGAAAGATGGTAAAGTCACAGTTTTCCTAATTGTAAGTTTTCATCAAAAGCACTGAATAGGCTGGCCGGAGTGGCTCGGTTGTCATTCTGTGCATGGAAGGGTTCCCAGTTAGATTCCTGGTCAGGGCGCATGCCTGGGTTACCGGGCTGATCCCTAGTCTCTCTCTCTCTCTCTCTCTCTCTCTCTCTCTCTCTCTCTCTCTCTCTCTCCCTCTCCCCCCCCTCCCTTCCTCTCTCTAAGCATGTCCTCAAGTAACAATTTTTTAAAAAGTGCTGAATTGAAAAAGTAATTCTGTTTTCCTCAGCATCGAACTGCTTCGGAGCTCTGTTTTGCAGGCTAGGACTCCTACTTTCTAAGCCCCCTGTAGAACTGTGGCCAGTTTAGCTATGCTGAAGTGAATTGAAGACATCAAATTCTACATTGTAATTAAATTCATCTGGCTTTGCTATCCAGTAACCCTTATTTGAATTTTTGTCTTTTGGGAAAATATATGTTTTATTTCATCTTATTCACATACGTCTAGAGGCACTGTAATGGATGAATTTTACAATGAGAAAATAAAATAAATAAATAGGTTATAAATAAACACATTCGTCACTGCTGGTAAGTGAATTCTGCACTTATATATTGTTACAGTAATGGCTTTGAATGAATATATTAAGTCTGGTAAAAAATCAAAGACTACAGTTCTAAAGTTAAATTTATTATGCTTTTAAGCAAGTCTTTAAATAGCTGTGATCTTCCATTTAATTTGTATTGTGTAGTGGATAGTGGTGCTGTTTTTTGTTCCTTGTAAATGACAATGTGCTGTCTGTTAGCATTTTCAGCCTGCTACTTTCATATGCATAAATCCCATTATACTCTCTGGTTGATGCTTCTAAGATGAGATGGTGGCTTTTATGACCTATTTGTTGATTTATTTTAGCAACTGAGAAAGTATCAAACCATTAAAGTTGAATCCTATTAATCTTTGCTTGCTTTCTTTCTCTTCTCTCTGTAATTTTTATTCTCAAAGCTGAAAAAGAAAGCCTACTACCAAGAATGCCTATAACAGAAAAATGTTTTAAATTGGACGTGAATCACTGTTTGGAAATTGATTGTATTTTATGACCCTGGTATAATGAAGAACTGTTTAAAACACATTTATCTGACTTGCTTGTAAGATTCTATATCATATTAATATGAAAGTTTTTGAGGTCTAAGTTTCTTTTTAAATAAGGTTTTGTGCACCCGATAAATAGCATGCAATGTTACTTTCGGGAGAAGTAAACTGATATATTTTTCAATAAATAGATTTTGATTGTCCAAATTAAATGTAAAGACATGTCTTATTTTTAAGGTGGAACATACTGACCATAAGAAAAATGTTCTAAACTTGGTCTTTTGCTTATGTTTCCATAGCTCACATATTTTTGGGAAATCTTTTACATTAAGACATACAAACAAGGCTTGAAATTTGCACCTAAAATTTTATACTCTTCATTAGAAGTTCTGATGGGAACCAGATGGTGATTTATATACTGATAACCCTGTAAAAAGGAAAAGTACATTTAAAGATTATAAGTAAATAAGAAAATTAAGACTTTTAAAAAACTGCTGGTTTGAATTAAAATAGAAATAATGCCATAGCTAATTTTTCTGCCCTGTCTGAAAATACATAAGTATAAATTAGAGTTTTTAGTGGTCCTGACATTACTCAAACTTTTAAAATTAATCAAACATTAAAAATTATAATTTATTACAAAATATTTATTCATTATTTGTTTAATCAATTAATCAGTCATCTACTGTTTTAGTTACCTACTGCTGTATAACAAATTACTGCCAAATATAACTTAAACAACAAACATTTATTATTTCACAGTTTCTGAGAGTCAGAAATCTGAAAGAAGCATAGTTAGATGGTTCTGGCTTAAGATCTCTCATAAGGTTTCAGTCAAGGTATCAGCTAGGGCTGCAGTCACATGCAGGCTTGACTGGGCTGGAGGATCCCTTTCCAAGCTCACTCACGTGGATATTGGCAGGAGACATCAGTTTTTCATATGGGGCTGTTCATCACATGACAGTTGCCTTTTCCCAGATTAAATAATCCAGAGAGAGAGAGAGGGAGAGAGGGAAGGAGAGAGAGAGAGAGAGAGAGAGAGAGGGAGGGGGAGAGAGAGAGAGAGATACACCCAAAACAAAAGCTACAATGTCTTTTATAACCTAATCTCGGAAGTGGCATTCATCACGTCTGCTGTATTGTATTGGTTGTGGGGCATTAATGCCAGGAGGTGAGGAGCTCATTGGGAACCATGTTCGAGGCTCCTTTCCACATCTTTGCGCTCAACATGGTGCTAAGCACGAAACACAAATATGATTACTCAGACTCCCATCCTTAAGATTATTTTTGTCAGACAATAAATTCAGGATCAAATTATTTTCTTGTTGCTTTGGTAATACTTGTAGTTGCAGCATAAAAGCACTCATAAAAATCAATTTCCTTTGTAAAATTTTATATCTAAAGGAATACTTTAGCATAATTTAGGATATATGTCCTGAGAAAATAATTTAGGACAAAAATTCTTAGTTTTTTTTTTTCTATTGTAAAACTCTGCAAATCAAAATTTATTGAGAGGTTCCCTGCAGAATCATAGAAGCAATTTCCATTGGTTACACTTATTTCTTTGCTATTTATCCAGTAGCTTCTTTCAATCCCAGCTTGAGATCTTTTATTGCTTGAGAAGCATTTAAATTTGTATGGTTAGTTAATGAATGCACGCATACATGAATAAAATTTTGCTAGAATTTCAGGCAAAGGTAATAATAATTTGAATTTTAGTTGACGTCTCTTGGTTGAACGCTTATTTTATCTTTACATATCCTGTTTTTTTTTGTCCGTAGAATAAAATAATTGGAAAGAAGTGCTCAAACTTCTTGTAAGTTTAATTTTATTTTTAATTTGTAGTCTAATCCATTTGTCTACAAAGTTACCCTCTTCTCCAAATGTGATTACAAGCAATAAGGTTAATGCAAATACGCTCTCTTTACATATTCTGTTTTATAACTCTTTCCATTTCTACAAACATTGGTTAAAAACTATCATGAGTAACGCACCATATGTTATAGTTTCAAGCAACAGAAACCCCCTTGCAACTGTCTAAGGGAAATTTATTATAAAAATATTGTACAATGTCATGGAATACAGAGAAGAGTTGTGCATTCTTGCCTCTGGCAGGAAATTCACCTCTGATTTACGTCTGTTTCTTTGTTTTTTCCTCCTTTCACACTGATTTCCCCCTCAACACACACACACACCAATGTGTAGTTTGGAAAGGACTTCAAAAAGGTTCTGCATTTTACATATTATCTGTCTAGCCATGAAGATAGAGACTGACTTAAATCTCATAGCTCCAGTTCCAGGATGACAGGGAAAGACCTTTCAGTCCATTTGGTTGAGTTTTTCATCTCTCTGTTCTTCTAATAAGTTTGACAGAAAGACTGTGAATGACCCATTTTTGTCTGATTGACTCTAGACCAATCAGTTGTGATAAGGGTGGAATCATGTTTGTGAATCTATCTTCTGTCAATCACGTGAATGTAGGTCAGGAGTTTCTTCCAAGAAAAGTTTTGTAGGTACAAGGTCTCTCATTTGGGCATCCTGTGATTTTATGAAAGTGTAGTTCTTTCTTATTCAATGTTGAATATTCTCTTGTAGTATATTCTTCTCATTTTCTTTACCTACCCTTTCCCATGTATAGGTATTTTATTTATGGTAAAATCAGGTGCCCAGATTTTCTTTATTTACATTGAAGAGGGTCTTTTGATTTTGAATCTTGTGCACAATGGTAAATTAATCAAAAATGCTAAAATGTAGTATGTTATATAAAATATACCTAATATAACTATTAAAAGAAAATACTGTATGGAAAATACCAACTTTAAATAAATAAAACATTTCCTACAGGTTTTATTTATTTCTAATCATTGACATATTTTTTATTTTATAACGATCAAGTCTTATTTGGTTATACATTATAGAAATAACTTAAGTGGAAAAGAGAAATTAATTGGAAGCAAAGTGGAATGGTTCAGAGAGCCAAAGGAGATTTGATAAGGGATAGAAATTTGGAAGTAACTGGGAATCCAAGCTTATACCTATTATCGGTTCTGTGTCTTAACCATCTTTGCATTACTGGAACTTTGCTTCTCTTTCCTATCTTCTACTCTCTATCTCCTCTTTCCCTGCTATACTCTATCCCACATTTGTTTTCAGCCTATCTTACAGTGCTTTGTTACATATATGAAATATAGATTCTTTTAGTTCCTGACATTGCATGTCCAATTGACATCAGAAATAATTGAAAGTGTCATGGATCCTAGAAGAAAATATCTGATTGTTCCATGGTGTGTCAGGTGTCCATCCCTGGTCCAACCAGTTAACTATGGATGGTGTAACAAAGTTACATAGTAGAAATATGCCTCTAGAGACCCACAGTGAGGTGTCATAAACAAGGCAGACATACAAAAAGGCCTCTTACTTTGGATTTGTTGCATGACCATCTAATTCTAATATTAAAATGCACTGCTAGGGATGTTTGAAGAACTGTAAAGTACTCAATATGCTCAGAGTAAATGGGATAGGCTTAGGAGGACTTAAGAATGGACCTGGAGAGGTAAGCAAAGTCAAGGTATTACAGAGCTTGAACATTTCTCTATGGATAATAGATAACCAATGAAGGCTTTTGAACAAGGACAGAAAAGAACAAGGTTAGAATTACTTTTAAAGAAATTACACTGACAAATGTATGGATCAGAGTAGAATCAGAGTAGATACAGAGAGACCATTTAAGAGATTTCTGAAGGAGAAATAATGAGGGGACTAAATAAAGATAGTGGCAGTAAGTAAAAGAATAATTTCTAAGAGATATTAAAGTTATTGCATAAGTAACAGTTGGTGACTGATCAAATATGATAAGCAGGGCTTGAAGAAAGAGAGCCCAGCTTTCTCTCTCTTGAGCTGTTGTGTGGTTGATAGTGATGTTTACTGAGACAGGAAAGTCAAGACGGCAGAAAGGGGAAGGGAAGTGAAGGGTTACATTTGAGCTTGTGCCTGTGGGACAATCAGTGATCTACAATGGATATAAGAGCCCTAGAAGATAATGATATTTGGAGGTATTCCATGACAAAGCAGAAGATGAACTTTAAAAGGACACTGAGGAGCGACAGCCACATAACTTGAAAGGAAACTAGATGAAGAGTATTGAGAATTTAGAGAGGAGCCCTGGCTGGTTTGGCTCAGTGGTTAGAGCGTCGGCCCACAGACCAATGAGTTGCAGGTTTGATTCAAGGGCACGTCCTGGCTCTGGTTGGGGTCGTGTGGGAGGCAGCCACTCGATATGTCCCTTTCACGTTGATGTTTCTCTCTCTCTCCTCCTCTCCCTCCCTCCCAGTCTATCTGAACAAAAATGGAAAAAGATCCTTGGATGAGGATAAAAAAAAAGAATTTAGAGAGGACAAAATTTTAAGAAGTAGATATGGTTAGTAGAGTTAAATGCTATAGAAAACTCAAACAGATAAAAACTGTCCAATTAATTTAATAACAAATCAAGCATTTTTGACCTGAGTCACAGCCATGTCAGTGGAATAGTGAAGCTAGAAGCCTAATTGGCATGAGTTGAGGAGTTAGTGAAGGGGAACAAGTAAAGGAAGCAAATGTAGCAACTCTTTCAAGTAGCTGAGAGTGAGAGAGCAGGAGTGAATAACTGCCAGGAAGTTATTTTTTGTCTGACTTATTTAACTTAGGTTAATGCCCTCAAGGTCCAATCAAAGGCCAGGATTTTTTTCTCTATTATGGCTCAATAATATTTCATTGTAATTTTCTTTATCCATTTATCTGTCGATGGACACTTAGGTTGTTTTGATGTCTTGGCTATTGTGAATAATCAGACATTGTGTCTTCAAATATTGTTCTGTACCTCTCCCTAACTTCTCTATTTTAGGGTGTTCAATTACATGCATGTAAGGTTTCTTGAAGTTGTCCCACAACTCACTGCTCCTTTTCACATTTTAAATTCTATTTTCATTATTTTCTTTTGGATATTTTCTATTGCTATTTCCAAATTCATTAATATTTTCTTATGCAATGTCTAATTTGTCATTAATCCCTTCTAGTGTATTCATTATCTTATATATTGCAATGTTTATTTGTAGAATTTTGATTTGAGTCTTTTTTGTCAATATATTCCATGTCTCTACTTGACTTTGAATATATATGGCATATGATTTTAATTATTTGTAATGTCTTTATCTACTAATACTAGAATCTATGTCAGTTCTGGGTCAGTTTTAGTTGAATTGACTTTTTTCCTCACTATGGGTAGTATTTTCCTGCTTTTTGGAATGCCTGGTAAGTTCTTGGACCTTCATTCTTGGCTATAGTTAAGATATTTGGAAATAGTTGATTACTTTGGATCTTACCTTTAAGATTTTTTTTAGGTGGGACTGGAACAGTGCTCTGTTTTTTGTTTACTTATTTTTGTTAAAGTATAGTTGTCCAACAATATTATATTAGCTTAAGGTATATAGTGCTCAGTTTAAAGTTAATTACCTCCCACTACTGGAGCGAAACCTTTCTGTACTCTACTCAGTGTCCTGCAAATCATGGCTTGTGCCTACAGGCACTATCTCCAGTGAGCACCGCTGGGTTCTGTTACTTCTAATCCATTCAGATGATTCTGTCTTTGGCCTCACATGCATGCACTATGCATGCACTTGTAGTATGTTCATATATACTATGAGTACTCAGCTGAATACTTGGAGACCTTCTGCAGCTATCTAATGTTCTCTCTGCTATATGTTAGTGGCCAGTCCCACTTTGCTTTTCCCTTTGCTTTCCTCCAGTATTGAAGATGTTGAGCTAAAATGCCTCCCAGATTTTCTTGTAACTAAAAGTGATCCAATTCCAAATAATAAAACATAAGTAGAGGCCCTGGGTGGACATTCTGGGACAAGTTGGCTGGCATGCCCCATTGGTCTTGTCCTTGCTCCTTTTTTCAAGCCTGAGGCAGTAATTTGGTGATTAGAAATGCACTAGCCATCAGGTGACCATGAGTAAAAGCTGAGTTCCAAATCAGGAAGATAAATGTCCTTGTGCAGTTGTAATACCCTATAGTATTAATCTCCAACCTTCTAAAGTTCTACATGAGCCAAAATAAACTACTAAAGTAAAAGTCAGTATTCACAAGGCTTTCTACTGCTTCCAGACTAATATTATCCTGATTGATATGATCCCCTTTTAATGGCCAAATTGAAAGATCATGTAGGAATGTCCCTGTGGACTGTCTTCCTCCATTTCAGTCCTTCTGACTGTGACTTTGTCATTGGCTATTGGAGCAGATCACTTGATTGACAGACAAGGTCCTTACTCTCCACATACAGGGAGTGATAGTAATGCAGAAGTCATTCTTTTCAAGAGAAAATGAGAAAAAATATTTTATTAGTTTTATACATTTTTAATTTTGTGTGTTTTACGCTACATGCTATATATATTATCCCAAATTGTTAAATACTAACTAGAACTTCTATGAAAAATTTCCATAGAAATATGTGAGCACCACTAATAAAAATGTTCTATATTATCATACATAATATTTTCGCATATCTACAAAATATTAACGTAATACTTTTATTTTATGCTTTATTATTACTGGAATTTACTTAATGAAAATTTTAAAGAGAATTATTGTCAATACCATCTAGATAAAAACATCATGAAAGTTAAATACCTAGGTGATTGCATATTGCTGTCTAAATTAGGTGTCAATGAATTTTATTTTACATAAGAAAAAAACTTTATTTAAAAAAATCTTAAAGTCATTAATTTTAAGCAGCTGAAAAGAAGCACAAATGAAATAAAAATAATGTAACTTTCCTTTTCTTTGTTAAAGTAATAGGTTCATCAATATCCAGAAGTATTGAAGTATTTGTTTTGTCTAAAATTTTAGTGCCTTTTGAATAATACATTTGAACTGGGCTATTTTAAAAATCAAACTCCATTCTGATCAGTTATTCCTGCACGTAAACACCAGAGCCGTTTTCTAAAAAACCTGGGACTGACACCCAGAGTAACCATAAAGATAAGGGGTTAATGATGGCCTTTTAGAAACTTGGAGGGACTATAAAAAAGAAAGAGATTAATGATTGCCCTAACCTCTGCAACCGACCCCCCTTCTCCTCTGGAGAAGTGTATATCAGCCCTAACACCAATTAAGCGGAGCCAGGAGTAATGTAAGTTTTTTTCCTTGAATTTAGTTTTTTCTGTTTTCTGTTCCTATATAAGCAAAGAACAAAAGAAGCTCAGGGCTGAGGATTTGGGGAAGCTGTACCCGCCCCCCAGCCTGCCGGTGTAATAAAGTGCTCCTTTACAATTAGGCTGTGCGTCTCTGGTTATCTCGCTGACACGTTACAACACATTAATATTCAATGTCTACAGAATGAATACCCACTAATTTTAATTAATGTTTCATCATCCATAGTGACTTATACATTAGTGATTCATTCCAAAGTAAAAATTTTAGAATATCAGCTATTTTTAAATAAGCCCTGTTCTTCTTACCTTTCAAAGGAAGTTGTTGAAGAGGGTTGCAAGAAGGAATAAACTAAAATACTTTTAAAAAAATCTTATTTGATTAACTTTAAAACAGCAAGAAATATTGCTTCCAGAAGAACATGCATTTCTAAGGTAGTTGATTTAAATTAGCCACTTTTTAAAAAGAAAGATGCAACTTTATAATGCAAATTGATCAATTTGAGTCCTGACCTTGACCCTTCTTCAGTCCATTAACATCTTTCTTCTGGCTGCAGAATTTAGTCATTGCTGTCCCTTAAACATGTCTCTAACTGAAATATTATTTTACTCCTAGTTCTTTTACCAGGCTTCTTTGATTTGATCAAATTGTGTTATTATTTTACTTCCTTTGGTAGGCAGACAGACATGAGCAGAGCAAGATCACGAGGGTGGAAAGCCCTGCAAAACTGGGAAAACAAGGGTTACCCCAGGGTAACTTTTCCTACTCTAGTATATCGCTGGTCATGGGGTTTGCACCCCCTGACCTATCATATCACTAGTCATGTCCTTTAGACCCCCCGACATTTTCTCCCTAGGCCTTGGTTGTATTTCAGCTCTAGGCCCAGAAAAGCAGCAAAACCAGATAAGCGACACCCAGGGCTGACCTCAGGACCAACTACATTGACTAATGTCCCCCTGCCCTGGCTCTGATCAATCAGTGAAGACCACAACCCTAAAAGAACTAACCTAAAAAGCTGATGAATATTTTAGTGAGGTCCTCCCCTGAGACCTCCCTTAAGATCTCGACTCCTAAAAACTTTTAGAAGAAAGGACCCAGTGTGCTTTCCCTCCCAGGAGCATGCCTATACCTTCGCCTCCTCATTGCTTTCCCCTTCCTCCCAGGTGTGTTACCTTTACCTTCCTCACTCTCGAGCTCAAAGGGCCTTTCTTTTGTCTCTGTAACTTGTTTCCTGAACATATTTCTTCTACCACTCACTTCTTCCACCTCTGTGATTTTCTAAATAAACATCTTTTATGGTTTGAGTCTTGACTCTGAATTCTTTCCTAGCCAGAAGTCAAGTACCAAGGTTGCTGAACCAAAGTCTGGTCTGACCCCATCTGTCTAACAACTGGTGCCATCCTTGTTGCCACCAACATTATCATTCAGGTTTAATAATTTTCAGTTAAGTGACTCTGTGGTAGGCAGTTAGGCATGAGCACAGCAAAAATGATGAGCCAGACACAGAAGATCATCAAGGCAGAAAGCCCCAGGTACCTACCTGGGCTGGGACTTCTTCCCCAGGGCAAACTTTCCTCCTCTAACATATTGCTGGTCATGTGGTTTAGACCCCCTCACCTTTCATATCCCTGATCAAAGGGTTTATATCCTCCCCTGACCTTCCCTCCCCTAGTATGTTTCTAGTCATGTGGGTTAGACCCCCTTAGAGGGAGACCGAACAAGGGTGTCAGAGACAAGCCCTTAAACATTAAGCCCTAAAATTAACATCTAGGCCTCAGTTGTGTTTTAGTTCCAAGCCAGAAAAACAGCAATTACTACATGCAATAGCTTCCCTCTGCCTTTATTGATTTTAGAGAGAGAGGAAGGGAAGGGAGAGAGAGACAGAAACATTGATGAGAGAGAACACCTATTGGCTGCCTCCTATACACCCCACATTAGGGATCTGGCCCACAACCTGAGCGCATGTGCCCTGACTGGGAATTGAACCGGTGACCTCTTGATGCATGGGTCGATGCTCAACCACTGAGCCACACCAGCCAGGCAAATTTTGTCATATATTTTTAAGGCTATTGTAATGACAGTATTATTTTCTATTTTTTTTGGAATTGATGACTAGGGCCTAGGCTGAGGCCATAAAGCATGAAGATCCTTACATTGTAAAGAAATCCACCAATAATTCAGATCAGACATTCTCGGACTTATGAACAGACAAAAATTGTAGCTAATATTAATTTATATTTATCCCATTGTTACACTTTTCAGTGTTCTTTATTCCTTTCTGCATTCCATTTTTCTCTGTGATCATTTTTGTCTGACTAAAGTGTAGAATTTCTATTCCATCAGGTTTGTTTTTTTTTTAAACTCTTTAGTTTGACTATATTTTCAAAAGATAGTCTTGCTGGTTTGGCCGGTGTGGCGCAGTGGTTGAGTGTCGACTCATGCACCAAGAGGTCGTCAGTTTGATTCTGGTCAGGACACATGCCCAGATTGTGGGCCAAAACCTCAGTGGGGGACATGCAGGAGGCAGCCAATAGATGTTCTCTCTCATCGATGTTTCTATCTCTCTCTCCCTCTCACTTCCTCTCTCTCTGAAATCAATAAAGGAGAAAAAAAAAAAAGATATTCTTGATAGATATAGAATTATAGATTGACAATTATTTTCTTTTAGCAACTTAAAGATGTTATTCCTTCATTTTCTGGTTTTTAACATTTGTGTTGAGAAGCCAGATGTCATTCTTACTTTCTATAAGCACTACATGTTGCTTTCTTGCTGCTTCTTTCTTCTTTGTTTTTGGTTCAGCTGTTTTAATATGATATGTCAGCTGTAATTTTCTTCGTATTTATTCTCCTTGCTGTTTACTAAACTTTTTCAATCTGTGGGTTAATTATTTTTCATCAGTTTTGGAAAATTCTCAGCCATTATCTCTTCAAATATTACTTCTGTCCCATTATTTTTGTCTTTGCTCCTTCTAAGACTCCACTTACTATATGTTAAGCCTTTAGCCTGCCCCATATTTTTCTTATACTTTATCAATTTTTCCTATTCTATTTTGCTCTGTGATTCATTTTAGATATTTTATATTGATGTATCTTCTATTTTCAATCCTGTATCTGCTGTTAAGAATATCAACTGATTTATTTTCAGAAAATGTATTTTCAGTTACAGGTAATTCATTTGATTTATATTTTAGATATAAAATTATAGCTGAAATTCTTTAAATTTTACTTATTTTATACATCTTTTCCACTATTTTTAACACAACAGTGTTATTTTAAAGTCTTTGTGTATTAACTCAAATGTCTAGATTACCTTGGTTTGCTTCTATTATTTATTTTGACTCTTGATTATCAGTCATATGGTTTCTCTTCTCAATTGTATATATATTTTGTATGCTGACCATTTTGTATCAAAAAGCTGTAGGTACTCTTGATGATGATATATTCTACCAGAGAGAGTTTTTCCATTTTTATGGCATATAATAGAGTAAAAGTGTGATTATATAATATTAGTCAGGTATTGAGATGAGTTGGGTTGAGTTGCAATTTTAATAAGATTTAATTTCTCTCTAGATCATACTTATTTCTACATTCATGGGCTGTTGACAACCTAAGTCTTTGTCACTTCATCCCCAAAAGACTGTGGATGATTCCGTTTTTCCCACCTGGGGTTTTCAACCTCTCATACAGCCTCAAAATTTGCCAAATGGATAAGGGGGAAGATGGTTAATATCTGAGAAAGGCTTCTTCTAGCTACTGGGTTTTGCTTCCTAAGCACTGTGAGACCTTCATCTACCTTTTAGATTCTTTTGGAATATCCTGTCAACCTCCTATACAGCCTCATAAATCAGCAAATATCATGTATGTGTGTGTGTGTGTCACATGTTTGAAGCTCCTCAATTGACTAATTTGTCACTTCAGCAATACATAAATTCTTTAGTGACTTTTCTTGTCCAAACAGGGCCCTTCTGCCTGGAGCAACTAAGATTTTCAGCCTTTGTGTAGAATAGCAAATGCTTTTTAGAAAAGATACAGCTGACATTCACCGGCTCACTTCAGAACACAGTTCTACCTTATATGGACTTGTATTATATCTAGCCTGTGTTTCTATAACTCTCTGATATAGCTAAAATACAATTTTTATAAACCTTCTAGCTTTTCCTCTTTGTTGTAGCAGAAATGTAAGCCTGCTACACACTGCTACATCCTACCTAGAAGTAGAAGTTCCTGGAAATATCATTATTATTCCCTTACATTTGGCTGGCAGGTTGACTTGATATAAAATTATAATGTAAATTTTTTTTTCAGTATTAAAAATTACTTCATTGGTTTTAATACATTCACATTTCTATTGAAAAATCAACAATAAATCTATTTTATTGATTATTTTCTTCTCTTTTCCTTTAAGAATCTTTCCTTGTCTTTGATATTCTTAAATTTTCTTGAGCTCATATTCATGTGTATTTTTTCCATTCCCTTTCCTTATTGGAATATTATTAGACCTTTCAATTTGAGATCTTTTACCTTTCTTTAATTCTGTAAACTTTATTTCCATTACCTCTTCAATTTTTTCTCTCCATTTTTACTCCTCTTTCTCGTATCTCTTATTATCCAAATATTGCCATTTCCATTTCTATAATCCACATTTCTTTATATTCTTTTGTATATGCTGTTTCTCTGTAGGAGAATGACTCTGGCATGGCCCCCTAATAACCTTGTATATATCTACATTGGTCATGTAGAAAAGGTTTAAATCATTACTGATCTGAGTCTTGGCAGAATGTCTTATAACCCATCCAGAACATGAGACTATGAGAGGCTGTTGAGGAGCTTCTAAAAGGTCCTTTTCTACTTGTCTCTCTATGTACCAAGGATGCTGTAGGCTGTCAGGAGACAGTTTCTCATCACCTCTCTTCTTTTGATGAGCTATGGGAATATCTGCTTTACCTATTCTAAGATGTATAAGAAACTATAAAATTAATTAACTATAGCATGGCATTGGCTCCTTAGCAACAGTGTGTCCTGTCATTCATGTTAGAGTCATAGTCCATGTCTTTTAGTGCAGTCCACTGGGATAAATAATACACAAAGCTAGCACCTGTGGCAATTTTTACTTTCCTTGTGTATATTGTATAAGTGAATAAACAATCTAAATCTTAAGAGGGCTTGTTGTTTCTTTACCAGCAAAATTTGCCAGGCTGTATCTTTGGCTGTATCTATCATACTATTTGTTCCATCTACATTGTTCTCTGTTCAACTATTATTTTATACCTAAATAATCCTTGATATTTAATAATCTCGTATTCTTTTATATGCAAATATCTTTATCTTATGTATGTTCATCATTCTTATTTTATTTTATTTATTTATTTTTGTTAATCCTCACCTGAGGATATTTTATCTACTGATTTTGTTTGTTTATTTATTTATTTTATTAATTTATTTTTGTTGCAGATGTTTCTCCTTTTTTCCCCATTGACACCCTCCTCCCCTCCCCCCCACCCCGTCTCCAGCTTTGTTGTCCATGTCCATCAGTTATGATTTTTAGAGAGAGTAGAAGGGATGGGAGAGAGAGAGAGAGGAGAGAGAGAGAGAAACATTGATGTGAGAGAGACACATGATTGGTTGCCTCTTGTACACATCCTGACCGAGGCTGGAGATCGAATCTGCAACCCAGGTACATGCCCTTGACCAGGAATAGAACCTTTGACCCTCCGGTGCATGGCCAACGCTCTAACCACTGAGCCACAATAACCAGGGCCATTCTCTTTTTTTAATTCAAACATTTCAAAGTTGTTGTTTTACTTCTGATATAGTGTACTCATTATTTGTTTAGTTATTTTGTCTATGAGCTCATGTTTCTTTGAGTATATCAGCTGTTCTTTCTGATAATCTAAACTATGACAGGGCCAAAGACTAGGCCCTCCTTTGTATCAGTCCTATTGAGTTTAAGGAGAATGAGGTTATGAGAGCCAAAATAGATGTTTCCAACCCACAAAACTACTCTTAGTGGCTCCCATTTGCTGCTGCCCATCCAGATAATTACCCTGTCTAGGGTTTTACCTTTTAACCCTTTGGTAAAGGTAACATTTGAGGGAAGATCCTGTCTTAGTTTGTTATTCCCCATATCGACTCAGAAAGAATGGATGAATAAATGCATAAGAGCAGCTAGTGGAACCACTCTTCTTCCTTTAGAACTTTTGTTTTACCTTGTGTATACCTCCGCAAGTATTCTGGGATGTTGTTAGTAATACCTGTGGTGGTGGTTTAGGAAGTAATTGTCCAAAGTACTGCAACGGAGAGGTAGGAGCAGAACTTCAATTGCTTTTCTCACATCCATTTTTCAACTGCTCTGATCACCTTACCTCCATTCCCCACTGAATAGTTCAAAAAGCTTTTCTATATATAACTGTTTTCTCCATAGAGTAGTTCAGAAACAGTAGACTTTGAGTTGGTAAATGATTTTTTCACATACAGTCAGTTCATGGTAGAGTAGAAAGTATAATTCAGTGCTCTCCAGCTCTCTAGATTTCTATACCATAGTTCTTCCACTAAATATTGCTTAATTACCTTAAGGTCTTTAGGCCTTAGCTACATTAACAGTATATTCACATGGGTTGTGCATAGGCAAGCTCTTCTTGATCTTGTTTGCCAAAATGGCTATTCCTGTTGTCTTATTGAGAGCCTAGCTTCTAGAGACCTCCACTGTGAGGACCATCAAATCTACAAAGAATTTACTTGATTGGAGGAGAGATCTGACCATTGGAATTTAGAGAAGTAAAATAAACTGGTGCTATGGTCTAAATGTTTATGTCCCCTTCAAAATTCATGTATTGAAATCTTAATGTCTAATGTGAAGGTTTAGTAAGTGGGGCCTTTGAGACATGCTTGGGTCATGAGTGTGGGGCCTCATAGATGATATTAGTGCTCTTAAAGAGAGCCCACAGAGATCCTTCACCCCTTTTACCATGTGAGGACACAGTGAGAAGTCAGCACTATGCAAACCAGAGCCCTTCACCAGAACCCAACCATGCTGGCACCATGATCTTGCACTTTCCAGCCTCCAGAATTATAAGAAATAAATTTCTATTGTTTATAAATTACTCAGTCTGCAGTATTTTGTTAAAGTAGCCCAAATGGTAAGACAGATGGCATGTGTATAAGAATGTGAAAGAAATGACTAAATCAATTTGGACAGTGTTTTCTATTATTCCTACTATGAACTCTTTTACATATTTCAATGTAAGTTTTGCAATTGATGTTGAAATGCTTTAAATTGAATAATTTAAATACCAGTACTTATCTGTAGTAACAGAGATTTTAGGTCACACAATCAGATTCCTATAGCATTACAGTGATGCACACCTGAGACACAGTCTACTTATAGTTCATTATTTTCAAGCTGAAACATCAGTACATTAGAGACAGAAAGGATACTTGACTCCTATTTTACAAAACAACCATACGTGAGTTTATTGACATGCCAGCTGGAAGCTCTACAAATTTAAGTGAATTTAGAAAATCTTATTCATGAATTAAGTTTTAAATATTAATTTGTATGGCCTTGTGAATTTGTTAAAAATTAGAAGGTCGCATAAGTTAACATTAGCAGGATGAGAGTAAATGTTGGCCATCACTGTATTTTTTGGCACACTGTTTATTTATTTATTTTTTCTTTATTGATTTTAGAGAGAGAGGAAGGGAGAGGGAGAGGAATAGAAGCATCAATGAGAGAGAATGTCAATCGGCTGCCTCCTGCATGCCCCCTACTGGGGATCAGGCCCACAACCTGAGCATATGTCCCGACTAGGAATTGAACCAGTGACCTCTTGGTGCATGGGTTGATGCTCAACCACTGAGCCACACCAGCCAGGCGAAAATATTTTGATTCTCTAGATTAATAGCTGTCAGAGGGGAGGGAGTTTGTGGGGCTGGGTAAAAAAAGTGAGGGGATTAAGCAAAAAAAAAAAAAAAAAACTCACAAAAATAAACCCTAAAAACTCATAGACACAGACAAAAGTATGGTGATTACCAGAGGAAAAGGTGGTGGGGGAGGTTGAAGAGGGTAGAGGGGGGATAAAAGGAGACTTGACTTGGGGTGGTGAACACACAATATGGTATACAGATAATATATTATAGAATTGTACACCTGAAACCTATATAATTTTATTAACCAATGTCACTCCAATAAATTCAATGATAAAAAAAATTTTTATTCTAATTTTTATTTTCTTTTTATAGTGACTATAAATATTACCTACCATTTTATGTTCTTTTTCAATATCATATTTCCTGGATAAACTGTAATAGGTGATGCTATCTAGACAGGAGTGAAGAGTTGAAGAGTCTTTCTATGTCTTTTTGTTCAGGACTGTCCTCTTCTGTTAGCATCATGTTCAGGTTCTCTAATATATGGTACTTTTTTGGGTGTCTTCTGGTTTTGTGATTACCTTTTGTTTTTGCAGGATCTCTAAATTCTTCAGCCTGCTTCTTTCTTTTGCTTCACCACCAAATATCTAAAGTACACTTCTTGCTAAGACTTTTCCCTCCTCCTTAGGAAGTAATGCCTTCCCAAGTCTGATGTTCACATCCACTTTTTAGTCCCCTCCCTTCACTTCTTCCGGAGCCAGTTATCTGAACCAACAGGTCTCAGATTTTTTTCTCAGTATTTTCTCCCAAAGTGGGCAGGCCTGTTTTTGATAATGACTATGATTATTTTATTTCTTGGTCTTTACTCCTTGGTGCAAAGCTATCTCTCTTATTTTCTGCCGAACATTTGTCTGACTTTCCAATCAACTTTGAACTTTGGAGCTGGCTCTCCTGGTGTGGAATATTTCTTTTTCTGTTACATGCAAGTTAAGTTTTCTAGGATGTTCTGTTTTCTGGCTACACTATAAGCATGGATTACAGGTGTTTCTGTTTGTTCTCTTTATTGAGCAATATGGTTTTTAGATGGTGCATGCAGAGATTAAGAATCAGGTGGCCACTCTTATTTACTAGAAACCTAGAATTTCCTTCCCCACATATATTTTTTTAAAATATAAAGAACACTACAACATGAAGATTTCTGGCATTAAGGAACTAATCGAGATGAGTCGTAGAGAAACATGATGAATAGTGCCCAATCCCACCAGAAGCAACCACAGCTCTCATTGTCAGATTCAACGATCATACAACTTTTTTTTTTTTTACACATTAAAAAAAAGATATTTTCTTCAAATAGAAAGAGTTGGCATCTCAAGCTCATCACAGGAAATTTCATTTAGCACATATGCTATTCTCTGATAAGACTGCCAATGTAAATCAGTTATTGAATACATAAAACATTAAGGAAAAATCAATTTTGAAAAATGTCTTTGGTTCTGAGGCAGCCTACAGAGTGGAGTTGGTTTGTCATGCAGGGAGAAATAATGAAGTAATATGTCTTTGTCAACAGCGGGGAGATGGTATATGCACATGTGAGTTCGGTGTTCCTGTGGATAATATTTTGTACTGATCTGTTAAGAAGAAAGAGCATTTCTCATGGGTTCAATCAGTCTGTGAAGAATAAAGTTTTAAATCTCTCAGTTCTGAGAAGCCCAATAGGGAAAAACTAAGATATGTCTCATTAACATGCATTTTAATTTTGGGGTAAATTATTAGAGGATTTGAAAGGATAAATGCTTGAGAATTGAAAGAATAAATGATATGGCTTTTCTTTAAAGGATAATGGACCTTGTGGTACACATAATAATTCCACTGACTAAAAACCAAGCACTGTGTTTTGCAGCTTTTTATGTGACTTTTAATATATTACCAGACTACTTGGTTATATTTTTTGAAAATATAATGTTGTAATTTGTGTAACTATAAGATTTGAGGGATGCGATGGTTTAAGACATTGAAAGAGCTCCTGTCTAATATATGCCTGATATTCCATAAAAGCCCTATAGCTAAGATTATAATCAATGGTAAATATGGAACACTTTCTCCCTAAAGTAAGGACAAGGTAAGTATGTCCAATCTCATCACTTCTATAATAACATTGTACTAGAAGTTTCATCTAGTGCAATAAACAAAATAATTTAAACATGAAGAATTTATAAATGAGAAAGATGAAGCTTATTAATGTTAAGCAACTTATCAGTGATCACACAAGTAGTAAATAAATTGTAACTTGACCGTAAAAAAGGAGGAAATCTTACCCTTTGTGGCAGCATGGATGGGCCTAGAGATCATTATGCTAAGTAAAATTAGCCAGTCAGAGAAAGACAAGTACCATATGATTTCATTCATATGTGGAATCTAATGAACAAAATGAACTAACAAGCAACATAGAGACAGACTCATAGATAGGGAGCAGGCTCACAGCTGGTGGGGGTGGGGGTGGTGGTGGGATTGAGCAAAAAAGAAAGAAAGAGAGAACGAACTCATGAACAAGGTAGATGTGGGAAGCGGGGATGGCTGGAGGTGGAGGATGTTACAGGGGGCATAAATGGTGACGGAAGGAGACTTGACTTGAGGTGGTGGACAGACAGATACAGTGTACAGATGATGTGTTGTGGAATTGTGCACCTGAAACCTGTATAATTTTGTAAACCAGTGTCACTCCAATAAATTCAACAAAAATAAAATTGTAGAGCAGTATGTAAACACTGGTTTTTATCTTAAGATACTGTTAAACTCTAGACTGTTGGGGCCATTAGGAAAGAGAAAATTTCTTATGAATTTATGACTAAGAGTTGAAGGATGTTGAGTTGCCAGTAATAATCATCTTTGTTTCTAACTAACTACTAAAATTGTTTTCTAGGATGCTAGGTTGAGCTCACAAATAGCTTATTTTATTTTATTTTGTATAATTCTTATACTCAATAAACTTGTTGAAAGTGTGTATTTGATTAGATTTTGAGATATATGAAGAGTCCTTAGCACTCTCAGAGGGGTAGTGAGGCACCAGAGGCAACAAGGGTGAATGTATTAGCAAACATTAAATAGAGGTTAAGGGAGAGTTAGTATCTTAAGTACAAATGTCTCTAAATAAATTATTCATGGACAGGCAGAACAAAGGGAATTGCCTATTCTTTAAATAACTAAACACTGAAAGTGAGAACAATCAACTTGATCCTTTGAAGCACATGAAAATCGTGTAGAGGCATGCTATGATTTTGCCCCTATGAAAACTATCATAGGTGAATGTGAATTGCCCTTATGTGTATGCATCTGTTATATTCCCTGAGGGACACAACTAGGCCAGACTATATACTCTCTAATTCTTAAGAATAAGAGCAGAGCTTCTCAGTGGTAGGTGTTACAACTTCATTCCTTTCTATGGATGGAGACAACCTTTAAACTGAAGGTAAGCCTTCATTATGGGTAGAAACCAACTTGATTTTTTAAAATGGGATTTCTAAACCCGACAAACACTAGATGGTCACATTAGGCAAAGCACTGTTCATAAGAATTTTATCATATTTATAGGGCTAGGGATATGAGGAAATTGGGATGGAGTTGAACATTTCATGTGTATTTTCTCACTTTTTAAGTTAGATTGACACTTTGCTCCCCAGATTGCTATTAGGGAAAGATACAGAATTGTTGAGAAATAATAAATTTCAGAAAGCTTTTTAAAGTTGACTTCTAAAATGACTTTCTTATAAGAAAACTTCTGATACTCTATGTTTATTTTATTTAAGTATAAAAAATTATTTCAGGGATACTGTTTTTTTTTTTTTTTACAGGGTGTGAGATTAAATTCAGATTTTTGAAAAGGTGCAAGAAAAGGCTATCAGGAGAATAAAAGAATATGATTTTTGTGTCATAAAATTTTGTATATTTTGAAAAGTATGAGTTAGTTACATTATGATCACAAAAATATATCTAACTAATTAAAATTGGGACTATTACCCGGCCAGTGTGGCTCGGTGGTTGAGCATTGACCCATGCACTAAGAGGTTGCTGGTTCGATTCCCAGTCAGGGCACATGCCCATGTTGTGGGCCTAATCCCCAGTGAGGGGCATGTAAGAGGCAGCCAATCAATGTTCTCTCCCATCAATGTTTCTATCTCTCGCCCTCTCCCTTCCTCTCTCTCTAAAATCAATAAACAAACAAACAAACAAACAAACAAACAAACAAATAAAATTGGGACTATTTTCTCTTGAGAGAACAATAATAATAATTTTGAAAAGATTTATAACCTTTAGTGTGGCAGTGATAGCTACTTCAATGTGATTAATTGCTTCAAAGATGGTGTAAGACCAACATAATATACCTTGGCCTTGGCTTTGACTTGAATGTTAGTGCCATCACAAAAAGATAGACTTATGTAAGATTTTTATTCTTTCTATCCTTCATTTGCTTATTTAGTTTTTTGCTGAAGTAAAATTTATAATTAATTAGGAAGGCTAATAATTGCTGTTAAGTTTATGTGTCTGTGCTCTGTATCATACTTTATTTTTCTCTTGGGGAGAAAATATATGCTTAGGCCTTTGAACAAAATCTACTTATCCAACAATATTGTGTAAGTTATCAAAATATAATAGAGGCAAATATTTTATGTCTCCAAAGAGTAAAAGACCCTCTTGATAGGTGAGTACACTGGTTCCTATGAGTTTTTTTTAATTTTATTTAATTCAGGAGAAATTTGCTTTAAAGACATGAAATCAGAGTACAAAGAAATTGAAAACCTGAAATAGAGAGTTAAATAGACTCACAGATTCATGATCTTCCTTAGTTCAATATTTGATATTCATTTTGGACCTGAATCATGTTGGTCATCAATATTTGCTATATTTTTACTTAACATGCATTTCTATCACAATATACTAGGAGACCCATTTCTGGGGGTGGGGATTATCCCTTTGGGGCTAATTTGAAATTCCATACAAATACATTGGAAGATGGACTCAGGATTATGATATAGAATAAACAGATTTCACATAACCCAACACATAATATTGACAGGAGTACCACATTATTATTTTATGTTGAAGGTGAAAATATCCACAAAAGTTATTTCAAAACAGAACTTCAACACTAAAATCATTTAGTTTATGTTCACCTATTTGGAAGGAAAATAACTTTTCATATATTAAAAAATTATATTTTTTTCTACTTATTTTTTATCCTATTCTTCTGAGTAACTATTAGTTAGAATAGGCCTGTTCAGTTGAAAACAAAACAAAATATGATATCAGAGCAAAAAAAAAAAAAGAGACAACTAAACTCCATTTCAAATCAAGTAATTATATATATCTATTGATTCAAATAGCACTGTTAATATTTATAATAATTAAACTTTAAAATATAAAGGTACCATATACATAAAATTACTATATCATTACTACTACATATATAATAATTTTTACTGAAAAATTCTCAAAATTAAAGAAATAAAATGATTCTTATCTTGCACACAAACCTCTGTCAAATAGAAAGAGAAACACTCTGTAATTCATTTTAAGGGCATAGCATTAACTCAGATTCCCAAACCTTAGAAGTATAGTTGGTTGCACACTATAATATAGATGAATTTCTCAATCATAATGTTGAGCAATTATGCAATTCTCAGAAGAATACTTAGAATAGATTTCATTTATATGAAGCATTAAAAAAAGACAAAATGTAATTAAATGTTTTAGGGAGTTATAACAATGGTAAAATTATGAAAACCAAGGAAACGTTTATTACAGAAGTTAAGACAGTGGTTATTTCTGGTCTAAAATAGGGAGTCTTGACTGGGAAGGACAAAGAAGTGTGTTTGGCAGTGAAATACAGGTTCTATATCTTATCCTCAGAGGTGGTTTAAGTATATTGTATTTATAATTATTTTTAAATTATAAATATGTTTTATATTTCTTCTATATGTTTATCTCTCATAATGGAAAGTACTTATACAGTTTGATTTTTAAAAAGGACCCTTGTGAATTAAAACTAATTTTCCAAAGAGGAAAACCACATTTCTAAATTGTATTGAAAAGAAAATATATGTTTTCAATTAATATCTTGTATGGAGCAACTCATTGGCAGTATTTTAATTTTATGAGTAATATTTCCTAGTAGCAGCTATTTATTAATTTCAAATTTGAAATTGTGACTTGTGAGAAACATGAGAGAGACATATGGATTGGTTGCCTCCCACATGACCCCGACCAGGGCCGGGGATGAGGCATGCGCCCTTGTCCAGAATCAAACCCATGACTCTTCAGTCCACAGGCTGATGCTCTAACTGCTGAGTCAAATCAGCCAGTGCAGTAACTTTCTTCTGAAATACCAATATATAAAATGATTGTACTTTGCTGTTGATTCATGTGGTGAATATAAACCTTATCACAGTGCAAAAGCAAAACATTAATGTTGGAAATATCGTTACTGCTGTTTTTCACAACATTGGCTACAGACCTTTAAACAACCTTACTTTAGATTAGAAATATAAATTGGAGCTTGCTATTAGAAAACTGAATGTATTATCAAAGACTTACGGAATTTCAAGGGCTAGGGCTGTTTAGGCCAAATTTTCTTTTGGCTTCTTTTTATTCGGGATGTAGGAGAGAATGCATTTCAGATGGATGATGGGTTTGCTAGACCTTCAGATAAGGAAATTAAAACATTTAAAAAATTTCCATAGTGATCAGTGGTTTTATTTTGCATAATAAAATTTCAATATGGCTTTCATAGTTTGCAAATAATATTATCTTTGAAAATCATATAGTAGTGATAATTAAGGAAAATAGTTTTACCTGTCAAACTGCTCTAGTGTTGATTTCATTGGAGTCTTCATATTATTTTCTGATGAATCTCTTTTTGTTGTAAAAATATTGGTCTTTGTAACACATTGAATCCATAACCAAGATACTGATTGTGCTATGAAATTTTTATTTCAAGTTCATGTATTCATGTTTTTTTTAATAGATTTATATTTCTTACACATACTTTTCTCCTAAAAATAAGGTGGTAATGATTTGTTGGTTGATGAATTTATTTCACATGGTTGCCCATTAACATCTTTTAACATCTTGCTATTTTAGAGTCAGGCTTATATAAAAAAGTTGGAAATCATACTTAAACATCATCTGAGGGATCAGTAAAATTTGAGATTCGTGCCTAGTCATATGCCAATCCAACTGACTGAAATCCTCCCTATCTCTCTTAGTTGAGTAGTTCTCATTCCCCTTCCCTTCCACATACGTATTTGCTAAAAACCTTGCCCAAGGGTAACCTGTCATATGAAGATCTTAATTATGAGGTCCCTGTTTTTCATTTTTTGTTTTTGTGCTCTTACCAGCTCACCAAAATGCTGTGCATGTTTCTTTCATATCTCTTACACTTCACTGTAGGTTTGTATTTACTTGTGTCTTGCCCCAAATAGAATTGTAATGGAGAATGAATGTGATATACTACTTATATTAGTCCACCTAGCTGTAGAAGAGAACTAAAATAAGAATGTACTAACAAAGTACACTTATGAAAGAATTTATATAAAGCTACCCATGTTAATCTTAGCAAATGTTAAGCCCAGCTTGTTAGTCTAACCTGATTTTTCTCTCAAAACTAGAGCTTGCATGTTAAAAATTTTTTTGTTTTGTTTTGTTGTGTGTGTGTGTGTGTGTGTGTGTGTGTGTGTGTGTTTTAGCATACCTTGCAGTTCAGGAGTTTCCATTGCTGTGTGAACCTAGGAAGCAGCCTGAACTCAAGATCCTGGCAGATACCTACTGCTCAGTCACAGGAATTCAGCTGACAAAAAACCAGGTGGCCAACTCAAGAATGGTGACCATAAAAATCCATATGAAGACCTGCAAGAAAACATCCTGCACACCCTATACATCCTGCACATCCATAGTTTTCTCTTCCCCTCTTTAGCCCTATAAAATTGGCTAACTTGACCAGAGCTGTTAAAATGGGCTTTGGGTGGAGAGTTCCCCATCTTCTCAGGGGACCAGCACTTGAATAAACCTTTCCTTTGCACCAGCACCTGTCTCTTGAGTTTGACTTTTGTTGCTGACCTGGGTTTGGTTACAGAATGAAAGTTCACTGGGGCATTATTTCTTATTTAATTTTATACCACTGGAACCTACTGCATTGCCTGTTACATGGTCACCTCTTCCTAAGTGTGTATTGAATGAGTATGTGTTAATTTGATATATTGGGTGCAAATAAAGTCCAACACCAATACACATTTAGGCATTGTAATTATTTATCACCTGTGAAATATGTTAAGAAATGGAAATATTATAATGCTTGAGATATCTTTTCTGAGCTAAGTCACATCTATAATAGCAGAAGACAAGGTTACAATATTGTAATTTATTTTTTCTTCAAACACAGACATTTATTAAACAGCCTAATATTTTTTAGTTAATTTAAATCAATATAAGCTGTATGGCAAGTTTGCTGGTAATGTGCAAGAAGACCCGAACAAAATAAAAGTAATAGAAATGAGTATATGCTAGAATACAGCTGACTATACTTTTAAGGTATAGATAGGTATGTGTGCTTTTGTATATGTACCATGGACATTTTGAGGATGCGCTGGGATGCATGTGTTGATAAAGTAGAGTAAATACCAAATTTGATAATACCAAAGTTTTCCTTGGGTAATGGAAATTTCCTAAAATTATCTTTATATCAGACTAAACACTTTGAAAGTGATATTTATTTCATATTACATGATCCCTAGGAAATATGACTGATTATGTGGATGAAGTCTTCTTGTTTATGTAAATCTTATTGAGATTTAATATCTATTGCTCAAAATACATGTAAGTGTACAAAGTATCTTCACAAATGTGAACTCTCCTATGTAACCAGCTTCCAGATAAAGAAAAAACAGAAACTTACCAGAACTGGAAGCCCCCTCCTCTCTCTTTAATGTCACTTCCCTGTTCGCTGCCCAACTCTCTTCCTACACTATGCCAAGAATAAACTCTACCTTGACTTCTGATATCATGGCTTAGTTTGACCCATCTTTTAACTTTGTTTAAGTGGAATCATATACTTTTGGGGCATTAGGCTTCTTTCATTCAAGGTTTTGTTTGTTAAGTTTATCCCTGTGTTGCGTTTATTGCTAGTTCACTCATTATTGTTGTTGCATAGTATTTTATTGCATGACTATATCAAATGCTTTGTGTTTTTTCCTACAGATGAAAATTTGAATTGTTTCACTTTTGGAACTACTACAAATACTGATGCTCTAAACATTTATATTCATATCTTTTGGTGAACACATATTCACATTTCTATTGAATATATTCCTGAAAACAGAAATTTCTGGGTCGTAGAGTTTGCATATGTTCATCTTTAATAGTCTCTACCAAATAATTTTCTAGACTTTTTATGCTCCATGTAGATAAGAATTAATTAAGTTACCTTTTTGCTTTCTTTTTAGCAATAGGTGTTTCAGAAGGAAATTTCCAATTTAATATTTTTAATTAATGAATATTAGCAAATCTATTGATTATTTTCTTCAAGAAGCTAACTATAAAACATCTTAGTACATTTTTCTTGTAAGATATATGACAAAATCTGATATGCTTATTATCATTATTTGTTTAAATATAAACATTGTAAAATTTTTAAAAATTATAAAATACAATTGCAGAGAAATATCTTTCTCCAAATATGACTAAGCCAATCATAATTCTAATGATCTACATAATTTGTGTTGCCATAAGTATCTACTATAGACCAATGCTGTCATTTGTTGCAAATGGATACTACTTAATACAGTTTTTTATCTTAGTTTCTTTTTAAATCTTGGAAGCTATAAACCTAAGGTTCTTTACTCTATACTGAATAGAACAGAAAGTTTACATTAATGCTAGATTTCTAGCTGCCTGATGATTTTGCTGGGTCACACATAAAACCTTTAAGAGCTTCTACTTTACCACTAAGAGAAAGGCTTGAACAATGATTACAAAATCATTTTCCTGGAGAGAAATGAAACAGATAATCAAATAGATACTGAAGAAATGAATTCCATACAGAAGAATCCAACTGGTTGAAAAAAACTAGATTTTTAGAGTTTTACTTCCAAGGAGGATCTCTGAAACTATTTCTCTATTGCTTCCATCTAATTTTCAGGTGCAGAATACATTGACCTTTCTAACTACAGTGCCATTCATGAACAGCTGATACAGGTTTCATTATGATTCATGAGCTCAGAGTCAGTAAAGGAACCCAGTGAGTCAAGAGTGAGTAGGAAGACCAAAATTAAAAAAGAGTAAAATTAATAGGGGATTTGAAAATAGACTTTTGCTTATACAAGGTCAAATATAATGTTAATTCCTACCATTTACATTTACCAAAAAAATGATCAGTTAATGACTCATGTTGTTAATTATGCATTTGGCCTTTGTCTTTCTTCAATGGTATTCCTTAAAATTTCTACATAAATAGATACCCAAGGAAGAGGTGAAATATGGGTATGAATGACAACATCTCCTGTATCATCTTTTAAATTTTATACTAAATCATACTTTTCTTGCATTTATTTGAAGGAGATAGAACAGTGAGCATATAGATTGAGAAAAGGTTTTAGCCAAAGAAGAGTTAAAAGATCCAAGATACTGCCCAACTTCTGATGGAGACATGGCTATCATAGCTACCAAGAACACCTTATCTTAAACTTCTCATTGACCTATTAAATTTTCTGTAGACCCTTGGGGAAGGCTGGAACTGAAAGTCATGAAAAGATGTGCCTGAAATCTGTATCCCAGTAAAGTCTGATGAGCTCTAAAACTAGGGACCGGATTTTCATATCTACCTGTTACTATGATTCTCTTGTTTCTTAAACACTGAAAAATTCAAATTCTCTTTAATTCATACATTTAAGGTATATTAGTGTCTTGCCTTTGAAATTGTGACTTGTGAATATATTAATTTTTGTTCTTATTAAACTTGCATCAATATTATTCAGTTAAATATGTATCTATTCCTTAGTATAATTTTGAGGTCTAATTAAAAATATTCAGACTCCAGCCCGGCTGGTGTGGCTCAGTGGATTGAGCATTGTCCCATGGACTGAGAGGTCCCAGTTCAATTCCCAGGTGGGGCATATACCCAGGTTGCAGGCTCAATCCCCAGTAGGGGGCGTGCGGGAGGCAGCTGATCAGTGTTCCTTTTTCACATCGATGTTTCTATCTCTCTTTCTCTTCCTTTTTCTCTAAAATATCAATAAAAAATATATTAAAAAATATTCAGACTCCAGATTATATATGTTATATATGACAATTTAGGAAATATATTTTGTATATTTAGTAAGAAAGGGAAACAATTACCAACATAAAAATTTATCTTTGTCAGTTTTGATTTACTTTTAAAAAAGAGTTTAGAAATATTTTATAGTTCTTCAAGATAATCTTGCTAAAATTTTTGTATTATAGTTATATTGGGATACTTAAGAATATCTTTTTATTCCCCTTGTCCTCATGGAGTATCAAATTTGTAACTTTAGATTGGATAAGTGTCAGAGGCTGTAATTAATTCAAAGTGAGAAATATAGTTTACATTTTTCCTGGGAAAAGATTTGTATAGCAAAATCCAGTAAAGGATTTTTAAAAGAGTTTTTTTGTTTGTTTTGTAAACATTTTACAGGGAAAACTAAGATGTTATGTAATGCAAACCAAATGTGCTCTTGGCCCTTGGGTTTCTACTGTTTACAAATTGCATGCGAATTCTAATCCTAGGAAACCACACTAATCTCTTCTGGGCTGCCATGTGTCCTGTCTGCTTCAATGAGAAGTGCTTTCTTGATCATTTGACACTTTATGTGTGTAAAAACTAAACAAACAAACAAAAACCAAAAACATTTATAACCATGAAACCCCTGAATTCTCTGTTAATTAAAAGCTATGCTACCTTTTTTATTGTATTCCTTTTATATCTTGTACTAAAAAACAATTACTTAGACTCTTGACAACATATTTGGCCCTTAGATAGTGTGGATAGAATCAATTTTCATATATTGCAGTGCAATTGGTTTTCATGGAAAGAAGTGTAACAAGGTCACATTCATATGAACACTAATATTAACAAATGTAGCTTCTCTATTTTTTTATATCTGATTTAATTATTAACAGAAACCTTCCCTCAGCTGGATTTGGGGCAGTGTTGTATGGAGGTGTAGAAATGTACTTCAATATAAATTTAAAAGTACATTAGTTTCTTTGTGTTTTAAGCACCCTTAATGTGGTTATTCAAGTCCTTTTAGGTAAAATGATCAGACTTTCAGATATTCTTCTCTCTGTTCCTCCCACTTTTGTATCTGGGTGTGTTGGAGTAGAAGAATAATTTGACTTCATGGCCCCAAGGGAGAGGGCCTCCTCTCTCTGTGCCCTGGCCCTTGTCCATCTAGGAAGGCTGCCCCGTCTCAGAACTTGCTCTGCTGGACTGTGCCTGACTTTGCCTTTTGGAATGCAATAGCCTTTCATGGGTAACTTGGTCCTTGCCTTTAGATGTTAAGTTTCTACCTTTGGCTGGTTTTCTTCCCAATTACTGGCTTCTCTGTCACCATTTGCATTTCTGCATGTTCTCTATGTCATGTGTGAGAATTGCTGTCACTTCAATGCCATAACAGGTGTGGTGCTAAGGGCCCGGAGAGTGTCTCTTAGGAGCTTATAGACTTCTCCAGACCATGTCCAAGGCAATATGTCTCTAGCTCCCATGCTCCCCTATTCCTATCTGAACATTTCCACAGTTTGTCTTGTTTCTCACAGCACACATCACCTTTGAACTAGGATTAAGAGATAGAGACAGAGTCATGCTCTTCTCAACTTCTCTGCATTTTGCTTATTCCTTCCAAAAGCCAAAGGATGAAAAGATGAGGGGATTCATTGTTTCCTACTTCCTCTTCATGCCTCGCAGATCTCCAGCTGAGTCATATCTTCTTGTTTCCCATTCTGCTCTGCCCTGTTGTCTACGGCTATAATGGTGAGTGGGGACAAATGGGAGACACTAACTTGCAAATAAAAGTAGGTAGGAGGTGCTTCAAAAAGATTCTCCATATCAGACTATTTCTCTGCTTATGGTTACAAACTTGTAATTTTTTTTTTTTTTTTTGTCTATTGATGAGTTGCCAAGGTGAAAGGAAAAGGGAATATCAACTAAGAAGTAGGCACCTTTAGAATTTTAGGTGTTTGTTTTTGTTTTTTTGCATTTTATAGGTCATCGGGCTATCAGTTTACATGAACTTTGAATTTCTGATTTACTACACATTTAGAAGTGGGACCAGAAGGGCTCAAATATAGCAAGAAAAACAAAAAGCAAAAACCCCAAGGCCTCGACAATAACAATATTATCTTTATTTTGTAAAAGTCTGCTGTAGCCAACTGAACATATCAGTCCTCTGGTATAAACAATAATATTTAGTATTTTATGTCTTGCAAATGCCATTTCCTTTGGACTCTGGATAGAGTACTTGAACCTTGGATTATCAAGTAAAAACCTGATGTTATCACCCATCTTCAACCAGAACATAGTTGACAGTACTGTCTCATTATGATATTTTGTATTTACCTTGGTAAGTAAGGGATGTTTGCCATGGACTACACCCTGTTCTAGGCATTTCATACATATTCAATAATTTATTCCTCAGAAAATTCTATTAGCTTGCTACTTATATCCCCACTTTGCAAAGAAAACAGCTATAGAGAAAAAGTAATTGGCTCAAGATCACAAAGCAAGTGCGTGACAAGAGCTGAGATGTGGGCCTGAGGAGTGTGCTTTGCTAGTCCTAAATTCCTCACCATACTCTCTGATAGAGAACATCTGTGAATTACTGTTCTTTGTTCTCCCTCACTTCTTGCTATATATTTTTCACTAGAATGCTAGCAACTAAGCCTACTTTGAAAGTTTGCCCATCTAATCACCGATATACACACATACATACAAACATACAAATTAATTAAACAAGGAGGTCATTCGGTGGAGGTGGTTCTAATGTTGTGATAGACTACATGAGCAAATCAAAATGTAAGAATTTAAATGCTTCAAGATTATAAAATTGACACCTAAGGACAACCAATCACAAGCAGCCAATTAGACTTTAAGTTATAGCCAAGCAATAATTTCCTTGCTTTGCTTCCACCCTTTCTCTATAAAAGGCTCTCCCCAAGCTCCTAACCACTTACAGTTTGATGCTGCCCAAATTTTGCTCAAATAAACTCTTAAAATTTTTAATATGTCTCAGTTTATCTTTTAACACATGAAAATGACAGTCTCTTAAATTTAAATAACAAAGCAAAAATAATTTAAATAATCAAATAGTTTGAATATATAAATACAATGTAAGAAAAATAGTTTTGCATCTTAATATTAATGCTATCAATAAGAACTCACCCACCCAAACACAAAGCTTTCTACCAGTGTGACTATCATATTTGTTATAACAGTATCATAATGAAGAAGCAGACATCATTTGCTAAGTGATGGTTAGGAATGATCATCTTGTATTTTCTTCCTGTATAACAATCCTCTCTCTGATTTTTACTTTGCTTCTAAGCATAATGTGCATATTCTCTTTTGTTTAGCATATTCATTATTCATGTTTCCCAGACTGAGTCTGTTAGGACAATTAATGACTATGAATGCTTCTTCTTTTCTGCTCATTTATTCATTCTAATTATCCTTAAAGGTGGCATTACATTTTCTTTATTTGAAACTTCAGAGGAGAGGTACTAATGGAGCAATCAGACAAAAGGATACAAGCAGGTAGGAATGAAAGATTGCCTGTCATTGATTTATGACTATGTGAACTTGTATTTGTTTTCAAGGGGGATTTGAACTAAGTGTCTTTCATCTTGCACAAAGCAGACATTAAGTGCATGAGAGGAAAACTACCGACAAAATGTGGTAATTGAACTGGCCAGGCTATGCTATCATCACCCCAAAGCTAGCTAATAGGATCCTAATATAAAAGGATCTAGCTGAGTGAAGACAAAAAAAAAAAAAAAAAAATGAAACTTCCTACAGCTAATAACTTTAAAGATGTGAAAAGTTTTGTTCAGTTATGTAATCTCCTTAAAACTTTAAATTAGACAGAGCATCACAGTTGGATGAATGTAGGCACAGACATTCCTAGAATATTCAAGCAGAGAGCATAAAAACATTAAAAGTTTATGTATGACTTTCATGCTCTCCCTTCATCATTATCTCCCCTTCCTACAATGTCTTGTAGAGTTTGAGAAATGAGTGGATCTGGAATTCTTTTTGCTCCTCAGAGACAATGATTTCATCGGTTTGAGTTCAATAGATCTAAATAGCAAAATTGGTCACACTAGTGAATAGTGAATTCAATCAAAATAGTCAACCCATGTATGAGATATCATTTAAGAGTTGTGTGGCTTTTGACCATCCCGAGTGGAGTACCCCATCACTGATATCATTCTACATATTCTTCCTATTTTATGTTAAATTATCCATGCTTAATCTCATGGTCTATAAATAGAAACTAAGGGCAAAAGAACCAGTCTAGTAAGTCTATCCATATTATTGAAGGTGTATACATTAACAAATCTGCCAACATGAAATTAGGTGTGCAAGAAGTGCTAATGTTTTTTACTGTAAGCACCAATGGATTTTTATAATAAAGTGACAGAAATGACAATTTTTTAGACCTAATTTTAAAAACTACATTTTTTTTTTCTTTTTATCTTCACTCAGCTAGATCCTTTTATATTAGAATCCTATTAGCTAGCTTTGGGATGATGATAATATAGCTTGGCCAGTTCAATTTATCAAAATATGTAATGCATGTATTACAATGTGTTAAGATTTTTTCTCTAATATTCCTTTGCTCTAATGCCATGTTTTAGAATATACTTTTTCCTTACTTTGGAATTCCTGAGCCCTTAAATTTTGCTTTAGCTGCATTAGTCCCAGCTGAAATAAGCACCATATTTAGATGGCTAAAAAATGTCTGATTGCCCTGGCCAGGTGGTTTGGTTGGTTGGAGCCTCCTCCCATGAACCAAATGTTGTGATTCCCCATCAGGGTACATACCTAGGTTGTGGGGGCCTGTGCGGGAGGCACCCAATTGATGTTTCTCTCTCTCTCCCTCTCTCTCTTTCCCTTCCTTTCTCTAAAATCAGTAAACATATCCTTCGGTGAGGATTATTAAAAAATAACTTTAAAATGTATGATTTATTTAATTAAGGAATGTTAAAAAATCTCTGTGTAATTAGTAATTTTAAAAAATGTTGTTTTAATATACCCTGGCTCTAAAATCAGTTCTTGGAATGCCATGTTAAAACTCTAAATTTTATATAAAACTTTAACAAAATAATAAATAAGTTAATATTTTTATATACCTATGCAATCATGGGTATTTCTGTGTTTGTCATTAGGTTTAGGTACATCATTTCTATAAGAATCTCACTTCCGTTAAAAGGGATAATATGACTGTATTTACAAGTTTAGCTCACAATATTAATGGAAGACAAGATTTCATAGTTTGGAAAGTTTAAAGACATGTAGGAACTTTCCTTATAATCCCCAGCACCTCTTTAGACTCTTTGACAGGCTTCAGCTATCAATGACATTGCCCCACTGCAGGAGCTCACAGTCTAGCTGTGGAAATTGACAGACTGCAGAGCTCTTATTGGCAGTCTCCGTTCTCCTCTTAAATCATTCAGAATGCACTCAGTACGTGATTAAACTCCTCTTCCAAACCTATCAAACTTCACAAGGCTTTCAATGTAAAGAGAACTCACATTGCACAATACATACCAGAAACTTAATAAATGTCTTCAAGTATATATGTTCGTTTCTCCAAGGTTTCTCAAGTATTTCTACCACCTCATATCTCCACGTTTTCCTCTTTATTACCGGAAGAAGTTTTTCCTGGCCACGTCATACCATAAAAAAGTAAGCAAAACAGAAACAAAATAGCTCCATAATTAATAGAATTTTTGCTCCTCAAGCAATCCTATTTGAAGGGTCTCACCCAGCCCAAGAGACTTATCTAAATTGTGACCCAACAAGTGAATCTCATTATATTGACTAATCATAAGAAAATAGGGGATCAGGTGAATAAACAATTAGGTCCACTCTGGGTAAGAAATAGTTCATAAAACTAGTGACTTATGATCTGGATCTTGAGGGATACATAGGGATTTATGCCTACAAAACTGCTATAATTTAGGTTATTTATATAATAACCCAAATAATCCTAATAGTTATTTTGTGTTTTACCTGTGCTCTATAATAATGATTAACATAAAGTGATTTAATAACTAATTGAGATAATTGTTAATACTCAGTATTATAAACCCCGTTTTATAGCCAAGAAAACCTAGAAGTTGAAGAACTTGTCCAAGTTCATATAGCTAATACCTGTTACAACATAGAGCGAGAAGCAAGATTTGAATCCAGGAATGATTACTCTAGCATCTGATCTACTGTATTCTTCTGTTAAATAAAACAATGTGTTAATTTACTAAAAATGAGTTTAACATATTTTAAATATTTTATATTATTAAAAATTGTGAATAAACCCAGTTTGATTTTATTGCCATGTATCATGCTAAAAGACAAAAAAATAAATATAGCTTTTATTCTTTTCATTAAAGATTCTGAAGTTTTTTTTTTTTTTTCTATGATGAGTAAAAGCCTTAAGCAAATATCTTTGGAGTTCATCTTCAAGGTTGTGCATTTTTTTACCCTTGAGGAATCACTAGATTGTTTTGTTATAGCTACATCAACATCAAGTCACATCTGCCTTTCATCACAAGCTCCTGTTATTCTCAAGAACTTAGAAGCAAAGGTTGAATGCATTTAGGAGACTGAACAAGTGCTCAGAGGTACCACTAGTTATTTAGCATAACTAGATTCATTCTCATTCAAGCCTGTGAACTAAAAGGTCATCCAATTGAAAATGTCTTCCATCTGTTTTTATTACTCTCTTGTCCAGCATTGTGCTTTGCTGTTTATATACATGAGTCCATGATGTAAAATAAACAAACAAAAAACATTGCCAACTTGAGGCAAAATGCTTTTGATGTAAAGTGTTTGATAGAATGACATTGATTGTTATTTTAAAATCTAAATATTATAGATTTCTTGAGTTATTTCAATATGACACAATAATAAAAGCAGAAATTAAACTAGAAATCTTATTCATAGTCTTTCCTAACATGTATTTCCTATAATAATATGTTTAGAAATACGAAAATATTTTTACATTATTTTAAAGAAAATCTGAGCAATGGTGAGGTATTTTGTCTAGAGGTCCTGGTTATAAACTTTATATTATTTGTTGACTCAGTCATTCACAATTCTCATTTATTCTAGTTAATGAAATAGAATGGTGATCCAGTAATGTACAAAATAAACTTGATTTTCTCTAGAGAGGCAACAAATTTAACCTAGCAATTGTAAAAGTAATATGAATATTATAATTATGACACATTTTGAAGAAGTACATGGTATGAAAAACTGATATAATTGAATACTTTTACCAATAACACTGGGTCAGTATAATTATGTCAGTAAGTTTAAATACAGGTTATGAATGCCTACTAGACAATAACTGAGAGATCTAATTTAGCAAAGTTTCCATTTATGCTGAGATATAAGAAAGACTGTTCATAACCTAAAAGAGGTAGAGACAGAAAAATAGACATTGGTAGTATAGTTGTCAGATGTTATGATTGGGAAGCAGAGGATCCTTGGAGGCATGAAGGATGTGCCCTCAGACACACTGAGGGGACTGGGGAAAGTTCACTGACTTTGAATCTAAAATCCAAGGAGACTTGGGTTCCCCACTATTTATGTTACCTTCATGCTGGGAAGAACTTACTAACAGAAACACTAACAAAATTGATACATATGTTTTTATAACCTCCATATATCAAAAACTACAATAAATACACCTAAAGGGGGGAAAAAACCTTGAAAAATAAAAACATTTGTAGCATATAAACAGATAAACATCATCATTATCAACATATAAAAGCTCTTTATTAAGCAACATGAACACTGCTCAATTGAAAAATAGAGCAAAAGACAAGAAATAGCATTTCATTTAATAAGAAAAACAAATGGCCAACTAAGATGTGTAAATATTAACCTTAGTAGTAATAAAATATATACGAGAAAGCAAGATATTCTATATACTGACAAATTTTGAAAAATAAAAACTCAGTATTAGTGAGAATATAGAAAAGAGGCATCCTTCAGCCCTGCTAGTAAGAGTGAAAATAAAGGGAAATATTTTGGAGGATTTTGTCAAAGTATAATGAAGGCTAAAAAGATAGATGTCCTTTGACATAAGGAATTCTAACTTTAGAAATTTATCCTATGGAAAGTAATTGGACAGTTGTACCAAGATTCAGGTATATTTATCATAATATTGTTTATTTAAGAATAATTACAGAAATATAAATATCTAATTATATTGGATTGGTAAATAAAATTGGGTATATGCAATGGAATAATATGAAGGCATTATAACTATTATATACATACATGGTTATTACCATGAAGAGATGTTGAGCACATGTAAGTGAAATAAACTAATTATAAACTGGAAATAATATTTAATTTTTAAAAGTGAAACCAAGTGATGGTGTTCAGGTCCAGGTTCGTTGTCTTGCAAAATGGAAGGATGAGTTCAGGGACAAAGGGGCAAGTGAAAGGAAAGTTTATTTGAAAAATAGACAGACTCCCCACAGCAGGGAGGGGACCCAAGTGGGTTGTCGATGGGGCTCTATTGTCTAGGGGTAGATGTATATCTTGCTAGCCTCCAAATTCTGCCTTAGCAACATCCATACATTTTAAAGCTTGTGTTTCCCACATGACTGGGTTTAGCTCTAGGTAATCTAACTCTTAATTCATATTACCCTTCTGGAAAGAGAATATGTGGGCATCACTGATTTAAAAAAAGAAGATTTGATTAGCAAAGATATATATTGTCCCAAAACATTCCCTAGTTGGAAGTGGACAGGTTCTGATTTAAAAACAGACCCTGATGAACTATTCCTGACATTTGAACAGAAGCTTTACTCCCAGGGAAGAGACAACTTAGCTGGGTGTGGTTAAGAACAAATAAAGTAACCCCAGGAATCTATAAGGGTCTCAGTGGCTTCCCTTTTTATGATAATTTCAACCTCTCCCAAACTATTAGTGAGGAGGAGGGGAAATGCCCTTGAAGCAACCCTATGATTGCTTTTGGTTTCTTTTCTAAATCGTTTTGGTTTCCTATAATGCTTTTTAAGGTAACCTGGCTTTCTGCAATAGAAACAAACTCCACAGTTTCTCAGCAGAACTCATTCAGTAATCCTGTTGCCTTGCTCCCAGAAACCAGAAGGTATATGAATTGGAATAGGTCAGACTCACAAGCACTGTATTCTTTAACAGTAAATAAAGTTCATTTGCAAACCTATTGGGGTCCAAGAAAAAGGAACTGTGCAATCACTGTCCCCTTCTTGCCTGAAACCAGCTTTTCCAAGTTTTTTTGTTATGTGATTGACCGGTGCTCCTTCTAGAACCTCTAATTTGCAATCAAGATAAGCTTTTCATTTCTATAAGTCAGGAGTGTTAATAGGGGCTAGGAGTTTATGGCGTTGGAAGCACAATTTCCCATGTTGATTTTAGTTTTATTTTGAGATTTGTAGAGTCTGAACAAACCTCCAGATCCACTGTGTACTGGGTTCTGCCTGTTTGCCGAGTTTCAAGTCCTCGCAAACCTCCCCATGTGTCTCAGCCTTCCCTTCCCATGGTCCCATCCCTTACTGCCTAACCTGCCTCTATCTCCTGAAAAGTATGGTGTATGCATATGCACAAAATACCATGAAACATATACTCCAATATATATGCAGTGTAGTAGAATTATAGGTGATTCTTTTTTTAAAATAATTTTTCTTTATGGATTTTAGAGAGAGAAGAAGGGAGAAGGAGAGAGATAGAAACATCGAGGAAAGAGAACATCGATTGGCCACCTCCTGCATGCCCCCCACTGGGGATCAGACCCACAATCTTGGTATGTGCCCTGACCAGGAATCGAACCAGTGACCTCTTGGTGCATGGGTCGATGCTCAACCACTGAGCCACACCAGCGGGGCTATAGGTGATTCTTTTTAACTTCTTTTTAGTTTCTTCAGTTTTTTCACCAATGCATGTGTATTGCTTGTATAATAATGATATATATACAAGTAAAACTTTAAGTTTTTCCTCCTTAACTTTGATATGGGATTGTCACTATAAGCCCAAATGAGATATGAATGCCCTCAAAATCAGGATATATAGTTTAATTTTAAAATTTGTAAACAAATGAATGTCTCAAAGATGAATATTTACCCAAAATGTTTGCTTCATTTGCTAGATTCCAATAGAAATTTATTTTTTAAAACTCTATTACATGAAACATATTAAGATAAAGGAGAATCATACAAGAAAGTGAAATGTAGTCAATAAGAGGAAAAAAGCAAACACAAATAAAAATACACAAATACAAATGAAAGACCCATGTAATCAAAATCAGCTGTAGTTTTAAATAAATAAGTGAATATGTTTATATGCACACACATACACTTGGAAAGAGCCTATTGTAAGTATTGTAGATAGATTGGTGAGTTTTTCATTTTTATTTAGTTGTGAATTTTGCAGAGTTTTAAATTAGGACATTTTAGTGAGTAAAGGGAAAGATATTTTAGTAGAAGAAGAGATAGCCTATATTAGGTTTATAATAAAACTAAAGCATGAGCTTCCCTAGTCTTGACACCCATCAATCTGGCTTGATCAATTGCTTGGATTCCCTGTTAAAGTTCAACCTTTGTCTTAAAGTGTTTCTCATTGTTGTATTTTTACTGTCTTGTATTTTCCCCATCATGTGATTGAATGTTGACTTTCTTCTGTGACATAGACAGGGTCATTATTCTTTTACAAAAGTAGAACCTGATGCTCAGGAATAATGTTGGAGTCAAGACTTTATACATTTTTATTCCATATCCATCCTTTTTCCTTGTCATGCTGGTAAAAGATAACAACAAGCAATTAGTACAAAAGAATTGAATATCTTTGACCACAAGGTAAAGAGATAAATATGATGAAGATGGAACAATAGTGAAGGATTTTGAACCTTATATCATGAATTTTAATTTGAATCTAGAGCTCTGCTTTCTTCTGGAAATAGAAGCACTTCTATTCCTTAAGCAACATGCTTCTAGCTATTAAATCATATGTAAAAGCAATAGAAGATTGAAGGTCAACAAAGAGGCAACTGAGTCTGTTGCAATGTAAGGTTCATACATGGCCTATTGGAGAAATAGTTGCATCTTTTTGAGAGATACTTGCAGAAGGAGATTTTATAGATTCCTAGTAGTCCACTTTATTACCTTAATAGTTTTATAGTTAGAATTTATTTATTTACTTATTTTACTGTCATATATAACTCTAAGCCTGTTGATGGAAAGAAAATTTAACATTTATTAAGTGTTTACTCTGGGTTAGGCACTGGCTTTACTCTTTACATTTATGTTTTCAAATAATCTTCCCAACTATACTGTGAAATAGTATATATTATTCCTACTTTACACATGGGACATTTATTCTTGAGAAGTTAAATAATTTGTCCAAGATTACTGAGATCAGAACACAGAATTTTCTGATGCCGAAACTCACAGATATGGGGCATTTCTTTGTACTTATGCATCATCTGTGGCATTGTATTTATATATGAAATAATGAAATAATTCACTACATTTACATCCAGATAGTTTCTGACAGGTCTCATCATCTCTAACTGGTTATTATCAGTCTTATAATTTGAAAACTGTAACTGGCTAGCAAAATATATTTTAAGTATGTTTAGAACTCAAAAATAAAGATATTTGGTCGCATTTCCAGAGTAAATAAAGACTTTATAGCAAAGAAAGAAAAAAGATTAAAAGTAAAAATTAGAAATAGTGAAGAGAATTAACTTTAAATACATATAATGTTTGTCTTTCTAATTTACTAGAAATTTAAAATAAGCATATGCCTTCACAGCAGTATGGATATGTTGTGGATTCTCAAAGTAAATTTCAGAGAAATCAGTGTCAAACACAAATAATAGTCAATATGATTAAACATCTGTGTCTTTATTTTTTGTTTTGACATGTGAAAATTTATTGCTGTGTTTTCACCATCAAAACTTATGATTTTTGTCTTTTCTTCTTGCCTTTACATAAGGCCAAAAGAGAGACATTGGCTGCTTTGACAACCTTAAAATGGACTCAAGGAACAGCATGACCTTTGCAACCAAATCCAATAACCAGAACTTCATCATTTTCCTCAGTAAAATTCAAACAACCATTACTGGGTACAAAGGAGCTGTGCCCAAATGGGCCTTCTTGCACTGTTTATCATGCCATGTCTGACCTTGTCAGTGGCTCTGGAGCTTCCTGGCAGTATGAAGACTGTGACACTTATCTGTCCTGCTGGGGCCACAAGCCTGAACAAAAGAGAGAAACAGCACGGGAAGGAGCCACAAGCCATTGAACATCTGTGTCTTTAAACTGGTTGAGTGTGACTATGAAACAAGTATAATTGAACTTCTAATTGTGTACTATATAAAGTTCTTCTCCACAAATATATTAAAGATATTACTAGCAGAAAGTGCATTTATTTCCATTTCTAGGACTAGAATTCCATTAAAAGTAAACATTTTGCTACTATTATCAAGGTGCATTTTACTGTCTGCATTTGAAGATAAGGCACTGTGAATTTATCACAACTCAGTGAAGGCAGGATATTGCAAAAGCCTGATTTGGTTACATAATGGTATACAAGTACTTTGCCAATTTAAAAAATCCTTGGTTGTTTATCACACATTCATTTTTAGAATATGCTTTTGATGTTGCACATCTTGGTCTTAAGTTATTTCAGAATTTTAAAAAAGATGTATCAGATATTTCCCCAAATTATCAAATGTTATATAGGATATAACCTGTGCCAAAATCTTTTTATGTGTTCTCATATTACATTCTCAAATAGATTAAGTACTGATATCTTTTATAGGCTGATCCCTTATGTAACTACATTTCCTTGTCCAGAATATAATAATACTATGTTAGCCATGATAGTAATTAAATTCCAATTTGGATTCAGTAGTTTTTCTCTTGGGTATACTAGATGTTGTATAATGTCGATATAGTCTTAGATATCTGTAGGGTCCATGGCATAAATCCACAAATCTGGTTGGAAATGAGAAAGTTTCCTTGAATATATTAATGAATAATAAGATTAGTATGGAATATGATAAATAGACTGAAACATTACATTAAACACAAATATTTATTCCAAAAGTGAAACCTGTTTATCTGCAGCAAATCTAGCACTCTTTAAATGATAGGTACAAACATGAGAAAGTCAATAGCCAAGTTCGCAAGATTTACTCCAGCGTTAGTTTCTAGAAGTGACATTTCCCCCATACTGTTTATGTCTGGCTTACAAGTATTTAAACTATTTTAGTGCCTGATTTTGCATGACCATTGAAACGCCCTTTACAGAGTACTTACATGACATTGATGAGGACCTAGCATTGTATAACATAAAAAGTATGGATCTTGGTAAACAAGAGTGAGTAAACAACTGATAAAGGGATAATTCACAGTAGGAAATGGCACAGTCTGTGGTTATCACCTAGAAGATACCATCTGATGATATAAAAATTTCTGTACTGGGTCTTGAAACATGATTTAATATATAGGATTTTGTAATTGATGTTTGCCCTTTCATTCCAGCAGCCAGGGTGATGTCACGTTTCAGTGACCTTAATAGTGTTCATAAAGAAACAGGCACAGTTGACCAAGTGTATGGCAGGTCTCTAAGATCAAATAACCATGCAAGATTATAGCACTGATCCTCCATTATATTCCCCTTGTTTCTACCTTTCCCCTTATTGACTGAGAGGGCAGAGATGACCGGATAAATTCCAAGAAGGTGATGGCACTTTGGGGGCGATGAAAATATTTTAATTCAGAAAAAAATAAAATTTCTGGCTATGTTTACCTTGGATAATAATATCAGGGAAATTATAAATGATTTAAAATTATCAAATGCATTTTGGAAACCTTGTAATTTATTTCAAATATTCATTTATATACATTATTAATAAAATATTCAATTTTTAACGTATAGATTATTATTCTAATTTAAAAAGACATCTGTATGTTAACCTATTAAATAGTTCCTAAAATATATCTAATCATTATGTCTTCCTAAATCACATGTAGAAATAACACAGCTTCGTGATGTTGTCATGTTACTGCCTTGCTTCCACACTCTCGATGCAGTGGATACTTTAGCATATCATATAGAGCATATGATCAGCTATGATAATTTGAACACAGACACCAAAAAAGAATCATGTAAAAAGTCTATTTCAGAAACCCATTAAATAGGAATATTTTGAATTGGATCTATATGAATACCTCTGAATTAAATTTGTGTTTAAAAATTGAAATTAAAAAAAAACTACAATATAAACACTGACAGAGCCTAAATATAAAAGGAAAAAATGAAGAAAAAGAAGACAAGATCAATATTTAATGACTTATGTTCTTGGGATTAAATCTCTTTGAAGCGTAACGTCCTCATTTATGAACGGCACGTTTGAATGTGGTGATCACTTATTTACCTCTTAACTGTGAACCCGAGAGTGAGGGTCTTGTACCCAGTAAACACCTGATATATACTTATTGAGCTAATGAGTGAATAAATAATAAATAGAATAACATTTTGAATTTGGTCCTTTTTCATTATAGTCAATACTGAACAACAAAGTTGGAAATTATAAGAGGTCATAGCCTTTTTTTTTTTAATCCTCACCCGAGGACACATTTTTCCATTTTTTGTTCAGATAGAGTGGGAGGGAGAGCGAGGAAGAGAGAGAGAAACATCGATGTGAAAGGGACACATCGAGTGGCTGCCTCCCGCACGACCAACCAGGGCCGGGGACAATAGTTCCACTGAATAAAACATGCAGTGACACCCATAATGTAAAATGAGGTGTATTAATGCTTGCACTGTTTTCTCATTTACATTTTATATGTTTCTAGTTCTCTATCTAAAGATGATTCCTATACAGACAACTCTTAGATCTGTATTTTGCAATTTGTTAAGAAGAAGTGATTCAACTATTATGCAAAACATCCTATGGGTTATAGCAGGGACTTGGTAGTAATGATGCAAGACTCAAGAAAACTTGGTGGAATGCAGAAGTCATCAATTATAGATTCTCATGAGCCATTTTTGGTCCAAAAGAGAGTAAAGAGAACGTTCTTCAGTAAAGAGAGACATTGCACAGCTTGGCAGGGTTTTGGAAATGAAGAGCAAGGGATGCCTTAGATGTTATCAGACTTCTAAGCACAAACTATTCATTCTGAGGTGCTATGAGGTGACTTACTGACTCACCCCTTTACCCTAAATGATATTCTAGTTGCCACCTCAATACCATTTTGCCCTTCCTCTCAGTAATGAAACCACAGTGTTGCTGGAAGTGCCAATTTTGCCTTGATAGAAAACATTTCCCACCCTGTCCCGCAGATTGGCAGCCTTATAACATAATTAGAATCAATGAGCTGAAGGTTGAAGTTGTCGAGTGGGGCTTTAGTGCTTCAAAAGGAAATGAGAAGAAAACCAGCAGAAGGGAAAATTTTTTTTGCAAATTATGTATCTAATCGAATTGTATCCAGAATGTATAAAAAACCTCCTAAAACTCAACAACAAAAAGACAACTCAATTAAAAAAGTGGGCAAAGAATTTGAATAGAACTTTTTCCAAAGAAGATGTAAAAATTCCTAATGATCACATAAAATGATACTCATTAATCATCAGGGAAATGCAAATCCAAACCACAATGGGACACTACTTCACACACACTAGAGTGGTTATAATAAAAAGACAGATAAGTTTTGACAGGGTTATAGAGATATTAGAAACCTCATACATTGCTGCTGGAAATGTAAAATAGCACAGCCACTTTGAAAGCATTTGGCAGACTTCCGGTCAAGATGGCGGCGTAGGTAAACATGGTATCGCGTCCTCCCACAACCACATCAAAGTTACAACTAAACTACAGAATAACCATCATTCAAAACCGCCTGAAATCAAGCTGAATGGAGGTCCTACAACTACGAAATTAAAGCAGCAGCCGCAGGATCAAGACTGGTAGGGGGGGCGGAGGCGCGACGGGCTGGTTCCACACCCACGTGTGGCGGATAAAAATTAAGAGGACACTAGGCTGGGAGGGTCCTCCCTGAGGACTGAGGGGTCCCCGTCCCACACCAGGCGCCCAGCTCAGGGTTCCAGTGCCAGGAAGAGAAGTCCCCATCACTTCTGGCTGGAAAAATCAGCGGGAACTGAGGCTGAGGCGGCTGGAGCCCCCGCAGCTCCTCTTAAAGGGCCCGCGCACGGACTTACTCGGACTCGCACCCTCCAGGCTCCAGCGTGCGGGAAGGAGCCTGAAAGGCACCAGAGTCATATGGGGAAGAACTGAGCTGTTTGGCATTGGAGCAAGCACTGGAGAGTCAGTTTTCTCCTGGACAGATGTGCTATCAGAGGCTTTTGTTCCTTTGGTGAGCCCTTCCCTGGGCCGGCAGATGCCGCCATATCTGGGACTCCAGCAACCTGGCTCACACTGTTTGCCCCACCCTGGTGATGCCCTGAGGCCCCGCCCCACACAACTTCCAGGCCCACCCAAGCTGTTGCCAGTTGCTTGACCATAGGATTGGCCTGTCTTGGATCCTGCTTCAGCTTTTCCTAAATTCTTTCAAACAAGCAGCATCTGGTCTCAGCTAGCCCTATACCTCTCGCTAAGTAATACATAGAAACAAACACAGGGAGGCAGCCAAAATGAGGAGACAAAGAAACAGGTCCCAAATGAAAGAACAGAACAGAACTCCAGGAAAAGAACTAAGTGAAATAGAGTTAAGCAGCCTAACAGACGCTGAGTTCAAAACACTGCTTATAAGGATGCTCAATGGACTTAGTGAGAACCTCAGTGAACTTAGAGAGGGCATCAAGGGCATAAAAAAGGACCAGTCAGAAATGAAGGAGGCACTAACTGAAATAAAGAATAATTTACACAGATTCAATAGTAGAGTAGGTAAATCCAAGAAGCAAACCATCGATTTGGAATATAAGGAAGCAAAAAACACCCAATCAGAACAGCAAAAAGAAAAAAGAATCCAAAGAAATGAGGATAGTGTAAGGAGCCTCTGGGACAACTTCAAGCGTGCCAACATTCACATCTTGGGGGTGCCAGAAGGAGAAGAGAGAGAACAAGAAATCGAAAACTTATTTGAAACAATAATGGCAGAAAACTTCCCTAACTTGGTGAAGGAAACAGACATACAAGTCCAGGAAGCACAGAGAGTCCCAAACAAAATGAACCCCAAGAGGCCCACACCAAGACACATCATCATCAAAATGCAAAAGGTTCAAGACAAAGAGAGAATCTTAAAAGCAGCAAGAGAAAAGAAGTTAGTTACCTACAAGGGAGTTCCCATCAGACTGTCAGCTGATTTCTCAAAAGAAACTTTGCAGGCCAGAAGGGAGTGGCAAGAAATATTCAGAGTGATGAAAAGCAAGAACCTACAACCAAGATTACTATATCCTGCAAAGCTGTCATTTAGAATCGATGGCCATACAAAGAGTTTCCCAGACAAGGAAAAGCTAAAGGAGTTCATCACCACCAAACCATTATTGTATGAAATGCTGAAGGGTCTTCTTGAAAAAAAAGATAAAAAAATATGAACAAACAAAATGGCAATAAATTCATATCTATCAACAATTGAATCTACGAACAAAATGAACAAGCAGAATAGAAACATTCTCGTAGATAACAGAGAACTTTTGTTGGGTACCAGATGGGTGGGGGCTGGGGGGAGGGGTGAAAAAGGTGAAGGGATTAAGAAGTACAAATTGGTTGTTAGACTGACAAACCTCAAAGGGAAGGGGGGTTGGGGGGTGGGAAGAAATAAACCAAAGAACTTATATGTATATATGCATAACTAATGGACACAGACAACAGTGTGGGGAAAAGCAGGAGGGGGGCAGGAATGGGGAGGAGGGGGGCAATGGGGGAAAAATGAGGAACATCTGTAATACATTCAACAATAAAGATAAGTTAAAAAAAAATAAAAGAAAAGAAAAAAAAAAAAAAAAGAAAGCATTTGGCAGGTCCTCAAAAAGTTACACAGAGAGTTATCATATGACCCAACAATTCTGCTCTTAAGAAATATACTCAAGATTGAAACTGTATCTCCATGCAACAACTTGTACACAGATGTTACAATAGTGTGTTTTGTACCATCCTGCAGAAGTAGATAGATTCCCACCCAAAATTTGGTTCAGATTTGAGACTAATGATCACACACACACACACCGTAAGGGTATAGAAAGGTTGATTACTAACACGAGACTTTGGGGGAAGAGTAGGGTGACTTTAAGCAAGTTGAAATTGCTTGAAAGATCAAGAAAGAAAATTGGCTTGGGGGTTGTATGATGGATAGGGGTAGAGGTGAGATGAGGGTCTCTGTGCATCGTTTGAACTTCCCTTTAGTGCCAAAGGAGAGAACATCTGGGATTTCTTATTAGCTTTCCCAGATGTGGAACTGAAAGGAAAAGGGAGGGGTGAGCCTCAAAAGCTTTCAGAAGTCAAACAAACATCCAAAAATAGAGTCATGATATTTATTATACAGTATTGTTCATCATAGCCCAAAAGTGAAAACAATTAAAATGTTCATCAACTGACAGATAAACAAAATATGGTATGTTTATAGAATGGAATATATTTGTTAATAAAAAAGAATGAATTACTGATACATGCTATAGCATGAATGAGGCTTGAAACTGTATGCTAAGTGAAAGAAGCCAGTGAAAAAAACAATAAAACGCCCCACATTGCTTGACTCTGTGTATGTGAAATATCTGGTATAGCAGCTCTATAGAGACGGAAAGTAGATAAACAGTTGCTTAGAGACAGAGGGAGGATTGGGGAGAAATAAAGAGTGACTGATAATGGGTATGGGGTTCTATTTTAGAAGTGTTGAAAATGTTCTAAAAAAGGCTAAACATTAATTCTAACTAGATGTTATCATCACGTTGCTGTCAATTTAGATAAACTTTCCATTCATTGTTCTTTTTGTAAAATTGCTCTATTTTCATCATTGCACTGTTGTGATGCTAATGTATATATAATTTGCTTGAAAAAATGTAAAGAATTTTTGTTATGTGCATTGTTAGATTTTGTAAATTCAAGATTGCTCAGGGCTCTCTGTTGGAAAGTCTGTCCCTATTATACCCCAGTCACTTACTATGCACTTTACCTGTGTTATCTCATCAAGTCCTCACAACAACTTTGCAAAATCAAATTTTTATGTTTTTACAACTAAGAAAATGAGCAATTGGAGAGGTTAAGTTTTCAAAAGAGTGCTGAAGCCTCGCCCATCTAAAGTCCATATTTTTTCCATATATAACACTGCTTCTAACACAAAGGTTAATGGAGTCTTTTTCAGACATTTCTTAATCCACAAACAAACACATCTCAAAATGCGGCATGTGATGGCACTGAGGAAAATATGAGATTATGAACAGTTCTGTTAAATGGCACAGCCACAAGATGTTTAGATTTTTATATTGCTGGATTTCATATTTTATCTGTTTTTAATTCACACCAAATGAAAACATGACTTTGATGGCCTCTGCAAGACGTCATGCGCAAAAATGAAATGGGAGAGCAACCTGAATGGATTTACTTCAGGGGGTTTTATGAGCCATCTACTCAGCTTTCAGTTCACTCACTGTGAGAGATGAAAGTGATAAGTAAAAATTAAGGACTTGGAGTGGTTCTCTCTGACAGATATGTATAGTAAATACAGGGCTGGCAGTATGGAAGATTTCACAGAAACTCAAGCAGTATAGAAAGCAGTTTTTAATGCTTAGTACATGAATCTCATAGATGTTTAGCAAATATTGAATTAACCATAAAATAAAAGTCACAAACTCTTATAACTGGTTATTAAAGAAAAATTAAGGATATCTGACTATATTACCCTAACCTGGAATAATAATAAATCAAAATATCTTTTGATTTCACTCTCAGAAAGTGTTTCAGAAACACATTTAGAATGGTACAATGTAAATGTTCTAATGGTATTATTAACCTTGTCTAACAACAACAAAAAAATGCTTTTTACCTCCTCTATGAATTAACTATTACACAAGTGATTTGAAAGCAATAGTAAATAAAGCAAATTCAAGGCCTTAGAAATTTTTTGAATTGTAGGTGGCAATGAGATATAATTGTAAGTGCTTTGGAGTCAGAAGATGGGCACTTAAATCCCAGCTCCACCATTTTCTTACCCTGTAACCTTGGACAAGCTGCTTAATATCTCTGAGCCTCAGTCTGAGGGTGAAATGGGAAAAATATCCTTCACAAATGAATTTAATGCAGACTAAATCAGCATTATATGCAAGAGAGAGAATGTTGAGTGGTGTCTGGCATATGGTAAACAATAAATGAAAGATCTGGTAGTATACATTGAAGAGTCAGATTCTTCACAGTGAAAACTGAAGTTAAAAATATTGACAAATTTGTAAATTGGGTCTATGCAGGTGATAGAATATGATCATTCAGAATGAAAACACATTTTGGCTTAAGCATAAAATGTTTTTCTCAGGTGTTTCCTTGAAGAAATGATAGATGTAGTCTATGATTCAGATACATAAAAGTGGGAAATTAACTTCTCTTTATAATGATGTCAACTGAGGCCAAAGTCTTTCTCTTTCTAAATGATCTGTTTCAGCTGCTGACACGCTGGACCTCCTGGACAATAGCTATGTTTTATCAGTTTGTTTAACCAAGGTGATTTGAAAAAAAATCTCATTTTATATCTCCTTAAGTCACCATAATTATTTTATTATATTCAGTTTTTTTGCTCTTTATTTAATTTTATTTTTCAGTTACATTGACATTCAATATTATATTAGTTTCATGTGTACAGCATAATGGTTAGACATTTACATAACTTACAAAGTCCTCCCCTTGATAAGTCTAGTCCTCACCTGCCACCATACATAGTTATTACAATATTATTGACTATATATTCCCTATGCTGTACTTTACATCCCTGGAAACTGTTTTGTGACCGCCAATTTGCACTTCTTAATTGCTTCACCTTTTTAATCCAGCTGCCCAAACTCCCTTCCCCTCTGGCAACCCATGTATCTATGAGTCTGTTTCTGTTTTGTTTGTTTATATTGTTTATTGTTATATTTAGTAAAATCATATTATATTTGTCTTTCTCTGTCTGACTTATTTCACTTAGTATAATACCTTCTAGGTATTGTGTCGTGGCAAATAGTAAGATTTCATTAATTATGGCAGAATAATATTCCATTGCATATATGTAACATTTCTTCTTATCCACTGGTCTATCATAGGACACTTAGGTTGCTTCTGCATCATGGCTATTGTAAATAATGCTACATAAATAATGAACATAGGGGTGCACATATCTTTTCAAATTAATGTTTTGAATTTCTTCGGGTAAATACCCAGAAGTGGGATTGCTGGGTTATATGGTAGTTCTATTTCAAATATTTTGAGGAACCTCTACACTGTTTTTTATAGAGGCTGCACCAATTTCCAATCCCACCAATGGGGCACAAGGGTTCCATTTTCTCCACATCCTTGCCAATACTTGTTGATTATGGATTTATTGATGATAGCCATTCTGACAGGTGTGAGGTGATACCTTATTGTGGTCTTAATTTGCATTATTCTGATGGTTAGTGATGTTGAGTATCTTTTTGTATGTCTGTTGGACATTTTGATGATGTTAATTCTTCCTGTCCATGAGCACAGTATATACAGTATATGCTCCATTTATTCGTATCTTTTTCAATGTCTTATAATTTTCTAAGGAGAGGTCTTTTATCTCCTGGATAAATCTATTTCTATGTATTTTTTTTTATGCAATTGTAAACATGATTGTTTTCTTAATTTCTCTTTCTGATAGTTTGTTACTGGTATATAAAAATGCAACTGATTTCTGAATATTAATTCTGTATCCTGCAACTTTACTTAATTCATTTATCAGTTCTAGTTGTTTAGCGGAATCTTTAGGGTTCTCTCTATATAGTATTATGTCATCTGTGCCTTCATTGGGGCTTAGGGCTAATGTTTGTGAATGAGTGAGTCTGTGTTCAGGTCTTTTAAGGATACTCCGGTCCATAGCAGCCCTATTTCTCACCTGGATGGAATCTCCAATGATTTTTATTGTTGGTGTTATGGAGACTCCTCTTCCCAGCAGGGGTGCTCCTGGTGTGGATCTGGGACCCCTTGCTCCTCAGGCATGACCTCAGCAGCCAAGATATCCCTCCTGATTCTTCACTGCCATAAGTTGGTGTAAGACCAGCCCATTTTGCATCTCTGCTCCACCTACCAGCTTCGACTTGGCTTCTTCTTAATATCCTTATTTACAGGAGTTCTGTTTAGGTAGTCTTTAGGTGGTTCTCAAGGGTGGTAGTTCTATAGCTTAGTTGTAGTTTTGGTGTGTTCATGGGAGGAAGAGTGTACAACAACATTTATCTACTCTGCTGTTTTGACCGGAAGATCCCTCCACAATTATTATTATTTATTGTTTTTGGCAATCTTACATATAAATGCACATGCACAGGTCCATCCACACTACACTGTGATTGTTTTCATTTTGAGAATCATTGAAACAAGGGCAGAGAACTGCCTGTCAGAGCACTAGATTGACAGATGTTTCTCCTTTTTCCCCCCTAGACACCCTCCTCCCCATCCTTCCCCCACCCCTCAGCGTTGTTGTGTATGTCCATTGGTTACCCGTACGTGCATGTAAGTTCTTTGGTTTATCTCATCCCTCCCCTCCGCCCCACTCCTCTGAGGTTTGTCAGTTGGAATCGTACTCCTTTCTATGTCTCTCCTCCACAATTAATTATAAATAGTATATTGCATTTGAGTGAGAGAAATTTGGGAAAATTAAATTATATAAGCAAGTGTCTATATAGAGTCTCTGGTAAAATAAAAGGAACACTTGAATTGACATATATATAACTAGAAAATGGGTGAAAAACAACCATAAAAATCATCTTTTATCAATTTAGCTAAAACTGATAACTTATAACTCATTACTTTCAAATTTTAAGAGAAAAATTTTATCAAAAAATTGCAAACAATCTGTTTTGTATTGCCACATTATGCAGCTGGAAAGAAGAAAGCTATTTAAGTATTAAATATTCTTTAAGTGGACCAGAGGGTAAGCTTCTGGACTAATGTGATTATATCCATCCATCAATTTTTAAGGTGTATGCCTAGGAATGGCTGGAAATGAATAAGAATATTTTGACCTAGGCAACTTCAGTGAGAATGGTGACCTTGAGCTTCATTTATGAGGAGAAGAAAAGCAATTGGCTTATTAGAAGACATATGTATAACATAAAATATAAATAAATATAAAACTTTGATAACTTTAATTTTATAATTTTCTTGAAAGCTGAAAAGAATAGTAGAACAAATTTGTGCTTTTGTAGGTTTTATTATTATTATTATCATTATTTTGCTTAATTAAGAGTTGAGGGTGGAAATCATTCTGAAGTGTAAAATTATTTTTTTAATTTGAGTGACTTCTATTTATCTAAACAAAAGTTTTTCTATTATCTACTTTTAGACCAAACACATTTTAATTGGTTAATTCCATTTTAATAATTAAGTTAACATACTTCACACATATTTTTCACTTTAAAAATAAGCTCATCTTCTGTTAAGAGATTCCAAAGAAGAGAAAGTGACAATACTTGGCCATACCTGCAGGCGGTTTTAGCAGTGCCCATTTCAACAATGATTAAAGGTACTCACAAAATCTACTGCTGTGTTGTGATAAATTTACCCTTTTATTTTTTATTGAGATATAATTTATATACAATGATGCGCTCAGATTTTAAGGTTGCTATTTAGTGTTCCTTTAGTTTTGACAAAATTTACATGTATATAGCCCACATTTGCATCAGGACACAAAATATTTCTATCACTTAGAAAGTTCCATCATACCTCTTCCCAGTCGATCACTATCTACCATCCCTCCACTAAAAAGCATTTTCTGTTATCTGGCTTTTTAATTTAGTATTATATTTTTGAGATTCATTCACATTATTACATATACTAGTAGTTTATTCCTCTTTATTGTGAGGTAATATTTTATTATATAGATATACCTAAGTTCAATTATGCATTCTCTTTTTGATGGACAGGTGGGATGTTTTCAGTTATTAGGTATTTTGAATAAAGCTGCTAGACATGTTGTACATAGGATTTTGGTGGACATTTGCTTCCATTTATCATGGATAAATACTAGAAGTGTAATTACTAAGTGAGAGGGTAATATATTTTTTAACTTTTAAAGAAACTGTCAAATTCTTTCCCAAAGTAGTTGTATCATTTTATATTCCAAACCATAGGAGAGGTCAGTTGCTCAGCATCTTCTCCAACTTTTGATGTGGTCAATCGCATCCACTTTAGCCACTCTGGTGGATATAGTATAGAGGTATGAAAAAGAAGCCAGTTTGAAAAGACTACATAATGTATCTCATTGTGGATTGAATTTGCATTTTCTTAATGACCAGTGATGTTGTGTTAGAGAGTCCCCAAGAACCTCAGAGTAGGAGGAAATAGAAACAACAGATGAGTTGCATAGGTCTTGCATCTGAAATACTAAAAAGACAAGCAACCCAATAAAAATGAGTAAGATTTAAGCTTGCCCTTCACAGAGAAAAATATACAAAAAGCCAATAAACATATGAAAAAATATTCAATATATGTATAGAAAAAAGTTAACATTGTACACCATACTGCTATTTTTTGAAAGTTCTGTTTACATGATTGGTCCTTGGCTGGCATCTGAGAATTTAGATTTTGAGAGGGTTCTAAGCATTAACTGATAAAAATGACTTGCTGTGCCTATTTGAGCAAACTGTTGGGTTTATACTTAACACCTGCTTTCTTTCTGGGAGTCTGGAATTTGGGTACTTGCCAGGCAGGAGGTGCCTATGTGACCAGTACTCAAGCAGAACCCTGGGCATTGAGCATTTCATGTAATTTTGTGGTTGGCAAAATTTCATATGTTGTCACAACTCATTGCCAAGGGAATTAAACATATTCTGTCACTCCACTGGGAGAAATCTCTTGGAAGCCTGTGCCAGTTTCCACTAGAATTTTGCATTTTTCTTTTCCCTTTGCTAATTTTGCCTTGTATCTTTTTCTATAACAGATCATAGCCCTGAGTAGAACTATATTTTGGGTACTGTGGGTACTTCTAGTGAATCATTGAACCTGGAGATGACTTGCATGTTTGTTTTTCAATTATTATTTTTGATGAGTACAAGTTTTTAATTTTGATGATATCTCATTGATTAATTTTTTGGTATGGTTTGTACTTTTTGTGTCTTTTTTCTAAATTCTTTGCCTAACCCAAATTAGGGATGATATCCACCTTATATTTTCTCTAGGAACAATTATTCTCTTTTTACATAAAGTTTTTGGAAGGGTACACATTGTCTCCCAGTAGCAAAAATTTCTCTTTACCTTCAGTTAATGGTTATTATAACTAAAGATATTGCAACTTAATAGACTAATTTTTCTAAATCTATGCTCTATATCCTTACACTGTAAAATATTGAACAAGTTACTCATGCTTTCACCTTCCATGCCTTTGAAAACTTAGGTAATTGATATTTTTTCCATGAGTCAATCAGTATCTTCAGGAGAGTGGATGGTGTTATTTCCAGTCTGAGTCCAATGGCAGGAGAAGGTCACAGTCCCAGCTTGAAGACCATTAGGCATAAATAGTTTTCAATTTTTCAAATGGGCAGCTACAAACATATGCTGTCTTTTATGAAAAAGGAAAGATGACTATGTGCAGAATCAGGAGGTAGAGGCAATAACCACCAGAAAATTTTCCCCAAAACTTGAAACCTAATCCAGAAAAAGCCAACATTTGTCCAGCTGGATTTCAGAACGGTTATGTTCTTTTCACATTCATTTCCCCCATTTTTGAACTGAAATATCTATAACTTGTTACTATTTTCCTGCCCCTCCCCCACTCCTATTTGTTGAGAGTATCAGATAACTTGTCTCCTTAGTTTCACATGTCAACATATGGAGAAGAATTGTTCCTCAGCAGCTGTCCTTAATAGATTAAATGAAGAAATCTTGTCCACACCTGGACCTGATTTAGATTTTGGACTTTGAACTAATGAGATGACGAGATTTTGGACTTTGATCTGATGCTGTAATGGGATGAGACTTTTTGAACCTTGGGAGGACTGAATGTTTTTACACTTGGAAAGGATATTAGTTATTGTGAACCAGAGGACAGAGTGGAAACTATTAATAAAACATGTATTTGTCATGATGGTTGGATTTTATAAACTTACTTTAAACTCATAGAAGAGAGCTTTTATCATCTTTAATTTCATTTGGAAATAACCATGACTGCATATAATTTTAATGAATAAATACGTTACTTTGTTTTAAGCAGACTTAAATTCTTCAATCATTTAAATCAATACACAATTTACAATTTATTTTTGAACAGATTAGGTTGTCCTTAACAACAATGTTACTTATTAGAAATGTTTTTCTCACCGTTGTGTGAAAATTCTCAGTGTCAGAGAAAAGAGAAAAAAAATGCGAGGGTTGTCAAGTCTTGAAAAAAATATCTTTCCATCTTTCCTGAGGATGTTTAAAGAGTAGAAAAGCAAGAATTAAGAAAGTCAGAGATGTTTTTCATACTTGTCTAAATTTTGTATACATATGACTCTATTCTTACTGCAGTGAGTGTACTATATGGGTTTTAAACATTTTTTTACTTGTTCACTCTATAGAACATGTTGCAAAAATGTCATTGCTTATTTCAGGGTGCAAAGTTATTAATGAATGTGCATGATGCCCATGCTATGCAAGAAATCTTTGTGAAACCTGGTCTCATGCTGTCTACAATGTAAATGGTTTAGTAATTCAGAGTAGCTGATAAAAAACGAAATCTATAACCACCTAAAATAGCATGTTGGAGTAGAGTAGTAAAGCTAATTTATATATTCTTTTCAGAGTGTTGACAAGGTTTACTTAAGCATAGATACCTAATGTGTGTACTGACATGCAGCAATATGAGTAAAAAACTCAACGGTGGCTGATGAAAGGAGTCAACAAAATGATTTCAAATTTTCAGGCTAATGGGATAAGCAAACAAAATATTTTGCTGTGTGAACTGTTACTGAAAATTTTAATGCTCTACTTGGAGGGTAAGGAAATAATTTTTTATTTAACACTAGAAATTATTTCTAAGGGTTTAAAGGAATCAGTGTGAAAAATTATTTCTGAAATATCTTTACAACTAAAAATAGCTTGAATTGCTTGCCTAACTTGTCTGGTAGTTCATCTTTAATGTACAATTCCCTTACAGATGTTTACCTGATGTTCTAGCAAACGTCATAGATGATCTAAATTGTTAGTGAAATATTTTTATTTAATTGGAGTACAGATCATTAATTATATTTTTCTAGAAAGCTGGGTTCAGAAAAATAAAAATATAGTCATAACAAATAAAACTAAAATAAATCATAGGTTGCATACGTTCACTCCTTCAATCCCCCTCATACAAATACACTGAAGATTTCATATAAACTTTTTAACAAAATAGGAAATAAAATGTGGGATCAGTTTCTTTGCTTTTGAAATATCAAAGCTAGAAGAACAATGACTGGAGAGGAAGCCACTGCAATACTTAAAAGGTCTGAGCTGGCAGGAGATCACATCCACAACGCAAGGCCAATGTAGAACAAAACGATTTTATTGCATGCGCCTGGATGCACGTGGGTTGAGCCAAAAAGAGGTCAGCCTCGAATAGCAGTTGGGGTGTAGGTTATATACTCTACTTGTAGCTTCCGGCAGTTCCTGCTGATGTACTCTGCCTGGCCCACTGTCCACTTTGCTGTTGGACTGGTCTGGTATCTTGTCTTGCATCTGCTGGGTGATTCATTGTCTTGCGGAGAATCCAGATAATCCTTATCCATACTCAACAGAAGGCTGAGCAAAGGTCATGCAAGCAACGCATTTTTCAGTTTCCGCCTTTTGCAAGCTTTTACCTTTACCCTTTCAAACATAACTAACCTTTCAATACTAACATGTGAGCTCTATTACCTATTACCTATTTTTGATCTGTTATCATAGATTAAAAAATTAAAACAATAGATTTCAATTCAAGATTGGATATTTCTTCAAAGTATAGCACTTTTATAATTGGCATTTAAATTATTCTAAAGAAAAAAATAAAAGTTTATTATGATTTTCACAGATTTAACACCAAAAAAACAAAAATCCAAGTGGACTAAACATGTACATGAAAGGTAGAAAATGAATGAGAGTTACAATGTTACTCCCAGAATAAAAGTCAATTGCCTATTGCCTTTCCCAGATCATTAAAATCTTTAAATTTGATTCTGTCAACATAAGAAACTTTCAGACCTTTGAAGAATTTTGTGAGTTTATTTGAGCCAAACTGTTGACAAGTGCCAGGAAGCAAAACCTCAAGGATTGAGATAAAGCTCCTGAGAATGGCAGTTTTTCACCTTAATTTACACATTACAATCAAAAGAGAAGATGTAAGTGTGTTACATGAAATCCACTGATGATGATAGATTAGGGAGGTGGGGAAATCTCTAGGATTGGATAAAAAGATTTAGACACATCCTTCTTTTACATAGGTGGGTACAGGATAGTTAACAGTCAACAATTAACATGATAATAATAACAATGAGGGATTTGTGGTTTCCACCCTGGTGCATAGGTTGTGCTCTGAGGGGTCTGGAAAAAAGGAAGTTACTCCACATTCCACCGGTATGTTATCATAGATGCAAAAAGACAATAGGCTCCATTAAGGTGAAAATTGACCTTTGTCAGGGAAGATGCCAGCCTAGCACATGACTACCCGCCACAAACTGCTTTTAGTTAAAAAGTTTTAATTTCAGACCATCCTTTGTGGTTACTTTAGGTCTTTGAGTTTGCAAGGCTGTCACACAGGCCTTCCCTGAGCTTGTCAGATTAGTGTGTGGCCCCTTTCATCCACAGTTCTAAAATTTACTTCAAAATAAATATTGAAAATAATTTAGAGTAAACTTATTTTTCTCTAATGCTAAAAAAAAGTCTCATTAGATCTCTTGCCTTTTATGAAATCAGACCTGAAAAAAAAAATCAGCTGACCAAGTTCAAGGTTAAAATAAGTTGAAAACTAAAATTTAACAGATGGTATAGGTTTTGGATTTTCAATACATTAACAAGAAGAAGAAAATAAACTATTTTTTTAAAAAAATAAATTTTAGATTTATTTTCAAGCTGAACAATAATATTTGAGAATTATCTACACTGGTATAAACTTCTACTATTTATTACCAGTTCAAATGTTCTACTAATAAATGGAATTAAAAGATCATCTCTGAAACATTTTTTGGTCAATAGCAATAACAAATCACATTTCCTGAGCTGTGCACACTTTCCTTAATGCAGTTATTACATCTTGTCCTGATATTGTATGAAACAAAATGATGAACAGAAATAGAAACATAATGGTGCTGGGAAGAGAGCATAAGAGCATAAGACATAATTCCCCAAAAGGTAGCTAGTTGCCAGAGAACTGAAAATTGACTGCATACAGAATATGCATGCTGCTGATTTGTAGTCATGATACTTAAACGTGGCAGTTATTTTGACATTAGCATGTTTTGCCATTTTTCATATATCTAAATATGTTTACTGCTGTTCCTCAACTCATGTCAATATATCTGTCAGCTTAACTTTTTATTACCCTTTACAAAATTTATCCTCATCCTCTTCTTAGTTCTCTTTTAAGATCTATTGATAGGTAGTTATTAATAGGCTATGATATTTTATACATTTGAATATGTAAGTGATAAATAAAAGTTGGTATCCATAAAAGATCTGAAAAAGAGGAGAAACAGAAAGAACAAAGCTTAGGTAGATGGCCATTGCAATGGTACATGTGTTGTAATGCGTCAGCGAGATAACCAGAGACGCACAGTCGAATTGTAAAGGAGCGCTTTATTCTCGAAGGCGGGCTGGGAGGGTACAGCTTCCCCAGATCCTCAGCAGCGATTCTTTTTGCTCCTCCCATTTTAAAGACAGAAGCCCCATCCCCTTTTGCCCCTCCCTCGGGGGACCAGTACAATAGTGGGAACAACAGAGATTACAGAAGTCAAAATTAGCATTATTCACCGATGGCACAAGTACTTGCGAATACCAGCAAATACCTATACTCAGGAAACTGCAAATGCCTCCCAACACATGGGGCAACTATAATCTTAGGCAAAATTCCTTTACTTCTAGGGGTAATTAACCTATTATTGGAAGAATATCGAGGAAGGTCTATTGATGATAAAAATGGAGTCATTTAGTCGCTTTAGCCAAGGGGCTTACATAAAATGGAATCTAGTTGCCTTAGCCTTGGGGCCCAGATCACATGTACATGTAAGAGCTGATTTGAGACAAGAACTGAGAAAGAGGAAGTATATAATTGGGAGAGACACTTTGGGGAAACACTACCATCAGTGGGATGCAGTGGAAAGATATGTGAAATGAATCTAAGATTCCAAATGTAAGTGTAAGGAAAGATGAATTAAGAAGCTAGTTTGTGGAGGCAAAGCTGCTAACCTACTTATGGGTAAGTTCATTTTGAAGTGAAGTTGTGATAACCAACAGCAAATAAACAAAGGCAGATGGAAATATTTTATTCAAACTCCAATAAGAGGAAAAGCAGAGAGAGAAATTCAGTTAAACTCTTAGAGATAGATGAGGAGAGGATAAAAAGAATGTTTTGGGGGGAAATATATACAGTTAGGATTTTAGGAGTTTACTAATTGATTCATCCAAATTTTATTATAGGCACTATACCAGACACTAGAAATACAAAGTCAGAAGCAGAGTGACCATTTTCTGATTCATGGACCATTTGAAAAGAGGGAAATTCACATACATCTAGTTTAATGTAGCATATCAGTGTTGTAGGGCTTCCATAACAAAATACCACAGATTAGGTGGCTTAAACAAGAGAAATGTATTTTCTCACAGTTCTGGATACGAAAATCCAAGATTAAGAATTTTTCAGGTTTGGGTTCTCCTGAGTTCTTTCTCCTTGTCTTGCAAAGCCATCTTCTTGTGTCTTCTTTTGTGCACATGGTGCCAGTGAACGTAATGAATTATTTTTCAGTGTCATGAGAAAATAATTTCAAAGGCACACGCTTGGAGACGTTTAAGTGTGATGGAAGATTATATTGGGAGTTAAGGGGATGTGGATGGGGGGAAGGCACTAAAGCACTGCCTCGAGGCTTTTGTTAATCCTCCACATGTCTTCTTGGTTCAGGTAAAGAACAAAGAACCATTCAAACTATCCAACCTAAATTTCTTAAATTTTCCCGGGCCTGGATTGGGCACTCCTCTCAGCAAATTTTATTGGGGTTTCATGCCCTTTATCAATCTGATTACCTTTCCAATTGTTCCCAGGCTAGGCCCTGCCCCTCTGTTTTGTCACCCTGACTCTCATTATGCATGTCCAATAGCTTCATTACATCACCCAGTTTCCATTGCTCATGTGCCCAGCAGAGGACTTTCTCCCCCTCTCTCCAGTACTGGGCTTTTAGCACCCCTGGGGAGGTTTCCTGTCCGCTTCCCAGGATTAAGTTCCCTGGAGTGTATGAATGAGTCTGTTTGCCAGTACACTAGATGGGATGCTGTCCAGCCACCTGCTTCAGCTTCCCAGTTTATTAAGACTATTTAGTTCCCTTTTGCATTCTTCCTTGTAGTATAACTAGCTACCTACTCTGACACATATGCACCCCTGGTATCTCTTCTTGTAAAGACCCTAGTCTTATTGGATTAGGGCTCTACGCTGATGACATCATTTAATTTAAATTTCCTCTTTAAAGTTCTTATCATCAAATCCAATCACATTCTAAGGTACTGGGGTGTTAGGGCTTCAACATATGAATTTTGGGGGATACAATTCAGTCCATAACATGTGGTAAGGCATATGAAATCTATAATGACCTCCTAGATGTCAACTAATTTTATATGAATAAAACGAAAAAAAAAAAAGGATTCATAGAAGAGATAAAATTTAAGCTAATCAATCTTGAGCAAAAAATATAGAACATTTTAAGAATAGGAAAAAGCAGATAGGTGAGAGTATACAATATTCAGGGAATGGTGGGTGGTCCAAAGTGAATGGAGCATAGGTTGCAAAAGGGCCATGGTAGAACATGAATATGGTGGTAGTTCGGAAATAACTTTCATCCTCTAACAGTGGTTCTCAACCTTCCTAATGCCGTGACCCTTTAATACAGTTCCTCATGTTGTGGTGACCCCCAACCATAAAATTATTTTCATTGCTACTTCATAACTGTAATTTTGCTACTGTTATGTCTCAGGCGACCCCTGTGAAAGGGTCGTTCGACCCCCGCCGCTCTAGGACATCCTACGAAAAATGACCTGTGTCCTATTTGCTATGAAAAATGTCCTGTGTCCTATTTGCTATGAAAAGTGACCTGTGTTCTGTTGGCCCCTGTTCGTCATCTGTCCATGCCCCGTTCACCAGATAATTTTGCTTACTTCTCAAATATGTTCCTTGTTTTCTGTGTCTGCCACCCTGGTCTAAAATGTCCCAGTCTCTTGTCTAGGACTATGAAATAGCTCCTGTATCATCTTAGTTCAACTTTCATTAAGCACATTTTTTTTCATAATTTAGATTTTAAATGATCATCCATCCTTTCTTATAATCCCTCAAAGGCACATTTTTGCTCTTAGAATGATAATCATCAACATATCCCTGAGGCCCTTCATTGACTAGGCCCTACCTACCGTATTTCTCTCTGTAGTAATGATACCATTATAATAAACTGGTTATTAGCTAACTGAAAAGTAACAAAGGGGAGACTGAATAATATAGGCATGCCATTTGTACAACCTTGCCAGGAAGCTGCAATTTAACACTACAGGTCCGTTCTTTGCAAATTGATGGGGGAAGGGACTAGAAAATAGACACATGCCCAGTAAGGCCTGTGTGATGTGGGAAGGTGCTTACTTGTCAGTCACACCTGGATACAGGTAATTGGTCAGAATAGGCATGGCCACTGCAAAGGTGTGAAATCTGAGATACTTAAACTCCTGAACAAAGGATGTTCCCTCTCTTGGCTCTTGGCAATCTCCCTTGCTTGCCCACACTTCTGGCTCTATTGTTGTGGGGGAGAGTTCCCCTGCCTTCTCCCATGTGGCCCACAGCCATGTGGACTCCACACATGGACTAATGGACTGTGACTAGCCTGATGCTACGCTGGACTCAACTCCACCATGGAATGGAAACTCTGGACACTGGCTCTGCTTCTAGTTTTGCTGAATTCCCAGCTACCCTTCTTCCAAGGCTGGACTAAGGGAAATGGGGCTTTGGAAACTGAGGGATGTCACTCCATGAAAGTAAAAATCACTCATTCTCCTGTGCGAGTCTTACAAAATTCTTTTTCTCAAAATACTACAACAACCCCACTCCCACTAGTGATGGAGGAATTCCACCAGTGCAATTCTCTGATAACAGTAACACCAAATTTATCTAAATCTCATCCTTTACCATGTTTTTTTCAGCCAGAAATGCTTTTGCATGCTTTATTTCCTTTCTTTGGTGTGTTTTCCCCTCCTGTTTCTACCTAATTAATGATGACTCGTCCTTCTGAACTCAGCTCATGTCTCCTCCTTGAAGTCTTTCCTCACTTTTCTAGCAGATCAAAGGCACCCTTTTTTGTTTGTTTTTAAGGTAAGCTTTGCATAATTCTTTTCTGTAGAATATACAGGGGTGTGCAAAAGTAATGTTACAGTGTTTCCTATGAAAACTAATATAATAGTTAAATAATAATACTAGAATAAACTCTGTGTTTCATGTACTCATAGCTATAAACTTACTTTTGCCCACCTCTGTATACAGTGGGATATTTTTATCATCTGACCTATAATTTTACTTACATTTCCTCAGTTAAATATGCAAACTCCACGAAAATAAAAACTATGTCAGGTTTTGGTCACAATTGTATCCACAGTGCCTAATAATAGATTTTATAACATTTAAATAATGTTCAATTAATATTTGTTGCATTATAATTTAGGGTTCCCAAATATAGTAGAGGTTATTGATCCATAGTGAGTATTAATAATATTTCTCACCATGCAATATCAATGGAATGAGTCCTGCAATAACATGGTCCTCCTCTGAAAATGCATTTATTCTGTGCAATACAGTATAGTAACGGCAAGAAGGTAAAGCAGCAACAATGACTCACATATCCACTTTCACTTAAACTACTTAAACTACATGCTCTTATTAAATATGTACATTTTCGTATTTTCCATAGCTGTAATGTGCAGTATGTAAACCTTGGGATTTAGATATTTTCCTCTGTTAGTATGTAGCTCATAGTTATTTACATTAGGTAATAATTACCCTGATGTTTGGAATGAATCAAATGGTTGGGATATTTCTTATTTTCCTAAAATAGGCTTCCATTTTTAGAGAAGTTTTAGGTTCACAGCAAAATTGAATGGAAAGTACAGTTTCCATGTACCTTCTGACCCTCACCTCCCTATAGCCTTCTCAGCTGTCAACATCTTGCTACCAGAGTGGCACAGTTGTTACAATCAATGCACTTACATTGACACTTCATTATTACCCGAAGTCCATAGTTTACATTAGGGTTCATTATTGGTGTTAAACATTTGATGGGTTTTGACAAATATATAATGGCATGTATCCACCATTATAGTATCATACAGAGTAGTTTCACTGCCCTAAAAATCCTGTGTGCTCCCCTATTCATCCCGCCCAATTCCCGTTCTTTACACTATCTCCATAGTTTTGCCTTTTCCAGAATATCATATATTTGGACTCACATAGTACGTAGCCTTTAAGATTGGCTTCTCTCACTTAGTCATATGTATTTAAGGTTCCTTCATGTCTCTTCATGACGTGATAGTTCATTTCTTTTTAGCATTGAATAATATTCCCTTGTCTAAATGTACCACAATTTATCCTTTTCCTGCTAAAGACATTTTAGTCCCTTCCCACTTTTGGAAATTATTAATAAAATTGTTATAAACATCCATGTACAATCATGGAATTGCATGGTAAGAGTATATTTAATTTTGTTGGAAACCGCTCAACTGTCTTCCAAAGCGGCCATGCCATGTGCCTGCCTGCCAGCCAGGAAGGAGAGTTCCACATTCTCGTGAGCACTTGGCATTTTCTATTTCCTTTTTACTTCTTTTTTTAAATGATTCATATAGAGCAATAAACAATCTTTTTCTTTCTTTGAATTATTTTCTTTGAATAAGTTTCTGGGGTAACATAACCCGGTGAGAAGGAGGCAGACCTTTCCCTGGGGCTTTGGTCTGCATCGCGGAGTGCATGCCAGCGCCGCACCGTCTGTGTGCCAGTGGTCCCTGGGCGCGCCCTCCAGGGCTGATCTTTCACTCCAACATTCTTGCAGGTTTCACTTTCATTTTGAAATCAGTACCTTATAACAGATCTCAGGTTTAGTCTGTCTATATTATTTCAGTGTTATAAACATGCTTAAAAACAAATCCTCAAACTGATAACACACTTTTAATAAAACTGCGTTTTTTTTAACCCCTGACTAAAAATTGAAAGAAGAAATAGTAGCACAATGTATTTGGAGTACACTATTACCTCACATTGTTATTGTAGTTATCACCACATATTTGTTGAACACCTATTGTGAACCTTCATGTAAACCAAGTTTCGTAATTAAAAAAGTGAATAAAGCTGTAAGTTCCAGCCCTCCTGCTGCTATTGGTGGCATTATTTGTATATTCACAAGAGCAGTCGGCAGCCATTTATGTTTCTGGAAGTGAAGACATCAAGTTCCCATGAGTAACCATTTATCCACTTTATGGTTCATTTTGATAATGCATATAATCGTGAATGGAGCCCTAGCCAGTTTGGCTTGGCGGTAGAGCGTTGGCCCATGGACCAATGAGTCAAAGAGTTGAGGGTTCGATTCTGATCAAGGGCATATACCTCGATTGCAGTTCATCCCCAGCCCTGGTCGGGTCGTGCGGGAGGCAACCAGTTAACATGTCTCTCTCACATCGATGTTTCTCTTTCTCTATCCCTCCCTCCCTCTCTATCTGAAGATAAATGGAAAAATATTCTCAGATAAGGATTAAAAAAAAAAGTGAATGGATATTAGCTGTTCTGGGGTGAAGTGTACAGGCTGAAATTCCAGCTTTGTGTCTATTTTGAATTACATATAGCACCTATGGAAGAAATGGATAGTTTTGAGATTGTGATATGCAATTTTCACAGAGACGAAGGGCTCTTTTGGGGAGGACTGCTGTTGAGACCCTATTCCCTTTGCAGTCCAATTCTTTTATGATATTTCTATGGACTGAGGTGGCCTTGACATTTGGAAAGTGACAGGAAATAATACTAGAAAACTCCAGAGGCCAGGGAAGACTCTTCATGAGTAAGGGGAGAATCTAGTCTGGGGATTCTGATGTTAGAGAATGGTTAAAAGTTGTCTTGTGAAGAGCAGACTCAGAAAAGCGGTTGTGGGAGTGATACTGTGGTGCCTTCCCATACCCCATCACCTGGTTCTTTGGACATATATTATGGCAACCACTAGGCAATAACTATGGTTGTAAAGTTAACGAATATTTCAATAAAAATCTGTGAGTTTGGGAGGCCAGGTTTATCGTGTCGTAATATACCTATAAGCCAACTTTATAGTTTGGAATTGTGTAGAGAAATGTTCCCTATATCTTAAGAAACTGTTTTCAGACTGTCCAGCAGAGAACAGGTGTGTGGGTACAATAAACAAGGTGTTTTTCCCCCCTTTTCTGAGAGAACATATGCAGGACTGACCACTGTGGACATAATAAGCATCCCCATTAATATTTGGCTTAGCACGGAGAGAAGACCTCTTATCACAGGAAGGGATCTAGTGCTGGGAAGAAAGATGAATTTTCATGATTTCATGGATGTGTGCTCTGCTTTGCTAAAGACAATACATCTGTGATATCATTACACCTGTTAAAAGTGGTTGCCAGACATGACCTCAGGAGTGACGCATGTAGTGAAATATTACCTATCTACATGCTATACTTCTGACTTTAATACTGAAGGAGGTTCAAGTCAACTTTATTCCCCAGGTTTGCCCCACTGTGGATTTTATATTGCATGTTAGTATGGGCAAATGCTGTGCTGTTTCTTCCATTTGGTGTTGGTGGTTTATAAACGCAGCTGTTAAGTATTCTCCTCATGCATATGTTTTAGAAAGAATTTTCAACTCAGTCATTTATACAATATAATTACAAGAATTTTAATTCATAATTATGTGTGATGTTATTGTTATAAGCATGTACGCTCATGGATTTCCTTTTTACTACAACACAGCCATTGTTTTAGTGTCAATGTAATTTTGCTTTCTCATCGTGATAGATATCATACTTTTCATGAAAAAAATTGAAAATTGAAATCTAACTAGACATTGCCAGGACACTTTGAGAATATGAATAACCTATTTTTTCACAACTCCCTTCTTTTAGCATCATGAAGATGAAAATATGGGTAAATTTATATTATTTATAATAAAAATGGAAACCAAAGGTTTTTTTACTTTAAATCTTTTAATTATATTTATATATCATATTGGTAATTTATTGTTTCAAACTAAATCTCATGTTTTAAAATATTTAACTACTTATTATAAATAGTTAAACATTTGTTTTGTTGTTTCTGCCCTGTGGATTTATTTTGGGCTTAGAGAAACAGACAAATTAAATGATTTATCTCAATTTACATTCAATTCAGTAAAATTCATTGAACATTATATATCATGTAGGTGGCAGGTGTTGAGATACAAAGTTGAATAAGAAAAAGCCTTTTTTGTTTTCCTTGTGGAGGCTGAAGTTTATTTCTCAGATGTTTTAGTAAATTTGAAATTCCGTATGTATATCTAAACCCATGACTACTACCCTAACCAAGTCTATTATCAACTCCTGTCTGCAATGCTAATTCAATGGCCTTCTAATCTAAGGGGTTTTCTAGCATCTACTTTTGCCTGCCCTCTACTTTGTAGCCAGGATGAAAGGTACAAAATACAAATATGATCAAACATTTGCTTGCTTCAGACTCATCTGTTGCTTTAATTGAAGCCCCATAACATCATTTGAAAGTTCTCTCTAATAAGACCTCTGTTGAAGTCCCCAGTCCCATTTCCTATAATCCTCCCCACTTCTGCATTTGTTTCAGTCATTCCTGGATTTGTTCCATTTCATCTTCTCTCTCTTATCTCCAGTACCTTCAGCATATGGCTTCCTTATCTAAGTATATTCTTCCCTATCTCTTTACCTGGTAAACTCTTCATGCTTTTTTACTCAAGGACACTTTCTTAAGTCTCCTAGAAAGCAGATTAAGAATTATTTTATGTCCCTGTAGTCATCTTTTATAATATTTATCAACATAACTTAATTTGCTCAGTATATAAATTCCTTTCAGGGTTTATTTCCTGTGACAGATTGAGGTTAAATATATAATACCCCATCAGTCCATTTATTAACATCTTTGCATAAGGGAAACTTTTGATTATTTTAAACTTCAGGTTTTCAAGATTTAAAATTCCATACAGATAATCTCCTTCTGCAGATAATGGCTCCAGCTTGCAGTCAGCTCTTATGGTCAAGATTCATCTTTTCTTGAAGATTACTTACTAATTCCACTCCTGGAACCACATATTAAATACTCTGCCAAAACATATAATAATGTTAAATCCAGATCCTCCATTGTTGTCAGTGGAAAGATAATCTCTAATTTTAAGGGGATTGTGAGAAGTGGTTGGACCTCATAGCCCACTCATAGGGAAAGAGATGAATTCACATCTTTCCCTTCAGAATCTCCAATTACCTCAAGCTTTAGAGCTGGGGGAACTTAAATCTTTTTATTCACATAGAATTGTTTTCTATAGCATTTACTCATGAGAAAACTAAATTTTCATAAAGGTAAATCCATTCTTTACCCTGGTACAATGATTTAAAGCATTTGTGTGTTATGTGTGCAGTAGAACAACTTTGAAGAGAACTACAATGTTTAAAATAAACTGAAAGAAAATTTACTGATTAAAGCCTTACCCCCCCAATATGTGTGTGTGTGTGTGTGTGTGTGTGTGTGTGTGTGTGTGTGTAGGTAGGTGATTAAAGCCCTAAAACTTGATCTTATTTCTTTCCCTGTTGCAGTCCCCGAAGCACATCTATGAAACTACTGCATTTGTAGACATATCTAGGAGACATTTGGCTATCATGTAGCCTAGTGATGGTTAATTTCAGACCCATGATTAAGGCAGATGTTTCTAATGCATCACATTCTTACCCTTTTTGAGCTTTAAGGTCATATAACCTCTGATTAATTTCAACATCTATTTCATGTAGCTACTTCCATCAATGCAGAATTGTCCCATAAAGAAAAACCTATTTGCCATTTCTGCTTTGTGTAAACTCCCTCATTATACATTAGGCGAAGCTGAAAACCATGCTGGAAGGTAATGGGTTTGAGTTAGGAATCTCTCTGATGTCCTCAGTTCTCCTACAGTAAATTCTCCACTCTCAAGTATTTAGGAAGACTTTTTTTCTCAAATGCTATTGTTCTAGGGAGAGATCTGATTCATGTTGCCAAATATAACAATAAAATATCTTTTAAGTGTACATATATGCACAAGATATGTATGTGTGTGTGTGTGTAATCTTGAACACTGATAAATTGAGCAACTCATGGGAAAGATAATTCAAAACAACAAAATGGTACATATTATTTTTTCCTAATTTATGTAGAAAATATATATTCATTTTAGTACATTTTTTTAAAGGGATATAAGGACTTCTATAGCTCAGTGTCATTACTAAATGATGATCAAGAAAATACACTAACAAATTATAACAACCTGTTTTGTCCTCATCTGTTAACTTTTCCTTAGTGTAAAATCCTTCTCTATAGATGTGTTGTTCCAGGGTCATTTTGCTGAATTTGATTAGAATTACAGTAACAGGGAGAAGTATGTGACTTTAGGGTCAAAAATAGGAGAGAAGTTGGAATTACAGGGAACACTTTGTTCTTGTGAAGGTCTAAACTTAAAAGCATTGAAAGCTTTCATTTCTTACAAAGTGATTCTAAGCTGAAACAATATATTTTCTATTCACTTCCTAAAAGGAATTAGCAGAAATTTAAAGACTTACAGCTCTCACTGAACTTTACCTTGGTCTTTAAATGTAATGTTCTAATATGAATAATCTTGAGAACATAAATATGTTGACAGCTTAATGCTCTGACATTCTATTCTCATCATCTAATTTTATTTTTTCTTTTCCACTGATGCTCAAGGATAATTATAAGCACTGCTTTTAAAAAACATTATTCCAAACCAACAAAAGACTATTTTGCATTAGGAATCAAAGCCATTCATTCTGGAAAACAGGGAACCAATTTTAATTTTAAGATGATTTTCTCAAAATTCTCGTCACATTTAAGGGAGGAATTCTATAGGGAATATTTGGCAAATTTTCACATGAAATATCTACTGAATCACTAGATTGCAGGTATTTGCTAGTGTATTCAATAATAGAAGAGCTTAGTATAGAGTTTACTTAAAAACTTACATAAGGAGTGAAAAAAGGTAAAATTTGAATATTCACAAAGGAATAGTGCAACATTAATAATTTGATGGATAGCTTGACTATCAGCTTTTGAAATAATTATGTTTTGTATATGGAATACATAAGTAACTCATCAATAATTCTGTGATGTAGTAATGCATACAGAACAGCTTATACAGTAAGCTTTGGCATAAAAACATCTTCTGCAGTGTTATTAAAAAAGACACTGTACTATTTGGAGAATTCTAATAAATATATTATACAACCAGTGCACCCTTTTTATAGAGCTTTTCTTAGCAACCATGCATTTTATATCTCTAATTTCCTGGCAGTCAAATAAAAATTGTAAGAATTTTATGCATTCCCAATTGCAATAGTGTCTTTCTCTAGCAGATGTGTAAAACAGCCTTTATTACAGAAGTGCCGCAAAATTAAATTATCTTAGTGTAGTAATATAGGAAATATTCCAAAATTTTCAAGAGAATTACTTGAGCATAAGTGCTAGGTGTACTTAAGACCTTTTATTTTTTCAGATCCATGACTAGGCATTACGGACAATTTCCACCTCTTCCATATGACCTGTAGAAGTTCACCTTGCAGGCAGCACCGTTAGAGGAAGAGAAGGAATTGGAATTACTCCATGAACTGCCTTTACCTAAACCTGTCTTCCAGACTAGCTTATGATGATACCTCTTTTTTCCAAAATGATAGAATTGATCAGTTAATTAATAATAATTAGGACATGACCTCACATTTGTACAAGATAACTCCTTTAACTCTTTTAATAAATTCGTTTCATTTGCATCCTCAGAAAGTTGCATTATGTTCTCAGAAATTATTCCTGTGAAGAATCTTGAAACTATTTGTTGATTGAAATATAACTGGTTTACTTCTAAGAGAAAACATGCTATTGTAGTAAGAGGTATGTGAAACATAGGTTAGTGCTGTATTTGTGCCATGAGATGAAAAACAAAAAAAGACTTTAGAACCAGATACCTGATTCCAGTTTGAATTCTAGTTCCACCATTTTTTAATTGTGAAGCCCTGTGAAAACTACATATTCTTTCTAAGTCAGTGTTTTTATCTCTTCTTGGGATTAATACTATGTTTAATAAGTTGTTTTTATGGATATTTTATAATAACAATTTTATAATTGTCTCTCCAGAGAAGGCATCCAGTAAATGGTAATTCCTATTGCCATTGCTATTATTATTTATTATTATAATCACAAAACAATGCCAAATTGCCCAGCCGGTGTGGCTCAGTGGTTGAGCATCAACCCATGCACCAAGAGGTCGTTGGTTCGGTTCCTGGTCAGGACACATGCCCAGGTTGTGGATCCGATCCCCAGTGGGGGGCATGCAGGAGGCAGCCAATTGATGTTCTCTCTCATCGATGTTTCTATCTCTCTCTCCCTTTCCTTTCCTCTGTCTCTAAAATCAATAAAGAAAAAAAAATAAAAACCAATGCCAAATTTCTAAATCCTTCCGTTGTCACAAGTCACCTGTATGTTGGAATTTAGACTTACATAGTTTTGTATTGCTGCATATACATACAATATATGCTGTATACATATGGATATATATAGTGACCTATGCCCTAAGAATATATAAATAAAGTAATAAAGATCTTTATGAGAAATAGGTAGTGGACACAAAAGTAATGATAATCAGAGTACTGATCTGCTTACATTTCATTGGCTTCTAATTACCTATAAATAGATGCCTAACATCTTTTCAGGGCCCACAGAGCATTGTTAACATGGTCCTTATACTATCTTTCTATTCATATGCTTTTTTTGTGTGTGTGTTCTTAAAAGTTATTTTAACTCCCATCACAACTATTTGTTTAGCAAGTAGCTACCACTGTAACATGTAAAATAATGCCAGTTTTTCAATATAAGCATTAATAAGGGAGCTAAAATTCTTCTTTCTGTCATGTCTAGGAAGTTAGGATTTATTTCTACCTTCAGTCCTTATTAAATTGAACTAATATTTTTATTAATTAATTTATTTTCATTACAAATGTTCCTCCATTTCCTCCCATTGACACCCTTCTCCACACTCCTGCCCACTCCCAAAGCCTTCACTGCACTGTTGTCTGTGTCCATCGATTATGCATATATGCATATAAGTTCTTGGTTAATCTCTTCCTGCCACCCCCCGCCCCACTTCCCTCTGAGGTTTGTCTGTCTGTTTCCTACTTCCATATCTCTGGATCTATTTTGTTCATTAGCTTATTTTGTTCATTATATTCCACAAATAAGTGAGATCATGTGATACATCTTTCTCTGACTGGCTTAGCATAATACTCTCTAGGTCCCTCAATGTCATCTCAAAGGGTAAGAGATGTTTCTTACAGCTGCATATTATTCCATGGTGTAAATGTACCACAGATTTTTTTATCCACTCATCTACTGATGGGCTCTTGGGATATTTCCAGATCTTAGCTATTATAAATAACACTGTTATAAACATAGGGGTGCATATATTCTTCTTGATTGGTGTTTCAGTCTTCTTAGAATTTATTCTTAGAAGTGGAATCATGAGGTCAAATGGCAATTCTGTTTTTAATTTTTTTAAGAAACACTAATTGTTTTCCTTTATATGCTTCTTTATTCAATTATTTATTTAATTATTTGTCTGTTCATTTAATAATTGCACAAATGTTTTTTGATGGTCTCTGTGTGTTAGATGCTGTACTAGGTATTGTGAAAAGATCAGTGAGTATGACAGAATATTTACTATAACTTATTTTGTGGTCTCACAGAGGTTGACATTAAGAGAGATAAATGATAATACAAAATGACAAATGCCATAGCAGAGTTACGAACAAATTTATATGAGAAGTCTAAAAAATAATAATTGCATTACAATGATAGTGTATAATGGTAAAAAAAATTTAAAAAGACAGTTAAGTTGGGTGTGAGAAAGTGAGTGAGAAATTTTCAGAGAGAAAAATGAGAAAATTTAGTCAGGGAAGAATGACTAGTATATGAAAAGTTGGAATCCGGAAAGGTAGAATGGTTTTGTAGTATTTATTTATAATAGGAAATAATTGCAAGCTATCCAGATGTTCAACAACAGGAAAATTTTAAAATAAAGTTTGGTGCATATATATATAATGCAATATTTATCAATTGCTAAAATTATATCAGTATGAGACATTGATTGCACTATGTTGTATTTAACAAGTAGGAAGTCAAACTGACTTCAAGTACAACAAACTTTATGAATATATAATTCACTGAAAAGACCAGAAACACATTATAAGTTAATAATATTTATCACCCGGCCATTGTGGCTCAGTGGTTGAGCGTCGACATATGCACCAGGAGGTTGCTGGTTCAATTCCCAGTTAGGGCACATGCCAGGGTTGCTGGCTTGATCCCCAGTAGGAGGCATGCAGGAGGCAGCCAATTGATGTGGATGCTTCTCTCTCATCTATGTTTATATCTCTGTCTCTCCCTTCTTCTCTCTCTAAAAAACCAGTAAATAATATTATCATGGGTGGTGGAATTGTAGGAAATGTTGAAGACAAATTCAAATGGCCAACAGGGCAATGAAAAGATGCTCAACATCACTAATCATCAAGGAAATGCAAGTCAAAACCACAATGAGATATAGTCTGATGCCTGTTAGAATGGTCATCATTAAGAAGACAAGAGATAAATGCTGGTGAAGATATGGAGAAAAGGGAATACTGTACACTGTTGGTGGGAATGTAAATTGGTTCAACCACTATAGAAAAAAGGATGGAGGTTCCTCAAAAAAGTCTAAATAAATCTCCTATATGATCTAGTAGTTCCATCTCCGGGTATATAACCAAAGGAAATGAAAACAGGATAGTGACGACATATATGCACTCTGATATTTATTATAGCATTATTCACAATAGCTAAGATATAGGAACAACCTAAGTGCCTGTCAGTGGATGATAGGGTAAGGAAGATGTGGTATATATGTGCAATGGAGTATTATTTAGCCACAAGAAAGAAGGAAATCCTGTCATTTGTGACAACATGGATGAAACTTGTCAACATTATGTCAAGTGATGTAAGTCCAACAGAGAAAGACAAATACTGTATGATATCACATATATGTGAAATCCAAAAAAAAGTAAACTTGTAAATACAGTGAGTAAACTTGTGGTTAGCAGGTTGTGGGGTGGAGGGATAGGAGAGATACTGCTTAAGGTGCAGACTTGCACTAGTAGATAAATAAGTTCTAGAGGTCTATATTCACAGTGAATATAGACAACAATATTGTATTATAATCATCAAACTTGCTAAGAGATTATATCTTAATTATTTCCACTACAAAAAAAGAAATAATTTTGTGACATGATAGACATACTATCACCACAATGGCAATCATATTACAATACATAAATGTATCAAATAAACATATCGTATATCTTAAATTTACACATTATACAACAGACATATTTCAAAAATAAAAGAAAAATTTTATCATTTTCTTTATATTTTATCTATTTTTCTAATTGTCTACATTGACAATGAATTATTCCCTATAATGACTATGAATTAATTTTAAAATTCAAGAGAAAACAATAAACACAATTATTTATATTAAGTTAGGGGAAGATATTGGGCTGGAAATTTGAGTTTGGTGATTTTATCTCTTGGGTAACTGATGAAATTGAGGAAGTATGACTGGACAATAAAAATGACCATGTTTTATGGCAAGAGAAAAGAGTGGTCCTCTCTGGCTTACAGCCCAAGGAGAGAAGCAACAGTTAGTATTGCTAGATGTGAAAGCAGATTGCAAGGATTTGGGTCCCTCCTCCTCTTTGGGCTGGCTAATCAAGCTCTCTACTGCATCATGGAGTTGCAAGGATTTAATGAACTGACATTTGTAAAACACTTAGTGATTGACAGTAAGTACTATATCAGTCTTTTCAATAAACAATTAAGTAATTTTCATTATCTCTGTGCCTCTATATTTTGCTTTACTTTTTTTTTTTTTTTTTTTTTTTTTTTTTTTTACAAAGGTTAATTTGTCCTCTCTAAAGCTGTTTTCTTATCTGTGAACAGAGGAAAACTGATATGTACAACACATGTTTGCTGTGAAGATTAAAAATAATACTACTGCATGAAGGTGACAGTAGAAAAACAATCTAAAGAGAAAAATTCTAAGTTTAATTATATAAAAATAAAGTTTCTGTGTATAAAAAGAAACTATAAAGAGTACAAAAGTAAGCTACAAAATGTGAGAAGACAAAAATATTATATCTTGCAATCAACAAGAAAAAGACAATCCATTAGAACTGGAAATGTTTGTCCCTCTTGGTATGCTTCTCTTTTTTCTCCACGGTGCTCTCTGACCCAGGAAGCTGGCTTGTGTGACTACAGCAGTAAGACTCCCACAATCTCTGTCTTTATACAGACTTTGGCCAAGTAACACCTGAAAATAGTTGAGGGAGAATTTTTATTCCCCTGGTTCTCTCTCTGGGAGGTCACTGCAAGCTCTGTCTGTTTTTGATGGAAGGTCAATGAATTTTCAAGGTAGCCAAAAGTACATGGCTCTTTTTCTGAAAATCCCATTAGATAGACATTGAAACTTTTTGATATTTTTCTCATTTCTCAAGTTGAAATTTATGGTAATGTGATATTCAGGAATAATTTTTCAGGTTGAATATCAAAGACACTAACTCTTTATGTTCATTCTGCTATTCAAAAATCTAAGAATATTTGGATTTTAACAAATATATATATATATATTATTTAAAATTTATAGCTTTGGTCCAGCCAGTGTGGCTCAGTGGATCGAGCGTTGTCCCATGGACTGAGAGGTCCCGGTTCGATTCCTGGTCAGGGCACATGCCCAGGTTGTGGGCTCAATCCCCAGTGGAAGGCGTGCAGGAGGCAGCCAATTGATGTTTCTCCCTCACAGAGATGTTTCTATCTCTCTTTCCCTTCCTGTATCTCTAAAAAAACAATAAAAACATACTAAAAAATGAATAAATAAATAAAATATTAAAAATAAATAGATAAAATGTATAGCTTTGTATCTGATGCTTTTCATAATTTTTTCTTCTTTATAACGCTATATTTCATCATGAATATGCTCCCTTATCTTTTTTCTTTTATTTATTTATTTATTTATGTTTAATATTAATTTATTTTTGTTACAGATGTTTCTCCTTTTTCCCCCATTGACTCCCTCCTCCCCCTCCCTCCCTGCCCCGTCCCCAGTTTTGTTGTCCGTGTCCATTGTTTATGCGTACATGCGTATAAGTTCTGTGGTTTATCGCTCCCCTCCCCTACCCCCTCTTCTGGTAATTGTCAGTCTGTATCCTACTTCCACGTCTCTGGAACTACCCTGTTCCTCAGACTGTTATGTTCATTATATTCCAGAAATAAGTGAGATCATATGATATTTGTCTTTCTCTGCTTGGCTTGTTTCGCTTAGTATGCTCCCTTATCTTTATGCACATATTAACTGCATGTATTTTACATTACTGTTATGATTAGTAAGTCTCCTTAGGTGTAAGATATGCAAATTATATTTACTGATTCTATTTCAGGGTCTTGGCTTTCCTAAAAACATTGAAAATTCTGACTTTGGCCTTATACTCTGTCATAGAATTCATGAGGCTGCAATTGAAGATTAATATGGATTAAATACAAAAATATATATATATATTTTATTTACATATATTTTTATTGCTGACAGTATTACAGATGTCCCCCATTTCCCCCTTCCTCTTTCCCCCCTTCATTCAGCCCCTGCCCCACCCCAGGATTTCACCACACTATTGTCTGTATCCATGGGCTATGCATATATGCATGTATGTTCTTTGGTTAATCTCTTCACCATCCACTCAACCACCTCCCCTCTGAGATCTGTCGGTCTGTTCTATGCATCCATGATTCTGGATGTATTTTGTTCATCAGTTTATTTTGTTCATTAGATTCCACATATAAATGAAATCATGTGATATTTGTCTTTCTCTGACTGGCTTACTTCACTAAGCATAATAATCTCCAGGTCCATCCACGCTGTCGCACGGGGTTAAGAGCTTCTTTTTTATAGCCACATAGTATTCCATTGTGTAAATGTACTATAGCTTTTTTATCCACTCATCTACAGATGGGCACCCAGGCTGTTTCCAGATCTTACTTATTGTAAATAATGTTGCTATGAACATAGGAGTGCATATATTCTTTCTGATTGGTGTTTCAGGCTTCTTAGGATATATTCCTAGAAGTGGAATCACTGGGTCAGATGACAATTCCATTTTTAATTTTTTGAGGAAACTCTATACTGTTTTCCACAGTGGCTGCACCAATCTGCATTCCCACCAGCAGTGCACTAGGGTTCCCTCTTCTCCACATCCTCACCAACACCTGCTGTTTGTTGATAGTAGCATTCTGGCAGGTGTAAGGTGATACCTCATTGCAGTTTTAATTTGCATTTCTCTGATGATTAGTGACCTTGAGCATTTTTTTATATGTTTATTGACCATTTGTATGTCCTTTTTGGAGAAGTATCTATTCAGGTCCTTTGCCCATTTTTTAATTGGATTGTTTGTCTTCCTCGTGTTGAGTTGTGTATGTTCTTTAAATATTTTGGATATTAACCCCTTATCAGATGTACCATTGGCAAATATGTTCTTCCATACAGTGGGTTCCCTTTTCACTTTGTTGATTATTTCTCTTGCTGTACGGAAGCTTTTTAGTTTGATGTAGTCCCATTTGTTTATTTTTTTCCTTTGTTTCTCTCGCCCTAGGAGATATATTGGCAAAAATAGTGCTATGTGAGATGTCTGAGATTTTACTGCATATTTTAAAATAAATATAAATAAATTAGATTATTTTATAATTAATTCATTATTTATAACATTTCAAAATAAATATTTCATGGTGATCAAAAATGACAGCCAGATAATTTAATTTTTGTTCTCACAGAAAGCACTAATATTATCTAAGTATAATCGTAATGTTCTATTAATATTGCATTAATATAAAATGATACAGAAATATAAATTACTGTATATTTTAGAAGCATGACATTCTATTCTTCATAGCTGTTTTAGGCTTCTTTAGTGGAGATTGTAATCCCTGATCTCAAAGCCATTTGTGAAACCAATCTCTGGAGGCAAAATCTAAGCAAGACGAATGCAAGACAGTTTCCAGAATGCCAATTTATAAGTAACGCTAAAATGTAACTGAAATAAATAAAAATTGGTCCTGTGACTTTTGATATAAATAATGCTTTTGAGAGAAGTTAGGCTTTATTTTGTGGCTTATTTATCTGTGCATATTACATAGTAAATAAAAATTGATTTTGCTATGAAATTTTACTCTAGGGAACAATACTGTTATTGTGTTCGTTTTTGAATATTAATTAATGGAACTCCTCTTAATGGCTGAAACATTTGGAACCATATTATTTCTGTGGTATATGTTCCTTGACCAGTCAAATCATAAGCATTAACAAAAATCTCACCAGTGGCATTATATCTTCTTTGCTTGTGGTCTAAATTTGAAGCAAAAGTCTGTGAGATGCTGTAGAAAGAAGAATAAGAAAATACACTAAAGGCACAATGGAAAGATTCAGTTTAGATGCATATACAAGAAAATTTGGTACTTCATCCTATAAATTCTTTGTGGAAAATACACGTGTAAGCTAAAAAAAGAGTCTGGAGGGCACTATAAAATAGTCTTCAGATGTCAGCAAAGAAAGTTGTAATGGCAGAGTTGTTAAAAGTCTGACTAGATAAGCCATTTGGGAATAGAGACCATACATATAACGAGTACAAATCTTTCAAAATAATGGGCATAATGACCTAATGAAACATTTCCATTTCCAAAGTCCATGAACCCTATAGGTTTGCATTGCATGAAGCAAGAATGTTGTCAATAGGAATTATATGCTGAAATCCCATGCATTGCTTTGAAATCCATGGACTAGTGGCCTAGCCAGCAGGGTAATGATGTGTAAAGGCAATTGTAAGCCTAATAAAATTGGACTTCTATGTATAATGGAGGCAAAATATAATTTCATTATCTACTCTAAACTGTACATTGCTTAGAGATGGACCCATATACTGCCCACTTAGATAAAAGTTAATTCTTTTCTGGGCCAAATAATTGTTTCATTGATCAATGTCCATCTTCATAATGGTTGTGAATAAAAATAACAGAAATATTAAATCCTAACTGGTGATGGCAAAATTTAGTTGAGGAAAACGATATATATTGTTTAGAAACTTAAATCTTAAATTTATTCTTGTGGACATTGTATTGTCTTTTTAAGAATCTATTTTCCTAAGCACTTTCATGAAGTAATGTGGTATTGTACTCGGTCTTAGTGTTCAGAAATTCCTTCAGTTATCTAGTAAAATAACTTTTTTAGTTACCAAATATTTTCTATATAACATATAACATTTTTCATAGGCACAGATCTTTCACAAAGAAAATGATTTTTTAAAAGATTGTTATATTTACTTAATTTCAAACCTAGTTTGAAAATGCAAGAGCAGTACAATAAAATTCTAAATACTCTTATCCAGATTCAACATTTGTTTATATTTTGCTTTACTTTTATTTGTTTTTTCATTCTATCTACTATCTATCTATCTATCTATCTATCTATCTATCTATCTATCTATCTATCTCCTATCATCTATTTTTACATATACACACAAATATGTGCAGCTCTTAATATAGTTGTATTTATTTCCTAAAGCATTTGCATGTAAATTGGAGATATAGCACCCCTTTACCACTAAATACTTCATTATGTATTTCCTAAGGAGGATATTCTCTCACACAGCCACAGTATACATTTCAAATAAGAACTTTTATATTGACATAGTATTACCTAATCCATATTACATATTACAATTTTGTCATGTCACTTTCCTTAATCCCCTTGTCCAGAATCTAATCTAAGATCAAGCATTGTATTTAGTTGTGATTCCATTTTAAATATCTTTTAATGGACTCATTCCTCAGCCTTAGTCTTTTTTGAAGAATATAGCCAGAATTTTCCTTAATTTGGGATTATCTGAGTTTCTGTGTGATTAGATTTAGTTTATAAAATTTGACAAGATTTCCATAAAAGTGATATTCTGCCCTACTCAATGTATCCCATCAGGAGGCACATGATGTCAGTTTGTTCCAGTATTAGTGATGTTAACTTTAATCATGTGGTTAAAGTCTTCTTAGTTTAAGGTGTTAGATATTTTTGAAAGTATGAATATCCTGTTACTCACCAAAATTTTTATCCACTATTTATAGTATCTATTAATGATTTTTCTATATTTATTAGTTTCCATTCTAACTCTAAGGGAGAAATTTCTCTTCTCTGTCCTTTATTGATGGATAGATAGATAATAGATAGATAGACAGTACCATGCAATCTTATTTTAGTCTATGGATAACAACCCATGGCAGTAATTATTTGTTTTGATGCTCCAATTGTTCTAGCTTTGGGAAATAGGAACTCCTTTAGCTGCTTCCTATGTCCTTTTGATAGGCGTCCCCCACTTTGAAGCACAAGATATGTTCCGGGCTCAGATACTTTCCCTATCCTAGCCTTGAAACCAGCTATTTTGCCAAAGGAGACCTACATCCTTTTAGTGGATAATGGTAGTATTTTGAAACCAAAGTCTGGGCATCAGCTGTGTAAATTGCCACTGTGTGTCATTGTCTCTAGGCCATATTGGTTAAATAAATCAAAAACTCTGGTTGTTTCTGGTGCTATTGCTTTTAAGAGTACTCACTGGACAGAATTGTATGTCTGTGTGTGCGTATAGATGTGTGTATGCACAAACACATCTAATTTTTCTCTCCATTGATATATATTTTTATCTATATAGCTGTATCTATAAATCTCTATACCTATACCTATACCTATATACACTTTCTTTTCCTACTCCATTTCAACCACACAGGGTAAATTTTAGTGTGCCAGATTTTCAGGTTATGTAACTCCTTTCTCAAGCAATGACAAAATGGGCTCACATTATTCTCATTATTTTAATCTATTGAGATTAGAATACAAGTGTAGAATAAAAAGTAAATTCTTTCAGAATTACTAACTCACAAAACTGCAAAAAGCAAAGTCACTGCCTAAACTCCACTGTATTTAGCATTTCACCATTAAGTATGATGGTAGCTGTAGGTATTTCACATATGCCCTTTATTAGATTGAGAAAATTTTCCCCCCTCTTTCTAGTGTGCTGGGGAAATTGTTTTTCCTTAGCTCAAGATTTTATTTTCAAACAGAAAGGCACAGGTAGGTGCTAAGGTCTGTTTTTCCCTTGATGTGCAGCCAGGCTCTCACTGTGCTCAAAGGCCAGTGACTCCTTTTTGCCACCTTCCTGGCCCTTCAGTCATGCTGGGCCTTTGCAACCCTCACATCTGTCTTCAGGATTTTAACAGCTGTCAGCATCTGCCAGCTCTTTCTTATCGGAGGCCTCCTAGTTCCTGCAGAGTTTGGGGGTCTTCTGTTGTTTTGGTGTCTCCAGCCCATCTATTCCTTCATCTCTGCCCCTGGAGCCCAGCACATTGTAGGCCTACTGTGTGTAAGACCCTGAGACATGTCCGAGGGCCCCAGGCAGCTGTAGGATGCTCAGCCAGGGGCAGCTCATCCACAGGAAGGAAAATGTAGTCCCACCACTGTGCTCTGGCTAGTGTGGCGAGTCTGGGGATTCACAGATGCCCACCAGACTCTGAGATTCTCCCTAACCACTAGGTCCTTATCTTGGAATCTGGGTCTCCATGTTCAAATTGTTTAGAGAGGGGTAAAGCAGTCCACCTCCAGCCTCAGGACTTGGGGACAACCAACGTTCTCCATCCCTGGCCTGGTCTCTGTGCTGGTGGAGGGGTCAACAGACCCCCAACTAACTCCTTTATTTCAAATTAGAAAGACCGCCATGAGAGGGCAGGAGAAAGGGAGCCGGGAGAGAAGGTATACATATCTGTCTTTGCTTCTTTGAGCCTCTCTCTATATATATTTTAAATTCAGTGGCTCAGATAAAATATGTGCAGCATTTACATGGTTCTAATTACAGGCAGGGCCCCTCCAACATTTCATTACAGGAATAAAATGCCTGAGTCAACACATGAGAAATAAAAACTGAATATGACCAGAACTCTTTCTGTGACACAATTGCATCCCCTTATCTATATTCAGAAGCTGGCAGTCAGTATTATGCAGAAAAACAGATTTACATAATAGACTTCTATAGCTCTTTCTAGTTGCTTCTCTGAGGAAAAGAGGTGCATTCAAACATTCAGACAATCATCTATCAAAGGACACTTAGGTTGTTTCCATGTCTTGGCTACCTTGAATACTGCTGTAAAGAACAAGATGTGGTACATATATGCCATGGAATAGTACTCAGCCACATTGAGTTGGCCATACATATTTTTTTCCTTTATTCTGCTAATAAGGTGGACCACATTGATTCTCATATGTCGATCCATTATTTTAATCCTGAGATAAACCCCACTTGATCATGATTTGTAATCTTTTTACATACTGTTGTAGTCAGAATAATACCCCAAAGATATGTTAAGTTAGGATGAACTTAACCACATCTGCAAAGAGGCTTTGCAGATGTGGTTAAGGAATTTGAGAAGGGAAAATTATTTTGGATTATTTTAGTGGATCCAGTGTAATCACAAGGATCTGTGTAAGAGGGAGATAAAAGAATTCGAGTTGGAGAAGGGGATGTGATCAAAGAAGCAGAGGTCTGAAAATGTAGGGACCTACAATAAGGAACACAGGCAGCCTGGAGTAGCAAGAAAAGACAAGGAAATGGATTCTACCCTAGAGCCTCTGAAAGGAATGCAATGCTGCTGACAATCCATTTCAGACATCTGACCTCCAGAACTGTAAGATATTAATTTTTGTTCTTTTAGAAACCGACTCTCAGCTAGAAAACAGACTGATGGCTGCCAGAGGGGAGGGGGTGATAGGACTGGGTGAAAAGGTGAAGGGATTGAGAAGTATACACAAACTGGTAGTTACAAAACTGTCATGGGGATGTGCCGTGCAGGGGATATAGTCAATAACATTGTAATAACTGTGTATGTTGCCAGGTGGGTGCTGGAAATATCAGGGGGAACACTTTGTAAAGTATATAATTGTCTAACCACTATGCTGTACACCTGAAACTAATACAAAATAATATTGAATGTAAACTAGTAGAAATTTTTTTTAAATTGTGTTGTTTTAAGGTAATGAATTTTTTGTAATTTATTACAGCAGCAATAGGAAATTATTATTTTTAAATTTGCAAACGTATATAAGAAACATATATTTTAAAATTTGATTTGCTAAGATTTTGAAAATGATTTTTGCATTTATATCCATACTTTTTTAAAAAAGATTTTTTAAATGATGTTTACAGAGAGAGGAAGGGTAAGGGAGAGAGAGAAAGAAACATTGATCTGCAGCCTTCAGCACCACCCCCCACCAGGGATTGAGTCCTGCAACCTGGGCATGTGCCCTGACCAAGAATCGAACCAGCAACCTTTGGGTGCATGGGATGACGCCCAACCAACTGAGCCACACTGTCCAGGGATATACCCATACTTTTAAGGGATATTATTCTGTACATTTTTACTTTTCATTGCTTTGTTAGGTTTTAATGGTACAGTTAGGATAGTCTTAGTGAGAAAATTTGGAAGGTTTCCTGCTTCTCTATTACCTAAAAGAGTTGGTGTAAAGTTGGTATATAGTTCTTTCTTAAATGTTTGGTAGAGTTCACCAATGAAACATTTTGACCTGGATTCTGCTTTGTTGGAAGATTTTTGAAAATAAATTTACTTAACACAGTGGTTTTCAATTTAAAAATTTTTATTAAGGTATTATTGATACACAAAAATTACACATATTTAATGTTTACTTTTTGATGAGTTTGAACATATGCAGATACCACTGATATTATCACAATCAAGGTACTAAACATATTCATTACCTCCAAAAATTTCCTTGTATTTTTTCTGTTATGTGTGTTTTGATTTTTTTTAATGGTAAGAACATTTAACTGGACACTTATCTTCTTGTTTTGTTATATTTTGAAGTGCACAATACTGTATTAGCCACTATGTTGTACCACAGATTTCTAAAGCTTATTTATCTTGAAAAACTGAAACTTTATACCTATTGAGCAACAATTTTCCATTCCCTTAGCCCATTCTATTCTCTGCTTCTATGAGTTTGACTATCATAGATTCCTCATATAAGTGAAATCATGTAGTATGTTACAATCTTATTTCACTTAGCATAATGTCCTCTAGGTTTATCCATATTGTCTCAAATAACTTTATTACTCATAAGAATCACCTTTAGGACCTGTTAAAACACAAATTGGTAAGTCCCTCTCTCATGATTTCTTATTTAGTAGATCTGGGTTGGGGCCTAAGAATTTACATTTTTAACTTGTTCTTAGGTGGTGCTGATGCTCTTGGTCTAGGAACCACACTTTGAGAACCACAGCTTAAATAATATAGATATTTTTTGGGTAAATTGTGTTTTTCAAAGAATTTGTTTTTTCATGATAGTTGTCAAATTTATTGGCATAAAGTAGTTGACTACATTTCCTTAATACTTTTCTTGTTCATAGAATTTGTAATTCTTCATGAAGGTAATTTTAATTTTCTTCCTCTAGTCCTTAATCAGTCTTGCTAGAGGTTTATCCATTTTATTATTCTTTTTCCCCCCAATTATTTATTTATTTATTTTTGTTACAAATGTTTCTCCCTTTTCCCACCAGACACCCTCCTCCCCATCCTGCCCCCCCCCCCCCAGCATTGTTTTCTATGTCCATTGGTTACACATACATGCATATAAGTTCTTTGGTTCATCTCATCCATCCCCCCCACCCCCCTACTCTGAGGTTTGTCAGTCTGAACCATACTCCTTTCTATGTCTCTGGGTCTATTTCATTCATCAGCCCACCTTGTTCATTATATTCCACAAATAAGTGAGATCATGTAGTATTTGTCTTTCTCTGATTGGCTTATTTCACTTAGCATAATACTCTTGAGGTCCCTCCATGTTGTTTCAAAGGATAAGAGATCTTTCTTTCTTATATCTGCATAGTATTCTATTGTATATATGTACCACAGATTTTTTATCCACTCATCTATTGATGGACACTTGGGCTGTTTCCAGATCTTAGTGATTGTATATAGTGCTGCTATGAACATAGGGGTACATATGTTCTTTCTGATTGGTGTTGCAGGCTACTTAGGATCTATTCCTAGAAGTGGGATCACTGGGTCAAATGGCAATTCAATTTTTAATTTTTTGAGGAAACACCATACTGTTTTCCATAGTGGCTGCACCAGTCTGCATTCCCACCAGCAGTGTACTAGAGTCCCCTTTTGTCCACACCCTCACCAGCACTTGTTGTTTGATGATTTGTTGATGGCAGCCATTCTGGCAGGTGTGAGGTGATACCTCATTGTTGTTTAATTTGCATCTCTCTAACGATTAGTAACATTGAGCATTTCTTCATATGTCTCTTAGCCATTTGTATGTCCTTTTTGGAGAGGTGTCTCTTTAGGTCCTCTGCCCATTTTTAAATTGGGTTCTTTGTCTTCCTTTTGTTGAGTTGTGTGAGCACTCTATATATTTTGGAAATTAACCCCTTATCTGATGTATCATTGGCAATTATGCTCTCCCATACAGTGGGTTCCCTTTCCACTAAGATGGTTGTTTCTTTTGCTGTGCAGAAGCTTTTGAGTTTGATGTAGTCCCATGTGTTCATTTTTTCCTTTGCTTCTGTTGCCTTAGGTGATGTATCAGTGAAAATTCTGCTGTGTATGATGTCTGAAATTTTGTTGCCTACATTTTATTCTAGGATTTTTATGGATTCGAGAGTCACATTTAAGTCTTTTATCCATTTTGAGTTCATTCTTGTATATGATGTAAGTTTGTGGTCTAGTTTTATTTTTTTTGCATGTAGCTGTCCAATTTTCCCAATACCATTTATTAAGGATGCTATCTTTACTCCATTGTATACTCTTGCCACCTTTGTCAAATATTAATTGAGCATAATGTCTTGGGTCAATTTCTGGATTCTCTGTTCTGTTCCACTGGTCTATATGCCTGTTCTTGTGCCAGTACCAGGCTGTTTTGATTATAGTAGCTTTGTAGTATAACCTGATATCCGGTATTGTGATCTTACCTACTTTGTTCTTCTTTTTCAAGATTGCTGTGGCTATTCGGGGTCTTTTTTGGTTCCATATGAACTTTTGGAGTATTTGTTCTAGTTCTGTGAAATATGTCACTGGGGATTACATTGAATTTATAGATTGCTTTGGGTAGTATGGACATTTTAATGATGTTAATTCTTCCAATCCATGAACAAGGTATGTGCTTCCACTTTTTTATATCTTCCTCTATTTCTTTTTTCAATGTCCTATAGTTTTCTGCAAATAGGTCCTTTACTTCTTTGGTTAAGTTTATTCCTAGGTATCTTAATTTTTTTGCCATGATAGTAAACAGGATTGTGTTTTTAGTTTCTCTTTTTGTGAGTTCATCATTGGTGTATAAGAATGCCGTTGATTACTTGACTTTAATTTTGTATCCTGCTACCTTGCTGAATTCGTTTATTAAATCTAGCACATTTTTGATGGAGTCCTTAGGGTTTTCTATGCATAATATCATGCCATCTGCAAATAATGACAGTTTAACTTCCTACTTCCAATTTGGATCCTTTTTATTTTTTCTTCATGTCTGATTGCTGTGCCTAAGACTTCCAGTACTATGTTAAATAAGAGTGGCAAAATTAGGCATCCCTGTCTTGTTCCTGTTTATAAGGGAAATATTTTTAGTTTTAGCCCATTAAGTATGATATTGGCTGTAGGTTTTTCATATATGGCCTTTATTATGTTGAGATATTATCTCTCTATTCCCACATTGCTGAGCATTTTTATCAGAAATGGGTGCTGGATTTTGTCGAATGCTTTTTCAGAGTCTATTGATATGACCATATCGTTTTTATCTTTCATTTTGTTTATGTGGTGTATCACATTTATTGATTTGTGAATATTGTACCATCCTTGCATCCCTGGAATGAATCCTACTTGGTCATGGTGGATAATTTTTTTGATGTATTGCTGGATCCAATTTGCTAGTATTTTGTTCAGGATTTTGGCATCTATGTTCATCAGGGATATTGGTCTGTAGTTTTCTTTCTTTGTAGTGTCTTTATCTGGTTTTGGAATTGGAATTATGCTGGCCTCATAAAATGAGTTTGGAAGTCTTCCTTCTTCTTGAATTTTTTGGAATAGCTTGAGGAGAATGGGTGTTAGTTCTTCTTTGAATGTTTGTTAAAACTCCCCCATGAAGCTGTCCGGGCCTGGGCTTTTTTTTGCCGGGAGAGTCGTGATTACATATTCAATTTCCTTAGTTGTTAATGGTCTGTTCAAGTTTTCTATCTCTTCCTGGTTCAGTTTTGGGAGACTATGTGTTTCTAGAAATTTGTCCATTTCACTTAGATTGTCCAATTTGTTGCCGTATAATTGTTCATAGTATTTGTTAACGATCCTTTGTATTTCTGTGGTGTCAGTTGTTACTTCTCTTCTTTCATTTCTGATTTTGTGTATTTGAGTTCTCTCTCTTTGTTTCTTGGTGAGTCTAGCTACGGGTCCATCAATCTTGTTTATCATTTCGAAGAACCAGCTCTTTGTTTCATTGATCCTTTGAATTGTTTTTCTGGTCTCTATGTCATTTATTTCTGCTCTGATCTTTACTATTTCCTTCCTTCTACTTGCTCTGAGGTTTTCTTTTTGTTTGCTTTCTAGTTCTTTAAGTTGTGAGGTTAGACATTCAATTAGAAATTTTTCTTGTTTCTTGAGGTAGGCCTGTAGTGCTATGAACTTCCCTCTCAGGACTGCTTTTGCTGCATCCCATAGATTTTTGTGTTGTTGTGTGTTCATTTTCATTGGTTTCCAGGAAGTTTTTAATTTCTTCCTTGTTATCCTTGGTAACCCATTCATTGTTTAATAACATGCTATTTAGCCTCCACGTGTTCAAATGTCTTTGCATGTTCTTGTTGCAATTGATTTCTAGTTTCATGCCATTGTGATCTGAGAAGATGCTTGATATGATTTCAATCTTCTTGAACTTGTAGAGACTTAGTTTGTGTCCTAACATGTGGTCTATCTTTGAATGTCCCATGTGCACTTGAGCAGAATGTGAATTCTGCAGTTTTGGGGTGTAATTCTCTGTAGATATCTACTAAATCCATTTGATCTAGTGCTTGCTTTATTTAGAGTCTTTGTTTCCTTGTTAATTTTTTGTCTAGAGGATCTATCCAGTGATTTCAGCAGCATTTCGAAGTCCCCTGCTATGATTGTATTGCTGTCAATTTCTCCTTTGAAGTCCTCCAGAAGATTTTTAATATATTTTGGTGCTCCTATATTGGGTGCATATATGTTTACCAAGGTTATATCTTCCTGTTGGATAGATCCTTTCAATGTTATGTAGTGGCCTTCTTTGTCTCTAGTTATGGTCTTCATTTTGAAATCTATTTTATCAGATATGAGTATTGCCACCCCAGCTTTTTTTCCTTTCCGTTTGCTTGGAAGATTTTTTCTATCCCTTTGCTTTCAGCCTATGTGAGTCTTTTGTTGTGAGGTGGGTCTCTTGTAAACAACAAATATATGAGTCATGCTTTCTTATCCAATCAGCTACTCTGTTTATTTTGATTAGAGCATTCAACCATTTACATTTAAGGTTATTGTTGATATGTACTTATTTGTTGCCATTTTTGTTTAGTGTGGTTATATTTTTCTTCCTATTTCTTCTACTAAGTGCAGTAGTCCTTTTAACATTTCTCACAGTGCTGGTTTGGTGGTAATATATTCCCTTAGCTTTTTTTTTTTTTTTTTTTTTTTTTTGTCTGGGAAGCTCTTTATTTCACCTTCTATTCTGAATGATAGCCTTGCTGGATAGAGTAGTCTTGGATTCAGATCCTTGTTTTTCATGACCTTGATTAGTTCATGCCATTCCCTTCTGGCCTGTAGTGTTTCTGTTGAGAAGTCAGCTGATAGCCTTATGGGGGTTCCTTTGTAGGTAACCTGTTACTTATCTCTTGTTGCCTTTAGGATTCTTTCTTTGTCTTTAATTTTTGGCATTTTAATTACTATGTGTCTTGGTGTGGGCCTGTTTGGGCTCTTCTTACTTGGGGCTCTCTGTGCTTCTTGAACTTGAATGCCTTCTTCCTTCACCAATTTAGGGAAGTTTCCTGTCACTATTTCTTCAAATATATTCTCTAACCATTGCTCATTTTCTTCTTCTTCTGGAATTCTTATGATGCGAATGTTGTTATGTTTCCAGCTGTTCCACAGTTCTCTTAAGCTGTCTTCCTGTTTTTTAATTGTTTTTTTTTTCCTTTTGGCTTTCTGATTGGTTGATGTTTTTCTACCCTGTCTTCTAATTCACTGATCCGGTCCTCAGCTTCCTCTACTCTGCTGTTTAGTCCTTCCAATGTGTTCTTCATTTCTGCTATGTCATTCTTCATTTCCACTTGGTTGGTTTTCAGTGTTTCTATATCTTTACTCATGGTGTTGATGTCCTTACTCATGCTGTTGAGCTTCCTCAATATTATGGCTCTGAACTCTACCTCTGATAACTTGCTTAACTGCATTTCATTTATCTCATCTTCAGTAGAGTTCTCTTGTTCTTTCATTTGGGATTTGTTTCTTTGTTTCACCATTTTGGCTATCTCAGTGGCTTTTGGAGCCTGCCAAATTTTCCCTGTGGGTGTTGGTGTTTTGCTATTTGTGGCTCCCTCTACTGGGTTTGGATGAGGGTGAGAAGACCCACGTTAAACACCACTGTCAAGTCTTACTTTCCTGGGTAAATTTGCAAGCCTAGGAAATGTTCAGTTATCCTCTAGCTTTTTGCCTGGAGGCTATTAGTCTCAGATACTTGATGAGCGTTGGGTTGTAGCCCTCAGCTAAATGACAAACTCCCTCAGGTGTTCAGCGTAAGAGGATTTCCAGAGGGTAAGGCAGATGCTGGCTGTTAATGAGCCTCAATTTGCATTTCTCTGGCCAAACTGGGTGAGGTTAAATTTCCAAGGGAGGGGCTGCTGCTCCTCCCCAGAGCTCCAGGAAGGGGATCCCTGTGCAAGATGGCCACCATCCGGTGTGGCTGTGACTCAGCAAAAACTCTGAGCGCCCTCCAAATCCCGAGTGTCTCCACACAATTCCAGTCCAGTCCAGTCCACCCTCCCTCTGCCAGAGCCCAAGGTGAGTGGCTGTAGCTAATTTAGTGCTCTGTTCTGGCCCTCTACTCTGTGGAGCCAGCTTGGGATTTTAACCCCAAGGGAGCTGCGCACAGCTAAAACAGCTGCTGTCCGTGAGCTCTCAGTTTGCCTTCTCATGCCTTCGCAGACCTACCAGGCTCGATTCAGTGTCCTTTTATCCTGTCCCTAGTTATACGGGTCCTTTCCAGCTGCTTTTCTGTTGCTTTTTTCCGATGATTTGTCTTTATTTTAGTTGTAATTCCATTTTGGTCCTGGGTATTGGTCTGTGTAGCTTCCATTCACTCTGCCACCATTTTGGAATCAATTTTATTATTCTTTCAAACAACCAACTTGTGGAGATAATTTTATAAATAGATAGTAGAATTACAATATAATATGCTAATTTGTCCAAGGGTTTCTTTATTTCTAATTTCATAAAGACATTATCTTGACTTAAAATTTCTTAATAAACTATTTTAAAAGTAAAACACTTGCAAAATTTGACTCTATTAATTATAAAACTGAAATTGAAAATGTTTTTCATCAAAGCCTAGTTCAACTTCTCATAGTCAAACATACTAATTTCTAGGTTGGAAATTAGAAATAATTTCTATGCAGTTTAATCTAAAGCTCTGATATGCATCCAGAAAATGAGAAAAGTTTTTTTCTCAAGTCATGGCATTCAATATAGAGTCAAAGTTATGTAATGTACACTTTGCTATGGCAAGGAAAGGCACACCCATCTGACTAACTTATTTCCATTAGATTAGGTAGCAACATTTCTCAAAAATTATAAAATAACACATCATATAAATACTTTTATAATTTTTCTATTCTATTTATTTATTAGATATGGATTATTCTATGCTATTAATCTCATAAGATAGAATTTATTAATACAGTCTATTCTGTTAATTAAAATAGAAGCATTTTTGCATGTAAGCAAAAATAGAATTGATAGGGGACAGGCACGTAATAAGAATAGAACCACAGTTTAATTATTATTCACCTTACTAACAATAGATAGGAGGTTTTCTTACAGACCCTGGGAAACTGTAGGAAAGGTTGCAAGAAGAAAAATAAGGCTGTAGAAAGATAAGCTGCCTTGGAGCTTGGATGGGTCCATTACTCAGAAAAGAAATACAATTTGAGAATAGATCAAGGACAGGCCATGCTTTGATTTAGTTGCTGTGCCTGGACCCTGACCCCCTCCAGGAGTTTGCCTCAGGAAAGCTGACCATTCTCTGGTCCCAGGAATGTGCTGAGCTGTTTGTAACATCATAGAAGATTAGCCACCTTGTTGTCCGAGTTTGAGCCCCTGAAGATCAGACTGCAGACCCTACCTTCCCCTTTCCTTGTTACAGTCACAGCTCACAGCTGCATGTAGTTATCTTCTCCCTCACTCATATATAATCAGTCAGTTGGCAAAGGGGATCAGAGCTGAATTTCCAGGATGACCTGAGGCTCTGCCCATACTTCTGGCATTATTGGAATAAACACTCATATATGATTCAACCCTGTCTCTGCTTAATTTGGCTCAAGTAGTGACAGGCAGCCTTGGACCCATTTAGTGTCTGGTATCAGAATGCCTACTAGAAATACTTTCAGAGATAATAAAAAATTCAATTCTTCAGTAAAGCACCCCACATTTGTCATTTTGTAATAAGTATTTAGTCCTTTCAAAAATTATGCAAGAGGCAATCTGGTTCATTTGAAAAAGCCCTAGGCCAGTAATTAGGAAACATACATTCAATGAGAAGCTTTGCTCTTTGGGTAATATCCTTTGGTAAGTGATTCACTCTGAGTTTTCATCTTGGTCTAAAACATTAAAGTGGTTTAAATGTGTAAGATGATGATGGTAAATCTAAAGATATTTCTCTAAAAAAGATTACTATATCAGTATTAGAGCTGGCGTGGGAGTGGAGTTAGAATGGGAGATTCTCTCAACCTTTTGTCAAAAACTGCACATTTTAGTGACCATACAAGATTCAAAGGTGCAAGATCCAGCTCAGAGGAGAAACAACTTGTACAGTTAGTTTCTCTCTGGTTCTAGTTTGATGAAGAGAAGGCTCTAGGATTGTCAGAAGAATATACTCACTGTTCCAGAATGAGGAGATTTGGAAGGAAACTGAAGGGACCTAACAGTCTGCACAGCCCTGTCAGAGATAACGTATCTAAATAAATGATACTGGTGCTTTGGGTTTGTAAATTGGGAGCAGCACCATACAGATAGGCCCACACTGAACAGAGGGTGACAAACATATGTTTGCCCCTTTTTCTATCTAGATTGTATCCAAGATGTATTACTTTGGGATGTTGGGACAGCTTTGTACAGTTCACTGGTTATGCATCCTTTCAGGAATTGTAAACACTTAAATCCTTAAAATCTTAGAGCTGATACATGCATCTGCAATTGCCCTCTGCCTCCAAACTGATCAACTCCCCTGTATACCAAAAACATCCTCTTCCTTACTCATCCTCCTTTGATTTATTCTTCCACTGTCTATTCAGTCCTTTTCAAAATTCTTGGAAAATACCCTATAATTGATATTTATGCAACTTAGTTATTTTTTAAAAAATTCTTTCAATTTGACAGTCTGCCAGATTTAACTTAAGAATCCTGTCAGTTTTCCTTGTTCTCTCTGTAGCATTTGGTACTGATTATCTTTTCTCTCTTGAAATTCTTTCCTCTTAGTTTCCAACATACTGTGTTTCCTTTTATTCTCTAATCTGTCTGAAGCTTCCAGTCTGTCCCTTGTCTACCCATTCTGGCAGTCCTCATGTTTCCTAGGTTTACCTATGTTATTTGTTTTGCTTAGTTTTTATTTACATTTCAACTATAAGCTCTCTAAAGGTGACTTTTTAGTATCTGTCTCAAGTTTTATCAGGGTGATTATTGAATAATTATAGGGTAAATAAATGTATATTTGCAACTTAGAGTGTTCTTTAGTACCAAAACTTCAGCTGAAAATAAAAACCCTTACTTTAAAATTTCAGAACTTTCACTTAATGGCCCTGGGTGTTTTTATTTTTAATGTCCACAGCATGGAAATATCTTTATTCAGATTGCTCTACTAAATTATTTTCTGATTATCATTTTTATTATTTTATAAACTTTCTTTTTCTTCTATATTGATTTTAGAGAGAGGAAGAGAGAGGGAGAGAGAAATAGAAACATCAATGAGAAAGAACATCGATTGGCCGCCTCCTGCATGCCCCAAACTGAGCATAGGTCCCACAACATGGGCATGTGCCCTGACCAGGAATCAAACTGGTGACCTCTTGGTGCGTGGGTCGACACTCAACCACTGAGCCATACCAGCTGGGCTATTATTCTGATTATTAAAGTAATGAACATTCGACATATAAACATGAAAATATAGAGACTAAAATAAAAATACCAAATAGATTAAACATTTGACTCTGTGATAGACATTGTACTAAAAACTTTACATTCAATATGTTATTTTTCACAAGACTACAGAGGAGATATTAATATCATTTTTATTTTATTGATAGAAAACACAGAGAGGATACGTACCTTAGCTCACACATATATTTAGGGGTAGTTATGGGAGACAAGCATATATCTGTCTAACTTAGGACCCCAACTTCATGATTATTATCTTGCTGTACTCAGGGATAACAATGGTAAAAATTAGATGAATCTTCCTCCAGTCTCCCTTCTATATGCTTTGTTATCTCTGCTTAATAAAAAGTACCCTTCTCTGGATACATGAGAAAAAGGGGGATGTTTCAGATCCATCAAACTTCTACTGCCTGCCGGTCCTGTTAGTATAAGGTACTACCTTTTCATGGGCCTTGGGCGAGAAATGGATGTGAAGCAGGCCACATTTCTCTCTCGTGTCCCATTACTCCTTTACCCCCGCCCCCCCATCACTGGGGGCTGGTTGAGTGTGTCAGATTATTCTAAAGAGTGGGTGAAAATGAAAGTAAATATATAATGATTGCATATTAAAAACTAAATTATTGCATATTTGATAAATATGACTGTTTCTTTATCCCAATGGCAAAGCATGCAAAGGTTAAACCCCATCCACAGAAATTCTCTTGTGGACTCAACATAATTCCTAGCCATAATGCTCCATGGGTAGGCCTTCCTTCCTCTCAAAGAGGGCCTTCTTCCTCAAAGCTCTATAGTTCAAATCTCTATCCTGCCCCACTTTGAGAATGCCTACTTCAAACCCATACACATTTGGCCATGGTATCTGGCCTCCTCTTCCAATCATGCCTACTGCATAGGTAATCTGTGACACTTAGTACACTTCCAACAGTACATACCACAAACATTGTTTATTCAGTGTAAATAGCAGGGCATGTCAAATTGGCCTTTTGCAATTCAAGTACAACAAAACATCCCAATTAATAGTGTTTGGCATTCTAACTCCAACTTGTGTCGCCAGGTAGTCTCCCTACTTGTGAAAGATGCAAACATATCAGTTCATTCTTTGTAGTCCTCAACTAAATGACTACTAAATAAACCATAAACATTCACGTATACCTCCCACACAATAAAACAGACGTTTATATATCTCCCACAGATACGCGTTCAATATCAGAGACAGCAAAGTGTAAATCCACTTAGCTTCTTTGTCTTTACTTGTTGCTTAAAGATTTATATACAAAAGTGGGCAGAATAAAATTTCAATGTTCAATAGCAGAAAAAGAAATATGAAAACTGGGCTGAAGGAGGAATTTTACTCTGAATTTTCCTGTAGACCCTGATATTATTAATAGTGGATTACTATTTTCTATCCTCTAATCAGAGAAATAAGAAATAAAAGATAATGATATGCCATAATAATTCCTTTGGAAATAAGTTATTCTTTGACTTATTTTCTTCTATTTTATTTTCCTTTATAATCTTCTCTCGATGATTGCCAACAATAATTTTTATTTTGAGAGTCATGTTTTTATCATATAAAATATATTTTACAATTCCTAGTTTGGTATGATTATTAAAATAAAGAACATATTCAATTTCTTTAACTGCTTGGAAACTAAAATAAATTCAATTCCTACTATCACTAATTCATGTAGCAGGGAGCAATACTTTGATGTGGCAATATGAGTAGAAAGAAAATGTTGCAAAATAGAGGCATGGAAGAAATATTAATTTTATTAAATATTAATTTCTTTTAAGACATAACTGCTATCATATTATAATTTTATTTCTTTGTATTCTACATTTTATGGTTATTTCTATACATGTTTTACTTCTTTTATTATAAAGTAAGATACTTGAAGTCAGACAGAGGAATAATGTCTTGGTATCTGTGAGGGACTTGGTAAATATTTGGTTCTTTACCAACTTTTTATTTTCAACAAGGTATACTGAAAACACAGATCTTTAGAAAAAGCCAATGGATTCAGATAGTTGGCAGGTGATAGAGAAGTCACTCAGGATCTGTGATGTTCAGTGCAGTAGCTACTAGACACATGGCTGTTGAGCACTTAAAAATTGAGATTTGCTTAAAGTGTAAAAATATACACTGGATTTTGAAGGCTTGGTATAAAAATAGAATGTAAATATATCAACAATTTTATGTTGATTACATTTTGAAATAATATTTTGGATATACAAAATATATTAGAGAAATAATTAATTTGATCTGTTTCTATTCACTTTAATTTTTATTTAAAAAAATTTTTTCAATCTTCTCTGTTGAGAGTATTACTGATGTGCCTCCTTTTGTTCCCATTGCCCCCCTCTTCCTGGTTCCCATCCTGCCCCAGGTCTTTACCGCCCTATTATCTGTTTCCATGGGTAATGCATATATGCATGTAAATTCTTTGGTTAATCTCTTCCTGCATGCCCCCCTCCCCCCAGGTTCCTCAGTCTGTTTGATTTTAATATGGCTACTAGAACATTTAAAACTAAAGATTTAAAATTACTTGTGTGGTTTGCATTTGTGGCTCATATTATATTTCTATCAGACAGTGCTGCTATGTGTTTTTTCTAAAATTGATCTTTTTAACTTGATTAGCTTACACATATTGGAAAACTTGCACCTTACAATGAAAACTATTTCTCCATCTTAAGCCCCCAACTGGTCTTAGTAACAGAGAAATAAGTCTCAGTAACAGGAAAAATAGGAATTAATTGAGTCAGAGAAAGCCTCACATTAATGTGATTACCAGCAATTCACAAAACAAATATTCTTTAGGAAAAAAATGTTTTTAGTCCATATGCCAATATAGAATAAATATTAAAATATCATGTTTTCAGAAAATGTTACTTTTTTTCTAAAAATTCCAATAATTTAGAAAAATGCATTTATTTAATAAAGAGAGGCTGTTTTAGTTCTGGTGTTACACTCAGGTTGCATACTAAGTCATGCTGTGGACATGGTGCAGCTGCCACTGTAAATTCAACAATTTGTTCCCCTGATTCACTGGGATTACGCAAGGACGCTCTTCTTGAGAAACTAGCTGAAATGAATTATATAAAAATGCCTGTCAATATTATTTTTCTCTCCTATACCATTTACACTATTTTCACATGTTTGTGTGTCCATTTTGAAACCTATTGATCAAAACATGCCTTTTAAAACCTCAAACAATGATTATTTTTTAAATACCTCTTGTAGCTACAGTGACCTTTCACTTGTTTTTAGTTTGATTTCTATAGTAATGTGTCTCAACTAGGGAGCCATTGGCATTTGGGACAGGAAGATTTATCATTTGTGGTGCTTTCCTGCACACTGCAGGGCCTTAGCCGCTCCTTTCTCTGTTCTCTAAATGACAGTAGTGAGAACCCGTACCCCTCCCTCCTGAGTCAATAACCCCCACTCCCACCATCACAGGCACACATTTCCAAGTATCACCTGGGCAATACCATTCCGGTAAAAAACAACTGATGTGAAATTTTGTTATAGTTTCCCTCATAGCCTTTACATTAAAGCAGTGGTTCTCAACCTTCCTAATGCCGAGCCCTTTAATACAGTTCTTCATGTTGTATGTGGGTGTATCTGCATCGGAAATATGTGTTTTCCTATGGTCTTAGGCGACCCCTGTGAAAGGGTCATTCGACCCCCAAAGGGGTCGTGACCCACAGGTTGAGAATAGCTGCATTAAAGGAACATTTATAATTTCCCATATAAAACATTATGAATCCTCTTATTTCTTTCTCACTTATTATTATGCCAGGCACTATTAAATGCTTCGTCTGCAATAACTTTACTCCTCCCAACAATGATGTAAGTTACATACTACCATCATCTTTATTCTATAGATATAGGCAAGAAACTACAAGCAAGAGTATTCAAGACACTTGCCCAATGTAATCAATGAGTAAATGTAGAGCCTCAGATAAATCAGAAAGTCTGGATCCAGAGCCCAAACCCTTGAACTTTTGCTTTACTTATATAGTCATAAAACTGAAGTTTATTAAGAAAGGAAAACATGACCACCATTATCTTCCTCTGTTGTTAAGGTCTTATTAGAATTTTCACTTAGACACACTCTTAAGTTGTGGCTCATATGTCATGTTAATTTTTAGTCTTATAGACCAGAGTCGAGTGCTAAACACATAATCAATAATCAGAAATAGCTCATTTCTAAAAATCACAATTCAATCATTGTTTTATTGTTCCCCATCCTCCCACTCTAAATCTCAAATTGAATCTAACTTATGTATTTGTGGGAGGGGAGGTGGGTTACAAGCAACATATTATAAATATACCCCTTTTCATATAATATGGAAGAGAAAAAAAAATACATTACTTCTAGAAGTTGCCATCTGCTCTTAATGCAAAAATGACAAATCATTCCCTCAGGTATCTTGTTTTCATTATTGTATATTGTACCACAAAGTATTCCCAGACACTCAACCATTTCTAAAGTATAGTATGATTTCAAATGTCTTGGGGCAGCATCCAATATCTAATTATGCTTGAAATATAACTACAGTTTATTTTTTGTTAGAAAAACTTGCCCAGCTTGCTTTTAAAATGTAATCCATACACCTATATTAGGAAATGAAGCTCATTTAAATTTCACTATGTAGAGAACAACAGGTCTTTTGATGTTTGCACGAATTTAAAACTACTGTATAGCCATTGGAACCAAAATTAGGGTGTTTATGCCCAAGCAACTACATTAACTCTTTATGAAGTGGCTATAGAATCCAGGCAAAGAATAAGAATTTATCTTATTCAAATGTAAGTAAATGATAAATGGCCTTCATTTTTAAAGGAACATAATGATGAAATCATTGTTTTATTTTGTTTTTACTTATCTAGCTGTTATTATTTCATCAGCTACATGTATTGTACCATTTCTACCTCAGTTTTCATGTGAGAACCTTCTTTTGTAATTTTGCCAGGGAGAATTTTCTCTCTCCTTAGCTGATGGTATATTTCTTCTTTTTTGCTAATAAAAGCTATGTAATTTATTTTTTCCTTTTTTCCCATGCTGCCAGGACACACAGGGAAAAATATACATGCATTCAAGATGGCCATATTAATCTTAAGTATATATTCCTTTACTATGATATTTCATTTTACTAAATTATTTTACGTGCATATTTTTGAGTGTCAGCTCAAAATAATTTTTGGAAAAGAACACAAATAATCAAGTTTAATAATATCTATTTATAGGGAGCCAATTGGATTTCTAAAGAAAAAAAAGGAAAAGGAAGAAAGGGAGAAAAACAGAAGGAAAGATGGAGGGAGGAAGGGAGGGGTGTCAATGCTGTTTTCAAAAATGTTAACATCACTAAAACTTGATGAGGGACCTCTTGGGAACAAAATTTAACACATTAACTATGGTTCGTTCCACCTGTGTGTCTATCTGACCAATGAAGCTATCATTTCCGCACCTATGGACAGAGAAGAGCTGCTGCTGAAATGCACACATCTTGTTTTAATGAAGGAAAACGGCTGACTTGCTCTTAAGTGAAGGGAAAGCAATGATCCTTTAGTCAGATGAATCAGCTGGTGTTACTTCCCACCTCCACCCTATCAGCAACTGATACAAATGTCATGCATGTTGAAGGCATCGGAAACAAATGTGCTTTGAATTGTACGTTGTACCAAGCTCACTTTTAATAATATCTTCCTGTGAAATGATAGGCTAAAATACGTGTCCTCTGGGACGGTTTATAAGAAGGGTGAGGTCCCTGTACATTGAAATCACTGAAACATTGAAGCAACCATGGAGCAGGTGGCATCCTACTTAAATAATATCAATGAGTGAGTCTAAAAATAAATTTAAAGTACCCCTATATTTAAAGTATTTGCATTGACTTTCCTTTCCGTTGTTTGGAATGCCTCCCAAATGTTATATTCACAATAAGAACAATGAGGAATATCTGTAGATTACAGTTTTGTAGCCAATTAAAATATATGATTATACTAAAATAAATTTCAATTCAAATGTGGTATAGCAGTAAAAACTCTTAGTGCTCAATTAACCAGAAAATCCAATTAACCACAGCATTTTATTTCTATAGCATCTCTGTCTCTCTCTCTCTCTCTTTTTTAGCTTTTAACGTTACATAAACTACATTATCTCCTTTCTGGTAATTGCAGATAACTATAATGGGTTTCTTTCATTTTAAAATAATTTTCTAAAGTTTGATTACTCTGCTATATGCAACTATAAGTTTATGAGAAGTCAAGGTATTTTATACAATTATAGTTTTTCAAACAAGCTTATGAGGTTATGTCCTTTAGTTATCTATGCTGTTCCACAAATACTCACAGTAGACTAGATAAGCCTGTTATACATTTCAATAAAATCTTAACATTCCTTATACTTGAATTTACTGTTTTTTGTCAGCCGTCATCTGTAGACTCTACACTTTATAAGGCAAAGAATTATTTCTTCTAATTTACCAACCAAATTTCCATCCCTATTAAAGTACATGGTACATTGTGGTTCTTAAGAAAGATACAGTGAGCTATGAATAAATGTGTTTAGCACATGAATTAATAAATGAGGCACTATTTTAGAAATTGTGAATTTAAAACTTATAAGAAAGATGTGTGTAATAGGAGTGGGTTTCTTCTGAAGGAGCTTCTTGAATAATTAGAAAATACTTTCACTTTCCAGAGAACATATCAGGTAAAACATCACTTTGAAAATAATGAATATTTCAAAGACCATGTTTAATCTGATACAGGAATCTAAGTAAATGAGATTATTATATAACTTTTTAAAGCAATATACTTTACTTAAGTAATAACTCTACTAACTACTAAATCCTAAGTCCTTTGAAATTACAATTTTCGTTTTTGGAATATTTTCAGATGTCACAGGACACAGGACTATTGGAGTTGAAAACAGTGTCATAATATTCAGGACTTCCTGTTTCACTATCCCTGAGAGAGATTTTGAATTTCTTTGCATGTAACTATTTGAGAATCTTCTGAAACATATATTTGTATTCCAGATATTGAGATAAAAATCACCTAATGTTTGTGTTGTATTCTTAGTATTGGCTCTCTCTCCCCTGACCTGGACTCTCTTTGCTGCCCTTCCCTTTGGTATGGCTGTGGAACTTGTTTCCTTGCTCACCTTCCCCCTTTCTGTTCACTTCTAAAACTATAGCAATCTAGTTTCTATCCCCATGACTTCACTGATATTCCTTTTATAAAGTTAAGGCTACTAATCCCATGTTACTAAATATAATAGAAACTAATCTTTCACCATATTTGATCTCCTAACAGCATTTGCTACCAATAACCTAGAAATGGATTCTTGTTTTTAGGGGGACAGCATGTTGTCCCTGTGTTATGCCCACCTTTCTGGCCTCAACATCTCAATGCCCATTGTTGCATCCTTTACTCATTTCTTTCTTAAAATGTTGGCAACTTTGGGGATTCTATCCTAGATTATCTTGCCTACCCCATAGGGCTTCCAATATGACAGATATGCTAATGACTCCCACATGGATATTTCTTGCCTAGTGCTCTTATTGTACCTTATACTCCATCTACCTATTGGATATTTCCACTTAGAAATTTATAGTCATCTTAAACTCACATATGCCCATCATAGTCTTCCTCCTTACATAACATAACCCTTTGTGGTACCTATCCCATAGAATCACACACCATACACTTCCCCATTTGAGCCCCACACCTGGGCCTTGTCTTTGACTTCTCTCTACATCTAATCCCATAATTCAAGTAATCACCTAATTCTATAGATCTTGCCTCCAAAATACAGCTCAATTCAGTCCTAGATCACATCTCCTGTTTAGATTATGTAACTATTTAGCTGACAGTCCTTTCTTCAACTTCATTCCCTCCAATCTAGCCTCTATGCATCAGTAATCTTTCTAAAATCCAGATTTAGCCATGGCATTTATCTGCTTATACTGCTTCAAGAATTTTCCATTACACTCAGGACAAAGTCCATACGTCTTACAAATTCTATATTCTGACCCAAATGACTCAACTTATTGTCACTCCTTCCAAACTTCCACTATATTAAACAACCTAACATTCTTATGCTTATATGCTTGTTTGGTTTTATTCACATGCTATTTTCTCTGCCTAGGCTTCTTCCTATACCCATCTGTCCTTTACATGACACGTAGTAGATATTCACAAAATATGTATTAAAAAATATTGCGTAGCTGTATCCTTTGTGGCTCAATTGGGGTATAGTCCTGTACACCAAAAGGTGGCATGTTCAATTCCTGGTCAGGGCACATACCCAGGTTGCAGGTTTGATCCCCCGTTGGGGCATGTAAGGGAGGCAACTAATCAATGTTTCTCTCTCACATTGATGTCTCTCTCTCTCTCAATTCTTGTCTCTAAAATCAACAAAAAACATATCCTCAAGTGAGGATTAAATATATATATATGTATATTTAAAAATTATTAGGTAAAATACAAACTTCATTCCATTGGGAAAACAGTTTGATAAACTAAAGCCTAATATTATTTCTTTAAAGAAAATTTCAATGAAATCAAGCAATGGTTGAGTCTTAAGCAAAACATAGCATTTGAGCCCCACCCATATGTCTCAGTGGTTGAGCGTTGACCCATGCAGTGAGAGGTCACTGATTTGATTCCTGGTCAGGGCACATGCCCAGGTTTCGGGCTTGATCCACAGTACGGGGCATGTAGGAGGCAGCTGATCAATGTTTCTCTCACATTGATGTTTCTATCTATTTCTCCTTCTGCCTTTCTCTCTAAAAATTAATAAAAACATTTAAAAAAATTAAAAACAAAAACAAAAGCATAGAGTTTGATATATATAAACTCAATTGAATGTATGGTGACTTAGATCCCATGGCTTGAATAAATCCAACTTATTTTTCAGACCACATGAAAACTCTTTTAGTAAGTGTATCAGGTATTGCAAATTATATCTCTGGTGTGCGATTCACCTTAATGAAGGTCAAATGTTCTTATGATTATTATGAACATATGTGAAGTAAGTTATTCTTGGGTCACATTTTTAGGGAGATAGGAGCCATGAGAAAATGTTCAGGATAAAACTATGATTATAGCTAGTAAAGTATGTTTTCTGTGAGTAAAACAGTACTTATGAATTTTAGGAAGTATTTATTTGCATTCATGTATGTCATATGAATGTAACAGGGCATTTAATTGGGTCTTGTGTGGCTGAGACAGTTGCCTATTCAACTTAAATCTATCTTTCCTCAAACATAACCACTTTTAATGGGGCCTTGAGTCCTACTGATTGGTGGAATTGGTTATGGACCCTTTTCCACATTTCTGTTTTCATCTATTAATTTATGAACTTTTTTACTCTGACCCCATTCAGTTTGGGAGTATGCAAATATGTATAATGGAATGGAGTAGTCTTCAACTTTTGTCAAATAGTGGAAAGAAAACAAGAGACCCTGGAGAGGAAACTCACTAAGTGAGTATGGTCTTGATAAACAAAATACACTCAAAACTAGAGAGAGTTCTTAGTTACCAGTACAGTGGTGGCTGCTTTTACCCAGCTTAGCTCAACCACTCTGGATTTATAAATGTTTTGGGAAATTTAACAAATCAGGCACAAGCCTGCCACCATCCTTAGACAACCTTTGTGACCTCTTTTTATGGAATATCTGACAGATAGGGAACATGGTAACTGTCCTTCTGTGAAATTTTTCCACAACTGTGAGTAGTAAGAGGCAATGGCTATGCAACATCTGTACATATCAAGATATGATGATGGTCAAAGCTGATCACTGCAGCTTCTATCCTTTTTCTTCAAGTTTTTTTTTCTTTATTGATTTTAGGGAGAGGAAGGGAGAGAGAGAGAGAGAGATAGAAACATCGATGAGAGAGAACATCGATTGGATGCCTCCTGCATGCCCCCCACTAGGGATTTGGCCCACAACCTGGGTATGTGCCCTGCCTGGGAATCGAACCGGCGACCTCTTGGTGCATGGGTCGAGGCTCAACCACTGAGCCACACCAGCCGGGCTGCAGCTTCTATCCTTCTGATGTGGTTCTCTATTCTGCTTGTTTGGAGATTATTGATGCCATTTCATGGGTGTATACAAATATACCTGAAAGTTTTCTAAAATACTGGGGAGGTGGCCCAGCCAGTGTGGCTCAGTGGTTGAGTGCTGACTCATGCACCAAGAGGTCGCCGGTTCGATTCCTGGTCAGGGCACATACCCAGGTTGTGGGCCAAATCCCCGGTGGGGGGCATGCAGGAGGCAGTCAATCGATGTTCTCTCTCATTGATGTTTCTGTCTCTCTCTCCCTCTCCCTTCCTCTCTCTCTAAAAATCAATAAAGAAAAAATTTTTTTTACAAATATTGAGGAGATGAATCAAGTAAAAGGACAAGTCCTATTAATCAGGGTAATGGCTTGGAGCATCATATAAGTAAGGGATATTTATATATTTGGACTCATTTGTACTTAAAGCTATTAAATCTGTGATACCCTAGTTATGTAACATTAAAAGAAATGGTATAAGCTGATCTTGTTACTGCATAAGTATTATACATCAAGTAAAAAACTCATAGAATATATGCATTATAGAACAGAACAAATATTTTTTGTACTTGAAATCAGCCTAATTTAATAGAAATGCCTTCATAAACATTTGTTACATACCCAAAAAAATTTTCATTCATCTCACTGCTTTAGTTATATAGTTTAAATATGTTCAGGGTCATTATTACAGTAAATGATATAATAAAAGGCTATTTAGAGATATTTTTGTGAAACAATTTATTTTAATATTCTTATACAAAACATTTAGTGCAATATTTATAAACTCATTAGAACACAAGTAGGACACTTACATTTCAAGTTATATTTTACAATAGTTTTAGACAAAAACTTTCTGTTAATTGAGAGAAACACATTTAGAGATTGGTAAGTATTTCAGGGAAGGAATCTTTAGAAACCACTGCTTTGTATATCTGGGATCAGTTGCTTGCTGTCCACTTTGAATTTTACCACAAATAATTTCTTTTTTGCTTTTCTTTGGAAAATTTTTCTCTCTGGTTTCAAACAACTAGAACAGATAGAAAATTCACCTAAGCCTTTAGTTTCACAGAGGAAAAAAATAAACCTGTTGCCAGTTATATTATAACTCTGAAAATTTTTGCATTTTGGAAAACACATGATTAGGCAGGCAGAAATTTTTCTTCAAGAAATATGGGGCCCTGCCGGTGTGGCTCAGTGGTTGAGCATCGACCTGTGCACCAAGAGGTTGCCAGCTTGATTCCCGGTCAGGGCACATGTCCAGGTTGTGGACCCAATCCCCAGTGGGGGGCATGCAGGAGGCAGCCAATCGATGTTCTCTCTCATTGATGTTTCTATCTCTCTCTCCCTCTCCCTTCCTCTCTCTCTAAAATAAAAATTTTTTAAATTAAAAAAAAAAGAAATATGGGAATGACGATTCCCTAAAATGGTATATTTGCGTTATTGTTCCTAATTCTTTACTCTCTGTCTGTAAAATAATTATTCATGCACACTTTTGCCATGTCACTTTGCAGTTCTATAAAAATATCAGGTATATTTTCCCTGCACCAAGCTCAAAGTGGAGACTTTGAGCTTCTCCACTTGGCTTGCTTTGGCCAATGGAATATTAGTGGATGTAATAGAAACAGAGGCTTTGCTGTGTGTCCATGCTTCCTCTTGTCATCTTGCACTTCTGCCATCTGCCATGAGAAGATGGTGCCTGGAGTAGCTATGGTCAAGGAGAATGAGAAGACCTATGGAGTAGCCTGAATACCAGCCATGACCTGGAGCCAAGCTCAGAACATCTCAGTTGGGCCCAGCAGATCTCAAGGCTACATACAGTGTTATAAGTGAGAAATACATGTTTACTACTTTAAGCCACTGGATTTTAGACAGTTGACATGTTAAACAGCAAAATTTCATCAAAAACGGACTGATGTAACTCTTCTATTATGTTCAAACAATCCTAGAGTATTTGTAGGGAAAAATAATTCTAGGTAATCTCTCATTTTTTATATAAAATACATTACAAATGGCACATATTTGTTTTTTTAAAATTTTAAATTAATTAAATTGTATTTTATTTAAAAATTAATCTGAAATCACTATTTAAAATGTTTATTTTTTTTAGTGAAAAGACTGAATAATCCATATTCTTAGCAGAAAAAAGTTACTTAGCAAGAAAAAGTTACATTGAAGTTACTTTCAGAATTTCAGTTTACATCACAAACAGTTCAGTTGCTTGTAGGAAATCAATACCTTCTCAGTCTTAACTTATAAGTTTTTTATTATACAGCTCAATATATGAGGTTAAATGTAAATTAAATTAAATTGGCATACTTAATTTATCAGTTTGATAATAATAATTATACCAGTAGTCAAATTTTTAAAAATTCTCTCTTAAAAATAGGTAAAATGTTACCAAAAAGAATAAAACAAAAGCCGAGAAGAAACAAACAAAAACAGATGAAAAATATTTTGGATTAGGAGTAGGTGCTGTGGGATGCTGACCAAACTTTTTATCTGATTGTAGCTACTTTTGTACTTGCTTAGTCCCATAGAAATGCCACATGAGTCAACGATTTGGAAGGGGTGTCAATTTTGGAATATCTAGAGCCTTGTAATTTAAGTTCAGGCTCAAGACATTAGGAAACGGGCTCTTCAGAAGAAATGTATTATAGATATTTTACAAATAAATATACTATGAAAGGACTTCCAACACTTTGGAGCAAAGGCACTATATAAATCCAAAGTAACATTATTAATAATTTGTATTTGCCACAGTGATTTCTCTGGGGATCTCTTGAAGCACTTTGCAAAACTTCATAAATATCTTTATTTTCATAGACTGTAGTAACTATTCTAACCTTTTAGTGTGTCACATTTATTTAATGAGCAACTAGATTTGTACATCAAGAATCAGGACAAAGAACTCTCTGCAAGTGATAATTTAACTGATGGAGTCATGACACTTCTCAGAAGAAAGAACAGTCCAGTGTTATCTTCTAATGTCTCTGCAGACTGTGCTTATACCTGCCCCACCTTTCTCATTTTAACTGGAGTGAACTTAGACCACTGTCAGGGTTTCATAATTTCCAGGACTTGAATACCAGAACAACAACCTTGGAGCTGGAAATTTGGAGGATTATTTATTCCTGTTGCCTCTTTATTCTTTTCTCTGATAAACTCCCATTCTTGTCCTTTGTTGCTACAAATCTCAGTTTCTCAGCATTGTTAGAAATTACCTTTCATTCTGTTTTAGGAAGTCAGTGAGGTTTAGAGGAAGACCGTGGGTAAGGCATCCATCCATAAATGGATATCCCAGTGTTGACTTTGCTGGGGAGTAAGAGAGAAGAAGAGGAGGGGAAAGGAGGCTTAATAGTGTGGTGGGGTAAAAATAGTACTCATCCTCTAGGGTTGTTGTGGGAACTGAGTGAAGCACATAGAAGATGCTTGACATATTGTAAGCATTAATAAACGCTAAGACATTACTATTGATGTGGTCTGCTTTCCAAGCTCACTAACTCTGTAACTCCATCCTGAGGGTTCTATAGTTATTGTCACAAGTGTCTTTCAAGTTATCTCTAAATGATATTTACTAATAGATTTTCTTCAGCGATTTTAATACTTTTCATCTTTTCTAGAAATTTCTAACCTTGTAATATTCTTGCCAGGGTTTCACAAAATAAGTTTGGGAGTGCACTTGTTGTAGGACAATGAAAACCTAGGAAAATTCTGGGGCAAGTGGAATAGGGAAACTCAGGCAGGAAAATTAAACAAAGCCAAAAAGCTTTGCAGGTCACCTGTAGCAAGACTTTTTTTTTTTTTTTTTTTTTTTTTTTAGAACAAGGGTTAAAACCTCTTCTCAAGGGAGAATGCAGGAGAGGAGGGGAAGGGTACGGAGGAGAGAAGTAGGAGGAACCAGAGACCACTTAGTACAAAACACAGCAGATTGGAGGGGAAAAGAAAAGTATAAACAGAAGAAAGCCACCAGTCAGGATCTAATTGCCAAGTGCTTCCCATAAATTGTGGGAAAGCCATGACCAAAAAAAAGGGTAGACCTTCAAAGTTAATCTGTACCAGGATATCTAGCAGAGGAATTAAAAAAACAACAATTTGTAGACAGAGGGTATACAAGCAGAAACTGCCTCCCTTCAGAGTAGCCGAGAGCCCGTCTGTGCTTCCTAAACCAGATGTATAGGTTTGCTGCGTTGCCTCTTTACTGAATGTGCATGATTTAATGTTTTAATAAATTCACTAAACACAATGTAAAAATTATCTAGAGTCTCTCATTTAAATTCATTATTATGAGAAGACAAGGATCAACTTTGGGGACAGCCAGCTAGCTCCTTCTGACTCAGGGGGCTGTCGGATAACACCTCTCTGGTGTCTGTGAGAGGTGCCTGTCACACACCCATTTTTCTCTTTTCTGGAAACATTTGGGTAACATGGGCATTATTACTTCTTTAAATGTTGAGAGACCATACAGTCATTAATTTTATTTATGGGAGGAATTCTATTTCTGGATTCAACATGGATAATTGTTTTAGTGCTTTTAATACTTTCTATTTCGACAGCCCAGAGGTCCAGCCCCCTTAAGCAATGCCTTTGATAACCTTCTCATCTCTCATTCTCCCGCCTTAACCATTTTTGTAGCCTCCCCACTGCTTTTTTCCTTCCCCAACTCTCTTCCCACAGCAGAGACCTGACTCAGCCCCTTAGGAACAAACACCTGAAGCACGTCTAGTCAACAAATTACACTTCAGCTCCACCAACCTCGCCCTGGCCAATAACTTTGGGGTCCAGTCCTCGGGCTGAAAGGGGCACCCTTCTTCGTTCCTGATTCTGCCTCAGCTAAATTTTCTTCATCACCCCACCTCCTAGCATTTGGAGGTACCCTCTCCCCCAGGGAGGAAGTGGGCGGAGTCCGTTTTGGCGCCAGAGGTGAAGCAGAAACTTGGTCAACGTCCTGGCCCCTCCTTCCCTCTTCCTCCCCTTGGGGGACCACCTGGCGCCACCCCGCGAACGTAATAGCTCTTCAAGTGTGCAAGAATAAATGGCTTCCAATAAAACTACACTGCAAAAATGGGAAAGAAACAGAATGGAAAGAGTAAAATAGTTGAAGAGGCAGAGCCTGAAGGATTTGTAGTGGAGAAAGTACTGGACCGAGGCGTGGTGAATGGCAAGGTGAGCATTTCCTGAAGTGGAAGGGATTCTCACGCTGACAATACTCAGGCACCTGAGAAAATTTAGATCGTCCAGAGTTAAGTGAAGCATTTCTTGATTCTCAAAAAACTGGTAAAGAAAAAGATGGTACAAAAAGAAAGTCTTTATCTGACAGTGAGTCTGATGATAGTAAATCAAAGAAGAAAAGAGATGCTGTTGATAAACCAAGAGGCTTTGCCAGAGGTCTTGATCCTGAAGGAACAATTGGCACCACAGACGGCAGCGGAGAGATTGCGTTTCTCATGAAATAGATTCGGATGAGGCAGACTTGGTGCTGGCAAAAGAGGCAAATATGAACTGTCCTCAAATTGTAATTGCTTTTTATGAAGAGAGAATAACTTGGCATTCTTGTCCAGAAGATGGAGCCCAATCATTATTTGCATTGCCATATATATATTCATTATTTACATTGATATATATATATATATATATATATATATATATATATATATATATATATAAAATCTGGGTCTTGGTTTTGTTAGTGTGAAGAAAGAACTACATTCTAATGAAAATCAAGTGTGATGTTTATTTTGAAGTAGTACTGAGGGAGTTGTTGGGGGCTTGGCTTGCATCTATAGCACTGGTTACTTAAAAGCTTTCTGTAGTCGCTTCCTTTGTCAGAAAAAAACATTTGATACCGTGGTGTATTTTTTTCCTCTGCATTAGAGAACAGCTTTTCTGAATGTTGGGGGAAATCTCCATCGTCATCACTCAGTCAGAATTTGTGTTTAATTCATGTAGGCCTAAGGATCATTGTGTGTTTTTTTGTATATGGGGGTGGGGGGGGGTGGGGTGTATACATATGTAAATGGTTTTCCTTTCTTTTTCTTTAACCAAAACAAAAACAGCTTTTCACAACCACACATAAGCTCATGTTTCTGGGCTGCCATCATTTTCAGTAACCTAAGAAATATAAATTACTTCAAGTTAAATTGAAGTTTTTCCTGAAGCTTTAACCTTTGAAATTAAACAGATAATTTGTAATTAATTGGGCAATTTAAATATAATGTAAGCAGCCCAGGCCAGTTTGGCTCAGCAGTTAGAGCGTCGTCCGGCAGACCAGAGTCCCGGGTTCGGTTCCCGCTAAGGGCACATACATCGGTTGCAGTTTGTCTCCGACCCGGTTGGGGTCGTGTGGGTGGCAGCCACTCCATGTGTCTCTCTCAAGTCAATGTTTCTCTCTTTCTCTTCCCCCCTCTCTCCCTCCCGCTCTATCTGAAGATACATGCAAAAATGTCCTCGGGTGAGGATTAAAAAAAAAACAAAACAATAAATATAATGTAAGCAGTTTAATTAGACAATTTAAAAGTAGCTATATCAGAGTTCATATCTACAATCATAAATGCAAGTTTATTTGCAAAACCCCCTGAAAGGAAAATTTTATCACTACCAACAACCTCCCCATCCAAATCAGAAAACTAAGCAAACACTGATATGTTTTAATTAGGCAAGCAATACTTATTTAAAGTTTAAACCGTTCCTTTACAAAAAGTTGAAATCCCTGTGCTATATTGACTAAAAAGTTATAATCATGGAATGTGTAAGACTTTATTCATGGAAACCTAATCAGATTGTTAGAGAACTTGGCAATTTAGGACCTGCTGGAATAAATGGGTGAATAAACTTTTGTAATCTAAACTCTTCAGGTGCATGTTCTTATTTAAAAAATATATATTTTTTCTATTTCTTCTGTCTCCATTTAGTCAGTATTTCTCACTACTTACTTTCCAGTTCACCTAGTATTTGACATTTTTAAGCCTCAAGTTATTAATATTATGATATTCTTTTGTTAGGTTTTTAAACTCCCATTTTTATCTTGCTATTAGTTAATTGTGTCTTCTGTTCTGTGTTCTTAGGCACTCTTATGAGGGCTTATCAATTTTTAAGCCTTTTCAAAGAAACTACATTAGGTATATTGTTTCTATTTTATGCTTGTTTCTAATTTATTGATTTTTGTTTTAACACTTGTTATCTTCATCTACTCTAATTTTTAAAAATTTTCTGTTAATTTTCTAGCCTATTGGGATCGATGCTAGTACATTGTGTTTCATCCCTTCTTTTTCTTATTATATACATTTAATGATATAAAACTCCCTGTAAGTATTGATTTAGTTACACCCTACAAAGCTTTGATATGTGTAATTTTTATTATCATTTATTTTTAAATGTTTTCTATATTTCATTGTACTTGCTTCTTTCATCTATAGATTCATGTATTCTTTAATTTCCAAATGATTGGTGGGTCTAGGTATTTTTTTGATATTGATTTCAATTCTGCTGAGGTCAGAGTATAAGCTTTGTAAAACTTAAACCCATTGCAATTTGTTGATATTTGCTATATGACCCAAAATATGGTCAGTATTATAAATGTCCCATTTGCCATTGAAAAAAAGGTATATTTTTGCAGTTGGATAAATATTGTATATATATGAATAAAGTCAAACTTTTTAAGGATGTCTATCAAATTTTCTAAATCCTTACAGATTTTTGATCTGCCTGGTATAATATTTACTGAGAAATGCATGTCAAAACTTACACTGTGATTGTGAATTTGTCTATTTCTAATTGCAGATATATATATATATATATATATATATATATATATATATATATATATAATAGAGAGATAGATAAATAGATAGATAGATAGATAGATAGATAGATAGATAGATAGATATGCATATATATTTGAGGCTTTATTTGTAAAAGCGTCTAATTAAAAATTGTTGTATCCTTCTAGGTAGAGTGGCTTTTTACCATTATAAAATGCACTCTTTACCTCTAATAATGCTTTCTGCATTTCTATCTATTTTTTCTGATATTATTATAGCTATATCAACATTTTTGGATAGTGTTTTTTGTTTTGTTTTGTTTTTGTTTTAATCATCAGATAGAGTGGGAGGGAGGGGGAGAGAGAGAGAGAGATAGAGAGAAACATCAATGTGATAGAGCCACATCGACTGGTTGCCTTCCTCATGACCGGACCAGGGCCGGGGATGAACCACAACAGAGGTACGTGCCCTTGATTGAGAATTGAACCCGCGACTCATTGGTCCCCGGGCAGACGCTCTAACCACAGAGCCAAACCAGCCAATGGATAGTGTTTTTAGAGTATATCTTTGTCTCTTCTTTTATATCCAAACTTTCTGCCCAATCAATCTTTGTTTTTTAAGTTGAGCAAATACTCCACTTAAATTTAATTGTTTCTTGGTATAAGTTTGTAATTTTACTATTGCTTTTTATTTTCTAAACTGTTTTTATTTTTAATGTTTTTCTGCACTTATTCCTTCCACACTTATAAGCCACTGATGTTTTAAATTTTTAATTCTATATCATTTTAAGTCTCATGATATAATTATGATTGTTGTTTTATAAAATCAATGTGTAGTACTCTTTAAAAAATAATATTCATCCTTATCTTTTAAAAATTTTCTTTATTATATTATATGTGAGTGCATTTTCTTTCTGTCTGAAAATATCCTTTACTGTTTTCTTGAATTAAAATCTGTGGTGACAAATTATTATTTTTAAATGAAATACATCTTTGTTGTATATATTGGCTGTTTCCTCTGGGTTGTATTTTAGTTTGGCAGTTATACCCTTGAGCACTTTGAAAAGAAGATTTCACTGTATTCTGATTGAATTGTTTTTGTTGAGATGTCAGCTGTCAATTTAACTCTTGTTGTTTTGATGATAATCTGCCTTTTTCCTGTGGACACTTTCAAGATTTTATTTTTAGATGTTTTACCCTAGCCCTGTGAATATTGAAAAGCACTTATACCCTTTTAGTAACTTGGCCACTTTTTCTGGAACTTGCAGACACTGCTAGAGAACAATATCCCAAAATGTCAGGCTTACATCTATAAATTTCCTAAGATTTGGGTCTTATAATGATGAATTCTATGTTCTCTCTATGATGCTCTCAGATAATGGTTTTTGTATTTAACATATTTTTAAAGGTGTTCTTAGTGGTGGATTGTTTTAAATAACCTACCTGTCAATATCTGAGGTGGAAATGTATGGATACATCTGAAATATAATGAAATGTATGGATACATTAAATATACAGATACATCCTAATGTTCAACAAAAGAAGCTGGAAATTAGAATACATACATTATTCTTCCATATACAAAAGGTTAAAAAAGATGATAATTATTTATTTATGCTATAAAATGATAAAGAAAGGCAAATAAGCTAATATGGTAAATATTAGAATGATGATGACTGCTAGAGAGAAAGGAAGGTATTAAGATTGTGAAGCAGTTTTAAAGGAATTATTGTGCATTGTTCAGTATTATGTCTTAACTTGAGGTAGGGTGCGTTCATATTAAAAAATTTTTGTTGTAATTCGTGGTTAATGAACTATTCTGTATGTCTGTTATATTCAGCAATAAAAATATAAAATTAGAGAATAGTCATATATATTTTACATTTTTTATATATTATAGTTATATATTTTAATTATATAAATTTTAACGCACATATAAATAAATGTTTCCTCAGGAAGGGATTGTCTTACTTTTCTGTTGAGCACAAGCAAAATCATATGATCTTAAATTCTGGAATGATCCTGACTAGACCTGAATCCAGGCAAACCCCGTTTGGCCAGTCATATGCTTAGATGTATATTTTCAACTGTAAGATTTAATACAAACATTTCATTTTGTGTAGACAAATACAAATACTTTGGATAATGTTTAAGGATGGTAGGTAGCGTAAATAAACAGATACCTGAAGACAGAGCAGAAGATTATGGTTCACTGGCTGAAGGCTGATTCGATACACTAAACAAAGAAGTCAGGCAGATAGGAAAAGGCAATCTCAATTTGTTTACAGGATGTTTGGGAGCAACAATCAGCTTTTTGGTATTTTTCTTTAAAGTAACTCAAAAACAGTTAACCTAAACATACATTGAGCAAACCCTTATCTGACAAACTGATAAGAAATTGAAATTAAAACTATTTGCAGCTTGTTGACATATGATGGAGTACCGAATAATAGAGTATTTTAAGAAACTATTTTAGAAAGCAAGTTTGAACATGGGACTTGATACATGATTGTGTAACAGCTGCTGTGAATATTTATATTACTGCTTAATGACTTTTGTGTTCCCATAGCACATTCAGAAACTGTTTTAAATTAATTTTTAAAATGACTGTTCCTCATTGCCTTTTAGCAGTTTTAGCACAGCATTAAGTCAGTTTACCCTGATGGGCCGGTGCCTGTGTAAATGGAAATATACACCCGTTCACTCGAAGATCTAATTAAACAGTGTACCTCTTTTTAGGGGTTATGTTTTAACAAGTAAATCTGTGTTTCAGGGACTTAATAATAGGGAGTTTGTTTACTTTTAAAATTATAATCAGTGACTCCAAATCTTGGCTCTAAATATTAAATTATTTACTTTTATAAAGCTTTTTACTGTGTTGCTCTGTTTAGTTTCTAGTACTTTCAAGATGAATTAAACATTGGTGCTTTTAGCATTTTATAATCCTAGATCATGCCAAACTGAAAATGGAAAAGCTTCTGGGGAAAGTGACTTCTTTTCTGAACCAATCAGTATTTTTCAAACTGATCTTTTTCAGATTTGATAGGTCTAATTTCCCATGTATACCATTTGTTTTTAACATGCCCTTAGGATTTTGTCAGCTACATAAAATTGGATCATAATTTAGCTGGCTTTCTCTACTTCTTTATTGACTTTGTACACAATAAAAAAGAGTTCCTTCAAAATATGACTAGCTTTCCTAAAAAAGATAATTTTATGCTTCTGTCTATAATATATGAAAGCACAGATTATTTATTTTGGAGTTAGAGATGTGGGAAATATTATTTTTGACCATCAAACACACAAAAGTTAAGTTTCAAAGTCCTTTAATAAGTGATCCAGCCCAGCCAGTGTGTCTCAGTGGTTGAGCGTTGACCCATGCACCAAGAGGTCGCCAGTTTGATTCCCGGTCAGGGCACATGCCCAGGTTGTGGGACCAATCCCCAATGGGGGGCATGCAGGAGGTGGCTAATCGATGGTCTCTCATCAACGTCTCTATCTCTCTCCCTCTTCCTTCCTATCTCTCTAAAGTCAATAAAGAAAAAAAACTTAAAAAAAATACAGAGTAATTTTTAAAGATAGTTTATACAATTATAACCATAAGCACAATAGTGTCTATGTTGTGAGCACTTACTAAGCGCTAACATCATCCTAGGTACTTTTCAGACATTTTCCTTTTTAATTCTTGTAACTGCACTACATAATGTATAGTATCCAGGCTGGGAAAGGCAGTCTCACGTACAGCAAAACCTCGATGTAATGGAATAATTCAAGTGAGGGGGTGTCCGTTAAAGCCAAAAGTCTGTTATATAATAAAGTAGGTTTTCTGAATGTGTATGTTAAAAAAATGACAAATTACTTAGTTTACCTGTTTTTACTTATGTAGACACATTTGTGTAATTAAAATTAAGTGTGTGTGAAAAGTTTAACTTTACAGAAAAGTTTTCTATATGCATTACTGAAAATTTAAATTTATATTGAATAGGTCTAGTAAATGCGTGCATTCACCAGTCACTTCGAGTAAACAAATGCACCCGGCTGGGGCGTGGCTTAGCACACCTGGGAACATTGAACTGTGCGTTAAAATTGCTGCAGAAAGTCAAGCCACTCCAGATTCAGTGTGATCCTGTGCTAAACATTGAAGAACATTGTTTATGAGCGGTGATTCTTGGATTCAAATATGTAGACTATAGCTGTAGATATGTAAAATTTATTTTTGTTGGTGAAATTACTACAGTGTTTTTTCCCAACATATGGCTTATTCACTAAAGTTTGTTAAAAATAACAGTGAATTAATAGCAAATTGTGACCTGTAATTTAATTATAAGCAAATCTTGGTTAAAAGCATTTTAAAATTAACTGGGTGTTAATTTTCACATACGACATATGGACTGAAAATTTTGTCCGTTAAATCCGAAGTCCATTAAATTGAGGTCTGAAAAATCGAGGGTTTACTATATTCTGTCTTTTATTTCTCACTCAGTCACATGAGATGAGCCATGACCCCGGAACACTTCCTTACCAAGAGATAAAGAGTCCTCACAGCTTGAGCTGGGCTTGTCACCTTGTGTGGGAAGGTCTTTTCCTGTTCAGATCCAGTATGTGTTCCTTTGGTTTAAGCATATGTGTCATAAGACACCTGGCTAACCCACTGGTACAACTGTCTCCTGCTGGGAGAGGAGGGGGTCCTTGGTTCTGCAGCAGCCCTGCGTCAGCGGCCGGGAGGGACGCCCTGGCTGTCGGGGACTGACACCTGCTACCGAAGCTGATGTTGCTCCGTCTCTTCTCTATGTGAGTGAAGCCTTGTTGCATCCACTGTTTGGATGAGCTCGTTTTCCTTGACAATTCAAGTACCAAGTTGCGGTAGACAAATTGTTCTGACTTTCACTCCCGGTGATCAGCAGCAGGTGCTTCATGCTGGACAATCCGCACTGTACAAGTGAAACAACTAGGGCTAACGGTGTTGGGAGACGGTTCTCCACGCTGTTTCTGTATATTATTAGTAATCAGCTCTTATTCCAGATTATTTTTTAAAGGATGTTTATATAGCAAACAGCCCTGGAAGTTATAGTGTCTTGCACCAAGGTGGAGAGCAGATTTTTTTCTGACCAGTATAATAAAGAGAGTATCTTCTTTTCGTTGTCCGTTTTGCTATCAGATCCCTTTCAAATATTGGAGTCTGCGAAGCTTGGAGTTTCTGAGATATCACACAAGCGCACTGGGCCCAGCATCTCCAGGGGTCTGCTCCACATCACTGCTGTGCGATTTGGAGGACCAGGGGGAACTGAAGCAAGCGTGAAATCACGCTGACGTCCGTGCCAGTAGTAACGCAGTTCTTTGTCTCTGACCTTGGAGTGTCACGTCTACCAGAATCTATAAAGTTGTGGCCGATGAACTTGTTGGCATTCGAGTGTGGTAAAATCTTAGACTCCTTACAATTCTTGACAAAGGAACTTAATTATCTTGCAAAAGATTATGTAGGTGGAGTGGCAAAGCTTGTTGGTCCAGTCGTCCCTCATTTATCGTGGTTAATCCGTTCCAGATGCTAGCGGTTGCACCTGGCGTTGAAGGATGCCTGGGGTACTCGAATACATAGGCCTACAATCCATACGTACAGTAATTTTAATTTTAATTGTAATACAGGGGTGTATAATTGACTCAGACAATCGAGCGCATGTTGTATCATTTTCACTGTCTCCATCAACTTTTTAATGAATATATTTGAAAAAAACGCGATAGAGTGAAGCCGCGGAAGTCCAAGCACAAAGTGGGGAGGGATGACTGTACTTGATACAAAATTGATCTTCTCCTAAAGTTAGCTTACTTACATGCTGTTTGCTTTTGTAATCTCAGTAGGCTGCAACTCGGGAGCTGTAGCATTGCATAAACTTAAATTTGTTCATTTTAAATGATGTGTCTGTTAAGCAGAAGTTTTTTTTATATGTATATGGTCAAAGTTACCAGTCTTTCTTCATAGCTTCATGATTTTGTGCCATAGTTAGAAAGCCTTTGTTGCATCTAGGTTATAAAATAAGTGACCTATATTTTGTCCTACTACTTTGAATTTTTTATGGTTTGGATTAAAATCATAAAACCATTTGGAATTTTTTCAACTATATACTGTGAAGTATGAATATAAATTTGTGTTTTTTCCCAAAGGCTTCTCAAGTTTTCCTAAAAAATTTTCTTTATAGTGCATCTTCCCATTAATTTAAAATTAGGACATTACCAAATGCTAACTAACGTTCCTAGTTTTCTTGAGTCCGTTTTTGCATATGTACTATGGGTACTGACATAATGTCACTATCACTCTTAATTTCTGAGGCTTTAGAGTATATTTTAATGTTTTATCACATTGCTTTTCTTTCACAGAATTTTTAACAATTAACTTTTTTATAACTTAAAATAACTTTTTTTTTTCATATTTAAAAACAATAGCTAATGGTGGATATCCTTATCTCATTCCTGAGCTCAGATACAAAGAGTTCAGTATTTTACTGTGGAGAGCACTGTTTGCTCCAAGTTTCCCCTGCATGCTGTTAATCAGCTTTCTTCTTTTATTAAAAAATTTTTTTTTCCTTTATTGATTTTAGAGAGAAAGGAAGGGAGAGAGAGATAGAAAAATGAATGAGAGAGAACATTGATTGGCCGCCTCCTGCATGCCCCTCACTGGGAATTGGGCCCACAACCTGGGCACGCGGCCTGACTGGGAATCGAACTGGTGATTTTTTGGTGCATGGGTTGATGCTCAACCACTGAGCCAAACCAGCCAGACTGAGTTTTCTTCTTTACCCAGTTTGCCAAGCCTTTGTGCCCTGAATGGGTTGATTTTGTCAAATAGCTTATTTTATACTCCTTTATTTTTTCAATGATTCATACTATTCATTAAACACATTAACAGATTCATTTTGAATGTTAAAACAGTCTTACATTTTGGAATAAATCCTACTTGTTCATTATATGTTATCCTAAGTAGACAGATAGATTTGATTTGCTAGTTTTATTTATAATTTTGATCCATGTTCATGAGAAAAGTGGTAATTTCCCCATTTTTAAAGTTATAATAAAATAATATGTTTATTTTCTACTCTCTGGCATAGTTTATTGATAGTGGTATAATTTCTTCCTTAAATCTTTAGAATAATTTACCAGTTAAACCATCTGTCATAGAGTTTCTTGAAGAAAGGATTTAAGTGTATTCAATTACTCTAGTATCTATAGTGCTATTCTAATTTTCTCTTTCTGTGTCAGTTTTATGAAATGGAATTTATCCACTTCAATTAAGTTTATAATTTTTAGACATATAGATTATATTATAAGGTATTTAATTAAATCTGTATTGCCTAATGATCTCATTGATATCTACATTTTATTTATATTTTGGTAATTTGTGCTTGCTTTTTGTTTTCTTTGATCAATTTTGCTAGAGCTTTATAAATGTTATTAAAAGTTGCCTGTCTTTTGCTCTCTCTTTCTCCCTTTCCTCTTTCTCTCTAAAAATCAATAAATAAAAAATTTAAAAAATTAACTGTCTTTACACCTTTCTGACTTTTAAAATTTTAGGTTTATTTTCTAATTTACTTATTTATATTTATATTCCTATTTTTATTCCTTAGTTTCTTTTATATTTTGGAGTTTAATATGTTGTGTTTTTTTTTCCAGCTTTCTGAGATTGAAGCGTGGATCATTGAATTTCAGTGTTTATTTTCTAGTATATTAATTTAAGGTCATAAATTTCTTTTTAAGCTCTCATTTCCCTGCATCACACATATTTTGATATATTATGAATATTATTTTCATTGTATATTTTTATCAATATTTTTTCTTTTATTCTCACTCTTATAAGGGATGTTGTAATCTAAAAATATTCTTTAAGTTAGAGTATCATTTTTCACCTAGATTAATGCAATTGATGATATATAAATATTTACTTGCATCCACTTGTAATTGTCTTTACTTAACTCACATTTTGATGTTCCTTTAAAAATTTCCCTTTCTCACTTTCCTTTGAATTATCAAATACTGTTTACTTATTACACTATGTTACCCTAATAACTTGTTAGTACATATTTTTGTTATGCTTTTAGTAAATGTCCTAAAAATTACAATATGCACTGTGCCTTATTATATTCTATATAGTCCTTTCAGTACTCCCTTTAAAATGTAAGAAGTATAAAGGGCAGCAGCATATGCCACCTCAAAATATAACTGTAGGAGTTTAGGACATGCCACCCCAAAATATGCTGCTTTGGTATATTCATTATATTGAGTTGTAGGTACCTGAAAAATAGCAAATTCAGGAGCAGCTTTCTTTGAATACCTCCTATCTGCCTAAAGACTGATCCTCTGAAAGGAAATCAATGGTCATAAATCCCCTCTCCAGAAATTTCATCAACCAGAGAGGATGGATTCTTAACACAAAAGATTTAGATTAGAAGTTGACATCACCTCCAGACATACTTTGTTATAAACTATCATGCCTCCCATCTATTCTAATGAGGACCATTCATCTTTCCTAAAAAATTTTGCTCTATCCTAAGAGGCCTACATCCACCCTTCCCTTTCTCTATTAAGGTGGTAGTTCAGCCCGAATCCTAAGCCATGTCAGGGAGTTACTCCTTTTCACCTGGGTATCTCCTGTGTCTACATAAGATATACATGTTAATAAACTTCTATTTGTTTTTCTCTTGTTAATCTATCTATTACAGGGATCTCAGCTAAGAACTCAGAACGGTAGAGGGAAAATTATTTTTCCTCCCCAATATAGAGCAGATTAGATATGAAATTTCAAATTAATGAAGTTTTGGGGTCATCCATTTCATCAGCCAGGAAATAACTTTTCCAAAAATTAAAACATGGTCTTTCATCTCCTAACACCAATATTCATAATAATAATACCATTTCTTGCATTTTTATAGTGTACTTAAGAAGATTTTCCTTGCCTTTCTCATGAATTTCAAAACTTCCAGGTATCATTTTACTACTCCATTTAAAAAATTTTTTTTTTCTTTCATTGATTTTATTTTATTTTATTTTTAATTTTTTTATTAATTTATTTTTGTTACAGATGTTTCTCCTTTTTTTCCCCATTGGCACCCTCCTCCCCGACCCTCCACCCCTTTCCCAGCTTTGTTGTCCATGTCCATCAGTTATGCATACATGCGTATAAGTTCTGTGGTTTATCTCTTTCCTCTCTTTTATTGATTTTAGAGAGAGAGCAAAGGAGAGGGAGAGAGAGAAACATTGATGAGAGAGAACACTGATTGGCTGCCTCCTGCATGCTCCCCACTGGGGATCGGGCCCACAACCTGGGCATGTGCCCTGACGAGGGATCGAACCAGTGATCTCATGGTGCATGGGTTGACGCTCAACCACTGAGCCACACCAGCCAGGCTTACTACTCTATCTTATACTCAGATAAAGGCTCAATGTTAGAGTAGGCAGTCAGGTATTAACAAAAGAGAAGGGAAGGAATGGAATCAGACACATCTGATAAAGCCTGATTAACTTTTCAGTTACTCCAGCTTAGAGGAACCAGCATTGTTCCGCCAAAGGAGCAAAACATCCTGCTTAGTCAACTAGGCAGCAACCATAGCTTTACAGCCCCTCAGGAGGTAACCTGCATTGTTCTACCAGATTACTACTTTAGTGGGGAGAGGGGGAAAATGGGGAGAGGGGGAAAACCAAGGGAAATTCTTTTCTCAGAGCACATGCACTATAGAAGCCAAAATGTCAACCATAAAAGGGGGAGGGCACTAACTAGGGAAAGTCTGGGGAAAGGGTCGCACTGGGGAGGGGCACAAGCCCAGGAAAAGCCAAGAAAGATACTGGGTAGTCTGAAAGAAAGCCTGCTCTTTCCCTGAACCCAAGCAATATATGGAAATTAGACAAAGAACACAGCACAGCCCTTGTGGGAGTCACCAGTGCCCTTTCTTCTCTCAGGCACAGATTTTTGCCTTCTTTTCTTGTCAACTCTAAGCATCCCCACCAGACTTGCCTTCAGGGGAGCAGTGAGCAGTGGCAGAGGACTCTCCTTGTGCCTCTGTAACTTCTTTCCTGAGTCCACACAACTGCTACCCTAGGGCCTGCCCTCTCTCTGCCTCTCCGAGAGGGTACTGTCATTGTTACTTTTCACTCTGATAAATCTTGCCACTATCACTTAAAACTCTTTCTACATGAGTGTCCCTGAAATTCTTTACCTGGGACACTGCTGAAGAATCTATCTCCTCCTGTAACATCAGCATTTTCAATTTTTTAAATGGCTTATATATATAAGAAAGCTAAACAAATGCCTATCTAAAATCAGTGTAAATGCTGATAATGGACATTGCTTCATCACATACACTAAAAAAAGAAAAAGATTTTAATTTCCAAAGGACTCTGGCTAGAGAGCTCTTTTGGCAGTTAAAACACTTGCCATTTTAATGATAATTTTATCATAATTCATATGCAAGAAGATTGCTAAAGTGTAAATTATCTAATCTATAGTTTGTTGCAAAATAAGCTGTTAGAGAAGCATGATTAACTAATTGCATCTCTTTTTTTTCCTGCCACTTGTGTTTACTTGGTAACAAGGGCTGACTCTTTTCCCAGAAACTTAGTCTTTTTTGCTTAACTAGCTGATACCTGCTGATAAGATGGTTTTACTTTCAAGTGATAAATTATCTTAATTAACTTTAAATGTTTGCAGACAATTTTATGCAAATGGAGACATTTAAGAAATAGAAGCATAAAGATTTAATAGGGAGGATGAGTGAGCCTGAGGAGAAATAGAATTTTTTTTTATATTTTTGAAATTTAAAATTGATGATAATGCTGAATGTAACAATTAAAGGTGGAGTGAGAACAAAACTGCTAATTTGCATGGCTACTAAGCAGAACTTTGGACTCTGAATGAATTCAAAGAAAAAATACATAGCTTTGCTGTTTTTTATGTGTGCGTAGTTCTGAAACAGAACCTTTCCACTTGTTAAAAAGTTGCAAGGGTATCTAAGTTTAGAAGCTACTAGCACCTATGTGCATGTGAAGATAATGAAAGTGTCAGAAAGAGGCAGAAATGAGAGAGAGAAAGCAGAAAAATATTTAGAAGACAAATGTTACTAGTTTTAGCTTTTGAAGGTAAGCACCTCACATTTTCCTTAAATTTGATTGAGTCAAACCATTCACTTCTTTTTGTCCAATCTACTTAAGTTGAGTGTCTGTAACCAAGAGTCTTGAACAATGTAATCTCTCCATTATTTGATTTCATTCCCACCCATTCATTCAGCAACTTTTCAGTGTGATACACCCAAACACCCCTTCCCTCCCCCAACAGAAACTTTCCTTACTTTTCTGTCATACTAGGACTCTAACTCTTTCCTTCCCCAAAATTATTTCACAATGCTTCTAGAGAACAAATTCAACATGTATTTGAAAAGTATTTATTTGATGCCTTTTGTATATCACACTCTTTCTAGAACTGAGTGAACAGGACCAGCCATGAACAAGACAAAGTCCCTCCTATGATGGAGCTCACGTTCCAGTGGGGGAGGTAAGTGTTAGGGTTTTGTTGGGCCGGTGACATGGGCTTGTGAAAGAATTCACAACTGAGAGAAGAGAGAAAAGGGAGGAAATGTTATTAACTTTCCCCATAGACAGGGAAAGGACCCATGCACTGACTGGCCATACAAGGGCAGAGCAGGAAGAGTGAGTTGCTCTTTTTTAAAAAAATATGTTTTTATTGATTTTTTTTTAGAGAGAGAGGAAGGGAGAGAGAGATAGAAACGTCTGTCAGAGAGAAACATTAATCAGCTGCCTCCTGCACGCCCCCTACTGGGGATCGAGTCTGAAACCCAGACATGTGCCCTGACCAGGAATCCAACCATGGGACGATACTCAATCCACTGAACCACACTAGCTGGGTGAGTTGCTCTTTTATTGGGGGGTTTTGGAGAACAGGGCAGATGTGCCAGTGGGGTTCTAATCATATCTTGTTTAGCCTGTAAAATGTGCTTGGGGAAAAGGAGAGAAGAAATGTGGGCTGGGGCTGCAGGGGCTGGTCACCAGTGAGTTGCCATCATGGGTCCAGTGCTCCAATAATCAGGTTGTTCATCTTTCCGTATGTCAGGTCTTCCCCCTTGTCCTCAGATTAGGAGAGTGGACAGCATTCCTGAGGTAACCTCCCGGGGTGCACACCTCCCAGCCAGGTCAGAGTGGGCTTTTCTCAATCAGAACAAAGCAATCACAACCAACACGGTAAAGGATGATTAACATTTTTCTGACTATGGCTAGTGCCCCACAATGATTAGTTTTCCTACTCTTCTCATATTCTCTATTAATTCTCATATTCTTTCCTGCCTCTTTCAGTCGGGTAAAAGGTGGTTTGAAGTTGCAGACACCAGCCATCTCCGTGTTTCATTACCAGGTACTTCATAAAAAAAGAAAAACCTGTTTTCTGTCCTTACAATGAGTGGTAAACAAACTCACTTTTTAAAAGAAAAAAAAAAAAAAAAGATAGACAATTTTTAGGCACAAAACATGGAATTTTTATTTTCAATAATAAAGCATAATGCAATAAAACCAGAACAACTTGGTCCTCCCTAGATTAAAATAAGGTACTATTAATAATTTAGTTTATTTACAAGGAAAACAACAATTCTGAGAAGATACTGTCTAGATTTGATGGAAAATAATTTCTTTTCTTTTACAGGAAGCAAAATTATTCCTTTTCCCTGGTTTATCTCAGGATATAAGACCTGGATCTCTTATCCAATGCTTATCACTTTAAATCTACATCTTTTACAAATATAACTGCTAGACCACAGTATGAGATACACTGCATGTTAAATCGAAGATTAAGCTTAGCTGAGGGCAAAGGTTCAACTTTTTAAGTATAATATAAAATCATTACTTTTAGATGTTCATATTATGTAACAATATGACTTAAAGAAAGGAAAAAACTGCTGTAGGAAAAGTCAATCAGTGTCAGGGAAAAGAGAGTAGTGGGCGGTTTCAGTTTGGTCTGGAGGGGAGTGGACTTTCGGAGGCAGGGACACGCATAAAGTGAAGTCAGTGTGAAGATCAAGGAAGGCAGAAGAAACAGCAAGTGGAAAGGCCTTGAGGTGGAAATTCAGCTGGCATGTTAAAGACATAGCCTGAAGGCCAGAACACAGGGAATAAGCGAGACAGTGAAAGGAATGGAAAAGCAGAGATGCCAGGATCAGTCAGCCTGAGTAGTGCGTTCAGAAGCCTTTGGAGAGCTTTGAGAGAGAGGTGACATGATCTAAATTCTGTGTTTTAAAGGTCACCAAAGATGGTCCATGGAGAATTGTCAGTCGTCAGGCAATTGCTCTCTTCCTGAGGCATCCATGTAGTGGCTGATCAACAGTGGAGCACAGAGGCCCAGCTCTCTCACCCATCTCTGTCATTCCACCTTCAGAGCTCCTTGCTGGGTCAGCGAAGCCTTCTCCTGACACTGTATCACAACTGCAGCAACCTCTCCTCTGCCCAGTCCTACTTCCTTCTCTTCCTTTCCACAGGCTTTGATCCAAAGAGGATGTCCTAAAACACCTCCCAGTGTAGACATGGAAGCAGTGATGCCTTTGCTTAATTGTCATCCTGCTCAACCTTCTTACATTATTTGATATTGGTAACACCTATCTTCTTGAAATTGTTCCTCTGTTGGCCACTGTGACGCTCTATGCTTTTTTTTTTTAATTTGTTTTCCCTTTATTGATTTTAGAGAGAGAAGAAGGGAGAGGGAGAGAGAGATAGAAACATCGATGAGAGAGAACATCGATTGGCCACCTCCTGCATGCCCCCCACTGGGGATTTGGCCCACAACCTGGGCATGCGCCCTGACTGGGAATCGAACTGGTGACTTCTTGGTGCATGGGTCAACGCTCAACCACTGAGCCACATCGGCCGGACGACACTCCACTCTTGATGGTCCTTATTCCCTATGTCTCCAGTGTCCTATCAATGCAAAATTCTTTCTCTGAGCTCATTAAAATATATTCTTCCATGATGTGTGTCCACGGCCATCTAATTGCTCAGTTTCCCACTCATTGCAGTGGCATTACACATTCCCATTATCCTACTCTGTGAGTTCAGACCCAGACTGTTAAAGGTTGAGTTCCCTGGGAGGAAGGCCCTGAGATGGTGAATAGTACAGGAGGATTTTTAGGAAGTAAGAATGAGAATAAAGCCATAACTAAGAATGGAGGCAGGAACACAGTAATTCTTTTTGTCAAAAGGCTGTTAATTGGTAGAGCACAAAAATGTGCTACAAATAGTATATTTGTATTTCACCAAGTTTTTTAAAAGGTCATTAATGACATTCCTACAAACAAAGTAAGGAAATGAACCAGAGGCAAGCATAATTATGTAAATGTATATTTGGATGCCTATGTCTAAGGTTATCAAGCCAATATGCTTAAAGGCTGTTTCTTGTTCACTGACTTTAAGATGTAGAAGGAAATAGCAAAAGATTCTCATGACATTTTTTTTTTAATCCTCACCCAAGGATATTTTTCTATTTATCTTCAGATAGAGTAAGAGGGTGAGAGAGGGAGAAAAAGGGAGAGAGAGAATCATTGGCGTGAGAGGGACACATTGACTGGTTGCCTCCTGCACAACCCCGACCAGGGCTGGGGACAAACCGCAACCAAGGTGCATGCCCTTGGCCAGAATCAAACCCATGACTCATTGGTCCAGGGGCTGATGCTGTACCACTGAGCCAAACTGACTAGGGAACTCATGACATTTTTAAATGACATGAAACTCAGAGGTTTCAAAACTATGCTGTGTGACAGATTCAGCTTCCATAAAGATCTTGACAGGTTGAAATAATGGACCAAATCCAGTGAAATAAAGTTTAATTTTGACACATGTTAGGTCCTGTGTGTGTATCTCCAGATCAACTACTTAGGTATAGAATAAGGGAAATTGGACTTGACAGCAACGACAGTCATAAAGGAGGAATTTTAAATAACACAATTCGCAGGATCCACCACAGAAATGTATGTTAATTGGTCTGGGGTACGACCCAAGCATCAGGCCCAAGTTTCATAACCACTAATTTTAGACACTCTATGAGTTGGTTGTGGGCTATCACTGCCTCTTCTCTAGAAAAAGAAGAAAAAGAGAAAGAGAGGCTGACCCAATCTAAAGAGAAGGAGCTCAGGACATCATCCTTATCTACCTTGGGGGTAGATAAGAGGTTCTAGGCCCAGCTCTGCTCCTTTCAAGATGTGTAACCTTAGTCTCTCTTGACCTGAATTTCCCCTTTAAGGTGACAGTAATTGTGCCTACTTCTTAGGGGTGTTGTGAGCACCGAAGAAGATTTTGCATGTAAAATGCTTGGTACGAGGTTTGTCATATAGTTAATGCTCAAAAAATGTTAGGTCATCGCTGAACTGTAGTAACAGAATTATCAAATCTAGAATGTGGACATTGGAGTTTGCTCTTCTCTGGCCTAGGCAAAACGTAATAGGCTTTAATTTCCAAGCACCAATCTTTAAGAAACACATACAGCCTAATTTCAGTTCTTGTTATGGATGAATACACTGAAGATTTGCAAGGAACATTCAAAACCACTGATGGTGTTCATTTGGAAACAAAGAACGTAATTGGTTTTCAAAGAAAAATCAAGATCCTGTCATGAGAATCAGAGGTTAGATTATTCTGTACAGATCTGAAATTAGGATGAGTGGGAAGAAAATGGGAAGGGAGAGCCCAACAGTCAGAGCCTCTTCCTCAAAATGTGCTAATGGCCCCATCACAGATTGGCCTGCACTCTACGGAGGGCATGTGGAGACCTTTGGGTTCAATGATCTTCTCTGATTAAACATTTCCCTTCTGTCACTTGTTCCCATCTCTGCCCATTCCAGATCACCGTCACACTGCTGGAAGTTGTATCTTCTTTACTAAGTGAAGCACAGATCATGGATCTCTTGAGCTCACAATCCTGCTGTAGGCCTCTATTACACGCTGAACTAATCCAAAGTTCTCAGCCTGGTATTTGAAGTCTTCTAGCACATGCTTCCAAGGATCGTTTCAGTCTTGTTCTAGTTGTCACCTGCTGCCACTTCCTGATTCACTCTCTGCACTCGAAAGACATAGCTGTGCCTCCTCAAATGTGTCTGGGCCTCCTTGACTTTGTGCAAGCCAAGTTCTTTTCAATTCTATACTGAAATGCTATCTCAGTTAACAGCTCTAAGTTATTCCCATTTTAATAAAAATTGCAGCCTACATTTTTTCCCTGATGAATATTTTCGGTATAACAAATCTAAAATATAGACCTAGGTTAGTCTTCTCTTACATGGTAAATCATGAATTTGAATTCTAACCTCGCAGTCAGCACCACCAATCCATTACAGTAGATAAGGAATTGCCAAACTGGCACACTTACCATCACTCCTCTTCTTGTGTTTTTGGGAAATTTTACCAATTAATCTCAGCTTTATTGCTGAGCCCAGATTCAGCCTTACATTCTTCCTCAATACAATATTGCGGGCTGGCCCTCTGTTGATGTATAATGATTGGCATAAAATCATTTTTTTATTCATGCAAGTGATCTTCAAAATGTTTAAAGGACACAAGATCTTCATGGATCCACAAATTTGTAAAAAGCATCTAAACATATATTTTTAGAAAATGTATATGGACATAATACTGTCTGTCTCACAGTGTAACTGTTGAGATGGAGTAAATGCTTCTTCCCATCCCTGATGATTCCTCCCAAGTGAAGGGATCCTTCTTAAGGTAACAGTCCTAGCTTCTCTCTGGCCCTTAACTCGGGCTGCTCCAGAGGCATAGGATCATTATAAGGCTGGTAAATTAGGGAATACTAAACTGAGCACGTTCTGTTCAGGTTCTCGTCCAGTTAGAAATGGGCTGCCCACAGGGTGTATTGATCTACACTGCGCCTTCTGGGACAGGCTCCTTTTTAAGGGAGGGTGACCTACCAGGTTCAGTGCTGCTGTCTCAGTGGCTAAGTTGTCATTTGGGTTTAGGAAGCCTATTGGCATTTTACCTATTATATGCTTGAGCCTGTAAACAAAAATTCCATAAGACTTTTCTGAGTTATTAAAGAGAGTTTTATTCTGATATGATTTGCAAATCAGAGAATGTAGCTTTTGGTATGAACCGAAGATATGCTCTGAGGTGAGAAAAATGGGGCAAGGGTTTTTAAGGAGCTGATGACCAAAGGGGATGGGTTTCTAGGGAAACAAGAGTAAAAACACATCATTCATTCTGTGATTAGTGGGGATAACTGGACTTTCAATGGTCAGCTGACTCAGTGGTCAGCAAGTGGACTTTGAGATAAGAACAATGGGTAGTTTTCCTTGATTCATGGTCAGCAGGTAGAGTCACGGGATATGGCTGACAGATGGAGTCATAGCTGTGGTCAGCAGGGGAAGAGGGAGGTCACAAGGCTTCAGTTTTCCTTGGAGTCTGCAAATTCAACTGATAAATAAGTTTTGTGGTGAAACAGACAGTGAAGGGAATGAAGTTCATCAGGTTGACAGAGTCAGAGTTTAAACTGCAAAACGGGCTATTCCGTTCTACAGGGTCAGAGACCAAATTGCAGAAGGGTCTATATATTTGGTCACAAAATTATCATATTAGAATCCTCAAGCCTAGATTTTATTAGGAATAAAGATGCTATTTTGAGATTTTTTTCTATCTTTTTCTTTGTTGTAAGAGTATGTATTGGGTCCTCCTCAGAGACCATAACAATTGTAAAGTTAGGTCATATGATGTGTTAAGAGAAAAACAAAACAAAACAGGAAACATATTGAGATATGAATGTGGTCAGTGTATCTGTTTTTGTGATATAAAGAAGTCTCTACTAAAATGCAGACACCTTTTCAAGTTCCTACTTCATAATTATTAGCATTTTTCCGTTTCCTTCAGCTTCATGTAGATTAGCATTTCTCTATTTCCTTCAACTCCAAAATTTGATAGCTTTGTAGATCATAATTCCAAGTACTTATTACTTAACCAAAATAATAAGATGTTAAAAGAATAGGCTTTAGTCCAGGTCGGTGTGGCTCAGTGGGTTGAGTGTCCTCTCATGCACCAAAAGGTTGTTGGTTTGATTCCTGGTCAGGGCACATGCTCAGGTTGTGGGCTCAATCCCCAGTGGGGGGCATGCAGGAGGCAGCCAATCAATGTTCTCTTTCATTGATGTTTCTATCTCTCTCTCCCTCCCCCTTCCTCTGTCTCTTAAATCAATAAAAATAAAAAAAAATAAAAAAACAAAAGACAATTTTTGGACATAGGTCTAGGTTTTATAGAAAAAAATTGAACATAAAATACAGAGTTCCCATATAGTCCCTCAAATCCTCTTTCTCCCTTCAGTTTCCCCTATTATAATTTTACATTAGTGTGTTACATTTATTATAATTGATAAGCCAATATTAATACATTATTTTTAACTAAAGTGCATGGTTTAATGAGAGTCATTCTTTGTCTTGTGCATTTTATGGCTCTTGGCAAATGTATAATGACATGTATCCACTATTACAGTATCATACAAAATAGTTTTATTGTCCTAAAGATCCTCTGTGCTCTACCTATTCATCCCTCCTTCCCTCCTGACTCATTAGCATTGGCAATCACTGATCTTTTTACTGTCTCTATAGTTTTGCCTTTTACAGAACGTGAAAGAATTGGAATCATACATTATGTAGCCTTTTCAGATTGGCTTCTTACACTTAGCAGTATGCATTTAAGTTTCTTCCATTCTTTGCATGGCTTGATGTCTTATTTCTTTGTAGCTGACTATAGTGTTGAATACCATTCTATTGTATGGATGTACCTCATTTTGTTGATCCATTTAGTCTTTGAAGAACATTTTTTCTTGCTTCCAAGTTTTAGCAATTATGAATAAACTGCTGTGAACTTCCCTTTGCAGGCTTTTGTATAGATGTAAGTTTTCAAGTAATTTGGGCAAATATTAAGTAGTTCAATTGCTGGATTATATAGGTTTAGCTTTGTAAGAAACTGCCAAACTGTCCTCCAAAGTAGCTCTACTATCTTGCATTCTCATCAGCAATAAAAGTGAGTTTGTATCGCCCCATATTCTTGTCAGCATTTGATGTTGTCAATGTTGTGGATTTTAGCAATTCGAATAGGCACGTAGTGTTATCTCATTGGTGTTTTTTATTTTTTTAAACTATAATTTATATCTTTTTTTTCTTTATTGATTTTAGAGAGAGAGAAAGGGAGAGAGAGATAGAAAAATAGATGAGAGATTACATTGATTGGCTGCCTCCTGCATGCCCCCCACTGGGGATTTGGCCCGCAACCTGGGCATGTGCCCTGACCGGGAATCGAACTGACGACCTCTTGGTGCATGGGTCGACGCTCAACCACTGAGCCACACCAGCCAGACTCTCATTGGTGTTTTAATTTATATTTCCCTAATGACATGTAATATTGAATATCTTTCCATATATGCTTATTTGTTGTCTTTATGTCTTCTTTGGTAGATATCTCTTCAGATCCTTTGCCCATTTTTAAATCAGGTTGTACATTTTCTTATTGTTGAATTTTAGAGTTCTTTGTATGTTCTGGATACCAGTCCTCTCTCAGATGTTTTGCAAATATTTTCTTTATGGCTTCTAATTTTATCCTCTTAAGAGATCTTTCACAGAACAGAAGTTTTTAATTTTAGTGAAGTCTCACTTATCAATTTTTTTTTTCTTTCATGAATCATCCTTTTGATGTTTTATCTAAGGAGTAATCACTAAACTCAAGGTCACCTATATTGCCTCCTGTTATTTTCTAGGAGTTTTGTAGTTTTACATTTTACATTTAGGCCTATTATACATTTTGAGTTAATTTTTATAAAAGGTGTAAGGTCTGTGTCTAGATTTGTTTCTCTGTATGTGGCTGTCCGGTTGTTCTGACACCACTTGTTGAGGAAACAGACATAACTTTTTATACCTACATTTCTACCTGAAAAAAACAACAACTTTTTCTTACTACTGACATTTGACAGGTTTCACTATCCAATACCCAGACTGCAAGCAAGAAAATGACCAGCGATTGATGCTTTATTGGTGCTATCACAGGTCGATATATGTTTCATTTAAACTAGTTTATTTATTTGGATCAGTTTCATAGGTTGTATAAAGCCTGACATCTGATGCTCACATTAGCTTTGGCTACTTACTCACTGTTTAGTCAAATCCTATAACACAGTTTATGTGTGCAGTTCCTGTCAAAAGGTCACTAGATGGTGACTTTAGCAACAGGGAAAATGTAGGCTTTCTACTGCTGTTACAACATTAGTATACTCCTTGGTATTCAAGGAGTGTACCAAGGAATTGAAGTTACAGGTCTCATTTAAAGAAGGGAGTCCTGGACAGTGCTTTTCAGTGGGTGTTCAATGGAGTAACTGCAGCCTCACCATCAGCTGAGACACCTGTTAAAATACAGATTCTTGGACCACACTTGGACCTAATGAAATCAAATTCTCTGGTCATAAGACTATAGAAGGTGCTTCTATACTTAATTTTTGCTTAGACATCTTCCAATTATCCTTTGAACTGAGACCCAGGTTAGTAATCCCATTTGACAGTTTAATTTTCCAAGGATACCAAGTAAAATAGAAGTCTCCATCTTGGCATTCGAATGGCAAAATTCTGAATTTGTGTGTCTAAGTGGGAAAAAAAAGTGTGTATATTTTCATGTGGGTATGTTGAGGGGGAGGGTATCTTTATCTAAATGTCTCATATGCATTTTACATCTTACTTTTTAAAAGATGGGTATATTTCCTTTGTTCGAAATATATGTTACTGCAGTTTCTGTTTTAGTGATTAATACAGACATTCAGGTGCTCAAACTGGCAACCTGAGAGTGATTCCACAGTTTTCTTTCTTTATCCAACTGTGAGTCCTGCGGTTGCTTACATCTCTCCTAATTATTGCTTGAGTCTGTCCATCGTCCCTCATTCCCATTCCCAAAGCTTTAGTTCAGGCCTCCATCACTTCATGGCCTATTTTATCGCAATGGCCTCTTAATTCCTTCCTTCTCAACCCACCTTGCGCACTGGCTGGATTTCACAACGTCATAATGCACTTTATACAGTGCACATCTGCTGGTGTCATTACCCTGATTGAAACCTTGCAATTAAAACTCTTCAGCATAGCAGGTCTCTTCATGATCTCAGTTTAACTACCCTCTTCAGCTTTATCTTTAATTACCCTTTCAGATTTGTGTTTCAGCCACAAGTAATACGAGCATTTCTTTGTGTATTTTCACTTTCCTGGATCTGAAGTATTTATTACTCTTTGTTTTCTTGGCGGAGGATTTAACTCCCCCATGGAGAATTCCCTGAAAGCCATTTGCCCTCCCTGTGTTTGACAACACTCCCCCGCTCTCAAAGCGACCACATAGCACTTGCCACATTCAATGACAATCGTTCATTTAGCTGTTGTGCCCCTTCATCAAGTGGAACTCCCAGAAGATTGTCTTTTGCTCTGAAATTTTGCATATGTACGATGGCATGAAAACTCTTCCTTGCTGAAACCAACAGTCTGAACTCCAAGTTCAGACAAGGCAGAAGCTCACGAATATGGGGCAAAAGCTTTACAAATACAGAAAAGAATAAAATATTGGGAAATGCAATCTTTAATATTAATAGATGAGCCCATCGGAAGGGAAGCAGTGTCTCTACAGTCCAAAATGGGAGTCGAACTACGAAGGACCCCAGGAGGGTTAAACTGATTTGCGCCTGCACTGGAGGGAGGGTGCATTGGAGTGGTGGTTCTTAGTTTCTACGACATTGTCTTTGTTTCCTAGATCTCAGGTCAAATATAATTAATCATCTCAAATTACCCATAACCCTAGACATAACTTCTTGAAGGTTTGGGGAGAAGGCTATATTACACACATTGTCCAGCAACCCCCAAGCTGAGAGAATAATAGAAAAATTGATCCCAGGCCAGTAAAACACTTCAAAATTTGACAAAGCGAATGTTAAGCACCTGGGAAGGACATACTCTCAAGCAGGCAGAACAGGCTTCCTACAGACAAAGCCTCATTGAAGATAAACCCGCAATCCAACAAAAATCAGTGATCAAGAATTAGGGCAGGGCAGCAACAGCAAAGCAGAATTAGATCTTAGAGCTATGAAATTGATGCATTTTAAGTTATTTAGAGATGCCAGTTGAAAAAATTAATAAGATATCATGATAAAAATAATAGGCATATTCGAAACAACTAGATCTTTTTCTAAAAATTAAATATAGTCACCAATATAAAACCACAATCAAGAGTTAAACAGCAAAAGAAAAACAACTGAAGTAGAAATTCATGAATGGAAATATAAATCTGAGAAGTTTCTTATAAACAGTATATTAAAATGTGCAGGAGCACACAGGTGAGTATTAAAGACATTAAACTGAGGCTTGGGTGGTGCAGAGAGTGTTCAGCTACCTCCTTCTATGAGTTCACTGGGTGAACAAGGGAGGAAAGCCATTCAGGCAAAAGGGAATAGAACAGGCAAATGCATAGAAGTTTAGTGACTTGAAGAGATGGAAACAGTGAAAAAGAATGTAAGATACATGGAGGATAGAATGTGAAAGTCCATCATATATCTAATAGGAATTCTAAAAAATAGAAAATAGATAGTATAGGGAAAAAAATGTTTAAAGATGGAATAGCTTCAAATTTAAAGAAAGACATGGTTGTGCTTTTATTTTTGTCTCAAGGTAGTTTTTGATTTGCTCTTTGATCCATTGGTTGTTTAGAAATATGGTTTAATCTCCATGTATTGTGTTTTTCCCAGTTTTCTTCCTGTAGTTAATTTCTAGTTTCATGCCATTGTGGTAAGAAAATATGCTTAATATAATTTCAATCTTCTTGAATTTATCGAGGCTTGTTTTGTGGCCTAGTGTTGTGATCTATCCTGGAAAATGTTCCATGTGCATTTGAGAAAAATGTATAATCTGCAGTTTTTGGATAAAATGCTTTATAAATATCTATTAAGTCAAAGTGATCTAATGTGGCATTTAAGGCCATTGTTTCCTTATTAATTTTCTATCTGGATAATGTGTCCACTGAGGTAAGTGCAGTATTAAAGTTCCAGCTACTATAGTGTAACTGTTAGTTTCTGCCTCTATGTCCATTAACGTTTGCTTTATACACTTGGATGCTTCTGTGTTGGGTGTGTAGATATTTACAACAGATAAATCCTCTTCTTGAATTGACCCCTTTAAAATTATATGATGTTTTTGTCTCTTTTTACATTCTTTGTTTTAAAGTCTCTTTTGTCTGACATGTGTATTGCTATCCCAGCTTTAATTTTGTTTGGAATATCTTTTCCATGCCTTCACTTTCAGTCTGCATGTGTCTTTTGATCCAAAAGGAGTATTTTGTAAGCATTGTGTAGATGGGTCATTTTTTAAAATCCATTCTGCAACTCTGTCTTTTGATTGGAGCATTTAATCCATTTAGATTTAAATTAATTATTGATAAGTGTGTGCTTATCGCCATTTTGTTCATTGTTTTTGGTTGTTTTTGCTGTTCTCTGTTCCTTTCTTCTACTGATTTCTTTCCTTTTGATTTATTGGGGGATTTTTAGTTTATTTTTGGATTCCTTTCTCTTCTCTTTTTGTGTGTATTTTTTGTATGTTTTTGAGTTCTGGTTATCATGAAATTCATATATATCCATTTCTATCTATAGCAGTCTATTTTAAGCTGATAGGCACTTAAGTTCAATTGCATTCTAAAAACTTTAGGTTTTTACTCCCCTCCACTCTTTGTGTTTTTGATGTCATGTTTTATATCTTTTATTTTTGTGTATCCCCTAATTATTTATTGTATAGTTAATTTTGCTACTATTGTCTTTTAATCTTTATATTAGCTTTTTAAGTGGTCAATTTACTGTGATCATGGTATAGTTGCCTATACCTGTGAGATTTTTCTTCTCTCTTGTATTTTCTTATTTCTGACTATGGCCTCCCCACCCCGCCCCCTACCCCGGCATAGAGAAGACCCTTTGCCATTTCTTGTAAGGCCAGTTTAGTAGTTGTGAACTCCCTTAGTTTTTGCTTGTCTGGGAAAACTCTATATATCTCCCTCCTTCAATATAATCAATAATATTGTGATAAGTTTGCACAGCAACAGATGATTACTAGACTTAGTGGGTGATCACACTGTAAGGTATAAAAATGTCAAATTGGTATATTATACACCTGAAACTAATATAAAAATATAATATTGTATACCAACTATATTTAAATTTAAATTTAAATTTAAGAATTAATAAAAAATATTGTTTTAAAAAATAATTTTTTTTAAAAGGAAAGAAAGACATGGACTCTTGGATTCAGGAATTCATGTCAACTCAAAAGAAGACACATGGAAATAATAATTAGTCTTAAAGCAGACTCTCAACAGCTAAATTAGATGACACAGGAAATAAAATATCATTATTAAAGTATAGTAATTAACGCTCATGACATGTCTGTTTTAAGAGGCTGTACATTACTTGAGGTCTGGGAACCTAATCAATGGCTGTTCTATGCTAGGCACAGTTCTAGGCATTTGGGATATATCAGTGAACAAAGCAAAAACATCCCTGCCATCCTAAAGCTCACATCCTAGTAGGGATAAACAAATATTAAAATAGCCATTATAAAAAATAAGATATATAGTATTTCAGAAGGTAATAAATGCTATCACATAAAGTGGGATAACGTTGATGAGATCTCTGGGGGTTGGGGTGTATATCTCAATATTAACATAGTCAGGATAGGCTCCAACTAAATAAAGGTGTGAGGTAGTAAGAAAGTCAGCAAAATAGTTACCTGGGAGAGCAGTCTTGTAGTCAGAGAGAATAGGCAACACAAAAGCCGTATAGCTGGATTATGATTGGCATCTGCCAGGAGCAGCAAGAAGGCCATCCTGGTGGCAACAAGTCAGTAGAAGACAAAAGAGGAGACATTACAGGGTTTTGAAAAGAAAAGTTGACATGATTGGGTTTTTGTGTTTCAAATATTATTTGTGGCAAAGATTCAACAAACAATTTGTATGGCCATCAGCAAAGTAATGTCACATCCATTATCTCATGTGATGCTCATAAAATTCTGATGAAAATGATTGAGTAGACATTAACTTTATCTTCAATTTACAAAGAACATACTTTGATTCAGAGAAGAAAGTAGTCTTTTCATAATTCACCCTACTAGGAACACATCACGAAGTGAAATTTAAACTAGATTTTTTTTGCCTCTATTTTACAGCTCTGATTATTCTTGGTCATCAAGTCCCAGCATGGTTGAGGGTTAGAACTGAGTATCGGAAGCAACCATGTCCAATATCTTTGTTGTCACAGCCTTTTCACCGCCCCCCCAACACCACACACACACACACACACACACACACACACACATGCTTAAAGAGCAGGTACCTATGCTAAATATATGACATTTTATTTTGTGAAATTTTGTTCTCTTTGTCAATGGTATTTATGTAGAGGAACATCTATTGTTTCACTGTAGCTGTCAGTAATTATGTTTTGGGTTCTGCATCATTAAATATTATTGCCCTTCATTGGGTGCCTTGCTTTAAATTCACCAAATCCCACCTCACAACATAAAAAGTTCAATGAAAATTCATTTAAGTTTTTGGGCATCATCAATCCTGGCCTCCCTGGATATATCAGTGTTTGCAAAGGCTAATCCTAGTACAGCATGTGAACTTTAATCACTGAAATTCTACATTACTTGTGAAACTAAATGTGAACGCAGTGACCCAGTTTCTCTGTGGATCTGTTTACATACTAGCTCTCTAGAATTAGAATAGAAAATTATCTAGATTTGTTTGACTTAAACATCTTTTTAATTTGGTTTGGTCTATATTAGTTTAGGCTGAAAGCCTAAGGAAAAGCCTTTCTTAAACCTTTTTTTTTCAATCAATTTTTTCTCAACATCAGTTTTTTCCCACTATCAAAAGAAAATTAACAGAAGAATCAAAATTGTCCTATGATGAGAAAACTGTCAAACCTTTGCTCGCACCTTCCAGTAAACGTGGTATTGCCTCCTCCCACAACCACATGAAAATTACAACTAAATTACAGAACAGCCATCATTCAGAACTGCCTGAAATCAAGCTGAATGGAAGTCCTACAGCTACGAAATTAAAGAAGAAGCCACATCGAGACTGGTAGGAGGGACAGAGGTGCGGACAAGCAGGTCCCACACCAACCTGTGGTGGATAAAAATCAGGAGGGACACCTCGGCTGTGAAGGTCCTCCCTGAGGAGTGAGGGCTCCCTGTCCCATAGCAGGTCCTCCCCAGCTCTAAGTTCCAGTGCCAGGAAGAGAAGTCCCCATAACTTCTGGCTGGAAAAACCAGCGGGAACTGAGGCTGAGGGAAGCTGAGGCTGCTGGAGCCCCAAGCAGCTCCTCTTAAAGGGCCCGTGCATTGACTTACTAGGACTTGCTTCCTCTGAGCTCAGAGGGGAGGCAGCTTGAGGGGCACCAGAGACATACAGGGAAGAACTGAGTTGTTTGACATCGGGGTGAGGGCTGGATAGGCAGCCTTAGCGAGCCCTCCCCCATGAGGCCAGCAGACAGGTGCCATATCTGGGACTCCAGTAACCTGGCTCACAGGGTTTGCTCTGCCCTGGTGATTCCCTGAGGCCCTGCCCCACCCGACTTGTGGGCCCACCCAAGCTGTTTCCAGTGGCTTTACCACAGGATTGGCCTGTTTTGGCTTCTGCTTCAGATTTTCCTAAATTCTCTAACAAAAGCATTATCTGGCCATAGTAAGCCCCATACCTCTCGCTAAGTGGCTCCAGGCCTGGCACTAGAAGCAGCCAGCCTTGGTTCACAGCTTGGCTTTGCCTGGGCACCTCCAAGCCCAGTACAAGAAGCACCCTTCAGCAGATCACTTTGTGGCTTATGCCTGGTGGCCCCACGTAGAACACAGGTAGAAGTTGACCTTACCCCAGAGCCAGCACACAGAGTGGACAGCTTCAGACGACGTCGAAGCACCACCACCCAACCACCTCCACAAGTGGCACACTCAAGGAATAGACTCAGTGGGTACTAGAGCCCTGCTGAAGTAAGTCTTGCTCTGTGTGGTGGGCTCCTGTGCAGGTGATCATCCAAGGTAGTCAGAGGTCAGTGGTTAGTGGGCTCAACCAGTCCTTGCAGCTGATTCAGCCTGAATAAATTCCTCCCATTGACATGCCAACAGCAATCAAGACTCAATTACAACAGAAGGGTATAAAATCCACATGAGGGGTGCACCTCAAGGGCGCAGCTGGGTGACCAGGGAGGCTGTGCCACTGGACCCTACAGGACACGTACTACAATAGGCCACTCTAGGAAGCCTAGGAGACATAGCAACTTTATTTAATACATAGAAACAAACACAAGGAGGCAGCCAAAATGAGGAGACAAAGAAACATGTCCCAAATGAAAGAACAGAACAAAACTCCAGGAAAAGAACTAAACAAAATGGAAATAAGCAATAAATCAGATGCAGAGTTCAAAACACTGCTTATAAGGATGCTCAATGAACTTAGTGAGAATTTCAAGGAACTTCGTGAGAATATCAAGGAACTTAGTGAGGACCTCAAGAGCATAAAAAAGGACCAGTCAGAAATGAAGGATTCATTAACTGAAATAAAGAATAATTACAAAGAATCAATAGTAGAGTAGGTAAAGCCAAGAAGCAAACCATTGATTTGGAATATAAGAAAGCAAAAAACACCTAATCAGAACAACAACAACAAAAAGGAATCCAAAAAAATGAAGATAGTATAAGGAGCCTGTGGGACAACTTTAAGCATACCAATATTCACATTGTGGGAGTGCCAGAAGGAAAAGAGAGGGCAAGAAATTGAAAACATATTTGAAAAAATAATGATAAAAAACTTCTCTAACTTGGTGAAGGAAGCAGACAAGTCCAGGTAGCATAGAGAGTCCCAAACAAGATGAACCCAAAGAGGCCCATACCAAGACATATCATCATCAAAATGCAAAAGATTAAATGCAAAGAAAGAATCTTAAAAGCAGCAAGAGAAATGCAGTTAGTTGCCTACAAGGGAGCTCCCATAAAGCTGTCAGCTGATTTCTCAAAAGAAACTTTGCAGGTCAGAAGGGAGTGGCAAGAAATATTTAAAGTGATGAAAAGCAAGGACCTACAACCAAGATTATTCTGTCCTGTAAAGCTATCATTTAGACTTGATGGCCATATAGTTTCCCAGACAAGAAAAAGCTAAAGGAGTTCATCACCACCAAACCAGTATTATATGAAATGTTGAAGGGTCTTCTTGAAGAAGAAGATAAAAAAATATGAACAAACAAAATGGCAATAAATACATATCTATCAACAATTTAATTTATAAACAAAATGAATGAGCAGAACAGAAACAGACTCATAGATACAGAGAACTTTTTGTTGGTTGTCAGATGGGAGGGGGGTTGGGTGAAAAAGATGAAGGGATTAAGAAGTACAAATTGGTTATTAGACTGAGAAACCTCAAAGGGAAGTGGGGAGGTGGGGCAAGAAGAGAGAAACCAAATAAATTATATGCATACATGCATAATCAATAGACATAGACAATAGTGTGGGGAAGGCAGGAGGAGGGTAGGAGGAGGTGGGCAAGGGGGGAAAAAAGGAGGGACATGTGTAATACATTCAACAATAAAGATAAGTTTAAAAAGAAAAAGAAAAAAACCTTTGATTGCTTGGAAAGCAAAGCAATCTTCATCATTATAGATGCATCTGCAGTGTTTATCTGACATTGACATGCAATTGTGTTTAAGACATTGCTATATTACGTAAAATTATGTTAAAATTAAAAATCTAATTTGAAAATTTGTGTTTATTTAGAAATCCATAACACAGTTACTCCCAGCTTCTCACTAAAATCTTATAATGGAAAAGAAAAACAAGACAATTTTACCACATTGAAAATGTATGAGGTTCAAAAAATTCCTATGAAAGTAAGCACTTAGAACAGTGCACTGACAGGTCCTTCACACATTCATTTCCCTCTGTATTCCTCTTGTATATTACTCACCTAATTAATCTCTCCCCTTCCTTCAAATTTCAGATCAAAGAGAGATTCCTTAGGAATATATTTTCTGTCTAATTTGATGTTCATTAGTGTGATTACATAGTTAATGACTGTCTGTACTATAAATTTGATGAAGTAAGGCACAGTATTATTTTTTTTGTCACTGTTATATCCCTAGTACAAGAAGTGGTGCCTGGCATAAAACAGTTTCTCAGTAAACTATGTATAAATGAATGAGTGAATTGTCACATAGCAAGAATTCAATAAGTTCAGAGTGAAAACTAGGGCTAGCATAGTGTTTTTACTTCTCTATTTTAATATGATGCTAAGTTATGGTTTCTGAGATTTCAGGTTGGTTTGGTTTTTGTGTGATCCCTACGTGCTTATGCATTCACCATGTAAAAACTACTCCCTAACTGACCTGGTAGAAACAGTGACAACCATGTCTAGTGAATGTGGAATAGCACTATACTGTTACTATGCTATTTCTGCATTTTCATTGGGCATGAGCACTCCTTTCTTTCACCTCAAGTTTTGCCTTTTAATGTTTTTTTTAATTTTTTTATAGCCTGTCAAATTCTGTAAGGTTCAGAATATAACAGAGCCTTAGGTAGAGAAGGGCTAACAGAACTGGGCTTCTTCATGAGTGGCTATATTCTCTTAAGCAAGCCACTGCCATGGAGTATATGGAGCCCTGGGAGCAAAGCACTCTGACATATGTTTTCATGTACTCAGTTCAAAATATCGGAGAACTAGGCATTGGCCGAGGATACACTCTGATTATGGTTAAACATGTAATATAAAGAGATCAAATTCACTTGAGAATGAGTTAAGAGGGGAAGAAGAGCAAAAAGAAGAGAAAAAGGAAGATGGGTGTGTACACACACAACTTATAGATAGCTAGTATTTTTTTTTTGTACGTGCCCTTAGCGGGAACTGAACCCGGGACTCTCTGGTCCGCAGGCCAACGCTCTAACCGCTGAGCCAAATCGGCCAGGGCGATAGCTAGTGTTTATGAATAAAAACGTAGTTTTAAAATGCTTTTAATGAAGAAGCTTACAGGAAATTTCAGAGAATACATTGTTATTATCCAGTGTATACAACACGGCATCCCAATAATGAGGTGGGAGGAGAAAGTCATGAAAAGAGAAAATGCAGAAATAAAAAATACCATGATATTAAGTTGAGAAATGGATGACTGACTCAAGGAATGATTAAAAACAAACAAACAAACAAACAAAAACTAAAAATGTAGCAGCAAAGTGAAAATCCACAATGATGACCCCAAGGAGAGAATTGTCTGTCTGAAATAGCAGAGTTGCAGAGATCAAACTTGAAAGACACTCTTAGTTGCAGTAGAAAAGGTCAAAGACAAGACACAATGACAAAAAATATGATCAATATGGAGGCAAAAGTTTCCTGATCTTCTTTTAAAAAATAACTGTTTACTTGAGAAGTATAATAAAACTGAACATAGGAAATAATAATGCCCAATTTGAAGGAAATAGTCATAAACTGAAAAAGACCTGACTATCCAGACTGAAAGGTTCACCTTGCTCTAGGCAAAAATCAATAAAAAGGGAGTCACAGATTAGATATATCTAACAATTATTTGGATTATAAGGGTGGAGAATAACATCTATTGGTTTCAGAGTGAAAAAACATTGCTGAGGGAAAAAAGATTCACCTCCGACATTCTCTTTTTAAAGCTAACTATGAGAATATAGAGGAACATTGACATAATTTTGTCCTAATTATTTTACCCAGCTAATTTGTCTTTCAGGTGAATGTAAAAGATATTCTCAGAAATGCAAGAACCATAAAATATGCTAAGTCTAAAAATTACTTGGCAATGTACTGAGATCTGAATCTAATTTAAAGTGAAAGAATGGGAATTTTGCTGTTTGAGTTGCTTCTAATTTCTTACCACATGGAAGGAATTCAAAAGATGAAGTTTTTGATGTTGATTATGATATTTTGAAAAAAACAGTTAAATTATATTTTGATTAATGAAACTCCTTTACTAAAAAGGGACTATTCATATCATTGCAGTTAAGTACCTTTATGGACCCTTCATTGTTAAATTATGTCAGCAGTTGTGGTTTTAGTTCTGGAAGTAAAATTTGAATAGGAATCTTGAAAGAGAAGCTTCAAGAGTAAGGTAACTGAGATGATGGTATAGTTCATGAGAGGAATGGTGGAGAGAACCCATCCTATGAAGACATGAATCTAACCCTACAATTCATGGGGAAAAGGAACACACGTCTGTGTTCCTCCAAATGCAGCTGTAAGAAAAGCTCAGCTTAATATTAGAAAGAAGTTTATAAATAAAACATATGTGGTAGATTGATTACAAAATATTTCAATTATTTCCCTCCTTTTGTCCATAACGTTCATAATGTGACTTTCCAACTCCTTTCACCAAAAGGCACAGTCTTTTTCTCTGTCCCTTGAATCTGAACTAGCCCGATGAGTTGTTTTGCCTAACAGAATATGGCAGAAGTGACAGTGTGTCAGTTATCAGTCTAATCCTCAAGGGGCCTTCAACACTTTCTCTTAACCCCTGAGACTGCCATGTCACCAGCCGAAGTTAGCCTGCTGGAGGATGACAGGCTATGTGGAACAGAATTGAGTTAACTAATTTATCCTAACAGAGACCCTAGAGAATGGAAAGTGTTCATCCCAAATCCGCAAAGTGATTCCTATCTGTGGCAGTTGTGAAAGATGCATGAGCAAGGCCTTCTAACCCTCAAGTGCCCCTGAAGACTTTTGAGCTAACTAAATGCTAAATATTCTAAGTTTTGGGATAGTCTATTATTCAATAATAACTGATAAATCTATTCATTCATGAAATGAGCTGCTGCCTAGGATAATCACTGTCTATTTGCATACCACTGGAAGTCAATAAATGCTGTAGGAAGAAAGATGATATTGGGTGGAACAGATAGAAGATGATGTTAATTTTCCTTCTATCATGATTCCTTGGATGCTTATCAACTAGTGGAATTATTTGCTTAGGACAACATAGAGGCAACTTCATCATATTGTTCGAGTCTTTAAAAAGTAAAGTAATGGAGTATTGTAGCCAGGGATTTATATTTAATGTTTATTAAAATAAACACTTCCCATTATGCTAAGTAAAATAAGCCAGTCATAGAAAGACAAATGTCACATGATCTCATTTATATGTGGAATCTAATGAACACAATAGGTCCAGAGGCATGGGTGCATGCAACAGACACAAATCTCAGCGGGAAGGCGGTGGAGGCTGATGGGAAGAGATAAACCAAAGAATTTGTATATATATATATGCATAGCCCATGGACACAGACAATAGTGTGGTGAAGGCCTGGGGTGGGGCTGGAGCTGGGTGGAGGGAAGAAATGGGGGAAAAATAGGGACATCTGTAATACTGTCAACAATAAAAATAAACTCAAATATATTTATATATATGATGTACTTAGGAAAACAAAAACTTCCAAAACTTTTTTTACATAAAAATAACCCCTAAGTTAGCATAAGTAAAGTCTAAGTTATCCAATAAAGCTTGTTAAAATAAAATTATAAACTATAGTTATGCTAAACTGCTACAAAATACTATAGGAATAATAATGATAGTGTTTCAGTATGTTGATCGCACTTCCTTCCACTGATCTGTATTTGAGGACTCCTGTAGGCAATACTTCACCATCCACAGTATCAAAACAATTTGCTGAAGAACGGAAGTTTTGTCATATTCGTTTATTTAATTTTTACAATATGAATCATTAAGATGTTTCTAGTGTTCCAAATTAACTGGCTATTATAAACACCAATCTGAATTTATACTACCAGTGTTATTAAGTAAATAATTCTGTACTCATTTACTTGATTTACTTTGTGGTTTACTTGATTAATATTAATTGTGTCTTCTTTCAGGTTTATTTTGAATGAGCCACAAATTAGGCAGAAAGAAATCTATTGAAAAGATTTTTTATTCCTGAGAAATGATGATATATTGGAAGATTTTTTCATTCAGTGGATAGTTAAATTTGCAAATTTGTGATTTTCATTTAATTAGTTGAATGAGATACTGAGACAAAACAGTCTAAGAATTCTTTGTTTTTGTAGAACAGCAGATGTTCATGTTACTCCACAATGGACAAGATATTCTAGAGTGTAATAAAAACACTCCCCTGGAAAGTTTAAGAAATGCGTAATGACTGAACGAATAGCCTAAAGTTGCCTCATTCCAACAAACCGAGCTCTGGATCCATCCTCTCTAAGGGAACGTGTCTTGATGCTAAGAGGCAGTATGGCAGCCTCACTAAATCTGGAATTGGATAAAGTATTAGTGAAAGTTCCCTGCAATATTTCTGTATATACAACACTAGAAAAATGAAATCTGCTTTCATATTAGAGACACATGACTAATTCCAGATTCAACATAAGTATATTATTTTTGAAAAGTAGTCTCTGAGAAAAATATTTTACTTAGGATACTCTCTTAGGTATTAACTATTGATTGTACATATATCAAATATGCTGCTATTTTTTTTCTCTAAGGATATAATTATCTTTGCTGAGAATCAGTTCCCCAAGGGGAAGGTAACCATTATGAATTCCCAATTAATGAACATCAGATTGGTCTGAGGTATCCTGGATACAAACATTAAAGGCTGTGGCTTCCTTCAAGAAGCTCCTTGTGTGGAATAAATAGCTCCGGGTAGTCACAGTCTTGCAAAATGCGGCACACGGTAACCGATCCACTGGCCGGGACATACAGTCACGAAAGAGAAGTAGCTCAAGTGACTTCATCGATCAATTAAAAAGATGAAAAAACAGAACTTCAAGGATTATTTTTAAGTAGTAGGAAGTAAGCTATATGCTAGGTGAAAGTTGTATGGTTCAGCGAGTTTCTGTGCTTTTAACATCACACGTGTGACTAAATAATGTGACATCCTTCCCCTGGTATCTTCATTTCTCAAACTGTACTTAAACTAGAAAAGCAAGCAAAAATCTGTTCCTCACACTAGCTCTAACATCTTAAACTGATGAGTCTTTCAAAAAGAAAACAATTTACACCCCTCATTTCTTATTTGCTGGAATTGCACGCAGTCAGCTCCACACTGACCATTTTGTAAACAGTGGTCAAGGACTAGGTGAAGTTGAGGACTGGAGTAATCTGTTACTAATGTCTTGGGTTACATTTAAATCACATGAAGTTTGCAAAAATAATCATTTAATAAATTGTCTCAGTTTAAAATGTTTTTGCTTTCCTAAGGAATAGATTACTACGTGTTATGAAATGCTAATTTTTTTAGACTAATGATGATATTTAATAATTTGTAGTAATGTTAAAATGTCCCATTAAAAAATAAGGAAGTCAGTTTTTAATATTTGATTCATTTTTTCATACACTTATATATTAATTTTAGAATTAAAAAAATAGCCTTGTATAAACGAGATTATATATAGCTTGATGTAAATGCCTTTCATTTGTAAAAAAATTGTTTTTGTTCCAACATTGTTTTATTATGAATTGAAATTGCTTAGAAATGTATGCAATTCCTTTTATTAGGTTATTCTTCTAAGGTTTGATTTAATATCACATGGTATATTATGTGACTCAAAAATCAATCTTGATTAAAACAATACATTTACTTTTTAATAGCTTTGTTTTCTAGAATTCCTACTTCATAAACATTTGAGATGCAATTTAGAGTATATCTTCAGTGATTGCTGTCCCTGTACTGCAACTGAAAGGTTAAGATAAACTAACATTTATAATGTGGTTTACGAATTGTTCTCGGGCATATTATTTTATTGAGTTTTTATAACACATTTGTGAGATGGGTGTTATGGCACTTTAAAGAGGTGTAGACAAAAGCTTAAAGAGTTTGAGCTATTCTTTATAGCAGAAGGATTGTTTTTATAATAAATGTTTTATTCAAACCTATTCCTTCTTTTATCTAGAAAAAAAGTCCTTCTATTTGTCACCACATCAGGGAATGATGAGGCTGAAAGGATTTCAGCATACTTAGAGAGTAAGCTTGGGACTGTGTTACTTAAAATGTGACTGTGGTATTGTACACACTATTCCTACTGGGACCCTGAGGACAGAGACCGCTGCGGGGTGAGGAGCTGAGTGGTGCTGAGGTTGATTTGTGATGGTTGTTTCCCACGTGGGCATGTGCAGTCTCGGTAGTTGTGCTCCAAGGTGTTTAGCAGCAGGAATTCATTTATTTAAAGACAAGGGATGTTTCTTGTTAATGACATTGGGAAGGCTAACTAGTAATATGTAAGGGTGTTTCCTCCTCCTTATGACAAGATCTTCGAATAACTATTTCTGTATGCAAAAACCATTTTTCTTTACAACGGAAGATATCTATATGTTTAATAAGTCCCTGTGGTCACAGTATACTCCCCTTTTATTCTTAATAAGGAGAATATTCTGACATTAGTGGCTTAGAAGCATGGTTGGCTTTGAGCCACTCCTTACAAACAAACATAGGCAGTTTTTCCTGAGTATTGAATATTTGGAGAATGTAAAAGTCAGCAACAATTCAATCTTGTTCTCTAAGCTTAACCATCACTCAAGACATAAAACAAAATTACAACACTACACTCATACTTCATGGCAGCCCACTTATCCAGGAGCAAAAGATAGTTGGTTATATTCAGCCAACATTTAATTGGGGCCCATTTTCACTCCTGCGATATCAAATACCCATATGTGAGAATTTACTACAGAAGTAAAGGAGGTCTCATTCTACATTCAAAATCAAATATCCTCTGGCAAACATTGAACTTTCTAATATAGAATAAAAGGAAAAGAAGTACAATATATGTACACAGTATATTCCATGGCCACAAAGGAACTTATTTAGAAATGATTAGCAATAAATTATCCAGGAAAACATTAAATACAACACAACTAAATAATTCATGGGTAAAGAAACAAATCACAAGAAAATTAGAAAATATTTGTAACTGAATGACAAGAATATGTACCATATAAAAATATATAGGTTTTTTTTTAAACTTATCTTTATTGTTGAATGTACTACAGATGTTCCTCATTTTTCCCCCATTGACCCCCTCCTCCCTATTCCTGCCCCCCTCCTGCTTTTCCCCACACTGTTGTCTGTGTCCATTGGTTATGCATATATACATATAAGTTCTTTGGTTTATTTCTTCCCACCCCCCAATTCCCCTTCCCTTTGAGGTTTGTCAGTCTAACAACCAATTTGTACTTCTTAATCCCTTCACCTTTTTCACCCATCCCCCAGCCCCCACCCACCTGGTAACCAACAAAAGTTTTCTGTATCTTTGAGAATGTTTCTGTTCTGCTTGTTCATTTTGTTTGTAGATTCAATTGTTGATAGATATGTATTTATTGCCATTTTGTTTGTTCATATTTTTTTTATCTTTTTCTTCAAGAAGACCCTTCAACATTTCATATAATAATGGTTTGGTGGTGATGAACTCCTTTAGCTTTTCCTTGTCTGGGAAACTCTTTATATGGCCATCAATTCTAAATGACAGCTTTGCAGGATAGAGTAATCTTGGTTGTAGGTTCTTGCTTTTCATCACTCTGAATATTTCTTGCCACTCCCTTCTGGCCTGCAAAGTTTCTTTTGAGAAATCAGCTGACAGTCTTATGGGAACTCCCTTGTAGGTAACTAACTTCTTTTCTCTTGTTGCTTTTAAGATTATCTCTTTGTCTTGAACCTTTTGCATTTTGATTATGTTGTGTTTTGGTGTGGGCCTCCTGGGGTTCATCTTGTTTGGGACTCTCTGTGCTTCCTGGACTTGTATGTCTGTTTCCTTCACCAAGTTAGGGAAGTTTTCTGCCATTATTGTTTCAAATAGGTTTTCAATTTCTTGTTCTCTCTCTTCTCCTTCTGGCACCCCCAAGATGCAAATGTTGGCACGCTTGAAGTTGTCCCAGAGGCTCCTTACACTATCCTCATTTCTTTGGATTCTTTTTTCTTTTTGCTGTTCTGATTGGGTGATTTTTGCTTCCTTATATTCCAAATCGATGGTTTGCTTCTTGGCTTTACCTCCTCTACTATTGAATCTGTGTAAACTGTTCTTTATTTCAGTTAGTGCCTCCTTCATTTCTGACTGGTCCTTTTTTATGCTCTTGAGGCCCTCATTAAATTCACTGAGGTTCTCACTAAGTCCATTGAGCATCCTTATAAGCAGTGTTTTGAACTCAGCATCTGTTAGGTTGCCTAACTCCGTTTCACTTAGTTCTTTTGCTGGAGTTTTGTTCTGTTCTTTCATTTGGGACCTGTTTCTTTGTCTCCTCATTTTGGCTGCCTCCCTGTGTTTGTTTCTATGTATTACTTAGCGAGAGGTGTGGGACTAGCTGAGACCAGATGCTGCTTGTTTGAAAGAATCTAGGAAAAGCTGAAGCAGGATCCAAGACAGGCCAATCCTATAGTAAAGCAACTGGCAACAGCTTGGGTGGGCCTGAAAGTTGGGCGGGGCGGGGCCTCAGGGAATCACCAGGGCGGGGCCAATAGTGTGAGCCAGGTTGCTGGAGTCCCAGATATGGCTGTGTCTGCCGGCCCAGGGAAGGGCTCACCAAAGGAACAAAAGCCTCTGACAGCACATCTTTCCAGGAGAAAGCTGCCTTTCCAGCCCTCGCTCCAATGCCAAACAGCTCAGTTCTTCCCCATATGACTCTGCTGCCTTTCAACCTGCCTCCCCCACGCTGGAGCCTGGAGGGTGCGAGTCCGAGTCCGGGCGCGGGCCCTTTAAGAGGAGCTGATGGGGGCTCCAGCTGCCTCAGCCTCAGTTCCTGCTGGTTTTTCAAGCCAGAAGTTATGGGGACTTCTCTTCCTGGCACTGGAACCCTGAGCTGGGCGCCTGATGGGGGACGGGGACCCCTCAGTCCTCAGGGAGGACCTTTCCAGCCGAAGTGTCCCTCCTAATTTTTATCCACCACACGCGGGTGTGGGACCAGCCCGTTGCACCTCCTCCCCTCCTACCAGTCTGGATGGGGCTGCTGCTTTAATTTCAGTTGTAGGACTTCCATTCAGCTTGATTTCAGGTGGTTCTGAGTGATGGTTGTTCTGTAGTTTAGTTGTAACTTTGATGTGGTTGTGGGAGGAGGTGATACCGCGTTTACCTACGCCGCCATCTTGACCGGAAGTCAAAAATACATAGGTTGTTAATAAAGCAGTGCTTAGGGGGGAATTTATAGCTTTACATTAAATTAAATTTATAGCTTTAAATTAAATGAAAAAAGAAAGGCCCAAAATTAAAGACCTAAGGTTTTTTTTCTTCAAGACGCTAGAAGCAGAAGTGCAAAGTGAAACCAAAGTAAGTAGAACAAAAGAAATTATAAATATAAGGAGAAGAATAAAAAAGAGACACACATGAAGAAAATTAGCAACGCCCAAAGTAGTAATATTTTTACAAATAGTAAAATGTTGATAAACCTCTAGCTAGATTGATCAAGATAAAAAAAGAGACTATATAAATCACTGATATCAGAAATGAAAAAGAGGTTTTAACTATATATCCTACAGATAAAAGCATAGCAGGACTGTTATGAGCAGCTTTATGCCAACAATTTAGAAACTTAGATGAAATGGACAAATTCCTTTTAAAATACATGATTAAAAATTGACACAAGAAGAAATAAGAAATCTGATTAGGACTTTATCTGTTAAATTAATTAAATTCATTATCTAAAACATCTCTATAGAGAAAACTTCAGTCCCAGATGATTTCACTGTTGAATTCTATCAACAGTCAGGGAGGAAATAATGCCAATATTATACAATTTTATTTTCAAAAAAGGAGGAGGGACTATTGTACAACTTAATTTATGAGGCCTAACTCTAATAACATATCTGTAACAATTGAATTCTAATAACAAACCATGACAAAGGCATTACAGAAAAAGAAAATTATACTGATATTTCTCATGAAGACATATACATATATAAATTCTTTATAAAATACTAGCGAATCAAATCCAAAAATAGATAAAATAATATACTATGACAAAATAAAATTTATCTCAGGAATGCAAAATCGATTTAAAATTTGAAAATCTATGATGTAATTCACCATAGTAAGAGAATAAAGGAGAAAATCCACACAATAATTTCTGTAGATGCCAAAAAAGTATTTGACAAAATGACTTTAGAAACCAGACTGCTTCTTTTTCAAACCCCATTTTCCTACTTCTGTTTGACTTAAGCGATTTATATAATCTGTGTTTCAGTGTTATTATATATGATATGTAGATAATGTTATAAAGACTAAATGTGTATATGAAGTGCTTTGAAATGAAACAGTTTTTCTGAAAATCACATCAATTTATCAGTTACATTGTTTCTCAGAAAAAAAGAGACCACCTGCCCAGCCAGTGTGGCTCACTGGTTGAGCGTCGACCCATGCACCAAGAGGTCACCAGTTTGATTCCCAGTCAGGGCACATGCCCAGGTTGTGGGCCAAATCCCCAGTGTGGGGCATGCAGGAGGCGGCCACTCGATGTTTTCTCTCATGGATATTTCTCTCTCTCTCTCTCTCTCTCCCTTCCTCTCTAAAATCAATAAAGAAAAAATGTTAAAAAAAAAGAGACCACCCTTCAATTTCCATAATAATTTTATAAGTTTCAAGATTCATTAACATAAGGTCCTTGTTGCTATTAGAATAGTACTCTCTTATTGAAAACTGAACTTTTAAAAAACTTTTAAAATTTTTGGTTATACCTCTTGTAAAGGCCTTTCATGATGACTTTTATTTTCACTTAATATACTTTATAGTTTCATATTGAGATATCGGGAAGTAAAGATACCTGAGAATCCATAGAACATTTTTGAAATATTGTTCTACTATGTACATCCCTGAGTGGCATGCTTTGGTGCATTGATTAAACATAGTCTGCCGAATTAATTTCAGTTCTTCTAATTTTCAAGTCTTTAAGATTTCTAACCCAAATTCAGTCTTTATGAATGTCAGAAACACAAACTTTAACAACTATCTGAACACATGTAAGTGCCTTTGTTAAAGTTTGAAAATCAAGGTAAAAATTAATTTTAACTAGAAATTGTAGTCATAGAGGATGAATTTAGGAAATCCCTGATGCATTTTAATAAGTGAAAGAGGCAAGAGGATAAATAAAATATTAATTTTATGAATGTTTATGCCTGAGTAAACATAAAAGTTTGTAATTATATTTACAGGGCTTGGCTGTGTTGAAAGATAAGAAATAATTACATTCATGCCTGATGGGGAAAAGGCTGAACAATTTATGCAAGTTTTATATGTTAACAGAACTGTAATATTAGGAAAGTCAATCAAATGCTAATTAATTACAAGAAAAAGTGCTATCTATGAATGTATTACAGCAAGTAATCTATATAGTTTAGGAATTGAAAATATTTTCATTTTTCTCCCTATTATAATTCCTTCTGTCATACATAAATTATGACACAATTAGGCTTTTATATCAGGCAGATAATTATGATTTGAATAATATTTATACAACTTTCCTGGATAGATAAAATATAAAATGTTGAGACAATTTTTAATCTTTATACAAGCCATATTTGTCATTATGTACATTATAAATTATGTTAGATATTTTTGTCTTGCAATTTTTAGTATTGTTAGTTTTGGGAAAATTAAACTTTTCTAAATGTGTTTTATAAATGTATTTATTTATTATTGTTATTTCTTTTTCTATGGTTGCATTTATGAATGTAACAAATTCAACATTTAAGATAGTCAACTTAAAAACATAAAACCAATTAATTTTCTGAATGTTGTTTTTTCTAAAGACTTTAGCCAATGTACAACAGATTTAAATATATATTACAAAAATGATGAAAATAATTAAAAGATTAAGAGAATCTTATTCAGTCCTGCAAATTTAAACCATGGAAGTCTGTTCTATATTCTTTATTAGTGTATATGTGTTCTCTAATGACAATATTGGACTATGCTATTGACAGCTGTAATATCATTGCCTGCTTTGATTCATCTTGACTGTAAACAGGACAAAGTCTTCTAAATATGTGTGGTATTGTGTTTGCCAATAATAAGCATTGTACAAACAGCATTAATTGACTCAACAAACATTCTGAATGTCCCAACCTATATGCAAAGGACTTTTACAGGTGCAGAGAAGGACACAAAACAAAGTTATTTTGAGCTGCTTTGCCTTGGAATGTTGAAAATAAGACAAAATCCAGATGAGGTCATTTTTAAAGAACTGAAAATCTCATGCAATTTGAATGCTTAATTGATCTGATTCATTTAGATGGTTCCATATATTTTGCATTTGCTTTTAAATTTCAAATATTCATTTGTTTCTTTGATTAAGCTGAATGGAGGCACAAATTCATTCAATTTTTAAGTAATATCTTCCTGCGAATAGGCAAAACAGTCGTTTGTAGAAATGTGATGTTTGGATTATCTGTTTTCTGGTCATAAAGTAAAGTTCTATAATGATTTTAACATTGCTGGATACAACTTAGGAGTGTATATAATAAAATATGACCAGTATTACAATAATGTTTAATTTAGGAGTGAATTTCTAACGTCTATATTTGGTACCATTGACTAATAATATTTTATATACCGATATCTGTGTTTGGTTTTTACTTTACTGATTATGTCCAACAAAAACTAGTAGCAGAAGATCTTTGATTAAAGCAGCTATTCACACAAAGATATTGATTTAGGGACTGAAAGGTGAATTATTCTTTTTATCCAAATTTGAAACTGCCTCATTTATTTTCTTTTTTGTAAATGGGTATTGGTGACAGGTGGCTCATGTATATGATAAAAGAAGATTACTTACAGCATGCAGCTTTTGAATGAACATTGACAGGCTTCCATGCTTAATGGCATTGAAGTGCTGAATCCAGCATATGCCACTGCCTTTCAGTTCTGTGGTTTCTAGGTTTCCCAGTGGTACCAACAGCCAGCCTAGGGTCTGACTCAGCTGGTATACTTTCTCAACTAATCTTAAACAACCCAGGAGTTCCCATGTATAAGCAGACTATGCAAATTCCTATCATATATGCTATAACACAATCCATTCCTTATGTATATTTGCTATATTCCTTAAAACATATGTATAACTTCTCATCTATGACAAGTAAAAGAGACAAGCTATTTTGCCACTTTATAGATATCTTCAGGTATTTAAAAATATTTGATCAAGTGATTAGAAAGTTCAAAACTGCAGGTGAGAGAGGCTCAGAGTAGAAATCCAAGAATCATTTACAGATTTTCCTGAAATTTGGTCACACATCACTTCCCTTTAAATTAATTGCCAGTTTCTGATTACTGATTGCCAGACATCTAAGAATGTTTGAAGGACGAGTTATGAACATTTGGCATCTTCTTTATTGATTTTTTTTCTTTTCTTTTTTTTTAGAGAGAGAGGAAAGGAGAGGGAGAGAGAGATAGAAACACTGATGAAAGAGAACATTGATTGGCCGCCTCCTGCACGCCCCCCACTGGGGATCAGGCCCACAACCTGGGCATGTGCCCTGACCGGGAATCGAACTGGGACCTCTTGGTGCATGGGCGTCTTCTTCGGTGGACTCCTGCCTTCTGATCTGTTTGTAGTAAATCTTTACTCATCTTCATTATAATGCAACCTGCAAAATGAATACTTCTATGTTGATTTAGTTTTTACACAGAAATACTTTAGAAGATTAAGAGAAATCAAGCTGATTTCCTTTCTTCAAGAGTAATTTAATGTGTTGATTGTTAATTGTAATTATAACACAATATATTTAGACAAAATTCTGAGGGCACTCAGCTCCTGTCAAGGGTTCATATCACATTTGAAGCAGGAAACCCAAGGCTTAGAGCATCTTTAGTTGAGATGATAGGCAGATGGTATTTCACAGCAATTTTAGATTAGGCACTAGAGTTAATTGAACTTCAGTCAAGAATGCTTTGTATGATTCTGAGAGTTTATGAATAGATTCACTCAACAAAAAGCTTTTTAAAACTAGACATTTTATCATATTAAGATAGTTTAAAATGTATTTTATAATTATATGAAATACAGGCAACAAGAAAATAAGTGAATGTATCATCCCTAAATCCCATCACCTTAAAACAAATATTGACACTTGTTGACCATAATTCTGGACTCCTTTCTATGCATATATACAGACAGATATGAATAGGTAAAATAATTTGACTAAATACTATGACTGTTTTAACAAAGTACAAAAATTTTGTGCAATGATATTTAAAAGAAGAAAAAGCAATTAAAATTAAGCTTAGTAAATTGCTGTGTCTGGACAATGTTTTTCTTGCAAGAGATATTTGTTTCTAAAATATGTCTCTAACTGTAAAATACATGAGAAATATTAGCGGATTGACTTTAAAGTACATTTTCAGTTTTGGAAAAATATCTATTATCTTTCAGTATGAAGTGAAAAAGAAGTGAGTACATATTTATGTCCATTGTTTTTATCCTCCAACTTTCCAATCATTTTCCATTTATACTTAGTCTTTTAATCTTGCCAGGGTTTATATCTGCATGCTGCTTGTAATCATTATTCATGCATATTTTTAGCTTTATTAAAATAATTTTGAATAAGTTATTGAATATATATCATAACCTTTTTATTTGCTATAGTTTTCCCCACACCTCACCCACAAGTTTTTGCTTCAATATCTATGCCTCTGTCTTATATAAGTTCCTTTGGTTATTATTCATCTTGAATAATGGTAGATCTACTTGGGATATGGTTAAAACAATAATGAGAGGGAAAAGTGAGAGATTTTGATAAATGGAACATGAGTAGTTCAAGTTAGAATTTATATAAAACATCCTTTTATCAAATGCTATGACTTTTGTACTCAGGACACACCACGTTTCAGTTTGTGGCCACTGTGCCTCACAGAGATACTCCTGGATTTACACACGTCTCTGGATCATGATCTGGTGGTCATAGGTTTTCCTTTATCTTTTGCCCTACTTTACTTAGGCACTTCCCATATTATATTAGGAACTTGAATTTCTCCATCGAGCTGGTATTCCAACACAGTGCATTCTTAAATTCTCTGTGTTTCTCTCCCCCCCCCCGCCCCTTTTTTAAGGATTTTATTCTGTTAACACTTCTCAAGGTTTGTTATTTTTGGTTCACTAGGATTAGCTGTACTGTACTCTTTTGAATGAGTCCTGGTGTGAACAGCATATATGTCTCTAGTACACACAAGACTGGTATTATACCTCTACTGCTGGTGTCATTGATTTATTTTGCAAGAGATAAGGGTCTTTATAATCTTTATTCATAAAACAAAATGATCATAAAATTTCCATAACTAAATGAATATGTGTGTCTCTACCTACATATCTTGAAATAACAATTAAATTTTTCTTGTCCAATAGACAAAAGAGTATTAGCAGAGAGAATAAGCAGCTGATTTAGGGTGATGTTATTGATTGAAGATAAAAGTCTCTATAATAGCTATGTGTTCATCTATTTTTTAAAGACCATACCTATGAAATATCATAAATATGTATAGACATTTTTTTTCAACTTCTTTTGAGAGAGTCTAAATTGCGCCCGGCCGGTGTGGCTCAGTGGTTGAGCATCGACCCATGCACCAAGAGGTCGCCGGTTTGATTCCTGGTCAGGGCACATGCCCAGGTTGTGGGCCCGATCCCCAGTGGGGGGCATGCTGGAGGCGGCCAATCGATGTTCTCTCTCATCAATATTTCTATCTCTCTCTCCCTCTCCCTTCCTCTCTCTTTAAACAATAAAGAAAAAGAAATTAAAAAAAATAAATTGCACATGTATGCTCAAATACTTTAGGGCAATGTTTTTCTGCTCATTAAAACAAAGTCTTGAAGTAGAAAAAAATCAGGCAATTCTTAACTTTTATTTCTATTTTTATTCATATTTTTTTACATCAAAAGGGGATGAATTAGGAATTTTCATGTTATGCAATGTTTTGTTTCCCTATGAAACCTTATAACTATGGAATCACAATAATAAATGTTTGAAAAAAGAAATATCCTATGTTATTATGATTCCATAGGAAGAATTAACATCATTAAAATGTCCATAATACCCAAAGCAATCTATATATTCAATGCAGTTCTTATCAAGATACCAATGGTGACCCTGATCAGGTGGCTCACTTGGTTGGGGCATCGTTCTGTACACCAAAAGGTTGCAGGTTCATTTCCTAGTAGACAACAGATTGATGTTTCTTTCTCACATTGATGTTTCTCTCTCTTTCTCTCTCCCTTCCTCTCTCTCAAAAATCAGTAATAAAATCCTGAGGTGAGGTGTTTTTTTTTTTTGTTTGTTTTGTTTTTGTTTTAAAGATACCAATGACATATTTCACAGAACTAGAACAAATATTCCAAAAATTTACATGGAACCACAAAATATTCCAGTCAGAGCAATCTTGAAAAAGAATGAAGTTTAAGGAATCATGCCACCTAATATCACACTATACTACAAGGCCATAGTAATCAAAACACCATGATACTGGCATAAAAACAGACATATGATCAATGGAAAAAAATAGAAAGCCCAGAAATAAACCCACACCTTTATGGTCAATTAATATTGGACAAAGGAGGTAAAAATACACAATCAGGTAAAGACAGTCTCTTCAATAAATGGTGTTGGGAAAATTGGACAAATATGTGCCAAAAAAATGAAACTAGACCTCCTTCTTATAATATACAAGAATAAACTCAAAATGGGTTAAAGACTTAAATGTTAGAATCAAATGATAAAAATCCTAGAAGGAAACATAGGCAGTAAATTCTCAAACGTTTCTTATAGCTATGTATTTTCTGATACATCTCCTTGGGCAAAGGAAACAGAAGAAAAAAGTAAGTGACATTCTATCAAACTAAAAACTTTTTGTATAGCAAAGGAAACCATCAACAAAATGAAAAGACAACCTACTGAGTGGGAGAACATATTCATTAAGGATAAATCTGATAAGAGGTTAATTTTCAAAACTTATAAAGAAGTTGTAAAACCGAACACAAAAACCAAACAAACAATCCAATTTAAAAAATCGCAAAGGACCTAATTAGACTCTTCTCCAAAGAGGAACTGCAGATGACCCATAGACATATAAAAAGATGCTCAACATCACTAATCATCAAATAAATGAAAACTGAAACCACATTGAGATACCACCTCACCCCTGTCAGAATGGCTATCATCAATACATCGACAAACAACAAGTGCTGACGAGGATGTGGAGAAAAGGGAACCCTCGTGTACTGTTGATGGGAATGTAGATTGGTATAGTCACTGTGGAAAGCAGTGTGGGGTTACCTCCAAAAATTAAAAATTGAACTGCCTTATTACCCAGCAATTTCACAACTGAATATATCTGAAAAAGCCGAAACACTAATGTGAAAGAACATATGCACTCTTATTGCAGCATTATTTACAATAGCCAAAATTTGGAAGCAGCTCAAGTGTTCATCAGTGTATGAGTGGATAAAAAAGCTGTGGTACATTTACACAATACTACTCAGCTGTAAGAAAGAAAGAAAATTTTACCCTTTGTGACAGGATGGATGGACCCAGAAGTCATTATGCTAAGTGAAATAAGCCAGTCAGAGAAAGACAAGTACTATATGATTTCACTATTATGTGGAATCTAATAAATAAATCTAATAAGCAAAAAAAAAAAAAATCAATCAAACAAACAAAAAACAACAACTCACAGACACAGACAACAGTATGGTGATTACCAGAGGGAAAGTGGGGTGGGAGGAGGTAGAAGAGGGAAAGGGGAGCTACATGGTGATAAAAGAAAACTTGACTTGAGGTGGTGAATACACAATACAATATACAGTTGAGGTAGTATAGAACTGTACACTTGAAAGCTATATAATTTTATTTACCAATGTCACCCCAATAAATTCAATAAAAAACAAAAACGAAAAACTGTCATTATTGAGAATAATCAGGATACTCATGTATTAAGTGATTAAGTTCCCAAATATTTATCTTTATATGATTATTATATATAATTTCAGACATGGGTATATAGTTGGATAAATAAATACTAGTGAAAAAATATTTAATCATTATAGAAAATTGGGAAATTATAGAAGAGCATTAAGAAAATGAAAATTGTACATAATCCCATCACCCAGAAGGAACCAATGTTAATACAGGAAAATTTCTTCCATTGTTTCTTTCCCAACAGATAGATGGATAGATAGATAAGACTACATTATATATTTATGTAAAATATATACTAAAATATTTAACTTTATGCAGTTTGTCCCCGGCCCTGGTTGGGTTGTGCGGGTGGCAGCCACTCAATGTGTCCCTTTCACGTCGATGTTTCTCTCCCTCCCTCTTCCTCTCTCTCCCTCCCACTCTATCTGAACAAAAAATGGGAAAATGTCCTCGGGTGAGGATTAAATAAATAAATAAATAAATAAATAAATAAATAAATAAATAAAATATTTAACTTTATAACCCTTAAATAATAGTCTTAATTAATTTTTATACCCAATTTAATTCTTGATTGTTTAACACATTTTCCCGGTCAGTACTTTGTTATAACACAATGTGTAATCACAATCTTCATTTGTTCTAAAATTACTTTTGTGATGATTTGTCAGTCCTGTTTATATGGAGCAGAGGAGCTGTGATACTTAGTTATAAAAAAAAAATCCATTCCATTAAAACAAACTGAAAGAGAAATTGCAATCTGTAAGTTATACAACTTTTAGAAAAGACTAAGAAAAGAAAAAGCACATTCATAATTTGGAAAGAGTAGGATTCTTGCAATAAGTAAGTCAATACATGAAGAAGAGCCAGTTGCTCTTTGGGCACCAGAGAGTCAACAATACAGTAGAAGCAGCTGCACATACACATCTGAAGGCTCCCTCTTTTTGTGATTTGGGAGGAAGTCGTGATAGACCATTCCAGAAAGTGCTAAGCAACTGTGTTTTCTACATACTCCCATGCTTATATACATCATATTAAGCAGATTCACAAAAACAATATTATGAAGTGCTGAACTGAAAAAACAAAATTAGAAACATGTAAACATTTAATTCTCAGTATATACTAACTGAGCAACTTAGTTGCTGAGAAGTAGCTCATCTTTTTGCTATGTGACGAGAGTGGTAATTTCTTTTCTTGGTGTTTGTTGTAATCATTTATGTTAGATTGAAACATCTAACATAGACAGAACATCTGGAATTGTAAATACATAATTTTGACTTGCTCTACTTTAAAAACCAAAGAGTAAAGAGAAGTAAATCCAGACCATTCCACGAGAAACATAAAGGAGCATTCATGCTAAGAGAGCACAGTCTTCGTACAGTAGGGAAGCAATAACAGAGTGATAGCAGTGAATAGAGTAGCAGAGATGCATGAAGTATGACATTGATATGGAGAGAAAAAATAATTACTCCTGGAAAGAATAATGAAAGCATTTCATTGGATGGGGGAAAGCCCAGCCCTTTGAATTTCTTAGAGATTGAAAACATGTGGTAGGCTGAACAATGTCCCTCCAACCCCAAAGATGTCTACAGTTCTAATGCCTGAAATATGTTACATTACATGGCAAAAGGGACTTTGAAGATGTAAATGAAGTTATTGACCTTAAGCCCTCAAATGCAGGGAACCCTCTCGGGGATGTAGACAGAAGGGAGATGCAATGAGACAGAAGAGATTATAAACTGGAGGATTCCGTGTCCCTTGGCTGCCTCTGAGACGTGGGAACTCACATGTAAGGATAAGAGAGGCCTTTAGGGGTAACTGCAAGTCACCAGCTGACAGCCAGAAAGGAATCAGGGACCTCAGTCCTGCAATTACAAGGAAGTGGATTTTGCCAACAACCTAAATGAGCCTCCTGATAAGATCCCAGCCACCAACACCTTGATCTCAGCTTTATGGAACCCAGAGCAGAAAAACCAGCAGAGTCAACCCAGACTCTATATTTATAACTGTGATATAAATTTGTGATGCCTTAACCCACTAAATTTGTGGTGATTTCTTGTAATATCAATAAAAAACACAAAGTAAGCCAATATTTACTAGCAATAACCGTGAAAATAAGTGGGTATTTAGACAGTTTGTGGTTACCTCTGTTTTGGGATTGTTACATGCAGACAAAAGTTCTCTATGTCGAGTATCCTAAATATTTATTTAGGACTATTATCCTTGGCATTCATATGTCCCTCAAATCCACGCCCCTTCACAGTGGCAGGAAAATATAATAGATCAAATTGAGACAAACCAGGTAGTACATGAAATACTTTACTTAACATCTAATTTAGGAATTCACAATTACTATTATTATCAAATAATTAAAATAATATAAAAGACATAAAACATTATTTGCAGATAACATGACTGTGCATATAAAATTCAGAAAAAGAACATATAAAATATGAGTTGATACAAAATTTACATGAAATTTAGCAAATTCTTTAGATTAGAGTCAATATGCAAAAATCCACATATATATTTACAAGCAAAAGTGAAAAATGTCATTTAAAAAAGATGATAGCATATACAATAGGCTCAAGAAACAGAAAATACTTAGCAATGACTCTAACAGAAGTGTGTAAGTTTTCTACTCGGAAGACTACAAAACAATACTTAAAGTAATTAAAGAAGATCTAAATAAATGATTATGGATGGAAAGACTCTATAAAGATTACAATTCTACCCAAATTGATTTATAGATTTCATGCAATACCAATATAAATATGAGTGCATGTGTGTAAATTGACAAGTTAATTCTAAAATGTATATGGAAGTATAAAACACAAGAGTAGCCACAATAAATCTGAAAACAAACAAACAAACAAACAAAGAAACAAATTTGAAAATACACACTAACAGATATCCTGGCTTATAAAGCATCAATAGTTTAGACAGGGTATATAATGAGTCATCTCTATATTTTGTCTTTTCCATAATGTCTATAGTTAGAATTATATAGTATGTTGCCTTTCAGACTGGCTTCTTCCACTTGGCAATATGCATTTAAGATTTATCTTTTTGTGGCTTGATAACTCACATTTTTAAAAAAAAAAAAAAAAAAACAACAACACTGAATGATATTCTGTTCTATGGATATACCATAGTTGGGTTTTTTGTTTGTTTGTTTTTTAATTAATTTACCTTTTGAAGAACATCTTGATTACTTCCAGTTCTTGGAGAATAGGAATAAATCTACTCAACTGGGTCATTACTTAAGAGTGAGATTGTTCGATCATATTGTAATTATTTTGCTGTGGCTGCCATAATAAAGTACTGCAACCTGAGTAGCTCAGACCACAGAAATATATTGTCTCAAAATTCTGAAGATTAGAAGTGCAAGATCAGGGTGTTGATTCCTTCTAAGGCCAGTGAGGAAGAAGATCCATTCCGCGTCCTCCCAAGCTTTTGTTATGTTGTTGGTAATCTTTGGCATTTCTTGGCTTGTATAAGCATCATCTTGATATCTGCCTTCACTTTCATGACATTCACCCTGCATGTCTAAGTCTAAATGTACCTTTTCATAAGGATACCATTCATATAATCTAATATGATTTAGAGGTCCAGTCTAGTCCAGTGAGTATGACCTCATCTTAACTAATTATATCTGCCAAGGTCCTATTCCCAAACAATGCACAGTCTGAGGTACTGGTAGGCAGGACTTCATTCACCATTTGAATTTTGGACAAACACAGTTCAACCTATTGCCATACTGTCTTCAAAGGCGCTATAACATTTTTCATTCCCACTAGCAATAAATGAGAGTTTTATTGCTCCACATCCTCATCAGCATTTGTCTGTTCTGGATTATGGCCATTATACCTATATGTGTGGTGGTATCTCGTTGTTGTATTAATTTGCATTTTCCTAATGACATGATATTGAGCATCTTTTCATATGCTTATTTTTCACCTGTATATCTTCTTTGGTGACGTGTCTGTTCAGATCCTTTGTCCTTTTTAAATTAGGTTGTTTTTTATTGCTGAGTTTTAGGAGATCTTTGTGTATTTTGGATATCATTTTTTTAATCAGACAGATATGTTGCAAATATTTTCTCAGTGGACTGTCTTTTCATTCTCTTAACAGTGCCTTTCACAGAAAAGAAGTTTTAAATGTCAGTGAACTCTAACATCAATTTTTTTGCATGGATCATTCTTTTGGTGTTATATCTACCACTTTTAGTTTATAATTTATTTTTTTTTAAACTATAATACTTTGTTTCATGAGGCATTGGCCATGTCAGAATATTTTGTTATTTATCCACATTACTGTGTGTGTATTATCCCAGTTTCTGGTACATAATAGGGATACATTAAATGTGAATTGAATTAATCAGTGACTGAATGGGATAATGAATAAATACTTAAATAAGTACATAAACCCATGAATATGTGTGATTAGACTTTAGTCCTTCTTTTGTATTTTTAGAGTCAAGTTTTTCTATTACACTGTCTTTGTAAAATACAGTGGGAAGCTTGCATATGTTTGAGTTTTCCTCCAATTTTTAAGTCTACTGATACTTAGTTTTGATCTTCTCTAAATTATTATGTCCTTCCAGTGTATAGATATATTTTTGGGAAATAGAATAAAGTCTCCCAGCTATCTAAGCTACTTAAAAAATAATGTATTTCTCATGCAGACTGATATTTTCTAATGTATGCAGAACCCTAATACCTTACAATGTTTTCTTTATAGATGGTAGAATTTTAAAAGTATTTTTGTTTTATGGTTTTATAAATAGTATAAAGTTGATGATTATCATTTTCCAATAGGTAATGAATTTTTATACTTATGTGTATACGTTTTGTGTCTTGGAAATATATGTAATTTAATACAAAGGAAGAGTATTGCTGGATACCTTTGAGTAAACAGAAAGGCATCAATAACCATTATGGATTCAGTTCATGGGTTTACTAATGAAAGGGGCAGGAAAGAATATTAGAATAATAGAAAATATTAGAAGAATAGAAAACTAATCATAGTGGGGCACTAGCCATAGTTATAAGAAATGCTAATCATCCTTGCTCTGTTAATCATGATTGCTTTGTTCTGATTAAAGAAAAGCCCAGCCTGGCCGGTGTGGCTCAGTGATTGAGCATTGACCCATGCACCAAGAGGTTGCCAGTTCGATTCCTGGTCAGGGCACATGCCCAGGTTGTGGGCTCGATCCCCAGTGGGGGGCATGCAGGAGGCGGCCAATCGATGTTCTCTCTCATCGATGTTTCTTTTTTTAAATTCTTTTTTCTTTATTGATTTCAGAGAGAGAGCAATTGAGAGGGAGAGAGAGATAGAAACATCGATGAGAGAGAACATCCCTTGGCCACCTCCTACATGCCCCCCGACTGGGGATCGGGCCCACAACCTGGGCATGTGCCCTGACCAGGAACCAAACCTATGACCTCTTGGTGCATGGGTCAATGCTCAAGCACTGAGCCACACCAGCCGAGCTCATCGATGTTTCTATCTCTCTCTCTCTCTCCCTTCCTCTCTCTCTAAAAACAATAAAGAAAAAAAATTTTTTTAAAAAGAAAGAAAGAAAAGCCTACTCTGACCTGGCTGGGAGGCGTGCACCTTGGGAGTTTACCTCGGGAATGCTGTCCACTCTCCTAATCTGAGAACAAGGGCGAACTGCTTGGCATCATGGAAAGATGAACAACCTGATTATTGGAGCATTGGACTCGTGACTGCAACTCAATGGCGACCAGCCTCTGCAATCCCCAGCCCACATTCCTCCCCCTTGCCTGTAACCATTTTACCCATTTTTTTTCTTTTTGCCCAACTGCCATTTCTCATGCAGTCTTTGTTTCTCCACCCCATATAATCAACCGGTCAGGAGGGAAGGTTAGAGCAGAATTTTCAGGGATAACCCGCTGCGCTCCCACACTGCGGGCATTATTGGAATAAATGCTCATATATGATTCAACTTTGTCTCTGCTTAATTGGCTCAAGTAGTGACAGGCGGCCTGGACCCATTCATTGTCAAGTTTCATTAATAGCTATCGAGTAATAGTATAGTAGTAAATTTTTCTTGTTAGTTACAATAGTTTAATAAAATTACTTCTTAATGTAACTGTTAGGTGCTACGGTCATTAGGACTACTTCTGTTTTAGAAATCCCAAGGATCAAATCCATGGGACACTTTTATTATACCCTGTAGAAGCATTTCTCCACTAGATTTGATACTAGAGACCACCCGCTTCCTCATGAAATTTTCCTTCATTTTTGTTTTTCTTATTTTTGTTAATCTTAGATTGATCTATTGATATAACTATAAGAAAGAAAAAGATTTTTGTGCTTTTTAATGCTTTTTGTAAAATTCCTCTGCTCATCTAGTTTCATAAATTATCATAATTATATATACATTGTTAAAATCTATCATATATAGAGTATTCAGAATGAAAGAAAAATTTTCCTGATATGTAAACATAAATTTTATTTTAACAAGGGCTATGATTTCACTTTCTAGATTGTAATATATGATTTCTAGAACATTTTTTTTACGCAGGTAAACACAAATCCAAATAAATTTTTCTCTGTAATCATATCTTCATTCTATATAAATTTGCAAGTGTGTGCACAGTATTGTGGAGGAAACAAAGAGGCTAATGCTGTCATATTGGTTATGTTGCTTGCATGACCTCTTCTTTGTATGTATGTGTGTGTGGGAGGGGGTTGCAGATAGAAAGAAAGCAAGCTCTTGGTGTCTGTTTTTATATGAACACTAATCCCATCAGGAAAGACCCAGTTTCATGACCTCATCTAACCCTAGTTACCCCTCAAAGGCCCCATTTCTGAATACCATCACAATGGGGGGGTCAGGGCTTTAGCATATGAATGGTGGACAAACAGTCCATCACAACAGATATGAATTAGAAGAATATAAAAAAGTCAAGACTTTCCCTGGTACATGGCTCTATAAGTTTAAAACATGACTGAGAGGTTATTTGTTCGGAGTCAAGCTACATATTTTGCAGATGATTCTCTTTGTTCTATGTTCTGCATTGGGCCATTGCAATGGTGTGCTCTTGCAGACTCTAGTGAGAAGTTTTTCAGGAACTTCTTAAAGATGAAAATATATCACCTTATGAGAGTTCCTCAGATAAATATGCATACCCATCTGAAAGATTACATATACATAGAAAAACACAGACTCATAATCAAATAAAACTAATAAAATATTATGTCCAAACAAAGAATGTCAATTAGAGAAGGTGTTTTCATTCATAGCTTAGAATATAAACCATTCATCAAAATGTTGGCAGGGCCTATCTAGTCACTGTGGAATGGAGGGAATTTTATTCAAATGTTTTCCAAATCCCAGTCCCATTGGGGAGATCATTCCAATCTCAGTTGGATGCCATAATTACCTGCATTAATTTCCTTTCCCTTGTTTTGATCTCATGCCCGACAAGCATCCATCTGAGTAGAAATTGGCTTTTGTCTAGATCTGACTGTGTGGCTATGCCACCTTCTGGGAGAGGCATATTTCTCATTGTAAATCAATTAAACAACAGCATGACTTTCTGTATTAGTCATTTCAGCTTTTGGGAATCCTCTTGAGAAATGAAACCTTTCTCAGTTTGCTAATAAAATCAAATGTCTAAGTTTGTGGGGGCCAATAAACTATGGTAAATGTGCAGAGTGCTAATCTGTGGAATGTGATAGAAGTCACCAGCCCTCTCTGGTGACATCCAGAGATTGCTCCTGATTATGCGTCTTTTATTACTCATATTAAACTGTATATAGCACAACTTGCTTTGTTTATAATTGTTAATAATAACAGTTTGTATATAACTTTACTTATTTCTTAAATGACAATAAAATCACATTTCTCTATTTAGTAATGGTTGGAAAAATAGCTATAAGGAAGAGATCATACTAATTATTGTTTCAAAACTTGACCAGATCCATGAGAAGTTAGAGAACTTTCTTGTTTTTTATGTATGAGTGTGTGTATAACATCATTTCTCTACATTTTCATTTCTTTAGAAAACTCTATTTTTAAGATCTTCTAAAGGAATCATAATCTTTCCACGTTTCATAACCATTTTGGGAGATTATTTCTACTCATTTATTATTGTAAGTCACTTTGAAAATTTTAAGTATAATTTTGGGGGATTTAAGGAGGAGTATTGCCTGAGTACAGGTTCCTGAACTTCCTCTCACCTTACCTCTGTTTAGAGAATCTCACACCCAAAGTGCCTGTTTCCAGAGTCTTTAAGGCAAAAGTGTTTCCAGGTTGTCCATGGACAGTCAGCAGAGAGGTATCTTGCCTGACTCATTTGAATGCTTCTTACAACTCAGCTGAGTCCATGCAAGTAGGTACCTTTCCGCTTAGGGGTCACAGGCCACCCCATGTTAACCCTTCCTGCTGCAATGAAACCTCTTATCTCATGGATTCATTTGATATTGATGCCATTATAATAATCTGGTTATTATTTGACAGGAAATGAGTCAAGGGAAGACTAGATAGTATAGGCATACCATTTATACAGCTTTGCCAGAAAGCTGCAAGTTAACACTCTCCTGGTCTATTCCCTGCAGATGGATGGGGAAGGGACTGGACAAAGGCAGTTTAGATGCATGCCCAGCAAGGTGTGGATGATGTGGGAAGGTGCTTACCTGTTAGTCACACCTGGGAACAAGTCAGTGGCCAGAATAGATGTGGCCACTGCAAGGGCACAAACTCTGAGATACATAATCTACTGAACAAAGAAAGTTCCCTCTCTTCCTCTCTGGGCTCCAGCACTCTTGCTCTCTTCTGTCTCTGGTTGCAGAGAGAGCATTCCCCTGCATTTGCTCATGTGGCCCATGACCATGTGGATTCCATACAATAAATTAATGAACTGAATCTAGCCTGGTGCTCTGCTGGACCTCCGGTTTCACCATGGAATGAAAGCTCTGGACACTGGTCCTGCTTCTAGTTCTGCTGAACCTCTAGCTGCATCTCTTCCAGGACTGGGTTAAGGAAACTGGGACTTTGGAACCTGAGGAATATAATTTCACACCAATAAAAACCATTCATTCTCCCATGCGAGTCTTAGAAAGTTCCTTTTCTGAAGATATCACATGAACCCCACTTCCACTAGCAACAGAGAAATTTGGCCCACTGATTTCTGCTGCAACAATATGACAAATATCAACCAGCTTCTACATGTAAGATAGCCAGGAGGGAAAACACTATTTAAATTAGCAATTTTTGAAAGGCTTAGATATTTACTTTTCATTTAATAAAAAGTAAGGTGGTCTTTCCAAAAATGTAAGCTCAAACAATCTAAACAGTTTGTGCCTTAAACTTTCATTATATTCTTTGCCCTTTTCAGTACAAAGGGCTGAGTAATATTCATCCTGTACCCACCAATATTTAACACACTGACATATATTATTTAGATTGGACTCACAGTAGTTTGAACTCAGTAATCAAAATCAATTCCTTCATTTAAGTAACAATACTAAAAATGGTGAGGATTTTCCTCCCATTATTAAAATGTTTAGTGTCAGAAAAATGAGAACTGGTTTTCCGGTATTATGGAATCCTTTTTTAAATGTTCTCCTTATAATTCTATTGACTGATTACATATTTACTGACCAACTACAAGATGCAAGACTCACCCAGTTAAAGTGACACGTGTGTCAACCAAGAATCAGACATCCATCCTAAGTTTATTTTTAATTTAGACATTTGTGGTTAACATTCCCTTCCTCCCTTAGTATATGTGATTTGTGTATGGTATTTCTGCTTTTTATTTTAAATGATAATTATTTTAATTACTCGGCACAGTTTGTCACTTCTGAGCTATGTAGAGTATTATTTTGGGGGAAAATAAAATTTGTCTGAACACTTAAATTTGCATTTCTCCTTGACATTAAAGATGGTTAAGGTATATTTGTTCAATCTTTGAAGTACTTTAATTATTTCTGTTCTCAGAAGTGAAGTTGAATGTTCATATTTTTCTTGAAAAATTTCAACTTGATTAACAAACATGAATTAAAAAGTTAAATATTGAGTCTTTACTAATCTCTCTGTTCTTTGCTCTGGAATATAAAAAAAACTCTCCAAATGGAATTCTGTACTCTCTTCCAACTACCTATAAAAATTCTGTTTATGCTTCAAAACAGTTCAAAATTACTTCCTTTCTGAAATAGCATTCTAACTTTCCCTACTTGGAGTTGGTCTGTTTGATTTGTTTACCAGACTAAAAGGAAATGTTCTGTTAGGCAGAGGAACAAAACAGAAGAATGTGTATCCACAGAAGCAAAGACTAGAAGGTGTTTCAAGGACAGAGTAATCAACTATGTCTAATACTCCTGAGAAATGGAGTAGAAGGTCATTCTTTAATAACCATGATGGGCAAAACAGAAGTTATTAATGACCTTGAAAAGAGCAATTTCAGGGTGAACCGAAAAGAAACTGGTGATCGGGAGATAGAATCAGTGGGAATCAACAATTTCTTGGGTCAGCTGGGGAAGCTGGAGTTAAGGAAGTATTTTGTTTGTTTCTTTGCCTGCTTGTTTTGGTAAAGTGTTATTGAAGAAACTGAGATATCCCTTTTCCCAATGAGTGCTGGGGGTAGACTCATTATAATATCTCAAGAAAGAGAATTGTCTGAGACTTGCACGGGAAGAAGGGTGATTTTTATTTGCATTGAATTACATCCCTTCAGTAACGCTAAAAGCAAGGCCAGTGTCCAGAGTTTCTATTCCATGTTGCAGCTGGGTCCAGTTCTGCATCAGGCTAAATGCAGCCCATTAGTCCATTGTGTGTGGAGTCCACATGGCTGTGGACCACGTGGGCAAATGCAGGGAGCTAAGAGAGTGAGCCCCCTACAACAAGAGTCCCAAGAGAACCAAGAGAAACCAAAAGCACAATAGAGACCCAGAGACCCAAGTTCCTTTGTTCAGGGAATTAAGTATCCCAAATTTTCCCTTGTTTGCAGTATCCATTCTGGCCAATGTTCCCAGGTGTGACTGACAGGCAAGAACCGTTGCTAGTCCCCCTAACTTCACTGGGCATGCATCTGTCTTCCCTTTGCTGGACCCCTGGGGAATGTAAAGTGATAGCTTCCTGGTGAAGCTGCCCAAATGACATACTTATAACATTTGGCCTTCCCTTTGCTTCTTTCCTGTTATTAATAACTAAGTTAATTACAATGATATCAAAAGGAGAAGCAGAAAAGAGCTCCTGTTTTGAGTCATATGTATGACCCTTGTCTGCATCATTCTGTGTAAAGAATACACTGTACTGGATCTCAAAGGAATTGATCTCACAAGAATACACTGTACTGGATCTCAAAGGAATTGATCTCACTTTGCCATCTTAATCATGATACATTCCCTCAATCTCAGGGTTTCATGTAAGATGATGGAGTTAACCATCTATATTCAACATTCAATGACTTCCACATTGACATCATTTGTAGTTTTGAATCCTAGATGTGCCAATCCATATTCTCTGTCGATGACTCTGTTTGACTGGATCTCAAGGGAACTTAAGATATCTTGCAGAAATGAGGCAGAAGGTAAGAATGTAAGGTTTAAGACAAAAACTTTTTGTACAAGGCTGATGTAACTAGTTATTTGAATGTTTTAACCTCAAATAATGTACTGTATTAAAATTATTTCTGATGATTGATATTAATTTTATAATTACAATTACTGGTCTTATTATGTCACAAACATATAATCACTTCTGAAGCGTGTGTAGTCTAAAATTGAACAATCTTCAAAAGTTTCACCTAAACAGAGCTACGTTTTGTTATTTTCTCTATTTTATTTTCTCTATTTTATTCCCACTTGTGGTTAATATTGCCTAGAATTCTGCTTTCTTGAGGTTTACCTCATATTCTGGATATAAGTGCTGTCTCGGGGCCTGCCGGGATCGGTGCAACGCAATGAACCTACAAGAACACGCTGCTTGGAGTAAGAGGGAGCTTTGCAAGGGAGCAAATGCTCCAGAGCTTTGGACACAGTCCCATTTATTTGCAGATTGGTAACAAACCCCTATTTACATGCAAATGAAGCACTGAAAGCACCTGGGTGGGCCAGGTTTTCCGAGAATGCGTTAACACAAGGTTGAGAGTAGATTAACACAAGATTAAGAGTGCATTAACACAAGGTCACAAAACGTCCATCTTCCAACTCCCCAACCCCACATATAAGCATGCATTTAATTGGTATTTTATTTTTTAGGTTAGCATTACCTTTCTCTGAACATGGCTTTGAGTACAGGTAATCCTAATGAACCAAAAATGACAAACCTTGAGAAGTGTTAACAGAATAAAATCCTTTAAAAAAGGATTTCTCACTCTGTAAGAAGTATGGCTTTACTGTGCAAGTCATTGTCTTTGCCAGCTTTCTTGCCTCATATACAACAGTAACTTAGAATTACATCTGAATGCCCAGCCGGTGTGGCTCAGTGGTTGAGTGTCAACCCATGCACCAAGAGGTTGCTGGTTCGATTCCCAGTCAAAGCACATGCCCAGGTTGTGGACCAAATCCCCAGTGGGGGGCATGAAGGAGGTGGCCAGTCAATGTTCTCTCTCATCGATGTTTCTATCTCTCCCTCTCCCTGCCTCTCTCTCTTTAACATCACATCAATAAAGAAAAAAATAAAGAATTATGTCTGAGTATGTACTCATATTATTCTCATACTACTTTGTGATCAAAACTCCTTGATAAGGTACTTTAGACTCCTAATCAATAACCACTTTAAAAATTTATACTTAATTAGAATGGGATAATTCTACATTCTTCTTAAATTGTCATAGTCATATAATAGTGAGTTTTTATTTTAGATGTACAGAGTTAAGTAATACTGAAGACAGTATGCTCTCTTGGGTTGATTTATGGGTGGGGGACAAGAACCTTTAAAACTGTAAATTGAATCAGTTTTAATGCATACACTCTTTATTATAGGTAAAATTGAACTGGCATTCTCAACTTAAAGAACATTGTTTAAAAAATCTGGACCATAATGAACAACCTAAGATACTATGATTTTGTTTGGAAAAGAAAGAGGACAGGATGTATTTTTAGTATTGTGTATTTTACCTTAAGTAGAGTATAATTTTTCCCTAGGAGTAAAATTGTTTCTTTGTGGAAAATTTTAACTTGAAGCTAGGTAAAAGATAAATAAGCAACATACCAATTAATCAAAGATAATAATGATTTACATTTTTGCTTAATTTCCTTCCAGGCTTTAAAAAAAATAACCAACATAAAAACATTAGCAACATTAACAATTATTATTTATTTATATGCTAAATATGTGACTTGTTTGCAAAACTCACTTTTTAATCATAGCACTATTAACGTTCTCTATATTATAGTTATATATTTATAATCTTATCCATGTTAAATATATCCATATTATTTTATTTAAAGTTATAGTTTACATATTTATATATCTTAAAATAGTTGTAATAATAATGTAACTCTAAATATGTATCAGAGTTGTTTTCTCCCAAGATTTTAAGTATTTACCAAGTAAATTCAAACTGTTAAACAAACATTTTTTCTTTTTAATCCTCACCCAAGGATATTTTTCCATTCATCTTCAGATAGGGTGTGAGGGAGGGAGAGAGAGAGAGAGAGAAAGAAACATCAACATGAGAGAGACACATCTATTGGTTGCCTCCAGCATGACCCCAACCAGGGCCCAGGACCAAACCACAACTGAGGTATGTGCCCTTGACCGGAATTGAACCCACGACTCTGGTCAAGGGCTGACACTTTAACCACTGAGCCAAACTGGCCAGGGCTAAACAAACATTTTTAAGGAGAACTAATATTCTATAAGGTATTTAAGGCACTTCTAAGTTTTTTTCTGTTGTAAACAGTAATTCCCCAAAAAATGTCTTCCTAAAATTTGGCTTTAATTTATTAGAATAGTTTTCTGAAGTGAATTTCAGGGTCAAAGGATATAAATATTCTTAAGTCTCCTAAATGCAGATGGCAAATTATTTCTCCCAAAGAATGAACAATTTGGTCCGCAACAGACAGTAAATAAATCTCTTTAAGTTGTACTAAAGTTAATACAGGTTATCATTATTATTTTAAAAATCTATAGTCAGCCTGGCCTCTGTGGCTCAGTGGCTAAGCGTCGACCCATGTACCAAGAGGTCACCGGTTCAATTCCTGGTCAGGGCACATGCCCAGGTTGTGGGCCAAATCCCCAGTGAGGGGCATGCAAGAGGCAGCCAATTGATGTTCTCTCTCATCCATGTTTCCATCTCTCTCTCCCTCTCCTCTCCGTTCCTATCTCTCTAAAATCAATAAAGAAAAATAAATAAATAAAAATCTATAGTAATAGCAAAAGCATTAAGTTACATACATTTGATTATTGATGTGGCCATTTTTTAAAACATATGAACCATCTGTTGTCCTCAATAAAAAAATTAAAGATTTATATCCTTTGTCTATTATTCTTATTAGGGTTTTAATGTTTTCTTTATCGATTTAATGAGGTCTTTATATGCAAAAGCCATTTGTTGAACTGTCCTTTCAAATTGCTTTGACAGAACTAGCTATTAAGAATGGGCTGTTGGCTCAGAGGTTAGAGTGTCGGCCTGCGGTCCAGAGAGACCCGGGTTCGGTTCTCACTAAGGGCATGTACTTAGGTTACAGTTTGTCCCCGGCCCTGGTTGGTCGTGTGGGTGGCAGCACTCGATGTGTCCCTTTCACATCGATGTTTCTCTCTCTCTCTCTTCCTCTCTCTCCCTCGCACTCTATCTGAACAAAAAATGAAAAAATGTCCTCGGGTGAGGATAAAAAACAAAAAGAATGGGCTGTTGCTTTTAATGAATAGGTGCTATCTAAGATGATGTATAAGCATCACACAGTATTTCTCTCCATCTCAGAATTAAAATTATGCAACTTCTGAAGGTTTTATTATTGGCCACTGGATATGGATATTGAAGCTGGTTTTATTACTCTTATTTCTTTAAGAAGCTAAGAGTTGAATTTACAGACTATCATTAATTATTACATGAAATATATAGTTCTTCTAATTGTATTTTTAGTTTTATCATGTATTCCCTTAAATTTCAACCTTTTAATTTCCTAATCATTACTTGTTGTAATAATGCACATATTTCTGTAAGCCACCTCAAATCCTGTTTTTGAAAGAATAAAGGGTGCAAAAAACAAACAAAACAAACTTCTGAGATTAAATAAACTAAACAAACTAATAAGTGCTTTTGATAGCTATTGTTGAAGTTTTTTTTATTTTAAGTTTTAAAAATCTTGCAGGTGTTATACTTTATGTCATTAAATTAATTGAATTTTCCTCCATGAAACCTTCCTTTTTTTTCAGCTTAGAAAGTACAATAAAGTAAACAGAACTCTAAATACTTAATGTGATAGATAAAGAGAGGAAGGAATGAGGAACGAACCTGAAATGTCCCCATTCTGTACAGATTAAGACAAGGAGACTCTTGGGGTCCACTCCATGAGAATGCACAGTGCCTTTGAAACTGTAACTCGGCATCTAGGAAATCTTGCACAAGGAATAAAAAACTGTGGGTACCAGCCTAAACAAATAGTTTTTATCAGTCTAAAATGAGAATAAAAGTGGATGTTTGAATATTTGTGAAGTTTTTTGACGGTTTCCTTATGGGAAATCTGCAAGATGGTGGCCCCCTTCCCACGTGTGAGAGGAATAAGCTGAGAGCGTAGCACCCGTGGACCTCCACGGAATCTCGATGGACAGAATCCTGTTACATGGCCACCTTGAGCTGAGAGGCAATGCTTGTCTTCGAGGACAGCAAGAGAAATCAGGATGCCCATGACTGTTGAGAGTAATTATTATTTAATATTTCTACATAAAGCCACTTTCTAAATTCGAAGATTATTGTTTTTTCTCATTCAGATTATAAACTCATTTAGGGTTGGTTCTATTCCTTTTTTGTCCCTACAACAGTATCCAGCAAAATACATAGCATTAATATTTTTAAATTATCTAGTTGAATTTTATGATAAAATTAAGTACCTTATTGTTTCTTGTTAAGTGTACACTGTTATAGGGAAACATAATCTAATTTTATAAAATTTATTTAAGGTAGCAGCCTTAGCAATCTGCTAAGTATTTCCCTAAGTATTTTAATCAATAGACGAGAATGAAGGTGTACAATGTCCAAAACAAGGCTAAATATTTAGAACTATGTCAAAAATTAGATTGGTTCTATTGGTTTCTATTGTTGAGTAACAAGTTATACAATTTAGTAGATTAAAACAACATGTCTTTAGCCCTGGAGGGTTTGGCTCAGTGGTTAAAGAATCGGCCTGCAGACCAATGAGTCTCGGGTTTGATTCCGGTCAAGGGCATGTACCTTGGTTGTGGTTCGTCCCTGGCCCTGGTTGGGCTCGTGTGGGAGGCAACCAGTCAGTGTGTCTCTCTCACATTGATGTTTCTCTCTCTCCCTCCCTCCCATTCTGTCCCATGATAAGTGGAAAAATATCCTCAGGTGAGGATTAAACAAACAAACAAAACACACGCACACACACATTTATAATCTTCCAGTTTCTGTGGCCAGGAGTCTGGGTATGTGATAGCTGGTTCCTCTGCTCAGAAGCTCACCAGGCTGAAAATTAAGGTGTTGGCTGGGGCTGCTATCTCATCTGAGGCTCGAAGACCCCCTTCGTACTTACTGGTGGTTGGCAGAATTCAGTTTCTTTTGGTTACAGGATTGAAGTCCCAGTTTTCTTGCTTATTGTTGACTAGAAACCACTCTCAGTTCCTAGAGGCTGTCTTCCGGGCCTTGCTACAGACCATCTCCATCGGCAGTTCACAATAGGGCTGTTTGCTTGTTCAAGGTCAGAAGGAGCACATCTCTGCTGCAGTGAATTACTCTGACTTCTGGAATTCCTCTGTTGCTTCTAGTCTCTTTAAGGGCTCACCTGATTAAGTAAGGCTCATTCAGGAAAATCTCCCTTTTGATTAATTTAAATATATTTCTTTTTTTTTTTTTTTATCCTCGCCTGAGGACTTCTCATTTTTTGTTCAGATAGAGTGGGAGGGAGAGAGAGGAAGAGAGAGAGAGAGAGAAACATCGACGTGAAAGGGAAACATCGAGTGGCTGCCACCCACACGACCAACCAGGGCCGGGGACAAACTGCAACCAAGGTACATGCCCTTAGCGGGAACCGAACCTGGGTCTCTCTGTACCGCAGGCCGACGCTCTAACCGCTGAGCCAAACCGGCCAGGGCCCTTTTGATTAATTTAAAGTCAACAAATTAAGGGCCTTAATTGTTTCTGCAAAATTTCTTAACCTTTGCCATATAGCATAACCTGACGATGATATGTCAGGCCTACTCACAAGCCTAAGCTACACCTGAGGTAAGTGGGTACACAGCACATGTACACTCGAGTGGTGTAATCATAACTGTGTGGACCTTAGAAGTCTGCCTACCATACTGTTCAAACTTTAGTGTTGTTTTTATTAATATGTTCCAGAACTAATTGTGAAGCATAGACTTAGCAAAAGTAAATAAACATAGCATGTATATCTAAAGATCTTAGGTAATTTAAGGATTTATTTGGACATGGAATTTTTTAAAATATGTTTTTATTGATTTTTAATAGAAAGAGGAGGGGAGGGAGAGAGAGAGAAATATCAATGTGAGAGAGAAACATCTATCGTCTGCCTCCTGCATGCCCCCTACTGGGGTTGGTGTCCTGACTGGGAATTGAACCGGGATCTCTCAGTCCATGGAATGACGTTCAATCCACTGAGCCACACTGGCCAGGCTGGACATGGAATGTTTTAATGTAAGTATGATAAGATCAATTTTGTTAAACTCAGACTCCACTGTCAGTGTTCTTAACACTATGCACCTTCCTGCCACCCACATGACATGTAAAACTTAGTATGGTCTCTTCACAGAGAAATTACTCATTAAATATTACATAAGAGTATTTTGTTTAGTGATGGATTAAAATGTTTTCTTTTTTTGTACCATTGCACAGTTTTGAAGGTTGGCTGACTAACATTTTGTTAATGGAACTGATTAAGTATCAGCTGTACTGTGTGGGTGAAAATGGGTTTGCAGAGAACTATAAAATGGTTTGACTTCTTGTCCTTCAAAGTATGTCAAGAGAAATCACACTGATTGCAAATTGACTGGGACTGAAAAGATTTTATGTTGAAAAAAATTTATTCAGAAAATTCTTATGAATCATTTCTCTGTGTCTTTTTTAGGGCACTGTATGGCTGTAGCAATCACATTTATTCTTGGGAATCTTCTCCACTCTTTCAAACTTGCATTATTTTATACTCAGTTCATCAGGTAAAATGAGGTAGAAGTACAAAATTGGGGTACCATTTGAGGAAAAACATCTAACTGGTGACTTGATTATACCTGCTTCTCAAAAGCATCTATACAGAAAGAAAAAAAAAACAACAACAGCGTATTATTTATAGTAGAGAAAGTTATAACCTTGGAGTTCAATCTAACTGGACCCCAACTAACTCTGAGAAATTAGACAAACCTTACCTTTGGAGAAAATTGGAGAAAAATCATCTCTAAACCCCACTATATTACTGCTGTGGTTATACCATGTGAAATGTACTAAAGATAATTTTCTAAATTTAATACAATATATGAATTTATTAATGTTCGTTTTTGTTCTGAGTTTCATGTTATTTAGATGCACTAGATTTTTATGTTGTTTTGGATTCATAAATGTGATAAAGTTATGTTTTCATTTTTTGATTTGGTTAGATTTGAGTAAAAGAACTGCATTTGCACTATGTCACTATGTGTATTTTAAAACATAATGGGCAAAGCCAAAACCCAGTTAGAGAAAAACAGAAGTTCATTCAATTCACATTTTTCTTAGTAAAATTTTACCTCATTAGTCCTTTTATATATCCACTAAAATACCTATAAAAGAGAAGGATAAGTAGTTTTGACTGACTATAGAATAAATTAGCTATCCTACATTTATAGATGATTATCTATTTCTTAGATACAATACACTCTTGGCTTTTCTTTTACTTAAATTCTGAAGCCAAATTGAAATTGTTTCTTTTTTTAGATATTACATGACTATTCCATATAAATCTTTTACTTTCTGCAACTAATTCTTTAAAATTTTATATTTTATTTTTGTTTTAAGCTTCAATGACCATACTATTTCAAATTGGAAAAAAAGAAATACTCGTTGGCGTATATATATCCTTCCAATACTCTATATATTAATAGAATAAATACCTCCTATACTATTTCTCTTGTGGTTATAGAAATAAAATTTTTCTTGTTATCACTTATATTTCAGTTAAAAATATGATATTCAGAAGGTCAGTTTAAAATTTGATTTTATTTTCTTAATTTCTGTATTAATTTGTATTATGGAGAAACTGTATACATGTGGAGAGTGTAGAGGCAGGAATATTCTTAAATTTTACAAATTAAAATTTTCAAAGTTGCTTTCTTTGACTTTCTTGTGGTATGCTTCTTTGTCAACTATGATTTCTTCTGACACTTTCTAAAATGTCAAACCCTGCCAAACCCTTTGTAAACCTATGGTGATATTTGTCAGATGACTTGAGTTAGAAACCTTTCATTCTATTCCTACTTCAGCCTCCGACTCTTTGAATGACCTTGAAAAATTAATATCCCTACTATCTCTAAGGGTTAAACAATTACCAACAAACTCAGAGGGATGTTCTGAAGCTTGATTATAATTATGATTCATAATATAGTCCACTGAGATTTTTCAAGAAAAGGCATTGTACACACACAAAGTACTATAAAACTCTCTAGAGTCTTTACTTGTAGGTTATTATTTACAGATGTCAACAGAATTATATTTCAGTTCTGCCTGTAGAGTCTCTGATGTTTTCCTGTCAACTAAAACTTTTATTCTCCATAATAAATGTTTATAAAGCCATGCTTCCTTGAAAAAAAAAATGGAACAACTCACAATCATTAAATAACATACATTAATTTTAAATTACCTTCACTTTAAGATCAAGTCGGGTGACTTTAAATTTAAAGCATTAAGATATGAAACATATTCTTTAAGTACAACTACATAAATTATCTCATTCATACCACTATACTTGTGCATTTTAATGAGGCGTTAAAGAGACTTGTTCAAGGTCACTTTGCTATATTTCTCTCTCTCTCTTTTTATTGTTTTTTATTTATTTCAGAGAAAGGAGGGGGAGAAGGAGAGATAGAATTATTGATGAGAAAGAAACATGGATCGGCTGCCTCCCACATGCCCCCTACTAGGGATCGGGCCTACAACCTGGGCATGTGCCCAATCGAATTGGCAACCCTTCGGTGTGTGGGACAGTGCTCAACCAACTGAGCTACACTGGCTGAGCTATTTTTCATATTTATAGGAAGTTTGGATTACAGAGTATAGTCCAGTATCTATGTATCTAGATTCTAGTGTCATATTGTCTATGGATAAATCTTCACTTTGTCACTTGTAAGCGGTGTGACTTTGAGCAACTTATAAAATACTCCATATTATAATGTCCCCATATATAAAGTGGACATAGTAATTAGAATGGACTATTAGATAAATGAAATACATAATAATGTTTGGCATGTAAGAAGTGCTTGATACGTGTTAGTCTTTCCTACAGGCCTGGTCATGGCTCTATTCGTATATATCAGTAATCTATTCTTTTTAAAAATTTTTTTTCTTTATTGATTTGAGAGAGAGGGGAAGGGAGAGGGAGAGAGACACAGAAACATCGATGAGAGAGAACTTCGATAGGCTGCATCCCGCATGCCCCTCCCTGGGGATTGGGCCCACAACCTGGGCACGTGCCCTGACGTGGAATCGAACCAGCGACTTCCTGGTGCATGGGTCGACGCTCAACCACTGAGACACACTGGCTGGGCATATATCAGTAATCTTTTTAGATTAAAATTAGAATTAGCTTTAGAGGGGTATTTTCATTCCTGGTTTTGTCTATGTTTACAATGTGAGTTGTTGCCTGCCATAATTTTTACTCTGCTCATGTTTAAACTTCTTCCTTAGTCTTCATTTATAATATAATTTCAGCTTTTATATTTATGGATATGAATTATATTATTAAATCTGAAACTGTCATCTAGATATTTTTTAATAATAAGAGTACTTAATGTTTATTGAGCAAGTGTTATGTGCAGAAATATTTCCTAGTACTTTACATTTATTAATTTGTTAAATTATCAAAATAGCAATGTTAGTTAGGTACTATTATCATTATCCTTTATAAATAAGACAACTAAGGCTAATTGAGATTGGCCAAGTCCACTTAGGTCTTATGAGACAGAGCCCGAGTTTCATCTCATATTATTTGACAATAAAGTCCAGACTCGGAACCTCTACCTTCTACTCTCATATTTCATTTGAATATCCCTCCATCACTTCAAAATATACAAACTCACATTTTTCTTCACAATGTGACCTCTTTCTCACATGTATATATCCAATATTCCTCTGATAACTCCTACTTAGCATTCATGATTCTCTTCTGTAGCTTAATTCTTTTTTTAAAAGTATCTTTACTGTAGAAAGTATTACAGCTGTCCCCCCATTTCCCACCCTGTAGCTTACTTCTTTCCCTCTATTTGGTACCAATTACTTCTGTTCTCCCTGGATAATATTTGTAGCTTCAAAATATGTTCCTATGAGCTACCCACCAATCTCCATTTCTGTGTGGTTCTCACCACCACTGCCCTGGATTAGGATTCCCTGAATACATGTCTGGCCTGGCCAGTGTGGCTCAGTGGTTGAGCATCGACCCATGCACCAAGAGGTTGCCGGTTTGATTCCCGGTCAAGGCACATGCCCAGGTTGTGGGCCCAGTCCCCAGTGGGGAGCATGCAAGAAGCGACCAGTCGATGTTCTCTCTCATCCATGTTTCTATCTCTCTCTCCCTTCCTCTCTCTAAAAATCAATTAAGAAAAATAAATTTTTTTTAAGTTCATGTCTCGATTACTGCCTACCTCCCTAGTTATTTCCCCTCCAACTTCAGCTCTTCCAGATGACACTTTGACTTGCCATTTACTAGCTATGGGACTTTGACAAATTAAATTATCTTCCAGTGACTCAATTTTAAAATGTTGATAATAATATCGACCTCATAGGGTTGATCAAGACTTCATAATCTAACATTAATGAATTTTTATAATTTGGTCTAACTATGTCTAACCCATTTTAGTTCCTCAAACAATCTATTTTAACAGGGCTAGTTGATTTTTCCTTTGTTTTCTGAATCTTTATATTTAAATCCTTATAGCTCACTCAATTTGAAGGTCTGTCTCTTCCCTTCTTAGTGTTTAGTTTCTATAAATGCATCAAGTTCTAGCTCAGGACCCACTCTCTCAACATCAGTAACTTTCTATCATTATTATTATTATTCCTCTGAAAATCTACAGTATGCATTTATTGTGTTATCATTTATTTTAACATTTACATTTTTTCTTTATTGATTTTTAGAGAGAGAGGAAGGGAGAGGGAGAGAGAGACAGAAACATCAATGAGAGAGAATATCGACTGGCCGCCTCCTACATGCCCCCTACTGGGGATTTGGCCCACAACCTGGGCATGTGCCCTGACCCAGAATCGAACCAGTGACCTCTTGGTGCATGGGTTGATGTTCAACCACGGAGCCACACTGGTCGAGCCTATTTTAACATTTAAATAGGTATGAAGTTGATGAGTACTCCTTGGTTCACACTTCCTCATTTAGATTGCACATTGCACATTTATGCAGTATCTAGTTTAATGCTTCATAAACAGTAGGCAGTAGGCAGTGAGTAAAGTCTTATTATATTATTTTGACTCCTAGGTCAATTTCCTTGTTACACAGTTTATTTCCATTGGGTTTGTAATGACACACCATGGAAATTGACATTTATCTCTACAACCACCATCCTTCCCTTTTCTCATGTGCTATCATGAAGATGGGATACATCTCACCTTGAGCTACAAGAACAGTCCTTGTTTCAAAGACTAGTTAGAATAATTCCATTCTCATTTCCACAGTGATGGGCTCAGGGATGGTGACTCAGTATTACCAGGCTGAAGCTAATCAGTGCATGACGATCACCTGGCTTTCCACAAGAGTAAACCCCGGTCTTTTGTGTATGATTTAGGTTCAGTGATTTTCAAACTTACTATGCATCAGAATCATCTGCAAGACTTGTTAAAATATAGATTTCTGAGCCTCATCCCCCAAATTTTGGGGATCACAGGTGGGGCCCAAGAATTTTCAATACTCTGATCCTTGGAAAACCACAACCTGAGAACAACTGGTTTAGAGCCTTGCTACTCAAAGTGTGGTCCACACATCAGCAGCTTTGACCTTATCTGGGAGTTTGTTAGAAATGCGAGATTTGACTTTGGGTTATGGACACACAGTGCAATATATAGACCATGTATTATAGAAATGTACTCTTGAAACGTGTATAATTTTATTAACCAATGTCACCCCAATAAATTAAAAAAAAAGAAATACAGTATTTTGAACTTGAAGACCTACTGAATCTGATTTTCAATTTAACAAGATGCTCACCCAGGTGATTCACATGCACATTAATTTTGAGAAGCACACTTTAAGGAGAGACACTTATCCTCTCTCTTGCTGTCTGATCAGTGAATAACTGGTTGCTGTTGCCAGTCATCCTCTGACCATAAGTGGAGCAAGCTTTAAAATGAAGCTGCTGACAGAGAAGGCAGAGTGGGGATATGGAAAACACTAGATCCTTAGTGAAATTGTTAATCTAGTTTCACTCACCCTAAGCATAAATTTTATTTTATTTATTGGACCACAAATTTCCTTTATTTTTAAGAACATTTTGAGTTGGAATTTCTATTTGTTACATATTAATTACTCAAATCTCTGTCAGGAAAATATGCTGTCTTGGATTAGTAAGATATCATTGTCATATTATTTTAAAGCATATGAATTTATTTTCTAATAAACTAGTCTGGTCTATTGGCAGCACAAGTATTTAATAGCAATAATTCATATTGTTTTTAAAAGTTAAAACTGGAATAAGGGAGGGACATGCAAGAGGATAGCCGATTTCCTCAGGCAGTTGGGCAAGAATTGCAGAAAACATAGGGAAAAGAGAATTAAAGACAAAACACTTGCTCGAGGTGAATGTCCCTAATCTCAGACCATATGCACAACTGCACACTTTATCCGAGAGGAAGTAAAATAGTAACAACAATATTCACAGCCATTCTTTGAGTACTGATCACATGCCAGACATTTTCTAGTGTTTTTTATACTTTACCTCATTTAATCTTCATCTACACCAGACAATATTGAAAACAATTGTATGTAGTGTGCATGACACTCCTATTTTATTTATTATAAAACAGAATTTATGAGAGGTCAAGTAACTTAACTAAAGTCACACAATTAGTAAAGGATAGGGCGATGCATCACATATGAGTCCTCTTACCCCATAGAATGGGTTATTATCCACAAAGTAAGAATAAAGCTGAGGAGTTTAAATGGTGTATTTTTATTTCCTGGGACATATTATCTTAGGAGAGTAATAAAGGTAGTGTAAGCTAGTTCATTGTATGTACTTTGGGGTTGAAGGAATAATAATTATAAACGTATTTTTCCATATTTTTTAAGTGGGCAAAGTATAGTAATTAGTAGAGTCTAATGACTGTTCATTCTTTCACGTACAAACAATATCACCCCACCCAATAAATCTATGAATGGTCATAACAACAATAAAAAAACTAAATAATAATGTTTAGTTACTTTCTTATTTACCTATAAAACTTCCTATAATTTTTAAAATATTAAAATATGCAATAATCAATTTGGACTCTGAATTAACATTAGAATAGTTATTCTCTAATTGACATATAAAAAGCTATGGTAATACTTAGAATATTGTTTCTGTATGTATTTATTACTGGTACCATTAAAGCAAAAGAAAAATAAATATTGCCATTCTTTAGCTGGCATTTGGAAGAAGAAATCAAGGCCATTTCTTAGAAGGGAGAAACATTGTCCTCTAGAAAGTCCTCTGTGTGGTCATTATCCTTCTCAGGGAAAAACCTTTCCTTACTAGATCTATAGTAACTCTCACCTGATTTGCAAAAATGATTTTGTAGGGATATTATTTGATAACATCACCAATTTTACATATTTCTCTTTTTAAGTAAGAAAGTATAACTTTAGGGAGAAAAGGAACTATGAAAGTATATCTTTCATCTGTAATTAGTAGCATAGCATTCTTAGTATTTAGAACAAGGAATACAGCTATAGATATTACATCTATTTCATATACATACAAGGTATTAATAAACACTTCTAAAATCTGGTGGCTTTCTTTATTAAAGTGATCACAAAATGAACATTATTTGTAGAACATTTTAATATCATGTCAGAAAATATTTAAAGCAGTAAACAAAATTGTAAGTTATTTGACTGGAAATATTATTTACAATGCAAAGTGTTTACAAGGTTTTGAATAGAAGTTAACATTACAAATCATGCCCATACATTATACAAGAATTGGCAATGAACACAGCCTTTTTAAATACTAAAAACAAATGCATGGCGACAGTTTTTACTGATTTTTTTTTTTTTACTATTTTCAAAAGTTTTGTAAGTTTTAATTTTGAAATAAGTTCAAAATTACAGAAGATTTATGGGAGTAGTACAAATGATTCCCATATATTCTTCATGAAAATTTATTAATTCACCAGTTGACAATATTTTGTGTGTGTGAAAGAAAGAGAGAGAGAGAGCGAGAGAGAGAGAGAGTGTACAGTCACGTGCCACATAACAATGTTTCAGTCAAGGACAGACCACATATACAACAGTGGTCTCATAAGATTATAATGAAGCTGAAACATTCTTCTTGCCTGGTGAGACCCGCTCAGTCTGAAGTCAGTGCAGGGCACTGCTCCTTGTTTGTGGTGCTGGTGTCAGCAAACCCACTGCACTGGCAGTCGTACGAAAGTATAGTACATGCAGTTATGTACAGTTCATAATAGTTGATCATGATGACAAGTGACTCTGCTACTGTTTTATGCGTTGACTATATGGTACTTTTTATTATTATTTCTGCTCACGTTTTAAAAAATTTGCTGTAAAACACGATGTTGTGCTCCACTGAAAGCAGCCTCATGCATCTCACCATTTTCTTTTTTGCTTGATATGAACTCATGTTGTTTTATAAATTCAGAATAGCCAAGTGTACAGTGTTTATAAAGTCTACAGCAGTGTAATGTCCTAGGTCTTCATATTCACTCATGACTCACCCACTGACTCACCCAGAGCAACTTCTAGTCCTGACAGCTCCAGTCATGATAAGTGCCCTATACAATTTTCATTTTTTATATCATATTTTTGCTGTACCTTTTCTATGTTTAGATACACAAATACCATTGTGTTACAGTCATCTACAACACTCAGTAGAGTAGCATACTGTACAGGTTGTAGCCTAGGAGCAGTAGGCTATACCCCATAGCCTGGGTGTGCAGTAGGCCGTACCATCTCGGTTTGTATAAGTGCACTCTATGGTGTTTGCACATGACAAAATTGCTTAACGATGCATTTCTGAAAACATCCCTATCATTAAACAACACATAGCTGTATATCAGGAATTCAAAAGAAATTGAGACTAGAAAATTACCTAATAAAGCAAGCCCATACTAAAGTGGCTAATCTCATTCAGAGAAAAATATCTGTTATGTTATGAGTACACACACAACCCCCTCCCCTCCCCCCCCCAAACACAACAAATACCTAAAGTATAGCCAGTAAATGGAATAAGAAGGAATAAAATAAGAAGTTTGAAAACACCAACAAACAGTGACGTTACAGACAGGAATGAGCAGATAGTGCCGAATAACAGGGGACCATTTACAGTTAATTCTATTACATTGTGAAATTGACATTGAGCAGTGCATGTTGACTGTTTTGTCATCAATGTACCATAAGCTCTAGGCCACACTCTGGAATCTTTGCAGTTTGAGACAGTGTCAGTTCTGCCCTGAGACAGCGTCACAGTTTGCAGATCAGAGAGCAGTTCCACATTTTCAACCTACCATGAGAAAATCTGACCTGTCACTTTTTGGTCAAATCTTGCTTAATCACATATAACTTAAAATGTTAAGCAACAAGCCGGGAGAATTTTCTTGACAAAGTGCTATAAATGGCTAAGGTCAGTGTAATTTTGATGATCTTAAAAATATGATTTGGGCCCTGGCCGGTTTGGCTCAGCGGTCAGAGCGTCAGCCCGCGGTCCAGAGAGACCCAGGTTCGGTTCCCGCTAAGGGCACGTACCTCGTTGCAGTTTGTCCCCGCCCCGGTTGGGGTCATGTGGGTGGCGGCCGGTCGATGTGTCTCTCTCATATCGATATTTCTCTCTTCCTCCTTCTTTCCCTCTCGCTCTATGAATGCAAAAACTGTCCTCGGGTGCGGATTAAAAAAACAAACAAACAAACAAACAAAAAATTTGATTTCAGATTAACCTTGGATATGTAATTTTGTTTTATTCTGTTGAATTTATAAAATAAATATTTTTTTAAAATTTGCAGATTCAGATTAAGTTATGAAGAGTAAAGGTTAGTTAAAATTTGGGAGAAAGTCTACATAAGAATATTTTTGAGAGAAATTCAGTCTTGTTACATTCTGCTATACATTTAGGCTAGTAGCCTATCAGGTATTTCCAGTAAATATCAGGACTTCCCTAATGGTAGATTAAATCAACTATTTTATTTTATTTTTTATTAATTAATTTATTTTTGTTACAGATGTTTCTCCATATTCCCCCATTGACACCCTCCTCCTGATCCCCTCTCCCACCCACAGCATTGTTGTCTATGTACATTGGTTATGCATGTATGCATATAAGTTCTTTGGTTTATCTCCTCTCTCCCCCCCACCACCCACTTCCTCTGAGGTTTGTCACTCTAAATCCTACTTCTATGTCTCTGGGTCTATTTTGTTCAACCACTTCTTTTGTTCATTACATTCCACAAATAAGTGAGATCATGTGATATTTGTCTTTCTCTGATTGGCTTGTTTTGCTTAGCATAATATTCTCCAGGTCCCTCCATGTCATCTCCAAGGGTAAGAGATCTTTCTTTCTTACAGCTGCATAGTACTCCATTGTGTATATGTACCACAGCTTTTTTATCCACTCATCTATTGATAGACACTTGAGCTGTTTCCAGATCTTAGCAATTGTAAATAGTGTTGCTATGAACATAGGGGTACATACATTCTTTCTGATTGGTGTTTCAGCTTCTTAGGATATATTCCTAGAAGTGGGATTACTGGGTCAAATGGCAGTTCAATTTTTAATTTTTTGACAAAACACCATATTGTTTTCAGTGGCTGCACCAGTCTGTATTCCCACTGGCAGTGTACTAGAGTACCCTTCTTTTCACACCCTCACCAGCACTTGTTGTTTGATGATTTGTTGATGGCAGCCATTCTGACAGGTGTGAGGTGATACCTCATAGTTGTTTTAATTTGCATCTCTCTGATGATTAGTGACATTGAGCATGTTTTCATATGTCTCTTGGCCATTTGTATGCCCTATTTGGAGAGGTGTCTATTTAGACCTCTGCCCATTTTTTAATTGGGTTCTTTGTCTTCCTTTTGTTGAGTTGTATAAGTACTCTATATATTTTGGAAACTAACCCCTTACCTGATGTATCATTGACAATTGTGCTCTCCCATATAGTAGGTTCCCTTTCCATTTTGATGGTTGTTTCTTTTGCTGTGCAGAAGATTTTGAGTTTGATGTAGTCCCATTTGTTAATTTTTTCCATTGTTTCTGTTGCCTTAGGTGATGTATCAGTGAAGATTCTGCTGTGTATGATGTCCGAAATTTTGGTGCCTACATTTTCTTCTAGGATTTGTATGGATTCACGAGTCACATTTAAGCCTTTTATCCATTTTCAGTTTATTCTTGTGTATGGTGTAAGTTGGTGGTCTAGTTTCATTTTTTTTGTATGTAGTGGTTCAATTTTGCCAACACCATTTATTAGAGAGGCTGTCTTTACTCCATTGTATGCTCTTACCACCTTTGTCAAATATTAGTTGAGCATAATGTCTTGAGTCAATTTCTGGGTTCTCTGTTCTGTTCCATTGATCTATATACCTGTTCTTAGGCCAGTACCAGACTGTTTTTAAATAAACTATTTTAAACCATAGTGTTATTTTGTTCATAAGTATAAAAATAATCATATTATAAGGATTTTAAAATTGCAGATAAAATTTTCTCTTGTTGAGCCCTGGAAAAAAATGTCAGCAGAGTGAATGGAAGCTACACAGACCATCTCCCAGGACAAAACTGGAAATACAACTAAAATAAAGTCAAATCGTTGGGAAAAAGCAACAGAAAAGCAGCTTGCGAGGACCATACAACCAGGGACACTGAATCGATCCTGGTAGAATTGCGGAGGTGTGAGAGGGGGCTGGGAGCCTACGGAGAGCAGCGGCCTTAGCTGGGAGCGGCACCCGCCCTCGGGGTTAAAGCCCGAGCCAGCTCCACAGCACAGAGGGCTGGACAGAGTGCTAAATAGCCACAGCCACTCACCTGGGCTCCGGCAGAGGGAGGGCGAACTGGACTGGAACTGTGTGGGGACATTCGGGATTTGGGGGGTGCTCAGAGCTTTTGCTGAGTTGTGGCCACGCAGGACTGTGGCCTGGCTGTCTTACTCCATCCCAGGTCTCTGGGGAGAGGTGGAAGCCCCTCCCTCAGAGATTCAGCCACACCCTAGTGGGCCATTGAAATGCAAATCGAGGCTCATTAACTACCAGCATCTGCCCCACTCTCGGGAAATCCTCTCACGCTGAACACCTGAGGGAGGTTCTCATTCAACTGAGAACCCAAGGCTCTTCAAGTAACCAGGACTAATAGCCTCTAGGCAAAAACTAGAGGATAACTGAACCTTTTCTGGGCTTACAACTCTACCCAGGAAAGTAAGACTCGACAGTGGTGTATAACGTGGGTCCTCTCATGCTCATCCAAACCCACTACAGGAAGCCACAAACAGCAGAACACCAACATCCACAGGGAAAATTTGGCAGGCTCCAAAAACCACTGAGATAGCCAAAATGGTAAAACAAAGAAACAGATGCCAAACGAAAGAACAAGAGACCTCCAATGAAGATGAGATAAATGAAATGGAGTTAAGCAAGTTAACAGAGCTAGAATTCAGAGCCATGATCTTGAGGAAGCTCAACAGCATGTGTAAGGACATCAACACCATGAGCAAAGACATAGAAATATTGAAAATAAACCAATTGGAAATGAAGAATGACATAGCAGAAATGAAGAACACATTGGAAGGACTAAACAGCAGAGTAGAAGAAGCTGAGGACCGGATCAGTGAATTAGAAGACAGGGTAGAAAAAATCAACCAATCAGAAAACCAAAAGGAAAAAAACAATGAAAAAACAGGAAGACAGCTTAAGAGAACTGTGGGACAACTGGAAACGTAATAATATTCGCATCATAGGAGTCGCCGAAGAAGAAGAAAATGAGAAAGGGTTAGAGAATATATTTGAAGAAATAGTGACAGAAAATTTCCCTAATTTGGTGAAGGAAGAAGGCATTCAAGTTCAAGAAGCACAGAGAGTCCCAAGTAAGAAGAACCCAAACAGGGCGATACCAAGACACATAGTAATTAAAATGACAAAAATTAAAGACAAAGAGAGAATCCTAAAGGCAGCAAGAGCTAAGCAACAGGTTACCTACAAAGGAACCCCCATAAGGCTATCAGCTGACTTCTCAATAGAAACACTACAGGCCAGAAGGGAATGGCATGAAATAATCAAGGTCATGAAAAACAAGGATCTGAACCCAAGACTACTCTACCCAGCAAGGCTCTCATTCAAAATAGAAGGTCAAATAAAGAGCTTCCCAGACAAAAAAGGCTACGGGAATACATTAGCACCAAACCAGCACTGCAAGAAATGTTAAAAGGACTGTTGTAATTAGTAGAAGAAATAGAAAGGAAAATAGAAACACACTAAACAAAAATGGCAATAAGTAAGTACATATCAGTAATCACCTTAAATGTAAATGGACTGAACGCCCTGATCAAAAGACACAGAGTAGTGGATTGGATAAGAAAGCATGACCCATATATATGTTGTTTACAAGAGACCCACCTCACAACAAAAGACTCACATAGGCTGAAAGTGAAGGGATGGAAAAAAATCTTCCAAGCAAACAGAAAGGAAAAAAAAGCTGGGGTAGCAATCCTCATATCTGATAAAATAGATTTTAAAATGAAGGCCATAACTAGAGACAAAGAAGGCCACTATATAATATTGAAAGGATCTATCCAACAGGAAGATATAACCTTGGTAAACATATATGCACCCAATATAGGAGCACCAAAATACATTAAAAATCTTCTGGAAGACTTCAAAGAAGAAATCGACAGCAATACAATCATAGCAGGGGACTTCAACACCCCGCTGACATCACTGGATAGATCCTCTAGACAAAAAATTAACAGGGAAACAGAGACTCTAAATGAAGCACTAGACTAAATGGATTTAATAGATATTTACAGAGAATTACACCCCAAAACTACAGAATTCACATTCTTCTCAAGTGCACATGAGACATTCTCAAAGATAGACCACATGTTAGGACATAAACGAAGTCTCTACAAGTTCAAGAAGATTGAAATCATATCAAGCATCTTCTCAGATCACAATGGCATGAAACTAGAAATCAATTGCAACAAGAACATGCAAAGACATTTGAATACATGGAGGCTAAATAGCATGTTATTGAACAATGAATGGGTTACCAAGGAGATCAAGGAAGAAATTAAAAACTTTCTGGAAACAAATGAAAATGAACACACAACAACACAAAATCTGTGGGATGCAGCGAAAGCAGTTCTGAGAGGGAAGTTCATAGCACTACAGGCCTACCTCAGGAAACAAGAAAAATTTCTAATAGACTTTCTAACCTCACAACTTGAAGAACTAGAAAGCAAACAAAAGGAAAACCCCAGAGCAAGTAGAAGGAAGGAAATAGTAAAGATCAGAGCAGAAATAAACGACATGGAGACCAAAAAAACAATTCAAAAGATCAATGAAACAAAGAGCTGGTTTTTTGAAAAGATAAACAAAATTGATGGACCCTTAGCTAGACTCACCAAGAAACAAAGAGAGAGAACCCAAATACACAAAATCAGAAACGAAAGAGGAGAAGTAACAACTGACACCACAGAAATACAAAAGATCATTAACAAATACTATGAACATTTATATGGCAACAAATTCGACAATCTAAGTGAAATGGACAAATTTCTAGAAACACATAGTCTCCCAAAACTGGACCGGGAAGAGATAGAAAACTTGAACAGACCAATAACAACCAAGGAAATTGAAGGTGTAATCAAGACTCTCCCAGCAAACAAAAGTCCAGGCCCAGACGGCTTCACAGGGGAGTTTTACCGAACATTCAAAGAAGAACTAACACCCATTCTTCTCAAACTATTTCTAAAAATTCAAGAAGAAGGAAGACTTCCAAACTCATTTGATGAGGCCAGCATAATTCTAAGTCCAAAACCAGAAAAAGACACTACAAAGAAAGAAAACTACAGGCCAATATCCCTGATGAACATAGATGCCAAAATCCTGAACAAAATACTAGCAAATCGGATCCAGCAATACATCAAAAAAATTATTCACCATGACCAAGTGGGATTCATCCCAGGGATGCAAGGCTGGTTCAATATTCGCAAATCAATAAATGTGATACACCACATAAACAAAATGAAAGATAAAAACCACATGATCATATCAATAGTTGCTGAAAAAGCATTTGACAAAATCCAGCAACCATTTCTGATAAAAACGCTCAGCAATTTGGGAATAGAGGGATCATATCTCAACATTATAAAGGCTATATATGAAAGACCTACAGCCAACATCATACTCATGGGCAAAAACTAAAAACATTTCCCTTAAGAACAGGAACAAGACAAGGATGCCCACTTTCGCCACTCTTATTTAACATAGTACTGGAAGTCTTAGCCACAGCAATCAGACGTGAAGAAAAAATAAAAGGACTCCAAATTGGAAAGGAAGAAGTGAAACTGTCATTATTCGCAGATGACATGATATTATACATAGAAAACCCTAAAGACTCCATCAAAAATCTACTAGACCTAATAAATGAATTTGGCCAAGTAGCAGGATACAAAATTAACATCGAGAAATCGACGGCATTCTTATACACCAATGATGAACTCACAGAAAGAGAAACTAAAAAAACAGTCTCATTTACCATTGCAGCAAAAAAATTAAGATACCTAGGAATAAATTTAACCAAAGAAGTAAAGGATCTATTTGCAGAAAACTACAGGACATTGAAAAAAGAAATAGAGGAAGATATAAAAAAGTGGAAGCACATACCTTGTTCATGGATTGGAAGAATTAACATCATTAAAACGTCCATATTACCCAAAGCAATCTATAGATTCAATGCAATCCCCATCAAAATACCAGTGACATATTTTACAGAACTAGAACAAATACTCCAAAATTCATATGGAACCAAAAAAGACCCCGAATAGCCATAGCAATCTTGAAAAAGAAGGACAAAGTAGGTGGGATCACAATACCGGATATCAGATTATACTACAAAGCTACTATAATCAAAAAAGCCTGGTACTGGCACAAGAACAGGCATATAGACCAGTTGAACAGAATAGAGAATCCAGAAATTGACCCAAAACATTATGCTCAACTAATATTTGACAAAGGTGGCAAGAGCATACAATGGAGCAAAGACAGCCTCTTTAATAAATGGTGTTGGGAAAATTGGACAGCTACATGCAAAAAAATAAAACTAGACCATCAACTTACACCATACACAAGAATAAACTCAAAGTGGGTAAAAGACTTAAATGTGACTCATGAATCCATAAAAATCCTAGAAGAAAATGTAGGCAACAAAATTTCGGACATCATACACAGCAGAATCTTCACTGATACATCACCTAAGGCAACAGAAACAAAGGAAAAAATGAACACATGGGACTACATCAAACTCAAAAGTTTCTGCAAAGCAAAAGAAACAACCATCAAAACTGAAAGGGAACCCACTGTATGGGAGAGCATAATTGCCAATGATACATCAGATAAGGGGTTAATCTCCAAAATATATAGAGTGCTCATACAACTCAACAAAAGGAAGACAAAGAACCCAATTAAAAAATGGGCAGAGGAACTAAATAGACACCTCTCCAAACAGGACATACAAATGGCTAAGAGACATATGAAGAAATGCTCAACATCAGTAATCATCAGAGAGATGCAAATTAAAACAACAATGAGGTATCACCTCACACCTGTCAGAATGGCGGCCATCAACAAATCGTCAAACAACAAGTGTTGGCGAGGGTGTGGAGAAAAGGGGACTCTAGTACACTGCTGGTGGGAATGCAGACTGGTGCAGCCACTGTGGAAAACACTATGGTGTTACCTCAAAAAATTAAAAATTGAACTGCCATTTGACCCAGTGGTCCCACTTCTAGGAATATACCCTAAGAAACCTGAAACACCAATCAGAAAGAATACATGTACTCCCATGTTCATAGCAGCACTATTTACAATAGCTAAGATCTGGAAACAGCCCAAGTGTCCATCAGTGGATGAATGGATAAAAAAGCAGTGGTACATATACACAATGGAGTACTATGCAGCTGTAAGAAAGAAAGATCTCTTATCCTTTGAGACGACATGGAGGGACCTCGAGAGTATTATTCTAAGCAAAACAAACCAAGCAGAGAAAGACAAATATCACATGATCTCACTCATTTGTGGAATATAATAAACATAACAGTCTGGGGAACAGGGTAGACCCAGAGATGTGAAAGTAGGGTATAGACTGACAACCCTCAGAAGAGGAGTTTGGGGGGCGAGGGAAGAGATAAACCACAGAACTTATATGCATGTATGCATAACTGATGGACATGGACAACAAAGCTGGGGACGGGGTGGAGGGATGGGGAGGAGGGTGTCAATGGGGAAAAAAAGGAGAAACATCTGTAACAAAAATAAATTAATAAATGTCCTAGTTAAAAAAAAAAAAAAATTCTCTTGTTTCCATCTCTACTCCGCTGACTCTGCAATTTGATATGCAGTGGTGACTTCATAAGCAAACCATTTTACTTTTTTCAGTAGGAATGATATTTAAAAGGGGGCAAAAATGAAGAGAGAATACTGTGCTCAACACAGTGTTACATGTACACATTAGCTACTTATTAAATGTTTGTTTATTGGTCTGTAGAAAAGTATACAATTAATAGATTCAATAAATTATCCCAGGGTAAAGACATCCCAGTAACCACAATTCAGATCAAGAGATATTATTATTAGCAACTTAGATATTTCTCTAGTGCCCTCGGCAGTCACTCACTGCTCTTTTTCCCCAGGTAAACACTGTTTTCTTTTTAACACTATAGTTTATTCAGTTTTATAGCCATAACACCTCACAGAAGGGAGGCAATAAATGTATATTATAAAACCACAACTTAGATTTACCTGTTTTTGAACTTCATATAAATGCAATTTTGCAGTATATAAGTTGATGCCATATATATGTGTATACACTTATATACTGCACATATACACACATATATATGGAATCAACTATTATATATGTATGGAATATATATATATATATTTTCTGTGTGTGTGTGTGTGTATATATATATATATACACACACACACATATATATATATGGAATCAACCATAGTTTAAAACAGTTTTAGGTTCATCCAAAATATATAGGTTCATCCAAAATATATAGAGTACTCATACAACTCAACAAAAGGAAGACAAAAAATCCAATTTAAAAATGGGCAGAGGACTAAATAGACATCTCTCCAAACAGGACATACAAATGGCCAAGAGACATATGAAAACATGCTCAGCATCTGTAATCATCAGAGAGATGCAAATTAAATGACTATGAGATATTACCTCAAACCTGCCAGAATGGCTATCAACAAATCATCAAACAACAAGTGCTGGCGAGGATGTGGAGAAAACGGGACTCTAGTACACTGCTGGTGGGAATGCAGACTGGTGCAGCCACTATGGAAAACAATATGGAATTTCCTCAAAAAATTAGAAGTGGAATTGCCATTTGATCCAGTGATTCTACTTCTAGGGCTATATCCTAAGAAGCCTGAAACCAATCAGAAAGAATATATGTACCCCTATGTTCATAGCAACACTATTTACAATTGTTAAGATCTGGAAACAGCCCAAGTGTCCATCAATAGATGAGTGGATAAAAAAGCTGTGGTACATACACATAATGGAATACTAGACAGCTACAAGAAAGAAAGTTCTCTTACCCTTGGGGATGATATGGAAGGACCTGGAGAGTATTATGCTGAGCGAAATAAGCCAATCAGAGAAAGACAAGTACCACATGATCTCACTTATTTATGGAACATCATGAACAAAATAAGCTGTCAACCAAAATAGATCCAGAGTCATGTAAGTAGGCAACAGAGTAACAAACCTCAGAGGGATTGTGGGGTCAGAGTGGTGGGAAGAGATAAACTAAAGAACCTTTTTTTCTTTTTTTCCCTTCATTAATTTTAGAGAGAGAGAAAGGGAGAGGGGGAGAGAGAGAGAAACATCGATGAGAGAGACCATTGATTGGCTGCCTCCTAAATGCCCCCCACTGGAGATTGGGCCCACAACCTGGGCATGTGCCCTGACCAGGAATCAAGCCAGTGACCTCTTGGTGCATGGGTGGAAGCTCAACCACTGAGCCACACCAACTGGGCTAAACTAAAGAACGTATATGCATATATGCACAACCAATGGATACAGACATTAGGTTAGGGGAAGCAGGAAGTGGTTGGGAGTGAGGAGGAGGGGGTCAATGGGAGAAAAAGGGGGGACATCTGTAATACTTTCAACAATAAGAATAAATAAATAAATAAAACAGTTTTAAGTTCATAACAAATTGAGTGGAAGGTACAGAGATTTCTCATGTATCCCCTGCCCCCACACACGCATAGCTTTCCCTATTATCAACATCTTCCAGCAGACTATACATTTGTTACAACTGATGAACTACATTGCCACATTCACTCAAGTCCACAGTTTCACTGGGGTTCATTCTTGGTGTAAATTCTATGGGTTTGTATAAATGTATAATGAAATATATTCGTCATTATAGTGTCATACCAAGTATTTGCACTGCCCTAAAAATTCTCTATGCTCCACCTATTCATTTTCCGGCATCAAACCCTGGTAATCACTGATCTTTTTACTGTCTTGATACTTTTTTTTTTTCAGAATGGCATAGAGTTGGAATCACACTATATGTACTGTTTTCAGATTGGCTTCTTTCACTTATCAATATAGGGAGAGGCAAAAGTAGGTTTAGAGTTATGAGTACACAAAACAGTTTATTATTGTATTATTATTTATTAATTATTGTATTATTTTCCTTGTGAACAACTGTAAACCTACTTTTGCCCCCACCCTGTATACATTTAAGATTCCTACATGTCTTTTCATATCTTGATAGCTCATTTCTTTTTTTTTTTTATAATATGTTTTTATTGATTTTTTAGGGAGAGATATAGAAACATCAATGTGAGAAATATCAGTCGGCTGCTTCCTGCACGCCCCCTACTGGGGATCAAGCCCGCAACCCAGGCACGTGCCCTGACGGTGAACCAAGCCAGGACCTCTCAGTCCACGGGAAGATGCTCAATCCACTGAGACACACCGGCCGGGCAGCTCATTTCTTTTTAAAGTTGAATAATATTCCACTATCTGAATGTTCCCTGGAGAGTTTATCTATTTGCCTACTAAATCTATTCACCTACTAAGGGACATCTTGGTTGCTTCCAAGTTTTGATAATTATAAATAAAGCTGCTAAACACATCTATGTGTAGTGAACAATTTTTTAAAGATAAAAGTAAACTCTATCTCTAGTCTTATTATACAAGGTCATGATTAATGAATATGAGTTTAATACAGAGGAAAGAGGAATCATTGGGTTAACTGGGTTAGAAAGTCACATAATGACATCATACAGTTTTAATTTTTAGTCATCCTTGTGCAAAGTAGTCATTAGTCATATGAACTAATATGATGAGCCAAAGATCAAAATATCTATTGATTGGTGTAAAATACTTTTCTAAGATATGACTCATTGCTTTACCTCAAGGGTCTAAGAAGACATTCAAATGAGGCATTTATTTACAAAGCCTACTATTATGGTACTAAATTTCATGACAACTGTAAGACAGAAAAAATATTTTGAAGCCTAGAGCAATAGGAGAATATTGTTTAATCTGAGAACAGTGGCTACTAGTAGGGTTAACTCCTTTTATTATTAAGCTGTAGCTGCCTTATCTAACAATAATATAGACAACAGCATTTGTGTTAAGTGTCAACTGATCTTTTCTTGTAGCAAGTAGAAAGAAAATGAATTTTTAAGTTGCATGAATTCCCCTGTGATATTCTTTTGCAAACTTAAAATAAATCATGTTCCTGTAGTTATGTAAATTGTGTTACCTTTTCCTGCTCTTCTTTCTAAAGTTAAGGTTACCAAAATTATTTAGTGCCAGACCATAGAGAATTAAATCTGATAGCAAATGCTGGTGGGTGGAGCCAGGAATTATTAAAACGGACAGTGTGTTGAAAGACAACAGTAGTGTGTGTTGAGATACAAAAGTAGCTTAATTATTTAGTTATGCTCTTTCAACCTTCACAGTTGACTTCTCAAGACTAATGCATTAAAGGGGCCATGCCAAAGAATAGAATCATCTTTTTTTGCTTGTTGTGGTTTAAATGGGATCTTGCTTGAAAACAGAAATATGGATGAGATAACCAAAATGAATTAATTAAACTAGCTGGCATTCTGTCCTTGGCCTAGACCAGTGATTCTCAAACTTGACTGCATAGCAAATATTCCTGAAGCACTTTAACTATTGAAGCTGGGTTGCATGCCCAGACGTTCTGATTTTATTGGTCTAATGTGGCCTCAGCTTCCTAATTGTAATGTACAGCCAGGATTGAGGACTACTGACCTAATCAGGTAGCATATTAGAAAGGAACATGGATTTTGAAGAGTCAGAGTAGACCCAGTTAAAATCTCAGACATAAGTATGATTTATGAGGGTTAATAAAACCTAATGAGCCTCTGAAACAGAGCTGTTATGTGCATAACATAAAATTATTAATGTGAAAACTGGTAGCACAGTATTTGGCATGCAATAGGCATTGATAAATATTATTTTTTTGTTCTCTCCCACCACACCCCTCTGCACCTTGGCTCTTTAAAGGATAGGGGTTCAGATATAATTGTCACTGCTACTGCCTATGTGTTGTTTCTGTTTTATATATATTTCAGTTTCGGTTGGAAAAATGTTGCTGAGTAATATGGGGGATAGAAAAGTTAATAAACCTATTAGTTCTGCTTTCCCTACCCTACAATCTGATTAGCTGCTTGCTGTTCATCCTTCAGGTCTCTGAATGTTATGTCCTCTGGGGAGGTTTTCCTAACTGTTCCCCCACTCCAACCTCGGTCGGATCCCACTGCATACCAACAACCTCTGGGTGTTGGCAATAAATCTATAGAATTTACTGCTGTATCTCCCAGGGCACACAACACACACTAATTTTACCTGGATAAATAAATGAAGAAATTTAAAATAAAATAATGTTATAACAGCTAATAAAAGGCAATATTTATCTGAGTTTCAAATAGATGGTTGTAATACTAACATAATTTTTAAGAGTATTTAAAGTGCTTTTACATGAGTAATTTTGTCTACTTCTTCGATTTATCTTTTCCCCATTTATGTTCTCAAAATGGTTTCTTGGTTCTCTTTGAGTTCTCATTCTTCTAGTCAAGGTATATAGGGTAAAAATGAGTTAACAACATAGTATTAGTTCAGTAGTAGTAAATGTCCCAAAGTAAAGGATACGAGAGAAAGTGTTTGTGGTGTGTGTGTGTTAGGGAAGTTGCTTAAGAAGGTCTCCTCTGAGAAACTAACATCAGAGCTGAGATCTCAGAGACAGCAATGAGCCAGCCGTGTAAAGATCCTGGGGGTAGAAAATTATAGGTCAGTGGAAGGGAAAGTGCAAATTTCCCAAGGTGCATTTGAGTTGCTATAGTCTCTGAACAGTGAAGAGCTCATATGATCACACAGAGAGCAAGGAGAGAAGAGTAGAGGATAGTCAGGGACCAGTTCATACAGAACCTTATAGGCCATGGTGAGAAGTTTGTTTTTATTCTAAATATAATGGGAAATTATTGGCATATTAAATATTTTAGAACCAAGACAGTTTATATTTGACCCTATAAGATTGATACTTTAAAAAACAAACAAACAAACAAAATCTTGACTGACTTGTGGAAAATGGACTTTGAACACTATATGAACCCAGAGTGGGAGTACTGCAGTTGTCCATGCAGTCGATGACGGTAAATCACCCTAAGGAGCAGCAGTAAAGATGGAGAAGTGGATGGAAAGGATGCATTTTGGAGTTACAGCAGCAACAGGTGGTGATGGATTGGGTTTGGATGAAGTGGTATTAGTTGAATGTGTGAACAGGCCAGCTCTACCCCTTGTCATGGGATGCAATGGTTGGGTGGTATGTGTAGGTCTAGGTCCTTCCACTGCATCCATAGGGACTTCCAAAGTACAGGGCTCAAGCAGTGATTCTTAATCCTCCTCCTGAAGACAGCTTTGGCTGTGGTTGTCAGGAAATAATTTCTGCAGATTAAGGATCTCAACAGTCCTTTAAATGATGATTAGGGCTTGGAAAGTTGCATGCAAAAGCATGAAGGTAGAGAAGAAAACAACTTGAAAAGGGTTGAGATAGCGAACAGATCAGTTTGTGTGGATGAAGTGTTAGTATAGGGGAAAGATACATATGGAAAACAAACCTGGGTTCATTTTGTGGAGAATCATGAATGTCACACTATACTAGAGTCCATGCTTTTAAGTTTTAGGAAACTAAGGATGTGTTTGAGAAAACCCAATGATAACATACCAGGGGGATTGATCTAGCAGTGTTCACACAATGGCCTACAGAAGGGGAAAACCCCGAAAGCAAGGAGACTATGTAAATACCATTGAAGCAGGATTGTTCATCCATTAATTTATTCACTTATTCAGTTAACAAATATTCAGTGAGCACCTGCTGAATGCTAAAAACCAGTGATCACCAAGATTCTGTTCTTATGTAAAAGTAGAATCAAATATGACTGGGAAAAACTGTAGCTTGATAGATACTCCCAAAGGGAAAATATAATACAAAACTCTTAAATCACCAAAGAAAATGTCTGGAAAAGCAGCTTGCTTTTATTACTCTAATTCTGTGACATTATGATTCATAGTTCTAAGGTGTGTTTGTGCACAAGACTGATTATTTCCAAGGCATGGGTTTTCAATATCTTTTTTACTATCCTGCAAATTAATTGTATATTTCATATGCTCACAAATGTGTTTTGAAGGCCACCAAGTGGATATTTAAAAGAGCCAGAAAATGTAATTTAAATCAAACTATTATTTTATAATATTAGTATACTGCATTCCATGCACTTTAAATAGAGATCTATTTTACATATAGACAAAATAGTTGTTTTCGTTTTATAACAAACCCGGAGATGAAGGTCAAAGGTACTGCCAGCTGCAGCACTATTGGTAAGTATGGTATAATGAATGACCAGCATGATGAGAGAGATTGGCCCACCTTCTTGTTTCTAACCAAAATGTTTTAATTCCAAGACTCCCCAACTTTCTCTAAACACCTGCCTAATTTTATGTAAATGTCAATGAAAAAAGAAAGTGCTTGAAAACCAATTAGGTACTGCATTTTCAGAAATTTTAGGAAGTTTTACCTATATGAAAATGTAATTCGACTCTAGAATAGAATGTCATCACATATTAGAAGAAAGACTACTTTAAATATTCCAGATAAAACCACCTATCAGTATTCTCATAGAGGGAGAGAAAATTGCCACTCAACTCTTAATGTTGATGCTTTTGCTATGAATTTTTCTCACAGTTTCTGGTTATTTTTATTTTTTAAGTTATTTATTTATTTATTTTGGTTAATCCTCACCTGAGGATATTTTTCCATTTTTTTTTTCATTTTTTTTTTTTTAGAGATAGAGTGGAAGGGAGGGTGAGAGAGAGAGAGAAACATCGATTGGTTGTCTCCCTCGGAACCTGCAACCCAGGTATGTGCCATTGACTGGAATCAAATCCATGACCCTTTGGTCAGTGGGTGGACATTCTAACAGCTGAGCCAAACTGGGTAGGCCATCTCTGGTTATTTTTATACCTATGCTTTGAAACCATTACAGTCAAATGATGGTTATTTCGTCTTTATGTTATCCTAGGAGAGTACAACATGACCCTGGGTATTAATTACTCATGAGACAGGTAAATTTTTCAGAGATAAAAGTTATCTGATAAATTCATTATACAGACCTGAACGGACTTATAGCTGCAATATGGGCTTGGGCGTTAGTCCTCAAAGGGTATTTCTTTCACGTGGTGTTTTTGAAACCTACACTCTGTTTTCAGTGTAAGCCTTATATTAGGAAACAAGCTGATTATATCAAATTTTCTTCCAGAGAACTTTAGAAACTTTCTAGAAAACATGAAAAATGTGCTTATGGTTCTTGTCTGTAAATAATTTAACTTATTAATGACTGCATTAAAACAAGTAAACTTACATTGTTTCTCACACAGAGTTCTTTATTAAAGATCATATTAGTTAATGAGCAGTGTTACAGAAGGGGGAAAGAGCATTAATCAAGACGTACCATGGTTCTACAGCTCATTTAGCAAGCAATTATTTCTGTTCACTGAAAACCAGCAGGCTGTGTCTAACGTCAATTTCCAGGTGAGACGAAGCAAATGCCACTGATGTCTTGCTTTAAACATAGACAAAGTTAACTAATTAAAACACAATTCATGACTACAAGATGTATAAATTTTTTAATTGATTAAATTACTTTTAAATAAATGAGGAAAGATCTTGAAGTCATACCCAGTAGTCAATTAATAAAGCTTAATGTAATCCCATCTCTTTAACAACAAAGAATATTAGAGTGGAAAAGTATAATTTTTACAGAATTGTTAAGTTTTTTCAGTTACTCAGCTGAGAAGTTTGAGTGTCTTCTCCATGTGGAATATCATAATACATTAAATTATCCATTTGACAAAACTCCAGGTAAAAATGAATTAACAGACACCATTCTAATTTCCTTGACCTTTTTCCTCTGATTTTACAAAACAATAAAATGAGTAAAATTGGTGGCTCAGAGATATTAATAGATATTAACAGAGCCTGTGTAACAGCTGGGGATAACATGTTTTGAAAAATAATTGAATAAATGAACCTACAGACGAGAAACAAAAAATCTTGTTATTCTATTAACTATTTCAGGAAAAGTTAAAACTGTTTTTAATATGTCTATCATTAATTTTGTAGTTAAGCAAGTCAAATATGTAGCAATGAAATTTTTAGTGTAAACATTTTTGGAATAGATGGTAATCATATTACAAAATGCTTCTTACTTTTAATTTTTATCCCTCTCCCTTCTATAACAATTCACAGGCAGTATTTAAAACTACGATGTACACAACACTCTAGAAAGCATTTGGACTAAAACATAAATTTGGTATGTGGGTTCCTTTCTCATTTACCCATTGAAAAAATATGATTTAAGCAACTACTATGATTGGAACTATGCTTAGCACTGGCAATTTAAGAATGAGGAAAAACTACTCTAATAAATATTAAAAAACAATTGGGACAAGTGCTATACAGGAGAGACATATGGGGCAATAAGAGAATATTCAAGAAGAATCTGACTTCACCAGAGATGTCAGGAAGTTCTTTTCAGAACATATTACACATCAGCAAAAATACAAAGGCTGCCTAGTAATTAACTTGGTGTAAACAGGTGTCTTAGGAACAAGAGAGAGCATTCCAGGCAGAGGAAAAATCACGTGTAAAGGTGAAAACTTATTAGGAGCAGAGCAAGTAAGATGAGTGAAAGAAGGCCAGTGTGTCTAGAGAGGAATGAGACAGACCTTTCTGAAATTCATAGGACAAATTATGGAGTTTTGACTGATTTTTAGGAAAAGGGTAAGCCATTGAAATGTTTTAAGCAAAGAGGTGAATTCATTAGGTTTGTGTTTGAAAAGATAATAATCCTGGCTGCAAGATAATTCTGGAGAATTTACTAACAGAAGTCCAGACTAGAATTGGCTCATAAAACGAACGATCTTAAGAGAGAGAATTAATAGAACAAATTCCACTGAAAGAAAAAGTGGTGGTAAAGGTGGGGGCGGGGGTGGAGGACGAATAATAAGGAGGGAATGATTACAAAACAGGGGATTGACTCTGGACAGGATTTGCCTTAAACTTCAAAGAAAGCATATGACGAAAGGATGATTTCTAATCAGAAATGACTTATGGAAAGCATGGAGAATTTAAGTAAATGCATGTCTCATTGTGAAGAAGATGATGATATACTTGATGGAGGGAATGGCTATGTGGGGTAGCTTAAGGGACCTGGGTAGAGTAGTGATTTGTATACCATAGATGATTTTAAATAGTAAAATGTCTATTTTCTTAAACACTGTGTGTGTGTGTGTGTGTGTGTGTGTGCGCGCGTGTTTGTAACCTTTATAATATGAAGTATCTAGGATCTTAAAATGGTAGCTAGGCATTGACTGACATCTATTTCTTGACACACATTCTTGAATAGGTATTCTACTATTTTAAACTATTATTTTTAGACAAAATGGTATTACTTAGAAAATACAAAGTCTTAAAGCAGCATATACATCAGAAACATTTTGATTCTCATTTGCAAAGTTAATTAAAATAATAAGAGCCACCATTTATTGAGCAATTACTATGTTCCAAATACTGTACTGAGGAATTTGTATCTGTTATCCAGTTTAATCTTTACATACCTGGTTTTATTATTTTCTGCTTCCCGTTTCGTAGATGTCAAAATTGGCTGGCTAAAACTTTTGATCAAGGTCACTGCATACTAGCCCTGGCTGAGTGCTCAGTTGGCTGGAGTGTCATCTCATACATCAAAAACTTGCAGGTTCAATTCCCGGGCAGGGCACATACCTAGGTTGCAGGTTCAGTTGTATAGGAGAAAACCAGTCTTTCTCTTTCACATCGATGTTTCTCTCTCTCTCTTTAAAAATCAATAAAAACATATCCTCTGGTGAAGAGTGAAAAAAAAAATGTATATATCACTGCATCCTGAATGGAGCCCAGGATATCTAACTGTGGTCTCTTATAGTTCAATATCTTTGGCCAAAACCACTCCCTAAATTTAATCTGATAATGATTTATTTATGGTTTACAAATCAAATCCCAGGGGTTGAATTTTTTAAACCTACATTTGCTGATTTTCATATTCCTTGATCTTAGCTCAGCAACATCAGAATCCCCTGTCCCCTAACACACACTCAAAGGGAAACACAAATTCATACGAACATGCATACATCTGACTCAGAACCTTAATAGATAATGCATATTTTTAATGAAGTTTTCATGAAGCAGTGGAGAAGAGAGTTATATTATCTTTCCCACTGCAGGATCTCATATAAATCACCTTTTAAAACTTATTTATTTATTTATTTATTTATTTATTTATTTATTTATTTATTTATTATTTTTATTGTTGAAAGTATTACAGATGTCCCTCTTTTTTCCTCATTGACCCCCACCTTCCCGCTCCCACCCCCTCCTGCGTCCCCAGCCTAGTGTCCGTGTGTGTCGATTAGTTGTGCATATATGTGTTTAAGATAAATCATCTTTAAATGCCAGACTTCCACCAGACTTCCTTCCATACCAAAGCTGTTGTAGTCATCTTTCTACTTGCACTCTAGGTCCCTTTCTAAAACCTGGTTTCTATCCCGTCTCTCTCTTCCCCTGTCTAGAGGTGGCTGTGGGGTTCCTGCTTTCTCTTCCCACAGCCAGAGCTTTCAGGGAGGTCGTGTCCCTTCCTTTTGTCTCTGCTCCCCCACTGCAGTCCATCTGACAAAGCGCCTGCCCAGACACTGCTTCTCCTCGAGATCTAATCTGTAGTGGGCTGAAGGAAGTAATCTAATATTTATTTTTGTCATTGAAAATTTTTAGGTAATATATAAAAAATAGTCATTGGTTACTATCTGAACATTTTTGAATGCTTATGTTTTATTCTAGAAATAACTAAAAATATGGAGTTATACCCTACATTCCAAGACTGAATGTTATTTATGGATTAAGTGCAAAATGATGAATTTCAAATCAGAAAGAGGACAGAAAATGTACTTTCTATTTTCGTTTTGGAAAATATGAGTTAATAACTTGTTCTGCTTTTGTGAGAAAAATCCTGGACTTACATTTAGCTTTCTTTTCAGAAATTTGTTGTTTTTTTAGACTCAGATATCTTGTGAATAACTTTGTACCTCATGTTTTTATTCACAATATCTTTGCTACATTATTTTTTAGGAAACTATCTTGAAGATCTGAGTGTAGGGTGACCCATTATAAAAATGCAGGTAAATTCTTATCATATGTAAATATGAAATATGCCTGACTTGCTGCGTTTCATACATACAGAAAGGGCCAGAAAGACATAGGGAAGGCCTAGCATATAATTATTAATGTAATCATTAATGTGGGATTGGTTGGAGTGTCATTCTAATATGTCAAAGTTGCGGGTTCAATCCCTGGTGAGAGCACACGCAAGAGTCAGCCAATGGATGCATGAATGGGTGGAACAACAAATCAATGTCTCTCTCTCTCTCTCTCTCTCTCTCTCTCTCTCTCTCTCCCTCTAAAATCAATACATAAAAATTTTTAAAAAAATTATTAATGTGGGAAACCTCAGAATAAGTTAGAGTTTTAAAATTAGATGCCTAACAGATACCAGTTGGTAATTAGCACCACTTATTCCAGGAATTGTACTGATTAAAAAAAAAAAAAAGCAAAAATAAAAACTCAGTTCAACCTATTTAATGAAGGTCCTAAATCTTTTCCTCTTCTTGAAACTAAAATGAAACAATAAAACAGCATTTTGAGGTTGTTCTGAACAGAACCACAGAGCTAAATGTGCTAGAAAAAGCAGAGAATTTTTGCACAGATGGTCTTCCCCGGAACATGCCAAATCCACCCAACATGCAGGAGCTCTGGGAAAAGCTTTTCTGCCAATAGGGAAATATAGTGCCTTTCAAATCTGGATTGCCAAAACTAAAGTCTGAGGATCTCATGTTGTGATATTGCTTATCTCTGATGAGGATCATAAATAGCAAGAATATTACATTATATAGTTATAATAAATAACTCTTTGTGATCCAAATCACTGGACTAAAAATTTAGCCCCTCTTGCCCCTTCCAATCTCTTCTCAGCAGTAAAGCCGGAGTACTCTGTTCAAAATGCAGATCTCCTCAGTCACTGCCCTGCATAAAACTGTTCAATACCTTCCCTTGTTCCTGGGTTAAAACCCCCAATACTTGAGACGTTACAGTCTGAACGCTGTGACTATGTCTCTTCAGTCTGATAGCAGACCACATGGTCTGTAGCTCTCTCTGTGACCTAGACCTGTCGATCTCATTCTGGCCCATGGTGTTTGCTGTTTCCTGTTCATGGAAGTTCGTCCCAGACCACACACCAACTCACTCTGACTCTTACCAAGTTAACTGGAGGTCATACCAAAAAATTTTTTTTCAGGAAAACCTTCTCTGACCAATTCTTCTCTGACACCACCCCCACACACACTAGATTAGGGTGCTCTCTTTATGGATTCTGGCTCACAGCATCTTACATTTTTTCCTTTAAATAAGTAGTAAAGTTTAGCAATGTGCCTGAAGTGTAATATGTGTTCATATTTGTAGAATGATACATGAGTGGAACTAAGATGTTTTAAACACTGTTGGAAAATAACAATTACAAAGAAGCATTGACATTATATTCATAAATATGTTTGTGATAAAAATTTCTCAAGAAAAGTGAAAACAACTATAGAAACTATATTTACATAAACATTTGTATGCAAAACTTTTACAGACAAATGAAACAATAGCTTACAACTTCACTGACGTAGTTCAAAATGCAATAATACTTTAGTCATGATAGTTATACAATACTCAGAATATATTAAAAAAATGCTGCATTGCACACTTCTAAAGAGTACATTTTATGGTATGTGAAGCATATCTGAGTAAAGCTGTAACTGAAAAAAATTAAAGCCCTATTGTAGCAATTAGAGCTTAAAGAGAAAGACATTCAGCCCTCAGTAGCAAAAGTTTATTCGCTATATTTTTATGCTATCAAAAAGAAAAACAAATCCTGACTTTATTCAAGGAGAGACTTTATTCTAAGAACACACTCACGGGAGCAGTACGTGTCTCACAGGTCTGGCTAAAAAGGCTTTTCTTGGATAGGGAGGAATAAACAAGGCTAGAGGTAACCAGGCCTTGGGGAGCGGGGTGCGTAGATGGAGTGGGGTGCGTAGACAGCATGATGGGGCAGTGAGATGCCTTTCCTGGTGGTCAGCATTCCAATGCTTGCTTAAACTCCAGGATGGGATACAGCTTAGGGACCTTAGGGAAGTGGGGAAGTTCGGTCAGTTCAAATTATTGAGCATTTTGTCCAGATTGGAGAGTGCGGATAAACAGTTCAGTAATTATCTATGAGACAAAGTATGGGAATTTGTAGAGTCTCGCCTTGCCATAGGTAAACAAAGGAGGCGCTCCTGGGCCTTATCTAAGTCGTATGGGACAAAGTGATTCTTTGCAGTCAACTGTTTTCTGAGACACAAAAGGGTAGGAAGATTTCTCAAAGCTCACTTTTTTTTTCTTTTTTTCAGGCAGATGGGATTCAGATGAACTTCAACATTGTCAGTACCCTCTAATAAGAATTCCTCAAAAAGGTATTTTTGGTCACATTCATGACTGTGGTGGTCCATACAAATCGTCAAGCAGAACAGATTGGAGATCACATAAAACCAGTGAATTCTCTGCAACCTGAACATCATTAGCTGTGGATGTCTATAGCGGATGGTTAGGCCAAGGAGGAGATTCTGGGTTGTACCACAAGAATCTGTGTTTGAAATATTGTCACTTTATTGCACAATGTTAAAGTTCACAAATGTATTATTGATTTGGGAAGCCCTTCTGTGGGCATCCTGTTTTCCACAGTGGCTGCACCAATCTGCATTACCACCAACAGTTAACGAGGGTTAGAACATAGTTTTGGCAATAATTGTAGGCAGTATTAAATGTTTTATGGGAAATACATTAGTGTAAATCACCATTTTAAAAAGTGAAACATGAATCAATACCATAAGAATCGGACTTCAGTGCAAGAAATCCTGATTTATTTGCATCGTTGATAATGTATATGTAAATGACATTTCTCAGAAGCATAAAACTCTGACTATAATATATTGGTTAGTGTAAGCAGTAATATATATATATATATATATATATATATATATATATATATATATATATATAACAGTCTGTGCTAGTTTCATTAATCATATATTTAAAATTTTTTAAGCTTCTTTTTTATGAGGCATTGCATTACATGTGGCATTGATATGCATGTGTAATTTATTACTTGGCAAGTGAATTATCCTACACTATTTTATGGGCTTGATATATTGATTTTCAGTTGTGATAGATCATTTTAAGATTTCATGGCTTTACTTGTGGTGATTTATCCATAGAATCACATAGACTGTGGGGTAAGCTGATGCAGCCCTTTGAACACTTTCAATCAGCTATAAATAGAGTCGTTAACAAGAATTCTTAACCCCAGTAGGGAAACATATTTAGCAAGGTGAAAGAAATAACTTTCACCCAAGATCTAATTAGTTGTTGAATGAGTGCTCATAAAAAGTAGTTTCAATGTCTTTTTCTTCCATATGCTAATCTTGTCACCCATTTCTTAAACCAATAGACAATCAAGTATACAGTCAAAGAAAAAGATGTCACCAGTTTACTTAAAAGGTGTCCTCTATGACTACTGATTGTTGTTTAATCCTTATCAGCTCGAACACATACATTTGCATTGACTTAATTATTATAACCCTCTCTCTTCCCTTGTATGAAAAAAACCATGCAGTGCCCAAACGTCAAATATGTGATCGTCACTGGTGTAGGTATTGCATAGAGAAACCAGATAAGTGAAAGGGAGCATTTTTAGAATTCAGGCAGTATTTTTGGAATCCATCATATAGTTGTTTTTCTAATTTTATTATTATTTTTCCTTAATCCCTTCAATTTTTTAATCCATCCCAGCAACCCTCCTCCCCTCTGAGAGCTGTCACTCTCTTCTCTACCTGTGAGTCTGTCTCCACTTTTGTTAGTTTATTTTGTTAATTAGAATCCACATAAAGGTGAAATTACATGGTACCCGTCTTTCTCTGACCGGCTTATTTCACTTAGCATAATGCTCACCAGGTCTATCCATGCTGTCGAAAAGGGTAATGTATCCTTCCTTTATATGGCAAAGTAGTATTCCATTGTGTAAATGGACCACAGCTTTTTTATCCACTCATCTACCCAATGGACACTAGGGCTACTTCCAAATCTTGGCTATTGTAAATAAGATTGCAGTGAACACAAGGGTGCACATACTCTTTTGAATTAGTGTTTCAGGTTTCTTTGGATATAATCCCAGAAATGTAATCACTGGGTCATAAGGCAATTCCATTTTTAATTTTTTGAGGTAACTCCATACTGTTTTCCACAGTGGCTGCACTAATCTACATTCCCACCAGCAGAGGGTTCCCTTTTCTCTGCATCCTCACCAGCACTTGTTTGTTGGTTTATTGATGATAGACATTGTGACAGGTGTGAGGTGAGATCTCATTGTGGATTTAATTTGCATTTCTCTGATGATTAGTGATATTGAGCATCTTTTCATATATCTATTGATCATCTGTATGTTCTCTTTGGAAACGTGTCTATTCAGGTCCTTTGCCCATTTTTTAATTGGCAAATATTTTTGATGTTGAGTTTTTGGTTTTTTTTCTGTTTGTTTTTTTAAATATATTTTATTGTTTCTTAGAAAGAGAGGAAGGGAGAGAGAGACAGAAACATCGATGTGAGATAGAAACATCGATCAGCCCCTGCACACCCCCCACTGGGAATCGAGCCTCAATCTGGACATGTGCCCTCATGAGGAATCGAATCAGGACCTCGAATCAGTCCATGGGACGTTGTGCAATTCACTGAGCCACACCAGCTGGGCTGGTGTTGAGTTTTATAAGTTCTTTATAAATTTTGAATATTAACCCCTTATCAGATGTATCATTGGTGAATATATTCTACTATTTAGTGGGTTATCTTTTCATTTTGTTGATGGCTTCCTTTACTGTGCAAAAGCTTTCTAGTTTGATGTAGTCTCATTTGTTTATTATTTCTTTTGTTTCCCTTGCCTGAGGTGAAAAAAATATTGCTATGAAAAATGTTCACGATTTTACTACCTATCTTTTCTTCTAGGATGTTTATGGTTTCGAGTCTAACATGTAAGTGTTGAATCCATTTTGAGTTTATTGTTGTGTGTGATGTAAGAAGGTGGTCTGATTTCAGTTTTATGCATGCATCTGTCCAATTTTTCCAACACTATTTATTGAATAGACTATCTTTACCCCACTGTATATTTTTGTATCCTTTGTCAAGTATTATTTGACCACAAAGGTGTGGGTTTATTTCTGGGCTCTCTATTCTGTTCCATTGATCTATATGTCTGTTTTTATGCCAGTACCAAGCTGTTTTGATTTCTATGACCTTGTAGTATAGTTTGATATCAGGTAGCATGATTCCTCCAACTTTGTTTTTCTTTCTCAAGATTGCTGTTGCTATTCAGTGTCTTATGTGGTTCCATATAAATTTTTGGAATAATTGTTCTAGTTCTGTGAAATATACCATTGGCATCTTTATAAATATTGCATTGAATCAGTAAATTGCATTGAACAGTATGGACATTTTAATGATGTTAATTCATCCTATTCATGAACATGGTATATGCTTCCATCTATTTGTATCTTCTTTTATTTCTTTCGTCAGTGTCTTATAACTCTCCCAAAACAGTCTTTTACATCCTTGGTTAAATATATTCCTAGGTATTTTATTTTCTTTGAAGCAATAATGAATGAAATTATTTTCTTATTTTCCCTGTCTGCTAGTTCATTATTGGTGTATAAAAATGGTACTTTTCTGAATTCACTTATCAGTTCTAGTAGTTTTTTGGTGTAGTCTTTAAGATTCTCTATATACAGTATCATGTCATCTGCAAATAATGACAGTTTTACTTCTTCCTCTCCAATTTGGATTTTTTTTTTTTTTTTTTATTTCTTCTGCTTGTCTGATTGCTGTGGCTAGGATTTCCAGTACTATGTTGAATAAGAGTTGTGAAAGTAGAAATTCCTGTCTTGTTTCCAATCCTAAGGGAAATGCTTTTATTTTTGCCCATTGATTATGATGTTGGCAGTGAGTTTGTCATATATGGCTTTTATTACATTGAGGTATGTTCCCTCTATTCCCACTTTGGTGACAGATTTATCATAAATTGTGGCTGGATTTTATTATATGTTTTTCTGCATCTATTGATATGATCATACAGTTTTTATCCTTTAGTTTTTTATTTATTTATTTATTAATCCTCACCTGAGGATGTTTTTCTATTAATCTTCAGATAGAGTGGGAGAGAGATAGAGAGAGAGAGATGGTGAGAGAGAGAGGGAAACATTGATGTGAGAGAGACACATTGACTTGTTGCCTCCCCCATGACCAGACCAGGGCCAGGGACTAACCACAACTGAGGTACGTGCCCTTGACTGGAATCAAATCTGAGACTCATTGGTCCGTGGGCCAACATTCTAACCACTGAGCCAAACCAGCCAGGGCTATCCTTTATTTTTTTAATATGGTGTATCACATTTATTAATTTGGGGGTAGTATACTAACCTTGCATCTTCAAAATAAATCCCTCTTGATCATGGTATATGATCTTTTAATGTATTGCTGGATCCAGTTTGCTAACATTTTGTTGATGATTTTAGCATCTATGTTCATTGGGGATATTGGTGTTTCCTAGCTGTTTGGCCTTATACAAGTTGCCTGATATTTTTAAACTTCAGTGTTCTGATATGAAAATGCAGATAAAGACAGTATCTTATCTCAAAGAATTTTTGTGACTATTAAATGAAGTGATATATGGGTAAACCACTTATCACACATGGTATGCTCACAATAGATATTAGCTGTTGTTTTTATTATCATTTTATGTTCATCACTAGTGTTCTTCCCCTATTCCTCTTCATGCATTTATGTTTTTGAAAAATGTGTTGGTTTGCTTGAAGTTAATAGCTATAAATAATAAAGGTGTGATTCTATTTTTTTTATTTAAATAGAATAGGTTACACCTAAAATTAAATATTTCAATTTTAAAGTTGTGTCTTTGAAATAATTTTCAACACATTTAAATATAAAAAATGATTTTATGAGATGAGAAATATAAGGTTTTTGTTCTGTGCATTTAGATAGAATGTGTTTAAAGACAATAATGAAAAGTGTGTTTGAGGAAGCATCTCTCTACACATTGCTTTGAGATATGGCTGGTCCAAAGCTGTATAAAAAGACAATATAACTCTCATATGTCATGAATATGTCATTGCGGTTATGATAAAAAAACAAACAAACAAACAAATTTGTAAGTAAGGGGCTCAAACTTACCTGTTTTAAAACAAAGCCAATTTCTGATAGACTGAGCTGTTATTGCAGTAACTGCCACTAGATGTCAGGCAGTTCTTACTGTCTTCTCACAGAAGGCCTTTGGTTCTGTGGAAGAATAGTACATCCCTCAAAATTCCAATTTCAGGCTCTTGATAGACATAGGAATAAGGTCTTTAAGCATATATTAGGATTTGATAAAGTTAACTATCACTAAGATTGTATATAAATATACAACTAAATAACTATTTTGATCAAATTGACCTGTTCATTTAGTCAAACTTAGATTTAATTAATTTAATAAGTCTGTTTTATGAATTTGACAAATACTTGTCAGGTTTTTATCTAATTTTACCTATAAATATAGATTTTTTTTTCTCTTTATTGCTTTTAGAGAGATAGGAAGGGAGAGGGAGAGAGAGATAGGAACATCGATGAGACAGAACATCGATTGGCCGCCTCCTACATGCCCCTCACTGGGGATCGGGTCCACAACCTGGGCATGTGCCCTGACCGGGAATCAAACCAGCGACCTCTTGATGCATGGGTCAATGCTCAACCATTGAGCCACACCAGCTGGGCTATAAATATAGATTTAAAACACGGATATAGTCCTTGTTGTACTATGCAGTTATTCAGTTTTAGCCTCTGAGGAATACTTTTGCATTCATGTCATGCAAAGCCAACAGATTGGGTCTATGCTGGGACTGTAGCAGAATCTACTATATAGGCAGAACCATCTCGGACTCTATTCACAGAATTTTTTTCTGAAATAACAAAGAAAAAAACAACCTCTAAAATCTACTCACCAATTGGGAGGAGAGTGCCACCTTGTTTTTTAAATAAAATTTTAATAAGCTTATTTACATACTTTGATTTCAAATAAAATATCTAAACTTTTATTTAAAAGTTGATGTATTATTTCTTCATCAATAATATTTTAAAATACTTAGTGTAGCCAGGAGAATATGTTAGAAGACATGGAATACTTGTATTAAATTGTTTCGCTTTCACTTGAACTTTCTAAATGTATCATGCATTGATTGCACCGCATTTACCCTGATTTATAATTTTCTAATATGTAATTCATTTATGTGAGAATCACATGAGATAAAATGTGTGAGAAAAGATCATGGAATTAGAAAGTTCTGGACATTCCTATCATCTACATGTGACCTGGGTGGTGGGAGGTCCCGGAATCTCTCCTAGTCCAGTAATATCCAGGGGTAGAGGAGTAGGGATGTGTGTTGGGGATGAAGGACAGGGGACTGACCTGTATTTCTCCTAACTGTCTTTTTCCTTAGTCCTGCTCTTTTGACATTATTTCCACTTGTGAAACTTCTTCGTTCTGTAGTGAAAATCTGCCTGATTTCCTTATTTTTCAAATATTACCAACATTAGGCTAAATTTGCCTCTGAATTTTCAGAGCAAGGTAGGTGTTCATGTTGAAGCATCACACACTGAAAAATTGAATATTAAACTTCCTTGCCATAAAGCTTGTCTGCTGGGTGTCCCAGCATTGTTGAGTACCCCAGCGCTGACATTTTCTCCCTGGCCATGTTTATATCTACCCTGAAGTTTGGGGCCATGCGCTCTCTCTCCCTTGATTCCCTGCTCCCATCTGAGACCTCCAACTCCCTTCCTTCTTTTACAAGCCCTGTACATTTGCTGCTAACTTTTGATGTAGAAGCAGTCACCCATCTTTTGATTTCCCGTCACTTTCCGTGTCAGGTTCTTCAGACATAGTCCTCACTGAAAGTGACCTATCAAGATATTTTCTAAATAAAATGTTTGTTACCCTGACCACTCAGACTCTGATACACATTTTATTCCTTTTAAAACTCACATGGCACATCCTTTTGTCCTTATTGCACCAAATCAGTCAGCCCTGTAGACCTAGTGTCAACAGGTGTTATGGTATAAGAAACAGAGCGTTTACATTTTCATATTATGGATATTGTTTTCTAACATTTTAAACTCAGGTTCATAGAGTTAAATTGATTTTACTCTATTTTTATGAAATGCTAATACATTGCTCTGTGCAAGTCCCTTTATTTGTTCTCTTTTTCTTATTATTTTCACTTTGTTTCCTATGCCAGATTGTAACAGAATGAAATGCTCAGCCTCTCTGTCTTCTTCAAGCCTGCTATGTTCTTGCATACAGACATGTCAATCATTAGAGGAATTCTTCTTGCACTTGAGTTTTTACAAAAACTGCCCTGTGCCGGAAGGTACCTTTCCAAAGGAGATGGGGAAAATGGGTACAAAAATAATGATTGTTTATCAAAGATTTGAAGGAGTCTCAAGACTAGACTCAGCTCAGCTGGGATCAACAGACCTGGCACAAATCGATTTAGAGGTTTAGTGGTTTTTCTCAGATCCCTGCTGGTGCCCAGATGCCTGCAGCCTTCAGTCACCTCTTGCCCCTCCCATTTTCCCTTTCCTTGATATAAAAGAAACCTGAATTTTGCATTTATTTATTTATTTATTATTATTATTTTTTTTAGAGCGAGAGAGAGAGAGAGCAAGGGAGAGAGAGAAACATCGATTTGTTCTTCCACTTATTTATGCATTCATTGGTCAATTCTTACATGTGCCCTGACCAGGGATCAAACCAGCTCTGCTATCTGGCCAGGACTGCACTTTCTTAACGTGGATTTATGGTACTACTAGTGCTCCCACCTTTTCTGTTGGCATCTTCTGATCAATAAAACATTCCTTACTCCAAACTGATGTTTTGAGGTTTCGCCTTTTGTTTTTGTTTTGTTGTTGTTGCTGTTTTTGGTACGTGCCCCTAGCGGGAACCGAACCTGGGACTCTCTGGTCTGCAGGCCGACGCGCCAACCGCTGAGCCAAACCAGCCAGGGTGAGGTTTGGCCTTTTGAAATGAAGGGCACAAAGACTTTGGATGGGTAACATCCTGACTCACATGTTTTTCTTACCTTTGTTAATTTAATGTATATCTATCAAAGTTTCCTGTCATATATTTGCATACATATAAGTACAGAACTTTATATATGTGTGTATATGTGTGTGTGTACTAGTCCATGTTTATGTTTAAAAGGAGCAAAGTGGCTTGATCATAAATTTTATTTTTTTCTATCTTTTTTTCTTGTGTCAATAAGATTTATAATAAATGGGGCATATTATCAATATCATAAGAATAACTGCACTTAAATCATATATGCAAAGTGCTTAATCAATGGTGAAGGGGTTCAAACAACTGTCACCAAAATATGTCACTTTAGCATGAGGGTTATTTTGAGCTGCAGGCAATCAAGACCCTGCACACTCAGGAAAAGCTCTTTACCTCCCCTTTAACTGCCTAAAAGAAATGTAAGCTTCACCCTGGCCGGTTTGGCTCAGCGGTTAGAGCGTTGGCCTGAAGTCCAGAGAGACCCGGGTTTGTTTCCTGCTAGAGGCATGTACCTCGGTTGCAATTTGTCCCCGGCTCTGGTTGGAGGCAGCCACTCGATGTGTCCCTTTCACGTTGATGTTTCTCTCTCTCTCTCCTCCTCTCTCTCCCTCCCACTCTATCTGAACAAAAAAATGGAAAAATGTCCTCGGGTGAGGACAAAAAAAAAAAAAAGAAATGTAAGTTTCCTCACTTGTGGGGAATATTTGCGATTTTAAGGAAATTTATATTGGCAAAGGGGCTTGTACCAGGAGGAGACCTATTACCAGAGACTATTTTTTTACCTAAGAAATGACTGCATAGCAGGCAACCTTTATTTACTAAACATTTATTTCTTCCTCTCACCCTTCTGTGAATTGCCTGTCTCTCCTTTGTAGCCCCAGCTCCCTACCCCTTTCCTTTGCCCAGATGTTTTAGAAATCTCAACTTCCTGGCTGACATTTGAGTCTCATATCTTTGTGGGGAGCCCCTAAGTACATGATCAAGTTTGTTTTTCTCTTGTTAATCAGTCTTATGTCATTTTAATTGTTAGACCAGCCATAGAATCTGAAAGAGTAGAATAAAAAGTTTTTCCTCCCCATTTTTCTTTATTGATTTGAGAGAGAGAGGAAGGGAGAGGGAGAGAGAGAGAGAGAAACATCGATGAGAGAGAATATCGATTGGCCACCTCCTGCATGCCCCTCACTGGGGATTTGGCCCACAACCTGGGCATGTGCCCTGACCAGGAATTGAACTGGTGATCTCTAGGAGCATGGGTCGATGCTCAACCACTGAGCCACACTGGCCTGGCCACCCTAGCTTTATTAAATCAGAATTATTGAGGAGAGTTCTTGCCATTTCTCTAATTTACATGCCATTTAGGTAGGAGATCATGGAATTTTTCCTAATCTCTCTAAGGATAACTGAAGTGAGGAGAGTGAGGGGTGTGTGAAGGGAGAGTTTGTATCTGTCATCTACCTAATCTCTATCTCTATAGATGTAGATCTAGATCATATATATATATGTTTAAAGTCGGTGATTTGACGTGTGTGGGCATGCTAAATAGCAATCTCAGATGGTGAATAAAGAAAAATTGGTTTTATTTAAAGAAAAGGGGATGAGGGTGGGGATATCCAAAGGGAAGGGCTACACATCACTGAGCCATGGGGTATCAGTCGATGATGGCAGCACCTAGGAGCTGGAGTTTCGTCCTTATATGCATCTACTGGCCGGAAGCTTTTGTCGTCAGTGGTTTTGGGGTCTTGGTTGGTGGGTTTGGGCAGGGGGTTGGGTCAACAGGAATGCAAATGTGCAGTCAGGTGCTTCTTTGGCAGTTTTAGTTCCTCATATGGTTTGATTCCTGGTGTCCTGCATTTCTTGTCTGGTCAGTTCTCCTGTGGTGGGAAGTTTGGTCTTTGTTCTCCTATGGCGGGGAGGCTTGCAAAATGGTTGTTAGGAATTATATTGCTATGTAAGTCCTAACATTTCCTTCCTCTTTCTACTTATTAGTAATTATTCTTATGGAATCAGGGCGGAGGTCTCTTTCTTCTGTAGCTGCTTCCTGCTGGTTTGTGAGTATAGCGCTCTCCCTAAGCCATGTTAGTATGTTGGGGAACTGGGGAATAAAGGTAGGGATAAATTCTATAGGCCATGGTCAGGGCTATTTGTTTGCCCTTAATAGTTTGTATTCAGTTTTGGAGAAAGGAAAGGAGGACATGGATGGGCTTCCAAAGTGAGACCAATATTTTATAAACGATTAATCAGGTATTTAATACGAAGTATGCCTATAAAAGCAAGAGAAAAACAAAGGTTAATTAATAATCAGAGCAAATTATAAACCAGTGTCTGAGTCAGTAAGACTGTCAGTCTAGAAGGCTTAAAGTTTCTTTTGCTAGAATGAAAGCAAGCAGTGACAATTGGACAGCATCAGATGCTCAGGTAAATTTTGTATGGTTGACATTATATCAGTAGTCTTTAATAATTTCAAGTCAAAGAATGGGAAAGAAAATAATTAAATAGTTTAGAAGGTTGAGGACAACTAGAAGAATTCAGGAACCAGTTTAGTTCACAGATAGAAACAAAACTTTAGACTTTGAAGGCAATTAACTGCGCTAGAGTCCAATATTCACCATTGGGCATTGTGATTTCCACTGAAACACAATTTCTCTCCTAAAATCAGCCTCATTTTTATTAAAGAGATTGCATTAGGTCTGGTTTTAATTTGGCCTGATTATTTGCATAAACATAACAAGAATTATCAATTGATAAGCTTTCTCAAATTTATTTAGCTGGAATATCAGTTATTCATAAGGAATCTTTAGATTGAGCTCTAGTGAGCAGTCAGCAGTCAGCAGCTCCCTAGAAATGATATAGAAAAGTGAGACTGAGTGGGGCTGCTTTGGCTCTCTGAAAAGTCAGAAGACCTGGTGACATAGGATGTGACAAGACAAGAGTAGGGTTGTCAAAACTGATGTAATAAATGCTCCAGATATAAATAGCCTGTGGACGTGTTTACCTTGTGCCCTGAAGGTGGCCTTATCAACTATCAGGATATTGGCTAGATGCCCCTGTGGATGGATTTACCATACTCAGACAGAGGATTTAATCAGAAAGCCTATTTGAGAGAGAGAGAAAGCCAGTTTGACCCATGGACATGTTTACTTGGGCCCTGGAGGTGGCCTTGCTAATGACCAGGACATTAGCCAGGTGCCCTGGGAATGGATTTACCCTGCTCAGACAGGGGACTCAACTCCACACAGGTCAAACAAGCAGGACAGAAGGGATCCATCTGGATATCAGGGGTGAGCAGGTCCTGACTCACTGGCCCCTGTTGCCCAGGGGTTGCCTGGGGAGGGTCACGCAGGCGGATGATTCTGTGTCCAGAGGACAAGTTTACCTTCCATCTCATTGTTGTAGCAGAAATTCGGATGGCGGGAAGAGACAGAGTGCAACACACTCGGAGGATTAGAAAGGACTGTTTAATGTGCACCAGTGCTGTCCCAGTAGTCACCTCCAAAGGCTGAGCCCCGAGCCTGAGTTCCAGCTGCCTTTTATACATGATAAGCCTCCAGGCATTTGGGGGCCTTCTAGTTCCACAGTAGTTTAGGCGTTGGTGGACTTGTGATGTATGGGGATTACATTACAAAAGCCAAGGGTGGGGTCACTGCACTGCTTAAGGGGCTGCACCTGGCTTGCCTTCTCACAAAAGCCAAGGGTGGGGGCGGGGGGGGGTGCCTTTGCACTCAGAGATAAGGGGATCATCTGTCTGTGTCTGGCAGGAGCCGGGGTGTTATCCGCCTTGCCTTCTCATCATCATTGATGCATCTTGAGGAAGGACTTACTCCACAGCTGGCAGGTAGATTCCTCCCACATGGATGAAGGCAAGAGAAAGTGTAATAAAAGCAATTCTAGGTCTGCCAGAGAGAAATTAGGTCGAGAAAGGGGATTCAAGCCTGATTTGGGTTTTTCTAAAGATTTAAAACTGACCTGGACCCCGAGGCTAAGGTGACTAGATTCCATTCTTATCAAGGCCCCCTAGCGACTAGGCAATTCCATCCTTATCTAGGCCCCTCGGCTAGGGTGACTAAATGACTCCATTTTTATTGGCAGTGGACCTTCTTTGGTATTTTTCCAATAATAGGTTAATTACCCCTAGAAGTAAAGGAACTTTGCCTAAGGTTACAGTTGACCTACATGTTGGGATGTATCTTACAGTTTCTGAGTATTAGGAACTGAAAATCATGAGTCCAGTGACTAATGCTTATTTTGACTTCTGTAATCGCTGTCACACCCACTATTGTACTGGTCCCGTGAGGGGGAGCCAAAAAGGAATGTGGCTTCTGTCTTTAAAAGCAGAGGAGCAACAACAATAGTGGGTGTGATCTGGGGAGACTATGCCCCCCGCCCCGCAGCCCGCCAGTGAATAAAGTGCTCCTTTCATTTACAATTCGGCTGTGCATCTCTGGTTAACTCGCTGACATGTTACAACATTTGGAGGCCCCAGCGAGATCCCTGGTGCTTTAGGACACCAGGGGCTAGATGCCTAGGGCGAGTGGCCTCTCCCGGTCTGGCCGCCGGATACCTGGAGGTCTTTGGGGGGGGGGGGGTGGTACCACCTGAGACGTTCCAGGGTCCCAAAGACCCTACTTAGGTTTCTGACGAGCATCTGGGAGATGCCAAGACGTCTCCAAAAGATTTAAGGAGACCTGGTAGAAAGCCTCCAGAGGTAAGTTCTGGGTGACTGGTCTATCTGGGTGAGAGTGAGAGAGCCGGACATAGCTCAACCTCTCCTCTCTGGGAATCCCCCTAAGATGTTAGGAGGGATTCAATTCTGGTAAATTCTGGTTTGGGACCTGGGTGCTTTCTGACCTGCCACTGGGGCAGAAGGGGTGACTGATCACCTCCCAAGCAGCATAAGCGCTGTTCAGGATAGGGAATTTCTGGAAGGAAATTCAAATGGTGTGTGAGTGTGACTGTGTGAATGTAATTGCATGTGAGTGACTGTGTTCCACAACACTTGTTATGGAGCCTGTGTGAGTCCTAACCTGCAGTACCGTGACGATCTCTTATGGCTAAAAGGCAGTATCAGGTTCTTGGGGCACTCTGGTGTCCCACCAGTGAACCTGATCCGAGTTGGGGGCATATTCCAACCAGCCACATGCCAAGAGGCGTCTGAAATCCCTGCGAGGGGAGCGGCCAGGCGGACGAAGTGAAAGTTTCTGTCTTGTGTGCCTTTCCTTGTTCTTGTCCTTGTCCACCTCCCTACTGTGTCTCCCTCAACTTTGTTACAGTTAGTCTAATCATGGATAGCAGCCCTAGTGCCCAGAAGACCTCATCAGGTTGCATAATAAACATTCTTAGGGAAGGATTTGGGGAAGGTTTTGATTAGGGCATAAAAATATCTAAAGCAGGGGGAGTAGCCCCACTGCAGCCGCCAGCAGTATAGCTTCCAGGAGCCTGCTTCAGCCGCCAGGCCTCCAGCCTCCCACCCACTCTGGGGAGGGGGCAAGGGGCACCCGGCGACCAGGTATGCAGCGGAGGGGGTGGGGGGGGGGGCTCTGGGGAAGGCCATCTTGCCTCTGAGGGAAGCTCCCCTGGTGGATGGGAATCTGGGGAGGGGGTGACCATTCTCCACGAGTGATCTTTATAACTAGAGAGCTTGGAATGCCCCTTCTCAGAAAAGCCACAGGCCCTCATCGGCCTCCTAGAAACAATCGTTCACACCCTCTTTACCTCAGAAGAGAGGGATAGCATTAAACTAGAGGCCAGAAAGGCAGTTTTGGGACCCAGTGGAAGATCCTTAGAAGAAAAAAAGGGATGGAATTGAGGGTGTGTTTCCTACTCTCAGGCCCAGAGGGGACCCCAATACCACTGCAGGGAAAAATTCACTGGACACTTTTCACCGGTTCTTATTAATGGGCTTAAAGGCAGCTGCTAGAAAGCCTACTGATTTATCCAAGGTGTCAGAAGTGATTCAGGGACTGCGGGAATCTCCTGCTTCTTTTCTGGAGCGACTTTGTGAGGCATACCGGGTATATACCCCAATAGACCCCAAAGCTTCAGAAAACCAGCAGGCAGTAAACATGGCCTTTGTTACTCCGTCAGCCCAGGATATTAGAAAGAAGCTCCAGAAACTAGAAGGTTTCAAAGTAATGAACCGCTCTCAGCTGGTTGAGATAGCTCAAAAGGTATATAATAATAGAGACACCCCTGGGGAGAAACAAGACAAAAGAATAACCAAGGTGGTAGTAGCAGCTTTAAGGGAAACAGGGCCCATGGGGAAGGGAAACATTAGGAAGGGTCAGGATGGCAGGCCTAGGTCCTGATTAGGGATAGAAAAGACAAGGGCAAAGTCAGGTATAGAGGAACAAAGTAAAAAGCCGTCCTTGACTTGGAAAAATGACAGGGCCAGGGCTCTTTCCAACTGAGCCCCTGGGAGCCCAGAATAATACAATACAATAGGGGACAAACTAGTTAGTTACTAGTAGATACTGGTGCAGCAGACTCAGTCCTGATCAAGCCAATGGGGCCCTAACCCACCCCTGGACTTCAAAGAGGACTATAGACCTTGGGAAAAATACCGTGACTCATTTGTTTCTGGTCATGCCGGAGTGCCCATACCCCCTACTCATAAGTGATCTCCTCCAATGATTGTTCAATTGCTGGCCACTGCCACTCCAGGCCAGCCCCGCATCAAGTTCCACAAGACATTGGCCATCAATCCTGCCAGCCTGCCTCCAGGTGATGACCCGGAGAAACCTCTGTAGGACTGCCTGAAGGTAATCAACATAGTGCAGATGGCCCACCTGGACCTCAAGGATGTCCCACTGCCATCATCAGATGAGGTATTGTTCACGGACAGGAGCAGCTATGTCCAGGAAGAAATCAGGTATGCCGTGGCAGCAGTAGTAACTCTGGATCGTGTCATCTGGTCACAGTCCTTAAATAGAGGAATGTTGGCCCAAAGAGCAGAACTAGTCACTCTAATCCAGGCTCTCCAGTGGGGCAAGGGAAAATTGGTAACCATCTACACTGACAGCAGATATGCCTTTGCCACAGCACAGGTGCAAAGTGCCATCTACCAGGAACGAGGGTTATTAACCTCAGCCGGGAAGGACATCAAAAAGGGAACTCCGTAGAGGCACAGGGAAATCTGCTGCAGACCAGGCAGCTTGAGAGGCAGCCCTAAAACCAGTGGGGCCTCTCCAGATACACTAGGTCAAAAAATGACTTAGCCAAGCAGAAACAAGCCTTAGAGGAAATAAATGGATGGTGGACACTGCCTGATGGGAGGTTGTTGGTCCCAGAGGCTCTAGGTCGGACTTTGGTCAACCAGCTGCACCAGTCTACCCACTTAGGTTACACCAAACTTACTGAACTCCTGAGAGGCAGGCAATGTCCAGTAAGGTCATAGGGAAAGGGAGAAGGCAGAAGGAAGAAGGTGTGTGTAGGTCTGAGTAGGGACTAGGAGAAGGAAAGCTGGGGGATGTGCAGACAGCAGGTGGACTGAGCAAGCTCTCAGGTTCATGTCAGGGGAGGGACTAGGAAAGTCGCAGAGAGTCTGTGCAAGTTGAAGAAGGATTGTGTAGAGAAAGGAAGTGAAAAGATAAAAAGGACAAAAGAAAGGGACATACATATTACAGGAAGACAGGACATTGGAGGAATACTCAAGAAGGGAAGAAAATAGGACACTGAGAGAGGGAGATCTTGTCCCTGGTGGTGGGAATAATAGTCTTGAATGTAGTAAAGGGAGTAACAGGTTTAGGCTACTCCTGACCCTTGGATCAGACAATGGCCCCACCTTTATAGCAAAGATATCACAGGATATCTCTAAAGGGTTAAATATAAATTGAAAGCTCCATTGTGCTTACCGCCCACAGAGTTCCGGGCAGGCAGAGAGCATGAACAGGACCTTAAAGGAAATTTTAACCAAGTTTACTTTAGAAACTGGTGAAAACTGGACCACTTTGCTCCCTCTCGCCCTCTTCTAGGTGAGTTGTACCCCATACTGGGAGTATGAAAGGAGTTGTACCCCTTATGAAATTATGTATGGTAGACCTCCTCCCATTCTTCCCAAGATCAAAGAATTGAAGGCTGAAATTCACAACTGCTCCTTACTCAAGTTCTTGCAGGCCCTGCATTCCACCCAGAAGGCAGTCCATAAGCACGTCCGCAGTGCCCTGCCTGTGCCCACCTCGGACCCTGTTCACCCCTTCCAGCCTGGGAACTTGGTGTGGGTAAAGAAGTTCACCACTTAGGGACTAACTCCACCTTGGAAGGGATCATACACTGTCATCCTGACCACCCTGATGGCAGTAAAGGTTAACGGCATTTCAACCTGGTTACATCACTCTTGGCTGAAGGCAGAAAAGACAACATGGACTGCAGAAGAGACTCAGGACCCCCTAAAGATAAGACTCTTGCGTTCATCGGGAACTTAATCTCTCTGGTCATGACTGTTCAAGGAAATCCTTATAGACTTGGGCCCCTATGGAAATGGGAACTTAAAAATGGAATATCTGGGGAAGTCTTAAGAAATGTGGGGGTGGGGGAGGGGAGCGATGAACACAGAACTTGTACGCATGTACTCATAACCAATGGACATGGACAACAAAACTGGGGACGGGGCAGGGAGGGAGGGGGAGGAGGGTGTCAATGGGGGAAAAAAGGAGAAACATCTGTAACAAAAGTAAATTAATAAAAAATAATAATAAAAAAATAAAATAAATAAATAAATAAATTAATTAATTAAAAAAAAAAAGAAATGTTACAACAAAGGGAATAGAAAAACCTGTTTTCAACCTTGATCTATGTGACCTCTTAAGGGGGACCATTGGGGTCACAAAGGTCGCTGATGTCTGGGTCACATATGGAAGGGTTAACCCCCAACTAGAAGACACCCTACCATGAGGCTGTGGAACATCTGCTGCAGAATGGGGATTACAAGGGATAGGAATTTATATTTGCCCATGAGGCAGCAAGATTACTGCTAGTTGCCTAAACGCTAATGAATATTTCTGTCCTTCTTGGGGTTGTGAAACAATATCTACTATTACAGGTTATCTAAGAAATAAGGATCCACATATAAATTTTAAAAGGCTGACCAACCCCAACTACCTACCAGAATCTAAGGGACTTCAGCCTCCAAATAGATACAGATCTCAGCCACTTAGAAAACTCCTTAGCTGAAATGGTCCTGCAAAACAGGAGAGGATTAGACCTCTTATTTCTTAAGGAAGGAGGATTATGTGTTGCACTGGGAGAAAAATGCTGTTTTTATGCAAATAATTCGGGGATTATTCAAGAAAGTTTATCATTAGTTAGGAAAAGTACCAAGGAACGAGAAAGAAAAAGGCAACAATCCAAGAATTGGTTTCAACAAATGTTTAATTGGTCACCATGGCTGACAACTCTATTATCCACCATTGCCGGCCCTCTCTCTATATTATGTTTACTTCTAGCCTTTGGGCCATATCTAATAAATGGCCTCATAAAAACTATACAGGGGAGAATAAATTCTGTAAAACTCCTTCTAATTAAGGGACAATATAACCCTGTCCCAGAAGAGGAAGTCAAATCAACGATTTGACTTGTCAGGAAAACCAGTAGGGAATGACCTGGGCCCTGAGGCTAAGGCGACTAAATGACTCCATTTTTATCAGCAGTGGACCTTCCTTGGTATTTTTCCAATAATAGGTTAATTACCCCTAGAAGTAAAGGAACTTTGCCTAAGGTTATAGTAGTTGACCTTGGTGTTGGGATGTATCTTGCAGTTTCTGAGTATTGGGAACTGAAAATCATGAGTCCAGTGACTAATGCTTATTTTGACTTCTGTAATCGCTGTCACACCCACTATTGTACTGGTCCCCTGAGGGGGAGCCAAAAGGAATGTGGCTTCTGTCTTTAAAAGCAGATGAGCAAGAACAATTGGGGCTGTTGATCTGGAAAGACTATGCCCCCCGCAGCCCGCCAGTGAATAAAGTGCTCCTTTCATTTACAGTTCGGCTGTGCATCTCTGGTTATCTCGCTGACACGTTACAACAAAACTTTCATGAACTTTTACAACCTTCATAACCTTCTATAATTTGCACAGACTTTTTTTTTTTTTTTTTACCAATTCAGGAGTAACCATCATTAGTATAACTCAATTTCAATTCTTATCCTGTAAATATACATATATATATTTATAAATATATAGATATATTTCTATACCTTATGCTTTCTATTTTCAAAATTATGTAATTTCTTCAAACTTAATTTGAAATTTTAACTTTTAGAAACCTCAATTTCCAATGAGAACCAAAAGAATAAACAACCAGCATTCCTTAGATTGATGTTTATGAACATTTTTAAACATATTTTTACTTTTTAGAAACACACCTTCAACAAAGCACAAGACATCACATCAGTAGCTCCAAATTTACTTTACAGACTTTCTACAATTAACAGCCAAAAAGCAGGCAAATGTAAGACTTGTCTAGCAATCAATGTTTCAGTATTTAATGTTATTTCAAAACATCTAGATATTCAATAACTTTTATCAAAATTTGCTAATTTAGAAAAGAATGGCTGAAATAAATTAAATTGATCTGCTCAGATGGCTAAGGTTGTTTCCCTTTTGATAAGAATCACCTCCCAAATGTTTGCATTTAAAAAAATGGCCAGGACAAGAGCTCTAGGTGAAGTCCAGATATTTGCATTTCAAATGTCCTGGGACTTTGGTTTCATTAAGCCAATTATCTATAAGCATTTTGAGATGAATAGGGGAGGTCTGAGGAAGATAAAGGATTTGGTGGGCTTTGAATTGTTTCTGCAGCCAAACCTCTGGCTGATGAAGACTTCATTTGTAACACAAGGACAGTCATTTTCAATACCTCAGGGACTAGGTTGCTACCCAAATGTTGACAAGGGACTAACAAATCTATTTACCCATTTTTGAAATGTTTCTTTCCATTTGGGTTCATTTTTCTAGTATACAGGCAGCATATAGCTTAGGGTCACCTGAGAGTCATAAAATCTTGGATATATGTACCCTCTGTCCATTCCCCTTGGGAATGGCAAAGCAGGTCCTAGCTGCAAGATAGTATTAAAATTAATGGTGCCATTTACTGGCCAAACCTCTCTATTGCCCACTTTATATTGGGGCCAGGCTGTGTTACAAAAAGATCAGTCTTTTTCTTGAGGGACTCAGGGTCAATTTTTTCCCAGTTGGTGAGCATGTGTCCCAAAAAAGGGGACTCTCAAAGCACTGTGGACTGGTTTCCCATCTATGGGGAGACAGACATGTAGGAAGCCAAGAGTTAGAGGTATATCTGTAAATCTCCGGGCTGATTTGGGCCATTCTGAGCAGGGCAAGTACCCTGTTGAGCCATTCCTGAGGCACTCCTGGGAGTTAGTAGTGAAGGAAAGATGGTTAGTGCACATTCAGTCAGTCTCAAGATGAGTTTCCTCTTGGGAGTGTTGTAACATGTCAGTGAGATAACCAGAGATGCACAGTCGAATTGTAAAGGAGCACTTCATTACATCGGGGGTACAGCTTCCCCAGATCCTCAGCCCCGATTTTTCTTGCTCATCTGATTTTAAAGACAGAAACCCCATCCCCCTTTTGCCCCCCCACTCAGGAGACCAGTACAATAGTGGGTGTGACAGCGATTACAGAAGTCAAAATTAGCATTATTCACTGGGCTCATGATTTACAGTTTCTGATACTCAGAAACTGCAAATACCTCCCAACATGTGGGGCAACTATAACCTTAGGCAAAGTTCCTTTACTTCTAGGGGTAATTAACCTATTATTGGAAAAATACCGAGGAAAGTCCATTGATGATAAAAATGGAGTCATTTAGTTGCCTTAGCCAAGGGTCCTACATAAGAATAGAATCTAGTCGCCTTAACCTCAGGGCCCAGGTCAGGAGGTTTTTTTTAAATCATCATTTTCCCCTTTGGTTCAGTTTCTAGTTCATTTAGCTCTAAATTCATATTATCCTCCTGGAAAAAGCATATGTGGGCATCACTTATTTAAATAAAAGCTTGCCCTATCAGGTGAATTGGGGCAAATTTGATTGGCAAAGATATATATTGTTTCATAACATGTCCTAGTTAGAAGGGAACAGGTTCTGATTTAAGACAGACATTGATTAGCTATTTCTGACATTTGTACAGAAGCTTTACTCCCAGGGAGAAGACAACTTAGTTGAGTGTGAGTAAGAACAAATAAAGTAACCCTTTTTTATGACAATTTCAATTCCTCCCAAACTATCAGAAGAAGCAACCCTATTCTTGCTTCTGGTTTCTTTTCTAAGTCCAATTTTGATTTTCTATAATCCTTTTTAAGGTGACCTGGATTTCTGCAACAAAAACAAACTCCTCTACAATTTTCCAGCAATCCTATTGCCTTGCTCCCTGACACCGGTAGGTATATTAATTGGAATAGTTCAGAATAACCAGCACTATATTCTTTAACAGTAAATAAAATTCATTTCCAAATCCTTCAGGATCCTGGAGAAAGGAATGTATATAATCACTGTTCCCTTCTTGTCTGAAACCAGGCTTTCTGTTTTCTTTTTTCTTGTCTCATGCTCCTCCTGGGAGCTTCTAATTTGCAATCAAGATAAGCTTCCTGCTCATTCAGTTTTAATTCTAAAGTCGCTTTTTCTAATTTGTATGCTAAAAAACCCAACAACACTGATTTAGGCATCAAAAGTTACATTTTAGCCATCTTAAGTTGATATCACTTCTAGTTAAATCTTTCCAACTCTGTAAATCATGAGTATAAATGGGGTTTTGGAGTTTCTGGCCTTGGGGTCAGAATTTCCCATGTTGATTTTAGTTTTATTTTGAGATCTGTAGAGACCGAATAAACCTCAAGATATACTATGTACTGGGTTGAGGGGCACTGCCTGTGTGCTGAGCTCCAAGTCACCTCAAAATTCCCACATGTTTCAGCCTTCCCTTCCCCCCCTCAACAAAGATTCGGAAGTCACCTAGGAATGCTTGAGATTGGAGCTGGGTGGGGGGGAGGGAGGATATGGAGATAAAGAGGCCGAGGGTGGTGAGAGGTTAGATGTGTGTTTCTCTTGGTTTTTGAGGCTGAGGTATGGAGTCAGAGAGGATGCAGCAGAAGGGTCAAAGTTCAGGGTGACTGTGGAGTCTAGAGAAGGCCTAAATATAGGGAATCTTGGACCATTTGGCTAGGCAGTGACAGTATAAATCCAATTGATAATGGTATTATATTTGAGAGTGCCATTTAGGGGCTGGATCTCTTAATTGTCTAATTTATATTGTGGCCATACTATATTGCTTTAAAAGGCAGGCCACAGGTGATTTCTTAGGAGGGGTAGACATTGAGTTGCCCTACTATGAAAAGTGCTGTTACAGAGAGGAGAGTAGTGAGTGCCTTATGAGAGGGAGAAACCAAGAGCCGCATCCTGACCTTGTTACTGCCTCTTTTCATTTTTGTGCTGAAATTGTTTCTAGGAGGTGTCCAATCACCAGGAAAGGTTCAGGTTGGACCAAACTGGTCCCCAGTGGCTAGGGAGAAATAGGAGCATCCTCCATATTTAATCCCTAGTATGAGTGAGACCGGTAGGACCCAGCGCTGGGATTTGCCAGTGAAACCTTAATGTGTCACGACCAGTTGACCAGTGACCTATCTCCCCCTGAATTGCTGGAATTGGTAATGCCAAGGCTCACAGTTCCCCAAATCAAACTCTACTAGGTGTTTTGGACTGGGCAAGTGTGTGCTTTTTCATGGTGTTCCTCAGTTGCTCAGACTTTGCTGGAGATTCATGGGCTGCCTAATGCAATCTTGCCCATTCTAAGCCCGGTTTATTCTGTCACGAGTGTCTTCTAGTGGCTTTTAAGTGGCTGACCTGTGCCCACAAGTGGTGGTCCCGTGGGGAACTGAAAGCCTCGGTCCCTAGCGCCCTCTTCCCGAGAATGAAGTGACTCATCCGATGGTAGGAATCAGCAGGTCTGATGGTCTGGCACTCCTGTATATTCTCAGGCAATTCTCATATAGCCAGTTCTCAATATCACTGCTTAGTACATATGGCATTTAAAACTGAAACATGTTATCTTGTTGTGGTAGAAATTTGGTCAGCAGAAAGGGACAGACAGCATGCACCTGAAGGATTAGAAAATGACTGTTTAATGTACACCAGTGCTGGCCCAGTGGAGTCACCTCCAAAGGCTGAGCCCTGCGCCCAGGTTCCAGCCACTTTTTATACATGACAATATTCTGGGTGATTGGGGGCTTTCTAAATCCACTGTAGTTTAGGCGGTTGGGGGAGGTAAGGGGCAAGCAGGACTACAGAAGCCAGGGGCGGGGTCTCTGCACTGCGAGCTCAGGGGGTTACGTGCACTCGGCTTGCCTTCTCAGTCTGTTGGTTAAGCATTTAAAATCATGAAAAAGTAACAATGATAGTAATTATCCCACAGATTAATGATCTTATTGCCAATATTAGCTAAAATTTGAAAATTTTAACATTTGGAATTTATTCTTGGTGTAATGATTTCTAGGTCTGGGTGTTTTCGTTCTCCTCTACATCAGATATTGATGAATAAAACATTTTCAATATGATTTTGGATCAATTAACTTTGTGGTGGGGGTCATTTCAGATCACTTACATCTATGTGTGAATTTTCCTATTCCTTTGCTACTTATTTTAAATCTTTTGTGTATATGTGTTTGAATATTTATGTAAAAGTGGAAGCTGTCCAGGTATAAATAAAGCTCTCTCGATCAGGCTTTAAATGCTAGACTTAAGATAATAAATATGTTCAAATTCATCTCAACACTTGTTTACTCACAGGCTTGGTCAGTTCAGATAAATTCAAAATAAACTCCTGAATGGATATGTCCTTGTTGATTACAGAGGAGAAAGTGTCTGACAGGTGTGCAAATTACTTATGGCTAAATATGCTGGCCTTATGCATTTGGGAGGGAATGACTACCAGACAGTTACGTAGTTGCCAATCAGAATTGTACCACAATCATTTTTAGAGCCAATTTTGAGAATGCCCTATGGATATATTAACTTTGATGTGGCCAGAATTTATTTATTTACTTATTTACCAAGATCTGGATGATTTCTAACAATAGAAGCTCAAAAAATATTTTTAATCACAAATTTTTTGATAACGCATATGTATTGTTTCACTAAAGAAACAGTATAGACACTAATTAACAAATAATACCTTCTATTCTTTGGGGATAAGCGATTTCACTTAAAAAGTGGTGGCCGACGTGATTATAGGTTTTATGTTACACTGACAGTGTGTTCCCTGAAGATGTGGTGGCTTTGTTTCTCCTCTTATTAAACTACGGGCAGCTAAGGCTCTTTAAACCCTGAAGGTTTGATAAGAGCAATTGAAAAGCTATGAACAAAGTTTTAACATTACTCTATTTCAGCAAAAAGAGATTAATTAACCTCAATTCACAAATCCTCAGCTACTGTGTCAAACCTTCGAACGGTTTAGGATTGCTAAAGGAGAGGAAAAAATGTGACAGAAAAGAGCACTTTTTTTTTTTTTTAATGGAAAGGAGTGCAAATGAAAGACAAAGAGACAAAAGATGATCACATATGGTCTCAAACTGATTGGCTACCTACCAGGTTGTCCAGCAGGCAGAGGACTGAACGCATAAAAATGCTGCTTACTTACATATTGGTGTTTGGAGTGCTCTCTTTATCTTCTGGATGAAAGAATATATTGTTGTTCTACTTAGAAAATTCTTATTTGACCTTAGCTGAGACATCCCCTCCCTCTCTTTTTAATGTTTTGAGGACTAACTGCCAAGCATCTCAGCATGGCTACACTTTGGATATGTAGGAAAAAAAAACCACACCTGTAAATACTATCAGATTTAGGCCTTACATGACTCAACTTAGTATTGTAAATGACTGAAAGAATTTGTTGAATCATAATAATGGGAGAAAGTTTTATGCATTAATACTTAAGTGAAAATATGAATGCATAAATATTTTAGCAAGTCCTATTGATAGATTTTTATTTATAATTAGTTTCTTTTAATCAAATCAAACATTCACATTGAAAACATAAAAGACAGCCCTGGCTAGTGTTGCTCAGTGGTTAGAGCATCGGCCCCCACACAGAAGGATTGTGGGTTTGATTCCCGGTCAAGGGCACATAGTTCTGTTGCAGGTCTGATCCCTGGCCTGGTCAAGGCACATGCAGGAGGCAACCAATTGATGTGTCTCTCTTCCATCAATGTCTCTCTCTCTCCTCTTTCCTCCCTCCCTTCCATTCTCTCAAAAAATCATTGGAAAAAAATATTCTTAGGTGAGGATTAACTATATATATATATATATATATATATATATATATATATATATATATATATATTTAAAACAATCCAAGTATGTAGTTTTTTGTATAGAGTCTCTTCTTGAGTATGTGCCATTTACATGTGCCTCTGGCTTTCTGGGATTTCATTCCTTGCACTGAAGATTCATCCTACATTGTATGCTGGCATTTTTTAATGTAATTTTCTTAGGAAAGACCAACATGATAATAATAATGGCAGCACCAAGAAAGGTGACATTTAAAAAAATTTACATTTAACTTTTTTTAATGAGAGAAAAGGGAATATATGCAAAGATAATTATGGAAAATACAAAGCTTTATTAGTCTGAAAACAAAATACTTGCATGATCATAATGTATGTATATTCACATCCTTGGGTTAAATTTTAGCATAAGTTTGATATTAGCTATATAAACAACATATATGCCAATACGTAAAATTGGATAAGAAGTCTCAGACAATACCAGTAAAAAATACCAAGAAATATCTTTTTTTTTCCTTTATTGATTTTTAGAGAGAGAAGAAATGAGAAGAAGAGAGAGATAGAAACATCGATGAGAGAAACATCGACTGACCGCCTCCTGCATGCCCCCCACTGGGGATCGGGCCCACAACCTGGGCATGTGTCCTGACTGGGAATCAAACCGATGACCTCTTGGTGCATGGGTCGACGCTCAACTACTGAGCCACACTGGCCGGACCCAAGAACTATCTTTTAACTATTATTTACATAGATTGAATTTTTACTCTTTATTCACCAGAAAATGAATTGGATTTTCAACTCTTGCATTTATTTTATATATTACACTTTTTTTTTTTTTTTTTTTTTTTTTTTTTTGCTACCATGCAATAATTTCTTCTGAGAACTCTCTCAAGCATTCCCAGGGGAAGACAGTATTGAAGGAATTTGCTTTTAGTATTCAGGTATAATTTTTCAGTAATAAAGGACCATTAATGTCTTTCTTAAAGAAAATATATTTTCTAATTAGCCACTTTTTTTTTCTCTACCAACTCCCATAAATTAAAATATTTCATTCAAATATAATTTCTTAATGAACATATTTAACAGCAACTTAAACTCATGGGAAGTGTTGCTGATAATGGGGAAGCAAGGCACAGTCTTTGGACTCAGAAACAGTAACACAATCCTGGCTTTGACATTTTAAAGATAAGTGATCTTGTAAAATTGCGTAGTCCCCTTGAACCTCATTTTCATCATTTCTAAATTAGAGATAATAATGATACACGTTGATAAGATTAGATGAGGCAACACATATAACATCTTTAGTACAATACCCAACATTTAATTATCTTTCAATAATGCTAGCTATTATAACTGTTACTATTATTAAAATTCTTTAACCTACTGCCTATGACCAAGACAGCATTAATATTCCCCTCAATTTAACCACAAAGTTTTTTTTATTTTTTTCAAAATCTAAGCTCCTGACTTCCCTTTTCTTACCATATTTACCTTATAAAACCAGTTATTTTATGTTCTTTCTCTGCCCCTTTGACATGTAAGTATTTTTAAAAAGCCCTTTGCCAGTTTTATAACTCAAGACTGTGTTTCTCAAGGACCCTAAAGGAAGATAGCACCCCTCTCTCTCAGGCTCTGTGGGAGGGTAGAAGCCTAGCTTCAGTGGGTGCCTGGCTCCAAGTTGTAAAACAAACTGCTGTCAGTAGACAGGAGAAACTTTCCTTTTGGGAAAGCAAACACAGACCCTTCAACCTCCTACCCCAGCTCTTAAAAAACTCTCCTGTCTTTTTCAGTGGCGCTGAGTTTTCAGAATTGGTCTGTGCCTTCTTCCCTGTTTCTGGCAATAGTATCAAAATGAAATACACTCCTCTTTGCTTGTCTTGTCTAGTGCAAGCTTTTCTTTAATAGCTAATGTATAGTAGTAAGCACTGAATAAATGACAGTAGATATTGTTTTATATGTTATTAGAAAAGTGATATGAAGTATCACTTTTTTTCTTTTACTCACTTGCTTGAAGAATGCCTATTTCTGTTGGAGGTGTTTGCATAAACAACTGGAAATGTTGAAATGTGTGATGGAAATATGGTGCTTCTGCATTATTTATTTATGAGCAGGAGAATTTTGGGTGAAGATAGGATCTGAGTGTGGACGTGAGTATGCAATGGTTGCACAGTGCATGATTTTGTTCGAGATAAGGCACTAAAAGAGCTATGATACTAGATGATGACTGAGTGACCAAATGCCTGATATAAAGATGAAAGATACAGGAAAATGTTGTCTTGGAATGAAAGTGAACTGTGATCCCTGTGTCCCAATGATGGTGGGTTAGGAGGTGCCAGTGTTATCAGTGGGGTGCTCTCTGTGTCCACCCCTGTTGCCAGCGGAAGTAAGCTTTTTGGAGTGCCACTGGAATAAGAATTTCCAGACGCCCCCAAGGGAGGATGAGGTATTATGGAAAGTTTTTATTTTTGTGGAATTAAACCACAGCATTTTCAAGGTCTCATTTCCCAACATCCTGCCATCAAAAAAGTCTCATTTTGTCTTCAACAGAGCTAAGATCAAAGCCATTGCCCAGAATTTCTGCTCCATAGTTGCACAGCATCTGCTTAGGTTAGTTTATATTCCCAGCTGCAGTGCATTGTGGGGTCCGCATGGCTGCGGGCCATGAGGCTTCTAGGACCACATGGCTATTGAGGGAGCACGGAGGAGTTCAAGGAAGCAGGAGCAAAGCAGGAGGAACAAGAGAGAGAGAATTCCTTTGTCTGTGGATTTTAACCTAAGATTTTGCACTTGCAGTGGCTCCACCCCCTCTAGTCAATTATATTTTTCCCAGGTTAAACTGATAGGCAGGTATTTTTTCTACTTCACCCTGACTTTACTGTACATGCATCCATGTTCCCCTTTGTTGGACCCCTTCCCCCAGTGATTTGCAGGGAATGGACTGGTAGTTCCCTGGGAAGTGTGAAATTACAGCTTCCTAGTGAAGCTGCTTAGATGACCATGCTTATAATGTCTGGCCTCCCCTTTGCTCCTTTCCCGTTATTAATAACTAGCTAATTACAATGGTAACACCAGCAATGTGTGTAGTTAATGACAGGGATGGGAAGAATAATATCTTCAAAGGAGGATGAAAAGTAATGGCTTGGAATTGATAATGACCCCCAGCTCTCTCTCTTTCCTTGATTCACTTGAGCTTGATGATATCCCAGAATTCAGTTCTCAACAGTTGGTGCCTGTACCAGCATCACCAACGTCACCTGGGAACAACTTAGAAATGCAAACTCTCCTTTCCCACTCTAGACCCTTGGGGTTGATTTTCAGAAATCTGAATTCAGAAAGGCTGGAAATAATGAACTACTAATATTTGTTAGGCAAAGCCTTACAGTTAAATGTGTTCTCATTATTTGTGTTTCACAGAAATGTTCCAGAGGGTTTATTTCAGCCTCAAATTTTATTTACCCTGATTCTTTTTCAACTTAGAAAGTGTAGTGTTGAGGTACAATAAAGAAGAATTAAAAAGAAAAACAATGGGGGAAATAGAAGCAAACCCCAAAAAGGATGGAGAGAAAAAAGAACCAAAGCCTTCAGGCTCTTCCACAAAGTGAAACTCATTCATTCATACCTAAGACCAAATAGGCCTTACATAATGAAAGTTCACAGAGAACCTTCTGTATCACATGTAACAGAACAAACTAGTTTTTTGGTTATTTTTAATCCTCATCCGAGGATATTTTTCTATTTATCTTCAGATAGAGTGGGAGGGGGGAGAGAGAGAGAGAGAGAGAGAGAGAGAGAGAGAGAGAGAGAGAGGGAGAAAGAGAGAGAGAGAGAGAAACATTGATGTGAAGAGACACAACAACTGGTTGCCTCCTGCACGACCCGACCAGGGCCAGGGACGAACTGCAACCGAGGTACGTGCCCTAGACCAGAATCGAACCCACAACTCATTGGTCCTCAGCTGATGCTCTAACCACTGAGCAAAAATGGCCAGGGCCAAACCAGTTTGTTTTTAATACCAATGCTGTTACTTCAGGGAAAACTGGGCGAGAAAGCAGGCAGCACCATAGCCTTTTCTTTATCAGGAAAAGCCGTGTCAGAGGCTCTCAAACTTTTTGGTTTCAGGACACTTTACACTCTTAAAAGTTATGGATGGCCTTAAAAACCTTTACTTGGGTGGTTTTTATCTGTTGACAATTACAGTATTAGAAATTAAAACTGAGAAATTAAAATAAATTATTTATTTAAAAAATGACAGTAATATCCAGTATATATTAACATAATAAGCTATTTTAAGGAAAATTACTATATTTACCAAATACATTGAGTGGCATTGTTTTATTTTCATTTTTTGCTAATTTCTTTAATGTCTGGCTTACCAGAAAACACAACCAGAATCTTCACCTCTGCTTCTGTTTTCAATCTTCTGCAATATTTCGTTTTGGTTGATGAATAGGAAGAAAATCTAAATGCACATGGATCTGTCATTGGAAAGGCAGGTTTTCATGATATACCCAAAATGGCCTTGGACATGTCAGAGGTCCTCAGACATAACTTCTGGGTGGCTGCACTAAATTATCTGAGATTTCCCAAATCTCAGTGGTTCACAACCAGTGCTTTCCAAAACTCAGAGAATTGCCACTCAAAAGTTTGATTCTTGCTCATGTGAATGAGCTGGGAGCTTTACACTAGACTGTCCTCACTCCGGGACAAAGGCTGCCAGCAGCCACTGCCTGGGCACTGCCAGTCCCTGGGGGAGAGCAGACTAGCAGGGTGGTTCATGGACTGCTTTGTAATGATTCTGCTGGGAAGTGACCTCCTCACTTCCGTTCACACTTTGTTAGCTAAGGCACCCATCGCAAGAGAAGGCAACAAGTATAATTCTTCTTCAGGGAGGATGCACTGGATTTTGGTGAATAGAATTTAGTCAACCACAGTTACACAACCAGATGAGCAAAAGATGCTTGTGAAAAATGTACCCTAGACTATCTTCGGATAAAGTATTGTTTCAAAAGGAAATACTTTTAAATTAGTTATAATCACAATATTGCGTTGTTAGGTGTGGTTTCTGTGTTTTTCTGCTACATTGATGTATAGACGCTTAAGAAATGTTAGAGCAGACAAGCATATCATTTTTATTGCATTGTATATCTAATGGTTTCTTTTTAAAGTTAAGCATAAGTTCTTGGAAAGGAATATAGTCTTGTGAGAAAATAAAACATGACATAATTTAAGCTAGCAATATTATAATCAAAATGACAACATTTTCATTCACTGAGTACTCATGTACTGTGCTAGGGGTGTTAGAGTTTTAGCTGTTAACCTGGTTGATTTCCTGAATGGCTTCCTTTATGTGATTATGTGTGGAAATTGTGATATATAGAATAATCAATACAAATAAATGTCTTGAAGACAGTTAAAATGATTTGGATGAAAAATGAGTTGATCATAATCATTTATTCAACCCAGTAATAAATCCTATTGTAGGTGCTAATGATTAGGAAATTATTTTGCCTGGCCAGTGTGGCTCAGTTGGTTGAGCATCGTCTCATGCACCAGGTGGTCACTGGTTCGATTCTCAGTCAGGGCACATGCCTGGGTTGTGGGCTCAATGTTTCTCTCTCATTAATGTTTCTCTCTCCCCCTCTCCCTTCCTCTCTCTGAAATCAATATTTTAAAAAAGAGAATTATTTTTATTTCTTTGGAAAATAGTAGTCATTTCTTGTGATGATTTATTTTATTACTAATATATTAGTTTCCTATTGCTACTGTAACAAATTACCATAAACTTAGTGGCTTAAAACAACACATGTATTATCTTATAGTTTGGGATATCAGAAGTCCAAAATATTCTTATAGGCTAATAACAAGGTGTCAACAGAGCTGTGTTCCTTTTGGAGGCTCTAGGCAAGAATCCATTTCTTTACTTTTCCCAGCTTCTGGAGACTTCTTGCATTCCTTGACTCATGGGCCATTGCTCCAATTTCAGCCCATCACCCCAACCTCTGCTTCCTTCCTCACATTTGCTCTTGGTCTGTGACACTTCTGCCTCCCTCTTATAAGGATTTGTGATTACACTGGTCTCATCCAAATGACCCAGGATAATCTCCCCATTTCAGGGGACTTAGTCATATTTGTAAAGTCTTTTTTTGCCACGTACAGTAAGTAACATATTCACAGTTCTGGGCCATAGACATCTTTGGGAGAAGGAGGAGTTCATTATTCTGTCTATTGTAGTTAGTATTATTTTTTATTCTTAAATGGTTCAGAGAAATTTACATGGGTTTCAGATTATGTGTGAAACCATAGAATCTGCATGTTTGGAATTTAAGTAAAAAACATGTTCTTTTATATACACAAAAAGTGCAGTTCTGCTAAATATCCTTCCTAAATCTTAGCTGCAGACCACTTTATACATAAAGATTGATAATAATTGTAGTTTTATCTTATGGACCTCAGGTATTATTATTATGCACTTACAAAGCCTAATCATCTCTTCAATTTCCCCGAGTTCTTTTCTTTCTTTTTTTAAACTTTTATGTTGAATGTATTACAGATATCCCTCCTTTTTCCTCTATTGACCCCCCTCCTTCCCGCTCCCACCCTTTCTGCTGCCTTTCCGCACACTGTTGTCTATGTCCACTGGTTATGCATATAAGTTCTTTGGTTTATCTCTTCCTGCCCCACCTCAGTCCTTCCCTTTGAGGTTTGTCAGTCTAACAACCAATTTGTACTTCTTAATCCTTTCACCTTTTCACCCATTCCCCTATCTGGCAACCAACAAAGTGTTCTCTGTATCTATGAGTCTGTTTCTGTTCTGCCTGTTCATTTTGTTTATAGATCCAATTGTTGATAGATATGTATTTATTGCCATTTTGTTGTTCATATTTTTTATCTTCTTTTTCTTCAAGAAGACCCTTTAACATTTCATGTAATACTGTTTTGGTGGTGATGAACTCCTTTACCTTTTTCTTGTCTGGGAAACTCTTTATATGGCCATTGATTCTAAATGACAGCTTTGCAGGATAGAGTAATCTTGGTTGTAGGTTCTTGCCTTTCATCACTCTGAATATTTCTTGCCAGTCCCTTCTGGCTTGCAAAGTTTCTTTTGAGAAATCAGCTGACAGTCTTATGGGAGCTCCCTCGTAGGTAACTCACTGCTTTTCTCTTGCTGCTTTTAAGATTCTCTCTTTGTCTTTAACCTTTTGCATTTTGATTATGATGTGTCTTGGTGTGGGCCTCTTGGGATTCATCTTGTTTGGGACTTTCTGTGCTTTCTGAACTTTTATGTCTGTTTCCTTCACCAAGTTAGGGAAGTTTCCTGTCATTCTTTTTTCAAATAGGTTTTCAATGTCTTGCTCTCTCTCTTCTTCTGGCACCCCTATGATGTGAATATTGGTCCACTTGAAGTTGTCCCAGAGGCTCCTTACACTATCCTCATTTCTTTGGATTCTTTTTTCTTTTTGCTGTTCTGATTGGGTGTGTTTTACTTCCTTATATTCCAAATTGATGGTTTGCTTCTTGGCTTTTCCTACTCTACTATTGATTTCCTGTAAATTATTCTTTATTTCAGTTAGTGCTTCCTTCATTTCTGACTGCATCCTTCATTTCTGAGTGGTCCTTTTTTATGCTTTTGAGGCCCTCAGTAAGTTCATTGAGCATCCTTATAAGCAGTGTTTTAAACTCTACATCTGTTAGATTGCTTATCTCCATTTCATTTAGTTCTTTTCCTGGAGTTTTGTTCTGTTCTTTCATTTGGGGCATGTTTCTTTGTCTCCTCATTTTGGCCGCCTCTCTGTGTTTGTTTCTATGTATTAGGTAGAGTTGTTATGTCTCCTAGGCTTCCTAGGGTGGCCTGTTGTGGTAGGTGTCCTGTAGGGTCCAGTGGCACAGCCTCCTTGATCACCCCAGCTGTGCCCTCAAGGTGCACCTCTCGTGTGGACTGTACACCTTTCTGTTGTAATTGAGTCTTGATTGCTGTTGGCACATCAATAGGAGGGATTTACTCAGGCTGATCAGCTTCAAGGACTGGCTATGCCCACTGAACACTGATCTCTGACTACCTTGGAGAACCAGGTGTGCAGGGGCCCACTGTACAGAGCAAGACTTACTTCAGCAGGGCTCTAGTACCCACTGAGTCCACTCCTTGAGTGTGTCACTTGTACAAGTGGTGGTGCTTTGCCATGTTCTGAAGCTGTCCACTGGGTGTGCTGGCTCTAGGGAAAGGTCAGCCACTGCCTGTATTCTACCCAGGGCCACCAGACATAAACTATTAAGCAATCTGCAGATGGCTGCTTCTTGTGCTGGGTTTGGAGGTGCCCAGGCAAAACCAAGCTGTGAACCAAGGCTGGCTGCTCCTAGTGCCAAGCCTGGAGCCACAGAAGTATGAAGCTCATTGAGGCCCAATGCTGCTTTTTTGAGAGAATTTAGGAAAATCTGAAATAGGAGCCCAGACAGGCCATTCCCATGGTAAAGCCACTGGAAACAGCTTGGGTGGGCCTGAAGTTTGGGTGGAGCAGGGCCTCAGGGAATCACCAGGGTGGGGCAAACAGTATGAACCACGTTGCTGGAGTCCCAGTTATGGTGGCTGTCTGCCTGCCCTGTGGGGAAAGGGCTCACCAAAAGAACAACGGCCTATGCCAGTAGGTTCCCTGAATTATTTTCATATTAAGCTGGGCAACCCAGCTATGCTCCAGTATGAATGGCAGAGATGTTGAAAACAAAGCAAAGCAAAGCAAAAACACCATTTAACTGCCTAGATTTTTAATCATTAAATAGGAATGGGCCAAGATTACCCATCAGTTTCAAGGATGTTTTTCTGTTTGTTACTCTATGTACACACCTCATGTTACTACTTTAGGTACATCCCTTAGATCACTTGGGCAAGGAGGAAGTGTAATATATGATAACTGAAGTGAACAACTGTATACCAGAGGTTGTCAATGGCCACCTATTTAATTTTCTTTAGAAGAAAACAAGAGTTGATATGTAGCACAACTTTTAAGACAATGGCTTTCCATGGGAATGATTTACCGTGATATTTTGTTTATACTAATACTGAGCTTTGTTTCTTATTTTTGAATTAATATTGGTAACATTTATTAAATTCCTAAAATTTCTAGGCTACATGTAGACCTCCACATACATATTCTCATTCAATGCTCTTATGAAGCACATATAATTGACGCTAGTGCATATGTAACCAAGGTTCATCTTGTCTTCTCATCATTAGCTATTTATGTCTTTCTGTTTAAATAGAAGTTTTGCTTGTAGCTAACCTAGACATGGCTCAAGATTTTTTTCAAGTTGCCTCTGCAAATCTACTGTAAAAATAAACAAACAAACTAGTGAGCAAATTGATCTTTTACTAAATGTTTTGTAGTAGAGATGGAAGAGGGGTTTACATATAACATATCCATGATATTCAAAGTGCAGTCCATAGACTGGTACCTGCCCACAAACTATTTGTTACCTGATCAATGATGAAGTAATCACAAGAATTTTATGTCATGAGGATGAGAGATTACCATAGAGTTTCTAATTACTACTCTTAGAATATGTACTAGTCCTGTCATGGAACAATATCAAACAGTTCTCAGACTGGCATTGTTTGAATGTCACGTTTGAGAAATATCACACTACAATATAGTAAATAACTTAAAATAAGTCATTGAAACCTGTTTTCCCAAGTACCATATAAATCATGCATCTATTCAAGGTTTTACCTTATGCAGCTTTCCTTAATCATGGTCCAAATTTCTGTAGCCAGCATAGCCCTTCCCCCAAATTTAAATGTCTCATCTTTTGTACTTGATCAGTTTCTTGGGGTTATAACATATTTGAAACAACTTATCAAGCACTAGTATGAAACATTCTTCTCAAAAGGAATTTTTTCTTAAAATGTGATCCCAAGAAAACTGATAAACCCTTATACAAAAATAATGTGACCAGAATATAAACCAGATCTATCTGATTCCAAAGTCTGTGAGTAAAACCCCTTACTACAAAGACATTTTATAAAACTATAGATGCATATTAGGGAGCTGAGTTTATTTGTTTCTTTTACCTTCTTTACATTTTATATATAATCTGGAAATCTTAACAAGTCAAGTTTAAAATACCCTCAAAATAAAGTTGAAAATGTTCTTTATGTATTCGGGAATTAATTAATACCATTCCTCTTTGGAAAAAATAACTTTGGTTGGAATAATAAAGAGAGACCTGAAATTGCCAGTTACTTCTAAATAGGACAAATCCAGGCAGGGAATCCATACTGGTTACAGAAAAAATAGGCAACTGGTAAACCTGAGAACCTCAAACTCAGCCTGTGAGAAAACACTTATTATGTATTTTTAATCTAAATATTCATTCTGGATACATGACCATTGTACTATTTTGTTTATGAATCCATCATACCAATCCCCAAATACTAAGTCTAGGCCAGTGTCTATTCACAAAGAAGTTTTTATCAATTTGCTGCAAACTGAGAAAAATAAGGATTGGATAGAAGATTTTTCATAAAATAAAAATCATTAATTTAAATCCTTAATTTATTCGTAGACTTTTTAAAACAAAGTTTTGGAAATTATTCCATTTTTCAAAACCTTTTTGAAATGTTTACCTGTCTGTGAAATTGACAAGGTAGCGCATGCAAGTCTAGTGAAAAGAGTACAGGTGAAGGGCTCTGAAACTTGGTTTAGAGTTTGGTCATTTTCTATATGTAACTCAAGACATAAATACCTCTCTCTGCTATAAATATTATGTATATGGACACTGATTAATTGGTTTACTACATAGATGGACATGGAAAAGAGAATGATCATTTGTTGTAATTGAAATATCTTAGTACAAGCCATGGTCAATTACACGTTGACAATTTGAATCACTTCAGAAAGTTGAGGAGTTAAGTGATCATGCCACAAGGTTATAGCAAACTATTCAAGTTTGGAGAGAAGAAATTATTTTTTTCTATTAATCTTTTATCCACTTGTATCTAATTAAACTTTTATTAGTTAGGTCTTAATTATCTTTTAGTGCTCTCATGGGTAAAGAAAATGCCTACTTTTTTTGCATAGAGTGGATAGCCATTTTGCTCCCTGTAAAAGACAGTATAATTTGGCAGTGATTTGCATATCTTTCTCTTTGCTTTGTGCTTTTAAGAATGAGATTCAGGGAACTGAACAGAAGGATATGGCATAAAGCCCTCCCCAAATGAAAGAGACAACTATGTATTCTAACATCTTCTATGTGAGGGGATAGTGGATGCTAGCATGATAAGAATATTACAATAGTTCTTTGCTGATGAAAAAACATTTGGAAGGGATGCATTTCATTTATATAAAAATTCTCCAAGGTAAAGAGCCACCTGGGTTGGGAAAATAAGTTTAGCCCTTGTTGTAGAAACTGAGACCTCAGGGCATGTTCATTGGCTTGAAATAGATTTACAAAGGAAGAAGAAAACAACTCTGTTTAATTGAAAAAGAATTTGACACTCCGAGGGGAATCCAAAGAATGTGATCAGGTCTGGCCTGATCAGTTGGTTGAATGTCCTCCCATGCACCAGCAGGTCACGGGTTCAATTCCCGGTCAGGGCACATGACCAGGTTGCAGGCTCTATCTCCAGTAGGGGATGTGCAAGAAGTAGCTGATCAGTGTTTCTCATAGATGTTTCTCTCTCTCTCTCCCTCTCCCTTCTTCTCTCTGAAATCAATAAAAACATAATAGAAAAAAAAAGAAATTGATCAGAAGAGAAGGATAATAAAGGAATGGCAGACTATTTTATACTATGGAAGATAATTCCTCATTAGAATACCTATAGATCTTTAATTAAAAATAAAAATCCAAGGAATCAAAAATTATGAGGAGATAGAGATGCCTGAGCTATGTTTACTTGCATATCTGAAAGGTATGGAGGTCCCTGCTGAGATCTTGTTTATACTAAGGTGAACAGTCTGTTTTAGTTGTTGTTCTTTTCCTACTGCTGAGGATTAAATATTTCATATTAGATTGTGTAATAAAAAGCTTTTTTTATATTGCATCAGTTAGGATTACATTTAGAAGTAAATGATGGAACCCAGAAAATAGTGGTTTAAATGAATAAAAAATGTTTTTGTTTTATAACAATATGAAGACCTAGAAAAAAAGGCAAACTCTCTCCCCAAAGTGTCATCAGGAGACCCACACACAGTTTACTTTTCTGCTCCTGATCTTTATCATGGGATTTGTACCCTGATGTTTGTCAGCACTAGTGCAAAATGACTGCTAAACCTGTAGGCATCGTGTCCTGTTCACATACCAGACAGAGAGAAAGAGAGAGGGAGAGAGGGGGACATATAGGCATAAATCAGGAAGGCACTAAGTAGAGAAATAAAAGTAAAATGTTTTTACTTTGCAATTTTGACTAAAACTGATGCTAAGAGGAAGCTAAATGTGACATCAGAGGAATGTGGCAAGAGAGGTTCCCTTGGTCTCTTCCTTTGAAATGTCAACAGTTTGAACAGCTATAACTCAACAAAGTATTTCCTGCTCAACGCACAAACAAGCCTGAGAGATCCACGCACTGAAACACCTAAAGGTGAGCAAGTGGGAAAAAAAGGAGGTGAGAAGGGGGAACCACTGATAGGAGCCAGGGACATAGCCCTGAATCTGGGAACTCACAGCAGTGCTCAGCCCAGACAGGGGAGGAATCCGGTTTTGGCTGGTTATCCCTTCAGCTGGGAGGAGCAAAGAAATTCAGTGGGAATTCCTACAGGAGTGAGTAGTACAAGCTGCAGCCGTGCCTAGAAACCTGGGATGGACACATATACAGAGAACTATAAAGCATTATTAAAAGAGATTGAAAAAGACACAATGAAATTAAAAGATGAAAGTTCATGGATTGAAAGAATCAACATAGTTAAAATGGCCATATTACCCAAAGCAATATACACATTTAAAGAATTCCTCATCAAAATCATTTTTTTTTTTTAAAGAAATAGAGACCAAAATCATCAAATTTGTATGGAAGCACAAAAGATCCTTAATAGCCAAAGCAATCCTGAGGAAAAAGAATGAAGCCACTACTTGACTTGGAATTATACTACAGAGCTATGATAATCAACACAGCATGATACTGGCAGAAAAACAAACACACAGAACAATGGAACAGAATTGAGAGCCAAGAAACAAAACCACATGTATAACAGCAAATAATTTTTTAACAACAGAGCCAAAAACACACAATGGAGAAAAGAAAGCATCTTCAATAAATGGTGCTGGGAAAATGGGAAAGCCACATGTAAAAAATAAAACTAGATTACAGTTTGTCCTCATGTACAAAAATTAATTCAAAATGTAACAAAGACCTAAATGTAAGATTTGAACCAATAAACTACATAGAAGAAAATATAGGTACTAAACTTATGGACCTTGGTCATAGAGAATATTTTATTAATTTGACCCCAAAGTCAGGGAAAGTAAAGGCAAAAAGAAAAGAATAGGACTAGACTATATCAAACTAAAAAACTTCTGCACACTAAAAGAAATTGACAAGAAAACAAAAAGGCAACCTACCAAATGGGAGATATTTGCAAACAACAGTTCCAACAGGGGGTTAATACCAAAACATATAAAGAACTCACGCAACTCAACACCAAACAAACAATCTAATTTAAAAATGAGCAGATGACCTGAACAGAGACTTTTCTCTAGAAGAGGTACAAATGGTCAACAGATATATGAAAAGATGATCAACTTCACTAGCTATTAGGGAAATGCAAATGAAAACTACAATGAGATATCACCTCACACCTGTTAGAATGTCTATTATCAATTAGACAGGTAATAACAAGTGTTGGAGGGGTTGTGGGAAACAAAAAGAACCCTCATTCACTGCTGGTGGGAAGGTAATCTGGTACAACCACTATGGAAAACAGTCTGGTGGTTCCTTAAAAAATTAAGAATAGAGTTACCACATGGCCCAGCAAGCCCTCTTCTGGGTATCTACTAGAAAAACTAGAAAACATTTATTTGCACATATATATCCACCCTTATGTTCATTGCAGCATTATTCACAATGGCCCAGACATGAAGATAACCAAAGTGTCCTATGATAAAGAGTTGGATAAAGATGTGATACATATATACTATGGAATAATACTCAGCCTTAAGAAAAGATGAAATGCTGCCATTTGTGACACATGGATGGACCTTGAGGATATTATAAGTCAGTCAGAGAAAACTAAGAACCATATGGTTTCAGTCATATGTGGGATATAAAACTGAAATTCATAGACACAAATAACAGTATGGTGGGTACCAGGGGGAAGGGTGTGTGGGAGGTAGTTAAGGGTAAAGGAGGCCAAATACATGGTGACAAAGGATAATTGGACTTTGGGTGGTGGGCACACAATTCAATATACAGATCATGTATCATAGAAATGAACACTTGAAAACTATATGATCCTATTACCCAATGTCATCCCAATAAATTTAATAAAAAAAGAGCTAAACATTTAATGAGACCTGTTATAACTTCTAAAACTTATAGGTTATCAGTATGGAATCTTTATGACAGTCCTCTCTGAACTCTCTTTCTGCTTGCAGAATTTTAAAACATTCATCTTCTGCTTCTGAATTATTTTTGTATGAGATTTTCACATTCAACTTAGTAGAATACCCAAATGCAGTAAGATAAATGATGTCTTCCCTGGTTGGCAACATTGAGATTTTTCATCTCTAATTCTGTTATCCTATGGTTATCATCTCCTTTGAATTATGTATATATAGTCAATTAAACTAAAAACCTTTTAATAAATTATGCTTAGGTTGTGGAAACAGTGAATCTATTCTGAGTTAATATGATATTCTCTCTTCATTATCTTTTATTGGTTTAAGGGGAAAAAAGTGGCTTCTGAACCTTCCTCTGACATTTGAGTTTGAGGGACCACTAGCTTGAAATTAGGAGTTCTTTCTGATTATCAGTAATTTCACAAATAAACAAGAAAACCAGTCCAGATACTTCAGGACTAGTAACTGGTCATTAATTTACATTATTCAATTGTTCTAAAAAGATATAGAAAAAAATCTCCACTAGAGCATATTATTTCTGCCTTGAAAGTCTAAGGCAAAAAATTACCTCCTTACTGTGATATCCAGGATTATAGGAGTTTATTCTGTAAATGGAAAAAGAAAAAAAGAGGAAAGATGCTGGTTATACTATTTTTCCTATTTGGTTTTAAATAATTTCAAATTTACAGAAAAAGCTGCAAGAATATTACCAATAACTTTTTTCCTAAATTTTTTGGGAATAAATATCAACATCATGTTTTATCATTGCCAAATACTTGGTTTCACATTTCCTACAAAAAGGAGAATTTCCTATATAATCACAATACAACCACCAAAATCAGGTGGTTTTAGACTGGATTTAGCTTATGCATCTGTGGCAGAGATGTCAGAGATATGATGCTCAGAGCATGCTATCAGGTGTCACATGATTTTGATTCATCACATTACTGATGTTGGTAACTGGTCATTCGATTAAAGTGGTGATTGCCTGTCCACTGTAAAGTTGTTCTTTTCTCCTTTATATTTAGTAAGCATTTTGTGAGTATGTAGTTTGATAAGATATAAATAGTTTATTTCTCCTTTAAATTTTGCTTACTCATTTTAGCATACATTGATGTTTCTTGGCTGATTTACCTTTTGCTGTGATAATTGTCAAATGGTGATTTTTATTACTACTACTGTTCCTTTTATATTATTAGTTGGCATTCCTCTGTAAGAAGTGTATTCATTATTTATTTGATATGGATTCCTGTTTTTCTTAATGAATTATTTATTATTATCATTATTCATTTTCTTGCTCACATGTCCAGATTAGGACAGCGTGAACCCCTGTAAGCTGACTTCTGAGTTAATTTTTTTGTTTATGTTTTTGTTTTAATATGCCCCCATTATTCTGTAAGCAATTCCTTACTTCAGATAGAGTGGGAGGGAGAGGGGTAGGAAGTGAGAGAGAGAAACATCGATGTGAGAGAGACACAGCGAGTGGTCGCCACCCACACGACCCCAACCAAGGCCGGGGACAAACTGCAACGGAGGTACATGCCCTTAGTGGGAACCGAACCCGGGATTCTCTGGTCTGCGGGCCGATACTCTAACTGCTGAGCCAAATCGGCCAGGGCACAATTCCTTACTTTTTGACACAGCAAGATATTCCAGGATCATCTTGGTCTTCCCCTGTCCCAGGCCTGGAGTCAGCCATTTCTACAAGGAGTTGTTGTTCTTTTAGTAGAGAATACTGTTGAGAAACCAGAACCTATGATCTTGGTGTAGTCATTGCCATTGGGGTGTTTCTCTTCTCAGTCCATGCAAGTCAATACAGCTACAAAACACACACACACACACACACACACACACACACACACCACACACACACACACAATCTTCCTTTTATTCCCATATTTACTTCTGTATCTTTAATGATTAAAAGCCATATGATTTCACACCAAATACCTTCAATTTCAGTAGATCTTCCTGTATATATTAAAAACCACAAATTCATACTAATCTCTCCTATTAATAGTTAGATCTTCCTGTATATATTAAAAACCACAAATTCATACTAATCTCTCCTATTAATACTTATACCTCAAAATCATATTCTAAGCCAACACCATGAAGTACATTTTAGTTTTCTCTTTTTTCTATATTTGTAGCCCCTTCTTCAGATATTTATCCACAGTGTACATTTAACCTTGGATTGATGTCCACTTTGTGAAATCAGTTCCCAATGTCACAGCTGCCATACCTTCTGCACAGGTAATTCTCATACAATTTGGGCTCTGACCACACACCAGGATGTCTTCGTACCACCTTCTTCCTCCCTCGAGGTTCTTGCTTGTTCTGTTCAGGCTCTGAGAGGCCACACTAGGTTGCTGTTATAGGCCCTCCTCACAACACACACGCAGAGCCTCTGAGGCACTTCCTTCCAGATACCCTTCACTCCATTTGGGCTGCAACCCTCAAAGATGCGCCATCCCCCATAGACTACTAACTCACTCAGACCACGTGATAGTTTTAGACTGAGTGTTAGGAGTGAGGGAAAGAAGGAGGACAGGAGGGAGGAGGTAGGGTAGAAAAGAGAAAGGAGAGAGGAAGGATAAAAAAAATACATGAAGGAAGGAAAACAGAAAGCAAGGCAAGAAGGAAGCTATGCAATTATTTACAATATCAGAGAATACCTATCTACTTGTTATAGAAGTGAGGACACGTAACCCACGTGCAAATGCAGGCGCTCATTTTTTACCTCTTCAACAGCAAACTTTAACTGGAGATTGCTGAGAACAGTAGCCATGCCAAAGAGACAGTGATCTTATAATAAAGTACAAAGTATGTGGCAGAAAGAACTAAACTGCTCAATGATCTCTGGGTCACTTAGGTTCAGGAGTATGAAGAAAGGTGTCAGAGAATTTTATATTATCAGGAATCAGCTATGTGTTTGGTTTGTTTGTTTGTTTGCTTGCTTGCTTGTTTCTAGAAAATAAATACCAGGGAGTTAGAAAGAGGATTACATAGTACAGTATTATTATCGTTCTGGTTTTGTTTTGTAGGTTTATTATCATTTGATTGGCCACGGCAGTGACTCAACTCTGATACATAGTAGAGAATAACTCTTGAAATCAAAGCCGAAGCTGAGTGCATTGGCAGTGATGACAAGTCACATCCATCAGCTGCCTCTGAAGATCCTGGACTGAATGAAAATTTTGCATATTTTCAATTTCAAATTCTCATGTACTTGGATTGAATTTCTCATATTTTAGGCAAATATGGTCAATGTTCTTACACAGTCAATATTTATTATGCTAAGCCTATGTCAAAATGACTCTAAATGATCATATTTGGCAAAATATTATATGTAACAAGCTCAGAATTAAGTACAAATATAATTACTGTGCTGAGGAAGGGAAAATATCCAAGAGTTGTTAGTTCATGCTTTTCAGAAAAATGCACAGAAAACAGACACACATGCACCACAATGATAGGCGGTAATTAGTGACTTATACTTTGGCAAGCATTCTTTATTTTATTTATTTATTTATTTATTTATTTATTTATTTATTTATTTATTTATTTATTTTAGAGAGAGAGGAAATGAGAGGGAGAGAGAGATAGAAACATTGATGAGAGAGAACATCGATTGGCCACCTCCTGCATGCCCCCCACTGGGGATCAGGCCCACAACCTGGGCCTGTGCCCTGACTGGGAATCGAACTGGCGACCTCTTGGTGCATGGGTCGATGCTCAGCCACTGAGCCACACTGGCCGGACTGGCAAGCATTCTTTAAAGGTAATATGTATTTTCCTAGGAACACTTTTATGTCCACATCTACGAAAAGGGTTATTTCTACATGTAGGTCACTTAGAGTAAATTTCTCTATTATTTATAATTCTAAAATAAAAATAGTTCATATTAAGTAAACAAACTCCTGTTGAAATGAAAATACCCTCCCTTTCCACAGCATGTTAAATAAATGCTTATAAGATTAACAGGGAAAATTATTAATGTCAAATATTGAAAATGTAACGTTATGAACCACATATATGCACACCTCAACTTCCAGTAAGAGCCTATCATCGGCATGCCCCATGCAATCTATAAATACTAGAAAATGAAAGAATAGCAAAGGTTCCAGGAAAGCTAAATTAACCTACTTGTTATAGAGCTTAGCTGCTCCCTGCTGCCTCCTCCCGAGGAGGACCCTGCGGATCTTCTGAAAGGGCAACGCTTTCCAGCCCCAAGCAAGCGGACCCGCCACTCCTAGCACCAGAACTGTGGGCCCTGAGTTCCTGCACTGCCCCGGAGATGCCCGCCCACACTCACGCCCACTCATACTCTCTCACACATCCACACACTCACAGTCTTACACACTCACCCACTCACACTTTCACACACCCACTCACACTCTCACACACACTCACCCACTCACACTCTCACACTCACCTACTCACACACTCACACTCACCTACTCACACACACTCTCACACACTCACCCACTCACACTCTCACACTCACCTACTCACACACTCACACTCTCACACACACCCACTCACACACACCCACTCACACACTCACACACACCCACTCACACTCTCACATACACTCACTCACTCTCACTCCAGTGTTGCCTGCCATTATGTTGAAAGTTCAAACATATATTTTTATATACATAATTTGCTTGATATTTTTCATGATAATTTTATTATTAAAAACAAACTTGCTTTTGGCCTTTAAATATGTTTTCAGGCCAAGTATTCAGGCTGAGGTGATGTAAAAAAATGAACTCCTGAAAGAAAGTCTGTCCAATTTACACGTAATAGAAAGATATTGGGGGTAAGGAAAAGCCTATAAATATGAATTGGAGAGTAGTTGATGTGGCAGAAATCTACATTAATATTATCTTTATTTTGTGTATTTCTTAATTCAATGAGAGGTAACCAGAAGATATGAAAGACATACAGGACATTTGGGAGATAACAACTGGTGTAGTTCTCCCAGTTATTTGCCAAGAGTCTCAAATTAGAATCCTTTCTTAATTGAAAATACATGCAATACTCATTTTGAAAAAAAAAAAAAAAAGTACTCTATTGTGTGCAAACAGAAAACAATTTGTCACCCTGCCAGTGTGGCTTAGCAGACTGAGAGGTCCTCGTTCGATTCCTGATCAGGGCACATGCCTGGGTTGCAGGCTCCATCCTCAGTGGCGGCAGCCGATTGATGTTTCTCTCTCACATTGATATTTCTCTCTCTCTCTCTCCCTTCCTCTCTCTAAGAAAAAAAAAAAAAATCAGTAAAAACATTAAAAAAAGAAAACAATTTTTCTTACCCCTTAACTATCTATATGGAATTATTTTCTTCACTGCCCTCAGAGAAATCTCTGAGATAATCACCACTCTTTATCACTCTTCGGTAGTAAATAATCTAGTCATCTCTAGATATGATAACCTTTATATTTCAATAATTTAAAAATGATTGGTCCAAAGTAATAGTCAATAGCTTAAATTTTGTTCAAGGGTGACTCTCTCACTTTCCTAGCTCAGACCTGCTTCAAGCCTGGATGTCTCCAATGTGGTAAAGGCAAAGGAGTCTTCTAATGCTCCCACTTTTTTTCTTTTGCTCCTTCCTGCCTGCCAGCAACCTGCCTGTGTTACAATGCTTGCATGTCAAGCTGGGAGAGAAGAGTGGTGAGCAAGAGGTCCCTGTCCTTTTCCGGCATTAGGACTCCCTGTGCTTGCAGATGAAGTTCGGGAGCCCTGGGTGTGAGATAGATCTTCAGAGCTAATTCTTTCCCGTATAGAGAGCTTTACTGGGGTTTCTAGGAGACCCTTATCACTTGGCATTTGTTACCTTCAATTCCCTTATTTCAGATAATGTCTCCTTTGCTTCCAGTTTTGCTTAACTTTTTTTTAATGGTCCTTTCTGCACAGTGCACTCTGTCAGGGTCCCATGGCTCCCGCAGGCACCTGTCTTGAGGGAAAATCCCTGGACAATCCCTCCAAAACTGCTCTGCCTTCCTTCATGGTGACATCTTGCACCGAACAAACCAGGTCAGGCTCTTCCCAGCATTGTCATTTCACTTTCCTTCAATAAACAAGCCAGGCACAGTTTTTAATTTCATTCTTGCTCTGGATTTTGCTCTAACCAACATACTGCTGGGGTCATGGGTCATGTTCTCTGGTCTCCATGAAGTCCCTCATCTTATTCAAGTGAGGATAAGGGTGTGGTGGGGAGGGAAGTATGTCACAGAACTACACAGTGCTTTCCCAAATAAATTATTTCCCTGTTTTTGGTTAATAGCAGTCTCTTTTATATCTTTGGGGGTGGTTATTGTACCAAGGATTGCCAGATATTTTTATAACAATGTATAGTTCTGCATAGATGATCTAGCGTCTCGCTTTAAAATATGGAAGTATTCCCTAACTTTAAACAGAAGGTGTCACATTTTATACCCTATTATATAGAATTAGGGCTTGATGTCTGAAGGACCAGAGCAGCCAAGGTACAGAAATGAGGGCGGCAGTAATCAGAAAAAATCAGTGGTGTGGCATCAGAACTAATTCAAATCCCACATCTTCAAAGAAACCTGACCATTCTTTTTTACCTCATTGAACTCTTAATAACTTTATGACTCATGCTATTATTAAGGCACTTAAGTATGTGCTGTCTTTTCTGGATATTTAGCATTTTAAATATGTATATTAGCTTTTTAAAAAATCTTTTTTTCTGTATTAATTTTTAGAGAGAGAGGAAGGGAGAGGGAGAGAGAGGGATAGAAACATCGATGACAGAGAACATTGATTGGCCACCTCCTGAATGCCCCCCACTGGGGATCCAGCCCACAACCTGGGCATGCGCCCTGACCAGGAATCAAACCGGCGACCTCTTGATGCATGGGTCAACACTCAACCACTGAGCTACACAGGCTGAGCTGTATATTAGCTTTCTAACTGATTTTTTTTATTCCATAAAAGAACAGTTTCTTATATTTCTTCATAATCTACATAACAAAGGGTAATGCATATATTAAATACTAAATAAGTATATGTAAATAAGTTTGTAAATTTATCTTCATTTCAGAAATTTCAGTGAGGGTGAGTCGTCCATAGAAGTTATAGCTATAACTATAGTCATAGCTGAATAAACACAAGACTACTGATGGTGATAGGGGACAACAATTACAGTCAAGCTCAGGTCATTAACAAACCTCTCTGTCTTTTATACATGCACCTGTATATTCGCATACTCATAATATTAAAAATGCTTTGATGACGAAGATTGAGGGTATCATTTGGACCAGGTCTTATATGTTTTCCCCTTGTTAACATCTATAAGAATAAATGAGACTCCATGTGAAAATATTCCAATTAATTTTATATTATTCTGGAAAATAATATGCAAATTTTTGTTTGTTTGTTTCATTGGGCAGTGTTTATTTTGGTGGTTTTGCATTGAATTGAAAGCCTTAGGTACTCTAAAATATATCTTTTCTAACAAATTATGAACCTAATCAAGGTAATGTGTTGTCATATCTTATGCCTGTTGGGAAAATATGATTGATGAGAAAAAGAATTTCTTACTATGACATATTTGAATAACTTTTTCATGGCTGACTCATATATTAGAAAACAATTCTCAGATTTAAATAATCTTTCATTGTGTCTTATGTGTAAGAATATGTCAGCACCAATGAGGACCTCCAGCAGGAAAGCACTAAGCTATTTGTCTTTTTCAATACGTGCACCAGGGCTAAGAAATGATAAATCAGTATGACTTCAGAGGACAAGCTTTTAATTAAATGATACCCATAAGTTACCCTTTCTGTTTCCTTAGAGTTCTCCGTGAAACTTTCTCTAATTTGGCTGTAATGTGTAAATGTATTCACTCTGACTCCAAATTGCTTCACAATTTCGCCTCAATTTTTTCCTACTTATTGTAAAATGTCACCTTTAGCATTCCCAGAATCTTTTATTTGGCACTTTATGTATTATTGCCCAGCTACAGAAAGCTTACAAGTTTTAAATGTTTATGAATAGGAAAAAGCAACACTTTACTATAAAATCTTGAAGTGCTGAAACAGAAAAATGAACTTTAAAAGTCAAATTTAACTAGAGCTTTGCTGGGTTCATGGATCATTTTACTACTGTGCTGTGAGAGTGTATTTTAAACCTCATTTTCAAGACAGGTCTGAATGCCTTTGAATATATACTTCTTACCTGTCTGGATAACCCTGCAAACAAGCCTTAGGTCAGTCAGCTCTGAAGTTAAGAAAGAAAGGAGTTCAATAGCATTCTTCCCATTTACACCACACACACACACACACACACACACACACACACACACACACACACACAATTAGAAGGGTTATATAAGGGGAAAAAAAAGTAATTTTCAAGTACCTACCAAAAGGTAGGTATTATTCAATATTAGGAATTTTAGTCTTCATAAAAGCCCCATTATATCTTGTATCTCCCTTGGAGATGTTGAAACTGAAAAGATTATATATGTTGCCTAGAGGTGTATAGTCAGGCATGGGATTTAAATCTAGGTTTTTCTGATTTCACAGTCAAGTCCTCCTTCCCCCACCTTCCCCACTGCAACATACTACTTATGTTCCTATGAGAGGGTCTTAATGAACACATTTTAAAGTTTTTCATACAATATGAAAAAAATACAGGCCCAAATTAGTCATGATAGTAATAAAATAAATTTGTTTGTTATTCCTGTAATTCTTTCATTTACAGTATACTTCAGAAAAATTTTGGAGAGAGTGAAGGGGATCAGGATGATCTAAAAAGTTTAGGTTGATGTTAAAAATAAGTGGGAATAGAATTCTTGGAGGTGAAGAGTCAGAAGGATAACAGTGTAAACTTTCTAGACATTCCCAAGACACAACTACAAATGAGTAACAGAACAAATTGTTAGTCTATGAGCTACATGTAGATAAAGGAATAGATTAGAGGACAAAAACTGTTTTTCATCATTTTCTATAAACAAAATCATGTAAGAATACAAAATTTTATCAGGTAAAACAAACAAAAGCTATTTTACCAATCAAGACTGTTAAAAATGATAGGAAATGTCTTATAGACAATTGTATGCTAATTCTTTATTCAGTAATAAAATTTTTCTGGAACTACTAAGTCACTGATTATTTAGTCAATGAAAAATTGCTATATCTTATTGTACTAACCTACTGTTATCAAAATATATTACAGAAAAGGGCAAAATTCCGAGAGAACAAATTAATATTTTCCAGTTTATTCAACATTCTACTCTGAGTTATAGCTTGGAAGTATCAGTTGTGATAATTGATAGTAAGGAGTAAAACCTTATGTTACCTATTCAAAAGATGCATAAATATCTGAATAAAATTTAGTAAAGTTAACACATTTCTTTTAGAAAATAAAGAAAATGATTTTGAGCTTTATCAAGTATTTGATGCTACCATATTAATTACATTTTTAAATGTATTTAACATCTGAAAGTTATAAAACTCCATTATGGAATAGAAGATGCTTCTGCTCACAAGTATATGAATATGAACATTTACAAAAAAGACATATCTGAATTTTTTTTTACCCACAATCACATTTAGTGACTATCAACTAGGATGGTTAAGCAATAAGGTGAACAACAGTTTAGTGAGGCATCACAGTTTCTGATATGGCTCCTAGAGTAAAATACAATTGAAAATAAAATATTATTAATTTAACAGAGATAAGTATTCTCTATGGGATAGATCCTTGGTAACCAAACTTACATGACACTGATAGGCAAACAATAGTGACAATATGCACTCTATGTTTCCTGCAACTGTGATATATGTATGTGCTATGAAAATCAAATTAAAGATAATCACATATACCACAGTAGAGATCAAGTAGTTGCTCTTGGTGAGAATTGACTCAGAGGACAGTCTTTGAAACCTTTACTTAAATGTTAGCCTTGTCTTGCTGTCTGTCTCTCTTCATCTCATTTTCATTCCATGAACAGCATATTAACCTGGGACTTTCTACCCAAGTTCAGATTTGGAACAAAGGCTGAGAACTGTCTGAGATTTCCTTATCCATAAAACAATAGGTGGTGACCATTTTCACTTTCCAAAGCAAAGCTAAGGGCTGGACTCTAAGCAGCACTGTAGAGGAGGTAACTAAGAGCTTTTTGAAACATAGTTGAGCACCTAATTGTAATTTAAGTTGAAAGGCTATGCATTGGACTTAGGATTACTTTAGAGAGGTTCAGAGGAATATCTAATTATTAATATTATTAATTATTCTTTAATATAATCAATAATATTAATAATAATAGTTAGTCTCAACTTCTTTTCTCAATTTTGTATACAGTAAATGAAAGAAGCTTGGGCTATGGGAAACACAGTGGACTGTGGTCATAAAAGTCTAAATGTCCAGAGGCTGACTCCTATAACCCATGATTCTAGAGTAGAGGACTGACATCAGGAAAGGTCCATGGTAACAATGAGAGTAAGCTATTGACCCTATTTACCATGATCCTATGTATAGGCCATATGGAAGCAGGACCTGAATTTTCTCAAGTCATGAACAAGGACATGGAAGCTTGAGGAGACCTCAGCAAAAAGAGTCTAAAAATTTCTCTGATTATCTGTGGGCTGAGGGTAATGTAAATAACAAAGCAGAGAAGTCACATTTACATGTATCAAGGATGCTGCAGATAAAACACCCTTAGCAAAGAGGATATTATCCATAACCCATGAAAATTCTCTTTGAGAGAATCAGCTTTCAAAAACTTGAAGCCAGCCCAGAGAGTACCAGTCAAGTTAGATTTGTCCTGTTCTAGCTTTGTCTCATGCAGGAGGGCTCCAAAACTCAGCTTAGCAAACTGAGGAAAGAAGGAAAGAAAGTTCAGGAGAGGAAATAAAGATCACTATGACCCTTTTCTAAATGTTGGCTTCCACAGGCCTAAATTGAAAGAGAGAAGAATTAATTGTGAATAAAGTGTGGAATTAATTTTCTAAGATATAATTGGAGACTATCTAATTTTCATACAGGAATAAGGAAGTAGCCCAAACAAAGGCTAAAATGTAAATGCTTTATGACAGAAGCCTGTGTTCTGATCTTTCAATGTACTTGATTCAAACACATCTTCATTGGGGGTGCAAAGTCATGAATGGACATATTCATGGAAAAACTCCATAATCACACATAATCACATGGTAATGCTGTAAATAGTATTTTTAAAAAAATTATTATTATTTTTTGTTAATCCTCACCTGAGGATATTTTTCCATTGATTTTCAGAGAGAGTAGTTGAGGATTTCCAGAATAGAAAAACTACAAGGGTAAGAAATAATATTTTTCTGTGAATAAGTGGATTTCTAAAAGAAAGGCAATGTCCACTCCTGTTGCAAATGTCTACAGTAGAAGAAACTACTCAATTATTTCTTTACACCCCTTCTCTTTTGCTCATATCTATACTAGAAATTATTAATGTCACTGTAGTAGAATTGATTTTCTAGAGTTTGCCACATCCCTTATCCCACATGCTCTTCTATAAAGCCATGTGAACACTTCCCCCATCAAGAGGTGGAGTCTGTATCTTCACCCCCTTGAATCTGGTTGGACCTTGTTACATCTTTGATTGATAGAATATGACAGAGAGACAATATGTCAGTTTCCAGTGAATTGTTTAACTGATATGAAAGCTTCTTCTTCTTGCTTCTAACACTCACTTTTACAATGTTTCCTTCTCAATACCAAATCACCATACTGTGAGAATCCAAAGCCACTGGAGGCCATGTGTGTCTAGACACTCTGGTTGACAACCAGTGGAACTCTACCTGACAGTCAGCAACTACTAACCACATATATGAGCCATCTTGTATGTTGATCCCAGTTAAGCCCTCAGATAACTACAACCCCAACTGATATCTGACTATGACCACACGAGAGAGCCAAAAAATCTCCCAGCTGAATTCAATCAACTCACAGACCCATGAGACCCATTCATTCTTTAAGCCATTAGTTTTGGAGTCTCTGTTCTACAGCAATAGATAACTAAAGTCATCTATAATGTTAAATTTGAGGTAGGATGGCCAATTCATGTTTACCCATGTCTATATAATTTCTTTGAAGTACAGAAGAAAGAAATCTTATTTTAAGCCAATATGTCTTAGCTAGGGCTCTCAAAAACAGATCCTAGGTGATATTGCCTTATTGAGGAGTACAAACCGAAAGGAGCATTTGTGAAAGAAAAACGAAGTGAGGCAGAAGAAGAGAAAAGCAAATAAATGCTGATATCGTACTAAGGTGGCTACAGTTTTATAAACATAACTGCCTGCTCAATCATGCAAGTAAGTGTCTCTGGATAGGCCATATGGAGCTATTGGGCCTCAGAATAATCCTCTGTGGAGAGCAAGGGAGAGAATTCATCCTATTACTCCTTCAAATGTATTGTCTCATTAATTAAAATCTTCCCTAAGAGCATTTATTCCCCCACAATTCCAGGTTGCCTGTGCCTCGTTGACAGCTGCTGAGGAATCCAAAATCATAATCTTTAGCATGGAACTCCATTTCAGTTTGAAATTTGTGAGAAGAGCCAGAGCCTCTATGGGTGAGATCAGTCCAGGCTTAGGTGTCATAGTTATAGGAGCTTCTGCTCCACTGGGACAAGTGATGCCCTATCAGACCCTGGTCCTCTCTCTAGGAACCTTAAGAGATGAGGTTAGAGCAATGGCAGTTGGAGCACTTTATTGAGCAAATGCCTAAGGAGTCTGGAGGCAGGTAAAGCCAAGTGAGGCAGGAGAGGCATGTAAATTGGATTTGATACAGTCCACCCAATGGACCTCTCAGATTTTCTCTCCTACTCCCGTGATACCCAGACCCAGGATTATAAAATTATAAAATAAGAATAGGTTACATCCACTTCTTTAAGGTGTGTGTGTGTGTGTGGCGGGGGGGGGTGTGTGTGTGCAAATCCAATTATTCAAGGTAGTAGTTATTTGCAATATTTTTAAAAGTCTAAAGCAAATAGTAGAGTGAGTTACAGTTGCTACTTGGGCTATAATTATTTCTTTTCATCTCCCATTTTTAGCATTCATTCTAGAGTTTTTTACATGTAGCTAGAATTGTGGCTAGTCTATGTATTTGTATTGTTGAATGATCCAGAGGTTCATAGCTGGAGTATTTATCAATTCCAGTGAGGGAGTTTCACTGACTCTTTCAAGGTTAAAAATGTATAATGTAATTGACTTGTCACTAGGTAGCTGGATGATCTCCCTGAAGAATGGTACCACATAAGGGACTCAAAATCAGTCTCAGTTGTTTGCAGGTTATTTATTCAGTAGGATCAATAGCTAGGTAAACATAGTGAGAGGAAATCTGTGCTATTAGTTCACCAGTAGCTATCATTTTTGCAAACATAGCCCCTCCTTTTATGGGCCCACAGTATAATCACTGGAGAGTCTGATGAGAGTATCTGTCTGATATCCTCAGCATAGGTCATTCTATCTCCTATGAATTGTATCTTCTCTGGTTGGTATTATGTGAGTGATAAAGATGCACACATGTGTGCCCTCTTCCATATATAGATCCATATACCTCTTTCCCAGATTTTCTTTTCCCCAATTTTTCAGTGTTAGGACTTTCAAATTTTTACCCCTTAGCTAAGCTGGTCCCATTGTCTGAGTCAATATATATCCACAGTGCAGGCAAACTTTTCTTCCATATAAATAAGTCTATAATCAAATGTACTGCTCACAGCTCTGTCCTCTGGGAGGATTTCCCTTCACTGTTCTCTGGATTACCCTGTAGGGGCATCAACCATCCATTTCTGGCTTCAACCAACGTATTGTGCTGACACGTTTGAGTCAAGCCCAAGTCCTTTTATTGTAATTTAGTTGGTTGTAAGCAACACTGAGAAGGGCATAGACATGAACTGAGAGAGAAGCATCAGTACCTCGGAAACAGGTGAACTGGACATGCTTTGGGGCCCATTTACAAGTAATTTTTACCATATTCTGTGGGGTTTTTGTGTTTTGTGTTTTCGTTTTTCCTTTGCTCTGTCAACCCAGTCTTGTTATTCGGTGGATCTGTAATACTAGCTCATAAGTTTCATGGGTCCAAGGGTCACTTAGTGCCCCATCGTCTGTCTCTATCCGGGCCTGATGATGGCACATCAAATAGGGACTTTTCAAAACGAGAATTTTTCTTTAATGTGAAGGACATAACCTTGCTCTATAAATTTAGGAGTTTACATAATGGTATGTCAATTTGATTATCTGAAATGTAAATATTTTATAATTGAGATTTAATTCATTTTTAATTTTCCTTATATTATTGTGATAAAATATTAATTTTTACTTCCCTTTTTATTAAACAAGATCCTACTATAACTATTTCACCAAATTAAAAAAAATACTTTTATGACTTGTAGTGACAACATATGTGCATACACTCATTTAAATAATTTATAAAGTATTTCTCTGTTCATTCGAATTGTATCCACAGGATTTTTAACATTAGTCATTAGTGTGGTATAGAGAAGGGAGCGCTGAATAAAAAGTTGAATATAGGGTATATTTTTGTTCACTTCCTAATTAAATGTCTTTGGACTATATTTCAAATATTGAAACCTCATTAATTTGCTGCATCAGTCAAATTCTAAATTTAATTATAATAATGCTTGAACATAAGAAAACCAAAGGGACATTATCTTTCATCTTATTTGTGTCCCATAATTTTAAGAAAATTTCTCTTTAAATTATTGACCCTGTGACCCCAAACTCAGATGTTTGGTTAGTGAATATGAAAACTTGATAAGATTAAACTATTTGGCTTCAATTAGTAAGATAACCATAAATGTACATAAATGCATAAAAATACTAAAAAACTAATTGTTCCTGTGAATGAACGCTAAACCATTCCAGAGAACAGATGGGTACTGAGGAGGTTGAATAGAAACGTACTTATCTTTTAATTTAATGATATATGATGAGGTATTGTTCTATCACTATGTAGTGGGATAAACTGTAACATTCCCCATTTAATATTTTTACAAATGTTAAAAATTTAACAGATTGCTTTTACACTTACGTACAAATAAATCCATGTCTTTCGGTTACATGTATTTATTATCTTTATCTTATATATCTACCCTGGGATTGTTGCCAAACTCTATGGAAAATAAAAAGAGCATAATTATTTTCATATACTTACTTTCTCATGAGGCTTACATTCATATTTTTATCCGTATTTTCTTAAGATGAGATGAGCTTACTACTTACATTAAATTAAAAAATAATTATAGTTTTGATTGTTTTCTTCATAAGTTGGTTTTTCTTGAATAAAGTTTACTCCCCAGTTAGCTGGAATATCTTGAGTTTTGTGATACCTTACATACAGTTATTGTGCTTTTAAAAAAATGTTTATTTTGTAATAATTTCAAACATAAAATATAAGAATAATAATAATACAGACAACTCCAGTATATCCTTTACTTCATCAATTTTTAACATTTTGACATAATTGCTTTATCACTGTGTCTTTACTTTTAATCTCTAATAATCTTTTTCTGTATATTTCTTTTAAAATCATAATTATGAAATTCAGAAAATTTAACATTCATGCAATTCATGGACATGATACATTTCTTCATTTATCTTTGTCTTTTTAAATTTCTTGCAGCAATGTTTTGTTGTTTTTGGTATATAGGTCTTGCATATGTTTTATTAAATATATAACTGCTTTTTATTTATATGTTATTGTGAGTGGAATATGTGTATTAACTTCACTTTAGGAAATTTTTGGTTAGTATACAGAAATAAAAATTGTTAAAATACGATTGATAATCTATATCTCAATTCTGTCAGCTGCCCTATATTGTCTTTTTATGATATTATTTTCCCTTGAATTACAGGATTCTTGTTATGATCATGTACTGCATTCAGCTGACATATCCCTTTATTCTTCTTTAATCTGGTATTATTCAGTCTTTCTACGACACTGCTATTTGTTAACAATATAGTCTGTTTTTAAAATAAAATATTTCTTATTTTGGGTTTATTTTTGTTTTATTATCAAAATCGTCCCTTAGATATAGAATCCATAGATAACTCTTGCCCAAATTTTGTTATGATGGGGGTTTTTACAACTTCACCACTTACAGTAAAGGAGCTACGAAATGTTCCAAAGGGTCAAATAAGTACAATTTGCACATAAAAAAATAAATAATACTGGAATACAACCCATTGAATAAAATCAGTCATTGCCTCACTGGTGTGGCTCAGTGGATTAAGCGTCCTCCCAGCACATGCCTGGGTATGAATAGGGGGTGTGCAGGAGGCAGCGATGGATGTATTTCTCTCACAATGATGTTTCTATCTCTCTCTCCCTCTCTCTCTCTAAAACATAAACAAAAACATATTTTAAAAAATCAATTATTAACCATTATTTCTTTATCTACATAGGATACCCAGTTATTTCAGTTCCATTTATTGAAAACACAAACCAAAACAAAACCAGACTATCCTTTCTGCAATTGTTGGAGCAGGTCATTGAGAGGATGTGACCAGGAGCTGACCCTCCAGCTGAACTCCAGCAATTATAGGCCCCTCACCACCTCTCCTGTCCTTGGGATATAGTTCTGCCCACCATTGCCACAGCCTCAGAGCCATTTCAATGACACAGCCTTGAAAGAGTAATGTGTTGTTGAGATCATCTGGACAGTATATGTTATGCACTCAGTCCAGGCCTCTGTGTAAACTTTCAAGATTCTGTCAGGCAGGTGTGGAGATCTTGACTTACTGCTATGGAAGATGAGCCGTATAAGTAAGTTCTGTTGTTAATTAAACCTACCACCTACCAGAGTGGTGGTGGCTGAATTTACTGTGGTGCTCACTTTGCAGTGTATGCAAATGTCAAATCGTTACGTTTTACACCTGAAACTAATATAATGTCATATGTCAATTATACTTTAAAAAATAATTTCCAAAATATATAGAGTGCTCATACAACTCAACAAAAGGAAGGCAAAGAACCCAATTAAAAAATGGGCAGAGGACCTAAATAGACACGTCTCCAAAAAGGACATACAAATGACTAAGAAACATATGAAGAAATGCTCAACGTCACTAATCATCAGGGAGATGCAAATTAAATGTATCACCTCACACCTGCCAGAATGGCTGCCATCAATAAATCATCAAACAACAAGTGCTGGCGAGGGTGTGGAGAAAAGGGGACTCTAGTACACTGCTGGTGGGAATGCAGACTGGTGCAGCCACTATGGAAAACACTATGGTGTTTCCTCAAAAAATTAAAAATTGAATTGCCATTTGACCTAGTGATCCCACTTCTAGGAATATACCCTAAGAAGCCTGAAACACCAATCAGAAAGAATATATGCACCCCTATGTTCATAGCAGCACTGTTTACAATCACCAAGATCTGGAAACAATCCAAGTGTCCATCAATAGATGAGTGGATAAAAAAGCTGTGGTACATATATACAGTGGAATACTATGCAGCTGTAAGAAGAAAGATCTCTTATGCTTTGAGACAACATAGAGGGACCTCGAGAGTATCATGTCAAGCGAAATAAGCCAATCAGAGAAAGACAAATACCACATGATCTCACTTATTTGTGGAATATAATAAACAAGGTGGGCTGATGAATGAAATAGACCCAGAGACATAGAAAGGAGTATGAGTCAGACTGACAAACCTCAGAGCAGGAGGGTGGGGGTGGGGTGGATGGATGAGATGAACCAAAGAACTTATATGCATGTAGGCATAAATGGACATAGATAACAATGCTAGGGGAGTATGGGGGCGGGTTAGGGAGGAGGGTGTCTAGGGAGGAAAAAGGAGAAACATCTGTAACAAAAATAAATTAATAAAAATTGGGAAAAAAAATAAGTAAAAAACACAAAAACTGCCACCTACCATACTGAAATGGTTTGCCTGCCTTTAGTGGCTCCTTGTCTTCCATGTACAGAGACCAGTTTTAAGTTGGGGAAATCCTGAGGTTGTGAACAAACACCAATGTATTATCTGGCATCTTTGGAGAAGATCAACCTACCTATGTGGATTTCTTTTCTGACTCCATGTGCTGTCCTACTGACATATAGTCTTTTTTTTTATTATTATTAATTTATTTTTGTTACAAATGTTTCTCCTTTTTTCCCCATTGACACCCTCCTCCCCATCCCCCCACCCTGTCCCCAGCTTTGTTGTCCATGTCCATCACTTATGCATACATGCGCATAAGTTCTGTGGTTTATCTCTTCCCTCCCCCCCACCCCCTCTTCTGAGGGGTGTCAGTTTTGACATATAGTCTTTATATCAATACCATATTGTCTTGATTATTATAGATTCATAGTAAATCTTAGGATCAGGATGTAGACCCTCCAACTAATTGTTCTTTTCAAAATAGTTTGAATATATAGCATCCTTTTCATGTTCATAAAAATTTTAGAGCTGATTTGTCATTTTATTAAAATGGAGCTGGAATTTTTGTTTATTTGGCTTATTTATAGAATCTATACATAAATTTTAGGAAAACTGACACCTTAGCATTTACTGACTCTTCCAGTTCATAGACATGATGTATGTCTTCAATTATCTTTGTTTAAATTTCTCGCAGCAGTGTTTTGTTGTTTTAAGTACATTGCTCTTGCACATTTTTATTAAATATATAACTGCTTTTTATTTGTATGCTATTGTGAATCTGTGTATTAATTTCATTTTCAGAACATTTTAGTTAGTATATAGAAATAAAATGGCTAAAATACAATTGTGTACATTGATCTTATAACCGGCAATCTTCTTAACTTGATACATAGCTTACTAACATTTCAAATTTCTTTGTGAGTCAGTTTGGTTAATGTTTAATTTCAGACCTTTTAAAACTATTCAGACTTGTTTTATGACCCAACATATGTTCTATCCTGGTGAATTTTCCATGGGTGTTTGTGAGGAATCTATATTTTGTGTTGTTGGGTGAAATGTTCTATATTTGTCAATTAGGTCATGAAGGTTGGTACTGTTTTCAAGTCTTCTATATTCTTACTCATTTTCTATCTCTTTTTTCTGTCAGTTACTAGGAGAACAATTTTAACATCCCCTACTATAATTGTTCATTTCTCTAATTTTCTTTTAATTTTGTAAGTTTTTGCTTCATGTATTTGGAACTCAGTTGTTAGGTACATTTATATTTGTAATTGTTACATTCTCCTGCTGTTATTGACCTTGGTATAATAATTAAAATGTCCATTTTTATCTCTACTAATATGTCTTGTTTTACAGTCTACATTTTCTGATGTAAATATGGTTACTCAGCTTTCCTTTGATTTGTATTTACGTTCTGTTACTGTCAATCACGTGGTCTCTCTGATTTTAATATGCATCTCTTATGAAAAGGATATGGTTGGAGCTATCGTTTTAATTTAGTCCAACAATATCTGCCTTTTGTTGGCAAATAGGTTGTTTAATTCATAATCAGATATGTAATTACTGATATGATTGACTTTTTTGCCATTTTAATGTTTGTTTTTTGTCTCATCACTTCTTTGTTCCTTTGTTCCCCCTTAACGGCTTTCCTTTGGGTAAAAATGTTGCAATCTTAATTTCTCTATTGAATTTTTAACTTTTTATTTACATTGCTTTAGTGATTGCTTTAAGGATTACAATATGCATTTTTAATTTATTATAGCATATTTCAAGCAAGTCATATTTACTTTAGTTAAAATATTAAAAACTTTGCACCAGTATAATTTATTTCCTCTGCCTTTTTTGTGTTATTGTGGTGATATGTATTACATGTATCTGCAATATTAACCCCCAAATATATTTTATAATATTTTCTTTAAATAATTTTGTGTCTTTTAAAGAAATTAAAAGAAGAAAACAGTGTGTATATACTTTTATATTAACCTTAATATTTACTATTTCTTTTTTTAAATTTATTTTATTATTATTTTTAAATCCTCAGCCAAGGATATTCTTACATTGATTTTTAGATAGAGTGAGAGGAAGGGAGGGAGGGAGAGAGAGAAAAAGAGAGAGAGAGAGAAACATCGATGTGTGAGAGACACATTGATTGTTTGCCTCCTGAATGACCCTGACTGGGGCTGGGGATTGAACCTGAAACTGAGGTACATGCCCTTGACCGGGATTCGAACCAGTGACCTGTCAGTCTGCAGGCTGACACTCCAACCACTGAGCCACACCAACAACGGTAATATTTACTATTTCTAATGTCTTTATTCCTTTTTCTGGATCCAAGTTAACTCCTGGTGCAACTTTCTTCAGTCTCAAGGATTTCCACTAGCATTTCTTTTTTCTTTCTTTCTTTTTAAATATATTTTATTGATTTTTTAGAGAGAGAGGAAGGGAGAGAGAGATAGAAACTTTGATGAGAGAAAAACATTGATTGGCTGCCTCCTGCATTCCCCCTACTGGGGATCGAGCCCGTAATTGGGCATGTGCCCTGACCGGAATTGAACCAGTACTCTCAGTCCATGGGATGATGCTCAATCCACCCAGTCACTGGTAGGGCTACCAGCATTTCTTATAGCACATATCTGCAAGCAACAAATTTAGATTTTTTTGTTTGTTTGTTTGTTTTTTATCGAGATATGAAGAAATGTCTCTTTTCACACCTTAATTTTTGAAAACACAATTTCACTGGACATAAAATTCTTACTTGACAATTAATTGATTTCTTTACTTTCAACACTTTTTAAAAATTTCTCTCTTAATTTTTATTTTTTAATTCTTTTCCTTTTTATTGAATTTATTGGGGTGACACAGGTTAACAAAATTATACAGGTTTCAGGTACACAGTTCCACAACACATTATCTCTGCAGTATATTGTGTGTTCACCATGCCAAGTCAAGTCTCCTTCCATCACCATTTCCCTCTCTATTCCCCTCTATACCCTCCTCTAGCTCCCCCCCACTCCCTCTCCCCCTGGCTATCACCACACTGTTTTCTGTGTCCATGAGTTTTTCTCCCTGTTTTTCTTTTTTGCTCAATCCCTCCACCCCACACCCAGCCACCCAAGTCCCTCTCCTTGACAGCTGTCAACCTGCCCTCTATTATGAGTCTGTCTCTATTTTGCTTGTTGGAAGCAGCCCAAGTGTCTATCAGTATATGAGTAGATAAAAAGCTATGGTACATGTACACAATGGAATATTAGTTGGCTGTAAAAAAGAAAGAAATCTTACCCTTTGTGACAGCATGGATGGACCTGGAGAACATTGTGCCAAGTGAACAAGCCAGTCAGAGAAAGACAAGTATCATATGATTTTTTCACTCATAGTGGAATCTAATTTCTTTCAACACTTTTGACATACCATTCTTTTGGCCTCCATTGTTTCAGATGGAATGTCAGTCAAAAATATTCATTAACCTGTAGATTTTGTATTAATTTTCTCTTGTTGCTGTTAACATTATACTTTGGTTTTTTAACAATTTGATTGTGATAGGTCAATGTGTTATTTCCTTTGTATCTTCCTTTGTGAGGTTTGGTACGTGTTTTGGATCTGGAAGTTATTTTATAGCATATTTGGGATGTTTTGGCCATTGTCCTCAAGACTTTTTCTGCTCCTTTCTCTTTTTCCTGTCCTTCTTGGACTCCACTTTTACTTATTGTGGAATGCTTAATAGTATGCCACACATCTCTGAGATTCTTTTGTTTTTCTTCAATCTACTTTTTTTGTTTGTTTGTTTTTAGTGTTAGATACATGCTATTAGTCTACTTTGAAGTTCAGTGAGTCTTTCTCTGATATTTCAAATTTGATGACAATCCCACCTGGAAAATTTTTATTGTTTTTCAACTCTAGAATTTTTATTTGACTTATTTCATAGTTTTCATTTTTCTGATGAGCAACCCTATTTGTTCACTATTTCTTAGCACAAAATCTTATAATTCTTTGTTTTTCTTTAAGTTATGAATATATGTATAAAAGAGACTCTGAAGTTTTATCTGCTAAATTCAACCTCTCAGCACTTGGACATTCAGAGTTCTTCCTATTTGCTCCTTTTGAATCCCCTGACTATTGGTAACAATATTTCTTTACACATCTAATAATTATTAGAAAATTGGATATTTTAGACAATGCAATGCAGTAGCTTTTGATTCTATTTTGTTTTTCTGATAATTTTTGTATTTTATTTATTTATTTGTTTTGGTTATTTATTTGTTTAATAGTTAATGAAATATTCTGGGCTCATACCATGAAGTCTGTTTTCCTCTGTTATGCCATCTTTATGCTTTTCTTTCTCTTTTTCTCAATAACATAGCTTTATTCACATACTTTAAAGTCAGCCAAAGATTTAAGCATAGTTTATGCTCAAGACAGCTCAGGTAATTAAAGCTTTCACTCTTTGCTGCCTGAGTTGTGTGTGTGGTTTGAGGAACACATTCAAAGAAAGAGAACATTTTCACGCCTCCCCAGGCTTTCCATTTTCAATGGGCAACTAGTGTCTTCTGAGGTATATGTAGTTTAATAATCTTCAGGTAGGGAGGGTTGTGCAGTAAGTTTATTTTCTCAGTCATTCTTCAGGTCTCTCATGTTCAAAATTTTCCTTTTGTAATACTGGGAGGTCTGATGCTTGCCTCAAAAGGTACTCTCTGCCTTGGCTGGGTGGCTTAGCTTATTGGAGCAATATCCCGTACACCAAAAGGTTGCAGGTTCAATTCCCAGTTGTAGGTTTCATCCTTGGTCGAGGCATGTATGGGAGGTAAGAGATCAATATTTCTCTCTCACATAGAATAGATGTTTCTCTCTCTCTCTCTCTCTCTCTCTCTCTCTCTCTCTCTCTCTCTCTCTCTCTTCCTCTTCCTCTCCAAAATAAATGGAAACATATCCTCTAGTGAGGATTTAAAAAAAAAAAAAAGGTACTCACTGCTTCTGGTTGGTAAAGCTGCAGGCTTTGCAGCTCTAAGTGAGGATGGGATTATAATGCACCCAGGCAAGAATACCATAAATTCAAGGCGCTTGCACAACACAGTAACAATTTATCATGAACAAACATTTCTCAAGTTTTTATCTGAATTTAGTCTTCTTTTAGTGCCTAAAATGGTGATTTTAACTAACATTTTCCAGTTTTATTCTTGTTTCCTACAGAGGGGACTGCAGTAATTCTTCATGACATTACTGGAGGTAGAATTTTTTAGTTTCAATTTGTTAAATTAAGCAAACTGTGCATGGTTTTAAAAATTTATTTTAGAGATAGGGGAAGGGAGTGGGAAAGAGAGATAGAAACATCTATTTTGTTGTTCCACTTATTTATGCATTCATTGGTTGATTCTTGTATGTTCCTTGACCAGAGATCAAACTCACAACCTTGGCTCATTGGGACTACATTCTAACCCACTGAGCAACCCCACCAGGGTCTGCATGTTTTTTTTAATCTCCTCTTTCATGTACACAATGTGTGGGGTGTGGGTGTGGCTAGTTTTTTTGCAGATTATTATTTATCACCTTGAAATCATTCCACATTCATTTATATAGTTGTTTCTTAATTTTTAAATATATATATATTTTTTATCCTCACCTGAGGACATTTTTGCATTTATTTTCAGATAGAGCGGAGGGAGAGAGGGAAGGAGAGAGAGAGAGAAAAATATCGACGTGAGAGAGACACATCAAGTGGCCACACGGCCTCAACCGGGGCCAGGGACAAACTGCAACCGAGGTACGTGCCCTTAGCGGGAACCGAACCTGAGACTCTCCAGTCAGAAGGCCGATGTTCCAACTGCTGAGCCAAAGCGGTCAGGGCTTAATTTTTAATTCTTATAGAATTTTCTATGCTCACATGTCAGTTTACTCAAAGTTCTATGTTGGAATATTTAGTGGTTTCCAATTTTGTTCAATAATAATTAATCCTGTAATATATAATCCCATACATATGTATTTTTGTATTGTCATGATTGTATCATCAAGGTAAATTCCTAGTAATGAAATTCAGTGAAGAAAGATAAAGAGCATGTAGTTTTGTTAGTTCAAATTTGTTCATGAGCTTTTCTGTTGTCTGATAGCATTAAGTATGAGAGAACCTAACTTGTGAATTTTGGCCAATCTGATGGGTGAAGAATTACATTTCAGGATAGTTTTAGTTTTGTATTCCTTACTATAAATTTACATCATTTATATGTTTAATTGTCTATTATTTTCAATTGTCTGTTCATGTCTTTAGCACTTTAAAAAATAGAATTTGTTCGAGACAAGCTTATTGAGTTATAATTTAAGTGATAAAATTGATCCTTTTCAGTGTAAAATTCTGACAATAGATATGGTCATGCAACCACCACCAAAATCAAGATTGAGAATATTTCTATTAATCTGTAAGATTGCTTTGCAATCTATTTTCTTTTTCCATTTAAGTCTTCTTTAGTTCCTCTCAGCCAAGTTTTGTAGTTTTCAGTAGATAGATATTGAACATATTTTTGTAAGCTCTATTCCTAAATATTTTGTATTACTATTGCAAATGGCATTATTTTCATAATTTTAATTTCTGATTATTCATTGCTAGTATATAGATATGAAGTTAAATGTTATATATATTTTATCCAATAATGTTGCTAAACTCACTTATGAGTTTTCATAGCTTTTTAGTAGATTTAGTGAGATTTTTTTTATAAATTATATTATCTGAGAATACAAGTTTTACTTCTTTCTAAGCAAATAATATATTTCACTGTTACTATTACTACTGCTATCACCATTATCACCATCATCATGATCTCATATGTCTTACTGCATTTTCTAGAACAAGGGTTGGAAAAATTTTCTTTAAAAAGTGAGATACTAAATATTTTGGTTTTGTGTGGCTTATAGTCCTTGTAACATATTTTGTTTTTATAGTAGGAAGACAGCCACAAACAATATGGAAATAAGTGAGCATAGCTGGATTTGGCCCATAGGCCATAGTTTTCAGACACTTTTTTTCCTAATTTTATTTCTCTCTGTGTTTCATTTTGGAGAGTTTCCATTGCTATGTTTTTAAGGTCTCAAATCTTCTCATCAATAGCGTCTAACGTCATTAATCTTAATCCCATGCAGTGTAAATTTATCTCCAACATTTTGTTTTTATCTCAAGATGTTTGATTTGGGATTTTTAATATCATCTATGTCTCTACTTAATATATTCAATCTTTTCTCTAGCTTCTTAAACATATAATAACTGTTTCGTCTACTAATTCTTTAATCTGTTTCACATTCTGGATCAATTTTAATTGATTTTTTTTCCGTTCTCATTTGGGTTGTATTTTCTTTTTTAAAAAAATCCTCACCCAAGGATGTTTTTCCATTTATCTTCAGATAGAGTGGGAGGGGGAGAGAGAGAGAGAGAGACATCCATGTGAGAAAGACACATCACACATTGATTAGTTGCCTCCTGCATGACCCTGACCAGGGCCAGTGACCAAACCACAACTGAGGTATGTGCCCTTGACCAGAATCAAATCCATGACTCTTTGGTCTGTGGGCCAATGCTCTAACCACTGGGAAAAATAATCCAGGGTGGGTTGCATTTTCATTTTATATTTTGGTCTCTACTTTTTGAATTCCTGGTGATTTTTCAAAATTAGATTTTGGACATTGTAAATTTCACCTTCTTATTAAAAAAAGTTTAATTATTCATTAGGTGGAACTGATACCATTGTAATAAATTGGTTAGTAATGAACAGGAAAGGAGCAAATGGAAGGGCAGATAATATAGGCATGCCATTTGTACATCTTTGCCAGGAAGCTGCAGTTTAACACTCTCCAGGTCTGTTCCCCACAGATCCTGGGGGAAGAGATTGGACAAATGAAGAATAGACACATGTCCAGTAAAGTCTGAATGAAATAGGGAATGTACTTACCTGTCAGTCACACCTAGGAACAGGTCATTGGCCAGAATGGGCATGGCCACTGCAAGCGCAGGACAATTTGATATTTAAACTCCTAAACGAAGGGGTTCTCTCTCTTGCACACTGGGCTCTTGGCTCTCTTGTTGTAGGGGGTGCTCCCCTGCATTTGTCAACAAGGCTGTGATTCCACACAATGGATTAATGGACTGGAACTAGCCTGAAGCTATACCAGACTTAAGTCCACCATGGAACAGAAACTTCGAACACTGGCCTTGCTTCCAGCTCTGCTAAATCCCCTGCTACACCTCTTCCAGGACTTGTTTAAGGGAAATAGGACTTTTGAAACCCTTGAAACCCAGGGATATAATTCCATGCAAATAAAGCTTTTTACCAAATTTCATCTTCCCATGGGACCTCCAGAAATGCTTAGGCACCCCAAGAACCCCACTCTAACTAGCAATGGAGATTAGACAACCCATGCAATTCTCTGATAACAGAATCAGAGCTTTGTTTAAACTAGGGTTAATCTTTCCTCACAAGTAAGGCAGGACTCTTAGTAGTACTCTAGCTATTTTCCCATTAATTACAAATTGTTTTCAGTCTGGTGAGAACTGGAATGTTTTCTAAGCCTTGTCTGAAATCTGTTTTCTGTTTCTTATCAACATTTTGGGTTATTCTTTCCAAGACCTCAGTTTCCTCACACAAATGGGATGATCAATATTCAAATGAACCTCTTCAGATCTATGGTATATCAACATAGGAAACATCCAAACCTGTAGAGAATTTTTATATGAGTTTATTTAAGCCCAAATTGACAATTATTGTGAAGTGAGATCTCAAATGCTTTGGAGAATGACAGTTTAGAAGTTGCTTTATGCATTTGAAGTTAAAGGGGAACGAAGGAACATTATAAGAGGATGGGTGAAAAAAAGGTAGGAATTAATTATAGGGTTATTAACAAGATTATGTGCTTTCCTGAGGGTAGTTAAGCCTTTAAGGAGTATTACTACTGACATTTCAAAGGTGTGTTAGCCAATGTGCACAAGAACAATAGAGATGAGATGGCTTGCTTCACAAAAGAAGTTATAAGCCTTGGGTGTGACTTCAGACTGTAACCTGCCCAGTTAGAAATTTATGATTTATTACAACACCCTTTTTTTTTTTTTTTTTTTTTTTGTCTACAGGTATTCTCTCTACATGCAGCTGTCTCCTACTCTGCTTTATGAAATTGCACTCTGAAGCTGTACTGGCTTCCTTAGATCTCAGCTCCATCTCTTCAACACAGAAAAGCCACTCTACTTTGCCAAAGTTCTCCTTCCTTTGCTACTCCTCAGAGACTGTCTCTAGGATGTTACCTCAGTTGTAGGGCTCACTTCATTTGATCCCAGTCTCTGAGGAACCATTGTCCTTCACTGTCTGATTCTAATATCTTAAGTATTATTGTGACATGTTTTGTTATAGCTGTTTCAGTTGAGAGGATAAGTCTGATCCTTCTTACTCCAATTTGACTAGAAGCTGGAGTCCTTATTTTCTCAATATAAGAAATAGCCTTTTCTAATTGGGTTCTTTGTTTTCCTTTTGTTGAGATGTATGAGCACTCTATATATTTTGGAAATTAATCCCTTATCTGATGTATCATTGGCAATTATGCTCTCCCATAGAGTGGGTTGCCTTTCCACTTTGATGGTTGTTTCTTTTGCTGTGCAGAAGCTTTTGAGTTTGATGTAGCCCCATGTGTTCATTTTTTCCTTTGTTTCTATTGCCTTAGGTGATATATCATTGAAAATTCTGCTGCGTATGATGTCTGAAATTTTGTTGCCTACATTTTCTTCTAGGATTTTTATGGATTCATGAGTCACATTTAAGTCTTTTATCCATTTTGAGTTTATTCTTGTGTATGGTGTAAGATGATGGTCTAGTTTCATTTTTTTGCATGTAGCTGTCCAATTTACCCAACACCATTTATTAAAGAGGCTGTCTTTACTCCATTGTATGCTCTTGCCACCTTTGTCGAATGTTAACTGAGCATAATGTCTTGGGTCAATTTCTGGGTTCTCTGCTCTATTCCATTGATCTATGTGCCTGTTCTTGTGCCAGTACCAGGCTGTTTTGATTACAGTAGCTTTGTAGTATAACCTCATGTCTGGTATTGTGATCCCACCTACTTTGTCCTTCTTTTTCAAGATTGCTGTAGCTATTCGGGGCAGAGGCATGGCAGAGAACTAAATAGACACCTCTCCAAACAGGACATACAAATGACCAAGAGACATATGAAGAAATGCTCAACTTCACTAATCATCAGAGAGATGCAAATTAAAACAACAATGAGGTATCACCTCACACCTGTCAGAATAGCCGCCATCAACAAAGCATCAAACAACAAGTGTTGGCAAGGGTGTGGAGAAAAGGGGACTCTAGTACACTGCTGGTGGGAATGCAGACTGGTGCCTCCACTATGGAAAACACTATGGTGTTACCTCAAAAAATTAAAAATTGAATTATCATTTGACCCAGTGATCCCACTCCTAGGAATATACCCTAAGAAGCCTGAAACACCAATCAGAAAGAATATATGTACCCCCATGTTCATAGCAGCGCTATTTACAATAGCTAAGATCTGGAAACAGCCCAAGTGTCCATCAGTAGACGAATGGAAAAAAAAGCAGTGGTACATATACACAATGGAGTACTATGCAGCTGTAAGAAAGAAAGATCTCTTATCCTTTGAGACGGCATGGGAGGACCTGGAAACTATTATCCTAAGCGAAACAAGCCAAGCAGAGAAAGACAAATATCATATGATCTCACTTATTTCTGGAATATAATGAACATAACAGTCTGAGGAACAGGGTAGTCCCAGAGACGTGGAAGTAGGGTACAGACTGACAATTGCCAGAAGAGGGAGTGGGGGAGGGGAGCGATGAACCACAGAACTTGTACGCATGTACTCATAACCAATGGACATAGACAACAAAACTGGGGACGGGGCAGGGAGGGAGGGGGAGGAGGGTGTTAATGGGGGAAAAAAGGAGAAACATCTGTAACAAAATTAAATAAATAAATAAATAAATAAATAAATAAATAAATAAATAAATTTTGTTCAGCCAAAAAATAAATAGCCTTAACTTTTTATATACAATGGATTTTGTCTATTGTCTGTACTATATTTTGCACGCATCACATTTTCTCCCAACTTCTCATTTATTTTTTACTTTGAGATGTTTTTAGCAATGTCAAAGTGTATAATTTTAAATTTGTATTCATATTTAGCAATCTATTAATTTATTGCTTCTCCATTTTGCTTTATAATCCAAAAGCTCTGCCATACATTTAGGTAACAGAGGAATTCAGCCATCTTTTCTCTTAGAAATGGTATAGTAGCTCTATATTACCTTATAGAATCTTATGATTTCATGTTTTTCAAATGTCTGCCTAGTTGTCCCAACATCATTGCTTAAAATGTCTATCTTTGCCTAGTTATTTGAGATAATTATAACATTCTGTCATCCATCTATTGTTTCAAAATTATACTAATTTTATAGCAATTTCAAATCTGAGGTGAGTTTTTATTTTATAAAAGGTCAAGTAGAATCAAAAGAAGGAATAAAACCATTTGAATAGAACCCAAACCTTTGATTGTGTTTCTTAGGATTTTGCCGAGTATTGCCTCTTCAGTATTTACACATTGATTAAATAAAAGAAATATGGGACAAATTTGACCAGTTTATGAACTAATTTTAGTTCTGCCTATTCATAATATGTGAACAATTCCATGTATTACACACTAGAAACCTTGCTTTTTTATTCTTGGAGTACAGAATTATAGAATGTTAAGTTTGGATATACCTTTCTGTGACAGTTCATCTGACCCTTGTACTCTCTTTAGGAATCTAAGAAAAACATAATAAATTTGTCTTTGTTTTAGTACTTCCATTCCCAGGGAAATCCACACTTCTCCAAGAAATCCTTTAAACCAACACATTGTAAAGGAAGAACTTTGTTTTCTTCTTTACTCACTAATCAATCTCAGTACTTCTAGTCACCAAGGTGTGACCCATTTACCATCTCAATTCCTCTATTCTCAGCAGATAACAGTTTATAACTTAAAATGTGTTACTCAAATTGTATAAAATCCTCTAGTAGTGATCTGAACTGGAGATCTGATCTATGCTAACCTGTTTCTACCACAAAACACTTCCTAAATTGTGCCAAATAAGTTATAGTCTGGTGGATACTCTATAATCTCAAATTATATGAAAATAAATTATTTTAGTAATCACATTTTATATGCTTTGTAATAGTGTTATATTGTCCCTTTAATGGGTATATACTTAATTAAGTATTGATTAAGATGAGTGACCACTTAAGAATCTGTATATCTTTTATTTTTTGCACAATACTGTATGTTACCCTCCCCAAAAGCCACTCTATGTTTCATGGCACAATATTTTTAAGACATATTCTACAGAACAATAAGGCCCATGATCAGAAATACTTAGAAAATACTAGAAAATTTTTCTCTTGAGAATCATAAAGTACACTAACATATTACTGGTCATGAGAGATCCAGCAGTAAAACAATTGCTAATATTAAGTAGCCCAGCATTTTAGACTAGAAACTATTAATTAAATTGGAAAAAATTGGTTACTGTTAAATAATTTATTTGATGCCAACAATGCATAATGTATGCAATGAACATGCAAATGAAATAAATATGGCATTTAATAATATCAATTGAATGTCAGAATGCTCTAAAATAACTAGACGCAAATGGTAATTATTATATGTATCAAGGACGAAATTTTATTCCATTATTTGTGAATATCTGAGTTCAGAAGTAAGGGTAAATTTCCCTTTTTCTTATTGGAAGTATAGAAAATTTGGAGTCCCACAAATTTGAAAATATATATATATTTAAAGTTAATGAAAATACCACCATTCTTGAAGGATAAAAGTAGTTTGTATATATTTACCTAAAAGTAATTTTGTTGCTGCAACAATTATGTAAATGTACCCAGGCTATATAAGCAATGCTATAAAGTATGCAATGGAAAGAACATGCTGATGAAATAATGACTACACTGCACTCAGCATAATCTAAACATCCCCAAGTGTTGGAGCATGCTTAACATACGCAAAAAAAAAAAAAAAAAAGTGGAACTTCTCATTTATCTATTTTACTGTACATAATTTTATGTTCTTTATAGTCTAATATATTTGTAAATGATCTGCTTCTTTTTTTTAACTTATCTTTATTGTTGAATGTATTACAGATGGTCCTCATTTTTCCCCCATTGCCCCCCTCCTCTCCATTCCCGCCCCCCTCCTGCCCTTCCCCACACTGTCTGTGTCCATTGGTTATGCATATATACATATAAGTTCTTTGGTTTATTTCTTCCCACCCCCCATCCCCCTTCCCTTTGAGGTTTGTCAGTCTAACAACCAATTTGTACTTCTTAATCCCTTCACCTTTTTCACCCATCCCCCCTTCCCCCACCCATCTGGTAACCAACAAAAGTTCTCTGTAATAAATGATCTGCTTCTTGAATTGACTCCTAGAGTAAGAATGTTATATTTTAATACCAGAAATTAGATATGCAAATGAGATTGAATTGAATATTTGATTATATGATATTATTAATAATTATTTATATGGACAATTGTTTTCATGACTTGTATTTTAAAATGTTTTGGCTTTAAAATAAAATTAATTAAACAACATAATAGACAGCTAACAGAATTCATTTAAATATATTGCTTAAATATTAAAAGACTAAATAGAGGCTCAAGATGACAATATTTTTAAACAAGCTAAGAGGTGTAAGAGGCCGCCAAGGGTTAAAAATCTCAAGCCCTATTTCTTAATAAATCGCAGTTTCAGCCTGTCCTTACCGGTACAGGAGGTTCCAGGAGAAAGGACCTTGGTCTCGGTCACCCAGTACTGTTGTAAGCTGACCACAAGGTGCCTCAAGGGGCAGATGTCCCAGGATCTGTGCCATAAACAATCCACAGACCCCCATAAATTGGTTGGTGAGAGATGAAATGTTAAGGTGGTTTTATTTGAGACACTAGTCTGACTAACCTCTCAGATTGCCTGCATCTGACAAATCATTTTTCCCTTCCCAGTGCCTGTCTCTTGACTTTGGCTTATGTGACAGGCAGGCCAAATCCAGAGCCGTGTTTGGTTCGTTACAGTTTTATGGTGACACCGTCGGAACTGCAAGCTGAATAATAAATTTAATTAGGCAAATAAATCTTAATATCAAACATAAACTAATACAGAATTTGTTTGGTTCTTTTTCAGTCTTTAAGAGAGGGAAATTTTTTCCCCCCTGTATCTGCCTAGAAATCAAAGGTTCTATGTATTATTAAAATAGTTACTGACAACCCCCAGAAGAGGGGGTGGGGGGGGGAGGGAAGAGATAAACCACAGAACTTATACGCATGTATGCATAACTGATGGACATGGACAACAAAGCTGGGGAAGGGGTAGAGGGATGGGGAGGAGGGTGTCAATGGGGAAAAAAGGAGAAACATCTGTAACAAAAATAAATTAATAAAAAAAAATAAAATAAAATAGTTACATGCTATATTGTGTTAATCAGGTACTTGATTACTTAAAAACCCACCTTTTTAGTCCTAAGAACTAAAGTGTTGCTACCCTGTGTTTGTGTTTAATACATTTTGTTGTCATTTTGGATGAATAAATAATTTAATATTGTTTCATAATGATATATGATCTTTTGGTCAACTAAGTTTGACAGTCTTCCCAGGGGTTAAAGAGAAATTTTGAGCTGATGTGCTAAAGTACAAGGGAAGTCTTGTCAAATAAATAAATAATAACTATGTTCTATTTGTATACACATAGTTTTATGATTAAAATGGATGTTCTAGAGATTATATAAAAATCTTCAAGAGTCTATAAAATTCTGATATATTTTCACTTATAACACTGTTATTCTGGAATGTTGAGTCTTGAAGAAAGGACAGCGTTTCTTGCCAGTTGCATTATAATCGGATCTATAACCATGTCATTTTAGTTTTTATATCATTTAGAGACAGCCACTGTTTTGTTAAGATGCATGTGCAAAAATGTTACATCTTTACAAATATCCATGGAAAGAACTCTGACTTATTCTAAAATATAAATTTCTAGGAGTAAATTTTCAGATCGTACCTTTAAACTGGATGAAGATTACTAGAATTTATGGAATAACTGGTTTGACAAAAAATACTGGCAAACAATCAGGACAAACAAAGGTGGATTATGGGACTGAATGAACTAAAGATGATTGTAGTTTCTGTAACTTTGTGCTGAAAGTATTGCTGATTTTTAATCTTTTCATTTTCCAGACATAGGAAAATTAATTTTTAAAGCGATTTGGTAAATTATACCTTAATAAGCAATATTGGGGCATTTATATTTTTCCCCTACCTAATCCCCCTTGGAATTTGGAAACTCTTAATAAGTATTATTATTTTCATGGCAATATATTTGTTTGCATGAATCCAATAAGAATTTGATTTCTTCATAACAAGACATAAAGCCAGTTTCCAACTGTGGTTTTATTAACCAAGACTTTGACTGGAATGTCATGTCTGAGAGAGACACACCAGGACTCTGGATGTCACCAGAAAGCTTTGAGGAATGAGGATTGGCTTTGAAGCCAATAAAAGCCCTTTGGAGAAATGGCCCAGTACCTTGCTTATTAATATGGTTCACGGCAGTTTTTCCAGGTAAGGAGCGAAGATTGCTTTCCGGGGAGATGGTAAAGGAAGAGCCTCAAGACATTTTGGGGACCTTAAGAACTTGAGGAATTCACCCAAAGTTATAGGTGTGATAGGCAAAGCCTGATGGCAACTGGGTGGCTTGGCTTCTCCGCCCTGTGGGACTAATTAAAGCTCAATCTGGAGACTCCTTATAAAATTCCAGCAAAGCACATTAAGAAAGTCTGTATAATTCATTACATTCCTGTTATGTTTATACAAATAATCAGGCTGAGTTAAAACTAGACCTAATGCAGTAGATAAATTGGTTTTGATTTGGCTTTATAATAAAAATGAGGGTAATTTTAGTGGGAGAAAAATTGTGTTTCAATAGAAATCTCAATGCCCAATTATGGATATTGGACTCTAGTACAGTTAACTGTCTTCAAAGTTTTGTATTCACCTATGGACTAAACTGGTGCCTGGATCTTTCTAGTTGTCTTCATCCCTCCAAGCTAATGTTTCGTTTTTATCTCCCATCCTTGGATTAGGGTTTCTTAGAAAACAAATTTTTCCTAAGGCTGTGTCTGTGTACAACATACAGAATTTACCTAAGCACCTGATGACATGTCACCAGGGATGTTCACACTGCAGACAGAGAGAACCTATCGAATTGTTCCTACTTGCTCTCGTTCCAGCAAAAGCCTGGAAGCTCCTTTTATTTTTTCAGGACCAATTGTTATTTCCCCACAGGAGCCCCGGGTAGAATTGACAGTAGGGACAAATTAATTGATTTCTCATTTAACACCGGAGCAACCTATTCAGCTGTGAATACCAAACGAATCAGCCTGGCTCGGTTGCAGTGACCGAGGTCTCAGGACAACTGTAGCAGCAAGCTTTCCACAAGCCATTAGGATGTCAGCTGGGAGACCTTAAACTGACACATGGCTTTCTGTATATGCCAGACTGCCCGATTCCACTACTGGGTTGGGACTTGCTTTGCAACTTACATGCTCAAGTGACTTTTTCTTCAGAGAACAGAAGTTTCACCTGCAAATCCCACCGGAACATACTCTCCAACTCCAGATAGTTTTAACCTGTTCAGGGGGACCTGGAATAAACTGCAGCCCAACAAGCCACGTGGCATCGGCAGACGTTAGGCCGTATACACCTCTGCTTGAAGGGATGGAGAAAGGAATTGTAGATTGGTTTTCTTCTTTGTTTTCATGGATTACCGACTGGAATCAGGTCTATTCTAGAGGGCACTCTAAAATTTGGCTTAACTGCTCTCTTCATCATCCTGTTAATATGTTGTGTATTCAGAATAATTGCCTGTTGTCTTAGCAAATGTAATAAAACAATATCTATGCCTCTAGAAATTCCCTTGTTAGATGCTAAAATCAAAATGGAAATAACCATTATACTTATTTTTTCCCCGTTTATTGCAGTTTTCACCTATTAATATTTTATGTTTCACAAAGTGGGGAAAATATCAGAAAAATACCAAAATTGAAGGAACTACCTTTATTTAATGCAAAGAAATTAGCCTCTGACCAACAATTACTGTTCCATACTTGAGTACAAATCCATGGACTTGGTTAGGACATTGACAGTGGGGAACTGTGAGACCACCAAGGGTTGAAGTTGCAGTCCCTGTTTCTGAATAAACTGCAGTTCCAGGCTGTCCTTGCAGGTGCAGGAGGGTCCAGGAAAAAGGACCTTATCTTGTTCACCTGCTGCCGCTATGAGGCTTCAAGGACCTGGAGCATGTCGCCAACCACTGATGTCAGCTGGCCTGCAAGGTGCCTCAAGGGGCAGATGTCTCAGGATCCTTGCAAAAACAACCTACAGAACTCCATAAATTGGTCGGCTTGAGATGAGATGTTAAGGTAGTTTTATTTAAGACACTAGTCGGACCACCTTCTCAGATCACTAGCATCTGACAAATAAATCCGTTTCCCAGTCCCAATACCTGTCTCTTGACTTTGGCTCTTGTGGGACAGGCAGCCTGAATCCAGGGTTGTGTTTTTTTGGTTACAGAGGTAGTATACTTTTAGAAAACTCATCTAGTATGTTCATTGGCCCTGTTTACACATAATAAGAGTACATATGCCATTAGTGAACACGAGATCTTGACAATGAAAGCTGTGAAGTTAAGAGAACTTATTTCTACTATAGCACTTTTTCATTTTTAAATATATACCTGTTTCTTCAAATAAAGTTAATTTTATTTTAAAATACCCTATACTACCATACATATATATATGTGTGTGTGTTTAAATGTATATAGTAAAATTAAATTTTAAGATGATAAGAAAAATCAATTTTAAAGATACAATTTAAGAAAGAAGTAGGTTTAGGAAGAAGAAGAAACACATTATTAAAATGAAAAATAAAATTCTGCCCCAACAATAATATGGAAAACAAGATATCATCATGAGCAGAAGAAACAATTCACATAGACTAAGAAATAGTTTTGTTTTTCTTTTATGGCCCAAATGAACATCATGCTAAAGAAATGGCATTTCTAATCTCAGTTATGATAGGTTACCATTTTATATTCTGAAGTAGAAAGAATACAAAATAAAATCAATGAATAAATTATCCCTGAAAAAATGACTTCATTTCTCGACTCAGAGGTAACCATAAATTGAGGAGAGATTCATTATAATAACTCATTCACCTAAAATGTAATAATTTTTGACAAGTAGATAACAGTCTTTAAAATATTAAGTGGTACTTGCTAAGGTAAAATGATGGAGAGTTTGATAACACGATTTTCTAGTTTAATATTGTTTTTCAATGAATTTTCAAATATATCACTTATCCAAATTTCAATATGGGTTTTGTATATGACGTTTATTTTTCCAGTTTTTAAAAAGAATTTTGCTAACATTTAAGTACATGCTAAGGTAAAATTTCTAGACTAGAATTAAGGATTTGTTTAATGTGTTGATACAAGGAAAGCCTTAACATTAAAGCTATGTGTTTAAAGCTTTCAAGTTTCTTGTATTTATTGAAGCCTGTCTTTGCCCTTAGATGTACTGTGCCAGCATCTTCTCTGGACGGGCGTGGGGATATATATGGTCATTCTGGGGTTCTCAGAAACTCAGTATTCTATGTTTTGACAACTCCAAGTGTGGTCCACAGACCCACTAGTATTAGGACCATCTTGAAACTTTTAGAAATGGAAAACTTTGGGCCCCGCCTCCGAACTACTATAGAAGAATGTGTACATTAACAAGATCCCAAGGAATGCACACTGAAGCTTAAGAAGCAGCCACGTAGGTCCTAACTCACAACCACACCCACGGGGTACCACAGGCTTCAGATCCCTCCAGTGCTACCTCTGCTTTAGGGTGGGGTTAATTCACTTGAGGATTGTTTAGGGTGGGGACCAATTCACTATATCTTAGTGCCAACTCCCCTTCAATTTTCAGTCTTCTCTTTGTACCCTACCTCTGGGAAAGCTGCCTCTTGCTGCTCTTCCAGGAGGACCTGCCATTCCTTATAGTCTGCATGTGTCAGCCCGGTGGTAAGTGGCACGCTGGGGAGTGTTTTCCAATAGTTCAATCATGCCTTAATTTCCGGCAGTCCCTTGTCCCTGAATATTGGGATTATAGTCTTTACAATGGCTCCTGGCCCTCCTCCAGCTCTAGTTTTGGCCAAACAATGTTTTTTCCCCTTCCTCAAGAGTCACCTGTTTTTTCTTTCTCCCTGTTTTACTTGTTTGTTTTTTCTCCCAGTGCCCTAAAGTTGACAGTTTTTATTGCCTTTCCCTTACAAATTAAGAATTTTGTTCCAAAAGGGAATACTTTTTAAAAACTATTGTAAAGCTAGTCCTGTTATGAGTTCCCAGACTGAAAGCCACAGGAAACGGAAACTCTCATTATACGGTTCTCCACCTCCAAGAGTGAGCTCACCACAGTGCAGCTTCCGTCGCTCTGCAGTCTTCAAGGAGCTGATTTTTTAAAGTATATCCAGGATTTAAAGGTGTTTTCTGCAGGGAAGGGGAGAGGGTGGGACCTCATTACAGTCTTATTCCTCCATTGCTTCTCTGCGTATAGTTTTTATGTGCTTCTGCTGCTCTTGTTAACCTAATTCCAAGTCTCTCTGGAATTAGTTACAATTTTTATACCCACGACTTTATCATTTTTTTTCAGTGTGGAACTTATTTACCTTAAACATAAATATAAATACAGAAACAAATACAAATATAAATGTATAATTATAAATGAATGCTATTACAACAAATTTAAATGTATTATCACATTAAATATAAGTATCTGTTTCTTGTAGAAGCTGAAGTATAACTCTACTTACTATACTTTATCGAGTCTCTTTCAATCCTTTTCCAGATAAATTTGCTTATTCAAAATAGGAAACGACAGTACATATTATCTCATAATCTAGGAAGATGTTTATAATTTACTTCCCATTTCTCCACAGTCTTTTAATTTCTCCAAACAGCTTTTAATTTCCAGGAAAGATTCTTAGATGTAAGATGCCACTTTATGAATAATTTCTGTATTCCCCTTTTGGGCAAGCTGCTACTTATCTGGCAAGCTTTAAAAGCTATTTTCAAAAACACTTCCAAGGGACCAGTAATTAATTTCTTTTAACATTCAAAAACATTCTATTTGGATTTTGTTTCATATCAAGAATATCTTATAAGATTTTTCAGAGGAAATTTATCCTTCTTTTTAAAATGAATGTAAGATGATATGATACAATATCTATGAATGAATGTAATTAAACTCTTTATATTCAGAGAGTCTATCTTAAAAAGAACTATAAGGTAACCAAGATACATGACTATGTTCAATAACTATGCTATTAATTATTATAAATCAATTTATCTAAGATGTTAATATTGAAAGTACAATGTTAGCTGTTTCAAAACAACCAGATATTTTCTTTTAAAAAGAGTCTTTGTATTCTGTCTTTATACCAAAATATCTTTATTGCTTTACATATCATAAATATTTTAATTATTCATTTTCTTCGTACTGTAAAAATTGGTGATATAAATCCTCAGAATCCATTTGTAGCATTCATGTACCTATGATTCTGTTATATCTTCTTTGTACCAGAAATAGTGATTGATGAATCACTGATAGGGCGTAGTAGCACATAGTAACATTGCATTGGCTCCATAATCAGAAAAGGATGAGGAAAAAAAAAATCATTCAGACCTACCTCATTTTATATTAGAGCAGATAGTCTATTATGTGTTATGTGTCTCCTCAAACAGAAATGTTCCACCTATTGGTAGAGCAAAACCCAATGCTAATCAGTTCTGATGATTCCTTGAAAACATCTCTCTGATAGATGGAAAGTATAATAAATGATAACATTTTAACATATTTAAACTTGATATTATCTGGTACCTGTTAGAGATAATGTTTAAAAACTTATGGGTCTTGCATAAGTTTTCCATTGATGTCTCATATGCTATTCAAATATTTGTAAGGCACCAAGTGAATTTAAGTTTATTAGGTAGTCTTTAATATCCACTACACTATTGACAGGTATTGAACTGAACTGCCTAGGTAATACAACCACACATATTATATAATGACATGAAAATGGAAATAACAATAACAAAGAATTGGTTCATATAGCCCTGGGTAGGCAGTACTTCATGATGACAGTCCCCCCACCTTTTTTTTGCTGATTGATCACATATGATCTATCTTTTCTCAAATTAAAAAATAATATATATATATATATCTTTATAAGATAAAGCTTATTTAGAAAGTCACAGAGGTAGAAGAAATAAACCATAGAAGAAATGAGCTCAGGAAGCAAGTTACAAAGGCAAAAGAAGGGCCCTGGGAGCTTAGGGGAGAGAGAGAGAGAGAGAGAGAGAGAGAGAGAGAGAGAGAGAGAGAGAGAGAGAGCCTCTAAAAATTATATATATATATATAAAATTTAAAATATATATATAAAATTTATAATATATATATAAAATTTAAAATATATATATAAAATTTAAAATATATTAATATAATTTAAAATATATGTATATATTTCAATAAAATAGCATTTGTTAAATGCAAGTATTTAAAAAAATGAAAATAATGACATTGCATTTTGAAACTAATATAATGTAGCCCAAATGTTACTCACAGGAACTTTCCTGCCTTGAAATTATTTATTTTGGTAAAAGATGAGATTATTAAAGTAACCATTTACAGGTTTAAAAAGGATTAAACCTTACAAAAAACTTAAATAGTTGGATAAAATTATATATGTAATTTTATAAAATTATAAATTTAAAATTATGCACTGATAAGAAAGAAAAATCAGAAAAATAAATGACTAATAGCTGGTCTATGGAATTAATAATTAGAAGAACAATGTCAGTAAATCCCTGGAAAATTTGATCATAATATATAAAACATAAAAATCCAAGGTTAAAAATGAGGAAAATATATACCAAAGTTTTAAAGGAAATTTTAATTTTTTTATTAAAATAGGTATATAGTTGTATGTACAAATATATTTAAAAACTCAGCTACTCTCATCTCTAATAAACTGATGTCATTTGGAGCTTGGTATTCCATGGTTTATGAGCTGGAGATCTACCAGTGAGGTTTCCGTCTGCTGGTCAGTCCAGGCGCTGATGGCAATATACGTAGCTGCGCAGTGCTCAGGTGGCTTTGGCAGTGAGAGGGGGAGTTACCACCTCCATCTTCTGTGTTGTTCTATTACGGATGTTATTTAGGGCTCCAAGGTGTTACAGAATTTAAGTAATTCGGCTTTTAAAGTTTATACATGTTCCTCTTTTCCCCCCAGTGTACATTATACCACCAAATGGTTAGAGAGGGATGCTTTCAATACAGCCTCAATATTGCACCCTACACCACCTAATTATTTCCCTTGCCTCTGGCCCTGTGGTAGTGTTATACCAGATAACACAGAAATTGCTTTCTTGTGATGGTTTGTGTGTGTGTGTGTGTGTGTGTGTGTGTGTGTGTGTGTATGTGTGTATATTCATTAACCTCCATGAGATCTCACTCCTCCACTTTACCACACACATTCCTTAATTTTCCATAAGCCTAATCATTGACAGATATTGTTTGTTTGTTGGTTGATTGGTTATTATTGTTTCTAAAAGTAAAGCCCCTCTTAGATGGATACAGTTGTAATTGTTATAGTTTTTCTGTTGATACTTAAATATTGAAGACCTGAAATTCCACACACACACACACACACACACACACACATATAAAATACCTAGAAAACAAAGTTTGAGGAATCATTCTACCTGATATCAAACTATACTACAAGGCCATGGTAATCAAAACATGGTACTGGCATTCAAACATATAGATGAATAAAACAGAATAGAGAGCCCAGAAATAAAACTACACCTTTATGGTCAAGTAATATTTGACAAAGGAGATAAGAACACACAGTGAGATAAAGATAGTCTATTCAATAAATGGTGTTGGGAAAATTAGACAGATGTGTGCAAAAAAATAAGACTAGACCACCTTCTTATACCATACAAAAGAATAAACTCAAAATGGATTAAACTTACATATTAAACTAGAAACTGTAAGAACCCAGAAGATAACATAGGCAGTAAAATACCAGACATTTCTCAAAACAATATTTTTCCTGCTATATCTCCTTGGGCAAGGGAAACAAAAGAAAAAATAAACAAATGAGACTACATCTAATTAAAAAGGTTTTGCACAGCAAAGGAAGCCATCAAGAAAATGAAAAGACAACCCACTGAATGGGAGAACATATTTGCCAATGATAAGGGGTTAATAGCCAAAGTTTATAAAGAACTTGGACAACAATACCGAAAAAACAAACAATCCAATTAAAAAATAGGCAGAGAACCTGAGTAGAGACTTCTCTAAAGAGGTCATACAGATGGCCAATAGACATATAAAAAGATGCTCAACATCACTAATCATTAGAGAAATGCACATTAAAATCACAATGAGTTATCACCTCACATCTGTCAGAATGGCTATCATCAACAAATAAACAAACATCAAGGTGAGGATGAGGAAGAAAGGGAAAACTCATGCAGTGTTGGTGGGAATGCAGATTGGTGCAGCCACTGTGGAAAGCTGTATGGAGTTACCTCAAAAAATTAAAAATGGAACTACCTTATGACCCAGTGATTCCACTTCTCAGAATATATCTGAAGAAACCCCAAACGTTAATTCGAAAGACTATATGCATCCCTATGTTCATTGCAGCATTATTTACAATAGCCAAGATTTGGAAGCATCCCAAGTGCCCATCAGTAGATGAGTGGATAAAAAGGCTGTGGTACAATTATACAATGGAATACTACTCAGCCATAGAAATCTTAACCTTTTGTGACAGCACGCATGAGCTTGGAGAGTATTATGCTAAGTCAAATAAGCCAGTCAGAGAAAAAAGAGTACCATGTATATTCACTTATATGTGAAATCCAATAAACAAAATAAACTAACAAACAAAATAACAATAGACTCATAGTTACAGAGAACAGACTGATAGCTGTCAGAGGGGATGGGGATTGGGGGACTGGGTGAAAAGATGAAGGGATTAAGCAAAAACAAACAAACAAACTCATAGACATAGACAACAGTATGATGATTACCAGTGAGAAAGGGGAGTAGAGGGAGGTATACGAGGATAAAGAAGGGATAAATGGTGATGGAAGGAGACTTGACTTGGGGTGGCAAACATACAATACAACATACAGATGATGTATTCTAGAATTGTACAGCTGAAACCCATCATCACTCTAGATTGTGCTTATAAATCTAAAACTGTGCATACTTTCTAATTTTGGATCAAAGTGAAAACATTGTGAGCTGTCAAAATTTCAAAAAACTTTTAAAATTTTGTTTTGACTAGATAAGTGCTAATGATGAACTTAAAACCATTAGAGATCTATTTGAAATCATGAACCAATATTTACAAGATAGATATGCTCACCATCAATACATGACAATAATGAGAAGTAAATTTAGACCAGCTATGTTTACATTATTATTAAAATTTCCAATAAAGTAGTCTCTAAATATCTTTTTTATTCTTAGTTTTATAAATTATTCATAACATGACTCAAAAATAAAAAACGTGAAAAAGATCACTTTGGAACCATATCTTATATAGTTATGACTACTTTTTTCCTGGTACACTGAGTTTTTATCCCAAGTTGATACACTATTTACCTAACACAACTGATTCAAAAGACCATGCTTCCCACTATCCTTTAGCGTCACTTCTGTCATCTATGAAATATCCATGTTGGCATTTTGGACATTATGTTTGCTTAGGGGACCTTTATTCTATTTAGTTGGACTGATTTCTATGCTGCAATAATATCTCACTAGTTTAATTAAAATCTCAATACCTGGTAAACCAATCCTTCCTCTTATTTCTTCCTCAGCAATAGTTTATTTATTCTTAGTGCTTGAGAAATTAAGTACATTTTAGAATCATCAAACATAGAATTTTAATGATAATTGCACTGAATTAATAAATAACTTTAGCAAGTACTTACATCTTTATACTATTGAGTTTTTAAATTAAAAAAACAACAACATGATATGCCCAGCCAGTATCGCTCAGTGGTGGAGCATCGACCCATGCACCAAGAGGTCGCCAGTTCGATTCCCGGTCAGGGCACATGTCCAGGTTGTGGGCCAAATCCCCAGTGGGGGGCATGCAAGAGGTAGCCAATCAATGTTCTCTCTCATCAATGTTTCTATCTCTCTCTCCCTCTCTTTTCTTCCCTCTCTAAAATCAATAAAGAAAAAAAATTAAAAACACATGATATTTCTCTATTTGACCAATCATATTTCTTTTCTAGAACTGCTTTCCATCTATCCTATGGTTACTATGAAAGGACTCCAGCATCTTCAGTAAAAGGTAGTAGTCCAGAGACAGGTTTCTGATGAAAGGTGAGAAAAGACACCCATCCTCCAAGAGTTTAGGGCCTGAGATAGAAAGACAGGTATCTTAAACTCAGTTGTTTTCCAAAGAGTGGAGAGATTTGGCTAAAAAGTAGAGGAATTGGTCTGCAACATTAAAAAAAAAAAAAAGAAAGGAAGGAAATTACACAGGGAAAGAAAGTGAAAACAAAGAGCTATTGAGGGCAATCAACTCCCTCATTTCAATTTGTTCATGACACACAGCTACACTTTTCTCCTTATTGTCTGTGAAATAAATATATATCCTCATAACACATTTTCTTCTTTTCTGAAGTCAAATTCAGTTTCCTTTGCTTGCTCTTGAAACACACGCTTATCACAGTTCTTATTGATAGAGCATATATACCAAAAATGATGATTTCTTAAGCAATTACTTTTCCTTGGGCTTCATAACTATACAGTCAATTTAGATATTGTAAATTTAAGCACAGCTGTATTGTACTGTATAGAAACATTCTCGAGTATGCTTATAAATGATGAGTAATGCCATACAATATGACTTAGAAATTCTGTTTAAAATGATGAGAATGTTGTGAAATTGTTTATTTGAAATAGCCTTGAGTTTTAGAAAATATTTGTCTTTGGAAAAAACATATTTTTAAAAATGTATGTAAAAAACTGATAATACATTTTTATATCAACAGATGTTTCTTACATTTTAAGAATAAGGCCAAATCTAGTAAGTTCTGACTAGTAATCATACACTGCCACTTTGGGTTAATATCTTTAACAAAATGAAATCTAGATTTTAATTTTAATTATTATAGCAATATTCATGGACAAAATTGAAATAAATTTTATTAAACACTGAGAACTTTTAATTCTGATCCAGACATGAGTTATTGATCAATAGAAATAACTTAGCTCTTTAGAAACAAATAAATTATGTCTATCCACTGTTTACAGAAATAATAAATACAAATGCCCTTAAATTCTTCTTTATAATGAAAACCACGACTTATAATATGAAATTAAATATTGGAGAAACTTTATACAATGTTTGAAAAGCTGAGAATTATTGAACTAGACTTCTGGAAATGTTAGTATTTTATAAGTGTTTCATAAAAGCAAGATTATAAGTAATCCTATATGCAAATATCCCAGCTCAGAATACCTAATCAAAATGATCACTTGAATTTGAAAGACTTTGAACCATGTTGCAAAAGCTATTTAACAGGATATTACAATAGTCCAAATGAGAGTTAATGGGTCTTTGTGTTATGTATATATCTATTAGAACAATAGAAATGGAGATAAGTGGATGGGCAAAGAAGACATTTTTGAGATAGATCTCATTAGGACTTGCTAATGAATTTGATGTGAGGGTTTGCTAAAAGGAAGTAATGATTACTTCTCTAGGTTTTGGTTGAGCATTGAGTATGTATGCTGGTAGCATTTACTGACACACAGAATACTAGAGTAGAAATAGGCCTTCATGGGGGTAGGATTGGTGGGGAGATTATTCAGTGTTTAACTGGGCAGTGTGTGTGTGTGTGAGAGAGAGAGACAGAGAGACAGAGAGACAGAGAGACAAAGAGAGACAGAGAGACAGAGACACTCAGGGGATACGGGAAGGAACGGAATAAGTGGGAAGCAATTGACTAAGATTGCCTTAGTTTCCCTCAGCTTCACCAAGCTTTAGGAGGGTTCTTTCTGACTCTAGTTCCTTACCTCCCTTTTTGTAGAGTATTTAGATAATTTATAATTGTAAATTCCCTTTAAGATATACTTCTTTTTAAAAGCCTTTGGCCAGTTTTATAACTCATGAATGACTTTCTCAAGGACCTGGGAGCCATCCCTCTAAAATGTAATCATCAAGGAAGATAACATCCATATCTCTCAGTTTCTGGAGGAGAATAGGGACCTAACTTTGTGGACACCAATTAGCAAACACAAATAACCTGCTAACAGAGTTACCCTTTCCCACACTTAGGAATAACTCAATATGTTCAACACCTCTCATTGATTAACCTCCCCCCTAATTTCTCTTAACATAATAGATTTAAGGCCTTGCTACTGTGATCTGAGGAACAGCGATGCTGATCTTCCTGGGAACTTGCTGGAAATGAGAAAATCTCAAATCCCACCCCAGACCTACTAAACATTATCTGCATTTTAATTAAGATCCCCAGGGGATTCATATACACACTCAAGTTTTAAGAAGCACTGAATGGTTACTCAGAGAGGGAAAATAGGCCCCAAAGGAGATTGTGGTGGGTAATAAAGAATGAAAAAGTGGATTGGACGTGTTAATGTTGAAATATGACTAGAGTGTGTACTGTAGAGTATGTTAGATGGAGGCATGGGATGGCTGGTCAACCAGGGGGATGGTGACTATGAGGTGACTATAAGGTGAGTTGGTAGGTTTGTCAGTGATGGCCTGGTCACATTTGCAATCAGAGTTGGGGTTGGCTGACAGTAACCAACTGTCAGTTTCACCAGTGAGTGAGGAAGAGGGCCTGCGGGGAGATCTTCCAGGGTTATGGCTGTCTAAACGCACAGCACAATGGCACGAGCTTCAGATGTTTTATGTTCTTAAAAAGCAGAGGAGGAAGCATGGTGTGAGATTGTTTGTGAAAAAAGAAAAAGTAATCTTGTCTTGAGAGGGCGAGGTGGAGGCTGTGGCCTCGGGAAAGAACCAAGATTCAGACAAGGCAGGAGCTGGCCAACCTTTTCTGTCCAGGGCCACATCGCACGTATTTTAGGCTCCGTAGGCCATACAGTCACTGTCACAACTGTTCAACTCCGCTCTTGTAGTGAGAAAGCAGCCATAGACGTTACACCTATGAAAACAGGCAGCAGGCTGAATTTGGCCTGCGGGCTGCAGTGTGTCCACTCCTGAGTGAGGGCGTGGGCTGAGGAGGCCAGTGATGATGATGGAAGGGGGATGCCGGGCCCTGCGCCCCAGAGGGTGCGTGCAGAGCGTGGGGAAGCTGACCAGCCGTGGAAGGCGTGCGTCAAGCTGGGAGATGGGAAAAGCACTGTGCCACCAACTAGAAGAGCCCGGATTTCTGCTGGTGATAGAAGTCAGAGCGACACGGGGCCTGGAGAACTAGTCCTGGTGTTCACTTTTAACATTCTAAATTCAACCGAATTTCACAATATTTCAGACATGCACAATAATATATTATAACTATATGGAAGGCATAGAAGATGACGTTCATGTGCCCAGGTTAAGAAATGGATGTTACCAGTGCTGTGAAGTCCCCTGTACTTCCTCTTGCATTCTGATCCACCTTTTCCTCTCCCCAGAGACTCCTCTACATTTCGTGTCTATCAATCCCCAGTTTTTCTGTGGCTGGATCTCAGTTAAAGGACAAGTCGAGAATTTAGATGACTGAATAGATAGTTAGAGACCTCAGGAGAGACAGACATTTTTCTTCCAGAGTTGTGTATTTACATTTCAAAGGCAGATAGAATCTGATGCCAGTCACCATTTACATTCCAAATGATTAAAATTTGAGAAACCTCCTCTTCTCTCCCCAGAGAAAATTTGTTTGACTTAAGATGATGAGGTTTCTTTCCGTCTCTCTAGAGGAGAGAATAGCGGCAGCTCAGCAGTGGGTAACTCATATAAGCTCCCAGAATAATTTTGGGGTTCTTCTCCCTTGTGACAAAAAACCTCTTTTGGGCCCTTAGTGGGTGGCTCTCACTGCGTCCCCTGGAAGGGGAAATGAGGCAAGGGGAACAAGTGTGCTTGTTGTAAGAAGTCTTAACTGACTCTGAAACTTATAGTTTACTTTCGGGACCAAATAAAGAAATGTAGATATCAAACACCTGCCATCACCAACAGCTGAATACGTATTCTTAAGTGTTCCCCGGGCCTGAGGGTTTAGAGGTTCTATTTCCAGAAGGTTCACAACATGCTCACCATGGACACAGTAAGAGCTTCACTGAACGATTAGCTGTCTCATTGGCAGAAAAAAGTAGGGCTGCTGTTTTCGGAGGCAGGGAAGACTATGTGTAGTTCATCCACTTAGGCACTTCATAATTCCTTATAGAATTTTAAAGAGAAATGGACAAGAGTAGCAGCTACAACCTGAGCACATGCTATCGAAGGCTCACACTCCGCAGGGTGAGGGACCAGGTCACACTACTGCGTAAGCTGCAAGGCCAGCGGAGGTGCCACCCGAAGGAGAGAGGAATCTGCCATGGGGGGTAAAAGACAGAGATGATGGCTGTCAGGTGCAGTCCTGACAGCAGCCGCAGTGGTGATGGTTGTCATTTGTCCCAGGGACCATCTTTTATAAATTTCCACTAGCAAAGGAAGCCCACCACAGTCTTCTATGAGCTGCTTCCAGAATTTATAAGGATCTCCAAGAAGCACAAAGAGTAGACTTTAGTGGACTTTATCCTGCACCGCCCAGATCCTTCTTTAAAGTGGAATAATTTATTCTCTCAGCTTCTGGCCCATCAGACATCTCTCAGTTATGACCTCACCCAAAGTCACATTTCTATCCCAGGGCAGCCCACACCCAATGTCTGTTGAATGCAGAAGTATAAAGACCCAGCCCCACTGACCACCTTCTCCTCTGCTCATTCCTGCTTCCTTCCCTTTGCTCCTTTTGCACAGTTGTGGATTTTAAGAGCATTGCCTTATAACTTCCCACATGCTAATTTCTGTCTCATTGTCAGCTTTCCTCGGAACCCATGCAATAACACTTATCAGTTAATGAATTATTATTATTATTTCAAATCCTCACCCCTGGATATGCCTTTATCAATTTTAGAGAGAGAGGAAGGGGGAGAGAGAGAGAAACATCAATTGGTTGCCTCTTGTATGCACCCCCAACAGGATTTGAACCCACAACTTAGGCATGTGCTCTGACCAGGAATCAAACTTGCAACCTTTTGGGTGTATGGGGCAACACTCCAACCAACTGAGCTACCAACCAGGGCAGTTAATAAATTATTTTAAAATATGTGCCTGAATGATACAGTGTTATGTTGAAAGTATCAATTTATAGAAGTTAAAAAGAAATATCCTTTTAGGGTTAAGGTGGAAATATATAACCTGCTGGCAGCATTAACCAATACTGAGCACCTTCCCTGGAGGAGAAATGAAAATTCATTGGGCAGCAGAATGGACCTTTCACCCAGGTGTGTAGCAATACAGCAACAGTGGCTTCTTAGGCGCTTAGGCTCCACCCCAGAGCTACTGACTCAGATTTTGCATTTTTACAAGATTGCAAGGTGATTCTTATTCACTGATTTAGACCAGTGATTCGTAACCCTGACTGTGGGATAGAATCACCTAAGAACTTTGAAATAAATACTTATGCCTGTGCCCCATTCCAGAGAAATTTCATAGAATCTCTTGGATATGGTGTTTAAGCATTGATGTGTTATAAAAGTTCCCAAAGCATTTTTAAAAATTTTGTTTTTATTGTTTACACCATTACAAATGTCCCCAGTTCTCTCTCCTTTGCTCCCATAAGTAGCCAGAGTTAGGAGTCATTGATACAGAAGGTCTCCAAGATTCCTTTTCCCCTTTGATGTCTTACGTCAGTCACACATGCCTAAAAATTCCTTGTGGATTCCCATAACTAAGTCACCACTTTTTTTTTCTTCAAAAAAACAACAACAGTTTTTATTGATATGACAGAGAGAGAGAGAGAGAGAGAGAGAGAGAGAGATCAATCATCTGCTTCCTGCACGCCCCCTACTGGGGATTGAGCCTGAAACCCAGGCATGTGCCCTGAACTGGTGACCTTTTGGTGCATGGGACAATGCTCAACCCACTGAGCCACACTGGCCAAGACCACCATTTTTCTCTTAAAGTTTTTAAACTGTTTGTTTCATTTATCTTCTTGCAACCTCAGAAAATCAAAATCTGAAACTGCAGACTGATCAATTTGCATATGGTCTGATTCCAACCCCTAGAAATGACCCCTCTCTGCTCAAGGGACTATGAATAAGGTGAAACCAGTAAACGGCCATAGGACTTAGCTTCCAGGTACAAAATCAATGCTCATATTTACTCTTTTAAAAGGCTGTTTCAGTTTGCTTAGAAAGATTTTTTATTTCAATGTATTTTGCGGGGGACAGTCAATGAGATTTGACCTCAAGACAAATCATTCAACCCTTCGTTCCTCCCCAGTGCTATGAGACAGAGGACCCAACTAAGGGATGGAAGTATATAAATAGCTGCAGTGGTTTCTGGTCCCCAGACCATTGGTTCTTGCCCAAGCAAACAAATATAGAGGGCAGTTGTAGAAATGTCTATCACTCCATTCTATAATAGGAGATAATTCACACAGACTTAATAATATGGACCTGCTTATTTTAATAATAAAATAAACATGTATTACATAGCAATTTTAAATATGCTTTGTCTTTCTTCACATATTCTGGAGACCTTTTATTGACTAAACCAAATCAGAGAATTATAGGAAAAGGACAGTATCATTTCATATTTAAAGGTCACTTCATGATAATATAAGAAAGTCTACCAACATGTCTAAATTAAGGCTTAGCTGTCTAAATATTCCTTATACGATCAAGCCCATGTGAAAACAAATATATATTTAAAACATATATTAGAGCTAAGAATAGTTTATCTCTGTCAAGGTGAAAGGACAGAAAAAAGAATGTTTTGCTCAATATAAGTGGAGAGTTTATCAAAATTATTAAAAGTTGGAATTTGGCTGTTATGGCATTGTTGTTTTTTACTTAGAAAGCCACTGAAGAGTGAATACAGGAGGAATATCATACAGGAGAGAGTCATTCAAAGGTCAGGAAAAGAAAGTTCTTCACAAATTATAACTCATGTGTGACCTACTTAAACATTTAGTGACTTCAAGTCACTCTGCACATGTGTCCAGATGTTTCCCGCATGGAAGCTGATGTTACCGTCAGTTGCATGCATGCATGGCTGACCAACTCCCTGCTTGAGCTGACAAAAGGGAGACCTGCCAGGGTGGCTGTCACATGCTCACAAGGAAACAGCATTCTTCAGCTTTTTATATCATCTGTTTTAAAGATCATGCTATCTCAAGGTGGATTCGGGATTATTTCCACACCTCTTTACGTCTTTAATTGGCTGAAGAATACTGACTTGCTTACTGGCTTTATTGTATATTTTCTTTCTTTTTTTTTTGTCCCCTCTCTCCCCCCATGCACCCTTCCCCAGCTTAGGTAATTGGCTTCAGTCACTTAAGGTTTCCCATAATTGTACATCCATATAAAGACATCCTGTGGGCAGTCATTTCCTTAATGTCTATTTGTTTATGTTTTACCCTATTTTACAATTGCCTTGGTCATGAGAAGCAAGAGACTGAGAAATCATTTTCAAAATATTTCTGAAGTACTTGGAAAATAATTTTGAACTGAAACACTTTGTATCTTGTTTCCAAGCTCTGGCAATAATGATCCTGTCATTGTTTGACTGTACACCTGCCTAAGCGGGAAAACGTGAGAGTTGATTATAAGACTCGCACTGATGCTCTGGCAGCATACATTGACTATATTAACTCTAAAAGCTGGAAATTATAACACTGTAAGCGAACTGTTATGATGAAAGCATGCACAGTTTATTTTATAGCTAATGGAAGATTAAATCCACTTTATGAACACTTGTGAAATTTTAACATGCAGAAAAAATGCATATATAGTCTTCTAAAAACTCACAAATGAGGTTCTTTCACCCTCAAGTTACATCAGGCTCAACCCTTTGCAGAGTCAAAAGTGATATTTACCTTTTAGCTATATAAAGGAGAAAAAATCTTCCAAATAATTGTGGTTTAACTGAGAAATTAAGTATTCATCACTTTGTAGAATGAATTCTGTCATTACATAACCTTTTAAAACATGTTTTCTTCAGAAAATCATGATAACTAAGTATCTGAAGAAGGAAAAGGATTTAAGGGAAGGGGCTTTACATCACGGACAGGGTGTGAAGGTTCGGGCATTTTGATACGCGTACGATTTAATTATTACAGCCTTTCAAAGACCTTGTCAAAGCTGCAGTTATCTGTGTCCGTGGCTTCTGCCCTCACATAGCATGTTAATTAATTAAATGTTTTGGCTACATGGGTGTTTGCTTACAGTTGTTAAATGGTATTATTTGTATGGGTTTCAAGGCTACTGTTAGACATCATAGAATCACGAAATCATTGCCAGAGTCTGACTGTGCCTTGGTGTGATGACAAGTTCTGTGACAGCAGAGCTTGGGGAAAATACTGCTCTAGATGGCTTTCCCAATTAAAATGCAAAACCCTGTCACTCCTTTCCCCCTCTGCTCTTGCTCTCCTCATCTGTTAGTTTTTCTTTCCACTATGCCAATAGCACCCTGGTACCTTCAGTAACGAGATCCTTTGGCCTCATGAGACTAAAAGCTCATCAAACTTCTCAATCTTGAAAACCCATTCAGCTATTATCAACCCAGTGACTGTCACACATATTATATTCTGTGAATCACTACTAAGAAATGAAAAAGGTCCAAGTGACAAGTACTCCAAAGATGTTTTCTGCTTCACGCTTAATTAACTCAGATGATCAGTCTTCGATGCATAAACAAATTGAACCTTTTCAACAGAACATATTGTCAACATTCCAGGAAAACATTATGGTGCAATAAGATTTAGAGGTAATTTTTGCCTTTTGTTAATGCATTTGGAATGAAAAATATTAGAATTCAGTCCTCCCAAATATGATGAAAAGACCATAATTACTGAAGCAAAATTAAAATCAGAATTATTTTTGAAATTGTTCTTACAATTAGGACTTAGTTCTTGGAAAAATCCAAAAAATATTGATATGTGTCAAAATTTCTAAATTTTTTTTCTGCTTCCACTAACCATATATATTTTTATCATATATTACTTCTCATAGAAAGTACTGGCAGAGATTGTATCACTTCAGACATCATAATTAAAAGTAAATTGATTCTCTTTGTAAACGAGCCTGTGTCAGCACAATCCTACCCACATGGGGACACTTTTGAGTCTCTTGATGAAAATAGAGTGTCACTAATGTTTCCTTGTTTATATGTCCCAATTTTATATTCCTTTGCATATAGTAAAACATTTCAAAAACAAGGCTAAAGGAAAGGCAGTAATAATAACAAGCATATTTGAAATTCAGAAACCTCCATGCAAATGGAGAAAACTTATTTTAACAGAAGCAATAAAAATGAACCAGGGTTGGTTTATGGTCAAGATGGCATGTAGGTAAATGTTGCCCTTGCATGGTCCCATGACCACATCAAAACTGCAACTAAACCACAGAACAACCATCAGTCAGAACTGAAATCTAGCTGAACAAAAGTCCTACGACTAAGGAATCAAGAAAAGGTCACACTGAGACTGCAAAGAGGGGCAGAGATGCAGAATGGGCTGGTCCCACACCTGTGTGTGGTGGAAAAAATTGGAATAAATATCTTGGCTTCAGAGGTCCTCCCTGAGGAGTGAGGGGTCCCATCCCCACACCAGTCCCCCTAGCCCAGGGTTCCAGTGCCAAGAAGAGAAGTCCCCATAACCTCTGGCTATAAAAACCAGCTGGGACTGTGCTTGAGTGAGACAGAGGACCTCTGGAGACCTACGCAATTCCTCTTAAAGGGTCCATGCATTTAGTTACTCAAATTCACTCCCTCTGAGCTCCAGCACTGGGGCAGTTGGTTGAAAGTCACCAGAGACATACGGGGAGGAACTAAATCATCTGGCATTAGGGTGAGGACTGAGGGGAAGCTTCTGCTAGACAAAAATGCTGGCAGAGGCTATTGTTCCTTTTCTGACATCCTCCACCTACAGAGCCGCAAGTGGGTGCCACATCTGAGTCTCCATCCACCTGGCTTATACAGGTGATTCCCTGAGGCCCCACCCCACCCCATTTTGGCCCCACCCAAGCTGTTCCCAGTGGCTTTTCCAAATGAATGGCCTGTCTTGGCTCATGCTCCAAATTTTCCTAAAATCTCTCAAACAAGCAGGATCTGACCTTGGTGTGTCCCATACCTCTTGCTAAGTGGCCCCAGGTCTGGCATTAGCAGGAGTTAGCCTTGGTTTGCAACTTGGCCTCCCCTCAGCATGTCTATGCCCAGCACAAGTGGTGCCATGTGCAGAACCCTTTGCAGGTCATGCCAAAAGGCCCCAGGCAGAACACAGGCAGCTGTTGATTTTAGCCTACACTTGTGGGGAGCACCAAAAACCAGCATACCAGTGAACAGCTTGGAGCACCAAAAACCAGCATACCAGTGAACAGGTTCAGACCACATCAAAGCACCATCCAGCCACCTTCACAAGCTACACATTCATTGGGCAGACTCAGTGGGCACCAGAACCCCGCTGAAGTAAGTCCTGCTCTGTGGGGTGGGACCCTGAAGAATTGATCCACCACAGTGGTTGCAGCCAGTCCTTGAAGCTGATTGGCCTGGGGGTAAATCCATCCCATTGAAGTGCCAATAGCCTCAAGACTCAACTACAATAGGAGGGTATACACAGCTCACACAGGGGGCAGAGGGAGGCTGTACCTGGAGTGCCTAGCTTGAGTGAATGGGGAGGTTGTGCCACTGGACCCTACAGAACACCTTTTAGCTAAGGCCACTCTATCAAGCCTGGGAGATGTAGCAGCTCTATCTAATACACAGAAACAAACACAGGGAGGCTGCCATAATGAAGAGGCAAAGAAACATGACCCAAATGAAAAAACAGAACAAAAATCAAGAAAAAGAACTAAAGAAAATGGAGACAAGTAATCTACTAGATGAAGAGTTCAAAACACTTGTTATAAAAATGTTCAATAAACTTAGAGAGAACTTCAACAGCATAAAAAAGGACATGAAAATTCATAAAAAAGAACCAGTCATAAATGAAAGGTACATTAACTTAAATGAAGGCTCAGGTACAGGAAATCAACTGTAGAGTAGATGAAGCCAAGAATCAAATCAGCCATTGAAATATAGGGAAGCAAAAAATACTCAAACAAAACAAGAAAAAGAATTTTAAAAGTGAGTGAGAAAATAGAATCCAAAAAAAATGATAATGTAAGGAGCCTCTGGGACAACTTCAAGAATTCCAATGCTCACATCACAGGGGTACTGAAAGGAGAAGAGAGAGAGCAAGAAATTGAAAACCTATTTGAAAATATAATGACAGAAAACTTCCCTAACCAGGTGAAGAAAATAAACATGCAAGTCCAGGAAGAACAAAGTCTCAAACAAGATGAACCCAAAGAGACCCACACCAAGATACATCATAATTAAAATGGCAAAGGTTAAAGACAAAGAGAGAATCTTAAAAGCAACAAGAGAAAAACAGTTACTTAGCTACATGGGAGCTCCCATAAGACTATCAGCTAATTTCTCAACAGAAACTTTGCAGGCTAGAAGGGATTGGCAAGACATATTCAAAGTGATGAAACGCAAGGACCTACAGCCAAGACTACCCTAACCAACAAAACTATAATTTATAATTGAAGGCCAAATAAAGACATTCCCAGACAAGATAAAGCTAAAGGAGTTCATTACCACCAAACCAGTATTACGTGAAATGTTAAAGGGTCTTCTTTAAGAAGAAGAAAAAAAAAAGGATAAAAAATATGAACAATAAAATGGCAATAAATACATATCTATCAACAATCAAATCTAAAAAACAAAATAAATGAAAATGCAGAACAAAAACAGACTCATAGATACAGAGAACATTTGAGGGTTTCCAGATGGGAGGGGGGTTACAGGGATGGGTGAAAAATTTGTACTAGAAGTACAAATTTCTAGTTACAGAATAGTCATGGAGATATAAAGTACAGCATAGGTAATATAGTCAGTCAATAATATTCTAATAACTATGTATGGTGTCAGATGAGTACTAGATTTATCAGGATGATCACTTTGTAAGTTATATGATGTCTAATCACTGGGGCATACCCCTGAAACTAATATAATAATGTATGTCAACTATAATTTAAAAAGAAATATAATTTTAAAAAATGAAGAGATTATGATTAGATTTTTTTTATCATCTATTCTATAGGTTTTTAAAATATATAAATGCATATAGGACTTTGCATTTTTTTAGTATGCTTTTAGATTGCAATGGCATGAGCAAATAATGATTTTTGTAAACACAGGAACATTTAGAATTTTAGCAGTTTTTACAGTGTATAGATATGCAGGGCAGGTACAAATGTTATTTGTTGATGTTTAATTTTAAATAACCAATTTAAAACCAATCAAATAGTTGTGGAGAAGTTAGGTATTTAACTTCAAAGTTTTTGTCTAACTTTATTTTTAAAAGTAGAATTTAGTAAATTCAGTAATTCATCATAGTTGGGCAAATATTTCAATGACAATAATTGTAAATGGGAAAAGTATCAAAACTGTTTTATCCTTTATGAATCAAGAAAGAAAAAGAACTCCATAATGCCCTAGCAGAAGCAAAACAAATGCATGTATCACTTGTTAGAGACAACTGAGACTCGTGGTTGTATTTATTCTAAAATTGCTGCCTACTTTATTAAGTTAAAAGTAATAGAATGTACCTTTATGTGCAGAAAATTATTTTTTAAAGAAATTAACAACAAAAATAACCCAACTTTGTTGAACCAACCACCAGCCTTTCAGGTGGCTCCTCTCTCCTGAAGAATTTGAGCCAGGTTGCTTGTCATCTGATGTAACTTGGAATCAGTTTAGATTAGTTGACACACTTTAGTCACTAACACTCTATTTCAGAAGCTTCTAAGTACAACATATAGGGGACTTGACCAAAAATTAAATTATTTTTATGTGTTTCTCCATAAAAAACATAATTATTTTTCTGATTCTATGCAAATCAGACCTTAGAAATAGATCTTGATCTCTTAAAAACGTTTAAACTATATGTATAAATTATGTACCTGGGCTTATGAAAGTTTATCTACCATTACCAGTACTTTTAAAAAATATGTTTTTATTGATTTTTTTAGAGAGAGAAGAAAGGAGAAAGAGATAGAAACATTGATGTGAGAGAGAAACATCGATCAGCTGCCTCCTGAACGCTCCCTACTTGGGATTGAGCCCACAACCCAGGCATGTGCCCTGACCAGGAACTGAATCAGGACTTCTCAGTCCATGGGAGGATGCTCAATCCACTGAGCCACACTGGCCGGGCACTAGTACTTCTATTCTGATGATGAAGTGAACTGATTTATACTGAATATCCACAGTATTATTCTATTAAATGCTTGCTCTTATAGGTATTGAGAAGGTGCTGTCTGCAACAGTCTTCTCTCACTACACTCTCTAGCTGAGATTTCTGGTATTGCTGAATGTCAAATTTTTCCAAAGAGTTTGTACCAGTTCATACTCCTGTCAGAAATATGTAAAAGATTCTATTAATGAACATACTTACTTATATTTAGTATTGTAAGACTTTTTATTTTTTTTCACTGTGAAATGGTATTTGATCACTTTCCTTTTGAAGAAGATTAGTGTCTTTTTCTGTTTTTTGGCCAATCATATTGTCTTTCTGCAAATGTATCTTTATGAGTTTGCCATTTTCTATTTCTATTTCTTTAATCCATCTTACATGTATTTGTGGGAGAACTTCATATGTTATAGTGGCCAATTCTCAATTTTATGTGTTGAAATATCATTCCCAATTGTCTTTGGGGTAACTTTTAGTAAACAGAAGTTTTTAATTTTGATAAAGTATAGTTAATCAAAATTTTCTTTGGATGATATGCTTTTTAATGTTTTGTTTAAAAACGCCCCAGTAGACTTGTAAAGATAGTCTCTTAAATTTTTAATTGATATGAATGTGTGGATTGACATCCTGTTATTTATTTATTTTTAAATCTTCATCCAGGGATATGTTTTTATTGATTTTTAGAGAGAGAGGAAAGGAGAGAGAGAGAAACATCAATCTGTTGCCTCTTATATGCACCCTGACTGGGAATCAAATCTGCAACCTAGGTATGTGCCCTGACCAGGAATCAAATCCACAGCCGATTGGTGCACAGGACAACGTTCCAACCAACTGAGCCACCTGGCCAGGGTAATGGCCTCTTTTTTTGATGAAAACAATATATACTTTTGTCATATATCAAATTTTTGTATGTACTTTAATTTACTGCCAGTCTCTCATTTTTATTGGTCAATATTATACCATTCTGTTACTGATACAATATTTTAGTTATATAGATTTATAACAGGTATTATAAATGGTATTCTTCTTTTTATTTTTAGGAATGTTGATAATTTTTGGCAATTTGCTCTGCCATCTAGTAAAGATTTCTATTAGCATAGCAGATCAATTTTCGATAATTTTTATTTTCTGTTACACAGATTTTTCCTGTTTATAAACATGGACTAGATCTCGGTCTTCCACACTATATTTAGGTCCTTTTTTAAGACTTTCTATAAGGTTTTATAAGATTTTATATCATTTTTAAGATTTATTCCTTGGAACCCTATTTTTTTTATGCTAAGGTAAATGTATATGGATAGACCTGGAGGGCATTACAGTAAGTAAGATAATCAGACAGACAGACAAATACAGTAAGATATCACTTATATATGGAATCTAAAAAAATCTACACTCATAAAAAGAGATACAAGAATGGTGGTTACCAGAAGCTAATAGTTGGAAGAACTGGGAAGATGTTCAAGGTACAAACTTGCAACTGATATATAAATAAGTCCTGGAGATCTAGTGCATAGGATAGTCTTTATGGTCAATAGTACTGTATTAGAAATTTCAAAGCTGCTAAGACACTAGATCCTCATTATTCTCATTACAAAAAAAATGAAAGATAATTATATGATGTGATACAAGTGTTAGCTAATGCTGTAGTGGTAATCATGTTGCAATATACAAATGTTTCAAATGAACACACTGTATACCTTAAACTTGCACAATGCTATATATCTATAATATCTCAATAAAAATCATAAAATTATGTAATGGACTATTATTTTCAATGAGTTGAGAAGATACTATAAGAGTTTGAGAAGAGGATTGACATGGTATAAATTATGTTTTAAAGAGATTAATCTGACTGCTCTATGAATAGGGTGGGAGTGGGGCAAAGGTGAATTAAGGAGAAACATTCAGGAAGCTATTACCAGTATAATTCAGAAGAAGATGCTGATGACTTGGCTGGGATTGTAGGAGTGGTTATAGAAAAAAGTACTGAGATTCTGGACATCTTTTGAAGTTAGACAAAGTAATTGATTAGATATGTACTGTACATAAAAAGTCATGGTGGACTTTTTAGTATGAGAAATAGAAAAAGTGAGGTTGCTATTTTATTTTATTTATTTAAAAATAAATTTTATTGAGTTTTAGAGGAAGAGGAAGGGAGAAGGAGAAAGAGAAATAGCAATTTGAGAGAGAAACATTGATCAGCTGCCTCCTGCATGCCCCCCACTGGGGATCAAGCCAGCAACCTGGGCATGTGCCTCAACTGGGAATCTAATGGGCAGCCTTTCAGTGCATGGGACGATGCCCAACCAACTGAGCCTCACTGGTCAGGGCTGAGGTTGCCATTTTAGAAAATGGAGAAGACTTCAAGAGGAATAGATGTGGGTGGTGCAAATATAAGGAGCTCAGTTTTGGAACGGAAATCCCTCTTAGACCTTCAAATTGACATGTTAGGCAGGCAATTGGATATAAAAGTCTGGAGTTTAGAGGAAAAGCCCAGATTGGAGGGTAAATTTAGAGGTCATCTAGATATAGGATTTTCAAATCCTGAGACTGGATGATATGACAAAGGACTTCACTCTAAATTTTTTTAGATGGCTCTCCTTTTCTGCCATCTTGGAGCTTGTGGAGGCCTGTTGAGAACAGGACTTCTACATAACAAATATATCTGGAGGGCTGTGGTGCAAGGCCATTTTTGTAGGCTGGAAGTGGGGGCTCCAGAACCATAGAAAGCACACAGCTCTTCTTAAAATTGAAGGTGTTTATGCTCGAAGTGAACCTGAATTCTATCTCGGCAAGCAATGTGCTTATGTGTATGAACCAGAGAACAACACAGTGACTTCTGGTGGCAAACTGAACAAAACCAGAGTAATCTGGGAAAAGTAACTCATGCTCGTAGAAACAGTGGCATGGTTGGTGTTAAATCCCAAAGCAACCTTCCTGCTAAGGCCATTGGAAACAGAATCTGTATAATGCTGTTCCCCTTAAGGATTTAAATTTTTTGAAAAGTAAATAAATAAAATGGATTTTTTCTCTTGTTAAAAAAAAATGATAAAAGCTCTAGAGACTGAATCCTATTTACCAGAAATATTGAGAGACATGGTCATGAAGAGCAACCAGCAGAAGAGACTTATAGACTTATAAGGATCACCCAGAGACGTATTAGGAAAAGTAGCCACATATGATGTTCTGAAAGAAAAATAAAAAAGATGTTTTTAATAGAAATGTTTGAGCAACTCCTGATAGATCAATGAAGATTAAGATTTTATTATTTTACTGAGCAACATGGTGACTATGACAAGGGAATTTGGTGGAGTGGTAGGAATGAAAGCATGACTCGAGTATCAAAAGTAAATTTGAGGATAGCAAGTCTGTCCAGCTTTATGTGAACACTTCTTGGCTGACCTGTTGGAAGATGCAAGAACATATGAAGCAGACATGAGCCTCGAGCCAATTCAGTAGCTGACCACAGATATGTGAATGAGCAAAGCCAAGACAACTGGATATGCCAAATGGATCCCAGTCCAAATGTCCAATCTTCTGAATTGTGAGCTAAAATTAAAAGAAAGAAACAAACAACAATAACGAACCCAGAATACCATGGAAAAAGGAACATTCAGACAACAAACAAACAAAAAAGTTCTCAGGTATTAAAACTAATACAGTTGAAATACATTCAAGGAAAGGTTAGAATATAAAATGGAGAAAATCACTCAATAAGAAAAACTGACAATGATATAGAAATAATAAATTTGAGATGAAAAAGTTAAAGAATTAAACAAAAAAAGTTTAATTCAAATGTAAACATAAATTTAAAAACTTTCTTGATAGCAACTTATCAAAGATAATAAAAACATGTATCCTGGAACCGAATGACATGAGTTTCCATATTAAAAGGAATCCCAGTGATGTTGAGCATCCTTTCTTATGTGTGTTGGCCATCTGTATGTCCTTTCTGGAGAAGTATCTGTTCAGGTCCTTTGTCTAGTTCTTTTTTTTTTTTTTCCTTTATTGATTTTAGAGAGAGAGGAAGGGAGAGGGACAGAGATAGAAACATTGATGAGAGAGAACATCAATTGGCCACCTCCTGCATGCCCCCCACTGGGGATCAGACCCACAACCTGGGCATGTGCCCTGATCGGGAATTGAACCTGCAACCTCTTGGTTCATGGGTGGACGCTCAACAGCTGAGCCACACCGGCTGGACCTTTGTCTATCTCTTAATTGGATTGTTTGTGAGGGCTTTTATGGTATTGAATTTAATGTCTCTTATAAATTTTGGATATTAAGCCCCTATCAGATGTATGGGTGAATATGTTTTCCCATTCAGTGAATGCTCTTTTCATTTTGTTGATGGTTTCCTTTGCTGTGCAAAGATGCAAATTAAAATCACGGTGATATATCACCTCACACCTGTCACAATGGTGGCCAACAATAAATCAATAAACAAATGTTGGCGAGGATGTGGAGAAAAGGGAACCCTTGTGCACTGTTGGTGGGAATGCAGATTGGTGCAGCCACTGTGGAATGCAGTATGGAGTTACCTAAAAAAATTAAAAATGGAGCCCTGGTCAGTTTGGCTCAGCGGTTAGAGCATCGGCCTGCGGTCCAGAGAGACCCGGGTTCAGTTTCCACTAAGGGCATGTACTTCCACTGAAGTTTGTCCCCGGCCCTGGTTGGGGTTATGTGGGTGGCAGCCAGTCAATGTGTCTCTCTCACATTGATGTTTTTCTCTCTCTCTTCCTCCCTGTCTCCCTTCCTCTCGCTTTATCTGAAGATGAATCCAAAAATGTCCTCGGGTGAAGATAAAAAAAATAAAAAAAAATTAAAAATGGAATTGCTTTATGACCCAATGACTCCATTTCTGGGACTATATCCAAAGAAAACTGAAACACTAATGTGAAAGAATATATGCACCCCTGTGTTCATTGCAGCATTATTTACAACAGCCAAGATGTGGATGAGTGGATAAAAATGCTGTGGTACATTTGCACAATGGATTACTACTCAGCCATAAAAATAAAAATAAAAAAGGAACTCTTACCTTTTGCAACAGCATGGATAGACCTGGACAGTATTATGCTAAGTGAAATAAGCCAGTCAGAGAAAGACCAGTAACATATGATTTCACTTATATGTGGAATCTAATGAACAAAATAAATTAACAAAATGGAGACAGACTCATGGATAGAGAGAACAGACAGACAACTGTCAGAGGGGAAGGGGTTGGGGGCTGGATGAGAAGGGTGAAGGGATTAAGCAAAGAAAAAGACTTACAGACACAGACAATAGGATGGTGATTGTCAGAGAGAAGGGGGTGGTGGGAGGTAGAAAAGAGTAAAGAGGGATAAATGGTGATGGAAGGAGACTTAACTTGGGGTGGTGAACACACAATACAATATACAGATGATGTATTGTAGAATTGTATACTTGAAAGTTATATAATTTTATTAACCAATGTTGCCCCAATAAATTCAATAAAAATAAATTGAAATAAAATTGTAGGATATACCATTAAAAAATAAAAGTGATCCCCAAAAGATATTAGAAGTTCATCATAACCCAATTTTAGAACACTAGAAATAAAGAGAAGGTCCTATAGTTGTTTCCTAGGGCTGCTGTAACAAAGTACCACAAACATAGTGACTTAAATAATGTATTGTTTCACAGCTTGGGAGGCTAGAAGTACAAGGTCCAGGTGTGAGCAGAGTTGGTTCCTTTTGAGGACTACGTGATAGTATCTCTTCCCGGCTTTGCTCCTTGGCTTATAGACAGCTGTCTTATTTCTGTCTCTTCACAATGTCTTCCCTTGATGTGTTCATCTCTAGATCCTAATTTTCCCTTTTTATAAGGACACTAGTCATGTTGGATTAGAGGTAACCTTAGTGACTTCATCTTAACCTAAGTAATTATATCTATAATGGTTCTACTTCCAAGTAAGGTCATATCCTGAGGTATTGAGGGTGTGGACTTCATATATGAATTTTGAGGGGACATAATTCAACCTATAACAAGTCTGAAAATCATCCAGAAAGAAAATGTATACAAAACAGATTCCACAAATAGCTTGATTTAGAATAACATTGGACTCCTTAATATACTTTTAAAGTTCTGAGGAAAAATGATTTTCAACCTAGAATTCTATACATAACCAACTATTAATTAAATGTAAAGGTGAGATAAAGACATCTTTAGACAAGGACTCAAGTGTTAACTTCCCGGGCTCCCTCTCAGGAAGCCATTGGTGCGTAAGCTTCATTAATTAAGGGGGGTGTAGGTGGATTTACCGTGAAGTTAATGAATGTTCAACTTCAGATTCTCTCACTTGCACAGGTCACTTTCAATAGATAGAGGTACTTTAGCAGTGTGTTGACTTAATCAAATAATTTTGTAAAAATTATAAAGATAATTTAAACACTATTGGTTGACTGTCAGATTTCCTTGTACAGGTGTGCTACAATGGTTGGCTGCAGGCATTTTGGGGACCCAGCTAAGAAGAAGAAACTGTGTTTGAGACATTATTTTGTGTTTAATAGGACATATTTATGAGGCTCATGTAATTTCCATGGATAATTAAATTTTTGCTAGCTGCAAGTATAAAAATAGCTTCCAGTAATCTCCTCTCATCATTTTGTCAACTTATCTGGCTTGGTGGCATCAAAGTTCAGAGCCAGAGGTTTATCAAAATAAGAATATGTCCATCTGCAGCTGACATCAAAAGGAGCTAGGTAGGGAAGGAGGATGTGAAATTTATAAAGACCCAAAGTAATTAATGGAAAAAAACAAGGCTCTTATGTAGAAATTATAAGTCCAGCACTCAGGTTTCATCAAAGCCCAGGAAAAAAAACAGTGGACGTACTCTACAGTCAGGAATATACTGTATAATATAGAATCCATGATAATAAATGCACCACTCTTTTTTTATGGAAATTGTGCAAAAATATAACTTATCTGAATTCCTGTGTTTTAAAGGCACATACTTATAGCAGCACCATTAACATAGTACATCTAAGTGTAAAGTTGTGTGGGTTATGACTTAGCATATTGTCTTGAAAAATCTTGGTAGTTCCAGATGAAAACTACCCCTGAATGAAAAAACCCCTAAGTGACACAACCTGAAGAAGTAAGTCTCAAGGGACAAAAACTTTACACATCATCTGTACATGTCAAATTATGTATATATTACATTTTATGTAGTTCAATACAGGCTAGCAGCAATTTGTAAATGCGTTTGAATTTATGGGACAGGAAATGAAAAGTAACAAAGCAGAAACTATCTTCAGGAAAAACAGGAATTGTAAGAGTTGTATTATAGTATATCGCTTAGTTTCTCTGTGAACAATACAACAATGTAAGCACTGCACATTGATTTAGTTAAATATTATGATGCAACTACATTAGGAAGTATAGAGACTACGCATGTGAGTCTGTGTGCTTCTGTGTCTATCTGCTGGGTGTGAATGCTTTGTAAGAGAGATAAATTCTCATTTTCTATGTAAAAATAACTGCCTAAAATCAAAAACTAAAGAAATAGCATATAAGAATGTTAAGTATTTGAGGAAACAGATACAGGTTTTTTAGGGGTTGCTGTTGGGGAATAAGATTGATGGGCTGGTAAGGGAGGAGTGGGAAATGGCTACATTTTGTTATAAACTTTGTAGTATTCTTTGCCTTTAAAAAACATGTTTATTAATTTTAGTAAAAATAAAACAGTTGAAAAATGGAATCAGTTCTGATACAGTTTCATAAAATGAGTCCTATCAGCATTGTATTACCCTGTCTTTTCTAGATCATTAATAAAACTGATCCACATTTTATTTTTGCATTATATAACGTTAGTAGGATTATACTTCAAGGTGAAGGAATGATTGAGTGAAACTAATTATTTCTCTGAAGAAAACCCAAATCCTTGATAAACCAAATGAGAATTGAGATAGAGCAGCCTATTTGAATATCATTGCTTAGAGCCAATACTTTTTGAAAGGAAAGTAGGATTTAAATATTTATGAATTAAGTTTACTTTATATTATGAAAAAGAAATTATTAAAATTTTACTACCTTTGTAGAATTAATTTTTTCTTCCTTTTTGTACTAGGTAGGAAACAAATTAGTTTTACATTAATAAATCAGAACACATAAAACACAAATTGCTTACGAAATGCAATTGTATCAAACATATAGAAGTAAAACAGAATATTGTAGCTTAGCTTCCCAAGTTTTAATTTGTTCAATACAATAAAATCAAGATTAAAACCATATGCATTTGGGTTTCAAACTGTATACATCATGCATTCCTTCAGGTCTTATTACAGAAGATTGATTTTACTCTTGCATCTACATTTCACAAAGTATCGGAGGAAAAGAGCTTGCCTCACAGACTCGGTGGAAAGCTCAGTTTCATTTTATTTCTTATCTTAATAACAGGGAGCTGCTACACACTGAAAAATATATGCTTCAGAAAGATTGAACCTGCTATCTTTTGCAGGGTTGTCCATCTTCTCTAAAGGAGAGTTATCAGCTAAGCAAAAAAGGAAAAAAATAGCCATTCCAATTGGCTTGTGGTATTATAAATCTGTGTAGCTAAAACAAAAAATCCAGGCATGAGAATTTAGAGTTTAAAAATTAAGAGCAATCAGTGCCCATGGGAGACATTTCTCTCAGTTCACTCATTCCTTCACTCATTCATCCATCCTACAAACATCCAGTGATGTTCTACCAGGCCCTGTTCTAGGCAGTGGGGATACTACAGAGAGCACAGATGACAACCCCACCCTACATTCTAACAGGGACATTCTAACACAAAACGAGCAAGCAAATTATGCAGAATGCTAGAAGATGATACATCTCTGAAGAAAAATCTACAGGGCAAGGGATGGTAGTGCGAGGGGCGGGGTCTGCAATTTTAGAATGGGTAGCGATGGCAGACCTCACTGAGGAGAAGACATCTGAGCCATTTGAGCCAAGACCTTAAGGAGGTGAGAGTGAATTCTGTACACAAGGAACAGCAGGTACAAAGGCCATGAGGTGGGCATGTGCCTTAAGCATCAGAGGAGGCTCATGGGGCTGGAGAGGAGTGAGCAAGGGGGAGGGTAGGAGATGAGGTCAGAGAAGTGCCAGGGGCAGGGGTGGGAGCTGATCATGGAGGACCTCATGGAGTTGGTGAGAACTTTGGCTTTTACTCTGAATGAAGTGGGGAAGTCACTGGGGTATTTTGGTAACTATTAGAAAAATTTATAAACTGTGTATTAGATATTATTTAATCATTATTCAAATTCATGAGTGTGATAATTCCCAAGAAATTAAAATAAAATTTAAAAAATTAAGAGCAAGGTGATAGAGTGTTTTTGTTGAGACATAGTTTCAGAGGTGATACATCTTGTGGTAGATATCCTCGAAAATGGCCCTCAACAAGCCTTACCTCTTGGTACTTAGGTTTTTGTGAATTCCCTCTACTTGCGTGTGCACCGCACTGACTTGCTTCAAAGCAGAATGTGGCGTTAACGATGGGATGTTGCTTCCAATACTAGGTTATAAAAAGTGTTTAGCTTCTGTTTTCATGCTCCCTCTCCCTCTCTCTTGGATTGCTTTGTCTGAAAGGAGGCCGCTGCCAGGTTTTGAGGCAACTCTGGGGAGAATCTCACGTGAGTGAGCTTGGAAGCAGATCTTCTGAGATCTGCCAGCAGCCACATGTGTGAGCTAGTCTGTGTTCCTCCTCCAGTCAAGCCCTGAGATAATTGCAGTCTTGGCTAACACCTTTCCTGTAGGCTCTTGAAAGACACTAAAATCAGAAACACCCAGCGAAATCACTCCCAGATTTTTAAACCACTGAAAATGTTAGACAAAAACATTTTTTTTTGAGATACTTAATTTTGAGATAATATGTTATGGAAAGATGAGTAACTAATACACAGATCATAATTCAAACTCTGGCCCCACTTAATCTTTCTAAGTCTCAGATTCTACATTGTTAAAATGGGGGTAACATCTTTCTGTATTTCCCATGGTCATTGTGGGGATTTAATGAGATAAGTCACACTAAAAACTCAGCATATATAATTGTACATATGGAATATCCATAAAAAGGAGCTGTTGTTTTTATTATCCATATAATTTTTGGCAAGATATCTGGGAATCATTTAACCCATTCTTCTACTCTCAGACTGGAGTGTATCTCATCTTCTCAACAGGTCAGTAAACCGCAACCTAATGTTTATTCTACGCCAATGTCAATCCTGTCTGCCTTTCCCGGCCAGCAGCTGCTGTCCCCAGCCTCAGACTCAGTCCTATCCAACCACTGAACAAATTCTGATCAAAGCTGGCTGCACGTGTATTCACAGAATTAATACTAAAATCCCAGTTCCAGGACAAGATTAAGTTTGGGGTTTGAGGAGTAACTTTTAAACTGCATGATTGTCCCTATCTCTTCTCAGCTTTTTGCCTGGGCTGTGACTTCCTGATTTGTGCAACATGCTGAGATACCAGGCCTGGTGGCTCAAATTGAAGTCTGACCCCCTGAGACCAGCCAAGTTTTCCCCCTTATCCTGACATCACCATGATTCCTGAATTTCTATTCTTCCTCAGATGTGACTAAGCTCTTAGTTGGCTTGATTTTGATAGCTCCACGTTGAGGGTGAGCTGTGTTATCATTTCCTCAGAATAATGTCATTCCAGATCCATCAGTGACTCTTCATTGTCTTCCTCCATCTATTTATTCTATTTGTCAACACTGGTCTCGCTAAACCTTAATCCTATCTTTATCACGTGATTGAAAACACTACATTGTTACAAAAGCAGTAATTTACTAAAGTTTTATATGTGAGAAGGCATGCGGAGAACACATTGACCAGCAATTAGGATAAAGTATACCTTCCGGGGAAAAGTGAATTTATGTCTCCAAAGATTGATTTCATTCAAGCACCTTTTATCCCACAAAAAAAATCTACTCAGTACAACCAATTTATGACAACCCTAATTCAAACTTGTGCACTAAGGAAACTATACTACTAAAAAATGGTAACTTATTTATCATCATTTATATGTAATATAAACTATCTTCTTTATAAGGAACATCTTTGGAAAAGGAAAGCTTTTTTGCCCCTAATTTAATTAAGAATGAAAGGTTGATTTTATAATTTTTCAAGAATAATAGACCCAAGGCTCTAAATCTGACAGACTGGGAGACACGGTAATGGAAGTACATCAGGACAATTTTGTGATAAAAAATTATTGTACAAAAATCACACTCATTCTGCTCATGCTTCTAAGGAAGTTAATCATCCCCAAGCTAGAATGATGAACTTACAATGTATAAGATTGATTTGTTTAGATAAATATCTCCACTCAAGAGACCCAGCTCATTTTATGAATGATGTGTCAGAGTATGATAATAATCAGTCTCCACTGATAGATTCTACCCTCATCTCATTTTTTTCAATGTGAATGCTGATATAAATCACACACAGTGACAATGAGGTAGGATAAACTCTAACGTGTAAATCCTGGTGCACACACCTCTGCTGCAATGCTATGCTAGCAGATTTCACTTCCAAATCTAACTTGTAAGGTCTCTAAATAATATTCTGATGAGTTCTCACCTGAAAGTAAGCTTAAAAGTCATTTTAACTGCTAATATTTAAACTGCTTATGAATTACATGATTACTCTGATGGATGTTCACCTCCTCTTGAATTTATTTCCTTTTTATTTTCTACACTATAATTTTCACCTATGTTGTTTCTATAAAAACCATCATCCAGGAATTATGCTCAATAATAACAGCAGAGCACAACTGTCTAAAAGTGCTTTTCTTTCCCTGAGACCCACCGTGAGAAGACAGACTGAGGAAGCACACCCAGAGCAGAAATATTTCTATGCCTACACCCTGTAGGTAACCAAGACTTTGTGCAAATGTTATCATTTAAATATTTCTCAATGCCATTATATGTGCATTGGTCTTCTTACAAACTATTAAAAACAGAGAGACAATGAGCTACAGTGCAGCTTTTCCAGACCTATGGGCAAGAAGTGTTCTGTGGTGAAAAATGTGTAGGGAGCTCTGTGTGGGGTATCCCTTGTTAGATATCATAATTCATGTTAGCATGCTAGAGGACTGTGTGAAGGGCTCTACTAATACCCCCCCCCCCTCTCCTTTTCACTGTACACCCATCATCTTCTCAAGAATTTGTTCAGGGAAGACTAAAACTTGTGTAGTAGGAAATACTATCATCATTTTGTAGATAAGAAGATTGAGATAAATAATAACAGGTTCGTTCAAAGCAGCTTATAATCAACTGACTTAACCATTTAGTTTTCCTTTTGTCATCCCACTGTGTCCCTCAAAATTAACTCAAAGATATATAAAGTTTGCTTCATGATTTTTTAAAAAGTCCTAAATGTCAAAGTATTTCTGAAAAAGAAAACCCAAGTGCTAGCTTTACACCCTAATTAATATTGCCACTGATTGCTGTGTAACTGTGTGCATTTCTGCGGTAGACGATGTCAAGGTTAAAGAGGCTGCCTGTTGAGCTGGTAGGCTACAACCCCATCCACCTACTCTTCAGATCCAAAATTTGGGAGGGAAAAGGATTGAGCTGGTATGTCTGTAAGACAGTTTCTCATTTCGTGGAAAAGTACCCGTTAGGGATTGAACAGAGGCAGTGGGTTAGAGTAGAAAGAGCTCTAGTAGTCACAGGACTGGAATCTAGTCTTAGCTCCATTTACCCATGTTCTGGAAGATTTAAGTTGGTTATCATCTTGGAACTTTAGTTTCTGCATCCATAGAATGGGGATAAACACAAGACTTGCCCAGCTTTCTTCTTAGAATTAAATGAATTGTACTCATAAATAGTTGATTTATTAAGTACGTTACAAAGAATATTAAAAACAGCAAACATTAAAAAAAATTCTTTTGGTGTGGATTGACCCTAATATCATGGATTATAGATGCTAAGTCAGATATTTTACCATATAGGACAAACATGACTTACACCCTGGTAATGAGTCATTATAGTGACTCTACTGAAAGATATAGATTCGTGTAATTCTTAGCATTAGTCACTGGTTACAGAAAGGATTCAACCCCTTTTATTTACAGATAAGCAAAGTGGCATATAAAATAGTCTTTCCTGGTCAGCACTAAACAACAAGTAATTGACAAGGTTGTGGTTGGATATCAATCAGGTCTCCTGAATGACAGCTGAATTTCTTTTTATACACTCCGTGTGCTTCATATAAAGTGATTTCTAACTGGTAGCATTTAAAAAGTGTTTAATTGTATTTGGAATATCTACATTGATTAGTTCCTGGTATTTTGAGATAGGCAGAGAAACATGATGTGAATTGTGATGTTTCTTGGTCAGTGCTGCTTGAGAAGGACCAGTGGAACTTGGGGCCATTTGGCACGTGATGTATTCACTTCATCTGTGAATTTATGGAAATCCAAATTAGTATGTGCAGGATATATCCATATCCAAAAGAAATCATTTAAATAGAACATGAGCAAAAGGAAGGATGTTCTTTAGTTTTATAAAAAAAAACACAGTGCTTTATATTTGTCATTAAAAAATCAGAGCATGCTAGTTGAGAAAAGAGAAAACCTCTCAGTACCTGCAAATGAGAAAGTTAGTGTGTATCATCACTGTCAACTATGTCTATAACAACGGGAAGCTTTTCCATGTTGTGGCATTTGGATGAACCTTGAAAACATTACGTGAAATAAAATAAACCAGTAACAAAAGGACAAATACTGTGTGTCCACTTATATGTGATACCTCGAATAGTCACATTCATAGAGACAGAAGGTAGAATGATGGTTGCCAGGAGGCAGAGGAAGGGAGGAATGTATTTTTGCTTGATGTGTATAATTTTAGTTATGGAAGATAAAAAATGTTCTGGAAATGGATGGTGGGGATGGTTGCCAACAATGTGGATGTACTTAATGCCACTGAACTGTATAGCTAAAAATGGTTAAAATGGTAAATTTTATGTTATGAATATTTTACCAGCATTTATAAAAAGTAACTTCTGGTAAGTTACCTCCTTCTGACATAGCATAGCACATCTGCATGTCCTGATTTATTCCTCTGGGAACAGTGTTTCCGACAGAAAGCATGGCCTCTGGAATGTATAATTATAACTCTTCACTTAATTAACTTTTTCATTGTTAAGATAAAGGAAACCTTTCACCTGTTAGTGGAAGAGCAGTGATCATATTTCCTCTGTAAATGAGTATCTTTTTTCTTTCCTTACTGAAATTGGGGTGGTATCAAATTGAATGTCTTCTTGAAGTTGTAGAATCATCCCAAGAAACCTTTATGGTGAAGAATACATAAAGCAATATATAATTATTATTTTTTATTAAATAATATAAAAGAATTGATGAAAAAGTTCTGTGATTTATATTTATTTCTTAGAGTTCATACATTCAACCTCTTCACGAATATTTATTGAGAACCTATTAAGTTCCAGATATTCCTCCAGTCTTTAAGAACACATCAGTGAACAAAATAGAAATTCTTTTCCTCCAATGCTCACATTCTCCTAAATATGTCATTTTTTTAACTTACCAAAATAACCAATTAATTGACTTGTGAATGATTAAATAGATGAATTTTCTATTATTTTTTTATTTAAAATTTCCCCTAAAACAATGGCTTTGTGTAAACATTTGGTATATCATGGTTATAATCCTCTCTAAACCTGAATAGTAACCTGTGATTGAACCAGTACCAGTAAAACTTTTAGTTACATAGGTAGGGATTGTATAGCCTTAGAGACACAACAGTTAAATACTAAGAAGTAACTCAGATGCGGAATTGTGTCCATATCCCTTTCTATATCTGTATCTATATCTATATCTATATCTATATCTATATCTATATCTATATCTATATCTATATCTATCTATCTATATCTAGATAGCTAGAAATATTAATTCTCTTGCCAGAAAGGATAATAAAACTAACAATTTATTTTATATTCAATAGACTTTTACCTGCCCCCTGCCCAATACAAGGCATTAGCCAAAGCACTGTGATGCTTTAGTTAAATGAAGGCTACTCTGACCTTACAAAATATAAATTCTAGTAGGTGAGATAAGGCAAATAGTGTACTAAGTAGGGGCAAAGTATAATATAATAAATGCTATATAAATTCTAGAGTTAAGATGAGCCCAGGAAATTATTGATTCTGGTTCAAGGGACTAGGAAAGGCTTAATAATTGAGCAGACTATTTATTGAGCTTCAAATATCCACACACTTCAGTCTGGCACTATTTTATTTGATCTTTAGCAGAAGGATGTAAAGTCCTTGAAAGAACTTAGCTCTAATTAAATATATCCAAATCCAGTTTCAGATTCTTTCTCTGGGCCTTCATGTTGAAAGTGAATGCTCAATTGAAGGTAACTTTCAGTTCACGTTCTGAAGTCAGTACAAAAAGAAATGAGGTTTTCTCTAATGATTAGTGACTTCTCTGCCTCTAAGACAGTTAAAGGTTGCAGACAATTGGTAGTCCCATGGTTTTTGTTTCATTTTGCTTGTTTGAATGAATATGAGTAGTCTTGAATAAAAAGGTAGGATAATTTTAAGATGGGTATGGAGAAAGAAAAATACATAGCTACGCATGATACAATAATTTCTCATTTTCCCAGTGCATTATGAAGGAAGAGCGCAGAGGAGGGCTTATCTTCATCCTCTCTCGAGCGGAGCGGTGACCAGCCAAGCTCCATGGTCAGGATGATCAAGTTAGTCGTCATGGTTTCAGTTTCCCAGGTACAAATAAAAATGACACACATCTACTAAGTCATTGCTACTTTATATAATTTCCTCTTTGGTGGAGATGTCTTTTTTTTTTTAGGCTTATCTTTTCTGATGTTTTGACATGATTTAATTGAGGTTATATATTTTTGGTAAGAATATCACAGAAAAGATACACCCTTCTGTGTACATCATACAGAGGTACAGAATGTTAGATGTTAAACTGGTGCAGTTAATTTGGATCACTTGTTTGGCGTGATGTGTGCCAGGTTTATACACTAAAATTACTGTTTGTTTGTTTGTTTTTCATTCTGTATTGATAAGTATCTTGGGGAAGATGTTTTGACATGATACAAAGATCTTATATCTTATTTCTCTCAAAAGTTTGCTTTATAATTTTGGCATGAAATTTTCTCACCAAATACTATAATTATTATTGTGGAATTTTAATGGAATTAAAAATTTCTTTTCTTTATTCTTATACATTTATTTAAAAAAATTTTTTTCTGTATTAATTTTAGAGAGAGAGGAAGAGAGAAGGAGAAAGAGATAGAAACATCAATGAGAGAGAACATCGAATGGCCACCTTCTGCATGCCCCCGACTGGGGATCAGGCCCACAACCTGGGCATGTGCCCTGACCGGGAATCGAACTGGTGACCTCTTGGTGCACGGGTTGATGTTCAACCATTGAGCCACACCGGCTGGGTCTTATACATTTATTAATCATATTTATTTTATAAGGAAGAACTGTCTCTTCTCTCACATTTGTTTATTAAATCATTGATTTATAGTCATTGGATGCGTGAATATCTATATTAGTCTATGGGCTATAATCTAATATTGCCATTATTTTGTTGCTCAGCTTTTTCCAGGTTGCTCATTGGAGCTACCTCACAGAGTCTCCTGTGTCCCCCTCTCTTTACCAGCAAGCACTTCCTTCCTTTTGAAACCACAAGATTCTTTGAACTAACTTTGTATTTTTTGAACACTTCTCCAGGAATCTCACGTTCTTTCACTGGAGAAAGTTATTTAAACACTAAGGTCTAGCCCTGGCTGGTTTGGCTCAGCGGTTAGAGCGTCAGCCATCGGACCAATGAGTCGTGGGTTCGATTCCGGTCAAGGGCACAGGCTTTGATTGTGGTTTGTCCCCGTCCCTGGTCGGGTCATGCAGGAGGTAACCAGTCGATGTGTTGCTCTCATATCGATGTTTCTCTCTCTCTCTCCCTCCCACTCTATCTGGTGATAAAGAGAAAAATATCCTTGGGTGAGGATTAAAACATAAAATAAAATAAAAAATAAACACTAAGGTCTAAAAGCTTAGTGTCACATTGCTCCTGGGTTGTCATTGTTTCTAGGCCCTCTTGGCAAACCAAGCTTAGATTCAGCACACTTGCATAAAAGCACATTTATATTTATTTTTGTATTTAAATATTTGTATCTATACTAAAAAACATGAGTTCATAATGATACTTCCACATGCGGTATAATACCACAGGTTTCATTCTGGCCTGTTCCTTTCAAGTATTTACACTTTTGTCCCCTCTAACACTGAGAAACCAGGGACTCATTATCTGCAATTTATTTACTTGTTTTAGCCCTATTACATACATAAATTAACTTCAGAATTCCTAACCCATATGCATTTGAAAAACAAATTTAATAACTTGAGTACATTGTCGACTGTTTTGTTTTATTTTTGTTTTTTTTTTCTTTAAGCCTTGCAATATCCAATCAAATAACTTTTCCAAGGTCACTAAAGTTAGTGTTTTCCTTTCCCACTCTCTACATTGTGGTTATGTTACTCATTTGTAATACATTTAGGTTCATACATCACACAGATTATATTTGTTTGGGGTTCCTCTCACATACTGTACAGTGAATTTCCCTCTTTGTGGTGTACAGCTTAGGTTTTGACAAATGCATGGAGTCATGTATCCATCAACATAGCCATGATGCATTATATAGTCTCCCCTCAAATTCCCACTTAGGTAACCACTCCTTTTTCCTCCAATCTCTGGCAACTATTGATGTGTTTTATGTTTCTATAGTTTTGTCTTTTCCAGAAACATACAATATGCACACCAGTGGTTCTCAACAGGAGACAAATTTGTTCCCTAGGGATATTTGGCAATGTCTGGACACCTTTTTGTTAAGACTAGAGTGTTACTGGCCTCTTGGATAGAGGTCAGGGATGCTGCTAAATAGTTTATAACACTCAAAGAATTACCCAGCCCAACAAGTTGGTAGTTACTAAATAGAGAAACCCTGATGTAGATTTTAGATCTGCTCTTTTAATTGAGCAAAATGTGTTTAGGATTCATGGGTGTTGTGTGAATCAAAAATTGTTCCTTTTTTTCCTGATTAGTATTACATTGTAAGCAATATCTCACATAGGTTGTTCATCCATTCACATGGGAAGGACATCCTTGTTGTTACCAGGTTTTGGCAATTATGGATAAAGCTGTTAGAAGCATTTACATGTAGGTTTTGTGTAGACATAAATTTAATTTCTATCTTCAGGGGTATTATTTTTATTGTTTCTTCAGACTGAGTCTTGTTCTTTTTTTAATTTTTTATTATCATACCACTTTCTTTCGTGGAGAAAAATATTTTAATTTTTATCAATTATGCTGTTGTTGTTGTATCTAAATATCTTTACCTAAACAAAGTCTACATAAGTTTTCTTTGTGTTTATATCTATATCTATATCTATCTATATATTTATTTAATCCTCATTTAAGGCTATGCTTAGGGAGAGGAAGAGAGAGAGAGAGAGAGAGAGAGAGAGAGAAACATTGATGTGAGAAAGAAACATCAATCGATTGCCTCCCGTATACATCCCTACCAGGGATGGAACCCGAAACCCAGGTGTGTGCCCTGGCTGGGCATCGAACTGGCAAACTTTTAGTGCACAGGATGATAGTCAACCAACTGAGCCACTCCAGCCAGGCTTATCTATAAGTTTGGTTTAAAAAAAATTTTTTTTTCTTCATTGATTTTAGAGAGAGAGGAAGGGAGAGGGAGAGAGAGATAGAAACACTGTTGAGAGAGAACATCGATTGGCCGCCTCCTGCATGCCCCCCACTGGGGATCAAGCCCACAACCTGGGCATGTGCCCTGACCGGGAATTGAACTGGCTACCTCTTAGTGCATGGGTAGACGCTCAGCCTCTGAGCCACACCAGCCGGGTGATTATCTATAAGTTTTATAGTTATAATTTTTACATTTGGTCAATGCTCCATTTTGGGTCAACATTGTAAGGTTTGAGGCATGGATTCAGGTTTAGTTTTATACATATGGACATCAAACTGTTCAAGCTCCAATTGTTGAAAAGACTATCCTTTCTCTATTGAAATGGCTTTCTCAAAATATCAGTTTATGTTAATCTTAAATCAATAAAGTGTTTTAAAAAATTGGTTGATTATATTTGTGTAGGTCTATTCTGGGCTCTCTATTCTATTTCACTCATCTATATGTCTGTTTATCCTTTAGCCAATAATATGCTATCTTGATTATTGTAACTTTATAGTAAGTCTTAACATCTGGAATTGAATCAACTAACTTTTTACTTCTTTTTAAAAGTTGTTTTGGTTTTTTAAATTTCTTTGTCTTTCCACATAAATTTTAGAATCAGCTTATTGATATATATTTAAAAGAAAGAGCCCTATTGGTATTTTGATTGATATTGCATATATTTTATAATTTGACTGGCAGATAATTGAAATCTTAACAATATTGTGTCTCCCAATCCATGAATACAGTGCATTTGTTAATTTATTTTTTAAATTAATACATAATTGTAAGAACATTAAATATATGCCTAAGCTTTTAATTTTTTTATATCACTGAAAGTAGTCATTGTAGGATGTACAGTCTAGTGGCCCCTCTCCTGTGATCTATTTAGCATGGAGATTTGGCCCCTACCAACCATTGCTATTTTTTCCCTTCTCATTTCTTTACCAGGTAAAAGTTTTCTCAGGATTCTCCCAATCTCACCTGTGAGAACCTGGTGAGTGTATTTAGAAAGAGCCTGGAAGATAAAGGGGTATGAATTTTCCTGTATCTCTAGTCACCATACTCACTCGCCTGTCTTCATGCTACCAATCTGTTTACTATTCTTGCTGAATTCTTTCTGTTGTTGTCTGACACCTGCCCAAGGTAAACAAGGGTTCACAGCTGCCTCTTCCTGCAGGTGCCTGGTTCTCCTCAGGTGTTATGTTAGCTCATTGCCCTATGACCTCCTCTCTCTGATGATTTTAAGGCAAGTTATGGATTTTTAGTTTTTTGTGCATTTTTCTTGTAAGGCTGAGACCAACTTTTTTTTTTTTTTTTTTTTGGCATTTACATCACTGAGCAGAAACTGTAAATCTCTTTAAGTTTAAAAATCTTTGTGACTCTACTGTTTAATTTCTAGAATACTTTCTTCTTTTTTCTTATCTATTTAGCTACTTTAAGCATTATATAACCTTTTAAATATTATATTACAGTGATTCTAACTATCTCTTTCTTATATCTGTTGACCTTTCCTTCATGGTAGTTTGGCGTCAATGTGATCTGTAATTTTGAATATGAACTCATCTTCAGGATTTTTTCTATTTTCTTTTTCTTTATTCTCACATCTGTATGCTGGGTTGTGGAAATGACCTACAGAGCAATGTTCTGTTCTCCCTGAGGGAACTCTGAAGAGAGTGTATATTTAGACATTAGCTGAGGATTTTTATTTCTCATAGGTGAGTTTTGCTTCTTTTTTTATACACAACCCTTGCTGTTTCCACCAGCTTCCTTAGTTTGCCTCAGCTGGTTAGCAATTTTTCTAGGCCAATTTCACAGACAAAAATCTTCTGGGGCTACCAGTTTTAAAAGGGTTCAAGTATTTTCTTCCTGTAGTTTCTAGATTGCAATTCCTTTCTCGGCTCTCAAGCTGTGGCCTGAGATTCTATAGAATGATCTAATGCTCTTGGTGTCCAGCATGAGCTTAAACTTTCTGTGCTGGCTTGTTGGAAATAGTACCAGACCCAGTTTATGAACCTCCACAAATTCAGCTGACTGCGATTTTCTGATGAATTGTGATAATGACCGTCTAAGAAAGTCATTTCACAAGTGGGACAGGGTTGCTAGTGATATTTATGGTAGTATCACAATTATTAGGTTTTACCTGTGGTTAATTAATGGATGCTGCACTTAATCAGTATGAGAAAAAATGTTCATTATAAGTATTGTGATAAAGGGTGGCTGTGTTATTCTCGAGAGAATACAGACCAAGGAATTTTTATAGTTGTCCAGCATTTGTAAGTGTTTATATTAGGCAAGGCAGACCTTATCCCAGTAGCTTAGTCTATTACATAAATGAACGATCTGAGAACCCACAGATCATCTATGTGATGCCTGATTCAGCATTTGCCAGGGATCAGTGTCAAAATCACTGAACTAAATACTTTTGTTGTTGTTGTTGTTAATCTTCACCCTGAGGATATGTTTTTCATTGAGTTTTAGATAAAGTAGAAGGAAGGGAGGAAGGGGAAGAGAGAGAGAAAGAAACATCAATGTGAGAGACACATCGATTGGTTGCCTCCTGCACACACCCCAACCGGGGCCAGGAATCCAACCTACAACCCAGGTTCGTGCTCTTGACTGGGAATAGAACCAGGGACACTTTGGTGCACGGGCCGACGCTCTCACCACTTAGCAACACCAGCCAGGGCTGAACTAAATAGTTTTTTTAAATTGACCTTTTGAAAATAGGGAAAGAGGTTTCTGGAGAATTTGGGCTCTGAAGTCAAGCTGCCTGCGCTTGAGTCCCATCTCTATTGTTCAAAAGCTGTGTGAACTTGAATGTTTTACATCATTTTGTGCCAGTTTTCCTCCTCTGTTGAAAGAATAAAATGGAAAAATATGCATAAAATATCAATTAATATTGACTGTTATTGCACCTACCTCCTTTCTTTCATTTTCTCTCTTTCTCTTCATATACATATATGCATATATGTGTGTTTATACGTAAATATATATATATACATACAAATATAATAATATGTTTTCTATTATATCACTATATCTATCCATCTATATACTCTAGATTTCATTAATAAATAATATTCTATGCATATGCCATAATTTATATTATCACTTCATCAATTGATGGAAATACAGTTTTTACTCTTTTTTAATTAGACAGAATTTTCCAATAAACAGTCTTTTGTTCAAATGCCTTACTTATATTTATCAGTGCTGGTGAAAGAAAGGAAAATAAAATTAGTTCTAATGAGAGGAACACCTGTATCATCTCCATAAATCATCTCTGTATTGAATATAACAAATGAAACTGCTACACACTGCAGGTAGAAAAGTGTCAGCTCTGTTCTGCCAAATCTTCAGAAATATATTAAAAAGGCTCATACATCATACATCTACTTTGAAAAATGAGAACACGTTCTAGCAGATCACTTGCAGATAAGAATGTCTTATTATTACTTTTTAATGGTGATTTGAGGTCTGTTATTGAACTCATCAACAGATACTGAATATCTACTGTGTGACTTTACTGATAACAAAAAATAATATAGCACAGATGTCTTTAAGAAGTATAAATAATTGCCCAGCTGCTGTGGCTCGGTGGTTGAGCATCAACCCATACACCAAGAGGTTGTCAGTTCGATTCCTGGTCAGGGCACATGCCCAGATTGTGGGCCAAATCCCCAGTGGGGGGCATGTAGGAGGCGGCCAGTCAATGTTCTCTCTCCCTCTCCTTTCCTCTCTCTCTCAAATCAATAAAGAAAAAAAAATGAGAAAAAAAAGTATAAATAATTTAATTATAGAATGTGTTACATAATTATCAGAATGCAGAGAAAGAACAGAAAACTTCAGATAAAATAGTTATAGAAATGTTTGTTGAGAAAGTGACTTGAGTCACACCTAGATATTTGGCTAAAAAAACCAGAGATGACTGGAGTTGCCCAACATATGTGGGGACATTGAAAACCCAAATCTAAAGATTGCGAGGTAGACTGTACATAGAAGAATTCAGAGCAGAATTTTTAGGAAAAGGAGTGCAAAGCTAAAAATCCTAGGCTTTAATTTTTAGTGACTGGGAATGTCTGGGAGAAAAAGTATCTGAAGAAAATGATATGATATAATTAGTGTTATAAGAGTGCACTGGACATCTCAGCCGGTGTGCCTCAGTGGATTGAGCGGTGTCCCATGAACTGAGAGGTCCTGGTTCAATTCCTGGTCAGGGCACATGCCTGGGTTTGGGGCTTAATGCCCAGTAGGGGGCATGCAGGAGGCAGCTGACAAATGTTTTTCTATCACATAGATGTTTCTCTCTCTCTCTCCCGTCCTCTCTCTCTAAAAAATCAACGAATACGTATTTTTTTAAAAAAGAATGCACTTGATAGATTATGATGGTTTTTGATCATAGATATGTTTCTATACAACATTTGGTGCTTTTTAGGTCTGAATTCAGTTGAAGTTAAACATGTATATTATATTATAAACATGTAGATGATAAACGTGTATCTTAATTATATTTTCAATCAACTAATACTTCTAGAATTTGGGAATGCTGATTTTGCTAGTTTAGATAATCTTAATGAAACACATGGAATATGAATTTATAACATTTTACAACTTTTCAGATATTAGCACAGCATTCCAAACACGGTTACATGGTTTTTACCTAGTATCAGATCATAATAGTGAACAACCCTGGAGGGTTATTGAAGAGTCTAAATATATGAATTGATACATTTGGTATAGGTGAAGGGTTTTTGTTTGTTTGTTTTTGCTGATATTTACACCTTTAAACCTGTCAGGAGGATCTTAATTATAATTCATATTTAGAATCCCATGAGTTTTCTAATGTCAGGGTTTTGATCAAGTACATTTAGATGTAATGAACACAAATTTTTCATAAAAAAGTTCTTTCCTTCCATACTGATGGCTTTTAACACTTTAAAGAAATAAATCCTGGCATATGCTTTACAACACAACATGAGATTTTTAAAATCACTTAAAATATTCATTGCTCTTGCTTATCCCATAAAGTGAGCTTGCAGAACGGAAGAGTTGTTGATTTGTCTCTACCCTTCGTGTATGGAACTAGCAAGCGCTAGATAAACTTGATGTACATACCAATGTCTACAAGATTAGGAGTTTCCATCCTTTCCCCTAACATTCCTAAGAAAGAAAAACCCTGGTCATATATAGGAATTTGTAGTGTGCGTTGAAAAGGAGCATGATTTCCCTGGACAGTTTGGCTTAGTGGTAGAGCGTTGGCCTGTGGACCAAAGAGTCACAGGTTCAATTCCGGTCAAGCGCACGGACTTCAGTTGTGATTCGTCCCCGGCCCTGGTCAGGGTCCCCTGTGGGAGGCAGCCAGTCGATGTGTCCCTCTCATGTTACTGTTTCTCTCTCTTTCCCTTTCTCTCCCGACTACTTTATCTGAAGATAAATAGAAAAATATCCTTAGGTGAGGATTAAAAAAAATAAAATAAAAGAGCATGATTTTAAAAGTAAAACATAAAACCAGGGAAGTCATGTTAGCAGCATTCTGTATTCTGTATCTCTAGCACTTAAGCAGAAATATATATATATATATTTATATATTTATACATATATGTAATATGTAAATATTTATTTACATAAAATATTTATTTATATATATTTATATATCTATAATATATTATATGTTTTTTCTATATTATTTGTTTATATGTAATATATAAACATATATTTTTGCTTAAATATATATATTTCTGTATACACACACACACACACACACACACACACACACACACAGAAATAGCAACTATAAAGTAGACCAGCCTCACAAGGTGACTAAATCAGTTTTAAAACTTTGAGTTCCATGTCTCAGAAACTCTTTTATGCCTTGGCAAATTGGGATAATTAGTCATTCTAGAATTGTTGACCAAGAAAAAAATGTTGTATGTGAAACAAAGTTTAGGTGTAAAAACAGAATATAAATTAAAAAAAAAATTTTTTTAATAACTCTTACACAGGAAGAAGGGCCATTCTGCCATCAATGAAGTAGTGACCACAGAACACACCATCAACATTCACAAGCACATCCATGGAGTGGGTTTCAAGAAACTTGCCCCTTGGGCACTGAAAGTTCAGGATGGGAACTTCAGATATGTGCATTGACAACAGGCTCAACAAAGTTGTCTGGGCCAAAGGGATAAGGAATGTCCCGTACCGTGTCCAGGCGTGGTTGTCCAGAAAATGTGATAAGGATGAAGATTCACCAAATAAACTCCATACGTTGCTTACCTATGTACCTGTCACCACGTTCAAAAACCTACAGGCAGTTAATGTGGATGAAAACTAACTTCTGATTATTGAATAAAGTTATAAAACTGCAAAAAAAGGCCTTTCTAACCTAAGATTATAACAATAGTCTCCCATATTTTTTAATATTTTGAAGTTTTATTTTTCACTTTAGTTCTACCTGAAATGTGTGTGTATTATAAAGTATGAATTAAATAATCATTTTCAGGATGTATAACTAATTGTCCCAATGTCATTCATTTCAGCATAAAGTGCTACCATTACCTATATTAAATTCCTCTGTATGCACTGAAATATATAAATAAATAAACATCTTAGAAACACTCTATCAATATTATTCAGTTGTAAGGGTGAATGTTTCCACCAATTAAGAGAACATTTAACAGAATGAGCGATTAAGGTGACTTTGAAGTTTCATTGTAATAAAAAGATATTTTAGTAGTTTCTCAGAGTTAGGATTGTAACTTCTGTTTCGTCATATCCATGCCACGCCCAGCAATAAATGATTGTAGAACATTTTTGGATGGATGGAAAGTAGAGTTACTATGAGAATACCTAACTTTAAAGTAAACATCAAGGCCACTAGCAAACAAACATATTTTTCCACAAAATAATATTGGGTGAATAAGATTTTTAGATAAAGACTATGTTGCTAGATAATTTTTCTTACGTTTTCATGAACAATACTTAGGATGTAAGAAGTCAAATAGTAAATTTCTTCCTATTTCTCTCACTTTATTTTTTTTATGCTTACCCGAGGACATTTTTGCATTTTATCTTCAGATAGAGCGGGAGGGAGAGAGGGGGGAAGAGAGAGAGAGAAACATCGACGTGAGAGAGACACTTCGAGCGGTCACCACCCACATGACCCAACCGGGGCCTGGGACAAACTGAAACCGAGGTACGTGCCCTTAGCGGGACCTGAACCCGGGACTCTCTGGTCCACAGGCAGACTCTTTAACCGCTGAGCCAAACCGGCCAGGGCTATTTCTCTCACTTTTCATAAGATAATCAATAAAATAGAAGAATATTTTTTTAGTTCACACCCTAAGAAAAGACTTATAACCTTATGAAAGACTTGTGAAAATGGTTTCCTAAGATTCTTCTGACTTAATTTACGTGGAGAATTTGTCTAAAAATCCTTTTGTACCAATATATGAGATATAGTCTTCTTATTTCTGGACAATTTACAGAATTGTTTTAAACCTAGAAGGATGTGGATGAGAATTAACCACTATTCCGATTAAATTCAAATTTAACACAGTGGTTTAAACCGTAATCCAACTACTAAAAAACAATTTGAGAATGCTATTAATTAAATCAAAATTAGAAGGGCACTAAGGAAAATAAGCTATATTCTTCCACACTAAAACACAACAAATAATCATTTATTTCCTGAAATTACATTCTTTTCTCAACTGACTTTGTCAATACACAGTATACAGATTAAGCCTTGGGGCTAGGCTTTAACCTTTGATTCATTCCCAAATAATTTTATTTTATTTTTTAAATTTTTTCTTTATTGATTTTAGAGATAAAGGAAGGGAGAGGGAGAGAGAGATAGAAACATCAATGAAAGAGACATCGACTGGCCGCCTCCTGCATGCTCCCCACTGGGGATTGGGCCCACAACCTGGGCATATACCCTGACCAGGAATCGAACCCGTGACCTCTTGGTGCATGGGCCTATGCTCAACCACTGAGCCACACTGGCCGGGCATTCCCAAATAATTTTAAATGACTTCAGAATGTTTTTAATCTTGCCCCATTTCTACCATCACTGATTTACATGAGATATTTGCCATCTAAGGCACAGACATCACTACAACAACAGATTTCCCTTTTTCTTGCTCCTCGTCCAGTTTATATCACAGTAAATAGCAAGCTTAATCTCTCTAAACTGTATCACACAATGCCTGAAACGTATTGTGAATCTTTTTTTCCTTAGTTACAAATTAAAACTCATCATAACCTCCATTTTAATTCTCAGTACTTTTCAGCACAAAAATCTCCAATCCAGGAACATAAATTTCCATATTCTCCCTTATTCCTGTTTTAATTCTTTTTACTCCCAAATTTTAATGTATTCTTGTAAGCAAAAGACAAATATGTTAATGTGTTGTTCAAATGCTAAGATATTCTCCTCACCTAGATTTACTCTCGTAGATGAATCTTTTCACATAGAATTTATCATTGGACTCAGAGATATGTGATTATTGTTCTCCAATTGTTTAATGTTGAAATGTGGTCCTCCAAGATAGCATTTGTATACTTTAAATACACAAAAGCTAGGTCTTATATTTTTCTTGTCATCATTTGCTTATGTCCTAGAACGCTGTAGGACATGTGTTCACATCGGTGGTATATCTACTGCTTTATTGACTTAAATATGAAGCTGTTTCTAAGCCTGGGTGAGAGTATGGAGTCGAGAGAAACATAACTTTTCTGTTAGAGCCACTAAAATGAACTGAAGCACAAGATTTAGAGCTGAGACAGGATACTAAATGCTTGCAAGTATTATTCGCCACTGAAAAGCTTTAGAATGAATTTTGTTTCTTTCCTGGATTTTCATGTGTTGTATTTCTTTCTGTGACTTCAGAAAGAGTTATTTTATAGATCTGTCTTCTAAGTTTAGAAATGGCAGGTCATAGTTTTAAAAAATAGAGCTCTAAGGAGTCTTAGAAGTCAAATCAGAGCAGTATAACATGGTATTTGGAATTATCAGATTTTAAAAAGATTGAATTGTGTATATAATAATTTATTTATTTTTATTTTATTATTATATTTTTTAATCTTCACCTGAGCATATTTTTCCATTTACCTTCAGATAGAGTGGAAGGGAGAGAGAGAAAGAGGGGAAAATATCCATGTGAGAGAGACACAACTATTGGTTGCCTCTCACACAACTCCGACCAGGGCCAGGGACCGAACTACAACCGAGGAACATGCCCTAGACTGGAATCAAACCCGTGACTCTTTGGTCCATGGGCCGACACTCCAACCACTAAGCCAAATTAGCCAGGGCTGTGTATCATAATTTAAAGAGCTATGTCAATAAATACTTTTTAAATATGAAAAACTCAAAATTTTGACAAACAAAAAATTTTTAAAATAATTACATTTACTACACATAAAATATGTACAGTATTCATAATTAAGAACATATTAAATAATTTAATGAAGAATTGGAAAAAGAAATTATACTGGCATTTCATAAAAAAGAAAAATATGCATTATTATAGGGAAATAATTAAATTATGAAAATAATTCATGAAAAGAATATATTTATAGTGATATGGAAAACATGTCTCCATTTATTTATTTATTTTTAGGAAATATACTTTCTAATTATATTTATTGGTGTGACATTGGTTCATAAAGTTATATAGGTTCCAAATATACAATTCTATGATACATCATCTGTATACTGCATTGTGTGCCCACCACCCAAAATCAAATTTTCTTTTGTCACCATGTATTTGACCCCCTTTACCCTTTACTATTCCTCTTTACTCTGGTAACTATCCTACTGCTGTCTCTGTCCATGAGTTTACCTCCATTTACATAAAAAAATATATATGAGTATGCATGTGTGTGTATGTGTGTGTGTGTGTGTGCACATGCACTTGTATGCACACAGAACCTTTCTGAGAAGACACATAAGGAACTATTACCCCTGATCTACACTGGGAATTAGAACCAGATGACCATGGTAAGAAAGACACTAAATTTCCTGTGTGTGCGTGTGTATGTGTGTGTGTGTGTGTGTGTGTGTATATATATTTTGTATCATATAAATATATCATTTTTATAAGTATGAATTGTTCAAATTAATTACATATCAATAAATTATTTATCTCCACATATATTATGTATTATAGAAATTATGTACCTATAAACTAACTGTGCATCTTATATTTATATGTATTATGTACCTTATATTACATATTGGATATTATATATGTATGGATGTGTGAATGTATGCATGTATGCAGACAAGTGTACATATATGTGTGTGCTTTGTATTATAAAGATTACAAATTGATATGTATATCTGTATATACACTGTATAATATACATACAGTATACATATATAAACACACACATATGCACACAGCATGAGAGAAAGAAAAAACACAAGGTCTAAAAAAAAGGAAAAATATTTAGTCTATGTAATGCCAATTCTAATTTAACTAATAAAATAAAATTAAAGAAGTTTTGATTTGTGCATGTTTCTTTTGATAGTATAGTAATTAAAACTAGAACTGAGACTAGAACCTATATGTCAGAGTTATTTCCATATTTTTCTCTATAAATAAATTAATATTTTTATTTATGTAATGTGACTTTATATTTTCATTTTATTTTCCCTTCTGTAAGTTTTATTATGTCAACAAAATTTTTTTATTTGCAATTTAAAATATATTTCCAATTTATTGCAAAACTAATTAAATTCAGTTTTTAAATTCTTGCTTCTTATTACTTTTTATGTCCTTCTATAAGAGTGAAATTTTGAGGAATTTTTTTTTTCTTTAGCCTTCTTCTGCTTTGCTAAAGTTTTAAAGTTAGCAAGATAACTTTAACTTTGCATTTTTATCACTTTTTATCAGTTTTCTTTCCAAGTGTGTTTCCTCTCTGGCTGGTTTTTATTGGAACCAATGTGGATTATTACATTGAAAATTTGCATGAGAAATATCAGAAATGCTATTTTCTAGGATTCCCTCCAGAAAAATGTTAAAGATAGCACAGCCATTTCTACAATATCAATTTACTTATATGGAAATCGCATCAGAGGTTTCAATTGACTTATAAAGTCTAAGAAATTCTCTTGAGGGAACCAAGGATAAGTTGTATAAATGTGTGAATGTTACAAATATTTGTAAGAAGGGTTTGGAATGCCAAATCTAAATCATAAACATTTTACTACTACTGAAGTAATTTTTTTTCAGGTTTAAGAAACATGTAAGTAATTTTTTTCAAGTTTCAGGACTGTGCACATTGGTGTGGGAGACTAAAGATGGTTACACACAGTTTGCTTTTTCTTCTATTCAGAGGTGAGGAGTTATTCCCTTTCCTGTGTACCTAGGATGGCTTTAGTCACTTGTTTGACTATTAGGAGGCTGTGGACTTCCAGGGTCCTGGGACTTTCAAGCTTTCGGTAATTAAGAGTATTATAATCTCTACCCTGGTCTTTGTGATGTTTGTGAGAGGTATAGAGAAGGAGGAAACTACCACCAAGAAGCCTGACTGCCTGGAGACAACTATACTGTGAAGAAACCCACACTGTGAAGAGGCTCATGCTAGATTCGTGATGAGGCCACAGGGAGACAGAGGGTGCGGCCAGTCCCAGATGTTCCAGAGATCCAGTTTCGTCAGCAGACTGTGAGTGTAAAAACCATACTGAGCATTTCACCCCTAGATGTGATGAAGAAAGGTAACAAGAAACCCAGAGGTTAGCCAGAGCTGAGGCCCTAGACACACGTCCACGAAGAGGTAGTCCGGAATAAAACTGTCAATGCCTTTATTCAGAAGATAGGCAGAAATTTGAGACAGTCATGGAGAATTGTCTCCCAACACTGGCACAGGTATCTACAGTGAAACCTTGGTTCTTGAACTTAATTCATTTCGTAAGGCTGTTTGAGAAGCGATTTGTTAAAACACTGAATCATTTTTTCCCCATTAGAAATAATGTAAATTGAATTAATTTTTTCCAGACCCACAAATGATTCCCTATTTTAACCTTTCTTATATACAATGCATGTCTAATATATTGCTTAATCTACAAACAAACACTTTGTTTCTTAAATTTATTCAACCAACCCTTACTAGCCTTAAATGAATGCTTTTCAGCATTGGTTCCAAGGATGTCTTTCAGGAGGTCACTATCCATTATCTTGAATTTTTCACATGCTGTTGTCTCCTAAATGTTGTCACCAGCTAACGCTTTTCTTTATTCAAATGAACAACAGTTTTTCTACCTCTTCAATTGCCTGTGATCATTGTTTCTTTCACACCTTCAGCAACAACAGTGCTCTTGATGGCCTCTTTATGTTTTAAAATTGTGCTAATCGTCCATTTCACCAGCAACAAAAGCAAAAAAACACAAAAATATTCACAGCACAATTTCCTGAGATGTTAACAACAAAAGGTTTAGTGGTAAACTGACTCATACTGGAACATTCTCTCCTTTGTTTGTGTTCTGAGAGATGGTTTTTGTTGTGTTGATGTATCAGTGAGAAAGAATTGTCACGTCAGAACTGAAGTTTGTTCAACAACCGAGACATTTTTTTTGTGAACAACATGGACAAAAACCGAATTGTTTGAGATGGGAGATGTTCCAGAACTAAGGTTTGACTGTAATTATTTGACACACGTAATCGAAAAGGAGATGGTACAAATGAATGAATATTTAATCATTAGATTTTATTGGGCTGGAAGCTAACAGTTATTTATCCAAAGTGTCAAATATAGGTTTTTTTATAAAACTGAAAAGCCATTGAAACTGTCATTTTTTTATATGTGACTTCTGATAAATCATCTCAGTTTTTTCTAGTATATATGCAAAATGAGGTTCTTCATAGAAAATTATTCAATTTTATCCCTAAATAATATCACTGCATGATTGGAGTGGAAGAATAATGGAATTTAAACAAAGTGTAAAAAGTAATTATTTATTTAAAAAATTAATTCATGGCATGAATAGGTACACATCCCAGGTTGTTGAGAAGCTAATTAAACCACAAGTTCAGGACCTAAATTACTAGAAAAAAATGCAGGAATCTAGCCATTAGCAAAAATCCTTTATCAGATGTCACTTTTGGATGATTCACGATGTTAATGTTATTCAATGTGGAAGAATAATATCAACTGAGGATTGCATAAGAACTATTTTATTTTATGTTATATGGTTGAATTAAGTTGCTGTTAAGCAGAGCATGACTCAATTTTTCATGTATAGAGTACACATATGTGATAGAGAAGTGTTGAATACTTTTTGCTATCTATACCATGGGAAACTAAGGTACAAGATAATTTTTGGAATTTGGTTAAATGATTCATTTATGAGCTGTGGTGTAGACTAGAAAAGGCTCATCGCATCAGAAAGCAGAGGTGGGCACCTGTGGAGCGCCCTTGGTTGTAAGTTCTTAAGCAGGTGTCCCTTCTCAAAATGCAAGTATTTGCATCTGATTGCAACTAAACACGGGATCTTCCATCCTGAGAACTGATGGCAAAAATTATGCCTGTAAGTTTTTGTTCAGTGTGAATGAAAGCTCTGAAAGTAGTAAATATTATCAATTCATGGACACTGGTTATATGTCTTTTTAGAGTACTATGTGAAGAAATTTACAGTGACTAAAGTTTACTGGCTTTGAAGAGTGAAGATTCTCATATAATTCCTGAACTGAAAATAGACTTTAAGAAATCATGATGATATCTTCTACTGACATACTAATGATTCTCAGTGATATATTCAGAATCAGAGAGAGTCTGAATTTACTTCTTCAGAGCAAAACTATTAGAATTTGTATTGTTAAATATAACATGATTTTAAAGATAGTGCCTAAGACTGTATTATTATCCATTCGTATATTACATTACCTTTTTAAGTATGTGTAATAAAGTTTCTGAAGAGCAAAGAAAATATTTATATGATTGAGGTCTGACTCATCAATTATTTTCTTTGCTTTTTCAGAAACTTTATTGAACATATTTTAAAATCATATTTGAATTACATACCATAGAACATGAAAAAAAAACCAAAAACCCAACAACAACAACAAAAAGTTTTCCAGTCCAAATTCTTCCTAACTGTAATATTCTCATCAAATTAGCCTCTGTATGTGGCATTAGTTTTCTTCAGTGAGAAATCACTATGTTATTTTCAGACTTTAAAAACAAAAATCACAATGCCCAGAACTATAATGGAGCTACCATTTATGCTGAATCATTGTGAATTAGGGTTTTCTAGAAGAAATATAACAAACAAAATCCATCAGGTATGAATCCATCTACCTATGGCTATTTGCCAGTAAGTTGAATATAGGAATCACCATGAGTGAAGTTACACAGTTTTATCCTGCTCATTTATTTGAGATCACTTTTGTTTATTACCATTACCAGTGACTATTGTTAATTTTCAATACATTTTATTTTTATTATTTATAAAATAGAGATTTTATGCTGCTAAATTTGTATGTCCATTAAATGTTCAGTGAATGTGTGAAATTTGAGAAACACTCTTCTATAAGCCTCCCTGATGACACTATTGTGATGGGACCGCAAAATTCCTTCTCTCTGAGCATGGATGGTTTTTGGAAGATTCTCTTTAGCAACCATATTTTACTTATACACTAAAAATCCACTCAAATATCCCTTCACCCTTCTGTTCTTTCTTGCTCACATTTATCAGGAGTTATATGACTGTGTAGAACATTGATGTGTATGCCACTTTCAGATCTTTTAGGTCAGTTCAATAAAACAATGAGTGCTTGTTGGTCCATACAAACTATGTACCAAGCCTTCTTTTTTTTTCTTCAAGGTATTTGCAGTTCTTAGCTACTAACACTGATTAAATAGGGAAGGTCATGTGCCTGCATTTTCATAAGAGTTGGAGAGCACAAAGATATCTCATTCCAAAAAGGTAGGCCATTGTGTGACTAAGAGAAGAATGGGAAGTTCAAAAAGCCTTTGAATATGGATGAGCAAAGGCACCATGCCCAGCCCAACTCTGTAGACCATCTCACAGGAGTTTGGAGGCAGACCAAACATCTTGGCAGATCCAGTTAAAATAATCATGAGTACAATGATGCACAAAGCAGTGAACTACAAATAAACAAAGGGCCTCCCTTCATGCCACTTTTTCTGCACTACACAGGCCCCTACAGCCTGAGGAATAAGAATGAGAAAATTGCTGGTAATCCTGAATTAGCAAGGTTTAAACCTCAAATTCTTGGCTTTGTTTAGAATTGAGTTAGATTTCATTTTCTGCCCTTTGGCATAACCTAGTTGCTAAGCACAGATTCAATAAATTACTTTAGCCCCACGTCTGTGCCTGGCAGTGTTTATTCACAGGGACAGGTCCATGAACAACAACAAAAAACAAGAATTGTTATGTTCAGTGACATTTAGATAATGTATAGAAATATAAAGATTATGTAAAGAAAATAGAGACTAAGAAATATGTATATATCTCTATTTAGAAAAATATTTAGTTTTAGTTAACATATAAAGAAAATATAGAAAAATAAAATTATATTTGTGTGTATATAAAAACTATAGTTATACATGCTTTCACTGTTCAATAATAAAATATGCTAAGTATTCAAAATACATGCAAGTATCAACATGATTTTGAATGCTATTGAAATACAGAGGAGAAACAGCTTATAATGAAATGCATCATGGTTATAACAACGACATGTGTGACATGTAGCCAAAGGGTAGGCAGGAATTAGGCAGGCAGAGAGATGAGAGGAGTCTGTTCCCCAGGTAGACACATAGAGGCAGATAAAGAAATAATTTAAAGCATGAAATTTCACAGGAACAGAGGATTCATGAAAGATATCAGCATGAAAAAACAGGTTGGAGGTGATTTGAAAGGATCTAAATGTGAATTGAATGAGAGTCTGGATCTTCATAGTTTCCTCTAGTTTATATATATACATCTTTCCATCTCTTTCTGGATGGTTTACTGAAAACTTTATTTAAATGGGTTGTACCATAAGGATGTTGCATATTTTAATGAGCTGATTCATATTTTTAAAGTCTTATACAATTACATTAGCAAACTACACTAAAATTATTTTTCTTTTTCTAAATGAACACAAATAATGTCTGAATATCATAGTTTTATACAACATAATTCTATAGGTAAAGGTCATATCAGCTAATTAAATAGTATATTTCCCATGTAGCTAGTCTATATAATGTACAACTTGTATGTGACATGTATAATAAAATCATTTAAAATATAACACAAAATAGAAATGTTATTTAAATATAGCTGAGGATTTATTTTAATAGACAAGTATGTAATTGGCAAAAGGGCAGAATTATGCTTCAGGACTAAATAAAAGTTTTAGGATTAAATCAACCGGGCATCTCAACTTTTATTTTAGCCATTTGAATCTCATTTTCCTTATCTATAAAATGGGGATATTAATGGCTGATTCTTTGTATTGTTTATAATATTAAACATCAAATTACATATTTTTTTCTTAGCTCAGAGTTTTCTTTCCTTGGGACTAATATGTCATTAAATAATACTTTGATATGGCAAACACTCAAATTTAATTTTAAAAATAGTTACTCATGCTTGAAGGGAGGAAGTCAATTTAAATGGTGTCTAGATCATGTGATTTAACTTTAAAATATGTTGGTAAATAGTTACATTAAAATTTATAACTCCCATTTTACTTTCATCATACATTTTTTTCTTAAAGATATCCCAACGAACTATTATTCAAATACAAAAGTAGTGACATCACAGGAATAGCAGCATGAGATCCCCTTGGTCTCTCTCCTTGAAGTTTCAACAACTTGAGCAGCTAAAACTCAACAAAAAATTCCCTGCTCAATGTACAAACACACTTGAGAGATCCGCACATTGAAACATCTAAAAGTTTGTAAGTGGGAGCAAAAGTGGGAGGCAAGAAGGCAGAAGGGCTGAGAGAAGCCACACGCAGCCCTGTAGCTGGGAACTCAGAGTGTGTCTCAGCCCAGAGTGAGGATGAATCTGGTTGTAGCTGGAGCTCCTTTCAGCCAGGAGGAGCAAAGAGATTCTGTGGGCATTCCTGCAGAGCAAGCAGTACAAGTTGCAGCTGAACCAAGAGACCTGAAAGGACGCATCACAGGGCTGCAGCTGTGGTTGTCTGGTGGTCAGCATTCCAGGCACAGAAACAGCCATGGAGCCCTGTCACCCCATGGCCTCCCAAGCTTACCTTCTTTCACCCTTGGTGTCGGGTTGTGGAGCATATTATCTGCAAACCCGAGAACTGGTATTACAGAATTGTGTTTTTCCCCTGAGCAAAGGGTGCACTCTGTGACTGGTCTCAGGGTCAGGGAACAGGAGGTACCCCGCAGGGGTCCAAGGTCACCATTACAGAGAGGGCAAAACAACAAAGAAACTGGCCAATTCCCCTCACCTGCTCTACCCCCATGCATCGCAACTACACTGATTGATGGTAGCATCCGGCTGCAAAAATCAGCACTGGGATTCCAAAGAGCTAAAAAGCTTGTGATTCAGCTCCATTTAGCAGAGAATAAGAGAAATACCTCTTTGTATTGATCTGCTAGAAAAATGCCACTCATGCATAGATGCCTAGACATAGGTGACATAAATGACAGAGAATTCAGATTGTGGTTCTGAAAACACTCAACAAGATGCAAGAAAATTCAGACAGACAATTTAATATGCTTAGAAAGTAAATTAATGAACAAAATGAATACTTTACCAAAAATATTAAAACATTAAAAAAGAACCAAACAGAAATTCTGGAGATGAAGAACGCAGTAAAATTGATCAAGAATGAACTAGTGAGCACAGGAAATAGAGTCAACTAGATGGAGGAAGGGATTAGTGATAGCAAAGATAGAAATCTAGAAATGATGCTGAGGGAAGAAGAGAGAGACTTAAGCATTAAAAACAAAACAAAACAAAAAACAACAACCAGAAAGAACTCTATGAGAAATATCTGAGTCCATCAGAAAGAGCAATAAAAGAATAACAGTCACATCAGAAGAAGGGGGGAAAAGGGAAAGGAAAGTCTATTCTAACAAACAGCTGATGAGAACTTCCCAAACCAGTGGAGAGAGCTAGATCCTCAAATCCAAGAAGCAAGCAGACTACCTAGTGACCTCAATCTAAAGAGGTCTTCTCCAAGGTACATTGTATTAAAATTGTCAAAAATTAACGACAATAAAAGAATTCTCAAGACAGCCAGGGAAAAGAAACAATCAACCTATAAAGGAAAGCCCATTAGATTAGCATTGGACTTCTCAGCAGAAACTCTACAAGCCATAAGAGAGTGGAACGAAATATTCAAACTACTGAAGGAGAGAAATGACCAGCCAAGAATAATATAGCCAGCAAAGTCATTCTTTAAATATGAAGGAGAAATAAAGACATTACCAGACATACAGAAGCTGAGGCAATTTATCATCAGAAGACCTCCACTGCAGGACATATTCAAAGGGTTTTTTTTGTTTTTTTTTTACCTGAAACAAAGAACAAAAGGCCACAAAACTATGAGTAAGTTTACCAGAAAATTTAAAGCATAATCAGGGATAACTTGTGACAAGAAAAACATAAAAGGGGAATGGGTAAAGGTCTGAATTTGAAGAGATCAGATGCATTTAAAAGAAAAAGGACAACTGTATGTATGAAACTTTTTTAAAATAAACCTAATAGTAACTACATGCAAAAAAACCCAAAACTCAGACACATAGCCTAAAAAAATGATCAAACAGAGGAAAGAAGTATGGAATACCACCAAACAAAAACAACAGACCAAAGCACACACAAAAAAGAACAAAGGAAGGCACAGAGCTACCAGAAGTCAAAAGATAAAATCCTCACATCAATAATTACACTAAAAGCAAATGGACTGAATTCACCAATAAAGAAGCACAGAGTAGCAGACTGGATCAAAAAACAAAACCCAACCATATGCTGCCTTCAGTGGACACATCTTAACTGCAAAGACAAAGTTATACTCAAAGTAAAAGAGTGGAAAATGATTCTCCAAGCAAATAACATCAATGGAAAAGCAGGTGTAGCCACACTTGTATCTGACAAAACAGATTTCAAGATAACAAAGGTAACCAGAGACAAAGATGGACGTTTTATAACGATAAAGGGACACTACATCAAGAAGACATAACACTTCTTAATATATATGCATCCAACCAGGGAGCACTGAAATACATAAAGCAACTACTCCCTTGCTCCCTCCCTCCCTTTATCTCTCTCTCTCTCTCTCTCCTTGCCTCTCTCTCTAAAATCAATCAATAAATTTTTAAAAATAGAACAAAAAAATGGGTAAAGGACCTGAATAGACACTGTTCCCAAGAAGACATACTATGTGCAACAGACATATGAAAAGATGTTCAGCTTCACTAGCTATTAGGGTAATGCAAATCAAAACTACAATGAGATACCACGTCATGCTTGTTAGAATGACTGTTATCAACAATACAGGCAATAACAAGTGTTGGAGGAGTTGTGGAGAAAAAAAGGAACCCTCACTACTGCTGGTGGGAAAGTAAACTGGTGCTCCCACAATGGAGAACAGTCTGGTGGTTTCTCAAAAAATTAAGAATAGAGTTACCACATGACCCAACAATCCCTCTTCTGGATATCTACTCAAAAACTTGAAAACATTTATTCATAAAGATATATGCACTCCTATGTTCACTGTAGCATTATTCACCGAGGCCAAGACATGGAGACAACCAAAGTGTCCTTCAGTAGGGTATTGGATAAAGAAGATGTGGTACATACATACAATGGAATACTAGTCAGCCATAAGAAAAGATGAAATACTGCCATTTACCACAACATGGATGGACCTTGAGAATATTATGCTAAGTCAAATAAATCAGTCAGGAAAAAAAAGCCAAGAACCATATGATTCAACTTATATGTGGGATATAGAACTGATAAACACAGACAACAGTGTGGTGGTTACCAGAGGAAAGGGGGTGTGGGTAGGAAAGGGTGAAAGGGGGCAAATATATGGTGACAGAAGAGGATTTAACTTTGGGTGGTGGGAACAATGCAATACACAGGTCATGTCTCATAGGAATGTACACTTGAAACCTATATGATCCTATTAACCAATGTCACCTCAATTAAAAAATATAAAGGCAATTATAGGAAATACTGCCAAGCTTACAAAGTTATTTTCCCATTTTTGAAAGACAATAGAAAATAATACTTGCTTTTTAATAAGTGATTTTTTTTTAAGATTCTAGAATTTTACTCTATGGAAATGACTCTCCTGAAATTGTTCTGTCACCTAAAGAAGAAAGATTTGTGTCTTTGGTCTGTCTACAAAAAGGAAAATTTAAATTTAATAATTTTACTCAGTAATAACCACAAGCATATACTGAATTACAACAATGAGCAAAGAACTATGTTTCATTCTGTTAGGATATGGACTAAAACCAAAACATTCTCTTCATTACAAAGATCTATCGAAGTGTGCCCATTTGTAGAAAAAAATATTAAAACTAGAATTGTTTTAACTCAGCAGTCATTGGTCTATTTATTTTACATTGAAAAATAGATGTGAGTGATCAACAATTAGTGGAACAAAGTATTCAAGTGTTTAAAATATAGAAAAACTCATAATGTTAAAAGACATTATTGAAAACAGTTGCCTTCATTTGTATTTATCACAAATACATGGATTTATTGAAGGCAATATTGGCTTTCTCTTGTCAATAATTGATAATAAAGTAATAGATGGCTGATTTTACACATAACTTCAATTCAGAAAGGCAATTATCTTAATGACCTTAAAATAAATGATTTATTGATGCACAATAATTACTATTATAATTATTAAAAATATTCTCCTGTGATTAGATTTTATAACATCATAATTATAAATGAGACTGATATTGAAATCAGAAATTATAGTTATAACAGTATTTTCCTTTTTCTGAATAAGTCAGTAGTGTTGTCATTAAACTTGAGATTAATGAATAAATATAATGAACTTCATAAGAAGAAAAAGATATTATAAATTATACAGTCCTCAGTGTTGGAGTCTAGAGACATACTAGCTTTTCTTTTAATTAAATACTATACATTTCTCCCTAGATCCAGTCTCCACACAAAGTATCTAATAAAATCACATCACTCCCCTGCTTCATATCCTTTGATGGCTTCCCATCACACTCAATGAAATCTACACTTCTTATTATTACCTCTAAAGTCTCATGTAATCTGCCCCGACTCTATAACTTGATCTCTTTGCCTCTCTGTCTCACTAAATCCCAGCCATGCTGAGCTCTCTTTTCTTCCTTGAACATGCCAACCTTTTCCCGTCTTTCAGGCACTGTACTTGGCCCTCCTCCTTTGCAGAATAAATCTCCCCCAGATTTTCATTTCACTGACTCTATTGCATTATGTAGGTCCAATTCCAATATCTCCCCTAAATCCATTGCAAACCAGACACCTTGTCTCCTAGTCACTATCATGTCATCCAATTGTATTTTTGCCTTATACGTATCCTTCCCTGAAATTAACTAATTTGTTTATTTGTTCACTTGGTGTCCCACTAGGATGTAAATTTTATGAGAACAAACATCATTTCTATCTCATCACCAGTGTATTTCCAAAACCTAGAAAGGGCAGAGAGGTTCTCAATTCATAATGTGAATTAGTAAATGGAAATCAATCAAGATCTATTATTTTTCTTCAGCCTAGAGCTGAAGAAAGGACATATCACCAGAGTGACTATATTGACTGGGGAATTGATTAGTTAAATGAAACTATTAGCTTTATTCGCTTTTAATGTGATTTTTATTAGACTTCTTTTGTCCAGTCAATCAAAGTAGTCAATTAATTGCATGTGTTTTCTTAGGGTGCTGTTAAAAAAAAGAAAGAAATAGAAAAATTAAATCAATTCAGCTATTTCCAACCTAGGTTTCGAAAGCCACACCATTCTTAAGAGAGAAAAGTGAAGTCTTTCAGGCATGTTACATCAGCTGCCCAGTGGCATGCACTATTGTTGCTCTATGCTGCTGTGGCTCCCAGATTGCTCTGTGCTCCAAGCAGCCCTGCAACTCTTCCTGCCAGTGCTGCTACCAAGTCATTCATTGCCAGCACTGCAGGCACAGACTGGTCTCTGCCAATTCACAGTTGTACATGTCTAATGTGTCACTACCAAGTCCTCTAGGTCCCTATGTGGGCCAACGCATGCAGCGTTCTCCGCAGAGAATGGGAGAAAACCCTCTTCCTCTCCTCAGGGTGTTGCTCTGTTACCTAAGCTCCCAGGCAGAGCTGCTTGGGCTCTCAGCATCTCAGAGTTTTCTCTCTTTATTGGGTTTATTTTTTATGTCATACCAGTGTGCATTTTTTGACTTGGTATTGTTTGTAGTTTTTGCTGACAGTTGGTGTCTCTTGAGGATTCAGATAAAAATCCCTAAGGTCTGTGCCAGATTGCACAGAAACTTGAGGGGGGTGGAAGTTATGGTCAGAGTCCTGTCTCTGAGACGTTCTCCTAGGCCCGGTTTGCTTGCTGTTTGTTCTTCCTTTGCCTCTCAACCGAGTAGACCCCAGGCAGTCCTGCCCACCCCAGAGCTCTGATGTCAGCAGCTCTTTGAGCACAACAGGACAATTATGAACCCACGATAAGGACTGCTTGGTTTTCAATTAACATTCTTGCTGTATACAAATGACTTGTTTAGTTAAAACCGAAAGATTTGGTATTTTTGATTCACTGAAATTCACATAAACAGATTTGTTATATATCAAAATTTATAAATCACATTCATTTAGACAAAAGCCTTGCCCTTAGACCTGTTTGGAGATAAATGTTTAATCAGTGAACAAATTAGTACAATAATTAAAACTGTTTTTAATACATAAAGGAAATATACAGAGCACATCATTGGTTCTTTCTGCTTTAAATTGGATCTTATTTAAGGGTGAGGATGGGAAGCTATTCTGCAGAATAAAGCTACCTTGACTGTCTTTGCAGGTTGCTGGTCACAAGAACTTAATCTCGTTTAGCTTTACTCATAGAAATACATTAAGACTTGTTATAAATCGCAAGGCTGTTTTGAGATTTAGACTTAAAAGAGTTTTAAAATTTTTTCTACTTTTAAAGAAAAAATGCAAATGTTAGCTGTTTTCCATCATTCTCTTTTGGACCTGAAATTACAGGGTATAATTTTATAGGCAAATTACAATAAATTCACAGAGATTTCTTAGAGTGGCGAGGATTCTGAGGTTGAGAAGGGATCCATGGAGAAGAGTGCCATTATTGATCAATGTTATCTGACCCTGATTTGGGGGAACAAGGAAGAAAGGTCCTGGCAGTCCTAACAGAACAAGGAGGGTAGTGTATGTTATTCACAGACAAAACAGATCTCCTGCCATCAGAGAGTGTCTACTATAGCTCATTGGAAATGTGTGACATGTGTCAAATCACTTTGGGGAATAGTTGTGTAACATAGAAAGATATAGGAGTAAACCTATTATAAAGAAAATCATTGAAAGTTTCTAAATAATTCGTTCTTTGCCATGTGATTTAGTTCAAGTTTGTGGACCAATCCAAATGTAGATAGTTTTCCAACGTTTATAAATTGAATTATCTTAACTATTCAGCAGAATCTTCCTATCTTGTGCCAATCTTCATAGGAAAAAAAAAAAAGAGTAAAAAAAGGAAAATATTAATCTTCCTACTCAAGAAATTTTCTTGATATTGATATTCAAATTCAGTCCTAACCAACTCTTTAGTGTCCAACTGTGAAACCCTTAGTAACCTCTATTTTGTGTATCATTGGGAAAAGACACAACTCATTTTTTTTTAACTTTTTTTCTTTATTGATTTTTAGAGAGAGAGGAAAGAAGAGGGAGAGAGAGATAGAAACATCGATAAGAGAGAACATCAGTTGGCTGCCTCCTGCATGCCCCCCACTGGGGATCTGGCCACAACCTGGGCATGTGCCCTGACCGGGAATCAAACTGGCGACCTCTTGGTGCATGGGTCGATGCTCAACCACTGAGCCACACTGGCTGGGCCACAACTCATTTTACCTAATGTTTCTCCTTTCTACCCTAGAGCAATGGTTCTCAAGCTGGAGGAAGAGGAATTTGCACCCAGGGACATTAGAAAAAGTGTGGAGATATTTTCGATGGTAGTAACTGGGAGAATGTGGGATGGGTACTATTAGCATCCAGTGGTTAGAGAGACCAGGGATATTGCTAAATATTCTGTAATGCACAGCCAGCCTCTCAAAACCAAAAATTATTCAGCCTCAAATGCCAGTGATATCAAGGTTGAGAAATCCTACTCCACAAAAAAGCTTGTCTAAGAGCAAAATTTCAAAGCTATTATTGGAGAGTGGGAAAGAAGGAAATTGATGTATATGTCTGGCCACATACAATCATTCTTGCTTTAAGGATATTGGAAGAAGAGTAGTAAACATAAGGTCATCTGTCTGAAATCATCTCCAAATTTACTTTGATATCTGAGTGGGTTCTATATCAGACCTGTGTAATTTTGAATATGATTCCTTTAATGAATGCAAAGCACACAACACGTACAATAGGTCATTTTTCTTCTACAATATCTGTGAATAAGTCTTAACTCAATTCTTTTATATGTTTAATAATAGAAAACCCAAGTATATTTTAATTTATAACAACTTGATCCTTTTTTTTCTCAAATTATTTCCTGTATCATATGGTTATATAGTTATTAGCAAGTTCAACCTCAGTGACCTTTCATTTCTGCATAGTTAGAAATAAAATAATACAAGCTTATATTTAAATTCCATGTGGTATTCACTATGACATATTAGTTGAAGAAAATGATTATATAACATCTCTTTCTGTAAGTAAGAATAAAAATCTAATACTCTTGTCACTGAGAACCAAAATAAATATGACATTGTTTAGGGGTTTTTATACATTCTTTATATACCAAAAAATAAATAGTAATAAATTTCATGGTTTTAATTTGCCCCTGATTATTCCCTTTCTCTTTCAATAAATCATGCCTAGACAAGTTGAGTTGTTCTGATAAATCAGTTTAGAATATTTTCTATGGGGTATTTGTTTAATATTTAAACACTGGCATTTTGATGCCTTTCAGTGGGTTTTTTATGACATCTCTACCACCATTTAAATAAATGTATTGTTAGTAAAGCAATGATTTTTATCTAAAAAAGGAGGAACCCAGGGAATCCCCAAAACATTTCAGGGGTCTATAAATTCTCTTATCCTTTAAGACAACATGGAGGAACCTGGAGAGTATTATCCTAAGCGAAATAAGCCAAGCAGAGAAAGACAAATTATCACATGATCTCACTTAGTTGTGGAATATAATGAACATAACAGTCTGAGGAACAGGGTAGACCCAGAGACGTGGAAGTAGGGTACAGACTGACAACCCTCAGAGGAGGGGGTGGTGGGAGGGGGAAGAGATGAACCACAGAACTTATATGCATGTATGCATAACTAATGGACATGGACAACAAAGCTGGGGACGGGGGGGGGGATGGGGAGGAGGGTGTCAATGGGGAAAAAAGGAGAAACACCTGCAACAAAAATAAATAATAAATAAATAAATAAATAAATCTTAGACCCCCCCCCCCAAAAAAAAATGTTGACTTGGCTGCAATCATCTGATGCTGGGCGATCTGTGCCCAGGGTGGTTCAGATATGTTAGTAAATGAGCTCAGATCTTTGCTATGTGGGCCTCTCCATAGATTGCCTGAAGTTCCTCACGGCATGGCACTTTACTACCCTTAGAATGAGTGATCTAAAGGACAGATCAAGAGGAATATGAAAGACTCTAGACTTTCTGAAAAGCCATAGACTTTCATATTCTAATCTGGGAAATGACATACCATCACTTCTGCCATGTCCTATTGGTCATACAGACCTGGAAGTTGTGGGAGGGGATTACACAAGAGTGTGATACCTGAAGCAAGGAATTGTGTAGGCCATCTAGGAAGTTGACTTTACATACTCACTCCTTTGCAGTCCCAGCGTGTCTCTGTTTCTGACTGAGGGAACCACTGGTTTGTTCTTTATCCCTATAAACTAGTTTAGAATTTTGAACATTTTCTATAAACGGGTATGCCCTCTTTTGTGTTTGGCTTGTGTCACTTGGCATAATTTTGAGATTTATCTATGTTGACAAGTTCATCAGTCATTTGTTTCTTTTCACAAATATTCAACATTTTATTTATCTACTTATTCACTGGCATTTGCATTTCTGCTAGGTTTTGTTTATTATAAATAAAGCCTTTATAAACATCTTTGTTCACATTTTTGTGTAGATATATAATTTTATTTCTTTTGTGCAAATAATGAGGAGTGGGTCCCATGGTAGGTTTTATATTTAACTTAAAAAAAAAAAAAAAAACAACTGGCAAACTTTTCCAAACTCTTGTACCATTTTACAGAGATATATGAGAAAAGCAATTATTCCACATCTTTGACAACATATGGTGTTTGTATGCTTCTTAATTTTAGCCATTCTAATATCTATATAATGGTATCATGTTATGGTTTAAATTTGCATTTTGCTGATGACTAATTATGTGAGCATTTTTTCATTTGTTTAATTGCTATTCATATATCTTCTTTTTTGAACAAGGTTTGCTATTGAAATTCTTTCCCAATTGTAAGAGTTTTATAAATTATGGATAAAAGTCATTTGTAAGATATATCATTGTGAATATTTTACCTTATTCTGTGACTTTCTTTTCATTTTCTTAATGATTTATTTTCAAGAGAAATACTTCACTTTTTAATAAAGGCCAATTTTTAATATTTTATTTTATGATTCCTATCAAACAAATTTTTTCCTACTCTAAGGCTGTGAAGATTTTCTCTTCAGTTTTCTTGTCAGAGTTTTATAGTTTTCAAATTTACATTTAAGTTTATCATTTTACTTGAGTGAATTTTGCATATGTTGCAAAGTTAAGTTTGCTTTTTTTTTTTTTTTTCCATACAGATAGCCAGTTTTTCCATCAAAAATTTTTGAAATAGCCTGGCTGGTGTGGCTCAGTGGATTGAGCATCATCCCATGGACTGAGGGGTCCCGGTTCGATTCCCAGTCAGGGCACATGCCTAGGTTGTGGGCTCTATATCCAGGAGGGGATGTGCAGGAGGCAGCCAATCAATGTTTCTCTCAGACATAGATGTTTCTATCTCTCCCTTCCTCTCTCTCTAAAAAATCAATAAAAATATATTTAAAAAAATTTTTTTAAATAATATCCTGAGCCTGGATGGTGTGGCTTAGTGGTTGAGCGTGGACCCATGCACCAAGAGGTCGCTGGTTCAATTCCCAGTTAGGGCACATGCCCAGGTTGTGGGCCCAATCCCCAGTGGGGGGCATGCAGGAGGCAGCCAATTGCTGTTCTCTCTCATTGATGTTTCTGTCTCCCTTTCTCTCATTTCCTCTCTCTCTAGAATCAATAACAAAAAAAATAATAATAATATCCTGAAAAAAGGGTTGCTTGAAATCTTGGTTAAAAGTCTTTTGACGATATATTTTTACATCTATTTCTGTATTCAATATTGTTCAATTGAACCATATATGCTTTGTTATGCTAATATACACTGCTTTGATTATTGTAACTTTATATTAATGTAAGTCATCAAACTTTATTTTATCTTATGAAATTACTTCGGCTTTTCGGGTCTTTTTTATACAAGTATGAATTTTATAATAAGCTTATTGATTTCTTCCAGAAATCCTATTGGAATTTTAGGGATAATTGTTTTCAACCTATAGATCTGTTAGGAGAAAATTAATATTTAAATAATATTGGGTTTTCTGCTTAATGAACATAGTATCTCTCTTCATTTATTTAGGTCTTTAACTTCTTTCAGCAATGTTTTATAGATTGTAATATAGATGTCTTGTAAATATGTTCCTAAATTTTAAGGTTTTTTTATGCTATTGCAAGTGAATTTTTATATCTTACTATTTGTTTGCTGATAGCATACAACATACAATTGACTTTTTTTTTTTAACCTTAACAATACTACTATATTAGTCATGGTTCTCCAGAGAAACAGATCCAGTGGTATATACATCTTCACATAAAGAGTTTTATTATGCCCTGGCTGGGTGGCTAAGTTGGTTGGAGTGTTGACCCATACAACAAAGGCTGTGGGTTTGATTTCTGCTCAGGGCACATGCCTAGTTGGTGATTCATTTCTGGGATGGGACATGTCTGGGAGGCATCTGATTGATGTTTTTTTATCACATCAATGTTTCTCTCTCTCTCTTCCTCTCTCTAAAAACAGTGGGAAAAAAATAAATAAACATATTCTCGGGTGAGGATTTAAACAACAGTTTTATTTTTAAAAATTGTCTCACCCAATATGGAAGCTGAGAAGTCCCACAATTTGTCCTTTGCAAGTCAGAGATCAGGAACGCTGATGGTTTGAGTCCCAGCCTGAAGGCAGAAGACTGATGTCCAGCTCATGTAGTCAGTCAGAGAGAACAAATTCTCCCTTCTTTCATCTGTTTGGTCTTTTCAGACCCTCAATAGATCAGATGATGTCCCCCAACATTGGGGATGGCATCTGCTTTGCTCTGTCTACAGATTCAAATGTGAATCTCAACTGGAAACATCCTCACAGACACACACAGACATAATGTTTAGACAAATAACTGGCACCCCATGATCTCATCAAGTTGACACATAAAATTCACCTTCACAACTACATTCATGTCTTAGTTCTAGTAATTGTAACTTAGTTCTGAGTATTACTATGATCAACCTTCAAAAAACTGGAAACTCAACCTTTGCTGAGCTTTTCTTCCAAGTTTGGACTACCCTCCGAAATCTATCTTAATTTGTTCACTCTCTAGCCTCTGTTTTGTTTTTGTTTGTTTGTTTTGTGTGTGTTGTACCCTGAGTTATAGTTGTTATCTGCAGTAGGGCTTTCAAAGGGTCATACTCTGCCATACAGGAAGCAAAAGTGCTACTGTACTTTTATTTTAGCCTTCAAACTATTAATGAATTTCCAAAAGATACTGAAATGAAAATCATGATGTTGAGAGACATTCTCTGCTTCTCAATATTAAGAATTTAAGGGACTCAATATAAAATATATCTTGAAAATCCTATGTAATAAAAGCGCTATGATCTCCCAAGATACTTCAAGATGCGTGGTTGAATTCATTTGAAGGTAGATTTGGGAGTTCTAATTAAATTGTGTGTCATGACATGCATGGAATGTGTATGTGTATGTTTGTTTGGTCGGGACACTTGGAGAATAGAAGGAAAGGAATAGTCAATTTACTGGAGAGAAGAAGGTATGAGAATATTGACAAAGAAGATTCCAAGGTTATAGACATTCAGTTCCCAGGTTTAGTGATAATAGCAGAAAAAAAATAGCCATAATAATTATAGCTGATGTTTATTGTTCTTCTGTGTGTCAAACACTGTAAAATGTTTTGCATACTTTTTTAGATAACCCTCACAGCAGTACTGGAAGAGAGGTGGGGTGAAATTATTATCTCAATTTTACAAATTAATGTATAGAGATTAGCTTATTTGCTCAAAATATTGAACTAGTAGAGGGCATGAATTTGAAACCAGTTTTAAGCTTTAACTATTATTAATATGCTATATACCTGATGTTTGACTCAATAACTCATTGTAGTGCTTACTCAACCCAATATTTTCAATGTACTCTTATCATGTGGATTTACCTAGAACGACATACTATTAGCCCAAATTAATGAGTCAGATAGACAAACAGACATGTCTAAAAGTAAATTTTAGTCATCTAGCCATGTACACTTATGATTTTTCAGGAGTATTTTCTATGAAATTCTGTGAGAATCTTGTCAATAAAAATAGCTTTTTCTGTGTTATCTCAAGTGCAAAAATCTATGTGCCAGGTGTTGGCCTTGTTAAATCGCTGGTGAAAATATGTTTTTGTCAGTTGCTGGAGGAAACTTGAGAGGTGGTGCATCTGGTCTGACAATTATTTTTAATATTATAAATTGATGTGTAGAAGGAAAAGAGCAGTTTGCACAGGCGTGCTAACTTGTAGAAATACTAAGTAAGAAATTACCAGGTGCCAGGTTTATGGAAACAAAGGATGAATACATGCTATAAATTAATTAACGTGATCAACTTTGAACACTCAAATTATTTAAAGAAACAGAAAATGTAACCTAAAGAACCACTCTTGAATAGGTTTTGCTCTTTTCCCTGCTTTTCAAATTAAAATTTAATGTCAACTTTATATGAAGGTGAACTCTGAGCCCATTTGAATGTGAAGTTTCCCTTCTGCTCCCTCCTCAATTATACATTCACTTTGTTTGTTTGTTTTTTGCCTCTAACACAAAGAATGTGTATCCAACTGCCAAAAAAATTCTTTTGGGTAGTTAAAAAATATCTCCTTTTGAAGAAGAAATAAGACAATGGTGTTGTGCAACTGCATCTTTTTTATTGTCCTTGGCATTTGTTTGTTTGGGTAATGTTTGCAATTATTTTCATTGTACAATTGTACATGAACTAACTTTCTTCTTCTTCCTTTTGGTAGGGAAGAATGACTGTAAGGTGTACTCTGAGGAACAAGATAATGTGTCTTAGGATATAATGTCTAAAATTATCTAACAAGTTTAAGGCTTCTTCTGAAAGAATGCTAACAAACATAATATTACAGGAATTTAGTAGATATTTCAATTGGGTACAGTCTTCACCCTATAAATACTGTCTTTAAAGTACTAATAAAATGGTATATAAGGAACAGTATACATTTGTAAAAGAAGGAACAACATGCTTTACTCAGTTGAATTTTTAGACTTTTTTTTTTTGTATTAAGGGGGGAATTGAATGAGAGATAGGCTTTTAGACAAAACAAAACAAAACAAAAGGATCCATGTCCCAATCTCTTTTATCTGCTTACCAATGGCATTCTGCGGAATGCTTTGGAAGAGAGGGGGATGAAAATACTTAAAGGAGTATTTGTTCCCACAAAGGAGTGAGAACATGTAGTTGGATGTGTTCCAAATGACAGAAAGAATACTCGGCTTTTGTTTCTTCCTAAATGACTACAAGTGTAAGGCAGAAGACGATTCTATGTGAAATGTTCCAGAAAACAAGACTAAGAATGTGGCACTTGGATAGCATTGGAGTAAAATTGCCTATTTTTGAGTCTAGATTCACTGCTAACTGTTTGACCTCTTTGTGCCTCAGCATCTCCATCTGTAAAATGGTCCTGATTATAGTAATTATTCCATAGGATAGCTGTGGGAATTTAGGAAGGTAATTCATCTGAGACATTTAGAACACTGCCCAGCACTTATTAAGCAGTTAGTAATAATGTCTGTCATAAATTCCACATTGCTCAATTTTCAGACTCAAGATTTTTGCATAAATTTACCAAATATGCTCAATCCTTATTTCCTCAACTCTTAGTCATTGGACAGGGGTTCCTCTCAGAGATACTGTCTCCCATTAGAACCATGAGTAATAGTTGGGAAATTGAGGGACTAGGGGAGCTAGCTCAGGACAGAATGAAAAGCTGGTGATTTACAGTGCCAGAAAAAGACTTGACCAAGTACATAAAATCTGCATGACCAGAAAGAGGGAGGAAGGAAGGAGAGAAGGAAGGAAGAGAAGGAAGAAGGAAGGGAGGGAGGGAAGAAAGAAAAAAAATGGCTTTCTAGTAACGCCATAATTCCTGGTGCACTCCCAAAGGGTCTATTCTTTTATACTCCTCTCCACGCACAAGTGTGTTGTCAGACTAGAGGTAGGGGGCAGAAAGAATGAAACACAAAATCTCCAATTGGGAAAATCTGTATCTCCTTGTTGGGTTGTAATCACATTCTAATTTTCTTTGTGGCTATCAACTAAAATGGAGCAGGTGACAGTTCCAACCAGCTTTATTTAGTCCATTGGAAGGTCACTTTCCCGCATATTCTTTAGGCATGTGCTGTTATCACATCACATCTTCTCACTGACCTCCTCTGGTGACATTTACATCTCCTCTGATGTGTGCTCTTGGTTCCAATGCAGTGAATGCCCCATTAAAGCGGGAGCCCAAGCATAGGTAGCTTCCTTGGCCAACAATCCAGTTTCTATTTTCTGTACCTTTTAGGAACCGGAACGTATAGAGATCTAGTTTTCTCCATTCACGGCAATCCTCAAGAAACAATCCATTATCTATTTCATTTCCGCTGATCAGTCAGTGCAGGGACAGGTAATCAATTAAAGACAAACAGATACCCTAACAGGGAGCAAAATGCTACTCTCAGTTCTTTTAGGCATCCGTTGTCTGTATGATTGATTCCCTTGGTGCCCATTTCTTTTGGCTTTTAGAGGCAAGGTAATAATAGCTAATAATCACTGCATTTACCAAACGGCCAATGAAACCCTTAATTCACAGTTACCTTCTCATATTGACTTGGAGCAGGTAGAATGGATTAGATTTCTAAATGGTGATTTTCAATATTACTTCTGGGATGTGGCTTATTTCAGTTGATGGTGACTCTATACTTCAAGCGGGGAGAAGTTAATGTCCTTTGCCTTCAGATGGGGTTTAAGCTAAATTCCTGAACTACAGGGGGGAAAAAATCTTACAGGATATGTATTTGCATGTAAAATATTTTCTCACAGGATTATTGAATGCATTAAATGAGATACTGTCTGTTAGGCTTTGTGCTTGGAATATTCTAGACACTCAGTGAAAGTTACCATGATCATACTCCTTTGTTTCCTGTTGAAATTGTTTCCTATTCTGGCCTTTGTCACATTGTACTATCCAAATTACCCTACCTGTCTCAGTTTTGGCATTTACTGGTTCCTCTAGCTGTCACTAACTGGTGGGTAAACACTGACATTTTAGATTTCAGTCACTGTCACTATATATAATATATTATATATATTATATATAATATATATAATATATATAATATATATAATATATATATATTCATACTTTTGCATGCCATTTATTTCAAGTTCCAAGCTCATGTGGCAAACTGTCTCTAGATAATTTTTCTACAGTTATGTCAACTCAATCTCAGTCTTTAAAACCAAATTTTTATGTAATCAAAAGTACATTTCTCCCCCATGATTTCTATAGTTTTTGTCTTTGACAATATTTTCCCTTTTAATCACTCGAGTCAAAAATACTCCAAACTGTCCTGAGAAACATCCTTTTCTGTAATGCAACAAATTTACCCAAATAATAATTTTGTCAATTTGTATCATGGAACATATTAAGTTATTCTTTATTGTTGCTTCTCACAACAAATACTAAAGATGAACTGTTATAAGTTCATGTATGTGTAATTGTGATAAGCTATAAATTGGCTTCCCTTTGGGTGCTCTTTTCCAATCTCCAAATCATATTACTCAATGCTTCTCTAAACCAATCTACACTAATCACTGCTTTCAATAAAGCCACCCTTCTGTCAAAAGGAAACTTCAATAGTTCTTCTTTGTATCAAGATAAAGTTAAAATTTCCTGATATAACATTCAAAGATTCAAATCTCTCTAAATCATCCCCCAACATTGTTTTCCCCCATGAAACTGTTTCAGCTGAACTGGTCTGTTTATCATTTCTGGACTATGACTTGCTCAGCAATGTATAGAATATATTCATTTGTCATCTTTGCGTAAAGCCCACACTCTAATAACTAAAGATTCACATTTTTAATTAAACTTTCTAGGCACTACCATCCTCCAAATCCTTATATCACCATTTGCACGATGCATTTTTTTTTTTAATAACACTAAATTTTATGAAAGTCTTAGGCCCTTGTTATTTGACATCTATTATTTCGTCAATTCCTTCCAAAAAGCCTAAAAGATGGAAATTACATCCATATTATTCAGATTCAATCCTAGGTGTAAAAACCTTTCAAAATACCAACAAGTTTCTTTATATGGCAAGCCCTAATCCAAGATTCAAACAATGGTATATCTGATTGCGAAGCTCTTTTATTATTATTAGCTCATATTGAAGAATTTGAGAGATCAAAATGAATGGAGACAAAGAAAAGTACTTTTGATTTCATGACTTAAAACAATGTTTCAGCTGAGTAAGGGGGACTGAAGGCAGATTGAAAAGTGTTAATGTGTAAATGAGCGCTAAAGAAATAAAGGAACGAATCCACTTAATATTTTAATTCATTTTATATCAATTTATTCCCTTTACTGAAATGGGTCCCACATAACTGCCTAATGGTTTAAATGAGAATGAAAAAGAAGGGGTAGAGAAGGAAAACAAATAGAAGGGATTTCCAGGTAAAATAAGACTATCCTGAGAAAATCAGTCTGTGGATAGCCATTTTCATGTAGGACATTATATTGTTAACACTTATTTAAGTTGAATTAACATCAAATAGCAGCATGTCACACACAATAATGCCATAGTAGCAAAGAAATTAAGAAATGATATATCAGCCTCTTTCCAATAACTTTTGCTTTATATTGTCTTGTGTTTGCCATAGAATCATTAATAAGTTTGACTAAACAAAAATTGAATTTCATGCAAGTATGCCTAAATTATTTCTAGAAGATGAAAAAGTACCAGAGCTGTTAAGGCTTAAAATTAAAGTGTGCAATTTTCTTATTAATAAGTATGCCCATTTAAAACAAGCATTACTCCAATAATGTGAATTTAATGATGAAAATATATGAGAATATTATTTCTTTCTGTTAAATTAACAATCCCTTTTGTTGATATCTAATGAGAATTCATTAATAGGAAAAATTCAATTAAAGTCAAACTAAGAAAACAATCCCATTTACAACTGTATCCAAAAACAAAAAAACAAAACACACACACACACAGGAATAAATTTAAACAAGGAGGTAAAAGACCTGCACTCGAAAAATTATAAGAGACTGAGGAAATAAATTGAAGAAGATACAAATAAGTGGAAGCATATACCGTGTTCATGGATAGAAGAATTAATATCATTAAAATATTCTTCCTACTCAAAGCCATCTGTACATTCAACACAATTCCTATCAATATACCAATGGCGTATTTTGCAGAACTAGAACAAATATTCCAGAAATGTATATGGAACCACAAAAGACCCTGAATAGCCACAGCAATACTGAGAAAAAAGAACAAATTTGGAGAGTCATGCTACCTGATATCAAACTATACAACAAGGCCATAGTAGTCAAACAGCATGATACTGGCATAAAAACAGACATGTAAAACAGTGGAACAGAATAGAGAAAACAGAAATAAACCCACACCATTATGGTCAATTAATATTTGACAAAGGAGTCAAAAACATGCAATGGGGTAGCGATAGTCTATTCATAAAAGGTGTTTGGAAAATTGAACAAATGTGTGCAAAAAAATTAAACTAGGCCACTTTCTTACACCACACACAAGAATAAACTCAAAATGGATTTTCCTTTAAACTCAAAATCGATTAAAGACTTAAACATGAGACTCGAAACCATAAAAATCCTGAAAGAAAACGTAGGCAGTAAAATCTCAGACATTTCTTGTAGCAATATTTTTTCTGATATGTTGCCTCAGGAAAGGGAAACAAAAGAAAAATATAAACAAAGGGTACTACATCAAACTAGAAAGCTTTTGCACAGCAGAGGAAGCCATCAACAAAATGAAAAGTCAACCCACTGAATGGGAGAACATACTCATCAATGACACATCTGATAAGGGGTTAATATCCTAAATTTATAAAGAACTTATACAACTCAACACCAAAAAAAACCCAAACAATCCAATTACAAAATGAGCAAAGGACTGTAATAGATAGACTCTTCTCAAAAGAGGACATACAGATGGCCAATAGACATATGAAAATATACTCACTGTTCATCAAAGGAATGCAGACTAAGACCACAGTGAGATATCTCACACCTGTCAGAATGGCTATTATCAATAAATCAACAAACAACAAGTGTTGGTGAGGTTGCAGAGAAAAGGGAACCCTCATGCACTGTTGTTGGAAGTGCAGATTGGTGCAGCCACTGAGGAAAGGAGTATGGAGTTACCTAAAAAAATTAAAAATGGAACTGTTTTATGACTCAGTGATTCCACTTCTGGGGGTATATCTGATACAACCCAAAACATTAATTTGAAAGAATATATGCACCCATATGTTCATTGCCGCAATATTTACAAGAGCCAAGATTTGGAAGCAGCCTCAGTGCCCATCAGTAGATGGGTGGATAAAAAAGCTGTGGCACATTTACACAATGGAATACTGTGTGGCCATAAGAAGGAAGGAAATCTTGCCTTTTGCAATATCATGGATGGATCATTATTAAGCCAGTCAGAAAGACAAATACCATGTGATTTCACTCATATGAGGATTCTAATGAATAAAATAAACTAACAAAAATAGAAACATACTCACAGATAGAGAACAGACTGACAGCTGCCAGAGGGGATAGGAATTTGGGGCTGGGTGAAAAAGGTGAAGCAATTAAGTGAAGAAAAAACAACAACAAAAAAAAACATAAAGACACAGACAACAGTATGGTGATTGATAGGGGGATGAGGTGTGGTTTGCCGTAAAGAGAGTGAAGGGGGATAAACTGTGATGGAAGGAGTCTTGACTTGGGGTGGTGAACACAGAATACAATATATAGATGATATATGATATAATTATACACTTGAAACCTATATAATTTTATTAACCAATGTCACCTCAATAAATTCAATAAAATATTTAAAAAAATAAAGTCAAACATTAAGTTTGTAGAATTCAAAAGTAACTTTAAGTCACATATCTCCATTAGAATATTAGAAAATAATATGCATGTTCCTACACTAAAGTAAACATGCCATTAAATAATTAAATATATGGACTGATACTGCCTTCTTCAAGTCTTACATCTATTTTCATACCATTTCTCATAAAGTCGACATAACATTTTGAGACTAGAGTTGAATAAGAATTTTATTTTGAAATAGTATAGAACAGAAAAGTCATAAATATAGTACAAATAATACCAGTGTATCCATTATCTAGATTCAGAAGCAATAGGATTTTAATATATTTGTTTTTTATTCATTCTTTCTGCCTGCCCCTCCCCACACACACATTTTCTAAAGTGTTTAAGAGTTTCAGACATCATGTCCTTTGTCCCTTAGTACTTAATGCATATTTCCTAAAAAATAAGTATATTCTTATACATAGTCACAGTACAATGATCAAAATCAGACAATTGGCATTGATGCTCTATTATAGCTAACATACATTTTTTATTCAAATTTTCTTTAGCAGTATTTTAAGACAATCAATGTTGTATATAACCTTTTTGTTAAAATAAATTTTGTCTTTTTTTTTTAATTATTGATTTTTAGAGAGAGAGGAAGGGAGAGAGGGATACAAACATCGATCAGTTGCCTTCTGCACGCCCCCTACTGGGGATCAAACCCACAACCTGAACATGTGCCTTGGTTGGGAATCGAACCGGGACCTCTCAGTCCATGGGACGATGCTCAATCCACTGAGCCACACCGGTTGGGTGTGTATAACCTTTTACAGTATATTCATTTTTTTCTGAAAAATTTTAAATCTTCAAAAACTGCTGTTACCAAACTACTATTTCACTCTGATATTTTTAGTAATGGAAACCTTCCCCTTCCCTTTCTCTCTCTTCTCAAATAAAACTCATCTAGTCCTGAAATTCTATTAAATGAATTTTAGACTTATAGGTTCATAATGCAACTGAGCATATACAGACAAAATTTAATGTTTAGATATAAAGAAAAATGAAGAACCTTACATCACTGATTTCAAATGGCAACCTAGATCAGCTCTAAGATGCTTCACATAGAAGAGCAGGTATCATCTGTTATGTATATCACTCATTTATCTCATGCAGGGTGTATGACAGTAACTTTGATGCACAGTTTTTGAAACATGTGCATAGTCATGACGATCAGGTTTAACTTCATTAGCTATTAGTTAATGTGATTCAAAGCTATCAGTTAATATTGGATTTCAGTAAACTAAAAATGAGTAAGGCTTAAAACAGGAGTTAGCCAATATGCTGTTAGTTCAGTCTTAATGTGTGGCCCATTTCTAGGAAGTTTGATTTGTTCTTATTCCTGGAATCAAGTCCCCTCCCCCTTATTCCTGAGGACAAAACTTTAGCCCAAGCAATTAACTACCTGAATTGTTTTTATCTGGTGGGATTCCTGCCAACCTCAGTCTCTTCATGACCACACTTCTTTTCTAAATGTAAAACATTTTCCCCAGGAAATAGTATTTTCTTTTAAACCCAACCCTCTTTCAGTTACCATTATCACCACCACTACCATTGTTAATGTTGCTGATGATAGAACTGAGACACAGAGCTAAACAACTAATATGTTGCAGCACAAAGCAGAGCCAAATCTCTTTCACTACTGTGTTTGCTCTGCTATGAGATTCCCATTGCCACGCCTTCTAATCCTCCTGCCAGGCTTTGCCAAATAGTTATTACATCTCCTTGCTAATTTCTAGTACCCTTGACTACGGAGTTCCCTCTGCCTCCTCCAACATCATATGAGATTGATGTTGTACCAACTTACCTGTACCTGACCTCACAAAGGTACTGCATGACTCCTGTTAGAAAAATCTGCCAAACTCTCTACTATTAGCTTATCCATGCAGGGTGCATAATGAAATGTTGAAATAAAGAGAAAGGAATCCAAGCATATCACTACAGAAAATCATCAAATTATAAAAAAAGAGACCAAAAATAAAAAGAAAGAAAGAAAGAGAGAAAGAAAGAAAGAAAAGAAAGAACAGAATAAAGTAATTACAGTACAGCCAGAAAAAAATTAATAAAATGGCAAAAGTAAGTCCATATCTATCAGTAATTACTTTAAATGTAAGTAGACTACATTCTCCACTCAAAAGACAGAGTGGAGTGTGGTGATGGTGGAGGATGGGAAGGAGGTGAAAGAGTCACAGAGGGGATAAATGGTGTTGGAAAAAATAAGGTTTAAAAAACAATAACAAAAAGACAGAGTAGCTGAATGGATTAAAAACCACAAGATCAAATCTTATACTGCTTATCATGTGAGACTCACTTCACATCAAAAGGAAAGGCAACAGCATCAACAATAACTAAGTGGGACTACATCAAATTTGAAAGCTCCTGCACAGCAAAGGAAACCATGAACAAAATGAAAAAGCATTTTACTGAATGAGAGAAATATTTGCACATCATATATAATAGATCAATACCAAAAAATATAAAGCACTCATACAACTTAACAGCAAAAGCAAACAAACAAGCAAAAAAACATGTACTCTAATTAAAAATTGGGCAGAGAAACAGAACAGACATTTTTTTTCAGAGAAGACATGCAAGGACCAAAAGTACATAAAAAAAGGTGTTCAATATCATTAATCATCAGTAAAATGAAAATAATACAATAATGAGATAATAATGAGATATAACTTCACATCTGTTAGAAAGGCTGTTATCAAAAAGAAAACAGTAATAACAAATGTTAGCAAGTATGTGGAGAAAAGAACCCTGATGCACTGTTGGTGGGAAGGTAAACTGGTGGAAATCCACTATGAAAAACACTATGGAGGTTCCTCAAAAACTTAAAAATAAAACTACTATATGATCCAGCAATTCTACTCTGGATATACACATCCACAGAAAACAAAATAACTATCTCAAACAGATATCTGCAACTACATATTTATTGTAGCATTATTTACAATAGTAAAGATATGGATACAATCTAAGTGTTCATAGATGGATGATGAATAAAGAAAATCTGATATATAAATATATATATATGGAATCTAAAAAAATGAAACTCATAGAAATAGAATAGATCAGTTGTTGATAGAGACAGGGAGTGAGGAGAGGGTGAAATGGGTGAAGGTGACCAAAAGGTACAAACTTCCAGTTATAAGATAAGATTTGGGGATGTAATGTTTAGCAGGGTGACTATATTTAACAATACTATTATATATTTGAAAGTTGCTAAGAGGATCTGAAAATGGTGGCAGAGTGAATGAAAGCTACATAGTCTCCCAGGATCAAACTGGAAATACAACTAAAACAAAGACAAGTCATCTGCTGGAGAGAACTCTTATAACCAGAGACATAAAGAAGACTCCAAATTGAGACTGGTAGGTGATGTGGAGGCCCAAGAGGGCTGTGTGGGTTCCCACAGGCAGCAGCTGAGGGCTATCTTAGCTGTGAGAAGCTCCCTCTGAGAAGTCAGGGGTTTAAACCCCAAGCTGACTCCCTAACACAGAGTGATGGAACAGGGAAAGGCACCCACATAACACCTGGCTGAGAAAATCAACAGAGCAGAGGTTCTGTCCAGCAGAGAAAGGCACTGGGAACAACAGCTACAGCCACTCACCTTGGGCTCTAGCAGAGGGAGGGTAGACTGGACTGCAGCTGTGTGAGGAGAGTCGGGGGTTTGTGGCACTGAGAAGAGAGCTGGGAAGGAGGCCATCAAGAGCTCTGTACTGAGTCATTCCCCCACATTGCAGTAGCCATCTTCCTCAAGAAGCCACTTCACATGAGAGTGGCTTTAGCTTGGGGGAGAAGCAACTGCCTCTCCCTCTGGAAATTGAAGAGGTCCAACCTGAGGCTCATTAATAGCCAGAGATTACCTGCCAGCCTATAGGCTGAGAAGAGCCTCTGAAAGCTTTGAGCTTTGGACTTGGCTCTCAGTGTTGGATGTCATGGCTCTGGGGACTGAGCTTTGAAAGCTGAGGCCTAGGTCCCTGCACTGAGCCTTTAACCCACACTGCAGAAACCATTTTCTTCTCAAAGCAACTTTAGCCCAGGGGAAAGCAATTGCCCCACTCACTTGAAATCTTCTTACCCTGCCCACCTGTGAGATTTTGTATTCAGCTGAGGGCTACAACCTGAGGCTCATTAGGTAATGGAGAATAATAGTCAGCCTGCAGGCAAAAGCTCTGGGATAATTGACTCTTTGCTTGGTCTGCGACTCTACCCATGAAAGTAAGACTAGACTTTGGTGTTCAGTGTGGTGCCTTCCATACTCATCCAAACCCAGCAGAGGCAGCCACAATCAGCAGCAGTATATTGACACTCAGAGGGAAAATTTGGCAGGCTCTAAACCCTGCTGAGACAGCCAAAATGGTGAAACAAAGAAACAAATCCCAAATGAAAGAACAAGAGAATTCCACAGAAGAAGAGAAAAATGAAATGGAGTTAAGCAAGTTATCAGATGTAGAGTTCAGAGTAATGATTATGAAGAAGCTCAACAGTATGAGTAAAAATACAGAAACAATAGAAATTAAACAATTGGAAATGAAAAACCACCAAGTGGAAATGAAGAATGACATAGCAGAAATAAAAAACACATTGGAAGGAATAACCAGCAGAGTAGAGGAAGCCGAGTTTGGATCAGGGAATTGGAAAACAGGGTAGAAAAAAATTAATCAGAAAACAACAATTGAAAAACAGGAGGACAGTTTAAGAGAGCTGTGGGACAGTATGAAACAACAATATCTGCATCACAGGAGTACCAGAAGAAGAAGAAAGTGAGCAAGGGATTGAGAATATACTTGAAGAAATAGTGAAAGAAAACAACCCTAACTTGGTGAAGGAAAAAGGCATACAGGTTCAGGAAGCAGAGAGAGTCCCAAATAAGAAGAACCCAAAGAAGCCCACACTAAGACACATCATAATTAAAATGCCAAAAATTAAACACAAAGAGAGAATCTCAAAGGCAGCAAGAGAAAAGCAACAGGTTACCTACAAAGGAGCCCCCATAAAGCTATCTCAACAGAAACTCAACAGCCTAGAAGGGAATGGCATGAAGTATTCAAGGTAATGAAAAACAAAGATCTGAATCCAAGACTACTTTATCCAGCAAGGCTATCATCCAAAATAGAAGGTGAAATAAAGAGCTTCCTAGACTGGGGGGGGGGGGGAGGGCTAAGGTAATATATTAGCACCAAACCAGCACTGCAAGAAATGTTAAAAGGACTGCTGCAATAAGCAGAAGAAATAGAGAAAGAAACATAGCCATAATAAATTAAAATGGCAATAAATAAGTACATATCAATAATAAACCATAAACGTAAATGGATGAAATGTTCCAATCAAAAGACACAGAGTAGCTGAATGGATAAGAAAGCATGATTCATATGTATGTTGTTTACAACAGAAGACTCACATAGGTTGAAAGTGAAGGGACAGAAAAGTTTTCCAGCAAAGGGAAATGAAGAAAAAACTAGGGTAGCAATAGTTATATCTGATAAAATAGACTTCAAAATGAAGGGTATAATGAGACAAAGGAGGCTACTACACGATATTGAAAGGATCTATCCAACAGGAGTATATAACCTTGGTAAACAAATATGCACCCAATATAGAAGCACCAAAATATATTTGAAAACCTTCTGGAGGCCCTGGCTGGTTTGGCTCAGTGGTTAGAATGTCAGCCCATGGACCAAAGAGTTGCAGGTTTGATTCTGGTCAAGGGCACGTACCTCAGTTGCAGTTCATCCCAGCCCTGGTCAGCATTGTGCGGGAGGGACCCAATCGATGTCTCTCTCTCACATCGATGTTTCTCTTTCTCTCTCTCTTTCTCTCCCCCTCCTACTCTACATGAAGTCAAAATGGAAAAATACCCTCAGGTGAGGATTAAAAAGATAAAAAAAAAGAAACTTCTGAAGGACTTAAAAGGAGAAATTGACAGGAATACAATCATAGCAGGATTTCAACACCTCGCTGAAATCACTGGATAGATTCTCTAGACAAAAAATTAACAAGAAAATAGAGACTCTAAATAACACTAGATTAAATGGACTTAATAGATATTTATAAAGAATTACACCCCAAAACTGCAGAATCCACATTCTTCTTAAATACACACAGGACATTCTCAAAGGCAGACCACATGTTAGGACACAAGCTAAGTCTCTACAAGTTCAAAAAGATTGAAATCATATCAAGAATCTTCTCGGATCACAATGGCATGAAATTAGAAATTACTTACAATGAAAACACTCAAAAACATTTAAACACATGGAGGCTAAATAGCATGTTATTAAACAATGAATGGGTTACCGAGGAGATCAAAGAAGAAATAAAAACCTTCCTAGAAAACAATGAAAATGAACACACAACAACACAAAATCTATGTGATGCAATGAAAGCAGTTCTGAGAGGGAAGGTCATAGTGCTACAGGCCTACCTCAAGAAAAAAGAACAATTTCTACTAGACTATCTAACTCTACAATTTAAAGAACTAGAAAGTAAACAAAAAGAAAAACCCAGAGCAAGTAGAAGGAAAGAAACAGTGAAGATCAAAGCAGAAATAAACAACATAGAGACTACAAAAATAATTCAAAAGATCAATGAGAGAAAGAGCTGGTTCTTTGAAAAAGTAAACCAGGTTGATGAATATTTAGCCAGGTTCACCAAGAAACAAAGAGAGAGGACCCAAATAAACAAAATCAGAATAGAAAGAGAAAAAGCAACAACTGAAACCACAGAAATACAAAAGATTGTTAGAAAATACTATGAACAATTATACGCCAACAAATTGGACAACCCAGGTGAAATGGAAAATTTCTAGAATCACCTAGTCTCCCAAAACTGAACTGGGAAGAGTCAGAAAAATTGAACAGACCAATAACAACTAAGGAAATTGAAGCTGTAATCAATAAACTCACGTCAACAAAAGCCTGTCCAGATGGTTTCACAGGGGAGTTTTACTGAACATTCAAAGAAGAACTAACACCCATTCTCTTCAAACTATTCCAAAATATTCAAGAGAAAGGAAGACTTCCAAGCTCTTTTTATGAGGCCAGCATAATCCTAATTCCAAAACCAGATAAAGACACCGCAAAGAAAAAAAACTACAGGCCAATGTCCCCGATGGACATAGATGACAAAATCCTCAACAAAATAATAGCAAATCAGACCCAGCAATATATTAAAAAAAATTATTCACCATGACCAAATGGGATTCATCCCAGGATGCAAGGCTGGTACAATATTCACAAATCAATAAATGTGATACATCACATAAACAAAGTTAAATATAAAAATAATATGATCATATCAATAGATGCTGAAAAAGCTTTTGACAAAATTCAGCACCATTTCTGATAAAAATGCTCAGCAATGTGGGAATAGAGGGATCATATCTCAACATAATAAAGGCCATATATGAAAAACCTACAGCCAACGTGATACTCAATGGGCAAAAACTAAAAGAAAAGCATTTCCCTTAAGAACAGGAGCAAGACAGGGATGCCCACTTTCACCACCCTTATTGAACATAGTACTGGAAGTCTTAGCCACAACAATTAAACAACAAGAAAAAATAAAAGGGATCCAAATTGAAAAGGAAGAAGTGAAACTGTCATCATTCGCAGATGACATGATATTGTACATAGAAAACCCTAAAGACTCCATCAAACATCTACTAGAGTTAATAAATGAATTTGGCAGTGTAGCAGCATATAAAATTAACATCCATAAATCAATGGCATTCTTATACACCAATAATGAACACTCAGAAAGGAGAACTAAAAAAAAATAATCCCATCTACTATTGCAACAACAACAACAACAAAAACCTAGGAATAAACTTAGCCAAGAAGGTAAAAGACCTATTTGCAGAAAACTACAGGACATTAAAAAAAGAAATATAGGGAGATATAAAAAAGTGGAAACATCTACCATATTGAAGGTTTGGAAAAATCCTGAGCTTGCAAATCTACCCAGGAAAGTGAGACTTGACAGTGGTGTTTAAGGAGGGCCTTCCATGCTCATCCAAACCCAGTAGAGGGAGCCACAAATAGCAGAACACCAACACCCACAGGGAAAATTTGGCATGCTCCAAAACCCACTGAGATAGCAAAAATAGTGAAACAAAGAAACAGATCCCAAATGAAAGAACAAGAGAACTCTACCGAAGATGAGATAAATGAAATGCAGTTAAGCAAATTATCAGAGGTAGAGTTCAGAGCCATGATCTTGAGGAAACTAAACAGCATGAGTAAGGATATCAACACCATGAAAACCAACCAAGTGGAAATAAAGAATGACATAGCAGAAATAAAGAACACATTGGAAGGACTGACCAGCAGAGTAGAGGAAGCGGAGGACCGGATCAGTGAATTAGAAGACAGAGTAGAAAAAATCAATCAATCAGAAAACCAAAAGGAAAAAATAATGAAAAAACAGGAAGAGAGCTTAAGAGAACTCTGGGACAACTGCAAACATAATAACATTCGTATCATTGGAGTCCCTGAAGAAGAAGAAAATGAGCAAAGGTTAGAGAATATATTTGAAGAAATAGTGACAGAAAACTTTCCTAACCTGGTGAAGGAGAAGGCATTCTAGTTCAAGAAGCACAGAGAGCCACAAGTAAGAAGAACCCAAACAGGCCCACACCAAGACACATAATAATTAAAATGCCAAAAATTAAAGACAAAGAGAGAATCCTAAGGGCAGCAAGAAATAAGCAACAGATTACCTACAAAAGAACCCCCATAAGGCTATCATCTGACTTCTCAACAGAAACACTACAGGCCAGAAGGGAATGGCATGAAGTAATCAAGGTCATGAAAAACAAGGATCTGAATCCAAGACTACTCTATCCAGCAAGGCTATCATTCAAAATAGAAGGTCAAATAAAGAGCTTCCCAGACAAAAAAAGGCTAAGGGAATATATTAGCACCAAACCAGCACTATAAGAAATGTTAAAAGGACTGCTGTAATTAGTAGAAGAAATAAGAAGAAAAATATAACCACACTGAACAAAAATGGCAATAAATAAGTACATATCAATAATCACCTTAAATGTAAATGGATTGAATGCTCCGATAAAAAGACACAGAGTAGCTGACTGGATAAGAGAGCATGATTCACATATATGTTGTTTACAAGAGACCCACCTCACAACAAAAGACTCACATAGGTTGAAAGTAAAGGGATGGAAAAAAATCTTCCAAGCAAATGGAAAGGAAAAAAAGCTAGGGTAGCAATACTCATATCTGAAAAATTAGATTTCAAATTGAAGACCATAACTAGAGACAAAGAAGATCACTACATAATATTGAAAGGGTCTATCCAACAGGAAGATATAACCTTGGTAAACATATATGCACCCAATATAGGAGCACCAAAATATATTAAAAATCTTCTGGAGGACTTCAAAGGAGAAATCGACAGCAATACAATCATAGCAGGGGACTTCAACACCCCACTAACATCACTGGATAGATCATCTAGACAAAAAATTAACAAGGAAACAGAAATTCTAAATAAAGCACTAGATCAAATGGATTTAATAGATATATACATAGAATTACACCCTAAAACTGCAGAATTCACATTCTTCTCAAGTGCACATGGGACATTCTCAAAGATAGACCACATGTTAGGACACAAACGAAGTCTCTACAAGTTCAAGAAGATTGAAATCATATCAAGCATCTCCTCAGATCACAATGGCATGAAACTAGAAATCAATTGCAACAAGAACATGCAAAGACATTTGAATACATGGAGGCTAAATAGCATGTTATTAAACAATGAATGGGTTACCATGGAGATCAAGGAAGAAATTAAAAACTTCCTGGAAACCAATGAAAATGAACATACAACAACACAAAATCTATGGGATGCAGCGAAAGCAGTTCTGAGAGGGAAGTTCATAGCACTGCAGGCCCACCTCAAGAAAGAAGAAAAATTTCTAATTGACTACCTAACCTCACAACTTAAAGAACTAGAAAGCAAACAAAAAGAAAACCCTAGAGCAAGTAGAAGGAAGGAAATAGTAAAGATCAGAGCAGAAATAAACGACATGGAGACCAAAAAAACAATTCAAAGGATCAATGAAACAAACAGCTGTTTTTTTGAAAAGATAAACAAGATTGATGGACCCTTAGCTAGACTCACCAAGAAACAAAGAGAGAGAACCCAAATACACAAAATCAGAAACGAAAGAGGAGAAGTAACAACTGACACCACAGAAATACAAAGAATCGTTAACAAATACTATGAACATTTATATGGCAACAAATTCAACAATCTAAGCGAAATGGACACATTTCTAGAAACACATAGTGTCCCAAAACTGGACCGGGAAGAGATAGAAAACTTGAACAGACCAATAACAGCTAAGGAAATTGAAGATATAATCAAGACCCTCCCAGCAAACAAAAGCCCAGGCCCTGACAGCTTCATGGGGGAGTTTTACCGAACATTCAAAGAAGAACGAACACCCATTCTCCTCAAACTATTCCAAAAAATTCAAGAGGAAGGAAGACTTCCAAACTCATTTTATGAGGCCAGCATAATTCTAATTCCAAAACCAGAAAAAGACACTACAAAGAAAGAAAACTACAGGCCAATATCCCTGATGAACATAGATGCCAAAATCCTAAACAAAATACTAGCAAATCGGATCCAGCAATACATCAAAAAAATTATTCACCATGACCAAGTGGGATTCATCCCAGGGATGCAAGGCTGGTACAATATTCACAAATCAATAAATGTGATACATCACATAAACAAAATGAAAGATAAAAACCATATGATCGTATCAATAGATGCCGAAAAAGCATTTGACAAAATCCAGCACCCATTTCTGATAAAAACACTCAGCAATTTGGGAATAGAGGGATCATATCTCAACAGTATAAAGGCCATATATGAAAGACCTACAGCCAACATCAGACTCAATGGACAAAAACTAAAAGCATTTCCCTTAAGAACAGGAGCAAGACAAGGATGCCCACTTTCACCACTCTTATTTAAAATAGTACTGGAAGTCTTAGCCACAGCAATCAGACGTGAAGAAAAAATAAAAGGAATCCAAATTGGAAAAGAGGAAGTGAAACTGTCATTATTCACAGATGACATGATATTATACATAGAAAACCCTAAAGACTCCATCAAAAATCTACTAGACTTAATAAATGAATTTGGCAAAGTAGCAGGATACAAAATTAACGTCAAGAAATCGACGGCATTCTTATACACCGATGATGAACTCACAGAAAGAGAAACTAAAAAAACAATCCCATTTACCATCTCAGGAAAAAAATTAAGATACCTAGGAATAAACTTAACCAAAGAAGTAAAGGACCTATTTGCAGAAAACTACAGGACATTGAAAAAAGAAATAGAGGAAGATATAAAAAAGTGGAAGCACATACCTTGTTCATGGATTGGAAGAATTAACATCATTAAAATGTCCATACTACCCAAAGCAATTTATAGATTTAATGCAATCCCCATCAAAATACCAATGACATATTTCATAGAACTAGAACAAATGCTTCAGAAGTTTATATGGATCCAAGAAAGACCCCGAATAGCTACAGCAATCTTGAAAAAGAAGGACAAAGTAGGCGGGATCACAATACCAGACATCAGGTTATACTACAAAGCTACTGTAATCAAAGCAGCCTGGGACTGGCACAAGAACAGGCACATAGATCAATGGAATAAAACAGAGAACCCAGAAATTAACCCAAAACATTATGCTCAATTAATATTCGACAAAGGTGGCAAGAGCATACAATGGAGTAAAGACAGCCTCTTAAATAAATGGTGCTGGGAAAATTGGACAGCTACATGCAAAAAAATGAAACTAGACCATCATCTTACACCATACACAAGAATAAACTCAAAATGGATAAAAGACTTAAATGTGACTCATGAGTCCATAAAAATCGTAGAAGAAAATGTAGGCAACAAAATTTCAGACATCATACTCAGCAGAATCTACACTAATATATCACCTAAGGCAACAGAAACAAAGGAAAAAATGAACACATGGGACTACATCAAACTCAAAAGCTTCTGCACAGCAAAAGAAACAACCATCAAAGTGGAAAGGCAACCCACTGTATGGGAGAGCATAATTGCCAATGATATATCAGATAAGGGATTAATTTCCAAAATATATAGAGTGCTCATACATCTCAACAAAAGGAAGACAAAGAATCCAATTAAAAAGTGGGCAGAGGAACTAAATAGACACCTCTCCAAACAGGACATTCAAATGGCCAAGAGACATATGAAGAAATGCTCAACATCACTAATCATTAAAAAGGTGCAAATTAAAACAACAATGAGGTATCACCTCACACCTGTCAGAACAAGTGCTGGTGAGTGTGTGGAGAAAAGAGTGCTTTAGTACACTGCTGGTAGGAATGAAGACTGGTGCAGCCACTGTGGAAAACAATATGGTGTTTCCTCAAAAGATTAAAAACTGAACTGCCATTTGACCCAGTGATTCCACTTCTTGAAATATATCCTAAGAAGCCTGAAATACCAACCAGGAAGAATATATGCACCCCTACATTCATAGCGGCACTATTTAGCATAGCTAAGATCTGGAAACAGCCCACGTTCCCATCAGTAGATGAGTAGATAAAAAAGCTGTGGTACATTTACACAATGGAATACTATGCAGCTATAAGAAAGATCTCTTACCCTTTGAGATGACATGGGGGGACCTGGAGAGTATTATGCTGAGTGAATTAAGCCAGTCAGAGAAAGACAATTACCACATGATCTCACTTATTTATGGATCATCATGAGCAAAATAAGCTGTCAACCAAAATAGATCCAGAGTCATGTATGTAGGGAACAGACTGACAAACCTCAGAGGGAAGGGGGATGGGAGGAGGTGGGATGAAGTAAACCAAATAACTCATATGCATATATGCACAACCAATGGATCCAGTTATTAGACTGGGGAAAGCAGGAGGTGGGTGGGAGTGGGGAGGAGGTGATCAATGGGGGAAAAGGGGAGAAACACCTGTAATACTTTCAACAACAACAACAAAAAGATATAACAATTAAAAAGAAAAAAAAAGACAGTTGCTAAAAGAGTAAATCTTAAAAGTTCTCATCCCAAGACAAAAAATTTTTTGAGATGATATGTGTTAACTAATATGTGTAGCAATCATTTTGCAAAATATACATATTTCAAATCAAGCCATTATCTATATATATCTCATATATTATGTAGAATATCTGTTTATGTAATAATATAATAGTTATAAAATATATACACTATATAGAATGTCTAATTATAATATTGAAATATATGTTACATAATATATTTTATTGATCTATTATATAATATATAATTACATATTATATATTATATAAAAAATGTAATATGTATAGTGTTATATATACTTTATATAAACTATATATCAAGTTAAACTAATGCAATCTATGTATCAAAAAGATAAATAAATAAATCGTATACCAGAGTTTAAAGTTGGGCAAACATTCTGTAGCTAGTCCCTGTGGCTGCTTTCTATCTACTCCCTGTTTCTGTCTGCTGCCCTCCTAAAAGAATATTAAAGAGAATTCTAGTATTATTTACTTTAGACTATTACTGCAAACAATGTTTTTATATCTAATTGGGAAAAACTTCCATATAAATAGAACTTGTCATATTTATTACATGAAATCTTTGTATCTAGATGGGATTACCTTTATTTGAGATAGACAGAGATCGATTTGCTGTTCTATTTATTTATGCTTTTTTTCCCCCCATTAATCCTCACCAGTGGATATTTTTCCATTGATTTTTAGACAGAGTGGGAGGGAGGGTAAGAGAGAGAAATATCGATGAGAGAAATATCCATTGGTTGCCTCCCATACGACCCGAGCTGGGCCTGGAATCAAATCTGAAACCCAGGTACATGCCCTTGACTGGGAATCAAACCTGTGACCCTTCAGTCCATCAGGCGGTGTTCTAACCACGGAGCCCAACCGGCCAGGGCTATTTATGCATTCTTTATTTTTATTTTTATTATTAATTTATTTTTGTTACAGATGTTTCTCCTTTTTCCCCCCATTGACTCCCTCCTCCCCATTCCCTCACACCCTGTCCTTAGCTTTGTTGTCTATGTTCATCAGTTACACATACTTGCATATAACTTCTGTGGTTTATCCCCTCCTTGCCCCCCACTCCTTCTGAGGATTGTCAATCTGTGCCCTACTTCCATAACTCTGGGTCTATTTTGTTCATCAGTTTGTTTTGTTCATTATATTCCACAAATAAGTGAGATCATGTGATATTTGTATTTCTCTGTTTGGCTTGTTTCTCTTAGCATAATACTTTCCAGGTCCCTCCATGTTGTCTCAAAGGATAAGAGATCTTTCTTTCTTACAGCTGCATAGTACTCCATTGTGTATATGTACCACAGTTTTTTTTTATCTACTCATCTACTGATGGGAACGTGGGCTGTTTCCAGATCTTAGCTATTGTAAATAGTGCTGCTATGAACATAGGGGTACATATATTCTTTCTGATTGGTGTTTCAGGCTTCTTAGGGTATATTCCTAGAAATGAGATCACTGGGTCAAATGGCAGTTCAATTTTTAATTTTTTGAGGTAACACCATAGTGTTTTCCATAGTGGCTGCACCAGTCTGTATTCCCACCAACAGTGTGCTAGGGTCCCTTTTTCTCCGCACCCTCGCCAGCACTTGTTATTTGATGATTTGTTGATGGTGGCCATTCTGACAGGTGTGAAGTGATACCTCATTGTTGTTTTAATTTGCATCTCTCTGATGATTAGTGATGTTGAGCATTTTTACATATGTCTCTTGGCCATTTGTATGTCCTGTTTGGAGAGGTGTCTCTTTAGGTCCTCTGCTCATTTTTTAATTGGGTTCTTCATCTTTCTTTTGTTGAGTTGTGTGAGTACTCTATATATTTTGGAAATTAACCCCTTATCTGATGTATCATTGGCAATTATGCTCTCCCATATAGTGGGTTACCTTTCCATTTGATGGTTGTTTCTTTTGCTGTTCAGAAGCTTTTTAGTCCCATGTGTTCATTTTTTCCTTTGTTTCTCTTGCCTTAGGTGTTGTATCAGTGAAAATTCTGCTGCATATGATGTCTGAAATTTTGTTGCCTGCATTTTCTTCTAGGATTTTTATGGATTCACGACTCACATTTAAGTCTTTTATCCATTTTGAGTTTATTCATGTGTATGGTGTAAGTTGGTGGTCTAGCTTCATTTTTTTGCATGTAGCTGTCCAATTTTCCCAACACCATTTATTAAAGAGGTTGTCTTGACTCCACTGTATGCTCTTGTCACCTTTGTCAAATATTAATAGAGCATATTATCTTGGGTCAATTTCTGGGTTCTCTATTCTGTTCCATTGATCTATGTGCCTGTTTTGTGCCAGTACCAGGCTGTTTTGATTACAGTGGCTTTGTAGTACAAGCTGGTAATGTGATCCCTCCTACTTTGTTCTTGTTTTTCAAGATTGCTGTGGCTATTTGGGGCCTTTTTTTGGTTCCATATTAACTTTGGGAGTATTTGTTCTAGTTCTGTGAAGTATATCATTGGTATTTTGATGGGGATTGCATTGAATCTATATATATAGCTTTGGGTAGTATGAACATTTTAATGATGTTAATTCTTCCAATCCATGAACAGGGTATATGCTTCCTCTTTTTAATATCTCCCTCTATTTCTTTTTTCAATGACCTATAGTTTTCTGTGAAGAGATCCTTTACTTCTTTGGTTAAGTTTATTCCTAGGTATCTTAATTTTTTTGCCGCAATGGTAAATGGGATTGTTTTTTAAGTTTCTCTTTCTGTGAGTTCATTGTTGGTGTATAATAATGCCGTCGATTTCTTGACATTAATTTTGTATCCTGCTACTTTGCCAAATTCATTTATTAAGTCTAGTAGATTTTTGCTGGATTTCTATGTATAATATCATGTCATCTGCGAATAATGACAGTTTCACTTTCTCCTTTCCAATTTGGATCACTTTTATTTTTTCTTCGTGTCTAATTGCTGTGGCTCAAACTTCCAGTACTATGTTAAATAAGAGTGGCAAAAGTGCACATCCCTGTCTTGTACCCGTTCTTAAGGGAAACGTTTTTAGTTTTTGTCCATTGAGTCTGATGTTGGCTGTAGGTTTTTCATATATGGCCTTTATTATGTTGAGATATGATCCCTCTATTCCCACATTGCTGAGCATTTTTATCAGAAATGGGTGCTGGCTTTTGTCGAAAGCTTTTTCAGCATCTATTGATATGATTATATGGTTTTTATCTTTCATTTTGTTTATGTGGTATATCACATTTATTGATTTGCAAATATTGTACCATCCTTGCATCCCTGGGATGAATCCCACTTGGTCATGGTGAATAATTTTTTTGATGTATTGCTGGATCCGATTTACTAATATTTTGTTAAGGATTTTGGCATCTGTATTCATCAGGGATATTGGCCTGTAGTTTTCTTTCTTTGTAGTGTCTTTATCCAGTTTTGGAATTAGGATTATGCTGGCCTCATAAAATGAATTTGGAAGTTTTCCATCTTCTTGGATTTTCTGGAATAGTTTGAGAAGGATGAGTATTAGATCTTCTTTGAATGTTCGGTAAAACTCCCACGTGAAGCCATCTGGGTCTGGGCTTTTGTTTGCTGGAAGTTTCTTAATTACATCTTCAATTTCCTTGGTTGTTATTGGTCTGTTCAAGTTTTCTTTCTCTTTCTGGTTCAGTTTTGGGAGACTGTATTTCTAAAAATGTGTCCATTTCACCCAGATTGTCTAATTTGTTGGCATATAATTGTTCATAGTATGTTTCGATGATCCTTTGTATTTCTGTGGTGTCAGTTGTTAATTCTCCTCTTTCATTTCTGATTTTGTTTATTTGGGTCCTCTCTTTTTGTTTCTTGGTGAGTCTGGCTAAAGGTCCATGAATCTTGTTTATCTTTTCAAAGAACCAGCTTTTTATTTCATTGATTTTTTGAACTGTTTTTTTAGTCTCTATGTCATTTATTTCTGCTCTGACCTTTACTATTTCTTTCCTTCTACTTGCTCTGGGTTTTTCTTTTTGTTTTCTTTCTAGATCTTTCAGTTGTAGGGATTTTTCTTATTTCTTGAGGTAGGCCTGTAGTGCTATGAACTTCCCTCTCAGGACTGCTTTTACTGCATCCCATAGATTTTGTATTGTTGTATGTTCATTTTCATTGGTTTCCAGGAAGTTTTTAATTTCTTCCTTGATCTCGTTGGTAACCCACTCATTGTTTAATAACATGCTATTTAGCCTCCAAGTGTTTGAATGTTTTTGTGTGTTTTTGTTGTAATTGAGTTCTAGTTTCATGCCATTGTGATCTGAGAAGATGCTTGATATGATTTCAGTCTTTTTGAATTTGTAGAGATTTGCTTTGTGTCCTAACATGTGGTCTATCTTTGAGCATGTCCTGTGTACACTTGAGAAGAATGTATATTCTGCAGCTTTGGGGTGAAATGTTCTGTAAATATCAATTAAGTCCAACTGATCTAGGTTGTCGTTTAAGGACTCTATGTCCTTGTTAAGTTTTTGTCTGGAAGATCTATCCAGTGGTGTAAGTGGGGTGTTAAAATCACCCACTAAGATCATATTGCTATTGATCTCTCCCTTGAAGTCCTCCAGAAGCTTTTTAATATAGTTTGGAGCTCCTATATTTGGTGTATATATGTTTACCAGGGTTATATCCTCTTGTTGGATTGATCCTTTTACTATTATGTAGTGACCTTCTATGTCTCTTATTATGCCCCTCGTTTTGAAGTCTATCTTGTCAGATATAAGTATTGCTACACCAGCTTTATTTTCATTACCATTTGCTTGGTAAAATTTTTTCCACCCCTTCACTTTCATCCTGTGTGAGTCTTTTTTGTTGTGTGGTGAGTTCCTCGTAGACAGCATATATATGGGTCATGTTTTCTTATCCAATCAGCTACCCTATGTCTTTTGATTGGAGCATTTAAGCCATTTACATTTAAGGTTATTATTGATAGATAGTTATTAGTTGCCATTTTTATTTCATGTCTGTGTTCCTCTTTCTCTCTGTTTCTTCTTCTTACAACAATCCCTTCAACATTTCTTGCAGTGCTGGTTTGGTGGTGGTAAATTCCTTTAGCTTTTTTTTTTTTTTTTTTTTTTTTTTATCTGTGAAGCTCTTTATTTCTCCTTCAATTCTGAATGATAACCTTGCTGAATAGAGTAGTCTTGGATTCAGACCCTTGCCTTGCATTACTTTGTACATTTCATGCCACTCCCTTCTGACCTGCAGCGTTTCTATTGAGAAATCAACTGACAGTCTAGTGGGAGCTCCCTTGTAGGTAAATTTCTGTCTCTCTCTTGCTTTCTTTAGGATTCTTTCTTTGTCTTTAATGTTTGCCATTTTTATTATGATGTGTCTAGCTGTGGGTCTTCTGGGGTTCATGGGACTCTCTGTGTTTCCTGGACTTGTGTGATTTTTTCCTTCACCAGTTTAGGAAAGTTTTCTGCCATTATTTCTTCAAACAGGTTCTCTATTCCTTTCTCTGATTCTTCTCCTTCCAGTACACCTATAATGCGAATGTTGTTACGTTTTGTATTATCCCACAGCTCCCTTAAACTCTCCTCCTGCTTTTTAAACTTTTCTTCCATTTGCTGCTCTTTTTGGGTGTTTTTCTCTACCTTGTCTTCTAAGTTGCTGATTCGGTCTTCAGCTTCTTCTAATCTACTGTTGAACCCTGATAAGGTATTTTTCATATCAGCTATGTCATTCTTTATTTCCTCTTGATTTTTATGTATAGCTTCTACCTCTTTATGCATAGCTTCTACCTCTTTTTTTAAGCTGAAGTAGTTTCCAGTGAGCTCTTCATAATTCTTATTAAGTTGTTTGTAGTTCTCACCAAATTATTTGAGCACCCTTATAATCATTGCTTTGAATTCTTTGTCTGACAAGTTGCTTTCTTCTAGTTCCTATAGTTGCATTTCTGTTGATTTCTCTCTGTTGTTCACTTGGGTGTTGTTTCTTTGTCTCACCATTTTAGCAATCTGGTAGTTCTAAGCCCGGTGAGGGATGTTGGTATGTGTAGGCAGGTCAGTGTGTATCAATTAAGGCTACTGTGCCTCTCAGCCTATTTTGGTGTATGGCTCCTCTTGTCTGCTGTGGGTCCTGGAGGGTTGATACCTGGCGGCTGGAATTGGTCTGTCGTGCAGGTCTCGGCTCCCCGAGACTCGCTGCTGCTTGTGCTGGGGCACCACTCTTGATAGGCTTTTGCTGATGCTGCTAGGGATGGGTCTTAGCTGCCAATATGTGCTGCTGCTGCCTGGGGGTGCACAGGTTCGTCTGGTGCTCTGCTGGGGTGTGGGGGACCCTTTGGTATGATGCTGGGGTGTGTGGGGTTCCACTAGTGCACTCTTGGGGTTTGTGGGTTCCACTGGCACACTGCTGGGGTTCATGGGTCCCTCTGGTATGCTGCTGGGTTGTGTGAGTCCAGCTGGTGTCCTTCTGGTGTTCATGGGTTTCTCTGGTACGCTGCTGGGGGTTGTGGGTTCCACTTGTGCACTTCTGGGTTTTGTGGGTCCCTCTGCTATGCTGCTGGGATGTGTGGGTCTTGCTGGTGTACTGTTGGGGGACACTGCTGCCTGGTGGGGCTCAGCTCTTGAACAGTTGCTGCTGGGGGCAAGTGTCAGCTCCCAGTTCACACTGCTACTGCTGCTGCTGCTTCTGCCAGGGGGTGCTCTCAGGTCCCAATCCTTTACTGCTGTTGGGGGCTGAGGATGCTCCACACCTGGGATTTTGCTGCTGCTGGGGAGAGGGGCTCCACTCCAACTCCGCCTCTGCAGCTGTCAGGGGCTGGTCTCAGCTGCCCTAGCCCTGCTGTTTGGTCTGGGGCACTGCTCTTGGTCAGTCTTTGCTGATGCCTCTGGGGATGTTTTCAGCTGCCAGACTGAGCTGCTAATGCCTGTTGGGGGTGGGGCTCTACTCGGCCCAGTCACTGTTGTTGTAGGGGGAGGTGCTGGGCTCCCAAGCGGGTGCTAGTGCCCCCAGGAGCCTGGGCAAGCTGCCTTGAGCCTGGGTGGGCTGCTGCGCTGCTGCAGGTCCGGGTCCCGGGCTGGGTGTGCGCCACTGTGGGCCCAGAGTCTGGAGCCCGTGCGCTGTCACGGGCCTGGGTCCCGGGTTGGGTGCGCACCGCCGTGGGCCTGGGTCCTGCCGGCCGCAGCGCCACTGCCTCAGACCTGGGCAAGCCGCCACTGCTGTTGGGGATGGGGCTCCGGCTCCCGCTGGTTTCGGCTACTGCAGCAGGCACCTACTGTGTGCTGACCTGTGTGCTGACTGTGCCAACACAGCTGAGTTCACTGGACGGATGGTGCAGGGCGCTCTAGTGGACTCAGGTTGCTGGGCCCCAGCCGCTCCCATTTCCTCCTCCCAGGAAAGATCCAGGATCCTCCAAAATGCGGGGCCTCCCGGCTGCACTGGGGAACGTTCACTGTCCTGCCCCTCACCACATAGCCTTCTGCCTTCCTCCACAGCACAGGAACCTTCTGTCCCGTGTCTCTGCACTGCTCAAGGCTGGTCTTCCACGTCACATTCCTCACACTCTCTCTCACACTCTCTCCCAGTCTCACACGCTCACCCATGCTCCGGTCCTGCCCGTGGCCATCTTCTCTCTCTATTTATGCATTCTTTGGTTGATTCCTGTATGTGCCCTGACCGGGGATCACACCCTCGACCTTGGCATATCAGAAAAGCAATGCTCTAATTAACTGAGTTACCCGACCAGGGACGGATTACCTATTAAATATTGAATTTTTCTTGTAGTTTTTTTTTCTGAAAGATTCCTGGGGTAGATTCTTAGAATAACTTTAATTTTCTCTTTGCCCTGACTTGGTGACTTGATTTAAATAATTCATAATTCTGATATATATATATATATATATATATATATATATATATATATATAAAATTTGCCTTTTTCCTCACAAATTCAAAGAACTTCCAAATGCAAAGACAGTGCCAGTGAACATTCACATGCCAACACCTAACGGCAAACAGAAATAAATTATACATACTAGCGAAACATGTTTAATTTACAAAGTTAGACCTATATTTGTAAGGTTGTATGCTAGGCCTAGAAACTGTATCACATTTCTTAGAACAGAAGTAAAGAAATAAAATGGGCTAGGATCAATTTACAGTATTCTGTGTTCTCAGAAGTCTTGCCCTGAAGTACTGTAGGAATAGAATACAGGATACATGTTAAAGAAGAAAACTACGGAGTAAATGTGTTTCACTAGAGTGGAGTTGAGTGATTTAAAAAAAAAGAAGAAGAAAGCAAGGCATTTACAATGCAGAGACTGTGTAGTCATTAGAGCTTAATGTTTTAAAATACAGATAATTGTAGAGTCTTGCATGAAGAGAAAACTGTTATTTTATTGTTCTTTAAGAATCTTTTGGGGGCTTTCTAAAAAAGCTTCAGTTCAAAGAGTTACTTAAATAGATCTTTTAAAAACAACAATAACACAGTAATAAGACCAAACATTTAAAAAACTATATATTGTATCTTGGAACATCACCTGTATATTCTCATCTGAGGGAAACATTTTTAATAAAAATATTTGTTTCCCTTGATATATGTATAGAAATATTAATTGCCCAGCTGGTGTGGCTCAGTGGATTGAGCATCATCCCATGGACTGAGAGGTCCCAGGTCGATTCCTGATCAGGGCACATGCCCAGATTGTGGGCTTGATCCCCAGTGGGGGGCATGCAGGAGGCGGCCAATCGACGTTTTCTCTCATCGATGTTTCTATCTCTCTCTCTCTCACTTCCTCTCTCTCTAAAATCAATAAAAAGGAAAAAAATAAAATAAAATAAAAATTCTATCTCCCCTTTGTTGGCTGCAATCCTATTGAATTCTACAGATCATAAACTGCAAAGAGGCACTGGATAACAAGAGGAAGAGGGAAGGATTTGTTTTTTCCAGTTTGCTTGCTGTTCTGGGGGTGTTGCCCTCGCGATGATGCCCTGCCCCGGAGACGGCTATAGCAGTCTGCCTCCTTAGTTAATCCTAGAACCAATTTGCCAAAACCCCTCCTAAGAGCCAGCCAGCCAGCCCTGACCCTCCATGGAAGTCTCAGCTCACCTTCCTTTTAGCTGCTGAGGTGTTCAAAAAATTCCCTCAACTGTTTTACTTTTCTCTGAATTCTAGGGAGGCTAGCTACTTCTTGACTTAGCTCAGTGTTTTATTTTTTCAGTCTTTCAACATCTGCTTAACCAGTTCCCTGTATTAAAATTATCTCTGTTGAAAATGCTTAGCATGTTTTTTGAATTCCTGACTAGAGCCTGAGTGATGGAAGGCAAACACAAATTCCTTTTCACGAAAGTATATTGTATCATAACTTCATTTACTAATTTATGAAATACTAAACCACAAGATAAAACTGATTGTCTGGAATTTATATAGAAACACAGAACAATGAGGTGACCTTTATTTAGGTAGTTAACAAAGAGTCACAATGCTCGGTTGAAGCACAGCAGATTGTTTTCACCTGCTTGTAGATGACTACAAAATAGGTAGCTTAAGATGTTAACACTGGCCCTGGCTGGTTTGGCTCAGCAGTAGAGCATCGGCCCATGCCCAATGAATCGCGGGTTCGATTCCGGTCAAGGGCACGTACCTCAGTTGCCATTTGTCCTCAGCCCTGGTCAGGTCGTGCAGGAGGCAACCAGTCAATGTGGCTCTATCACATCGATGTTTCTCTCTGTCTCTCGTTCTCCCTCCCTCCCACTCTATCTGATAATAAGTAGAAAAATTTCTTCGATGAGGAATAAAAAAAAAAAATGTTAACACTGATTTTTCCTTTCTAGATTCCACTGTAGAAATCCATATACTTGTCAACTTCTGGTTTAGCATAAGATTCATTTTCTCAATCCTTTGGTTGCCCTTTGTTCCATTAACATCAATATAGATACATAAATGTTTACTTTTATTCCACAATAATTGAATAATTATTCAGTTGGAAAGTTTTCTTCGAGTGTATTTTTATGCCTGAAGAAGTAAATTATCATTTAAAACATTTTAAGTGTAAGTTAGATAAAAATTATTAACATGTTAAAACAGTTGTCTAGAAAAACATCATTCAACGGCCCAGATAATATTAACTGTACATTTACATTTTATAGTGGATATTTACTTTGTTTGAACCAACTGCTATGTCTGTACCTGTTATTTCTAACAGATCTTTTCCTCATGCACACATCCTATTTTAACACTTTATTAAGGTGACATTTTATAAATAGTTACATCTGAATTCTGTATTAAGTAACCTGTTGGAGTATCTAGGTTTGACATGCCATCTCTTGAATGTTTTGAAGCAGAGAGTGGCTAAAATAAGTGCATTATATTCTGAATTATATATATGTGTATTTTGCATAACCTATATATGATATCACTAAATATTGGCTTTGCTGGATAAGAGTTAAAGCCCCTTCAGGACTTGTGTGTTTGTGTGTGTGGTTAAATTTTGGATTTGGGTTCCAATTATGAATCTTGTTTTCTGGATTGTAAACATGCCTAAAGAACAAAAAACAGTATCACAAAAGAAGTCTTGAAGCCTTGAATATAAAATTTTTCAAGTTGTTTTCATGATGAAAGATAAGACTATTAGGGAATTCAGAAACTTAAATGCAAATCAGTTGTGTCTAGTTAGTAGTTTAGAATGTTTAAAACTCCATTTGGCCCAGGATTTTTCTCTGTTAAATCTCTCTCTCTCTCTCTCTTTCTCTCTCTCTCTCTCTCTCTCTCTTTCTCTCCCCCCCCCCCCACCATCAGGTTGGGTATTGTGCACATACCCAAGCAAGAGACAGAGACAATGTTTTCTGACAATCTAGTACTACATGATCCTTAGTCCCTATAATTCCATATTAAGAGAGAGACTTTTACCCCTAAATTTCATATATCAACTTTTACTGAGGGACTGTGATTGCCTGCTTTGAATTAAGTGATGTCCTTTTGGACCAATCACTGTAAACTGAAGAACTCTGGCTAAGTCTGAACCACGTGTCTAACCATATGTCCTCTCTATTCATGTTAACTTTTCTGATGTATAAAGATGCCTGTGATTTATGTTATCCTGAGATGTAATATGTAATACTTAACTTCCTATTACCTTGAAAGAAATGGAAAAGTAATTAGAATGAGATGGCTTTTGTATTAATAAATGAAGAAGTCATTTATTCCATTTAACATAAATAGTCAAAGTTCAATTGCTTTCCCTCCAAGGTTTCAGGTTTCATATAACAAAATTTCTAACTCTGTGAGTAAAGGTTAATTCTGTTTAATGTTACCATTTATACTAATTGAAATTATATTTTATAATTTTACATAAATACATGAGCTGATAAAGTGTATCACTTTCAATATGTATTACTCATATTGTGGAAGTTATTGACACCTGTGCTGTGCCTTTAACACAGCCCAGCTAACAATTGCTGTAAAACAAAATGCAGAACTTCACATAATCCAGATTATCTCATTATAAGTTACTCATTTGGAAATATTTCACATGAGGAAAAGTTGAACTCTTAAATGTCTTATAAGAGGCAGTTGAAATCCATTCATTCCATAAAGATTTCGATCTATGGTAGTAAGAAAATATTGTCTAACTCTAAGTTCCCGCAGCATATGTCATGTGAACCACTGACTTACTATTTCTTAACATTACTAATTTTATGATTCATTTTTATGTGGTATATTTAGTAGCTTTATTTAGACTATAAACTTTGTCAAGATGTATATGTTTGTTATAAACCAGCCATGGTAGGCCCTAACATAAATTGGTCTAATACTGACAATTTCTATTGGCCCCTCACGTGATGAGTATGTTATAGATAAGCCTCATGCATAACTCCATCTCACCATCCCTGTTTCCCTTCATGATAACTTGTCATCTACCACCCCTGCAAACATTCAGGAAAATTGTCATATTTGTTTCTATAGGAGATGATTATGATTCAAAAGGAAATCAATAGTATATTTTAATAATTTGTCATTAATAGAGAAGTATAATTACAAAAACATCTATTTTTTTATGTATCAAATATATTCATGAAGAATATACACAATGATGCTTTAGACAGGACACTGTGGGGTTTTAATTCCCAAAAGTATGGAACATTAATCTCACTATCTTAAGACTCCCTATTTTTTCTCCTCAGACTCCTCTCTATTCATATATAAGAACGAGCTTGACATCAAAGTTCTTAGGTATCAAGAGATGGAGTTTTTGTATTTGTGCCAGAGACAGTGCTGTATCTTCCAGAAAACTTTAAGGAATTATATGTTCCACTTCAGAACTATACATGTTAACATTCTAAATTTCTCTTCTCCAACATTTTAAATGTCATATTTTATAGATTTAAGTTATAAAGCTCAATGCTAATTGTCATTGTGAAATTTTATTTTTGATAGTTTTAATGAAAACTAGGTTATACCATATTGTATATCATTCATTTCTAGGTGAAATTGTTTATATTAGAATAAGAGGTTCTATATACACACCTAAAACATACTTTAAAACTTCTTAACTCATGATATTTTAATTCCAAATACAACAAACTCAGTATATTCTCCAATATAATGATTTAAATAAAGAGTATTTCTGTAAGGAATTTAAAATAATTCTATCCCAAATTGGCAATTTTACAAGTTTGCTCTCTTTCAAACCATTTTCCTACATATTTCAAATTAAAAATAGAGGAAGATATAAAAAAGTGGAAGCATATACCATGTTCATGGATTGGAAGAATCAACATCATTAAAATGTCCATACTACCCAAAGCAATCTATAGATTCAATGTTGAGGAGATAGAGTTAGGTTAGCCAATAAGGGATGGGGCCATGGGAAAGGAAGGCTGAGACATGTGGGGAAGTTTGAGATGACTTGGAGCTCAGCACACAGGCAGTGCACCTCAACTCAGTATGTAACAGATCTGGAGGTTTATTCAGACTACAGATCTCAAAATAAAACTAAAATCAACGTGGGAAATTGTGCCTCCAATGCCAGAAACTCCAGCCCCCATTTATAAAAATGCAAATTAGAAGCTCCTGGAAGGAGCACTGGTCATTTACATAACAAAAATAACCCCAGGAAAGACTGGTTTCAAGCTAGAGGGGAACAGCGATTGTTATAGTCTCTTTTTCTGGGACCCTGATCGGTTTTCAAATGAATTTTATTTACTGTTAAAGAATATAGTGCTGGCAATTCTGACCTATTCTAATTAATATACCTACTGGATTCTTGGAGCAAGGCAATAGGATTGCTGAATGAGGTCTGCTGAGAAACTATAGAGTGTGTTTCTATTGCAGAAAGCCAGGTTACCTTAAAAGGGATAATAGGAAACCAAAATTAGATTTAGAAAAGAAACAAAAAGCTAGCATAGGGTTGCTCCAAGGGTGTTTCCCCTTCTCCTCAATAGTAGTCTGGGAGAAGTTGAAATTATCACAAAAAGGGAAGCCACTAAGGCCCTTATAGATACCTGGGGCTACTTTATTGTTCTTAACCACATCCAACTGAGTTGTCTCTTCCCTGGGAGTAAAGCTTCCGTGCAAATGTCAGTAATATCTAATCAATGTCTGATTTTAAATCAAAACCTGTCCACTTCCAACTAGAGAATGTTATGGGACAATGTATATCTTTGCTAATCAAATCTGTCCCAATTTACCTGATAGGACAAGCTTTTTTAAATTAGTGATGCCCACATATGCTTTTTCCAGAAGGGTGATATGAATTGAGAGCTAGATGACATATGGCTAAATCTAGTCAGGCGGGAAACACAGCTTTAAAATGTATGGATGTTGCTAAAGCAGAATCCTTGAAAGGACCAATTGGAAGCTAGCAAGGCATATATCTACCCCTAGAAACAGAAGCCTCACCACCGGCAATCTACTTGGTTCGCCTCCCCAATGCTGGGAGTCTGTCTATTTTTCAAATAAACTTTGCTTTCGCTTGTCCCTTTGTCCATGAACTCATTCTTCAGTTTTGTGAGACAACAAACCTGGACCCAATCTTCACTGCTTGGTTTCAATGTAATCCCTATTAAAGTATCAACAACATTTTTACAGATCTAGAACAATATTCCAAAAGTTTATGTGGAACAAAAAAGACCCTGAATCACCACAGCAATCTTGAAAAAGAAGAACAAAGTAAGAAGGATCACATACCAGATATCAAGTTATACTGCAAAGCCATTGTAATCAAAACAGCCTGGTACTGGCACAAGAACAGGCATATAGATCTGTAGAACAGAACAGAGAACCCAGAACTCGACCCAAGACATTATGCGCAATTAATATTCCACAAAGGAGGCAAGAGCATACAATGGAGAAAAGACAATCTCTTCAATAAATGGTGTTGGGAAAATTGGACAGGTACATACAAAAAAATGACACTAGATCACCAACTTACACCATACACAAGAATAAACTCAAAATGAACAAAAAAACTTAAATCTAACTTGTGAAACCATAAAAATACTGTTAGAAAATGTAGGCAGAAAAATCTCAGACATCACATGTAGCAGAATTTTCACTGATGCATTGCCTAAGGCAAGAGAAACAAAGAAAGATATTATTAAATGATACTACATTAAACTAAAAGGTTTCTGCACAGCAAAAGAAACCAGCATCAAAATGAATAGGGAATCCACTCTATGGGAGAACATATTTGCCAATAATACATTAGATAAGGGGTTAATATCCAAAATAAATAAAGTACTCATACAACTCAACAAAATGAAGACAAACAATCCAATTAAAAAATAGGCAGAGGACCTGAATAGACACCTCTCCAAACAGGACATACAAATGGCCAAGAGACATATGAAAAAATGTTCAATGTCACTAATCATCAAAAAGGTACAAATTAAAACAACTATGAGGTATCACCTCACATCTACCAGAATGGCTGTCATCAACAAATTATCAAACAACAAGTGCTGGAGAGGGTGTGGAGAAAAGGGGACTCTAGTACACTGCTGATGGGAATGCAGACTGGTACAACCATTATGGAAAACTGTGGTGTTTCCTCAAAAAATTAAAAACTGAACCACCATTTGAGCCAGTGATCCTACTTCTCGAAATACATCCTAAGAAGCCTGAAACACCAATCAAGAAGAATATATGCACCCCTATGTTCATAACAGCACTATTTACAATAGCTAAGATCTGGAAACAAATGCTCATCAGTAAATGAGTGGATAAAAAAGCTGTGGTACATATACACAATGGAATACTATACAGCTGTAAGAAAGAAAGATCTCTTACTCTTGGAATCGACATGGAGGGACCTGTAGACTATTATGCTAAGTGAAGTAAGCCAGTCAGAGAAAGACAAGTATAACATGATCTCACTTATTTATGAGATATAATGAACTAAATAAGCTGATGATCAAATAGATCTAGAGTCATGTAAGTAGGGAACAGACTAACAAACCTCAGAGGGAAGGGGGATGGGAGAAGGTGGGAAGAGATAAACCAAAGAACTTATATGCGTAAATGAACAACCAATGGACACAGCCAATAGTGTGGGGAAGGCAGGGGGGGTAGGAGTGGGGAGGAGGACATCAGTGGGGAAAAAAGGGGGGAACATCTGTAATACTTTCAACAGTAAAGATAAAAATAAATAAGTTAAAAAAACACAAATTGTATTGGATTTAAGAAAGATTGGTATTATATAACATTAAGTTAGGTGGCCAAGTAAACAGAACATAGTCAGTGACTAGAAATTTGGGTATGTTCCTTTCTGCATTATAAAGAAAACTGCTCCACATTGGACCCGTGATTCTACTGCCAGAGACTTACTCCAAATCCGTACATAACAAAAGGATTTCCCTTTGCAAATGTTAAATCCCAATTCATTTTCTTCTGAATCCAACAACCCCACAGCTCTTCCTCTCTCAACATGAATGGCAGGGTTGTGAAAGCAAACAGCTGTCCTTCCATTATTTTTTCCATTACATGCTACAGACTGTCACTAGCTTTTATAAATTCAGAGTGAACTGAAGCCGCTCAGTTCAGGGTCAAGCTCTCCGAAATAGCATGAAATTGTGCATTGCTGGAAATAGAAGGTTTAATCTTTGTGCTAAGGGTCATAAAACTGGATCACCTGGTATTTCAACCATCGTTCTTCTGCCACAGCTAGTTTCTAGACTATCGGTAAGTTTCACTGATTGAAAGGAGAAACCATCATTTGGTTAAAAGAACATGAAAAAATTGCTACCTACTACTTGGACTTGATTTACTGAAGTTCTGCTTCACTGACATAGTCAATAAATTGCAATTAGTCCTCACAGACTTAATATTCAAAACCCATGGTCACTGAAGTGTGCTCTGTAGGATTCAGTCATGCAAACCAGGGCAATATATCGATGCACATGTGGTACATATTTTAGTGACATTATTTCTGTTTGATTTGATGTTCTCTCTGCACAGCAATATTTCAGCAGTTCTAAAAATGAGTCCTCTTTTGTAGCTCACAACATAAAAATTGCTTTTTTCAACATTGAGGCATAAGAAAAATAAGACGGAGAATTGGTCTAAGCGCTGATAAGATTTTTTATTATATTGTATTATTTGACATTTTGCATGAATTTCCCTTACATTAAAAGGTAGATTATTATGGTGAGAGTTATATTCTATTTTCTAGTTTAAGGTTACTTTAAGGTATATCTTTTAGAGAAATAATTATTTTAGGATTTTCTTTAATTTTAATAATTGAGGTTGTATGTGGAGTGTGCACACACATGCACACACATTCAAAGAAAGTGATAAGGTCTCATATGATCAGCTACCTAATGTTTCTGCTCCAAACTAGCCTTTTTTGTTGTTTTAGAAACCCATATAGGAGTATTTATGACATTCTATGTGTCTAAAGTCATATACTGAATTGCTTCTGTGTATCTTTTTTCTAATTTTAATTAAATTTATTGGGGTGACATTGATTAATAAAATTATACAGGCTTCAAATGTACAATTATATAAAACATCAGCTGTATATTGTATTATGTGTCCACCACCCGATGACAAGTCTCCCTCCGTCACCATTTATCTCCCCTTTACCCTCTTCGACCTCCCTCCATCCTTCTTTCTCTCTGGCAATCATCATATTGTTATCCCAGCCTCCCAATACTCGTACTCTCTGACAGTTGTCAGTCTGTTCTCTGTATCTATGAGTCAGTTTCTATTTGGTTTGTTAGTTTATTTCATTCATTACACTGCACATATAAGTGAAATCATATGGTACTTGTCTTTCTCTGACTGGCTTATTTCACTTAGCATAATAATCTCCAGGTCTGTCCATGCAGTCGTAAAGGTTAAGATTTCCTTCTTTTTTTACCGCTGAGTAGTATTCCATTGTGTAATTGGAATACTTTTTTATCCACTCATCTACTGATGAGCACTTGGGTTATTTTCGAATATTGGCTATTGTAAATAATGCTGCAATGAACATAAGGGTGCATGCATTCTTTTGAATTAGTGTTTCTGATTTCTTATGATATATTTCCAGAAATGGAATCACTGGGTCATAGGGCCATTCCTTTTTTATTTTGATTTTTTTAGCTTTCCACGGTGGCTGCACCAATCTGCATTCCCACCACCAATGCAGAGGGTTCCCTTTTCTCCACATTCTTGCCAGCATTTGCTTGTTGATTTATTGATGATAGCCATTCTGACAGGTGTGAGGTGACATCTCATTGTGGTTTTAGTTTACATTTCTCTGATGAATAGTAACATTGAGCATCTTTTCATATGTCTATTGCCCATTTGTATGTCCTCTTTGGAGACATGTTTATTCAGTTCATTGCCTGTTTTTTAATAGGAATATTTGTTTTTTTGGTGTTGAGTTATATAAGTCCTTTATAAATTTTTAATATTAACCCTTACCAGATGTGTCATTGGGGAATATATTCTCCTGTTCAGTGGGTTTTCTTTTCATTTTGTTGATGGTTTCCTTTGCTGTGCAAAGTCTTTTTAGTTTGATGTAGTCCCATTTGTTTATTTTTTCTTTTGTTTCCCTTGCCCAAGGAGATATAGCAAAAAAAAAAATATATATATATATATATATATATATATATATATATTTCTATGAGAAATGTTCCAGATTTTACTACCTATCTTTTCTTCTAAAATTTTTATTGATTTGAGTCTTACTTACATTTAAGTCTTTAATCCATTTTGAGTTTACTCTTATGTATGGTTGAGAAGATGGTCTAGTTTCATTTTTTTTGCACTATCTGTCCAATTTTTCCAACATCATTCATTGAATACACTGCCTTTATCCCACTGTATGTTTTTTGCCTCCTTTGTCAAATATTAATTAACTATTAAGTTGTGGGTTTATTTCTGGGGTCTCTATTCTGTTTCATTGATCTATATGTCTGTTTTCTTGCCAGTACCATGCTGTTTTGATGACTATGGCCTTATAGTATAGTTTACTATCAGGAAGTGTGAATTCCTCCAACTTAATTCTTCTTTCTCAATATTGCTGTGGCTATCTGGGGACTTTTGTAGTATCCTATAAATTTTTGGAATATTAGTTCTAGTTCTGTGAAATATGTCATTGGTGTTTTTATAGGAATTGCATTGAATCTCTAGATTGCTTTGGGTAGTATGGACATTTTAATGATATTAAGTCTTCCTGTCCATGAACACAATATATGCTTCCAGTTATTTGTATCTTCTTCAATTTCTTTATTCATCTTATAATTTGTTGAGTACAGTTCTTTTACATCCTTGGATAAATTTATTCCTATTTATTTATTTATTTATTTAATCCTCACCCGAGGACATTTTTGCATTTATTTTCAGATAGAGCAGGAGGGAGAGAGGAGGGAAGAGAGAGAGAAACATCAATGTGAGAGAGACACATCGAGTGGTTGCCACCCACACAACCCCAACCAGGGCCAGGGACAAACTGCAACTGAGGTACGTGCCCTTAGCGGGAACCAAACCTGGGACTCTCTGGTGTGCAGGCCGACACTCTAACCGCTGAGCCAAACCGGCCAGGTCTGTTTTGTTTTTGATGCAGTTGTAAATGGGATTGTTTTCTTAGTTTCACTTTCTGCTACTTAATTAGTGGTGTATAAATATGCTAATGATTTGTGGATATTTATTTTGTATCTTGCTACTTTAATGAATTCATTTATCCGTTCTAGTAGTTTTTTGTTAGAATTTTTTATCTTTCTATATACAGTGTCATGTCATCTGCAAATAATGACAGTTTTTTTTTTTCTTTAATCCTCACCTGAGAATATTCTTCCATTTATCTTCAGATAGAGTAGGAGGGAGGGAAGGAGAGAGAGAGAGGGAGAGAGAGAGAAACATTGATGTGAGAGGGACACATTGACTGGTTGCCTCTCACATGACCTGGACCAGGGCCTCGGACTAACAGCAACCGAGGTACATGCTCTTGACCAGAATCGAACCCGCGACTCTTTGGTCTGCAGACTGATGCTCTAACTGCTTAGCCAAACAGGCCAGGGAAAAATCTTTAAATCTTTATGTGTTTCATAATTATCACTGACATATACATTTTCATAATATACAAGTATTATCTAATCTTTGGAAATGTATAAAACTATAGAAAATTCATGTATTTTTTCATAATATTTGAATCATATTAAATATGCCTTTGGAAAACTGTCTTTTTTCCCCCTCCCAATATAGTAATTTGCTACTTTTGTTAAGTAAAAATATTTCAAAATATATATTTAGTTTCAAAAATATAGTTGAATAAATTAACATGCTAAAATTTAATACATAGTAGTTGCTTCAAATTTATCACACATATATTTTTGTAGAGGCACTTAATATTGAAAACTCTTTTACTTATTCAGGTATTTGAAAATGCACAGAATGAATGATTTTATTAAGGATGGGTAATAACATAACATATTTTTAAAATTACAACAATTGCCCCGACCAGTGTGGCTCAGTTGGCTGGGTGTCGTTCCATGCACTGAAGGATCACCAGTTTAATTTCTGGTCAGGGCACATGCCCAGGTTGTGGGCTTGGTCCCCAATAGGGGGCGTGTAAGAGGCAGCCAATCAATGTTCTCTCATATCAATGTTTCTCTCTCTCTCCCCCTCTCCCTGCTTCTCTCTCTAATAATCAGTAAACTATTCTTTGAAAAAACAAAAATAAATAAAATGACAGCTATTATTTTACCTCACACATTCTGTTATGAGAAGTAAATAAACAGGAAAGACTGTTTTTATATTTATAGAAACCCTCTATGAAACAGGCTGACACAAATTTTATGTGTAGAATGTATTGATTTGACTGTTTAAATAATAATATTTAAACAGTATTCATTGGTTTCATGGAACATTTTTGTGTCCTTTATATTTCCAATATTTCCTAATTATCTTTTTTTTCCTTGAGCTCTATGCATTTCTATATAGGGTCTCATTTTTGGAATTATGGTTTGAAATATTCTATGCTAGGCTATTTGTCACATAATGTAATAATATTATTTTATTTTATTTATTTGCAACCTATTTAGATGGCAGTTGTAACATAGTTTTCTAAAAGTAAAAAGTTTAAGAGTATACTTATGAACAACATTGAAACAGAGGCATGGATACATGGAACAGACTGACAACTATCAAAGGGGTGGGGGTTGAGGGACTAGATAAAAAAGGTGAAGGAATTAGCCAAAAACATATGTGTATATATATGTGTGTGTATATATATATATATAAACGTAACACATAGACACAGACAACAGTGTGGTGAGAGCCAGAGGGAAAGGGGTTGGGGGATATAGGTGGAAGTAGACAAAAGGGGGGACAATGGGGATGGAAAGAGACTTTGCTTGGGGCGATGGGCATACAATGCAGTGTGCATATGATGTTTTATTGAGTTGTATTCTTGAAACCTGTATGGTTTTGCAAACAAATGTCACTGCAATAAATTTAAAAAAAAAAAAGTGCTAGGGGTAATTAGAGGGGCTACTGTCTTATGTATGTGAAAGTTCAGTTTTATGTTTTTAAGCTGACTCTAAAGATTTTTTTACATTTACTTCAGTGGTTCAGACATTTACAAATGTTAATAGTGTAAGAGCACTATTGATTTTTTTGAAAATTAAGAAAAAATGTGCCTTTCACCAAATCATAAAATTGCAAGTGCATGGTTTTAAATCATCTCAATTAGATTGTTCTACTTTCTGCCTAGTTATGACTTTATAAATCAAAAGTGGGTAAATTCCAGTAAGACTTTCTCTACGGTGTGGAAATATGAATAGTAAGGGGAAAAAGTATATTTTTACAATGTTTTTAAATCTTTAAATCTTTAGCATTTCCTTCAACTAGTCTTCTGATTGTTAACTATGCTTACTTCTTCAAATTCTGTTCTCATCCACTTCTTGTTTGGTTTTATATTATGAAAGAATATTTCTATAGACGAGTTAGTGCTAGAAAACTATAGATAATCGAATTTAAAGGAGAAGAGTTAAGGGGACTTATGAAGCAGCTTCCCATGTTCAATCTTAAGATAGCTAATAGTATCATGTATGTCTAAAAAGATGCTTAGTAAAGCTGAAAATTTATTTGAAATAAAATTGGTTCATTGAAATAATCTTTACAGGTTTGATGTGTCAAAAAATGTATTACTGTTATACTCATATATACTCACCCATATATAACAAATATATAACATGGATAAGGAAAATAATGTTATCATTCCTTAGAGAAAAAAATGCAGAATTAGTGAAATGAGAGCACAATGACTATATCAGATTGGAAAATATGTAATCTTGATACAGAATTAGCTAAGATTTGCAAACAGCCCAAGTGCCCATCAGTAGATGAGTGGATAAAAAGCTGTGGTACATTTACACAATGGGATATTATGCATCTGCAAAAAAGAAGGATCGCTTACTCTGTGAGACAGCATGGAGGAACCTGGAAAGCATTATGCTAGGGAAAATAAGCCAAAGAAAGGCAAATATCTCATTATCTCACTTATATGTAGAATCTAATGGACAAAATAAAATGACCAACAAAATAGATCCAGAGGCATGGATACCTAGAACAGACTTATAGATCTCAGAGGGGAGAGGATGGGGGGGATGGGAAGAGATTAACTAAAGAACATATATGCATATATGCATAGCCCATGGACACAGACAATAATGTGCTGAAGGCCTGGGGTGGGCTGGGACTGGGTGGAGAAAGGAGAAAGAGGGAATATTGGGAAACATCTGTAATACTGTCAAAAAGAAAAGAGAAAAAGAAAAGCCTTGTATTTTCTAAATGTTGCTTCTTTTAATTTCCTTTTAAAATTTGTAGCAATGAGGTGCCTCAGCACAGTAGGTAGGGGGTCAGTCTCACAAAATTTGTAGCAATGTATAGAAGCACAAAAATTCAATACCTTAAAGAGAAAACTGCATCATTAGAAACTTAGTTAGAATGAATATAATTGTGAATCCACTCTGTTTTACTGAGCACATATTCTGTATGGGGAGATGTGCTGGTATGGGTGCTCTAAAGAGGAGAAATAATTGATTTGTCCCTCAAGATTTTTATCACTAACAATACAGTTAGAGTGGATAAGTGATCTTTTATGAAACTAACTCTGATTATTCCTGATTCCCTAGGGACATTATTCCCCTGAAGAAATGACAGTCTATATAGTAAAACTGTCTGTTTTCTATCTAAATGATTGTACGTAATTACAGAGTTATGACTTCCAAGTACATGAGTCCACTATGACTATAAAAAAATTTTTTTTTAATTTTGGTGAGGTGAATTTTCCATGACAATTTAAGCTCCAATCAGTGGAAATTTTTATTCTGTAATTTGCCTAGAATTGCTGACATTTATCCTCTACAGTGTATTAATGAGCACAAATTTTCATCTAGTTTTGATTGGACAAAAATAATCTATTATAGGTAGCTTGCTTAGTGTAAATGAATGTTTACTTTTTGTTAGAACTTTATATGCAAGCGTCTACATAAATTTTGCTTTTATAATCTTAGTCTTTTAGCAATTAGTATCCATAGAACCAAGGTTTACTATCTCCAAACTAAATAAATCGAAGAGTATGACTATTAAATTAGAATATTCTAATTCTAGTTCTACCGACACTGTGCACGTGATTCATCTATTTCTTCACTATCCTGAGTTAATTTAAATGGAATAATGCTGTACACTTTTGAAGCACAGGTCCAAAATCTAGCTGCTTTGAGTCTCAAGGTGCATGTCATTCCCCTGGGATGTCCTCCTGATTCCCCACTGTAAATTAGGATACACCTTATAGGTTCTCCTCTGATGTTCTGTGCTTCTTCTTTTTAGTATTTATTATGCTTCATTGTATACTTTACAGAGACAAGCATTGCACATGTCTTTACAGTGGAATCTCTTGTACTTATTGAATACAAAATTAATATTAATGTGACAATATTATGTTTTTATGTCTCTTAGTTTACAAGTTACATTAACTATTACATTGAATTATGAGACTCTTCTGATAATTGTTTTGATAACAAAAATTTAATTTAAAAATAATTTATATTTAAAATAATCTATTGTTATTTAGTTTGCACTGAATTATGTCTAATGAGCTTTACATAATGTTAAGGTTTGTATACTTTAAATACTACATAAAGATCTATAAAAAAAGAAAAGAATTCTATAACTGAAAAATAATTCCAGAAATGTAGCATTATTCAGTTTTCATTCTTTTATGGATTATTTGTATTCAAAGACATGGACATTGATAAATACTGTGCTCTATTACAACGAGCCCTAAAATGTCAACAGTAGAAAATGCTTATTTAGTGCAAGCCAAAGACCAAATCCCATGTGGAAAATTATTTGGAAAGATCAGAATGTCAAAAATTAAATAATTCTGTATTTTCAATAAAGTAAAACTGAAGAGATGTCAGAGATCTGAGATTTGACATTAATAGTTTGCTGCAGTCAGTGAACTAATTAATTGGCTCAAAACAGGCAAGGGGGGGATGAAGGACATATATGCTTACAGTGTCATTTTAAGCATTGAAAACATCACCCATCACATGATTTTTTTTTTTTTTTGCCTATAAGAAAGAAGCATAAGGCATCAAGCAAATTATCAAGTCATATCATAATATCTTTAACAGTTGGAACTACCAATGTTGAATACTCATCACATTGATTGTTATTATTAGATACATAATTTTAGATACATTTAAAACATAATATTGATATATGTGGATCCAATTTGGGAAATGTAATTGCCAAACCTTCCCTTACAATCCCAGAGTCTCCTTCAAAGTCACTTCCTGCCTCCTAGTATGGATCAGCAGTCAGACAGCCTGGGTTTGTTGTCAGACTTGAACACTAACATTAAACTCTCTACACTCAATTTCCTTCTCTGTGAAATAAAGCCTATAATAATAGTATCTCTATCATAGGCTTGTGCAAGTATTCATTTATTTATGTAAAGCTCTTAGAAGCATGTCTGGTAGGTAGAAAATGCTGTATAGGTGCTAATTATTATCCCCCCCACTGGTAGTACCTTAGTGTAAGCTGGTAGAATCTATAAGACCTATTTCTAATCATTGCCCTTTTGGTACACCCATGGCATACAGGTACACAAAAGCTTCACAGTTTTGATTTTGAATGTCTAAGATGGCATTTTAAAAATATGTTTCTATTGATTTTTTAGAGAGAGAGGATGGGAGAGAGAGAGAGAGAAACATCCATGCGAGAGAGAACATGGATCAGCTACCTGCTGCACACCCCCTGCTGGGGACTGAGCCAGCAACCTGGGCATGTGCCCTGACCGGGAATCGAACTGGGACCTCTTAGTCCAGGAGATGACACTCGATCCACTGAGCCACACTGGCTGGGCATAAGATGACATCTTTATCCTGTGTTTTTACTAGTGATAACAGACTTTTGTAACTCATTAATGGACAAAATTCTTGTTCAAAGAAATAGTAGGCAGTATACTAACAAAATTTTGAAATTCAAGTTGTTGGAACTTTTAACATAAATTTATATCCAGTTTGAGGTACAAGCCAGATTTTCTTGAATGCCTGAAAGTCATTCACTAAGTGCTGGTTGCTTACCAGCAGACGAGCAGTACCTACACTTGTTTGGATTGATCAGTGATCAAGTTACCAAGACCAGAAATGACAACTTTGCTGTTTTGCTGAAGCAAACAAACAAAAATGACTCTTTCCAAAAAACTGCACAAACGATACACCAGTGCTACAAACACAATGCCAAACCCACATTATTTTCTTGACCATATTCTGGGGAACTAAAGCTTAACCTTTCACAACTAGGTAGTAAATGTAAGAAGACAGCAGCAGGTGAAATGACAGGCTGATGGAGTCCCATTGAGCTGGAGCCCCTCTGCGGGGTGCACAGTTTTTTAATTGTTAGAAGTGTCCTTTAGTTTCAAGATAAATCATCTCTTAAGTAGCTTTTGCTTTTTGTATGCCATAAGAGAAAAAATAATCCAAGCAGTTTGTAAGGGGTTGGGGTGGGGTAGAGAAGGGGATGTCATACTAAATCCTGGAGCTAATTTCTTAGCACCCAGGCTAAAGAAAAATATCATCATCTCATGCCTGGATCACTAGAATAGACTTCTCTATGTTTTCTTTATTGATTTTAGAGAGAGGAAGGGAGAGGGAGAGAGAGATAGAAACATCGATGAGAGAGAACATTGATTGGCCGCCTCCTGCATGCCCCCCACTGGGGGTTGGGCCCACAACCTGGGCATGTGCCCTGACAGGGAATTGAACCTGCGACCTCTTGATGCATGGTTTGACCCTCAACTACTGAGCCACACCAGCCGGGCATAATACATTATTATCTTACTTTTTCCTCTTTTTTCTTTAGAACTATTTTTTATCTTCTTTATCTTCTGAAAAATTTAAACCTACAGAAAATTTGTAAGAATAGTACAATATGCATCTACATTGCCTTCACTTCAATTAACAAACTGTTAATATTTAGTGCATTTACGCGCCCTCTCTCTCTCTCCCTCTTTCCCCCTCCCTCCCATATTATTTGAGATTTAGTTGCAGACTTAATGATGGTTCTCCTCTAGTCCATCATTTATTTTTGAGAACTAGGGCATTGTCTTACATAACCACAAAACAATTATCATGCTTCTGATAATTTAACATTGATAGAATACTATAATCTAGTATCAAGTCCATATTTAAATTTCTCCAGTGATGCTAATTTTTTTATAGCTGTCTCTTTTCCTTTTCTTGGATTAACCAAGGAAAAATCTCTACATTTGATATTTATGCAGCCAGAGTAACCTTTTTAAAGCTCCAAATACACTATGACATCTCTTTGTATCTTTCATTTCTCTTAAAATGAAATAACCGGTCCTCAGCTCTCCAGTCTCTTCTCATTTGTTATCCTCTTCAGATTATTTTCAATGATATTGAATTAAGTTATTTTTCCAGAAGTCACCATGACCTCCGTTAGGTCTATAGCTTTGTGCATAATGTTCCTACTAAAATATTCTTCTACCTTGATCCCTCTCTTCACTTAGCTAGTTTATCTATGTTCTGTGGGTCACAACTAACACATCACTGCTGGTGAAAAGCCTTATCTGCCCAGATCAGACTGAATTTGGCATCCCACTGTGTGCTCATGGAACCCCATATAGTTACGGCCAGCAGAGCATTTATCACACTACTTTGTATTCATCTGTTTACTTACTAGAATCCCCATTCAGATTGAGTTTATTGTTGTTGTTTTTAATCCTCACGCGAGGATATTTTTCCATTTATCTTCAGACAGAATGGGAGGGAGGGAGGGAGGGAGAGAGAGAGAAACATCGATGTGAGAGAGACACATCGACAGGTTGCCTCCCGCAGGACCCCCACCAGGGCTCAGGACATACAGCAACCAAGGTACGTGCCCTTGGCTGGAATCAAACCTGCGACTCTTTGGTCCCTGGGCTGACACTCTAACCGCTGAGCCAGACCTACCAGGGCAGATTATTGAGTTTCTTGAAGACAGGGACTGTGTAACTTGTTCACCACTATATTCCTCAAGTCTACTGAGTGTTTCTCACATAGCTGGTTCAATACATGTTGAACAACAGGATGCAATAAATCATAACTGCTACTGTGAACCCCAGGGCAAAGTCTGGATAAGATTATAATTGAGTGATCTGTGTGAGTCCTAGTGTATTTCCAAGTTAGAGACAGGCAGACAATTTTAGTTGCTACTGTTATCTGGGCTCCGAAAATGTTTTCTCAATTTAATTTATTTTCTTTCTCAATGATTGAGCATTTGTGTTTACATTCATAATGCTGGAAGATAGAAATAGTTTCAAAGTTCAAAATCTGAGGCCTTTCCAAATTTTCACCTATTAGAAATCTGTCATTCAGATGCAGCGATTAATTTTCAGATTTAAAATTTGTCACCAAAAGTAAAAGATTCCCAGAAAATTAAAATTTGTCACCAAAAGTAAAAGATTCCCAGAAAAATGTGGTCATAATTAATTAAAAAAAACTAATCTGGTTAGATGAAAAGAATAAAATAAGGAGACAGCAGATTGGGTATTGAAACAGGCAAATTTTAACACACAACTCAGTTCAGTTTAAATGAAATCTATTCTTTCAAAGGAATATGTTCAAGAATTTTTAAACGTTTGAGGTATATTTAGTATATCGGTCTAAGCAATAGGAGCATCCCACATTGACTTTTTTTTTGAGCATTCTGAACAAAAATTGTATTTATTTATTTATTTACTTACTTACTTATCTTTATTGTTGAGAGTATTATAGATTTTTTTCCCCCAATTTTTCCCTCATTGCCCCCTTCCCCCCATTCTTACCTTACCCCAGGCCTTTACCACACTATTTTACATTTGTCTGTGTCCATGGATCATGCATATATGCATATAAATTCTTTGGTTAATCTGCCTGGCCCCTCCTTCCCTCTGAGATTCCTGCTTCCATGTCTCTGGATCTATTTTGTTCATTAAATTCCACATATAAGTGAAATCATGGCACACATTGATTTTTGAAAGTGAGCAACATGTTACTTTTGAGTTTATATTTGTCCTGATTTTTTTATCTTTGCTTGATATACAGCAGGGGAGCTATTAAAGTATATTTGCCTAATGTATAATTTATGAAAAATGATTTTGAGGAACTGAACAGCCTTCAGAAAATTATTACAGTTGCTTTAGATAAATCTGAAAATAAATACTTAGCAAAAGTGTAAAAAAAATCTACTGGTTTTAGAAAAAAATTCAGTCTTGAGATGTATTCTTCTTGAGTAAATGTAAAATATCCATACCATTTATTTGGGTTGCCATCTTCCAAATTTTTATTTAAAGTTACATTGGTAGTTATGATAATTATCTAGTTAACTAACTAAAACAATCATGTTAAAAAGCCAAAGGTTTCTTTGATACTTAAAATATATTAGTAACTATGCAAATAATATATTTATTGCCCATGTAGTTAAAAGTTTATTTTATTTTATGATTATTCTGCCTATCATATTCATACCTAGTACACCAAATATCATACTATTTGAAAAATACATTAGTATTTAATTAACATACCTGAATACAATGAAGTATTCTATGAAACAAAGTATAAATTTTCATCATTTTGTATGGAAAAATAGACCAATTTATTAGCCTTGAGCATAAAATGTTTGCTAATTTACCCTAATTCAGTGGTTGAACAATTTTCTAACTATCCCACTAATTCTACCCTCAGATTGAAAAATTGAAGAGAAAGTAATTTTTAGAAGTTCACCCTTATGGCCTGGCTGGTGTGGCTCAGTGGTTGAGCATGGACCGATGCACCAAGAGGTCGCTGGTTTGATTCCCGGTCAGGGCACATGCTCAGGTTGTGGGCCCAATCCCCAGTGGGTGGCATGCAGGAGGCAGCCAATCAATGTTCTCTCTCATCAATGTTTCTATCTCTCCCTCTCCCTTCGTCTCTCACTAAAAATCAATAAAGAAAAAAATTCACCCTTATTTCTTCATTTTTTCCCTCACTCTGTCTTATGAATAGTCACTGTTTATCTACTACAATCCAACAAAGGCAAACTGTTTGATGAATTGTTAAATGCTTCTGAAGTGTAAATTAATATTAGAATATGAACTATAATCAATTTTGAATCTATTCGAATGTCTGCATAATGATTTTTCAAGAACTCAATATGTTATTTCATAAATTATAGAAGATATAATTTTAGCCTGAAAATTTTTAATGGAGTAGTTTTCACAGTCAATTCTGATCCCTAAGAATCAATGTAAGACCTTATCACATCTTTAACCCTATTGAGTTACTAGCTGAGAAAGTTAATTTTAAAGTGAAGAACTAAAGTTAGAACTAGGTGGAGGGCAGTGTTTGATTTGAAGAAGTGAAATAATTTATATAGAGCCATTAGTGAGCTGCAAACATCCAATTCAACTCCTTAGGCTGCACTCAACTTTGCTTCTCTTGCAATGAAGTTTCAAATTCTTAACATAAAAGAGAATGTCATGCCCTGGCTTGTGTAGCTCAGTTTCTTGGGCATCATCCTGTGCACTGAGAGGTTGCTGGTTCAATTCCTGGTCAGAGCACATCCCCGGGATGTGGGCTCAATCCCTGGTAGGGGGTGTGCAGGAGACAGCTGATTGATGTGTCCCTCTTACATTAATGTTTCTCTCTCTTTCTCCTCTCCTTTCCTCTCTGTCTAAAAACCAATAAAAATATCTTTAAAAAGAGAAAATCATAATGATGTACATTACAGAATAATGTAAACCTGGTAAAAGAAAAAGAGAACAAAAGTGATGTTTGGGAGCAGGAAAGATACACTCACAAAAAGCCAAAATGGCCTTTTGTCTACATCTATCTTTACCTCAAACATAGACCAGCTTCAGGGACATAGATCCTTTCACCCACAGGACATTTTCATCTGGTTGTTCCTGTGTAACTCAATTTTCTTTTAAGTCCTAAAGTAAATTATTGCTTCTCTCTCAAAGCTCTTTTCAGGGAATTATACCACCATTTATCTGGCCTAGCATTTCCCGAACTCTCAGAAAAACACAAGTGTCTCAAAAATGTTATATTTCCTATAGGGGAAAAGAGATTTATAATCAATGTCTGGTAAGTAATATGAGAAGATAACAATATAAAGAGTTGGCAAACTGTTCTGCTTAATAAATTAACAAAATTCTCATTATAGCAAAGTCAAAAAACAAATTCCTCTTCAAAATAGGGATAGTAAGGAATTCCTATATGAAGTTTACTACCACATGTAAGATCAGAAATGCTATTAAATTTGTAAATTATTATCTGTGTAGGGCAATGACATAACCCTCTCACCACCCAAAACTTCACTGAAGCTTGCTGCTGAGTATGTATGTATGTATGTATGTTGTTGGAGACTTTAAGTGAAATTGAAGGTAAATGGATACTAAAATATTAGAACAAAAGGTGACTGGATATCATGGATGCTAAATCAGGATTTGATTTTTTTTTATTTTTTTTATTTAAAGAACAGGGTGACAAGTATTTTCTCAGTTACATCAGGAACTATTCCACCCTTTCCTTGTATAGCAGTTAGTTTACTTTGCAAGGATTGTAACAATTCAACAGGAAGGCATGACAATGATAAATATGCACCTAATGTTAGAGCACCAAATAAATGATGAATTACATTGACAGAACTGAAGAGATAGACAATAACACAATAATAGTAGATTCAACACTTCACCTTCAATAATGGATAGAACAACAAATTACAACAGCAATTAGGAAACAGGACTTGAACAACAGTACAAACTCAAAAATTCGAATCTAACACATATACAGAACACAACACACTACAGCAGAATAAATATTCTTCTTAAGTGCACACAAAACATATTCAGGAAAGATCACATGTCACAAAACAAGTCTTAAAAAATTTAAGAAGGTTAAAATCACACCAAGTTCTTCTCTGATCACAGTGGCATAACAGTAGCAGGTAACATCAGAAGGAAAACTGGAAAATTCACAAATATGTGGAAATTAAAACACTCCTGAACAAAAATGCATAATACGCAGAAACATTATTGAAAATAGCCTGTGGATGGCAGTGCTTTGGTATTCCAGAAAGATAACTATCTCAAGTTGTTTTCCTTTCTATGATTCATGTTTATATCTTGCCTCTGAATCATATATAAAACAACCAGCTGAGTGTATACTGTCAGCTGGTAAGCACTTTGTAGTGAACCAGACCACACTTTTGTTTGAACACGCATCGATGTTTATGACTTTATTTCAGAACATCACCATAATAAGAATCATTTTGGCCAAGAGAAAATTAAATCAGCCAGTGATGAGAACTTATGAATAAGGACAGGCATCTCTAATGGTTCTGTAGCTTATTTTACTTGATGCTCTGTTTCTCCTCCGGATAGCACGTTGTGAAGCGTATGACTTTTTTCATAGAAGGCACTGTCACTGCTGAAGAATTGTGCTCTAAACCACTGAAAAGTCTTGACAAAACCCATTAAAGGAAGGGAATCATAATCAAAATACTAAGTATTTACAAACCATGTTTTATTTTATCCCCTGAATAATTCCTTCTGATCACTAAAGTTCAACCATATGAAAATACCAATATGCAAGCATTTTTTAACTACAAAACAGCAACTTGATATTATTAAATTTAATGTATTAGATTTCAATCTGGCCAATTCTGGTAACTCTTAGTGTTTCATTTCAGTATGAAAAATCTGTAATAATAGATATGTTCTCTGAGTAGGAGTCACAAATTAATGTCACCATAAGAAATAATGAGCTGGTTATAAAAGTGAAATTGAGGTTTATTTAAGGGATTGTAACTAGACATCCATCACAAAGACAATGTGTCTTTACACAGTGAGGACGGGTGGGAAGGAGGGAGAGACTGAACTTATCTAACGTGGCTATTGTTAATAATTCTCTTAGTAATTTGCTCAGAGTTTTAGATTCCGCAAAACATGTAAGAATAGTTGAATTAATTTCCTGACCTTGTCGTAACTAAATACCACACACTTTGTGACTTAAAACAGCAAATGTTTATTCTCTCATAGTTCTGGAATCTAGAAATCTGAACTCCAATGGGTCAGATCTGTTCTTTGCCTCTTGCAGTTTCTGGTGGTGGCCAGCTTCCCTGACTTGAGGCCAAACTCCAGTCACTGCTTGTCTTCACAGGTTCTTGTCTTCTGTGCCAGTTTTCTCTTCGGTGTGTCTTGTAAGGACACTTGTCATTGGATTTAGGGCCTACCAGAATAATCTAAGATGATGTCCTTATCTCAAGATCCTTACCTTAAATACATCTGCATTGACCTTTTCTCCACAGGAGGTAACATTAACAGGTTTCTCTAGAGGATCAGGATGTAGACTTATCTTCATGTTAGTAATGAATTTCTCTTAAAGGAACTGAGGTGATTCTCAGGGAATAGAGAGATTATGATCCAGTTTTTTCAGTTTGCTTCTATTTATAATTCACCACCAAGTAATCTGTGGTCTAATAAAGCTATTGAATCACATCTGCTCTACAAGAAAAAATAAGAAAGCTATCAGAAGCATACTGGAACTTAGAATAAGCAAAAGACGTTTGAAAAGCACTCTCACCTCTACTGTTGTGGCAGAAATTCGGTCAGCGGGAAGAGACAGACTGCATGCACTCGGAGGATTAGAAAAGTACTGTTTAATGCGCACTGGTGCTGGTCCAGCAGAGTCACCTCCAAGGCTGAGCCCCGAGCCCAGATTCCAGCCACCTTTTATACATGATAAGACTCCGAGTATTTGGAGCTTTCTAGTTCCACTGTCGTTTAGGTGGTTGGTGGTTGTAATGGGATTACAAAAACCAGGGGCAGGGTTTCTGTACTGCTTAAGGGGCTGCACCTGGCTTGCCTCCTCACTACCCTGTGATGTGTTGGTCCATGAAGAATTTGGTTCACAATGGGATGAGGATTTTGTAGCAGGATGAAACTCTTTATTGATAAAATCTTGCTAGGAAGAAAATGTTAGGTGAATAAAATAGTATGCTTAGAGAAGCATACTATAGTATGCTTTGTATCCTGGTGTGAGCTCCTTGCCTTAGACTGGTGATGGTTCACAGAGCAGAACTATGTGTGCCATTGTTCTAGTGGGTTTTCTAATAAGGCTGTCTTTTAGTTTCCCAGTTCTCCCAGAGGAGAGAATGGACTTTATTTAAGTAATAGTGATAAAGGTCTAAATCTCATAGAGCCATTTAGTTTTTGAGGTTAATTTGTAGACAAATTCTAAGTGGTGATTTTTTGATTTATTAAGAAAGTAATCACCCTGAAGGTTTTAGTTTCATTGTAAAAAGTTGATTCGTTTTATCAAACTTGATATTTTAAATTCAGCTTTCTTTTCCCAGTTGGATTCCTCAATCCCTCATCTTCAAATCCCATCTTGTCTTTCTGCTGATTCGCAAATAAAAAGTAACTAAAAATTTGACATGGAATCAGCATTTCTAAAAAAAAAAAAAAAAATTACTTTTTAACAAATTGAGAACCATGCTTTTTACACTCCCATCAGGATGAGTCTAATAATCTGGGACTATCTGGAAACATTTGGATATAATCTCCCACCTTCCAATTACTAGAGGTATTCTTCTTTCAATAATTTTTCTTTATTGATTTTTAGAGAGAGAGGAAGGGAGAAGGAGAGAGATAGAGACATCGGTGAGAGAGAACATCGGTTGGCCTCCTCCTGCATGTCCCCCACTGGGGATTGGGCCCACAACCTAGGCATGTGCCCTGACTGGGTCAATGCTCAACCACTGAGCCACACCAGCCAGGCATTACTAGAGGTATTTTTAAATTTGAGGCCTTACTCTTAAGAGATTGTCAACAGAAATAACCTTTTTTGACCTATCTATATGGCAGGGAAACTACTAATCAGTGACATTTGCTCTTCTTATTATCCTGCAAAGAACTTCCTCCCCTCTGAAGCCCCAAGGCACCTTACCACATCCTTAGCTCAGAATGCCATATATACCTAATTATCCCTTTCTGTCTTTGCATCTGTCATGTATGTGGAAGCTCTGACTCTCTCATGTATGTGAAGTTTCTATGCATACATATGTCATTAAATTTGGTTATTTTTTCTGGTTAATCTGTCTCATGTAGACTTAGTTATAGACCAGCCAAAAAAAAGCTAGAAGGGTAGAAGAAAGTTTCTCCCTCCCAGCATGTCAGTATGAATTATTTCATTCATTCTTTCATTCATTCAAGCAGCATTTCTCGACATTGTGGATACTGAGCCTCACTGGACATATTTCACTCTTAAGGACTAACAGATTGAAAAGGGATATGAAGAAAGACAAACATGATTATAGTAATAAAATTGATTCCTAATTCAAGGTGAAGGATCCAAGATTTCCCAGGGGAGTGGTTCTTTAGGTAGTTATGAAAGGCAATTAAGAACTTACCCACTGCTGAAATCTCTTCAGCTACTATTTATCACTGTAAAGGAATGGTAATGTTAATAATTCCTTATACTTTAGATTTAAAAAAAAGTGGTAACTCTGACATCTTAGTCTTTTGTACTTAGATCTGGCATGGTCTTTGGAACTGACATAGGGCAGCTAGGTTATCTTCAGAAGCTAAGAATCTGCAAGGATGTAGGAAATAGTATTTAAGGGTAAGTGAAAGATATCTAGGCAAGTCTTTATCTTTTTATTGGCATGTGGTGGCCATTATTCCCATAATCTTATGGAAGAGATCTTAATTGATGCTTATGATACAGTACATTTTAGACTTGTGCTGACATGTTTATACCCCCATAATTGATGATCGGTAAATTATTGTGCTGACTTGTTTATAGCTCCCTGAACCAAGAAATTGTTGGGAGCTGGCTGTCTGACAGAGTCCACGGAGCCTGGAGGTCTTGAGTCAGAGACTCGACCTCCCCCACAATCTCAAGGAATTAGGCTTGCATTGTGTTTGTGCTGCTCGGGGCTAAGTGTGACCTAATGTACCTTGAAATACCTGAGATAACAGACTGGGTGTTCCTGTTTTCCACAAGGCAAACTAATTCTATACAGCATTGTTGTAGCCCTGGGCATTATATCAAAAAGATCCTATTTTCTTATATCATTAAACTTTTGCTGTAAGATATAAAAGGCATGTAATAAAGCATATCGGGGCTGATTCTGAAGACTCTGTCACAGGGGTGTTCGGAATCAGATGCCAGCCGGCTAATAAACGGCTCTTATTTGGACTTCAATTCTCCAGTGGTCTTTCTTTGACTCTGTTGCACCACAACAGACTGAAGTAGGTAGCTTATAAACCAAGGAACACCAAAACTAACTGTGATTACTGGAACTTCTTGCCTTATGTATCCCTCCAAGACACTGCCAAAGCTTTGCAAAGGGCTGTTCTTCCTTACCACAATAAGTGATAAAGTCAGCTGTGTCATATTAACAGGTTGTATGGGTAATAACTGGGGGGCAACCATTTGACAAGATTCAATGGTGGAGGAATATTTGACAATCATGATTTAGCAAATTCATAAGCAACATGGCTTGGGCCTTGTTTTAGAGATAGAGTTAGCCTTTTTGTTTGACTTCTGAAGTCTGAGTTTTTGTCAGTAGAATGATGGGCTTTCCTCTGGAAAGAATTTTTTGAACATACAAAGCAAGATATGAGACTAGACACATTTTTGTTGTTGGTGTTGTTATTGGCATAATGATTCAGTGATTAAAAGAGGACTGTTGTTCAGGCAGCTGGATTGGCAACTCAGTATGTGGTTTGTTTACAAGCCTGTGAACAGTGAGAAATTTCTGCTCCTACTAGGTAAGAGTTTTATCTTTTCCTAATCTTTAAAGATATGTTTTCATTAGCATATGGAGTGAAATACAAAGGCTTTATTTTAAATAAATGAAACAATTTGTCACTGCGTGTGACAAGACTTCCTCCCTGTGATAATGAATACTTGTATAAGAGAGGAAACTGCAAAGAACTAGAAATTGAAATACAAAGAAGGGAGTCCAATCTCACTGTATTAAAGTCAGAGCTTTTGCTTTTAAGTGCAAATGTCCCATTTACTATGTTCCCTGGGGAAATGATGGCATTGTTCATGTATGTTAACTATGACCTTGACAATCTTGAAGGAATATACAATGTAAAGGATAAAAATTGAATTAGACTTAACAACAAAAGATTTTCTTCTGTTTAAATTATCAAAAGTAGAAGGAATCATTAAGACTGTAAAAATAAGTTGACTTTTTTTCGTATTATCAAGTAAATATTTCCATAGCTAATTATTTGCTTTACAAAAATAAGTTTCAAAATCCATATCGGATAAAATAAAATCAATTAAATTATATAATTTACTGCTGAAAATGGGTAAGTGATAGATAGATAGATGATAGATAGATGATATATAGATATAGACACATGGATATATGACATGGTGAGTTTAAAATAGCCACAAATAGTTTATTTTTTAGATTTATGAAAAGAAAATGTTTGCAATTATGTCCATAGATATATAATATTAAGTGGGAATAACTGTATTCTAAAGAAATCTGGTAAGACTAAAAATAGCAGAAAACTGTCTTATTTTATATTGTGTAGCGTTTTACTAATCAACACTGTAAGATTCTGAAATATTCATTATTGTTTGTAAAATAATATCAATCAGGTTTAAACAAAGAAGAAAATCTACCATAAAAATGATGAATTATGAATTAATTATGAGAATAAGACCTTAGAGACAAAAGAAGGAAGAGTCTGGAAGGGGGACTTGGGAGATTAAGATAAAGTCACTAACCAGCGCTACTAGGGAACAGACAAGGATAAAAAGTCAGGAATTGCAGGGACTTCTGGGAAGTCAATAATGTCCAGCTACCAAATGAAAGGGGAACATAAGATAAGTTAAGGGGAAAAGCTAAGGCAAATTGTCTAAATTGCATAACTCTTACTTTTAAAGGTCTCCAGCCAAACAGCTGAAGGTGGGCTTCAGCTGCTGCTTATCAGTATGGCCAGCAATGAAAAGAGCTGGATACGGAGTAAAACACAATGGAACTCACTTTTCCTGTCTGTCATGGCATCTAATCCAATGTCCTTCAAAGAGTAAGCAGCTGCTTCATTTCTGCTTTCCAATTCTCAAGCAATTTCCTATTTTAGCCAACTCCAAACTAGACCACACAGGCCATCGGGTTCTGGGAAACAGTTTCAATTTCCCTAAATTAGCAGAGTACACACTGACATGCAGCTAAATATAAATTATAAACACTGTTAAGTAATGGCTAAGAACATTAATAGAGATAATGAAGCGCATAGAAAGTAATCTAGAAATTACCACATCATTTCTGCTTTTGCAGGTATAAAAAGTATAAATTTATACAAGAAATGTGTGTGATGTTAATAAATTTAAATTTCAAAGACTTTGGGACTGAATTTAAGAGTATCTGAAAAAAATTATATTATAAAAAAATGAAAAAAGTTACTTTGAGGTCTAAAAACACAAGCTTATTGATGATCTAAAACTTGCTGCTATGGTAAAGAATTAGAATTCATAGAAAGTTGTTTAACCCATAGGTTCCAAATTAGCAGCAAAATTATTATAGAAATTGATCCCAAAACCATCTTAGACAAACTAATCTACAAGATGATTCTGTATAGCAACTAATTGAGAGTAACACGAAGACTATGTTTACACAAATCACATCTTTCTATACATGGGCAGATACATTCACTAGAACTTCATGATCAGGATAACTCTGGGATGACTTTTTTGTTATATGGGAAGAGTTAAGCAGAAAAAATACAAAGTGGAGATAATATACTTTATCTTGTTTAATTTCTAATTTTTCCCAATAATTTAACATTTCAATCCTACAAAACTTAATTAAACAGTCATACTCTTTTACTCAGATTGACAGATTGTTAAAAATTGGCATATTTGTTCTATTATAGATAGATCGATTGAGGGATGGATGAGTGGATGGATGGATAGATAGATAGATAGATAGATAGATAGATAGATAGATAGATAGATAGATAGATAGATAGAATGGTGAGTTTAAAATAACCACAAAATTGTCTGGCTGGTGTGGCTCAGTGGTTGACCATCAATCAACCAAGAGGTCGCCAGTTCGATTCCCAGTCAGGGCACATGCTCAGGTTGTGGGCCCAATCCCCAGTGGGATTGCAGGAGGGCATGCAGGAGGTGGCCAATTATTCTTTCTCATTGATGTTTTTATCTCTCTCTCCCTCTCACTTCTCTCTCTAAAATCAATAAAGGAAAAAAATAAAATTAAAAAATAAATAAATAAAATAACCACAAAATTGTTGGCAGCTTCTGATATCAAGAGGCAAGGTTGGTCTTCCAACCCCTTGAATCTGGGATGGCCTTATGTCTTGCTTTCACTGATAGAATGTAGCAGAAGTAACATCATATGATGCCATGAAGTCCTGGAAACTTTTCTCCTCATACTAGAATTCTGTCACCATGCAAATATGCTCTAGCTAGCCTCAGAGAGGCCTTGTAAAGGTGAATCAAGATGTTCCAGCCAACAGCCTGCCAACCACCAGACATGAATAAGGTGATCTTAGATCATCTATCCCCAAAGGAGGTGCCAGGTCACTGTATCATGAGTGAGCCCAGGAAAGATGAGCAAAATCATCCATCTGAGCCTTGTCCCCATTGTCAACCAGAAATCCATGAGTTAATAAGTGATTGTTATACTAAGCCAAGCCACTAAGTTTTGGGGGTTTGTACACAGAAAAGGATAACGGATACAGATAGACAGATGGATACATTATTTTAAACCATTTGTGAGTGAATAGCAGGCCTAATAATAAATATTTTACCCTTAAATACTTCAGCACATAACTCCTAAGAAGAAAAACATTGTATATAATCCCAGTGTAATCATCACACTCAAATTTAACTTTGATCAGTATACCTGAAACTAATATAATGTATGTCAACTATAAGTCAATAAAAAAAATCATTAAAGGGAAAAAACATGATTTCAGTTTGTACTGAAATTACAAAATTAGTTATGTTTACTTTTATCACTTGGTATAAGAGGTATCTTATTTTTACCATTTTTTTCAGTGCATTTTTGATTTTGAATCACAGTTAAAAGTGTATTTTTCTATGACCAGGTTTTAGATGGATTTACCATGCTTTATATACGTACACATACATATATGTATAGATATCAGAGTACATGAATATACTGATCCATTTGATTTTTTTATGGTGTGAGGTGTGGATTTAATTTTATATTTTCTGAAATGGCTGTCCAGATGCTTTACATCATCTATCGGATATTATTTTATCATTGATTTGAGATTTTGCTTTTATTACAAATTAAATATCTACATATATTTTGGGTCAGTTTATGTCTTCATTCTCTATTTTGCTCTTCTTTCTATTTATGGAGCAATATTGCTCAAAGGCAGAGGCTGTAGAACAGCACTGTCCAGCAGAACTTTCTGAGATGATGGAAATGTTCCATAGCTGTCTTGTGCAATAGGCAGTCACTTGAAATGTGGCTAGTATAACTGATAAGCTAAATTTTTATTCTATGTACATTTAATTAATTTTAATTTAAATAGCCAATTTTGGCTAATGGCTCCTGTATGAGACAGCACAGCTATAGAGGATGTTTCAACATTTGTGAGGAAGCCCTGATGTTAACCTGATAGTCTGTCCTTATTGTTTTTATAAAAACAATGAGGTTTTTGGATGTTTTTTTTTTTTATTTTTTTATTTTTATTTTTATTTTTTTATAATTTATTTTATTATTAATTTGTTTTTGTTACAGATGTTTTTCCTTTTTTTTCCCCCATTGACACCCTCCTCCCCCTACCCCTCTCCTCGTCCCCATCCCTGTTGTCCATGTCCATTGGTTATGCACCCATGCACATAGGCTCTGTGATTTATCTCTTTCCCCCGCCTCCCCCCCTCCTCTGAGGCCCGTCATCCCGTACTCCACCTCCATGTCTCTGGGTCAATTTTGTTGTTCAGTTTGCTCAGTTCTCCTATGTGTTGCCGGCTTCCTCCGTTGGTGTGGGGGTCGCTCAGCTCCCTCGCTCCGCCTGGGTTCCTCCGTTGGTGTGGGGGTCGCCCGGCTCCCTCGCTCCTGGGTTCCCCGTGGTGGAGGGATCGCTCAGCTTCCGCAGGCGCCCCTGGCTGCAGGATCTCGTTTCCTTTCAGGTGACAAGGAGGGTCCTGGAGGGCAGTATGCCGTCTCCATTCTGCTGCTGCTTTAATTTCATAGTTGCAGGGCTTCCATTCAGCTTGATTTCATGAGGTCTTTAAGTGATAGTTATTCTGTGATTTAGTTGTAACTTTGATGTGGTTGTGGGAGGACGCGATTCCGCATCCACCTAGGCCGCCATCTTGACCGGAAGTCCTTGGATGTTTTTTATAGGGAATTTTAAATTAAATATTTTAATTCCAAAAAAAAGATAATATTTTTGTTGAATTTATCTGCAAATATATAAATTAGTTTAGGGAGAACTGGCATATATGTTTGCATATTAAAGAATTTAGTGGGGTTTTTTGGTTTGTTTGTTTTTTGCTTAATCCCTTCACCTTTTCACTCAGCCCCACAACCCCCTTCCCCTGTGACAGCTGTCAGTCTGTTCTCTACCAATGTGTCTATTTCTATTTTGTTGGTTTATTTTGTTCATTAGATTCCATATACAAGTGAAATCATATGGTGCTTATCATTCTCTGACTGGCTTACTTCACTTAGCATTAAGCTGTCCAGGTCCATCCATGCTGTCGCAAAAGGTAAGATTTTCTTCTTTTTTGTGGCCGAGTAGTCAATGTTGTAAAAAAAAAAGTTCCATTGTAAATGTACCACAGCTTTTTTATCCATCTACTAATGGGCACGTAGGCTGATTCTAAATACTGGCTATTGTGACTAACACTGCAATGAACAGAGGGAGAAATATATATATCTCCTTGTAGACACAGACAACAGAATGGTGACTGCCAGAGGGGAATGGTTATGGGGGAAGCAGAAGAAGGTATGGGGGAACAAATGGTGGTGGAAGGAGACTTGACTTTGGGAGGGCACACACAATACAATATACAGATGATGTATTATAGAATTGTACACCTGAAGCTCTGGCCGGTTTGGCTCAGTGATTGGAGTGTCAGCCCACAGACCAAAGAGTCATGGGTTTGATTACAGTCAAGGGCACATACCTTGGTTGCAGTTAGTCCTTGGCCCTGATTGGGGTCATGCAGGAGGCAACCAGTTGATGTGTCTCTCTTGCATAGATGTTTCTCTCTCTCTCTCTCTCTCCCTCCCTCCCACTCTATCTGAAGATAAATGGAAACATATCTTTGAGTGAGAATTAAAAAGAAAAAAACAGAATTGTGCACCTGAAACCTATATAATTTTATTAATTAATATCACCCCTATAAATGCAATACAAAAAAAAAAAAAAAAAGAATTTAGCCTTGCCAAAAGAGAGATCTAGTCTGTACAAGCCTCAGTGCTTAGGAGAATCTCTAAGCTTTTGGAATGTTCTGTCTGGTAAAATGATCTTTGTTTATCTGGGGGTTTGGGCCACACCAGTTAGCCCAATGTAACTTGGAATAGGGGCTTTGGGTTACATAGCTGCTCAATCTTTGTATGTGTTAGAGACAGATTAGCCATGTGGACAACCAACCAGGTCTGTATGACCAAGCCCCATAAAACTTATGGACACCAAAGCTCAGGTAAGTTTTCCTGGTTCCGGAACAGTTGAAGTTGTTCATGACTCCAGCTAGAAGCTCTGCATTTAGCATTTTCCTGGACTCGGCCCCACACATCTATTCCCTCGGCTGATTTTAATGTGTTCTTTCACTGTAATAAATGGTAACTTCAATACAACAACTTTCAGTGGTTCTGTGAGTTTTTCTGGAGAGTTATCAAAGCTGAAGGTGGTCTTAGGGACCCCCAAACTTGCAATTGTTAGAAGTAAGTGTGGTTTAGGGAACACTGAAGTCTTCACGTGGTGTCTGAGTGAGGATTGTCCTGTGGACAGTTTCCTAACCTCAAAATGTTTGAGGCTATTTTTGCATCATTTGGGATCTTTTTAATTTTATTGTTTTATATTTTTATTTTAGTTTAGTTTTTATTAAATGTATTGAGGTGACATTGGTTAATAAGATTATATAGGTTTCAAGTGTAGATTTCTATGATGCATGAAATGTATATTCCATTGTATGCCCACCACCCAAAGTCAAACCATTTGGGTTTTTTTTTAAGTTTTTCTTATAGCCCAGCTGGTGTGGCTCAGTGGTTGAGCATTGACCCATGCACCAAGAGGTCACTGGTTCAATTCCCGGTTGGGGCACATGCTCAGGTTGTGGGCCAGATTCCTGGTCAGGGGCATGCAGGAGGCAACCAATCAATGTTCTCTCTCATCCATGTTTCTATCTCTCTCTCCCTCTACCTTTCTCTCTCTCTAAAATCAATAAATGAAAAAAATGAATAAATAAAAAATTTTTTTCTTATATATTCTACAATTTTTTATGTATAAAAAATATAAAATATTTATACATTTTATTGCTGTGTTAATTTTTTTTTTGGAGTGTTGCTAGTGTAAAAAGAGTTTTTATCTTGTAACTACTTTTTGTTTGAGTAATGAAGCTACTGCTTTGTTGTATCTTAGTTATATATATGATTACTTTGGAAATTTGTTTACAGAATTTCTATACCAAAGTCCTTCTCATTTAGAACACTCTCCAGCCACAGTTTTTCAAACATATATAATATGCACCTTTCCAAGTTCCTTTCATAGAATATAATGTAAATATTTTATTTTTATCAAAGTCAATAAATTTTATAGATTCTGTATATGGTACAGAAAGTTTTGTTTTGTTTTGTTTTTTAAGTTTTGATCACTGCAGGAGGGAAAAGGTAATTTCTGTCAGTTCCAGTAGTACAAATGCTAAGTAACTCATTTACAAATGGTAAGATTAATTCAAGTCCAAATATTTGTTGTGCTCTATCCAAATATTTTTTGTGCTTTACATAGTGAGTATGTAAAATCGGATTGGGGAGTTATTTTTCATAAGTATTTGTCCTTGAAAGTGATTTTGCTAAAACTACTATTTAAAAAGTCAAATATTTTATTACCTCATTTAGAATTATACATAAAAAGAATAAGCCAATTTAATATTAGGAAAATTTAAATTATGAATAAATCTTAGGAAAATATTTCTTTAAATGCTTATTGTTTCCTATATTTACATAAGCATTTGACTTTTAATTTGACTTTTTATAACTTAGCCACTTTACTTTGTATAAAACTTTGGGAGGATATCTATACATATTTTACTTCCCAAGAAACACTGTTGTCACAGCAGGTTGTTTGGAAAATGGTCAGCGACAAATTCCTAAACAGTTTTACTATAAGGAAAATCTCAAAAAGAGACAGTAAACTAAAGTATTTTCTAAATTTACTGAAATAAATAGTTTATAAATATAAGCATTTAGAAAAATAATAAATGTTTATAAGAAATCAGAAAATACAAAAGTATATAGAAAGTTTATAACATCCACTATACTTCAATCACTCCAGAAATATTGCGGATGTTTTGCTCCAGTTGCTTTTAATTTTTCCGCACATCTATATGTGTACTTTTTCATAAACTGAAAAATATGATCAATGTTTTTATCCTATTTTATATCAAAATATAAAAATATATATTTTTATATCTCAATATCAAAATAGAGATCAATATACTTTTTGATCGCTAATGTTATTTTTTCCATTGTATTAGGAATATGTTTTCAGAACAATAAAATTTACTTTTCAAAATCCCTGGTTTTAATGACAGTTTCCAAATGGCTTACAAATTGTTTATTTAAACAAGGTAATTATTTTAATTTGAGAAAGTTCACTTGTTTACAATTTAGTGTTACAAGAAATGCCACAATGGATATACATAAATATCAAAATTTGCCTTAATATTTTATAATTGTAAATGTTGAATTACTGGATCAGAAACATTTTGTTCCGAAAGAGTATGTGAATTTAATGTCTTATTGGGAAGTACGATATCTTCCTAAGTATATAATATATTTTAGAAATATCTATAGTAGATTTAAAATATATATTTCTATCCTTTTCACCTGAATTTCTGTTAGTAAGAGTGAATGTGAACGATTTCATAGACTTATAATTTATGATTTTGTTCAGTATCAGTTTTAAAAATTTAAACTTTTTAAATATTTAAGGCAAAATTTACATACAGTGAAATGCACAAAATATTGAGTTTTAATAAATATATGTTCTCAAATAAATGTATGTATACCATCACAATCAGGTATCAAATATTTTCATGATCCCAAAAAGTTCTAGTGTCCCCTTTCCAGAAACCACAGGCAACAACTATTTTGATTTCTATCACAACACATTAGTTTTGCCTGTCCCTAAACTTTATATAAATGGATTAATAATATATTTATTATTTGTATCTGGCTTCTTTCATTCAACAAATTTTATAGAGTCTGAGAGTGACACATTAGTATTTCATTCATTTTCAATTTCCCAATAGTGTTCAATTGTGTGAATAATGCATTTGCTTATTTATTGTCCTGTTGATAAATATTTGGGTTGATTCAGTTTTGTGCTGTCTTGAGCAAAGTGTATAAAAAATTTTTGTGGACTTAAGTACTCATTTCTCTTGTATAAATACTTAGTATTGTAGTGATATTACTGGATAACAGCTTATTAAAAAATTATTAACTTTACCAAAGAGAGTTTATGATATACAGTATTGTAATGTATGAGTGCCAGTTTTTCCACGTCATCACCAACATTTAATGCTGCCATTTTTTAATTTTAGCCATTTTAGTGGTTATGGTGTCATACTGTGGTTTTAATTTATGCTTACCTCATCAGGCATGCAATGATACGGAGCAGCTTTTCGTGTCTTTTTTTGTCATTTGCATATCTTTACAACATTTGAATATTTTTCTTTATGAAATCTCTGTTCAAATCCTTTGTTCATCATTTATTTTTAAGACTATTTTTAGAGCAGTTTCAGGCTCACAGAAAAATTGAGGAGAAAGTACAGAGATTTTCCATTTGCCTCCCACACGTGCCTAGCCCTCCTGTCTCATGACCAGCATCCCCGGCAGTGTGGTGCGTATATTGTAATTGATAAACCTACATTGAGAGATCATAATAACTGAAAATCCATACTCTTGTTGTTATACATTCCTTGGGTTTCAGCAAATGTATAAATACATGCATCCATCATGATAATACCATACAAAGTATTTTCACTGCTCTGAAAATCCCCTGTGCTTCGTCTGTTTATCCTTCCCCAACTCTGTCCTCAACTTCAGGCTAACAATGATTTTTTTCACTGTCTCCATAATTTTGCTTTTTAACTGCATTTCATATAGTTGGAAAAATACAGTATGTAGTCTTTTCACATTGGCTTTTTTCACTTAGTAATGTGCATTTAAGGTTCCTCCATGTGTTCTCACTGCTTGATATCTCATTTCTTTTTAACACTGAATAATATTCCATTGTCCGGGTGTACCGCAGTTTATTTATCTATCCATCTCCTGAGGGACATCTTGGACACTTCCAAGGTTTGGCAACTAATTAATAAAACTGCTATAAAATATGTGTGCTGCTTTTTGTGTGGACATACTTTTAAATTTCCTTTGGTAAATAGCAAGATGCACACTTGCTGGATCATATGGTAATAGTATGTTTAGTTTTGTAAAAAATTAAAAACCAAAACACTGAAATGTCTTCCAAAGTGGCTGTCATTCTGCATTCCCACCCACACTGAAGGAGAATTTTTGTTTCTCCACATTTTCACCAACATTTTGCATCATATTTAAAAATTTGGCTATTCTAAAGATATGTAGTGGTATCTCATTTAAATTTTAATTTCCTTGATGATATCTGATGTGGAGCATCTTTTCATAGGATTCTTTGCCCTCTGTATGTCTTTTCACTAAGGTATATGTTAAAGTCTTTGGCTCTTTTTAAATCAGGTTGTTTGTTTTCTTATTGTTGAGTTTTCAGAATTCTTAGTATATTTTGTATCATGGTCCCTTATCAGATGTATCTTTTGCAAATATTTTTTCCCAGTCTGTGTCTTGTCTTCTCATTCCCTTGACATTGTCTTTCACAGAAGTTTTTAATTTGAATGTACTCTGCTTTTTTTTTCTATTCTCACCTGAGGACAGTTTTTTTGAATTTATCTTCAAATAGAGTGGGAGGGAGAGAGAAAGAGAGAGAGAAACATCGACGTGAGAGAGACACATCGACTGGTTGACACCTACACGACCCCAACCGGGGCCGGGGACAAACTGCAACTGAAATACATGCCCTGAGCAGGAACCGAACCTGGGACTCTCTGGTCCGGGGCCGATGCTCTGACCTCTGAGCCAAACTGGCCAGGGCTGTAGTCTGCTTTTCAATTTTTATTCATTGATTGTGCTTTCGGAATTATATCTAAAAGGTTACAACCATACCCAAGGTCATCTAGGTTTTCTCCTATGTTATAGTCTAGGAGTTTTATATTTTTATATTTTACATTTAGAGGTGTGGTCCAGCTTGAGTTAATTTTTGTGAAGAGTCTAATGTCTCTGTTCATTAATTTTCTGTATGTGGATGTTCAGTTGTTTCAGCAACACGTTGAAAAGATTATCTTTGCCCCATTGTATGGCGTTTGCTCCTTTGTCAAAGATCAGTTGACTATATTTTTGTGGTCGATATTTTGACTCTCTTTGCTGTTCCACTGATCTATTTGTTTATTCATTTTATTGGATTGCTTTTCTTTTTATTATTTATTATAAGACCTATTTATTCATAAGTAATCTTTTATCAGATATGTCTCACAGATATGTTCTCCCAATGTGTGGCTTTTGTTTTTCTTATTTTTATGTTTTAATAAGCTCAGGTTTAATTTTGATACATTCTAGTTCATTCATTTTATTTTATATTTAGTGAATGTTATGTCCATAAATGTGGTGATTAATTTCTAAATTAATTTTACTGTGTCCAGAAGCCACACACTATAAGATCGTTTTCTAAAATTGATTTTTATTTATTTATTTATTTTTGGTTTGGTAATGTCTTTAATTTTTAAAAAATTTTCAGATACAGTTGGCATATTAGCTATTTTTAAAATTTATCTTTATTGTTGAAAGTTTCACAGATGTTCCCCCTTTTTCCCCTCACTGACCTCCCCCCTCGCAGTCTCCCCTTAGGCCGCCACAGCACTACTGTCTGTGTCCATGGGTCATGCATATATGTATGTAACTTTTGAAGTTGTTCAGAATTATTTTAAGGACAGTGCATGGTCTGTCTTGTTTACCACACCATACACAGTTGAAAAAAAAATGTATATTCTGCAGAGGTTTGCTGAAGTGCTCTGTAAATGTCTGTGAGGCCAAGGTGAGCAGTAGTGTTGTTCAAGATTCCGAAATCCTTACTGACTTTATTTCCTCTCTATCAGTTTCTGAAAGAGGAATGTTAAAATATCCAGTTATAACTGGATTTGTCTATTTCTCTATTTAGTTCTGCCAATGCTTGCTTGATGTATTTTGAAACTTTGCTTTGGAGGTGTGCACAGTTATAATTGCTATGTCCTCTCTCTCTCTCACCTTTATCTTTATGGAGTGTTTTCCATTATCTCTGATTATCCTCCCTTGTCAGAAATCCACTTTCTTATACTTACTGCTTGCATTTTATACCATTTGTTCATCATGTTACGTGCAACCTAAGACTTTTTTTAAAGTGCATATCTTGATAGCACCACATGGTTTTCTAGCTTTTTCTTTGAAAAACATCCAGTGTGAAAATCTCTACCTTTGGAATGAATAGACCATTTATATTCAACTTAATTGTTGCTCTGATATGGCTCAGTGGGTCTACCACTTTATTATTTGTTTTCTATTTATATCCCCTTGATTCGTGTTCTTTTGTTTTTCTTTTATGTTTTACTTTAGGCAAGCAGAATGTTTCTTTAGAAATCTACTTTAGTCCTTACATTTTATTTTGTACTTTTAGAGTTTCCTCTAGAGCTTTACTGTCCAATATAGTAGCCACTAGCCCAGATTTACCTATTTGAATTTCAAATTTAATTAACTAAAGTTAATAAAACAGTCTCTCAGTCTCACTAGAAATAGAAATAACATAATCAGATCTGCACTTTAGAAAAAGCCTTACATCAAGATTGTGCAGAAGATGGACACAAGGGCAGGAGCGTAGAGAGGACTGGAAACTGAAGGCAGGGATATCAGACACAAGGCTTTTAATATTATATAGGCTGGAGTAATTAGATTCTGCACTAGAGAAATGGTAATAAGATTAGAACAAGGATTTTACTGAAATCACTGAAAGATGTTATTAGAAGTCTCATAGTAGTAAAGGACAAGTCAAAATTGATATTTGGAGTTAGAGTGATTGTCCTGAGATTAATGTTTTGACAAACAACAGGAATAAAGGAGAAGATAATTCTCAAGGGAGAAGAAGGAAGGTGAGATCAATTTTGAACTTAAAATTGTGTTCCATAGAATAGAGAGCCCAGAAATAAACCCATGCCTTTATAGTCCATTAATATTTGACAAAAGAGACAAAGATGCAAGGGGGTAAAGATAGTCTATTCAATCAATGGTGTTGGGAAAACTGGACTGATACATGCAAAAATGAAACTAGACCACGTTCTTACAAAATACGCAAGAATACACTCAAATGGATTAAAAACTTAAATGTTAGATTCAAAACTATTAAAATTATAGAAGAAAACATAGGCAGTAAAATCTTGGACATTTCTTGTAGCAACATTTTTTCTGATATATCACCTCTGGCAAGAAAAAACAAAAAAGAAATTAAAAAATGGGACTACATGAAACTAAAAACATTTTGCACAGCAAAGGAAACCATAAACAAAATGAAAAGATAATCCACTGAATGGGAGAACACATAAACTGATATATCTGATAAGGAGTTAATATACAAAATTTATAAGGAAGTTATAAAACCCAACACCCCCCAAAAATAATAATAAATAATCCAATTAAAATGGGCAAAGGACCTAAAGATACTTCTCCAAAGAGGACATGTAGATGGCCAACAGACATATGAAAAATTGCTCAACATCACTAATCATCAGAGAGATGCAAATTAAAACCACAATGAGGTATCACCTCACACCTGTCAGAATGGCTATCATCAATAAATCAACAAACAACTAGTGCTGGTGAGGATATGAAGAAAAGGGAACCCGCATGCACTGTTGGTTGGAATGCAGATTGGTGCAGCCACTATGGAAAAAAATATGCAGTTACCTCAAAATTAAAAATAAAACTGCTTTATGTTCCAGCAATTCCACTTCTGCAAATATATCCAAAGAAATTAGAAGATTAAATTGAAACACTACATGCACCCATATGTTCATTGCAGAGTTATTTACCGTAGCCAAGATTTGGACGCAGCCCAAGTGTCTATTACTAGACAAGTAGATAAAACAAATTGTGGTACGTTTACACAATGGAATACTACTGAGCTGTGAAAAAGAAGGAAATATTACCTTTTGCAACAGCACGGATGGACCTAGAAAGCTTTATGCTAAGTGAAATAAGCCAGTCAGAGAATGACAAGTACCATATGATTTCACTTATATGTGGAATCTAATGAACAAAATAAACGAAAATACAAAGTGGGGACAGATTCATGGATGCAGAGAACAGACTGACAGCTGTCAGTGGGGAAGGTGCTTAGGGCTGGGTGAAAAGGGTAAAAGGATTAAGTAAAGGAAAAAAAAAAGGCTCATGGACACAGACAACAGTATGGTGATTACCAGAGAGAAGGGGGCCAGGGAAAGGTAGAAGAAGGTAAAGAGGGAATAAATGGTGATGGAAGGAGACTTGGTTTGGTATGGTAAGCACACAATACAATATGTAGATGATGTATTGTAGAATTGAATACCTGAAACCTGTATAATTTTATTAACCAATGTCACTCTAATAAATTCAATTAAAATTAAAAACAGAAATAAAAAAAATAGAAAAGATCAATGAAACTTAGAGCTGTTTCTTTGAAAAGATAAACAAAATTGACAAACCTTTAACCAAACTCATCAAGAGGGAAAGAATAAATAAATAAATAAAATAAATAAAATCATAAATGAAAATTAAGTTACAGCCAACACCATAGAAATGCAAATAATCATTATAGAATGTTACAAACAATTACATGCCAAGAAATCTGGCAACCTAGAAGAAATGGATACATTTCTAGAAACATATAACCTTCCAAGATTGAACCAGGAAGAAATAGAAAATCTATAAACAAACTAATTACCAGCAATAAAATTGTACTGCAAGTTTTAATTGCTGTCATGGCTGAAAATTTACCTTAAAGGATACTTTGATGGAAAAGGAAGAAGTACAGTAATGATTGATCTGCTTTTCCAAACCTAAAAGTCAGCTATGCCCAAATTATTATTGAAATTTGCCAAATATATATCCATCTTCCCTGGGAATAAAAATCTGTGTGCCAACAGTATTTGGATGTGGCCAACTGGAAACATAAAAGAACAATATGTTTCAATTTGTGCAACTATTAAAATAATTCAAAAATCTCCACAATTATAAGATTCTAGTGCAGAAATCTTCAAAGTAGAAGCAAATTGAACAGTCTAAAGAACGTATTAATAATGAAATGGTATCACCCTGAAGTATTCTCTGGTCATTCTTTTCTTTTGGAGATATTTCCAAGCTGCCAAACGCTGACTCCACTACTTTTTTTTTTTTTTTTTACTTAAATTCTCCTCTTTTCTGTCTTGGGCAGCCCTTTCGCTCACCCCAAATCCCTAGTGTATTCAGTGAATAGGGCTCTCAAGTTAACCTGTCAAATTCAATTAACTGATGCAAGCTGTCCAAGGTGACTCTTGCGGTAATTAATTGAGAAAACCAGCATAAAGGCACCCTTCAGAATACTTTGTAATTGAGTGTGAAATCTCATGAGATCTCTTGCTCAATTCCAACTGCATGGAGTTTGGGGTTGGGATGTGGGTTGTGCCATGGTAACTACAAATGAGCTCATTATATAGGCTGTCCTCAAATCTAAATACCGCCAGACTTGCAATCGAGACGCATGGTTTGAGAACACTGATAGTGCTCTGTGTAGATAGGTAGTTCCAAATTCATTCCCTTCCCTTTTAATCAAATAGATATTTCAGTATTTTCCTTTCTCACTGTTTCCAACTATTCATAAAATAAAATTATTTCAAGCTTCTGTAAAAAATGACCAGTGAATTGAACATAGTTTTTGTCTAGATAATAATGATATAAATATTTAATTAAAATAATATATTTTTTCAAAAATAGTGACTTCTGTAAATTACTTTCCTTAAAGCCCACAATGCTAGGTATCTTATCTTTTCATAGTGCTCAGATCCATTAACACAACTTCTCACAATAGGGTATTTTTGAATGTGCAGAAGTAGGCTACAACATCATTAATTTAATTTTCATGTTATTTTCAAATTAATTACTCAGCTATCTAATTTTTGTCTCTCCAACTGAATTCCCTAGTTTTCTTCCCTGGAACACCAGAATAACAACTCTGAGGTAACTGATGAAAGCTTAATCACCACTAGGTGGTAGCCTTTTCAGGGATTATTGATCTGTACCATCAATTCCTTGGGATGTTGTGATGGAACAATAAGATAATGCATGTATCATAATTGTGACAAATCCAGGCACTGAATGAGCACTCAGTAAATACTAGCCATTATTTTTATTTTTTATATTAATATTTATTAAATATTTGCTGCATGTTAATAATTGTATCAGATAATCTAAAAACTGGCTTAATAAACAGCTATTTAAAGTTTTTTAATATTGTATTTTTACTGAACTTTATTTTTGTGGTTAATCAATTATATAACAACACATTTAATTGTACATATTTTAACAAAATTATTTTTAACAATTATTTGATATTTAATTATAAGTACAGATGATATTAATGCAAATTAAATATTCTCTAATACATTGAAATATTTTTAATTGTTGTAGTTTCTCTCTCACATCAATGCTTCTCTCTCTCTCTTCCTCTGTCTTTTCAATAAAAATATATCCTTGGGTAAAGATTAAAAAAATAAAGAAAGACCTGGCCAGTGTGGCTCAGTGGTTGGGTGTCCACCCATGCACCAAGAGGTTGCAGGTTTGGTTCCTGGTCAAGGCACATGCTGGGGTTGCAGGCCCGATCCCCAGTAGGGGGCGTGCAGGAGGCAGCCAATCAATATTGATGTTTCTCTCTCATCCATGTTTCTCTCTCTTCTTCTCCCTTCCTCTCTCTCTCAAATCAATAAAAACATATTTTTAACAAAGAAAGAAACAAGAGAGTTATATCAACTTTTAAAAAATGTATTTTTCAATTACATTTAACATTTTAAAAAATATTTTGATGTGGCTACATCTTATTCTTTTTAACAGCTCCATAATACATATTAGCCATAATTTACTTTTTCTATTTCCATACAACAGACATAGGCATTGTTTCTAATGCTTAATTGCAGCACATAAATATTTATATGTGCATATAAGTGGCTATATGTTTATACTTGTACACATGTTCAAGTATTTATGAAAAGTATCCTTTTTAAGAGTGGATTTTGCTAGGGCATTTTGCTCAGTTTTTTTAAGAGTTGTTTATTATTTTTTATCAGTAAGAGTTCTTTATATATTATATATATGAATTAATTCTGTAATTGTACATTACAAAATTTTATTCATTTGCCACTAGTTTAATTTTTTCAAAGGACCTTTCTTAAATAAATATGTTCCACATTATAAGTTACAAAATCTCATAATCTAAAAAAATATATAGGTTTAGTGTTTATTTTAGGAAAATTTTTCATATTCCCAGATTAAAATATCAAATAAAACCATTTGTTTTCTTCTACATTTCATGCTTTTGATGCGTGCATCTTTAATTCATCTGAACCTTGTTGTTAGGTAAAGCTTTGAATAGAGATTTAGCATTTGTATGACTAAATGTGTAAACTCTATTTATTATTAAATATTCCATTTTTCTCTTGCTAAACTTAAAAGCCAAATGTACCTAATATTAAGTTTATTTATTTGCCTCTGCATGTCTTTCTGACCTAAATTTTGTTCTACTTATTTGTGCCTCTAATTTTGAATTCATCAATACTAGCATTTTTTAATAATGTTGTTTAAAAAAAATTAAAAATTGCTATTGCAGACTAGTCCTCTGGGTAAATCTAACAATTAGTTTATTTATTTTATTAGAATTACTATTCCCTAGAATAACATAATAATTCAAAATTTACATATTACAATCTAATATATTTCTTTAGATCCTCACCCAATGATGTTTTTATTGATTTTAGGGAGAAAGGGAAAGAAAGAGAGAGAGAGAGAGAAAGAGAGAGAGAGAAACATTGATGTGAGAGAGAAACATCCATTGGTTGCCTCCTGTATGGGCCCCTGACCAGGGATCAAGCCTGCAACTTTTTGGTATGCCAAATGATGCTCCAAGCAACTGAGCCACCTGGTCAAGGCTAGAATCTAATATTTAGATATAAATTCAGTGATAACAGGAAACCATATGGTCTCCATCAGTTATTCATTTATATATATATATATATATATATATATATATATATTCATTTATATATATATATATATAAATATGGATATATATGTCATAAATCTTCAAATAAGAAAACTAGGGAATAGATCAGTTGGACTTAATTGATATTTACAGAACATTTCACCCCAAAGCTGCAGAATATACATTCTTCTCAAGTGCACATGGGACATTCTCAAAGATGGACCACATGTTAGGACACAAAGTAAGTCTACAAATTCAAAAAGACTGAAATCATATCAAGCATCTTCTCAGACCACAATGGCATGAAACTAGAACTCAATTACAACAAAAACACACAAAAACATTCAAACACTTGGAGGCTAAATAGCATGTTATTAAACAACGAATGGCTTACCAACAAGACCAAGGAAGAAATTAAAAACTTCCTGGAAAACAATGAAAACGAACACACAACAACACAAAATCTATGGGACACAGTGAAAGCAGTCCTGAGAGGGAAGTTCATAGCACGACAGGCCTACCTCAAGAAACAAGAAAAATCCCTAACTCACTCTCTAACCCTACAACTTAAAGAACTAGAAAGAAAACAAAAAGAAAAACCCAGAGCAAGTAGAAGGAAAGAAATAGTAAAGGTCAGAGCAGAAATAAACAACATAGAGACTGAAAAAAGGAGTTCAAAAAATCAATGAAACAAAAAGCTGGTACTTTGAAAAGATAAACTAGATCCATGGACCTTTAGCCAGACTCACCAAGAAACAAAAAGAGAGGACCCAAAAAATCAGAAACGAGAGAGGAGAAGTAACAACTGACAACAAAGAAATACAAAGGATTATCGAAACATACTATGAACAATTATACGCCAACAAATTGGACAATGCAGGAGAAATGGACAAATATCTAGAAACACACGGTCTCCCAAAACTGAACCGGGAAGAGATAGAAAACTTGAACAGACCAATAACAACAAAGGAAATTGAAGATGTAATTAAGAAACTCCTAGCAAACAAAAGCCCAGACCCAGATGGCTTAACCAGGGAATTTTACCGAACATTCAAAGAAGATCTAACACCTATTCTTCTCAAACTATTCCAGAAAATCTAAGAAGACCAGAGACTTCCAATCTCATTTTATGAGGCCAGCATAATCTTAATTCCAAAACCGGATAAAGACACTACAAAGGAATAAAACTACAGGCCAATATCCCTGATGAACACAGATGCCAAAATCCTGAACAAAATATTAGCAAATCGGATTCAGCAATACATCAAAAAAATTATTCACCATGACCAAGTGGGATTCATCCCAGGGATGCAACAATGGTACAATATTCGCAAATCAATAAATGTGATACACCACATAAACAAAATGAAAGATAAAAACCATATGATCATATCAATAGATGCTGAAAAAGCTTTTGACAAAATCCAGCACCCATTTCTGATAAAAACGCTCAGCAATGTGGGAATAGAGGGATCATATCTCAACATAATAAAGGCCATATATGAAAAACCCACAGTCAACATCATACTCAATGGGCAAAAACTAAAATCATTCCCCTTAAGAACGGGAACAAGACAGAGATGCCCACTTCCACCATTCTTATTTAACATAGTACTGGAAGTCTTAGCCACAGCAATTATACATGAAAAAAAAATAAAAGGGATCGAAATTGGAAAGGAGGAATGAAACTGTCATTATTTGCAGATGACATGATATTGTACATAGAAAACCCTAAAGACTCCATCAAAAATCTACTAGACTTAATAAATGAATTTGGCAAAGTAGCAGGATACAAAATTAACGTCAAAAAATCGACGGCATTCTTATACAACAATAATGAACTCACAGAAAGAGAAACCAAAAAAACAATCCCATTTACCATTGCGGCAAAAAAATTAAGATACCTAGGAATAAACTTAACCAAAGAAGTAAAGAATCTCTTCACAGAAAACTACAGGTCATTGAAAAAAACAAATAGAGGAAGATATAAAAAAGTGGAAGTATATACCTTGTTCATGGATTGGAAGAACATCATTAAAATGTCCATACTACCCAAAGCTATATATAGATTCAATGCAATCCCTATCAAAATACCAATGATATACTTCACAGAACTAGAACAAATATTCCCAAAGTTAATATGGAACCAAAAAAAAGGCCCCAAATAGCCACAGCAATCTTGAAAAAGAAGAACAAAGTAGGAGGGATCACATTACCAGACATCAGGTTATACTACAAAGCCACTGTAATCAAAACAGCCTGGTACTGGCACAAGAACAGGCACATAGATCAATGGAAAAGAATAGGGAACCCAGAAATTGACCCAAGACAATATACTCAATTAATATTTGACAAAGGTGGCAAGAACATACAGTGGAGTCAAGACAGCTTCTTCAATAAATGGTGTTGGGAAAATTGGACAGCTACATGCAAAAAAATGAAGCTAGACCACCAACTTACACCATACACAAGAATAAACTCAAAATTGATAAAAGACTTAAATGTGACTCATTATTCCATAAAAATCCTAGAGAAAAATGCAGGCAACAAAATTTCAGACATCATGCGCAGCAGAATTTTCACTGATACAACACCTAAGGCAAGAGAAACAAAGGAAAAAATGAACACATGGGACTAAAAAGCTTCTGAACAGCAAAAGAAACAACCATCAAAATGGAAAGGGAACCCACTATATGGGAGAGCATAATTGCCAATGATACATCAGATAAGGGGTTAATTTCCAAAATACATAGAGTACTCACACAAATCAACAAAAGGAAGACAAAGAACCCAATTAAAAAATGAACAGAGGACCTAAAGAGACACCTCTCCAAACAGGACATACAAATGGCCAAGAGACATATGACAAAATGCTCAGCGTCACTAATCATCAGAGAGATGCAAATTAAAACAACAATGAGGTATCACCTCACACCTGTCAGAATAGCTGCCATCAACAAATCATTAAACAAGTGCTGACGAGGGTGTGGAGGAAAGGGGACTCTAGTACACTGCTGGTGCGAATGCAGACTGGTGCAGCCACTATGGAAAACAATATGGTGTTACCCACCAAAATTAAATTGAACTGCCATTTGACCCAGTGATCCCACTTCTAAGAATATATCCTAAGAAGCCTGAAACACCAATCAGAAAGAATATATGTACCCCTATGTTCATAGCAGCATTATTTACAATAGCTAAGATCTGGAAACAGCCCAGGTGTCCATCAGTAGACGAGTGGATAAAAAAACTGTGGTACATATACACAATGGAGTACTGTACAGCTGTAAGAAACAAAGATCTCTTATCCTTTGAGATGACATGGAGAGACTTGAAAAGTATTATCCTAAGTGAAACAAGCCAAGCAGAGAAAGACAAATAGCACATGATCTCACTTATTTCTGGAATATAATGAACTAAACAAACTGATGAACAAAGTAGACCTAGAGTCATAGAAGTAGGGTACAGACTGAGAAGCCTCAGAAGGTGGGGGGAGGGAAGGAGTAAACCACAGAACTTATACACATGTATGCATAACCGATGGACATCGACAACAAAGCTGGGGATGGTTTTGGGGGGGATGGGGAGGAGGGAGTCAATGGGGGAAAAAAGGAGAAACATCTGTAACTAAATAAATTAATAAAAAAATAAGAAAACTAGGAAAAACAAAACAAGTTTTAAAATATATAATGAAATAAATAATAAAGATGAAGTTAGAAATTAAAGAAGTTTAAAAAAGAAATAGAGCAGGGGAAGTTAATCAATCATGTTTAAGAATATATAATCATACAACTGTTCAATTGAGTTAATCAATAAAGAAGATAAAGGATAAATATACAATGCATAGTATTTGCTGCAATTTTTCACTGGAAAAGAAATCTCATCTATGCCTATTTTCCAAAGTTTTTATTTTCTTAATCAAGAAGTGTCGTATTTTGTAGAATGATTTTTCTCTTTACTGGGTGAATTACATTGATAAATTTATATAGTGGTGAATTATTTATATTCTTATATTCAAAGAATTAGTACAACTATGTTCTGACATTAATTTTGGTACTCTGCTTGACTTTTGGTCTGACAATACAGTTCTTTTTTTTTATCCTTATCCGAGGACATTTCTGCATTCATCTTCAGAAAGAGCAGGAGGGAGAGAGGGAGGAAGAGAGAGAGAGAAACATTGATGTGAGAGAGACACATCGAGTGGTTGACACCCACACGACCCCAACCGGTGCTGGGGACAAACCGCAACCAAGGTACGGCGTGCCCTTAGCGGGAACTGAAGCCGGGACTCTCTGGTCCGTGGGCCAATGCTCTAACCGCTGAGCCAAATTGGCCAGGGCGACAATACAGTTCTTAGTTTAAATGTATAAGTAAATAAAATTTGAAAGTATTCGTCATAATTTTCTAATTTTTGCATAAAAGTTATACTGTTCCTTAAAAAAAAAAAATTTTTTTTCTTTATTGATTTTAGAGAGAGAGGAAAGGAGAAGGCGAGAGAGAGAAAAACATCGAAGAGAGAGAACATCGACTGGCTGCCTCTGGCATGCCCCCCACTGGAGATCGGGCCCACAACCTGGGCATGTGCCCTAACGAGGAATCAAACCAGTGACCTTTGGTGCATGGGTCGTCGCTCAACCACTGAGCCATACAGCCTGACAGTTATACTGTTCTTTAAAAGCCAGTTGAATATCTTTCTCACTTTCTCTGTTGAAATAATCTGTATAAATGATGAATTAACTGCATCTTGAAGATATAGGAAAACATATCAGTTAAAAAGTCTTTCCAGTGTCCTTCAAGAATATTTTAACTATAAGTTCAATGTCTTTAATGGTTATATTTTATTTAATTTTGTTATATCTTCATAAGTCAAATTTGGTAATTTATTTTTTTCTCAACAAGTATCAATTACATTTAGGTTTGTTAATTTATTGCCATAAAATTTGTTCTTGTTATATAGTTTTACATATATTTTAGTTTCTATTGTATCACAGTTTTTTTATTCAGTCCTAATTTTATTTATAGTTTCCTATTTTTATTCCTGTGACTATTATTGCTAGACATCTGTGAAAATTATTACTTTTTCAAAAAACAAGTGTCAAAAATTAATCTCTTTTTTTACATCTATTTTACTAAAAAATATGTGCTTTTATCAACATGATTTGCTTAAGTTTTGTTGTAATTTATATTATTGATTTTTTAAAACATTGCAGGAAATTATTTGCTATAAGTTTTCAAGTCTTTTATGGTAAATATATCTGTTGTGATATTTTACCTATATCTTTCATGATTTTGACATGGTTTTGTTCAAAATATTAATTAGCGGGAACTGAATTGATATTAATGTTGTTACACTTGCTAAATTTTTATGTATATTTTTCTAACATTGTTTCTTTCCAGTCTTTCTGGTCTATTTTTATTTATAGGAATGTCTCTTAAAAGCAAATATTAACAACTTTGTCAGTATAAAGTATAATTAATAGTTAGTAAGGTAGAAATTGATTAGTCAAAATTAAGTGATAAAAAGGAAGCCAGTAATGTTACTGTCCTGGTGGGGAAAACAGATTTTTTTTTAGATGCTTTAAAAAGTTAGTGCATGCAAGCTCTCTAAAAAGTATCTGAAGTATCACCCACTACATCAAACTAGAAAGTTTTTGCACAGCAAAGGAAATTATCAACAAAATGATAAGCCAATCCACTGAATGAGAGAACATAATCACCAGTGATACATCTGATAAGGAATAAATATCCAAAATTTATAAAAAACTTATACAACTCAACACTAAAAAAACAAAAAACCACTAAACAATTTTGAAAAAGGCAAAGGACTTGAATAGACACTTCTCCAACGAAGACATAAAGATGGTCAATAGACATATGAAAAGATGATCAATGTCACTAATTATCAAAGAAATGCAAATTAAAACCAAAATAAGATATCACTTCTCACCTATCAGAATGACTGCCATCAATAAATCAACAAACAGCAAGTGTTGGTGAGGATGAGGAGAAAAGGGAACCCTCAAACACTGTTGGTGGGAATGCAGATTGTTGCAGCCACTGTGGAAAGCAGCACGGAGGGTCCTCAAAAAATGTAAAACAGAACTGCCTTATGACCCAGCAATTCCACTTCTGGGAATATATCCAAAATAACCCGGAACACTAATTCAAAAGAATATATGCACCCTTGTGTTCATTGCAGCATTATTTACAATAGCCAAGATTTGGAAGCAGCAAATACCTATCAGTAGATGAGGGGATAAAAAAGCTGTGGTACACAATGGAATATTACTCAGCTATAAAAAAAGACATTAATCTTACTTCTTGCAACAGCATGGATGGACCTCAAGAGCATTTTGCTAAGTGTAATAAGCCAGTCAGAGAAAGACAAGTACCATATGATTTCACTTATATAAACTAAAAAACAAAACAGAAACATACTCATAGACACAGAGAACAGACTGACATCTGTCAGAAAGGGGTTTGGGGCCCTGGGTTATAAAGTTGAAGAGATTAAGCAAAAAATAAATAAAAAATAAACCTCGTAGACACAGACAACAGTATGATGATTACCAGTGGGAAAGGGGTGTGGGGGGAGGTAGAAGAGGGTACAGAGGGGGTAAATTATGATGGAAAGAGACCTGACTTGGGGTGGTAAATACACAATACAATATACGATGATGTTTTATAAAATAGTACACCTAAAACCTATATAATTTTGTTAGTCAATGTCACCCCAATAAAGTAAATAAAATGTAAAAAACAAAACAAAAACACACACACTCTACCCAGAGTTCAATCTTAAAAAATACAGACTTCAACCAAAAAAATGCAAAATCTTAGCTACTACTGAGATTCCTTCTACACTCACAGTTTTCTATGATTCTTTAAACTTTAGAAATTATAGAGTTGAAGGAATGTAGAATCATAATAAATTACCAGGCTGCCATCTTACCATTCTTCTAATTTTTATCCAAAGTGTTAAAAGAGAAAGCAGACCACTGTGAAATAAATCCAGCAGGAAACAAATCCTTTAAGAAAATAGTCATTATTTCAGAAGAATATTTTAGGTAGAAAATGCAAAATTCCAAAGAAAGAAAAAATTGGCTTAACTAACTGTCTCATTCATTGCTCAAATGTTTATATGAAGGTACTATAAATATAGGACTAATGCAGTGCTTTATAATATTAACTGAACAACTAATTTTAGCATGTATCATAAAGACTAGTGACCAGATATTCTATATTTAGAAAGAAAAAAAAGAGTTTAATATGAAGCAGTAACATTTATTGCATTGTATAAAATATCTTCCCTTTAAACATTTTAAGATGTTAGAATGAATTACAGGAAGAGTTCATAATAGAAATTTTGAAGAAAATAAAAAGTATAGTTTAATATAAAACATCACTGCTTGCAAATGTCTATTCAGGATGGAATTAAAAATGCAATGTTTATGGAAACATCTGTTTTTTATTCTTACAAAAGAAATCTAAATACTCAATATAATATATGTGTGAAGCCTGGCCGGTGTGGCTCAGTGGTTGAATGTCAACCCATGCACCAGGAGGTCGCTGGTTTGATTCCCTGTCAGGGTACATGCCCAGGTTATGGGCCCAATCCCCAGTGGGGGGCATGCAGGAGGCAGCCAATCAATGTTCTCTCACATCGATGTTTCTACCTCTCTCTCCTTCTCTCTTCCTCTCTCTCTAAAATCAATAAAGAAAAAATAATAATATAAGTGTGAATAAAATATAATATTGTATGACTTAAGATACTTAGAACAATTCCTCTTTAAGCTATTAAAAATCAGGAATCTCCCTGTACAATAACTTTTAGGTAACAGAGGTAGCTTTGCTACCTTTATATTCTTAAGATGTATGCATATATTTCACAGGATATTTTTATAGAAAAGTTTACTGTGAGAATCACAGAGGACCAGCACAGTTGTTTTGACAGGGATTCTGAAATGAACTTAGACTTGAATAAATCACTTTATTCTTCAATAAGGAAAGGAGAATTTAAGAGTGAACTCTGTAACATTATAATTCACACGATGCTCTGATATCTTTCTATTTTATGTTTTTACCATGGTGTTGAGCATTGTAGTGACATTGTTGTTGAATATATTTGCATTACATGTGGTATCACTGTAGACAGGAGGTCATCATTCATACTGATTGCCATTGCATCAATCTTCTTCATTAGTTTAGTCAACAATCTGCTACCTAGTCTGTTCTAAACACAGTTCTAGGTGTGTGCTCATTCTTTACATTTGATTTCTCTATCTCAAAAATGCAGGTGCCCTTCAATTTTATCGTGTTCTACACTTTGTCTTATTTTGCTGTCAGTTGTTTTGCTGGAGAATTGAAGATTTGGGTTAAGTGATTAGGCTTCAGATCTGGGAGAGAATGGGAGTCATAGTTTGGTTAAAATGTACACATAATTAGATTGTTGACAAATGGGTTTGGAACTTTCAATCACATACTTTAATGTTTTAATATCAAAATGAAATGAGGTTGAAGCTTTGAGTTAAGAATATTCTATTTGCTTGATTTAAATAAAATATTTTCTTTGACTTTTGGTACATAATTCCATTATATCTAAATTCAAATGTCTCTCATAATAGACAATATTCATAACCAAACACTAGTATTAAATAGTAAAGAAGAGAATTTAAATATACAGAATAGTTCTGCAAATACTTTTTACATATCTTGAGAAAAAGAACAAAGTGGAAGGAATCACAATACTGGATATCAAACTATACTAAAAAGCCATTGTAATCAAAACAGCCTGGTACTGGCACAAGAACAGGCGTATAGATCGATGGAACAGAACAGAGACCCCAGAAATTGACCCACACCATTACAGTCAGTTAATATTTGATAAAGAAGGCAAGAACATACAATGGAGTAAAGACAGTCTCTTCAACAAATAGTGTTGAAAAAACTGGACAGGCACATGCAAAAACATGAAACTAGACCACCAGCTTACACCATGCATTAGAATAAACTCAAAATGGATAAAATACTTAAATGTAAGCTGTGAAACCATAAAAATCCTAGAAGAAAACATAGGCAGTAAAACATCAGACATCTCACATAGCAGAAATTTTGCTGATACATCTCCTAGAGCAAGAGAACAAAGGAAAAAAAAACAAACAAATGAGACAACATCAAACTAAAAAGCTTCTGCACAACAAAAGAAACCACCATCTAAATGGAAAGGGAACCACCTGTATGGGAGAACATATTTGCTAATGATACATTTGATAAGGGGTTAATTTCCAAAATATATAAAGAACTCATACAACTCAACAAAAGGAAGACAGACAGTCCAATTACAAAATGGACAAAGGGCTTTTTTTTGGCCAGAACTGCCATCTTCCAGTAATTCGCCAAAATGACTAACACAAAGAGAAAGAGGAGAGGCTCCCATTATATGTTCTCTAGGCCTTTTAGAAAACATGGAGTTGTTCCTTTGGCCACATACATGCGAATCTACAAGAAAGGTGATACTGTGGACATCAAGGGAATGGGCACTGTTCAAAAAGGAATGCCCACAAATGCTCCCATGGCAAAACTGGAAGGGTCTACAATGTCACCCAGCATGCGGTGGGCATTGTGAACAAACAAGTTAAGGGCAAGATTCTTGCCAAGAGAATTAATGTACATATTGAGCATAATAAGCACTCTAAGAGTTGAGATAGCTTCCTGAAACATGTGAAGGAAAATGATCAGAAAAAGAAGGAAGCCAAAGAGAAAATTATCTGGGTTCAGCTGAAGCATCAGCCTGCTCCACCCAGAGAAGTGCACTTTGTGAGAACCAAGGGAAAGGAGCCTGAGCGGCTAGAACCCTTTCCCTATGAATTCACAGGATGATAAGTGTAAAAAGAAGAGACCTCTACTGATAAAAATGTTTCTTTTAATTGGTAGAAGTGTGTTGTCCCTTTCCCCCAAAAATAATTAAAGAAAACGTTGTGTCCTAAAGAAAAGGACCTGAATAGATAGACACTTCTCCAAGAGGACATACAGATGGCCAATAGACATATGAAAAAATACTCAAAGTCAATAATCATAAGAAAAATGCAAATTAACATCACAATGAGATATCACCTCACACTTATCAGAATGGCTATTATGAATAAATCAACAAACAACAATGCTGGCGAGGGTGTGGAGAAAAGGAAATGACAGTTCACTGCTGGTGGGAACACAGAGTGGTGCAGGCACTATGGAAAACAGTATGGAGTTTCCTCAAAAAATTAAAAATGGAACTGCCATATGACCCAGTGATCCCACTTCTGGGAATATATCCTAAAACCCCCAAAACACCAATCAGAAAGAATATATGCCCCCCTATGTTCATGGCAGCACTATTAGCAATAGCTAAGATCTGAAAACAGCCCAAATGTCCATCAGTAGATGAATGGATAAAAAAGCTGTGATACATTTACACAATGGAATACTATGCAGCTATATAAAAAAAAAGAATCTCTTACCCTTTGAGGCAGCAGGATAGACTCGGAGAATATTAGGCTAAGTAAAATAAGCCAATCAGAGAAAGACAAATATCCCGTGATCTCACCTATTTGTGGAATCTAAGGAACAAAATAAGTTGACTAACAAAATAAAAATAAAACTAACACATAACATGGAAATGAAAATAATTGGGATGGGTTTCCTCATTCAATTTCCATGATACTTTCCAACCTTTAATTCTTCAAATAATTTGAGATTGCATTGCATAATCACATACACATATACAAAGTCCATCGTATAGTCTTTATTTCTTTATATTATTTAATTGAATTCTACCCTATGAAAGAGTGGCTAGCAGCTTGGATTTTAAAGAAACTGAAACCATTTGGAAAGGGTGAGCATAGATGAGTACTGATCAGGGTAAAGGGGGACATTTAGACCGCGGATGTTGGAGAATGCAATCTGAGCAGCATTTACTGCTTGCAGCACTTCCGCTTTTCTGTCTGCACTTCATCAACTTGAAGTTTAATATAAAAACAGCATTGTTGTGGACAAGGTCAACTGTGTCTGCATTAAGAAGATAGGAACATTTTTAAATGAGAAGAGATCAACAAAAATACTATAATAAGGATTATAAAATAGAAGGAAATGTTAGATTTGAAATCAGCTTGACTTACAAAGCCATAACAATGCATACTTATGAAGTTCGAATGATAGCAATTATTTTGAGGGAGAGAATAACCTCTATTTCTGGAGGTGAAAATCATTATGTATTTACATATTAGTTTAGTTTGACCTCTAAGAATCTGTTTCTACATAGCTGACTTTGAAAATTCACCCAGGTTCCTGTATTCTTCATTTACCGTATGTTCACAATTATGCTTAAACTTAAGGTAATTAGAGCTCCAGGGTCAATCAAGGGTCAGATGAAAATCGTGCTAATGAAGACAATTACTTCAGCAGCGCTCAGTTTATAAACTGTTTATTCTCTTCTGAATTAGGAAGTACTGGGGAAGAGTTTTAGTCAGCAAAATTTGGACTGTAATGGTAAAACTTCCCCTGTATCTCACTACACATTCCAAAGTTCATCTCGAAAGGAATCACACTGTTTTCTTAGAACAAAATTTCTACATTCCAGAAGGTGATATGAATTCAAACTTTAGACTGTAGATTTTATTATATTCACCTTGCTACTAGAAGCAATCTGTTTAGAGGTTATGTTTGCATATATTGTGGCATAGTATAATATGTTGACTATTATTTATAATTAAATTAATCATAATTCACGTGGTCATATAATACATAGTTAGAAAAGAAAATGAAAGCAGAAGAGCTGAAATAATGTTATTCAACAGTCTCAATATTTTTTATAAAAAAAATTTTTTTTCCGTTATTGACTTTTCGAGAAAGAGGAAGGGAGAGGGAGAGAGAGAGAAACATTGATGAGAGAGAACATTGATTGGTGCATGCCTCCCACTAGGGATTTGGCCCACAACCTAAGCATGTGCCCTGACTGGGAATCGAACTGGTGACCTCTTGAGCCACACCAGCGACAGTCTCAATTTTTATTATTTATTTATTCACACTCAGATCTTAATATAAGCATATGATTGTTCATCATGGTGAATTAAATGACCACTGCTTCACCTCTATGATTCTCGCTCTGAACATCCACCAGCCATTGAACATGGAGACGTGACAATGACAAAATATTTTTGCATTGATTATTTAGCCCAACCACTTTGTTTTGTAGAGGAAATTTGAGAACCAGAAGGACTGGATTTCCTAGTATTATGCAAGTAATCCAGCTGTGAAAATGTGATTAGAACCTACATCTTTTGACTTCCTAGATTAAGACATTTCTCTACATCACATATCTTGCTACTATTTTAAGTGCTTAATTTGTTTATAGATGACTTAATATGTTGATTTTTCTGGAGTAATACACAGAGATAATTCTTAAAAAGAAGAAAGGAAAAAGGAAAGGAAAGGACAGGAGAGGGGAGAGGAAGAAAGGACAGGGGAGGGGAGAGGAGAGGAGGAGAAGGGAGAGAAAGAAAGCAAATTCTTGATCTTTGGGCTACTTAAATCTATGCCAGGTAGCTGGTGGCAGAAAAGGTTTGTTAGAATAATGTTGCTCATGATATAACACTTGTTGAAGGATCATTTGGTGGTGTACTGTGATGTCAGTTCAGACTTGAAAGTGTTTGAAATTATTTCATGAACTACAAAAATACACATTTTATATTATGCACCCAGGTTTTATATTTTGTTATGCTATTCATAAATAAACACTCACATTCCTAGAAACTTTGAAAGCAAAATGACAAATATATATAAGGGATTCCCCTCTATGCTGGAAAATTTAAAAATACGTATTGACCAATATCCAAAAGCTGGCCCAGCAAGAACACTATTAAATTTTCTCTTCAAATTAGAAGCATAGCAACATTAATAACATAGCAAAGAAGCACATCCCCAACAAACCAGCAGCTATCATTTTTTTCACTACTTCTGTGATATCCCAGAAATACTTATCTACATCTTGCTGAAATGTTTTTCTCTACTTTCATGCAGTTGTGATTTGTAGCTAAAATACAGGAGCAACAGGACAGACTTTACTCTATTACTCCATCAAAATGCATGGTCATACTAGTCACCTCAGAGTAGATAGAAAAGGTGAATGTAAGTGCAGAATTTCTAACTTATGGATATATTTCTTTATGAATATACAAAAGAAGGAATTGCAGACAATAAGTGAAATGAAATCTGAAAGTTTCTTGGGCTCGGATGAAAAAGCTAATACCAATTAAATTGAGAATTTTTCTTATCATTTTATTTGGAAAATATCAATACCTCTGCTATGGTCCAAATGTTTACGTCCCCCCAAATTGCCATGCTAAAGCCCAATGTGGTGACCTTTACCAAGTGGGGCCTTTGGGAGGTGATTAGGTCATAAGCGAAGAGCTCTCATAAATGAGGTTAGTGTCTCAACAAGAGCACTCCGGAGGATGCCCTGGCCTCTTCTGACTCATGGGGATTTAATGACAAGTCTGCAACCTGACCGAGGGTCCACAGGTGATCATGCTGGCACTTTGCACTTCCAGCCTCTAGAAGTGTGAGGAATACATTTCTATTGTTTGTAAGCTACTCAGTCTGTGTAATTTGTTATAGCAGCCTAAATGGACTGAGACAGTCTCTTAAAGTAGTGACCTCCTCTATGGCAGCGATTTTCAGTCTTTTTCCTCTCATGGCACACATGAATTAATTGCTAACATTCTGCGGCACACCAAAAAATATATTTTTTGCCAATGTGACAAAAAAAAATAGATGTAATTTTGATTTATTTGCACCAGATGGCTATTGTGTTGGCTGTCATTTTTTTTTTATTTGACAATCTAAGGGGAAAAGAGTTCAGTGCCCCTGACTAGATAGTCAGGTATTGCATGTTTTAAAAATGTTTGCAGCACCCCAGTTGAAAAGCACTGCTCTATGGAAATAGTGTCAACTCTGTTTAGTTAAATGCCAGTATACTTCAGGACCTGGAGGTGAAGAATTTTATTTTTACTACCTACCAATTCCATTGGTTTCACAGCTCATGGTTTCCCAGGGCTTGTATTATTTCCTTATTCTGTACATTTTCAACATCCTCACTCCAAAGTGATAAATCACTGCTCGATAATTGCTGAAGGCAGAAAAGGCTGTGTTATTCTACTATATACCTGTGGATATGTCCATATACACAGATAGATGATCTGCCTTGAAATTCAAAGATAAATAAACGGTGATGTCTAGAGTCAAGTCTTTTTGGATGATAGTTCTTTAAACTCATATAGTATTTGTTGAAAATTAAAAAGTGCAACACCCTGTAAATCAAATTAGATAGAGCCATTGCAATAATTAGCAAGGAGAAACAGAGTCACACGTAAGTCTACAACTGAAGCTGAACAGAGTGATTCGAGTCAAATCTATAGAGTATCATATAGTAATATGCCGAATCTCAGGCTGGATATTTGTTCTTCCTCTTTTCAATGTTATCTCTATCCTCCAGTTTTCTTCTTTTCATCCTTTCCCATTCACTAGAACATTCATGCACTGGTTATAAGCTGATCTTTATCTCTGTTTCTTCAGAGTTTCACATTGTGTCTGCTACATGGTCATAAATCTTTGCTCAGTGAATAAACCATCTGGTTGGAAATGGATCTAGTGGGCAAAAATGGGGAGAATATAATGAGACATTTCAACAAAAGGCCTGGACATAAGACTGTTTAAAATAGATATTTTCAATAAGTAATTTTGCTGGATACCAGCAATAACAAGTTATAATGAAAAAGGATCCTACACATAATCCCTACATAGTATAAAATAGTAGAACATTATGTAGAGCCTGAATAAAAAAAGTAAGCTTTTATTAATATACAAGCATTGAATTAATGAAGAGACAAATTATGTTTGTGAGTGGGAGGACCTGAGAGTCTAAAGATCTCAGTTCTTCCAATATTTATTTACTTAATTGAATTTTAATAATACTCTCAAAATGTTTTTTTTACTCAGAAACTCATGTGTTTATAAAATTGTTCTTAAATAAGAAAGAGGCAAAAATAGCTACAAATAATTTAAAATAGATGAATAAAGATGAAATCTTCCTACCAGTTATTAAACCCTATTTAACCACTACCGTAGTTATAAGAATAAGCAGATAGATTAAAACAAAAACAAAAGATAAGCAGAAACATTATTACCGTCAGCTTATGGGTGTTAAAATGAATCATATTCCTATGAACCTAGAAATTAACTTGCTCTCAGTGAGCTGAAATGTGACATCATCACATAATTGTGCATATAAAACCACCATAAAGAAGCCATACCGTTGTGTACATTTTAAAGCATCAGTAGCCTAATGACAAAAACTCAAACTGTTCTTCAAATTAATTCAGTAAGTCATACTCTTTCCCTTCCCCACCCCACCACTTTTGGTTGTTATGCAGCCCAATGGGCCAGTCTGCCTTACAGAATAGTGCACGGATCCTGGACACCTGAATGTGTGGCCATTGTTACAGTTAACGCTGCTCACTTGATTTAATTCATTGACATCTGATTTTGTATGTCAGTCTTGTGTGAGCTTGGTTTAGATATATAATTCCCAAGAGGAAAATCTATTTTTGATGAGTTGACCAATCAGGAGTTGGTCTATGTCAGGCAGAAAGGCTGACCCAGAAGTGCAGTAAATTCATCATGAAATTCCTTTTCTAAGAAAAGTCTTAGGAGGCAACCTGATAGCTTCTCTTGATGATATTTGACTTGACTAAAGGGTGTACATGATTGCCTTTTGTGATTTCTCATTTGTTATTTAATACTTAATGAATATTATAATGGGTGAAATTTTATCTTATTCAATAAAATATATTTAGAATTTAGAGTATTTAGCAAGAAATTAATACAAACTAATTTCTTACACATTCATAGAAAATAATTTCAGTTGTACTAAAGTGCTAAATGTGAAAAAATAAACAGATTTAAAAGCTAGACAAAAATGTAGGGGAATATATGCCTCATTTCTGGATGGCAGTGACTTTCTGGATATAGAATTAATAAAATATCATAAAAAGAAAGATTAATAGATTTGACCTAAAACATTAAAATTTTGTGTGAATATAAAATTAAAGCTACAAGTTGAAAATAAAATTGCTTACTATGGGGACTAAGGAAATTAGATAATATCTAAAGTTTATGAGAATATTCTGAAGAAAATGTCAAAATCCACAATTAATGGAAATGGCACATCTGGAGATATTCACAAAACAAAATATACATATAATTGATACACTTATGAAAATTCAACCACATTGACAGCAAAAGAAGTGCAAATTAACACAGAAATGAGGTACAATTAGCCATAATTAATAACATTACTTTTTAAAGCTTGAATGACACAGATTAACTTATACTACTTGTTGGAAAGTAAAATAATTAGAACTTTTTGGAAAGCAATTTGTTCATATTTACACAAATCTACTGATGTATTCTTTATTTATTTTTATTTTTTTTATTAATTTATTTTTGTTACAGATGTTTCTCCTTTTTTCCCCATTGACAACCTCCTCCCCATCCCCCCACCCAGTCCCCAGCTTTGTTGTCCATGTCCATCAGCTATGAATACATGTGCATAAGTTCTGTGGTTTATCTCTTCCCTCCCCCCCACTCCCTCTTCTGAGGGGTGTCAGTCTATACCCTACTTGCACATCTCTGGGTCTACCCTGTTCCTCAAACTGTTATGTTCATTATATTCCACAAATAACTGAGATCATGTGATATTTGTCTTTCTCTGCTTGGCTTGTTTCACTTAGGATAATACTCTCGAGGTCCCTCCATGTCGTCTCAAAGGATAAGAGATCTTTCTTTCTTACAGCTGCATAGTACTCCATTGTGTATATGTACCACTGCTTTTTTATCCATTCATCCACTGATGGACACTTGGGCTGTTTCCAGATCTTAGCTATTGTAAATAGTGCTGCTATGAACATGGGGGTAAATGTATTCTTTCTGGTTGGTGTTTCAGGATTCTTAGGGTATATTCCTAGAAGTGGGATCACTGGGTCAAATGGCAATTCAATTTTTAATTTTCTGAGGTAACACCATGGTGTTTTCCACAGTGGCTGCACCAGTCTGCATTCCCACCAGCAGTGTACTAGAGTCCCCTTTTCTCCACACCCTCGCCAACACTTGTGGTTTGATGATTTGTTGATGGTGGCCATTCTGACAGGTGTGAGGTGATACCTCATTGTTGTTTTAATTTGCATCTCTCTGATGATTAGTGATGTTGAGCATTTCTTCATATGTCTCTTAGCCATTTGTATGTCGTTTTTGGAGAGGTGTCTATTTAGTTCCTCTGCCCATTTTTTAATTGGGTTGTCTTCCTTTTGTTGAGATGTATGAGCACTCTATATATTTTGGAGATTAAACCCTTATCTGATGTATCACTGGCAATTATGCTCTCCCATAGAGTGGGTTCCCTATCTGTTTTGATGGTTGTTTCTTTTGCTGTGCAGAAGCTTTTGAGTTTGATGTAGTCCCATGTGTTCATTTTTCCCTTTGTTTCTGTTGCCTTAGGTGATGTATCAGTGAAGATTCTGCTGTGTATGATGTCCGAAATTTTGTTGCCTACATTTTCTTCTAGGATTTTTATGGATTCACAAGTCACATTTAAGTCTTTTATCCATTTTGAGTTTATTCTTGTGTATGGTGTAAGTTGATGGTCTAGTTTCATTTTTTTGCATGTAGCTGTCCAATTTTCCCAACACCATTTATTAAAGAGGCTGTCTTTACTCCATTGTATGCTCTTGCCACCTTTGTCAAATATTAATTGAGCATAATGTTTTGGGTCAATTTCTGGATTCTCTGTTCTGTTCCACTGGTGTATATGCCTGTTCTTGTGCCAGTACCAGGCTGTTTTGATTACAGTAGCTTTGTAGTATAAGCTGATATCCGGTATTGTGATCCCACCTACTTTGTCCTTCTTTTTCAAGATTGCTGTGGCTATTAGGGGTCTTTTTTGTTTCCATATGAACTTTTGAAATATTTGTTCTAGTTCTGTGAAATATATCACTGGTATTTTGTTGGGGATTGCATTGAATCTATAGATTGCTTTGGGTAATATGGACATTTTAATGATGTTAATTCTTCCAATCCATGAACAAGGTATGTGCTTCCACTTTTTTATATCTTCCTCTATTTCTTTTTTCAATGTCCTGTAGTTTTCTGCAAATAGGTCCTTTACTTCTTTGGTTAAGTTTATTCCTAGGTATCTTAATTTTTTTGCCACGATGGTAAATGGAATTGTTTTTTTAGTTTCTCTTTCTGTGAGTACATCATTGGTGTATAAGAATGCCGTCGATTTCTCGATGTTAATTTTGTATCCTGCTACTTTGCCAAATTCATTTATTAAGTCTAGTAGATTTTTGATGGAGTTTTTAGGATTTTCTATATATAATATCATGTCATATGCGAATAATGACAGTTTCACTTCCTCCTTTCCAATTTGGATTCCTTTTATTTTTTCTTCACGTCTGATTGCTGTGGCTAAGACTTCTAGTACTATGTTAAATAAGAGTGGCGAAAGTGGGCATCCCTGTCTTGTTCCTGTTCTTAAGGGAAATGTTTTTTTGTTTTTGCCCATTGAGTATGATGTTGGCTGTAGGTCTTTCATATATGGTCTTTATTATGATCCCTCTATTCCCACATTGCTGAGCGTTTTTATCAGAAATCGGTGCTGAATTTTGTTGAATGCTTTTTCAGTGTCTATTGATATGATCATGTGGTTTTTATCTTTCATTTTGTTTATGTGGTGTATCACATTTATTGATTTGTGAATATTGTACCAGCCTTGCATCCCTGGGATGAAACCCACTTGGTCATGGTGAATAATGTTTTGGATGTACTGCTGGATCCAATTTGCTAGTATTTTGTTCAGGATTTTGGCATCTATGTTCATCAGGGATATTGGCCTATAGTTTTCTTTCTTTGTAGTGTCTTTTTCTGGTTTTGGAATTAGAATTATGCTGGCCTCATAAAATGAGTTTGGAAGTCTTCCTTCTTCTTGAATTTTTTGAAATAGTTTGAGGAGAATGGGTGTTAGTTCTTCTTTGAATGTTTGGTAAAACTCCCCCGTGAAGCCATCCGGGCCTGGGTTTTTGTTTGCTGGGAGAGTCTTGATTACATCCTCAATTTCCTTAGCTGTTATTGGTCTGTTCAAGTTTTCTATCTTTTCCCAGTCCAATTTTGGGAGACTATGTGTTTCTAGAAGTTTGTCCATTTCGCTGAGATTGTCGAATTTGTTGCCATGTAACTGTTCATAGTATTGTTAACGATCCTTCGTATTTTTGTGATGTCAGTTGTTACTTCTCCTCTTTCATTTCTGATTTTGTGTATTTGGGTTCTCTCTCTTTGTTTCTTGATGAGTCTAGCTAAGGGTCCATCAATCTTATTTATCTTTCCAAAGAACCAGCTCTTTGTTTCACTGATCTTTTGAATTGTTTTTTTGGTCTCTATGTCATTTATTTCTGCTCTGATCTTTACTATTTCCTTCCTTCTACTTGCTCTGGGGTTTTCTTTTTGTTTGCTTTCTAGTTCTTTAAGTTGTGAGGTTAGATAGTCTGTTAGAAATTTTTCTTGTTTCTTGAGGTAGGCCTGTAGTGCTATGAACTTCCCTCTCAGGACTGCTTTCGCTGCATCCCATAGATTTTGTGTTGTGTGTTCATTTTCATTGGTTTCCAGGAAGATTTTAATTTCTTCCTTGATCTCCTCAGTAACCCATTCATTGTTTAATAACATGCTATGTAGCCTCCATGTTTTCAAATGTCTTTGCATGTTCTTGTTGCAATTGATTTCTAGTTTCATGCCATTGTGATCTGAGAAGATGCTTGATATGATTTCAATCTTCTTGAACTTGTAGAGACTTCGTTTGTGTCCTAACATGTGGTTTATCTTTGAGAATGTCCCATGTGCATTTGAGAAGAATGTGAATTTTGTAGTTTGGGGCTGTAATTCTCTGTAAATATCTATTAAATCCATTTGGTCTAGTGCTTCGTTTAGAGTCTCTGTTTCCTTGTTAATTTTTTGTCTAGAGGATCTATCCAGTGATGTCAGCGGGGTGTTGAAGTCCCCTGCTATGATTGTATTGCTGTCAATTTCTCCTTTGAAGTCCTCCAGAAGATTTTTAATATATTTTGGTGCTCCTATATTGGGTGCATATATGTTTACCAAGGTTATATCTTCCTGTTAGATAGATCCTTTCAATATTATGTAGTGACCTTTGTCTCTAGTTATGGCTTTCATCTTGAAATCTATTTTATCAGATATGAGTATTGCTACCCCAGCTTTTTTTTTTTCTTTCCATTTGCTTGGAAGATTTTTTTCCATCCCTTCACTTTCAGCCTATGTGAGTCTTTTGTTGTGAGGTGGGTCTCCTGTAAACAACATATATATGGGTCATGCTTCCTTATCCAATCTGCTACTCTGTGTCTTTTTATCAGAGCATTCAATCCATTTACATTTAAGGTGATTATTGATATGTACTTATTTATTGCCATTTTTGTTTAGTGTGGTTCTACTTTCCTTCCTATTTCTTCTACTAATTACAGCAGTCCTTTCAACATTTCTTGCAGTGCTGGTTTGGTGCTAATATATTCCCTTAGCCTTTTTTTTGTCTGAAAAGCATTTTATTTGACCTTCTATTTTGAATGACAGCCTTGCTGGGTAGAGTAGTCTTGGATTCAGATCCTTGTTTTTCATGACCTTGATTACTTCATGCCATTCCCGTCTGGCCTGTAGTGTTTCTGTGGAGAAGTCAGCTGATAGCCTGATGGGGGTTCCTTTGCAGGTAACCTGTTGCTTATCTTTTGCTGCCTTTAGGATTGGCTCTTTGTCTTTAATTTTTGGCATTTTAATTACTATGTGTCTTGGTGTGGGCCTGTTTGGGTTCTTCTTACTTGGGACTCTCTGTGCTTCTTGAACTTGAATGCCTTCTTTCTTCACCAAATTAGGGAAATTTTCTGTCACTATTTCTTCAAATATATTCTCTAACCCTTGCTCATTTTATTCTTCTTCAGGGACTCCAATGATGCGAATATTATTACGTTTCCAGTTGTCCCACAGTTCTCTTAAGCTGTCTTCCTGTTTTTTCATTGTTTTTTCCTTTTGGTTTTCTGATTGGTTGATTTTTTTCTACCCTGTCTTCCAATTCACTGATCCAGTCCTCAGCCTCCTCTACTCTGCTGTTTAGTCCTTCTAATGTGTTCTTCATTTCTGCTATGTCATTCTTCATTTCTTCTTGCTGCTTCTTAATTTCCACTTGTTTGGTTTTCAGTGTTTCTATGTCTTTGCTCATGGTGTGGATGTCTTTACTCAAGGTGTTGATGTCCTTACTCATGCTGTTGAGCTTCCTCAAGATCATGGCTCTGAATTCTAGCTCTGTTAACTTGCTTAACTCCGTTTCATTTATCTCATCTTTGGTAGAGGTCTCTTGTTCTTTCATTTGGGATCTGTTTCTTTGTTTCACCATTTTGGCTATCTCAGTGGTTTTTGGAGCCTGCCAAATTTTCCTGTGGATGTTGGTGTTCTGTTGTTTGTGGCTCCCTCTACTGGGTTTGGATGAGCGTGGGAGGACCCACTTTAAACACCACTGTGGAGTCTTACTTTCCAGGGTATATTTGCAAGCCCAGCAAAGTTTAAGTTATCCTCTAGCTTTTTGCCTAGAGGTTATTAGTTGTGGTTGCTTGAAGAGCCTTGGGTTTTCAGTTGAAAGAAAACCTCCCTCAGGTGTTCAGCGTGAGAGGATTTCCAGAGGGTAGAGCAGATGCTAGTAGTTAATGAGCCCCCGTTTGCATTTCAATGGCTCACTAGGGCGAGGCTGGATCTCTGAGGGAGGGGCTGCCGCCTCTCCCCAGAGCCCTGGGATGGAGTAAGAAGGTCAGGCCACAGTCCTGGGTGGCTGCAACTCAGCAAAAGCTCTGAGCACCCTCCAAATCCCGAGTGTCCCCACACAGTTCCAGTCCAGTCCACCCTCCCTCTGCCGGAGCCCAAGGTGAGTGGCTGTGGCTATTCTAGTGCTCTGTCCTGGCCCTCTGCGCTGTGGAGCCGGCTCGGGCTTTAACCCCAAGGGCGCTGCTCACAGCTAAGGCCACTGCTCTCCGTGAGCTCCCAGCCCCCCTCTGGCGCCTCCGCAATCCTACCAGGATTGACTCAGTGTCCCTGGTTGTATGGTCCTTGCAAGCTGCTTTTCTGTTGCTTTTTCCCGACGATTTGACTTTATTTTAGTTGTAATTCCAGTTTGGTCCTGGGAGATGGTCTGTGTAGCTTCCATTCACTCCACCGCTATTTTGGAATCCTCTGATGTATTCTTTAAAAGGGAAAGAAAAATAAATTTCTGTCCTTCAGGGAAGAAAAAGTTCCTATCTCTGGCTGTATAGAGCACTCATTTAAGTAACTCAAAAATTAAAGAGCAATTCTAAACATGCTAATTTGTACTGCTTATATTTCAGGGACATTGGGGTCTCTGAAATTATTTCCAAACTACTTTCAGAATAGACCTGAAGGCAAATCTCTCTCTCTCTCTCTCTGGCTCTCTCTCTCTGGCTCTCTTTTGTGGTGGTGGTGATGGGGGGTGGGTGGGTCCAACACAGCAATAAGAAATTATTTCTCTAGGGTGGAACACACACACACACATACACACACACACATTGCCCAGTTTGGATTCTTTAGGGGCAAATGAGGGCTCATTCCCAGTGTCTAGGTTCTTGAGTGTGCTCTATAAAGTAATTAATTTTCATAGTAACCTCCTGCTCTTTCTCTGTTGGTTCACTTTCCTTCTTTTCTCATCAATTCATTACAGCAGGTGGCACATTCTCATAGGTAAATGTCAAACATGACATTAAGAAGAGAAATGACTTTTAAATATTTGGAGTCTTAACACACAGTATTATAATTCTTCCTTGGAGACTTTCTTTTGGAAATTCTAGTGTTGTGGTGTTTGCCAAGGGCATGCTTGTTGGGAAAGTGAAAGAAGGAAACAGATTTGAATTTAGAAATTGATGAGGTAATCAGTGGTTTTTATGCCCCATGAAATATATTCTTGGTTAGATCAAGCTCTCTCATATCTAGAACATATCTAGAACAGAGAGAACATAAATCCTTGCAGAAAACATATTATTGTCAGAGTACAGTATGTGGATTCCTCACTCCTTAAGAATTTCAATGTCTTTCCAAAGACAAAATATTATATTTGTTTAAGAATTAGATACCTTTATTGTACTCTTTTGTATTGGACCCTTTTGATCTAAGTTCTACCACCTAATGGGCTGTGAGCTCATACAAATTTGTTAATTTCCCTTGCACATATTTCTCATCTACAAAATGATGATAATACTCCATTGGGTTGTAATAATAACTGAGATAGTATATTGTGATGCCTAATGGAAATGGTAACAACATAATAAATAATAGATGCTATTACTTTTATTATTTTGCTATCTATTGATAAAAGAACAGTTGGAGATTTGAAGATTGTATTTGATGCCTTCCATAAAGTAGCTTAGATCCTTGGGGGACCTGATATAACAAGCAGCATAGACCAGCAAATATGTTCTCCCACTCAGTGGGTTATCTTTTCATTTTGTTGATGCTTTCCTTTGCTGTGCAAAACCTTTTCAGTTTACTGTAGTTCCATGTGTTTATTTTTTTCTTTTGCTTCCCTTGCCCAAGGAGATATGTCAGAAAAATATTGCTATGTGAAATGTCCAAGATTTTACTGCCTATGTTGTCTTGTTGTTTTTTTATGGTTTGGGGCTTAATATTTGAGTCTTTAATCCATTTTGAGCTAATTCTTGTGTGTGGTGTAAAAAGGTAGTCTACTTTCATTTTTTTGCACACATCTGTCCATTTTCCCCAACACCATTTATTGAATAGACTATCTGGAGTCCATTGTATGTTTTTGACTCCTTTATCCAATATTAATTGACTATAAACATGTAGGATTATTGCTGGGCTCTATTCTGTTCCATTGATCTATATGACTGTTTTTATTACTATAGCCTTGCAGTATAATTTGATATCAGGTGGCCTGATTCTTCCAACTTTGTTGTTCTTCTTCAAAATTGCCATTGCTATTGGGGTTCTTTTGTGATTCCATATAAAGTTTTGGAATATTTCTTTCAGTTTTATGAAATATGACATTGATATCTTGATAGAAATTGCATTGAATCTGAATATCGTTTTTGGTAGTATGGACATTTTAATTATGTTAATTATTCCTATCCATGAACATGGTATATGCTTCCACTTATTGATATCTTCCTCAATTTCCTTCTTCAGTGTCTCATACTATTCCAAGTATAGGTCTTTTACATCTTTGGTTAAATTGATTCCTAGATATTTTATTATTTTTGAAGTAATTGTGAATGGGATTTTTTTAAGTTTCCCTTTCTGATATCTCATTATTGATGTATAAAAATGCAACTGATTTATGGGATATTTATTTTGTGTCCTGCTACTTTAATGAATTCATTTATCAGTTCTAGGTTTTTTTTTATTAAATCTTTAGGGTTCTCTATATACAGTATTATGTTATCTGCAAATAATGACAGTTTTACCTCTTCCTTTCCAATTTAGATGCCTTTTATTTCTTCTTCTCGTCTGATTGTTGTGGCTAAGCCTTCCAGTATTATGTTGAATAAGACTGGTGAAAGCGACATCCCTGTCTTGATCCTAATTTTAAGGGAATGCTTGTACTTTTCTGCCATTTGGTATGATGTTGGCTGTGGATTTGGCCTTTATTATGTTGAGGTATCTTCCCTGTATTCCAACTTTGCTGAGAGTTTTTATCATAAATGGGTGCTGGGTTTTATCAAATGCTTTTTCTGTATCTATTAATATGATCATGTGGTTTTTATCCTTTATTTGTTTATGTGGTGTATCACATTTATTATTTTGTGGACAGTGTACCAACCATGCATCTCCAGAATAAATCTCACTTGATCATGGTGAAGGATATTTTTAATGTATTGCTGGATTCAGTTTGCTAATATTTGAGTATTTTAGCATCTAGGTTCATTGGGGATATTGTCTTATAATTTTCTTTCTTCATTGTGTCTTTATCTGGTTTTGGAATTAGGAAAATGCTGATAAAATGAGCTTGGGAGTCTTCCTTTCTCTACAATTTTTTGGAATAGTTTAAGAAGGATAGGTATTCATTCTTTTAATGCTTGGTAAAATTCACCTGTAAAGCCGTCAAGTTGAGGGCTTGTATTTGTTGGGAGTTTTTGGATTATTGCTTTAATTTCACTAGTTGTGATCTGTCTATTCAGATTTTCTGATTATTTCTGATTTAGTTTTGGAAGGTTGTATATTTCTAGGAATTTATCCATTTCATCCAGATTGTCCAACTTATTGGCATATAGTTGTTCATAATATTTTCTTACAATCCTTTGTACTTCTTTGGTGTCAGTTGTTACTTTTTCTCTTTCATTTCTGACTTTATTTACTTAGGTCCTCTCTCTTTTTTTCTTGATGAATCTGGTTAAAGTTTTGTCAGTCTCATTTATCTCTTTAAAGGACCAGCTCTTGGTTTCATTGATTTTTTGTATTGTTCTTTTAGACTCTATTTTGTTTATTTCTTCTCTTATCTTTATTCTTTTCTTTCTTTTACTCACTCTGGCTTTGTTTGTTGTTCTTTTTCAAGTTTCCTTAAGTTAGATTTTTTATTTGAATTTTCTCTTATTTCTTGATTTAGGCATCTAATGCTATGAATTTCCCTCTTAGGACTGCTTTCCCTCTTTCCCACACATTTGAGATAGTTATGTTCTCATTTCCATTTGTTTCGATGTATCTTTTGATTTCTTTCTTGATCTCACTGTTAACCCATTTATTGTTTAGCAACTTTATTTAGTCTCCATGTCTTTGTGTGTTTTTCAGTTTTCTTCTTGTGATTGATTTCACATTTCATAACATTATAATCAGAGAGGATGATTGATATGATTTCAGTTTTCTTAAATTTATTGACTTGTTTTGTGTCCTAACATGTGGTCTATCCTAGAAAATGTTCCATGAGCACTTTATTTTTTATTTATTTTTTAAAAATGTTTTTATTGATTTTTCAGAGAGAGGGGAAGAGAGAGAGAGATAGAAACATCGATGTGAGAGAGAATATTGATTGGCTGCCTCCTGCATGCCCCCTACTGGGGATTAAGCCCACATCCTGGGAATGTGCCCTGACTGAGAATCAAACCAGGACCTCTCAGTCCATGGGACGATGCCCAATCCACTGAGCCACACTGGCCAGGCTCCATGAGCATTTTAAAAGAATGTACATTCTGCTGCTTTGGGGTGAAATGCTCTAAGGATGTCAATTAAATAAATTGATCTAGTGTGTTTTTTAAGGCTGCCATCTCCTTGTTGATTGTCTGTCTGGAAAACCTATTCATTGATGTCAATGGGGTGTTAAAATCCTCTATACTATAACTATAACTCTCAGTCTCTCCCTTTATATCCATTAAGAGTTGCTTTACATATTTAGGTGCTCCCATGTTGGATGCATAAATGTTTACAAGGATTTTGTCCTCTTTGTTGGATTGCTCCCTTTATCATTATGTACTATGCTTTGTCTCTTACTATAGCCTTTATTTTGTCAGGTGTAAGTATTGCTACGGCAACTTTTTTCTTCTTTCCATTTGCATGAAATATTTTTTTCTGTCCCTTTACTTTTAGTCTGTGTGTATCTTTTGTTCTGAGGTGGGTCTCTTGAGACAGCATATACATAGGTCTTATTTTTTTATGCATTCAGCTACCTTATGTCTTTTGATTGGAGCTTTTAAGTCATTTGCATTTAAGTGATCATTGATATGTATGTACTTGTTGCCATTTTAATTTTTAACTATGTTCCTCTATTTTAATTTGTTTTTGTTTTTTTCCCTTCTTCTTCCTCCTCCTCCTCCTCCTTCTTTTCTTATTCTTCTTCAAGCAAGCCCTTTAACATTTCTTGTAATACTGGTTTGGTGATAGCAAACTCCTTCATTTTATTTTATTTTTTGGTCTTGGAAGCTCTTTATTTCTCCTTCAATTTTAAATGATGGCCTTGCTGGATGGAGTAGTCTTGGTTGTAGGTCCTACCTAGCTTTTTATCACTTTGAATATTTCAAGTCAATCCCTTCTTTCCTGAAGTGTTTTTGTTCAGTAATCAGCTGACAGCTTTATGGGAGCTCCCTTGTAGATAACTAACTGTCCATCTTGCTGCTTTTTGATTCTCTCCTTATCTTTAACCTTTGCCATTTTAATCATGATGTGTTTCAGTGTGGGCTTCTTTTAGTTCATCTTGTATGGGACTCTCAGCACTTCTTGGATTTGTATGTCTTCTTCCTTCACCAGGTTAGGGAAATTTTTAGTCATTATTCCTTCAAATAGGTTCTTGATCCCTTGCTCTCACTCATCTCCTTATAGTATCCCTGTGATGCAGATATTGTTACACTTCATGTTGTTGCAAAGGTCCTTTAAACTATTCTTATTTATTTATTTATTTATTTATTTATTTATTGCTGCTCTGATTGGTTGTTTTTTCTATCTTGTCTTCCAAATCACTGATTGGATGTTCTGCTTCATCAAGCCTGTTGATTATTTCTTCCAGGGTATACTTTATTTCAGATATGGCATTCTTCATTTCTGACTGGTCCTTTTTTATGGTTTCTATGTCCTTTTTCATGCTGTTGAACACCTTTATAATCATTACTCTGAGCTGTATATCTGATAAATTTGTTACCTCATTTCATTTAGCTTTTCTTCTGGAGAATGCTCTTGTTCCTTCATTTGGGGCCTGTTTCTTTGTCTCCCTATTTTGGCTGCCTCTTTGTGTGTGTTTCTGTGTATCAGATAGATCTAATATGCCTCTCTGTCTTGATAGAATGGCCTTACGTAGTAGGTAACCTGTGGGACCCAGTGGTGCAGTCTCCCTGATCACCTGAGCTGAGTGCTCTCAGAATGTCTTTTGTGCATGTTACATGGGCTTTCCTGTTGTAATTGAGTCTTGATTGCTATTGCCCTTTCATTCATAGCAACCCTCAGGCTGGTTGACAGTGAGACTTAACCCCTAACACAGTGTGCAAGATGCTGTGCAGGCACTGATCACACAAAGCAGAATTCACCTCAGCAGGTTTTGGGTCCTGTCAAGATCTCCCTGTGGATGTGTAACTTGTGAAGCTTATTGAATTCTGCTTTATTGTTGTCTGAAACTGGCCATGAGGTATATTGGTTCTGGACCTCTTTGGAGGGACTCTGGTGTAGGCCAATGTCATATGCTCTCTGTGACTGGCTCTGGGTAAGCTGTTTGTAGCTATCAGCCTTCCACAGCTTGTGGCTCCCTCTGCTGGGCCTAGAGGCATGTGTAAAGGACCAAGATGTCTCCAAGATCTGCTTTTACTAGCACTGGGCCCAGGATCAAGACAGCAAAACTCTCAAAGCACCCAGAGATCTGCATCTGCCTGAAGGCTGTCTATTAGGCTCAGTCACTTAAAGAACCTCTGGCTGTACTCCTCAGTTAGGCTTAAGCTCCACAGGGTGGGGCAAGAGGGATTCCAGTGGGTGGGTCTGTTGCTTCCCCCAGGCTGATAATGCATGGAGTGGAATGCTCTGGCTGAGAGAGATGGTTTCTGCAGTATGGAGGAATGATTCAGCACAGGAATCCTGGCAGCTGACTTCTCAGCTCTGCCCTCAAAGCCATCAACCCCAGACTCTCTGCACACAGCTCTAGTCCACTCTATCCTCCCTCTGCCAGAGCCCAGGGTAAGTGGCAGTCTTGATGTGGCCTCCTCTTTAAGTAGCATTTGTTTTTAACCAAGACCTTTAGCAAAATTTAAACTATTAAACTAGCTGAATGGAGGAACCACTAGTAAATCATGATTTTTAAACCTATAAACATTCATAGAAATAATCTAATATCCTTTAGTTGTGTGTTTGTTTTTAACATTTTTCTGATTTTTAGAGAGAGGGGAAAGGAGAGGGAGAGAGAAAGAGAAAGATCGATGTGAAAGTGGAACATCAGTTGGCTGCCTCCCACCCCCTACTAGGGATCGACTCTACAACCTGGGCATTTTGCCTGACTGGGAATCAAACCAGCAACCTTTGAGTGCACAGGACACTCAACCAACTGAGCCACACCAGCCAGGGCTCCTTTAGTTGTTTTATTCTGGAAAATTTCTATAAGGCAAAGAATTACCGGGGCAGAGCTCTCTTCCACATTTACTTAACCCAGAATACAGGACAAGTTTGGAGGTCAAGTTGTTTAGAGAACATTTCTGAAAATTCTTTCTTGCTGAGTTGCTCCAGTACACAGAGGAACTGTAACCTGAAGTGGAGTTGTAAGTGTGGCTACCAAGACCAGGTAAACCTTTCCCCTCTGTGGGTGACCCAAAGCTGGGCGTTGTTTGCCAGCAAATGTTGGAACTAGTGAGCTGGGTAACAAGAGGGCAGTCATTTCTCATCCCTATATCTCCACTACCTCATCTCTAAAATGATGTAATTATAGCAGTTCTGAAAATCCTTTTTAATAAGAAAAAAATTATGCACCTAAGTTGGTATAAATAGTCTCTGATCATCTCTCTAACTTTCTTAGTGAGAGACTTAAAAGGCAATCCCTTGCACTTGAAGATTATTAAATTCAATAAGATGCTTACTATGAATTATGAAGATGTTGCCAGAATACTATTTTAGTCATCACTTATTTTCAAAAATTTTTCTTGACTTAAACGGAAAATACAAATGCTAACTATGACAGAGAAAGGTTGTTATGGATTTTATTTCTTGTCCAAGTTAAGAGTTTCATTTACTCAAAATGTTTTGAAGCAATCAGATATGTAGACACACAAATAAAGAAAATGTGTATCTTCCTCAAAGAATGAATTAGGTTCTGATTAACAAATAGCAAAGAGCTAGATAATTTTATTTTTATACTAAATTTTATGACATTGAACCCATCATGTGAAATACCTTTTGTCTTCAGGAATAAAATGATTAAAAGTGGTTCTGAACAGAAAAACATTAAATTTTAAATAATTGAAAACAATTTTTTTCAGACAAATTATCTTCCTTTACAATTGTTTATTGAAGCCTTAGAGTAAAAATGATATTGCATATTAGAATTATCTTTTCAGTAAAGGATCTTTTAAGGAAATAATCAAGGGTGGGTACTAAAGAGTAGTATATGAGGAATTTGAAAATTTCATTATGGTGACAAATTGGACAATCACTTGATAGAGAAAAATGTGTCGTCATTAATACTGCTTTGTTTTTTGTTTTTAACCTTTTTGTTGGAAAATACTAGCAAGTAGATATGATTGAAAGTGACTGTAATACAACATGAAGATAATTTAATAATCTGAAGGAAAAAGAGCTAAGGCAGAGAGTGACAGGCATCATCAAATGTATAAGAACAATTGCTGTTCCAGAAAAAGAGGCCAGAAGATAAAAAGAAAGGCAGGAAACAAATTCTAGTGGCTTCATGATCAATTTTTTAAAACTATGTTTCTATTTTCAGGAGTGAAAAAAGGAGATAACTTCAGAAATCTTTCTGTAACTATACCTGCTGTTGCTGCTGTTAAATTGTCAAATTACATCCAATTTCTGCTCAGTAACAGTAGTTAGGACAATGCCCAACCTAACACCAAGTTGTAAACTTTAAACCTTCCGTGGATACGTAATTAAATTTCACATTGTCATCGTGTAGGTATGATCATTATAAATCGTTTGCAAACAGGAAAAATTTTTAATTAAAAAGATCAAATTATGTTTATATTACTTGATTTTGTTGATTTTAAAAATATAGCTCTCTAAAATAATTTTACATCCATAATTAATTGTAGAATTAAATTTATTTTCATAATTTTTAAATTCTCAGGTACAGATGTTATATATGGCGATATAACCAACTTTAGCATGTTAAGAGTTAGATACATCTTCATGAAATTTTGATTGTGCTGGGTGTGTATCCATTCTGGAAACATTTTCTGTGGAAAAAAAAAAAAAGAACATTTGGTTCTCAAGAAACCTTGGTTTAAATATGTATAAAAGTAGACAAAAATAACAGGAATATAAAGAAGACATTTATAAAATGACTAACAATGTTATTTCTTAAAGCTATGGAGACTATAAATAAAGTATCACATATAAAATACCTGGTATGGCACTTGGCACAGAATATTATTTAATGATTGGTTGATGAATATATTGATTAATATTGGTGTGAGTTTATATCTATTTATACACAGACAAAATTTGCTTATACAATATAAATATATATATATATGTACATACACAGGTATATACATTATTTTCATTTAAACCTGTGAAAGAACACTGAATATTTGTGTTGCGCATATGTTTTCTATCTATGCAGATTTTCTATGTAGAAAAATATCTGGGTTCTAAATATCAGGGGCTTCATATATTCAACTCTGTACTTTTCTGAGCCTAGTGCCTAGTATATAGTACATGCCCTATCAATATTTATGGATGCATTTTTTAAAAGTGATGCAGTGTTTGCATAGTGTTTGCACATTTTCAGGTTTCTCATTATCTTTCATGTACACTTAATGCCGTGGTATCTATTGTTTTTGCCTCTGTCTTTCCCCTAACCCTACCCTAACCCCACCAATATATGTCTCACCCATTACAATCTCACAGCTCATTCTTTGCAGATGTGACCTCTCTTTTTAAAGATGTGTTAAGTCTCTTTGTGCACAGTGTCTTCTTTTTTCAGTAAACACAAAGCACCTATGACCTGCCACACTCTTCATTATCTCTTATGTTACATTAGTTTCCTTTTATCTAATCATTTAATTTCTGCTGTAATTGTCTCTACTTTCTTCATAGAATTAGAGTTTTTTTGAGCAAATTTGGACTTATGTAGGGTGTCCCAAAAATGTATACACATTTTGAATAATTATAAAACCAGTGTTTATTAAAATACATTTCATTTTATTTATTTATTTTTAATCCTCACTTGAGGACATTTTTGCATTTATCCTCAGATAGAGTGGGAAGGAGAGAGGGAGGAAGAGAGAGAGAGAGAAACATCGATGTGAGAGAGACATTGAGTGGCTGCCACCCACACGACCCCAACCAGGGCCGGGGACAAACTGCAACCGAGGTATGTGCCCCTAGCGGGAACCGAACCCGGGCCTCTCTGGCCCGATGCTCTAACTGCTGAGCCAAACCAGCCAGGGCTTTTAATTTCTTAATTAAATAATAGAATCTACAGACAGCCTGCATACATTTTTTGGGATACCTTGTTTTTGGGGGTTTTTTTGCATACCTATTTTAATTCCTTCAGTAAATGTTCAATAAGTATTTAGGGTCTTGGGAAATTTCCCCAAACAGAAAATTATTTATCAATATTATCCAATGGTATGGTGAAACTGTCATTCTCATATACTGTGTATGAGAGGTAAGTTTAAAAAAATCATTTTTAATTTAGTTAAATAAATACGGTTGACAGGTAGGCCTCTCTGAAAACCTCGGCCTCTCTTTATCCCAACCTCTGTGAAGCGTTTCCATGTGTTCTTATGGCACATAATCCTAGCTCACCTGTATTCCCACTACTCTGAAATTTCTTTGAAGCTGAGAGCAGGAAAATTTTATTGTTTAGCTCAATCCCTGTATAGCATTCACTGACTAAATATCTCTTTAATGGATTTATAATTTTGCTACTTAAATTTCTTTTATTTTATTACATTAAGGACAAGAAATATTTTGAGATCATATGGCATTATTCATGGGAACAGCCAAAATACATAATTATGTTTGACAAGTGGACTTTTTGGAAACTTCATTATTCCTTATTTAACATATTAGAAATAATCTGCATGTGTATAATTATTTTAATTTAGGGGGTATATCTTTACTGTGCCTCACCATGATGATTATATGGAAGATAATGACATTTTTCTCTTAAACATTGGAAAGGATTTCATGTCATTGTAAAAGCAGCACCCACCAAGTGGGGACAGACTGATTCCCATGCAGCCCTGTCTGCCAACAGAAAGCTCAACTCCTGTCAACATGTTTGTGTACAAGACAGTGTCTCTGCAATCATTTGAGGATTTAATTGCTTTTCCTTTAATAAAAATGAGTAACACTATTGATAAGTAGTATATCTCAAAACTGAATGAAAATTTAACAAACATAGAAACACTGCTTTTCCAAGTCTTTGGCTGCAGTCAGATGGTGCTTGGGATTAAATACATGTGTTCAATTGTGAAGAAAAAGAAATGCATTACAAAACATGCGAAATATTAAAGAATTTTTATCAATAGATGTGTCGAAAATTAGGTTTAATTAGGGAGTTTGTAATATGTTTAAGCTGTCTAGAAATAAAATGTCTATAGCTTCCAATTCTGTTGTGAGATGTTAACTAATCTTTCAAGGAAATGTCAATAATTCATTATTATGGAAACTGACTAGAAATTTCAGAAAATTTATTATTTCTTTGTCTAGTCTAGAGTTGGGTCTCAATAAATGTTTGTGGAGTAGCCAACAGAATAAGTGTTTACCAAAAAAAATAAATTAATAAGAAAATAATGGTAAATGAAAGTCTAGGTTTTTCTGTAAATGGAAATAGTGTCATTGAAAAGGTAAGAGATATAGCATTGGTATATATACCTCCTCTATGAAGCTGTCCTCCATTCTCCTAGAAAACATTGAGTTTGCTCTTTCTTCTTCATATACAGAAACTTACATTCACCCTCATTTTAGCATATATTTGTTTGATTATAATTGCATGTCTTTTTTTCTTCCTAAGACTAAATATTTTGTGAGAAAGCCCAACTCTGTATTCTTCTATGTATATGCATCACCTGAAATAGTAGCACATATTTAATAAATCTTTAAAAAAAATTGAGAGAGTGAGAGCAAGAGAGGAAGTAAGAATAAAGGACACAAGGAAGGAATGATTCAACAAGCTAAAAAAGTAATGTTTTGCTATGAAGTAGGAGACAAATGTTAGAGAATAAAACAGCTCACATTTCATAGAAAATATGTCTTACAAGGGTCACTGGTTTCCTTCAGCGTAGCCTGTGTAAGGGCTGGCTTCCACATGGCATGGGAGAATAGCTGTGTGGTTTGTGGGGAGGAAAAAAATGTTAATTAATTTGTAGCTTTGACTGGATGGATGCTGTATTCTCATCTTGGTTACTGATTATTGCAAAATAATCATTATGCTATAGTGTGCTAAAGTATTTGCTTGAAACTAATTGTTTTGAACTTTTTATCTGCACCTGATGAGCTTCCTGTGAATTATTAAAAGGCTAAGCAGGGGGAAATTGTTTAGTTAGTAAATTAATCTATAATGCGTAAAATGCAAGCTGCTGAAAAGCATAACCTTTCTGCTAAAGATTTTAGATCACTGCATTCTATATTTTGATCTCCATGACATTCAGATAACTGGTTGAAATGTTAAAAATTCAGTCAATGCTGAAATCGCTTATGCCTGTATCATGCCAAACATCTAGTTTGGCATTTTGGGCGGAATTGTCTGAATTGATCATTTGTGTTGACAGCAGGTAGATACACAGATACTACCTCAGACACACACACACACACACACACACACACACACATCTATACATATTAAAACAGTGGCAGTTTTTCTGCTTTGTAGTGTTTATTTATTGTAGGATATTACAAAAACCCATGTAATTGTGAACACAGCCGGTTTATGGCATGAGGTGGTCTTTTAGGTAATAGTCACAGGGTCATTTTTTACCTTTCTGTTAATTTCAGTTTCTGGACATAGAATGATATACTAGGTAGATTCTCTGCTTTTTTCATTATTTTTAGAAATTATAAATTCCACTCTAACTTCTATCTCTCTAGCTGACACTGTACCTGACACCCCCAGAGTTGGGTCAGGATAACAGGTAAGGATATTAAGCTCTTAATTAGCTGGATCAAATGCATTCTGGAATCTCATTCTCTGTGCAGCAGGTGGAAAATTCCCAGGTCTTTGTTTCATGGGTGCTCTTGAGGATTTCTCAGCGATTATCTGCAGGGCACTGAGCACCTCCTCTCTGTGTGGCTACATAGCCTTCTCCCGGCCCTTCCCTCCAGTGTGCTCTGTTAGTACCCAGTAGTCTGGTTGGTGATGTCTCTTATAAGGTGACTGCAGACAGACTCCCTTTCACATGTGGACCCTGGGAAACATTGGCCTTCGCCTAGTTGCCAGCGGAAGTGTAGCCTTCACTGAGGGTACAATTTTGTCCTTTGCCAGACATGAGAAGCTCCAGCTACTGTGGCCTCTGGACTTCTAAAACATGCTCAAATGGCAGTCTCTATGTCTCCCAAATTCTAGGTTACTCAAATGAGGGGCAGGACAGTGTCCAGCTTCTTTTGAGTGACTTCCTTGCTTTATGAGCAGGGTGCTGGGCAGGACCAGTGTCCTCTGTTCTTCCCAGCTTGCCTCTCCTCTGTAGAAACGTCATGTTATGAGAAGTTGGGGTCAGGGTAATTTGGGCCCCAGTTTTCTTGGCCTGTGGTGTCTAAGGTAGAGTCTCTGAGCTAAGAATGGAATAATGGAGCCTGAGATATCTTGGTCAAACCCACTTGGCATTGACCCTCTGAAACAGGTCACAGAAGATGAGATGACCTGCTTCTCTGGGTGAGACACAATGGCCAGTGGCCAGATGCTGACAGGAGAAGGAGCCTTGTGTCCTCGCCTGGTCTCCTGCAGTGGAGATCCTCTCATGCTGACATCGGAAAAGAGGAGCAGGTCACGGCTCTCCTCTGACAGGCCAGCTGCTCTTACTGAGATTGAGAGGATTTTCACGATGAAATGTTTCTTCGATCGGCTCTATTCCCTCGTGACAAATTTCAGAGATATTGAGTGCTTGTTTTTGTTGCTTTGTCTTTAATTATTTTTCACCAGTTAATGTGTTTTTCACTGGGGAGCAGGCCTGCAGATCCACACATTCTACCATTTTGGAGTAAATCTTTCTGGAAGTATTTGTTGAGGGTTAAAACGAGAAAGTACTTTATTTCCTATGATTTGACTTGTCTCAGATAATTAGAATGGCATCAGCTTTCATCTACATTTCTGCCACGGACGCGTGGAAATATTGTACATTTCATGCTCAAACATAAGTATTTTTCTTGTTCTCATAGTGTGTTTAGTCAAGTTAAATTATCCTTTTATGATTTAGATTTACTTTCTATTTCTAGTTTGACAGTGTTATTGAAAGCTGTATTTATTTATTTTAAGGCATGCATCAAATCTAGTTATCTGTGGAGGCACAGTATGAATGAAAAAAAGCATTTTCTGGTATTGATTTCAAATATGTATATACCTTTTCTATGCTTTAGATTTTTTTTTATGTCAGTTTTACAGCCCTATTGTGCAAAGGCCTTTTAGAGTCATAACAAATTATTTTTTTATGTATCATATCATTCTAATTCTGAGGAAGAGAGATTATGTTATCTGGCAATAAATTCCCAGAAGAGTATAACTCAGGAATTTCCAGGATAAATGTTTATTGCTTCATTTCTTTTTCTGTAATGTGGAGATAATTGTTCAGTGTTATTGTGAGGATGAAATTAACACATGCAAGATACAGAAGCGGAATGCCTGGCACATAACATGCACTCAATAAATGTCAGCTTTAGCTGTAATTATGGTTATTGTTTTGAACTAAGATAGCCTGGCAATGGAACACACATTCTCCAATGAAACATTTTTGTCAATATGAATTGATTTTAAAATATGAGAAGAGCTTCATTTTCTTTTAGCTCTAAACGTTAGTAAGTTTCCTGAGAGAACTGAGATAAAAATTAGTATTGGCTCATATTCATTTTTTTTCCCCAAAGAACAGTTTTTGATACACTCCCCCACTGATTTAAAAGCTCACTTAAATTCACAGGACTGCAGTCATTTCTTTGATTCAAGTTCACATCATGAGGCCTGTCTTTTGAGAACTGCCATTGCTCAGCTTTGGAGCTGAATAGACCTTCTTTTTGAATGCCAGGTCATCCTGTTTCTAGTCTGTTTTCTATACTGCTCTCTTTGAGATTAAACAATCTTAAATCAAAAGACTTATTTGTTTGAGCTCATAGAATAGGCTGAAATTATTTAAGAGTTACAGCCTTTTTGGACACAGCATCTGGAAAAAAATTTTTCAGAAAAAGGACTCCTGAGCACAAAGGGACAATGCAAACATCAAAGATGATAAAAAATTTGCTTATATTAAATTTTGATACTGGATTGTACATGACATAATAAGATATTCTACGCCCATCTTCTTTGCACAACTACTGCTATTTTTCAATATGGATAAGTTATAAATTGAGGGGTATCTGTTCAATAAAAGCCAGTATGTTTTCATGAGACAACTTATTTCAATAAGCATTGGCATTCATGCTTCAAGCTATGTATTATAATTTTCAAGATTAAAATAGAGATAAAAAACTCACTCTTCATAGTTATGGAGACACAATCTTAGATATATTTAATAATTCAATTATGAATTATGAATTATCACATATTTATACCAATTAATAAAAAATAAAATGAGGTTCAAACAGAACATAAAAAACATGTTAGGGGTAACTGTACCTGCATACTAAGGAAACCTCAAGTCTAAAAACCAACTTACATATTGCAAAGGAAGGTGCAAAAGGGTTGCTTTGAATTGTGAAGTACTATCTGCAGAAATTTCACGAAGCTCACTGACAGGAATCACGATGGACTGAAATTCTTTTAGATGTGATTCCTTGGGAAATAGCCTGTGGCAAACATACATACTAAGGTCTTAGTGGGAGGTAAAAATCCAAGAGCAGCAAAGATGAAGGAAAAAAGGGAAATAAAACAGAAAAGGATGGAAAGCAAATGCAAGGTGGTATGTTTCCCAGCTGGCCAGAGCTTCACAAGAACATGTGGCTGCTTCTCCAGAGAGGTCCTGTGGAACTACCGGGCTGCAGAACAGCTCATCAGGAAGAGGAAGAGCCCAGCTGGCATGGCTCAGTGGATTGAGCATCGCCCCATTGACTGAGAGGTCCCGGTTCAATTCCCGGTCAGGGCTCGACCCCAGTGTAGGGCATGCAGGAGGTAGCCAATTGATGTTTCTCTCTCACATCGATGTTTCTATTTCTCTCTCCTTTCCCCTCTCTCTAAAAAATCAATAAAAACATACTGTTTTAAAAAAGAAGAGGAAGGAAGGGAAATATATTTGTCACTTCCTTCTCATCGCATATTTCATCCCAAGATGCATTCATCTCATTCCCTAACTAAATTTGTAATCTTTGTTTCCTGGTACCTGTGACCACCTGCTGCAGAAGCCAGGTTTTATGCCCCACGTTGGGATAGTACATCACAACCCAGAAGTAGTGAAACAGGCCGCTAGTGTCTCTGAGTGAGTCCACTGTGGTCAGACTTCCTACAGGTGCCCAGCCATCGCTGGAAGCATGGCTGGGAGCCAGCAGAGATGGGAGGTGCCCAGCAGCGGCAGGAACCAACAGGTCTCCCAGAAGCTGCCAAGGCCCGGGGAGCAGATGGACTGAGCCCATCTGGAGTGTCTCGACTGGGTCAGATACATGAAATTAAACAGAAATTAATTTAAATAATTACAGATGTAGCAATTTAACAAATATTTTGCTCACTGGTTATGTGTCATATATCATGTTGGATTCTCGTAGAATAAAAATAAATAAAATCAAGCCTTGGCCTCCAAAGGCTTGCAGTCATTTGAAAACGATTAGGGCATCAAAACAAGTCAGTGCCGAGCAATGCCAGATGCCAGTATCAAAGATGTCATTTTGGTCTTAGTGGTGTTAAAAAAAGTAGAAGATCTAGTTGTCAAATAGGAGAAGATGCCTGATTTAATTCAAAAAGGATGTTTACAGATTTTCCAAGTTGAAAAGTATGATAAGTATGACAAAGTATTCCAGGTCAACCTGAGTTCTAGTTTTCAATTTTGTTATTTTACACTCTTATGGATATTTTGCCTTTCTTTATAAAATTGAAGGCTTTGGATTAGAGTAAATCTAAAGTCAATCTAGCCTCAAATTTTACATTTCTTTCTGTTTTAGGGATCGTTTTATGTAATCTATGATCCCGAATTGCATCTACTGCCACCAACCTGCACATTTATATTTCCCCCACTTACTTTACCTTTGGAAACATGGTAACTTTTAAAAAGAATACGTTTTTTTTCCCTCCTTTGTTCTTTTTGTTTCAATGGTGCAACTCATCGCTTTTTACCATAACCATTCCTTGACATGAGTCTTTAATACTAAACCAGCTTTCCTGCTTTGGAGCAGGGGACTTAGTATTTGCTTACCTGGCCTCTGATCAGTGTCCAGAGGAGCTCCTAATACCCTTCCGATAAGCTGTGCTTTCCTTCATTGCCTTGTTAGGTTTTCTTACAGATGATGTTTTACTCTTTTATTTTCTTTATCTTTCAAATTTTATTTTCAGATATCGCACAGTCCTTCAGAAAAGAGGATTTATTTTCCCTTTGAGAAGTTGCTGCCTTGGTGATGATTTGGTTGTACATTAGATTAGTGGTTGTTACAAGTGATGCTAAGATGGGGTAGTATCTAAATATAGTGAGATCATTTGAAGTGGTTTACTGACAATTTGATTTTTTTATTGTCTCTCACAGCTGAAAGACCTGGTTTTAAAATAAAACTATATATGACACCAATGATCAGAAGCCGACACAGAACTGCCACGTATGATACTCAGCTCGCAGGATTTTGTCATTAGCAAGACTGGCACATGTGCTCCCTCAGCATCAGGCAGTATTGGGCATCCGTGATCTGTAAAGGAATTGCTTCTGAAGATCATAAAGTTGCCCTAGGAATGAGGCGTCTGACAAGTAAAGTGCATGAACACTTTTTAAGCTCATATTTGGCGAATTATTTTATAAAACTCAGTGATTGGTTGAATTTCTCTTGGCAGGAGAAAAGCAAATACTGAATTATAAAGAGCAGGTTTCCTGAGCTTCTTCTCTCAGAAATTATTTGCATGTATATGGCATTTAAGTATGAAAATTAAGAGTAGAAATCTTGGGATATTTAGATGAAAATTCCTGGTGCTATTTTCTTCAATGCATCCAAACCAGGAACAACGGAACTCTACACCTCATTACATTGGATCTCTGGTTTCTGAAGTTAGATATTACCAGATGCCACCTAGCATATGGTAGGTTTTCATACATATCGAGAACATTGTGGTATAGCCATTATGAAAAATAGTATTGAAGTTCCTCAAAAAATTAAAAATAGAACTATCATATTATTCAGCAATCTCACTTCTGGGTATATACAGGTGTGAGCAGAAGTAGGTTTATAGGTTGTATGTGAAACGCAGAGTTTATTCTTGTGTTATTATTTATGTATTAATTATTATATTATTTATTATTATTACCAACCTACTTTTTCTCACCCCTGTATCTAAAGGAAATGAAATCAGTATCTCAGAGAGATATCTGCACTTCCAAGTTTATTGTAGCATTATTCTCAATGGCCAAATTTGGAAACAACCTAAGTGTCCTTTAGTGGATAAATGATTAAAGAAAATATTCTATATACAATAAAATATTATTCAGCCATTAAAAGAAGGAAATTCTACAACATGCAACAGCATGGATAAAACTTGATGGCATCATGCTAGGCAAAATAAACCAGTCATAATAAGACAAATACTGCATGATTCCTTTATATGAGGTATCTAAAACAGTCAAAATTCACAGAAGCAAAGAGTCAATCGGTGTGTGGCACAATCTCCAAACCCTGGAGGTGCCCTGTCTTTCAGGTTTCTTTCACACCCTCTTAATCACCAAATACAGGTGGTTTCATCACTAGCACCTGAAACCAGCAAGAAGCATGAAGAAATGCTCAAAAAAGCAGATGGATTACCTGGCATCCACTACCCGTCTCCCTGCAAACCCACTCTCCTATCTGTTTGGCATTTCACATCTCTCATGCCTATGAAAAACGGAAGTCAATACAACATTTAAGAACTCCAGATTTTGTTTTTTATTTTTCTATTCTACCCTTTCTCCTTGATATCAACATACTGTAAGGGGATTGCTGCTTACATCCTTAAATGCACCTGGTATGAACTCACACCTCGGGAGGGACCCGCTCAAGTGTGTAACTGTTTCTCTTAAACTGGTATCTTCTCTTTCTTTACGCCCTCCCCTTCTTCCTTATGTTCCAGCAGATACCATCGCATCAGGGTTCCTGCCCAGGTATAGAACAGATGCCAGCATTCCTGGTTTGGAAATAAATAAATAACACTGTCTTTTAAAAAAAAAATAGATGACATGATCATCTATGTAGAAAATATGAATAAAAAATGCTCAACAAAATCATCAACAAAAATACACCTGGAACTAATAAGCAGTTGTAACAAGGTTGCAAGATACAAGGTTAATATCTAAAAGTAAATCACTTTCTTATATACCAGCAATGAACAAGTGGAATTTGAAATTAAAAATATAATTTCATTTTTGCTAACATCCCCAAAATAGAAATACTTAGGTATAAATCTAACAAAATCTGTACAAGATCTATATGAGAAGAGCTACAAAACTCTGATGAACAGAACCAAAGAACTAAATAAATGGAGAGCTCATCCATGTTCATGGATTGAAAATAATCAGTATTATCAAGATGAAAATCTGACTTTGGAAAACTGATTCTCAAGTTTATATGGAGAGGCAAAAGATTCAGAAGAGTCAACACAATATTGAAGGAGAACTAAATTGGAGGACTGACATCATTTGACTTCAAGAGTTACTATAGAACTACAATATTCAAGACATTGTGATGTTGATATAAGGACAGATGAATAGATCAGTGGAACAAAATATAGAGCCTAGAAATAGATCTACATAGCTGCAGTCAACTGATCTTTGACAAAGAAGCAAAAGCAATACAATGGGGCAAAGGTAATTTTTTCAATGAATGGTACTGAACAACTGGACAGCTACATGTAAAAAATGAATCTAGCATGGCTGGTTTGGTTCAGTGGTTGAGCATCGACTCATGCACCAAGAGGTCGCCAGTTCGATTTCTGGTCAGGGCACATGCCTAGGTTATGGGCCCAATCCCCAGTGGGGGATGTGCAGGAGGCAGCCAATTGATGTTCTCTCTCATTGATGTTTCTGTCTCCCTTTCCCTTCCTCTCTTTCTAAAATCAATAAAGAAAAAATATTTTTAAAAAAAGGAATCTAGACAGAGACCTTACACCCTTCACAAAAATGAACTCAAAATGGATTACATACCTAAAAATAAAACATAGAACTATAAGACTCCAAGAAGGTAACATAAGAGAAAATTTAGATGACTTTAGGTATGGCAATGACTTTTTAGATACAACACAAAAGGCATGATCCATAAAATTTTTAAAACTCAACAATAAGAAGACAAACAATCTGATTAAATAATAAGCCAAAGACCTTGACAGATACCTCACCAAAGAAGATATACAGATGACAAAGAGGCATATAAAAAGATACTCTACATCAAATGTCATTAGGGAAATACTAATTAAAACAACTGTGCTACAACTACAAACCTATTAGAATGACCAAAATCTGGACCACTGACAACAACAAATTCTGGTGGAGATATGGAACAATAGGAACTCTTATTCATTGTGGGTAGGAATGCAAAATGGTACAGTTACTTTGGAAGACAATTTGGCAGGTTCTAACAAAATTAAACATACTTTTACTGTAAGAACCAGTGATCCTACTCTGATATTTACCCAAAGAAGTTGAAAATTTCTGTCCACACAAAATAACCTATACACAAATGTTTATAGAAGATTTATTTATAATTACCAAAACTGGAAGTAATCAAGATGTCCTCTAGTAGGTGAAAGGCTAAATAAACTATGGTACATCAGGACAATAGAATATTATACAGTGCCAAAAAGACATGAGCTATCAAGCACTGAAAAGACACGGGGGAGCCTTGCATGCATATTACTAAGTGGAAGAAACCAATCTGAAAAGTTGACATGCTTTTTAATTTCAACTATAAGACATTCAGGAAAAGACAAAACAATGGAGACAGTAAAAATATCTATGGTTGCCAGGGGTTAAGAGGAGGGATGAATAAGTAGAGAAAAGAAATGTTTAGGGCAGTGAAAATACTTTGTATGACATTATAATGATGATACATTTTTCAAGCCCACAGAGTATAAAAAACTAAGCATGAACCAGGTAAACTATGGATTTTGAGTGACTATGATGTATCAGTGTAGGGTCATCAGCTATAATAAATACCAATCTGGTGGGGATATCAGCAAAGGCTATGCATGTATGGGAGGGGTGGGTATATGGGAAATCATTGTACTTCATATTTTTCCCTCAATATTCAGTGCACCTAAAATTACTCTAAAAAATAACATGTTAAATATAAATATATATTTATATATAAATATATCAATCATATCAATATCACTATGATAATACATACAATGCTAAAAAAACAAAAAACAAAAAAACGTTTTGACTGCATCCAAATCTTGGCTATTGTAAATAATACTGCAATGAACATAGGGATGCATATATTCTTTTTAATGAATGTTTTGGGTTTCTTTCGATATATTCTCAGGAGTGGAATTGCTAGGTCATGATGCAGTTTTTGAGGTAGCTCCATACTGCTTTCCACAGTGTCTGCAATAGTCTGCATTACCACAAACAGTGCATGAGGGTTCCCTTTTCTCCACAGACTCACCAGCACTTGTTTGTTATTGATGGCAGCCATTCTGGCAGGTGTGAGGCGATATCTCATTGTGGTTTTAATTTGCATTTTTCTGATGATTAATGATGTTGAGCATCTTTTCATGTCTATTGGCCATCTGTATGTCTTCTTTGGAAAGGTTTCTATTCACATCCTTTGCCCATTTCTTAATTGGATTGTTTGTTGTTGTTTTTTGGTGTTGTTTTATAAGTTCCTTATAAATTTTGGATATTAAGCTCTTATCAAATGTATCATTGGCAAATATGTTCTTGTTCTCAGTGGCTTATCTTTTCATTTTGTTGATGGTTTTCTTTGCTATACTCTAATTTGTTTATTTTTTGTTTTGGTTCCCTTACCCAGGGCGATATACCACAAAAAAACATTGCTATAAGTAATGTCTGAGATTTTACTGCCTATGTTTCTTCTAGGATTTTTATGGTTTTGAGTTTAATATTTAAATTTTTAAATCATTTTGAGTTTATTCTTGTGTGGTGTAAGAAAGTAGTCTAGTTTCATTTTTTTACACATATCTGTCCAGTTTTCCCAATATCATTTATTGAATAGACTATCTTAATCCCATTGTATGTTTTTGCCTCACTTGTCCAATATTAATAATTAAGAAAGGTGTTGGTTTATTTCTGGGCTCTATATTTTGTTTCATTGTTTTATATGTCTGTTTTTATGCCAATAAAAAAAAAAAGCTTTATGCTAAGTGAAATAAGCCAGTCAGAAAAAGACAAGTACCATATCATTTCACTTATATGTGGAATCTAATGAACAAAATAAAATAGCAAACAAGTGGAGACCAACTCATGAATACAGAGAACAGACTGACAACTGTCAGAGGGGAGGTGGTTCGGAGTTGGGTGAGAAGGGTAAAGGAATTAAGCAAAAAAAAAGACTCATGGAAACAGACAATAGTATGGTGATTGCCAGAGGGAAGGGGGCCTTGGGGTAGGTAGAAGAAGGTAAAAGGGGCATAAATGGTGATGGAAGGAGACTTGATTTGGGGTGATACACAATACAACATACAGATGATGTATTATAGAATTGTGTACCTGAAACTGTATAATTAAAAAAAAATTTTTTTTTCTTTATTGATTTCAGAGAGAGGAAGGGAAAGGAGAGAGTGATAGAAACAATGATGAGAGAGAACATCAACTGGCCGCCTCCTGCATGCCCCTCACCGGGGATCAGGCCCACAACCTGGGCATGTGCCCTGACTGTGTATCGAACCGGCGACCTCTTGGTGCATGGGTCGATGCTCAACCACTGAGCCACACCAGCTGGGCTGAAAGTGTATAATTTTGTTAACCAATGTTATCCCAATAAATCCAATTACAAATTAAAATTAAAATAAAATAGAAACATGTTGTAATACTTTTGACAGTTTAAAGAAAGTGGAAAATTTTTTTGAAAAACACATATCATAACTGAGATAAGAAAAACAAAATTTGAATGCATTTGTCTCTCAAAGTCCAAGGTTGTTATTCTGGCCTGGAACAAGCAGAGAAAACTCCAAGCCCAGATGATTTTATTGGTGAATTCTTCTAAATATTAAAAAGGAAATATATGGATCTCCCTTCTACTCTTGTACAGGACATTTATAAAGATACAATTTTTTTATATATATATATTTTTTTATTAATTTGTTTTTGTTACAGATGTTTCTCCTTTTTCTCCCACTGACACCCTCCTCCCCACCCCCCTGCCCCATCCCCAGCATTGTTGTCCATGTCCATCAGTTATGCGTACATGATTATAAGTTCTGTGGTTTATCTCTTCCCTCCCCCCCACCCCTTCTTCTGAGGGTTGTCAGTCTGTACCCTACTTCCACGTCTCTGGGTCTACCCTGTTCCTCAGACTGTTATGTTCATTATATTCCACAAATAAGTGAGATCATGTGATATTTGTCTTTCTCTACAATTTTTTAATAAAACCCCATAAGGATGTTAATATAAAAAAATTGCTGGCCAATATTTCTCATGAATTTAAGCATGAAAATTCTAAATAAGATACTTGGAAATCGAGGTCAGAGATGCATAAAAGAAAATACCTCGTCATAATCAAGTGGGGTTTATTCCACTAATGCAAGTTTTATTTAACATCAGAAATTAATCATTATAATTTACCACATTAATAAAATAAAGCAATATAAACATCATAATAAATGTTTACATAACAAACATCCTAAAAGCCAACATTCATTCATGAAGAAAACTTTCAGCAAACTAAAAGTAGATGGGATATTCTATAATCTGATATAAGATACTGTATCTGTCAAGATTCAACCAGAGAAACTGAACCAGTAAGATGTATATTCAGAGATTTATTGCAAGACATTGGCTTATGTGATCGTAAGGTCAGTGTAAGCAGGTGTGAAATCTGTGTGCAAGTTCTCAGAAAGGAGAGTCTAGAATGAAAGGGCATGAGCTGAAGCTGCAGTCCACAAAACCAAACTTGTCTGTAATGTATAAAGAACTTCAAATAATTAATAAAAAGTCATAAAAATTAATATAGACACTTAACAAAAGGATATATAGTCAATAAACCTATGGTAATGTGCTCAACTCACCGATCATGGAAATGAAAACGAAAACCATAGTATAATACACAATCACTATAATTACATTTATATAAAGTTCCAAAAACTGGCAAAACTAATCTAGTAGGTAGATATAACATGAGTATAAGCAGGATTTTCAAGTACAAATAATGTTAACAGGTACTGGATACACAAATGTGTTTAGCTGTGTTTTAAATCTGGTTTACAAAATCATTAGCTGTGCATTTTTCTTTGTGTATTATAATCCAAATATTTACTTTAAAAATTAAAATTCTTTTTTTTAATAATGTTTATTTATTTATTTTTGTTACAGATGTTTCTCCTTTTTCCCCCATTGGCAACCTCCTCCCAGTCCTGCCTCCCCCCTACCCCCAGCATTGTTGTCTATGTCCTTGTTTATGCATACATGCATATAAATTCTGTTTTATTTCTTCCCTCCCTCCCCAACCCCCTCTTCTGAGGTTGTCAGTTTGCACCCCACTTCCATGTCTCTGTGTCTATTTTGTTCCTCAGCTTGTTGTGTTCATTATATTCCACAAATAAGTGAGATCATGTGATATTTGTCTTTCTCTGCTTGGCTTGTTTCACTTAGGATAATGCTCTCCAGGTCCCTCCATGTCATCTCAAAGGGTAAGAGATCTTTCTTTCTTACGGCTGCATAGTATTCCGTTGTGTATATGTACCATGGCTTTTTTATCCACTCATCTATTGCATAGTAGTTTAGAAAGTAGGTTCTATTAGTCAAACAACTGTTCCACACCTTACTTAAAAGTTGTGTGATCTTGGGCAAGTCATTTATTTCCTTTTTTACTCTCCTTATATTAAAAATGGAAATAGTAGAACCACCTACTATTTAGACTAGTTAGGAGGGAAACAAGTAAAAGTGCATGAAAAATATTAAGAACCATAAATAAATAAATTTAAACACAAAGTTAAATATTGTTACTATAATATGCTGATTGCACCATATGCATATATTCATATTTTTAATGGAAAAGAAAATCTCCATGGCAATTTTTCCTTTTTTCGCTTATCCTAATAAGTTGCAATATTATCTTTTAGTACCTTATTTCTCTTTTGCAGTTATGTGCATAAGAATTTGGTACTAAATGTAGTTTATGAGAGTGCTATGAAGAAAATATATTGTAATAACACCCTTTATTTCCTTTTCAGGTATAACACTAAATTCTATGTAACAACCTAAAGGATAATGTTGTGTCATTTTTAATTTATGTAACTGGAAGATTAAGCTGTATCATCATTGTAAAATCCATCTTCACTACTTGAAAACAATTGACTGGCTTGTTATCCTAAGGCAAAACCAAATACTCCAAGCATATTGTGTAATATTTATGACTACGATGGAGATCGGATCATTGGCATTAAATTAGAAGAAAATAAAATACCAATGTCAAGCCTCAGAAGAGTAAACTGGTCCTGGGAGTTAAGGAGCATGACAGAGCAAAAACTGGAGAGTGTGCTGATGCATTTTTCTCTCTCCCCATAATCTTGGAGACTACATCATGGGCAGGAATTCAAGTTAATTTTCTATAGGTTGACCACACAATGTTTTTTACTAAGTAAAGATATTCTTGAGGATAGAGTGAAATGTTATTAATAACTTTTCTGGGACATCAGGAGTAAGCTAGGATTCCTCTTGGCTAACTAGATGTCAGGTTATCTTAGTTACAAGGTGTCCATGAAGAGAAATTTAACCACTAAGCTGTGTGTGTGGTACGAGGGATGAGATGTGGAGTGGATTACTGGTTGTGATAGGAAAACTGCAGCCTGAACTCCAAATGGAGTTGAAACCTGAAGGGGCCCCAGAGAAGGCAGCACAGGTGTTTCCTACAGTTACTCACTCACAATGCGTACAGAGTCCGGCAGCAAGTGCCATGTCACTCAATGTAGAATTTTAATGAGTCCATGAATCTTCTTGCTTTTTAAAAAATAAAATGGAGCCCGGCTGGTGTGGCTCAGTGGTTGGGCATTGACCCATGCACCAAGAGGTCACCCTTTGATTCCCGGTCAGGGCACATGCCCAGGTTGTGGGCCCGATCCCCAGTGGGGGGCATGCGGGAGGCGGCCAGTTGATGTTCTCTCGCATCGATGTTTCTATCTCTTCCCTCTCCCTTCTTCTCTCTCTAAAATCAATAAAGAAAAAAAATTAAATAAATAAAATGGAAACATAGTTGAAGCAATAGTCTCCCGTACTCATGGTTAAGTATCACTATGACATAGAAAACATTAAGGTTAGAAATTTTGATATTGACACACAATGCTCCTACCAATTATTTATGACTGTAATTCCCAAAGCACCCACTCCTCTCTAAAGCCTTCAGCTCCAGGCCCCTTGTGGACATCCCTCTCCATCCACAGGACACCCCACGCACACTTCTCTCACAACACTTTCACAAGCTCTTTCCGCTGTTCATTTATTTGTGTATCTGATTTTTCTTTTAAGGCCTGTGACAACACAGACCATGTCACATTGTCCTCTGTATCCAGACAACTTCCCAGTCACCCAATGGCTGGTGCACATTGAAGTTTTATTAAATACATGACTAACATTTGAATAAAGCTTTGCGTTTTATAAAGCACTTTCACACCCATTTATTCCATTTAAGAATTTCTCAAATAGAGTAGATGCTTGGTAGACATGTTTTAGTTGACTTTTTGGGGGTATCTATTCAGAATAATGCAAAAGCTCTACTAAGTTTATATTTAAATAAGTATCTACTATATATTGAGGGGAAATTTAAAAAAATTGGTTTGTTTACTGGCTATAATTCTATTTTCATGAAATAGAAGAAGTCTTTCAGGATTACACATCTGATAGAATGACTATCTCAGCAACAATGATTAATCGATTTGTTCAGCATATTTAGGGATGTTGCAATACAATAGGGAAAGAAGACCCAAATTTAGTGTACTCTATTGTTCATCCTGTTTTATCCGTGATTGCTCAGATCATTCGAAATACATCAAAGTTCACTGCTGACCACTGATAAACACATTCCCCCTTGTCTGAGAACTTAACAAGAGCTTCTGGAACTTTATTGTCTTATTTAATGTACTCTACTTGACAACATTCCCGTGGGAACTGCTGTCCTAAATGCTTCCATTTTTTGCTTTGGAATATTAGTTTCTCTGTGTGTCCTCACTTAAAGGTGGCCTTTCAAAATTTTAGATTTCTCCTATTACATATTGTTCCAATGAACTATGTAGGTGGATGAACAGACAAATATTTTAACTTGTTTACCCTAGGACATCCTCATTGAGTTCTAAAATTTCACTTTCCACTTAATTTCTAGCTTATTTTTTATTATGTAGGAATAATTGGAAAGCTTTCACAGAGAAGTGATTTATCCATACACATAGTTTTAAGCTTGTCATCATGGACTGAGAGGCCCCAGTTTGATTCCCCATCAGGGAACATGCCCAGGTTGCAGGCTTGATCCCCAGTAGGTGAAATGCAGGAGGCAGCCGATCGATGTTTCTCACATGGATGTTTCTCTCTCTTTCTTCCTCTCTCTCTAAAAAAATCAATAAAAACATATTTTTAAAAAATTGATATATATGATAATCAAATATATGTATTTGATTCTGCTTATACTATGACTGAAAGTAGTTGCCAGGTTAAAACATTAAATTCTATAATTTGTATGTCAATAATAAAATATAGTCAAAACCAGGTTCCTAAAAGTCAAACTTGGAAATTAAAGCACAAGGTCATTTACTTATGGTTTTAGCAAATATTGAAGACTATGTTTAATAATGTATTCACTAACTTTTGCAAGAAAACTATGAAAAAATCTAGAATACATTCTATAGTATTTTTGACACCAACACTGTTTGCATTCTTTCTTTAACTGTCATAATTTTGTAATAGTATACACCAACACTCCCCTTTTCCTTTTTGTTTTTCCACTTAAGATATTTCTATTCTGTAGTTCATTATGTATCATTATCTGGAAAACTTTTTGGATCAATTCTTTTTTATAGCAGAATTTTGATCAGTGCAGGGAAACTGAGGATATTACAAGAGCCCATAGAAATCAATGAGTGTATCTAGGCCACATGGTAGCTTCCTTCTCTATACTTCAAGCTAACGGTTTTGAATCCACCAGACATAGTCATTAAGGAATCTAGTTTTGTACTTCCTATTTGGGCTCCAGTGTTGTAGTTTTCTGATGAACATGGAGGCCTCCTTTGACTCTCCATTCATTGACTGGACCATAATATGAATTTTAATACATTCAAAAACACAGCAGCTAGATAAAATAGGAAGTGTTTCCTTGCAGACCAGCTTTGAGTCTGACTATGTAACTAGATTATTAATACCTTTTAGTATACACCAGTCATAATATGTATGTATATTCACTCAATATATACAACACGTACAATTTATATAATATATAATATATTTACATTATTTAATGTGGTTACTATACAGTTAATATTACATATAAAAATGTATCTTGTTGTTTTGTTTTTAAGTCAGGCTTTTGCAAAATACAGTAAAACATGTGTATTTCCCTCTTCATGCCAATGAAAACTTCGCAAGATATTTAGAGAGACAAAGCTGTGTGGCAAATACTGACAGAAAATAGACATGACTAATCGTCCCGCTGTACAAGACGTTTTTAAAGCTCACTGAGTTAATCGGTTTCATTTTACCATAAGTTGCAAAGACACACTGGTTCATTGAACTCATCCTAAGTGAAATGATACCCAGGGAACACTTTAACAGGGATCAGCAAGAAAAACAACCTTCATTACTGAGCTGCTGAATTTGCAAACCAAGGGCTCTAAGGCAAGGTTTACTTTTACAGAATTAAGATTTAAAAACATAAGTGTGCAGAACTGTGTGAAAAGAAATAGCTAGAATTATATGATTCTGGCTGATAGCCTTAGATCCAAATGGGGCTATTCCAGTTTTAATTTCAAATCTAAAAGGGAATTATGTTAATAATTTTCTTAGCATTTCAATGTATTATTCATTCAACTTTCTATTTCAATTTCAGGGTCACCCAAGTCTGCTGATCTTAGTAATATTTTCTTAATTTTCAGTTTTGAGAACTATATTTTTTGTTTTTATTCTTGCTCATGATTAATAAATATTTTTCAATGATAGGTTATTTTAGATAGGCCTTTGTTAAACACTTTTACTTTACTATTTTTTTTTTTTTTTATCCTCACCCGAGGAAATTTTTTCATTTTTTGTTCAGATAGAGTGGGAGGGGGAGAGAGGGAGAAAGAGAGAGAGAAACATCGACGTGAAAGGGACACATCGAGTGGCTGCCACCCGCACGACCAACCAGGGCCGGGGACAAACTGCAACCGAGGTACATGCCCCCAGCGGGAACCGAACCCGGGTCTCTCTGGACCGCAGGCTGACGCTCCAACCGCTGAGCCAAACCGGCCAGGGCGACACTTTTACTTTACTATTAACATGTTCTTATATAAAACATCTGAAGAAGAAAATCTTAAAAATATACTGTTCTGTCTTATGAAGGGATCTACTTAGGATGATTGTTTATTACTAAAATTATAGAGCTAAACAAGGAACAAGGCTAACAATCTATGTCTTCTACAAGACATAATGGGGCCTAGAGGGAAGTACAAAGCAGTTAGATAGTTAGGCTGATACATAAGTAGGTGAATAAGCAGAGAGAGATAGGTAAGTATTCTACTAATTATAGCATCAGTTTCTGTAGCAGACTTTTTATATTATTTAAAATGTATTTAAACTGTGCATTCATTCCAAGACTGCTTGACCAACACTTACTGGTTGAGAATAATAGAATGCATACAATATAAAAGAATCAAAAGGGACCCCTTTCAAATATTTTTTCAAAAAGATTAATATTGAATGTCTAAATGATACAATGATGGCTCACTCTTCACTGGCATTTAAAGTCCCAGCCTGCGTGGTGCATAAGATATGTTTACATGAATGTTTAAATGAGATTTAGGCAAACTGTCCTCTATAATTATCAAGATGTATTAAGTTATGCTACTTCCAAGCATTTTTTGTTCCTCTGAACACTATAGTGTACTAATCTAAGGTAGCTATGAATTGATACTGAAAAATAAAAAGGCATGTAAGTTTTAAAATTTATAATGATGTAGTCACATATTGCAGCTTTTCCTCCATGTTGCTTAATATTTATCACTATGGTGACAAAGCAAGTCCTAAGCTGCTTGAGAAAGGATGATAACTAATTTACTATTTATCTATCATATTTTAAAATATTAAAATGCTTAATATTTTTGAAAGTATCTATCTATTTTTATAATATATTATTAAAATTATTATTACTATGAAGGGTTTGTATTTATAAGAACACTTCTAGTATTTAATCAAATCCATTTCCTATAATTCTCCAAAATCCGGTTTGCCTCTTAGTTTTCTTTTCTTTTCTTCTAAACCAGCTTCCTCCTGAGAAGTTAGTTGAACTTTTGAGAAGTTAGAACAGTGAAAGAAGTTGTTTTCTTACCATTACTGAACCATCCAATAAATCCAGAGACACATTCTAATATGCAAATGTCCGAGCAAAAGAATGCGGAGGAGGTACATCCACCTCTTAAAAGCCGTGGCCTTGAGTGTGCACACGTCTTTAAGTCATATTCTGTTAGTAAGGACAGTGACATGGCCACGTACAATTGCAAGGGAGGCTAGGAATCACATAACTCTCTGTTATTCTGGTCACCACTTAGCTTGACAGTCTTTCTGTCACAGAAGAGCACTCATTCTTGTCTTCAAGATACTCAACATCAATTTCTAGGATCTCACGCTGATGCCGAGTCCGATCTACCAAGTTCACAGTGGTTCCTAATGTTTTCATAACTCAAAGCTAAGTTATCTGCTGCCTTTAAATACACATATCCACACACACCCAAACCTTGGCCTGGATATGGTAGGAATAATTTTCCTTACATTCCATCAAAGACTATCAAAAGATTCATTTGACATGAAAATTTTAGAGAGTTGTTTAGTTGTTTGCATTTCATAATACCCAGTGTTATAAAGTACTGACTTTTGTTATTACCTGACAAGACATCAAAATAATTTGGCAATAGATTTCTTATTACTTTTGACTTTTATAATTTTATAGTTAACACATATACCCATCACTTTCAGCAACAGCCTCTAATACTGCAATTTACACATAGGTAACACTCACATGCATCTTTTTGAAAATAACTATTTCACTTCTTTTAATTGGATTAAGCAAAATAATCACTTTATGTGTCTATGTCCAGTGGCTAAAAGCTATTATAGTTTAAAAATGCTAAAAGCAAGGGTGGGGTATTTAAATTAGTAAGTCTGTGTGTTCACTAGAGGTCAATAGAAGCGGTAGAAGCTTGATTATGTGGTGTATACATTTTTTAAAAAAGTCCCCAGTGTCTGGGAAGTTTTACCTTATCTTAATGTTTTATATAATTACAAAATGATTAAAATAACAAAACATAATTATTATAATCTAATTTTTTATATCTCATCAAATTTCCTGACAATATTGTTTGGATTATTTTCCGTCCTAAGAGGAAAATCTGTTTTACTATTTACAAAGAATACAAAATAACTATTAAAATTACCTCACAAACCTTATAATGGAAATAAATTTAAGAAGGGTTACTAATTTATAAGATCCTTCTGGTCACAAAGTATTCATTTCAACTTCTAAGAAGGGAAAAATAGTTTCTTTTTAAAAAGGCTCTGCTTGTCTTTTCCATCCCCCATCTTTCAAGGACCGCAAAACAAGGAAAAGGGCCATTACAGGGCATTCCCTATCCAGATGAGACCCTGCTCAAATTCTGACTGGGACCTTCCCATTCTATCATAGCGTAATAAGAAAGTGGGTCCTACCTCCCCCAACAATGTCAAAATCTACATCTGCTAAAACCTTTGTACATCATTTGTATAGAGTCAAAGTCTCCAATTAAATTGAGTCTTTGGTGCTCAATTATTATTACCACTAAAATGAACCTGAATCAAACAAAACCTAAAAATTCATAATTTACTTTCCCCTGCCATGAAACTCCTTTTCTACCCATATTTCGAGCTAGTTCTTTCCATGTTCAATCATTGTGTTAAACTCAGCTCCATTGGATAAAGAAGATATGTGTAGAGATAGACAGAGATACAGACAGATATAGATATAGGTAATTGAACATAATTTAAGCATGGAAAGAAGAAAAGCCTGGTGTTTATGACAACTTGAATGAAACTTGAGGGCATTATACTAAGTGAAATAAGTCAGTTAGAGAAAGACAAATACTATATGATCTCACTCACATATGGAAACTAAAAACGTCATCTCAGAGACACAGAAGTAGAGTGTGGTGGCTACCAGAAGCTGAGGGGTCAGGGCAATGAGAAGAGATTGGACAAAGGGTACAAACCTCCAGTTAGTTATAAGATCAACAAATTTGAGGGTCTAGTGTACACCATGATGATTATAGCTAATACCACTGTATATTTGAAAGTTGCTGAGAGAGATCTTAAATGTTTTCACCACAGAAACAAATTTGGTAATAAAGGTAGTAGCTAATGAAATAGTGGTAATTATTTTTTATCATAAATGTATTAAATCAATACACTGTGCACCTTAAGGTTATACAATATTATATGTCAATTGTATTTCAGTAAAGCTGGAAAAAAAAACCCACCAAACTCAGCTCCAATGCCTTACACATTCTCTCTTGCTCCCCTATATCTTTACATTGTTGCACGGATGATCCCTGTTAAGACTACCTCAAAAAACTGCTGTTACCTTTCAAAGAAAGTCTTTCAAATTGGTATTAGAAAACCATGATGATATATTAGTCTTTTTTTTTTAGATTAAATGCTTTAAGAATTAAAAAGCAATTTTTTTTCCTTTATTGATTTTAGAGAGAGAGGAAGGGAGAGGGAGAGAGAGATAGAAACATCGATGAGAGAAAACATCGATTGGACGCCTCCTGCATGCCCCCCACTGTGCCCTGACCAAGAATCAAACCAGCGACCTCTTGGTGCATGGGTCGATGCTCAACCACTGAGCCACACCAGCCAGACAGATGCTTCAAGAATTTAACTGAGGACAATAAAATATTAATTTTCTTACTCTAATGTCAGTGAGTATTGAATACCTTCTACATAATTCTAGTGTATTTGATTGTCTTTTAAATGAAATTCCATGTGTGCCATCCTTAGCATACACTATCTAGTTAAAATCAGATTTATGGCATTTAAACATTATAGATATGCCATAGTGTGAATAATCTTCAGGAGTAAACAAATATCCACAATAAGACATCTGGTTGCAAAGGGAGTCGTTTATTTAAATGAACATAGCACATTTGAACTGAATGCAGATTAATGCAACCTCTGAAGCAATACTTTATATTAGTTAGGAAGACCTTAGCTCTATTGACATTTTGAGCAGGAAAATTATTTGCTGGGGGCAGAGCTGCCCTGTGCATGTAGGCTATTTAGCATCCTTGACTTCTACCACTAAATGCCAGTAGTGCTCACCTTCCCCCTCCACTTGTGACAACCCAAAATGTCTCCAGATGTTGTGAAATATTCCCTTGGAGTAGGAGGTGGGGACAAAACTGCTTTGGGCTGAGAAACACTGGGGAAGCACTAACTGCTCTTACAGAGATTCGCAAACACACTACGGTTTAGGTAAAATGGAAGTTAATTTCTCTCCTCATACTCCTGGGCAGGAAAGCGGATTGGTGAAGCATCTCTCCTTCACACAGTTTTTCAGGGGCCCAGGCTGAGGGAGACTTGGTATCTTCAATAAGGGCTTTCAATTTCGTCTCGCATTTTCTATCCAGGGAGTGAAAAGGAGAAGAGCATCAATGTCTTAAAAGTTTTTACCTTGGCCCTGGCCTGTTTGGCTCAGCAGTTAGAGCGTCGACCTGCGGTCCAGAGAGACCTGGGTTCGGTTCCTGCTAAGGGCATGTGCCTCGGTTGCAGTTTGTCCCCGGCCCTGGTTGGGTCGTGTGGGAGGCAGCCACTCAATGTGTCCCTTTCACATCGATGTTTCTCTCTCTCTCTTTCTCTCTTTCTCCCTCTCCCTCCCACTCTATCTGAACAAAAAATGGAAAAATGTCCTCAGGTGAGGATAAAAAAAAAAAGTTTTTACCTTGAAACAATGTGAATCACTTTAACCTACTTTCCATTTATGAGAATATGATGCATGGCCACATATAACTGCAAAGGAGGCTGGGAGATTATCAGGGATCTGTGCCCGGGAGGAGAAAAAAAATCTTTTTTGGTGAACCATTAGGTATAGGCCATCCTACTCCCCAATTATCCATTTGCATCCTTTATTCATACATACGACGTATTCACATCCTTTTACAAAGGAGACCACCCAAAGCCCTCTCTACTTGCAACATTCAGTTCAAACTCCAACAAAGCCAAGCAGAGAAAGACAAATATCATATGATCTCACTTATTTGTGGAATATAAGGAACATAACAGTCTGAGGAACAGGGTAGACCCAGAGACGTGGAAGTAGGGTACAGACTGACAACCCTCAGAAGAGGGGGTGGGGGGGAGAGATAAACCACAGAACTTATATGCATGTATGCATAACTGATGGACATGGACAACAATGCTGGGGATGGGGCGAGGGGGATGGGGAGGAGGGTGTCAGTGGGGGGAAAAGGAGAAACATCTGTAACAAAAACAAATTAATAATAAAATAATAATAATAATAATAATAATAATAAAAACTCCAGAATCACAAGATGCTGCGGAATCCTTTTTTATTGAGTTTAGAAGTAATTCTTCATGGTTCCATGGCATATTAACTGAAAGAGAATTTATCTTTCTCACCTATAACCTACAAACTTCTAATACACAACTATCTCTCACATCTTAGTAGACATGGTGTACACATTATTTCATTAGCATTTCATTGTCAGGAGCTAGACACAAGACCACACCAAACTGCAGTGGAGTTCTGCATATGTAGCCTAGTCTAAAGGGAGAAGGAACTTCATTTTGAAGACTAGGTAGCAGAGCTATCAGTCTCTGGTCCACGATCTAATCTGAGGAATGAGATACGACAGTAAAAAGAAATTAAGCCCCAGGCCCTGGCTGGTTTGGCTCAGAGCTGAGAGTGTTGGCCCTCAGACCGAAGGGTCACAGGTTTGATTCAGGTCAAGGGCACATACCTGAGTTGCAGGTTTGATCCTTAGCCCAGATTGGGGTTGTGCGGGAGGCAACCAGTCAATGTATCTTTCTCACACTGATCTCTCTCTCTCTCTTTCCCTCCCTTCTATTCTCTCTAAAACTCAATGGGAAAATATCCTCCGGTGAGGAGTAAACAAAAAAAATTTATGCCCCAGGTAATTTTGAGTATCAGGCATGCTTACAATATTTTGGTTCTACATGATCAGTCAGTAGTAAGCAGTTTTCTAAAGAGAGACTGGCAGTCACTTTCCCTGTGGGAGGAGAATGGCAGGACATACTTAGTCTGAAGGCAGGATATCATGCCCAAGTAAAGCATATAACTAAAAAAGCAAGGAAAATGCTGTTCATTTAAAGAAGAAATCGATGGATTAGGGAGGAAGGCTGCAGCTTTAGGGGTATGTGGTTTCCCAAGGATCATTCTGGATAGTCTGGAGACTGTGTTTATTATGATCATTCTAGACCTCAGTGACTGGAGGGTGAGAAATTGTTTAGGAACAGGTCAAAATGATCTGATAAGATTGAACTTCCTCAGGTTATACTAACACTAAAGGGCTGCAGAGAGGTAGGGACACACACTCCTTCCCTTCAATGCTACTTGTTCCAGCTTCTCCATTACACTTCTGCCTGTTTTCTAAATGTGTATAAGGTGGTTTACAGATTTTTTGATATGTAGTTTCTAGAACATTGGCCAAAGGAAAATTGCACCAGACAAGTTCAAACACCAAGGAAGATTTTTTTTTTATACTATTGCAGCAGGAGAGAGATATTGAACTTACCTCCACTGAAACAAAAGGCACAAGCATTTTTAAGACCGGAGTGAGCTAGTGGAAAAGTACTGGGGGACGTCAGGGGAGAGGCTGGTCAAGGTAGTTTGGACATCTGTGTTTGCTCATTGGTGCTTATTGAAGTTAGGCTCATATTCTCCCACAAACTTGAAGATAAGGGCATTGACCTTTCCTGATGATTACATGTAAAGTGATAGCTCTCAGGTCCCTGAGAAAGACATTCCTGGGATGTAAAATTGACAAGAGGCTATGAGACGTTTTACATCTTAAAGAAGCAGCGAAGGAATTTACAATTGTAAGTTTTCTAAAGCAAATTTCTAAGACAGAGGTCGGAAGCCTATAGTCAGAAGAAATCTGTCTCATGTTTACTCAATCTGAGGGAAACAGATGTAGTCTTCTATTCATGCAGTCCAAAGATCCCTCAGCTGCTTTGTGACTCATATAAATCTATCAGTTGAAATGGCTCATGTAACTCTCTCAGCTAAAATGACTACAGCTATTAGCTTTTAAGAGACAGAAGTAAGAAATTTCCTTTGGTCCTACACTTTGTCCTTTTAGATATGTTTTGATACTTGTATCCATGAGTAATCTTAATTTTTAATAATTATATATTTTATATAGTCATCCAAACCTTTGGAAAAATATTGAAGTGAATAAAGCTGAAGTGACAATGTACTGGTTATCTATTTTTATTAGAAACCTTATGCCCGCCCTGCTGGTGTGGCTCAGTGGCTGAGCATTGACCCATGTATCAAGAGGTCACCGGTTCGATCCCGGTCAGGCCACATGCCCAGGTTGTGGGCCTGATCCCCAATACAGGAGGAGGCCAATCGATGTTCTCTCTCATTGATGTCTCTGTCTCTCCCTCTCCCTTCCTCTCTCTCTCTCTAATATCAATAAAGAAAAAGAAAAAAAATGTATAAAAAAAGAAATTTTATGCCCAATTTGGATAACAACTAATTTACATAATTATATTAGCATTCAAGCCACGAGTCTACACTTGTTCATAAGTATTTGATAAACACCTTGCCAAAATCCAGATGTACAATGTCCACACCGTCTCCCAAATCCTAACAAAGAAAAGCACCAGTATGATGTGACTAATTTCAGGATGGTTTTCTCTTGTCACTGATCATTAGCCCAGTGTTTCCTTAATTATATTTTAACCTTTACAAGTTTCATGTTTCTTCTCTGAATATTTTGGGAACTTCATCTAAATTTATTCATGGTAATGATTCTTTTATGTTACTTTTATTGTTTATTTCATGATTACCCATTTTCTCTTATTTTTTCAAAGAGTTTGTATAAACATTTTTTTTGTCACAATGTAATGATTTTTTTTCTAAAAATAATGTTATGAGATAAGGTACTTTTCCTTTTAATTGTTTTATTATCCTTATATGAAATCCTCCCAAATCCTGGATGTATGTATCAGGGGTGAGCAGAAGTAAGTTTATAGTTTGGACTATGCAAAATATAGTTTATTCTTGAATTATTATTTATTAATGATTGTATTATTTTCCATACAAACAACAGTTACCTACTTTTGCCCATCCTTGTATATGTCTCATATTTTTTCATTAACTTTGAGCTGGTCTTAACCCTCAGTTACTTTTAAAATAATTGATTCCTTATATGATTATTTTGGATCATTAATGTCTCTCATGAATACTTTGGAAGAATTATTTAGCTCTTTGGCTATTTTAATGCCCTTGACTTTGTAAGGTGCCCTTGTCATTCCTCAGTAGGCCTATTTCTTTTCTTTTAAAGAGAGTTATAATATTCTATTCAGATAATGACCTTAAGTTTTAACTTTCAATTAAAAAAAGAAGTAATTTTTACCCTAGAACTAATTTAAAAATCACCAAGCTTCAAGAATTTATGAAGGTTTACTTTTTTTTTTAATGGTGTGAATATTGAGAATATGTTTGGAGATATCTTTAATGACTACTTAAATTGATGTTTTATTTTTAATATATGAAATAAATTGAAATAAAATAAAAATTAAATATTATTTTCTTTCCTCTAAAGTTCATAAATCTAAAATAATTATAGAATAAATGATTGACCATGCTCTGACCCTTTAAAAAATTTAAAATTATCTGAAAGAGAAAATTTTATTATGAATTCTAATAATTTCTTAGTTACAATATCTTGTCATTAAGCATGTGAGTAATGGTAATGATTGTGATAAATAACTAATTTGTTTTTATAGACTTAATAAAATTCCATTGCTAGTAGAGTAATTAATTATATAGTATAGTTAGGAATTTTCAGAACCAAAGGTACATCAAAAATCAAAGATTTAATCCTTTGTAGTCAGGGAAGCCACACAGATTTTTGAGTTTTAATGAGGTTATAATTCTATGGAAAATGAGTCCATGTATTTAACATCTGTTCTATGGAACAGTCATTATCAAATTAAAGTTCTAAGATGTGTGGCAAGTTACCACACTGTGGAGACACGAACTGGGATTTCATTGCTTTGAGGCTGACATGTTGCATCAAGTCGATCTGAGTGAGCATGCCTGATTGACTCTCCAGTATTAGCATCTCAGTGTGGTTCGGGTACTGTCTGTTGAACATATAATACCTTAGGAGAGTGAAAGAAGAAACCACCAGTATTCATTTCCTAGGGTTTCCGTAAAAGTGATCAAAAAAGAGTGGCTCCACAACAGAAAGTGTTCTCTCACAATTCTGGGGCCAGAAGTTTGAAAAGAAGCACACTTCCTCCGCAGCCTCCAGGCACGGATCCTTCCTGATGTCTTCCTAGCTTTTGGCGATTGCTAACAACCCTTGGTGTTTCTTGGTTTGTGATTGCATCACTCCAATCTGCCTCTCATGTCCATCTTTCCGCCACGTGTGTCTGAGTCTTCATACAGCCTTCTTATAAGGACACATGTCATTGGATTTAGAGCCCACTCCAGTCTGTATGACCTCATTTAACTTGATTATATCTACAAAGGCCTTATTTCCAAATAAGGTCACCTTCACAGGTTCTAGGGGTTAGGATGTCAATATATCTTTTGGGGGCACACAATTCAACTCACAACACCACTTAAATTTGTTCCTGTGAAAATTACCAGGTAAGTAATTCAACTACTGTGATGTGGCCTAAAAAAATGATGATTCTTAGCTGTAAAATAGAGGCTTTGAATAATGTATGTGTGCAATGTTAATCCATCTTTCACACACACACAAGCTATAATACCCTCTTCCTGGTTACAGGCCTGAAATTATTCTGCAACCAGAGTTTGGGAGCAGCTTTATAGATTTTGTATGTGATTGCAAATGTCCATTTATATTTACTTGTATTATCTAGATTGCTTTTCTAGATAATCTGAAATGAACCAGACCATTGTGAAGTTGTTTCATGCTAGCTGTCATCTTTTTAAAACTTCTTACTCTAGAGATCACTTTTACATTTTGTGAATGACAAGTGATTGCAGTTATTGCACATGATTGATATGCATAATCACGGTCATATTTATCATAGGATTAGTTTCTTATAGCATTTGTTGCAAAATTGGGGAGTACCCATGGAAGGCATGCACTCACTGAGGTTAATTGTATAGCACTGAGATCTAAGTAGTCAAATTTTTATCACTTGGAAAATATTCTTTCACTGAATGAAAGGGAGAAAAATTGAAAATTAATAATAACAAGCATTTTCTTTTTGAGAGAATATCAGTGAGCTAAAATAACTCACAGTGACTAGGGAAGGGGATTAAATATAGATGTCAGCCAAATTGTTAAAAGCTTTAATGTATAATTTCTAAGAGTTTGTAAAGATTAAACTATATTCAATTTTTTCTATTCCCATATATTAAATAAAATGCTTGTTTTAGAGAAGTGGATAATTCTGAAAGATAATGTAGATAGTAATTCTCTTACTTACTAATTTTAATTATACATTATTTTTAAATAGCATGTACCAAGATGAAAAAGTTTATAAATTACCTATATTTTGATCAGAATTTTATATTTTATTACTTTAAGCATCTGGATAAAATAAACATTTTCAGTATATCTCTTTCTAGCTTGTTCAGAATCTACTACAATGTCTGACATATACTAGGAACATAAAAAATACCCAACACGTTTTTATCAAAGAAAAATATATAGATTTTCTAGCTGTGATTTATGACTAAATCTTTATAAAGAAAATTGACGACATTTTACAAAAACCTTATAGTAACATGTTGGAGTATATGTTTTTCTTTCCCCCTATACAATCTAAAGAAGAAGGTATGCTTAACAGAACAACATATTTTTCAAATAGACTCCTATCCTGTTTATCAGTTTATTGGAAAATTCTCTACATAAACTTTATAACCTCTAGATTAGTTTTACTCAAACTGTGTTCCTCAGACATCTCCATGGAAATCATCTGGGGTACTTATTAAAAGGCATATCACCAGGCATCCCAGCCCTCTATATTCAGGATCTGGGGGAAATGTCCAAAAATTTGCATTTTTAATGAACTCCACTGATGTGTTTTATGTACTCTTATGTTAAAAAAAAAACAAAAAAACACCTCTTCTAACATGATATATGCATGTGTAGGAAGATGTCAAATTTCTAAATCATTGTTTTTTGGAAGTGGGATAATGGAGAAAGTCACAGCTAATATATCTGGGTTGGAACAATCTAAGCCAGCTAGAGACTGATTCTTTGAAGGTAGGCAAACAGTTCAATACAGGATTGTTTAACATACACACTGCTCTGCAGGTACAGTAGTTTCAGGTATGTTTCACTTTAATGCCTATAGTTTTCTATTGGGAAGCCTAATATTTAAAGATGGACGTGGTAATGGCAGCTTCAATGGAACGTGGTAAAATTCTGAGTTTAGATATCAAGGAATGGAAGGCTAATCTATTTATTACAGTAACCATATAGTGGTTAGGGAATGTGGGGAGCAGGCTCTTACTGGGGGTTGGGCACACCACGCGCAGAAACCAGGGCAGACGACCCATGGCTCAGTCATGCAGTGGTCTAGGAAGCAGACATGCTCTTCTCTCATCCAGAAACAAGGCACGAAACAGTGAGATCTAGAAACCTAACAGAGCTCCTGATTTTCTCGTAACTGACTCAGAAATCTTGGCAAATATGGTATTTGTTTGTGTTCATTGCAGATGTCACTCCATGTTTTCAGAGAGAGAGAGAGAAGGGCTGGCACCATGTTTTGAAATATCTCTGGGATTGTTCTCTACAGCAAGCCTCTACTGAAATAGCAACGAGAGACATTGAGCCCACCCACATGCTCTTTAAGGCTGAACGTGAACATCCCTGAATTCCTACTGCTCCTATGCATACAGGTCTACGGGCAAAAGGTGTTTTGTTTTCGTTTTGTCCCCTGGTTTCACGCGTTTTTCATACATTTTCATTATAACATTTTTCAAACCAGGACTTTAAACCCTAAGTAGGAGATGTTTTGACCAGTGATATATGATATATCTGGGGCATGATGAATAGAACAAGTTTGCCGGGTGTATTTGACCATTTGGGATCATATTTGGGTAAAATAAGAGATGAGAGATTTAAGGCAAAAGATCTGCACATCAAAGACTTGTTTATTCCCCGATTCTACATTATCTATGCTATCTCAAAGAACTCACTTAATCTTATTATTTTTTCATCTTAATTTCCTTACCTAAGTAGGAATAAGTTACCTTACAGAGTGATTGTGAGGATCCAACAGGAAGAGCTTTGTGAATGACAAAGTACTGGAGCAATGTTTGGATTCTTTTCAGCCTGTAAAACGTGGGGTGTGGAAGTATGCACCTCTCCTGGGCAGAGTTAATCAAGCAGAAACATCTGGTGGACAACTGTGCACATCGGACTTGAGTGTACAGCTAGATAGAGATCTGGGAAGCATGTTCAAGAAAGTAGATTGCACTTGTCAATTTGATTTTAAAGTAAATACGATTTTGAATTCCAATTCTGAGTTAGTGTTAATATTATACAAATATAAAACACACATCAAATTATAAACAACTTTTAAAATATTTGTTACATTTTTTGAAAAGCATCACATGGAGAAAAGGTTAATTTTAATATGGAATCAAAGATAATATCTCTGGTCTATACTTAATCTGGCATACTAATCTGCTTAAAACACACACACACACACACACACACACACACACGCACCATACAGAGGTTCAAAATATGGGCATTTTAATTTATAAGATGGTAGAGCCCCCATAGTTTGTACTATCATTTGAGGTGAGAATCTTGATTATCTGTGCATTTGGGGGAGGCAGGGCATTCTAGCACAACCATCTGGGAAAAGACAAGAAAAAGAAATAGAGCCTGAGGGGGGGCTGACTGAGCCATGTGGCTCCTCCCCCACGTGTGACAGTGATTGAACAAATGAATGACCGAATTCTCACCCACTTGACTAAGGTCCAAATAGATTATTCTCACTCAAGTGGGCAGGAATTCATTCATTTATTTATTCAGTCACTCCATTTGCCTATGAGTATAGGGAATTATGTTAGATGCTGAAGGTAAAAGTGAATCAAGCAAAGTGCCTATCTTCAACTTGTTTAAAACCTAGTAGAACATGCTTTTTAAATTAGTATTATTTATTTGTTAATAGCAGCAGATATTTGTTGAGCATTTACCAGGCTAAAGACTTGGCATGAATGCTGCAAAAACTCTGGGCTAAAATAAATAAATAAATGAAGCTCTACCTTAATTAATGTCTGAAGTTTCCAGGGCCTGTGAAGGGCAGGAACTAAAAATTAATATTTAATTTTATATACTTTTATGCAGGTAATGAGGAAATCATTATTTTGAATCATAATGTTATGAGTTATATTAGAAAAAAAAGGAAGACATCTGACAGAACTGGAAATGTTTAGAGACCCTCATTTCACAGATAGGGAATAGACTTGTAGAGTTAATAAATAAGAACTTATGTTCGGTTCTAGCATTTGGGAATAGATTGGGTGATTTTGCCTTAAAACTGGTTTCTGTGATTTTGTGGTTATTGTCTTTGTATACATTAGGTGTCCAGAGTAATCTTAAAACAAACAAACAAACAAAAAACCCCAGCAAATATGTTCAGAGCTCTTTTGTTTAAAATTCTTAAGTAGATCTCTATGGCTCTTAAAACAATAGTCAACATCCTTAATTTACCTATACTGCCTGCAAGTCCTGGTGCGCTGTCTCATCTCCGGCTTCCTGCATGTCAGCACCACTAGTGCTCCTCATTCTCCCAGAGCCGTCCTCCTGCCTCTGTCCTCAGGGTCTCTGTACACACTGCTCCCTCTGCCTGGACCTCCCCTCTAAGCATCATTTCCTGAGATCCCTCCCAGGATCCTGCAGACTTGGTGAACTACTTCAGCAATACGGTCACATAGCTTTTCAAAATATTCTTTATAACTGTATATTTATTTGGGGGATTGAAATTCTTTACATGTAAATTCCATACTGAGAGACCATAGGGAGGGAAGGAAGGAAGGTCACGAAAGATTACAGGTGTTCTGAAGATGGCAGCCACACAGGCAGACCCTTCTGACACCTCCTCCCTGGGCCAGACTCAAATGAAACTAAATTAGGGAACGTGCACTCGGAATTGCCAACTGAGGTCCAGCTGAAGGGGAGACAGCAGAGCAGGTGAAGGCAGAAACCCCTGCCATAGGGGATACAGCCCTAGTGGGGGGGGGGGGAGAGATACACCAAAGAACTTATATGCATATAAGCATAACCAGTGGACACAGACAATAGTGCAGGGGAGGGGGAGGGTGTGGGGAGGAGGGTGTCAGTGGGAGATAAAGGAGGCACACCTGTAATACTTTCAACAACAAAGAAAAAAAGGGATTACAGGTGTTCTGTCCTACTGCAGCTTATGAGAAATGTTATGAAATGCATCTCATGGCTGCCGGCCCTGCTGTCGGAGACCCTGAAGACAGGGCAGGAGGATGGCTCTGGAGGAATGAGAAGCAGCTGGTGGTGCTGACACCCTGGAGTTCAGAGTGAGGCAGCGGACCAGGCCTTGCAGGCAGTATAGGTAAATTAAGGGTTTTGACTATTGGAAGAGCCATAGCAATCCACTTAAGAATTTTAAACAAAAGAGCTTTGAACATATTTGCTAGGTTTGTTTGTTTGTTTGTTTTAATATCACTCTGGACACCTAATGTGTACAAAGACAATAACACCAAAATCACAGAACCCAGTTTTAAGGCAAAATCACCCAATCTATTCCCAAATGCTAGAACTGAACATTAAGTTTTTAGTTTTTGGTTTTTTTTTCCTTTATTGATTTTAGAGAGAGAGGAAGGGCAAGAGAGAGATAGAAACATTGATGAGAGAGAACATTGATTGGCCACCTCCTGCATGCCCCCCACTGGGGATCAGACCCACAACCTGGGCATGTGTCCTGGCTGGGAATCAAACCAGTGACCTCTTGGTGCGTGGGTCGACGCTCAACCACTGAGCCACACAGGCCAGACAAGTTCTCCTTTATTAACTCTACATTTCTATTTCCCTATCTGTGAAATGAGGATCTCTCAACATTTCCAATTCTGTCAGATGTCTTCATTTTTTTCTAATTTAACTCATAATATTATGATTCAAAATAATGATTTCCTCATTACCTGCATAAATTTATATAAAATTAAACATTAATTTTTAGTTCCTGCCCTTCACAGGCCCTGGAAACTTCAGACATGAATTAAGGTAGACCTTTATTTATTTCTTTCTTTATTTTATTTTTTCAGATAGAGTGGGAGGGAGAGAGAGAGAGATACACACACGGAGTGGTCGCCACCCACACGACCCCAACCAGGGCCGAGGACAAACTGCAACCGAGGTACGTGCCCTTAGCAGGAAGCGAACTGGGGACTCTAACCACTGAGCAAACCAGCCAGGGCTATTTTTTTTAATGGGAACACAGCCACGCCCATTTATTTACAGACTGTTTACGGTCACTTTCTCACTGGACAGATTGACCATTTGGCCCACAGAGCTGAAAATATTAATATTTACTAAATAACCCTTTATAGGAAGTGGGCTAACTCCTGCACAACAAATGGAGGATTAATACATATAATTTTCAAGTCCTAAAAATCACTTTATAGAGGTAGACGGTTAACTGCTTTTACTTTTCAATACACACACACACATACAGGGGTGGGTAAAAGTTGGCTTACAGATGTGGGTACGTATAACAGTTCGTTCTTGTATTATTATCTATGCATTATTGTATTATTTTCCATAGGAATAACTGCAAACCTACTTTTGCCCACCCCCGTATATGTGTTTATGTCTTGAGATTTTATTCTGTGATAGAAGACCACATGAATTATATCAAAGCTTGTTTTTCTCTGATATAAGTTAATATTTTCCATACCTACAACTCTTCTTAAAGGTGGCTCCTATAAGAAGAGCAGACTCGCCCTGGCCAGTTTGGCTCAGCGGTTGGAGTGTCGGCCTGTGGACCACAGAGTCCCTGGTTCGGTTCCCGCTAGGGGCATGTACCAAAAAAAAAAAGAAGAGCAGACAGAAAAGTCATGTATAGTGTTCGCTTCGGCAGCACATATACTAAAATTGGAACGATACAGAGAAGATGAGCATGGCCTCTGCACAAGGATGACACGCAAATTCGTGAAGCGTTCCATATTTTTCAGAGATATGCAAATTAAAACAACAATGAGGTATCACCTCACCCCTGTCAGAATGACCGCCATCAACAAAGCATCAAACAAGTGTTGGCGAGGGTGTGGAGAAAAGGGGACTCTAGTACACTGCTGGTGGGAATGCAGACTGGTGCAGCCACTATGGAAAACACTATGGTGTTACCTCAGAAAATTAAAAATAAAATTACCATTTGATCCAGTGATCCCACTCCTAGGAATATACCCTAAGAAGCCTGAAACACCAATCAGAAAGAATATATGTACCCCCATGTTCATAGCAGCGCTGTTTACAATAGCCAAGATCTGGAAACAGCCCAAGTGTCCATCAGTAGACAAATGGATGAAAAAGCTATGGTACATATACACAATGGAGTACTATGCAGCTGTAAGAAAGAAAGATCTCTTATCCTTTGCGACGACATTGGAGGACCTGGAAACTATTATCCTAAGCGAAACAAGCCAAGCAGAGAAAGTTAAATATCATATGATCTCACTTATTTCTGGAATATAATGAACATAACAGTCTGAGGAACAGGGTAGTCCCAGAGACGTGGAAGTAGGGTACAGACTGACAATTGCCAGAAGAGGGGGTGGGGGAGGGGAGCGATGAACCACAGAACTTGTACGCATGTACTCATAACCAATGGACATGGACAACAAAACTGGGGATGGGGCAGGGAGGGAGGGGGAGGAGGGTGTCAATGGGGGAAAAAGGAGAAACATCTGTAACAAAAGTAAATTAATAAAAAATAAATAAAAAAAGAAAAGTCATGTATATTTTCCTAGAAATACTTCTCTGAATCTAGATACAGAGATACTGGGTTCTAGTCCAAGTGCTAGCATTAACTAGATGTGTGACCATACAGTACATAACCATGGAGAAATACTTTTTTTTCTTTTACCTGAAAAGTGGTTTAAACTAACTCTCAAGTTGTTGCTGGCCCTAAAATTCTGATATCAGTGATCATCTAAGGGAACATCTAGTATACACATTTTAAGGGGAAAAAAGAAGCCAGTTCAAAGTATATCCATTTTTATCTTTCCAGGCACTTGTTTTCAGAGAATTGCAAAGCCGAGGGGGTGGGGAGGGCATATCATGACTTAATATTCTTTCCATAGCAAGTTGATGGAATTATTGTTATCTGAATTGGACTAATGGAGTCTTAACAATGTATAAATTAAGACTGAATAATTCATATTTGGAAATTGTACTGCGGAACACTGAGATAGATTTTTATTGAGCTGTGAGTCAGATGATCTCACTTCGAGAATGTGTTGAGGAGGTTTGCTTTCATGTTTTTCCAGGAAACAGACATTTCCATTTTCAGTTATTCTGAAGCAGGAAATGAGATCGTACTTAGACTGAGTGAAGAAAGGAATTCGTCCTCGTTCTGACTGAAGATAATTTAGGAAGAAACATGGAAATTCTTGTTAATGAGAATTGATTTACCGCCGTCCTGTGAGGCTTACCAGGAGCAAGACCAGCAAGCTAAGGACAGTTTGAAGTAGAGGTCACTCTTAAAATAAATTAGCTATTTATTTTATCATACATCCAGTTTACCCAAGTTTTTCTCAAGTTCCCATTAACTGTCATACATTCACATAACTTGTTTTTATCAGAAGATTCTGGTTATCCTTCAGGGTGTTGAATACTTTCCGCAAGACCAGAGAGAGAATCAACATTTGCCTAGTGGTTCTCTACCTTGACAAAGTTGGTACCCTTTTCCGTTGTACTTTAGAGGCGGTGGAGTGTAAGCAATGAAGGAAGACCTAACCTGGATCAAATCCTGGTTTCATAATTTCTGTAACTACGGCCAGATTCGTTATTATTGTCAATTTCCTCATTTAAAAAATTTTAATAATAATTATACCTACTTCACAAGGTTGTTAAGGATTAGATAGCATCTATGAAAATTAAATAACCTACTCACTAGACTAAGTGCTGCATAAATGTAATATAGGACATACTAAGCTACATATTTTTCTAATTACAGCATTTTGAATGGCTAAAATAATTGTGAGTTAGAGCCATAATACTCACTAAATGTGAAAAAAGATTACAGGCAAGTCAGAGGTAAGAGAGAATACTTAAGCATGAGCATCAAAGCCACAGAGTACAGGGGACCAACAATTTAGATCTGCTAAGAGGGAACTAGGAAAATGATCTTAAATATCAGAACTTGGAGAAAATTAGCAGTCTCCACTTTGGAAGGCCACAGGGGAAGCCATATATTTTAGTAATGATAGACGTGTTTGAGTTCAAACATAGAAGTAAAAAGAGTGTTTAAGGAGAAGATTGAAAATACAGTGGAGTTTGAAAAATTGAGGTTTCAGAAGGATTAAGGGAGCAGTGGTTAAAATTTGACATTACAGCCTAAAGAATTGTGTTCTATTTCCAGCTTTGTCAATTTTAAATATTAGACCTTAGAATAAGTTACTTAACCTCTCTGAGTCATAATGTTCTAATCTATAAAATGGGAATAATATAATAATACATGTAATAATTTTGTTGGAAAGAGTTAATGAAAATTGCTAGTACTGAATTATATATAATAAATAATAGCTACCATAATAATAATTATAATGTTGATAATTTTTATTAAAAATGCAAATTCTTGGATATCACATTTAGATTTTATTTTAGTCATTCTAAATAAATTCTTACTTCTTACTTTTTTAGTATTCTTCCCAAATTGTTCAGCCTAAATATAACTATAGGAAATAATCAGGCAATTCTAGATTAAGGATATTTTATTATAAAAACTGTAGAATATTTAAATGAAAAGAAGGGTCACTTTTCTTTATAGCAAAGACACTCTATATTTAAATGCAGTGCATTGTCTTCTATTACATCTTGGATTAAAAATATATAAATAATTTTTGGAGCAATTTTAGACATTTGAAGGTAGACTATTAGGCAATACAATTGTATCAATGTTAAATTTCTTGGTTGTGTGAAAGTTGATATAAGTGGAGCCATTTTGAAAATGGTGTTGGAGCTGCTACTCCAGAGGAACTACCTTTGAAGTTTTTGAACTGGGCAGGCATTTGCACTGGACTTAAACTAGAACGGTAGGTATGCCGAACACAAGGGTTAATGATTCTTGACTATCTGAAGGTAGACTCAGTAACCAATCATGTAGAGTCAAAGAGTAACTCACCACTAATAGAAATTCTTCTTTTCATGAAAATATTCTTGTTCCTTTTTCACAAAAACTCCTTGTCCTCATCCTGTAATTGGGACGCTATTTGGGTTTCTTCCTGAATCTGTGGTCACCAAAATGAAATTCTTTAATCCCAAATAAAGGCTTGTTACTGCTCATTTTGGCTTTTTAACTTAGGTTAACATGTGTGATGATGGTATTATATTTATGTAGGAGAATGTCCTTCTTCTTAATTGATATGGCTGAAATATTTAGGGATGAATAATAATGATGGTATCAATTTAATTTAAAATGGTTCAGAAACATATTTTTTCTATATATGTAGAATACAGAGTATAAGTAGGCATATATATTCTCTCTCTCTCTCTCTCTCTCTATATATATATATATATATATATATACACACACACATACATATTATGCTAAGAGATAAGATAATGTTGAAAGTTAATAGGCTAATTTTATGCACATTGTATTTTTATTTTTTTATTTATTTTTGCACATTGTATTTTTAAAAAGTTTTTCTGTAGATTACAACAATTTTGTATAAAAATTGATATGGGAAAAAGGAAACAATATGATCTTGATGATTTAAAAAATAATTTTTTTTCTTTATTGATTTTTAGAGAGAGAATAAGGGAGAAGGAGAAAGGGATAGAAACATCGATGAGAGAGAACATCAATTGGCCGCCTCCTGCATGCTCCCCACTGGGGATTGGGTCCACAACCTGGGCATGTGCCCTGACTGGGAATCGAACTGGCAACTTCTTGGTTCATAGGCAGATGCTCAATCACTGAGCAACACTGGCCGGGCTGATCTTTATGATTTAAAAGATAGATTTAGCTATAGTGTTACAATAAAATTTTAGGAGGCAATGGCTAAAAGAGGGAGACTAATTAGGTAACTATTTTAATAATTCTAGTGAGATGAGCAAGTGGCCTGGACCAAAGTGGTCAGAGTTAGGATTGTGAGAAGTTGTAGATTCTGGGTTTATATGGAAGATAAATTTGGGGGAAAATAAAATTAAAAACAAAATTTTTCCCCCACCCAGAAATGCTTTCCACAAAGGTAGTAGAAAAAAAAAACTGTTTTATTATTGAACAGATATTAAACTAGAATGCGGTGCATATCATGAGCAATCTGCTAAGAGACTGCAGACAGAAAGCAATCTCTTCAGACCACATAAATCTTGTACCTTTTACCCTTTTATATAGTAATGCTAATATAACCCATACTCACGTGTTCTCAAGACAAACAATAACTAGTCCTCAAGTAAGAGGACTTGACAGCACTATTTGCTATATACGGCTCATTCTAAATTTACCCAGTAATTGAGGTAACCATCAGTGTTAACTAAGAAGCTGTATCCTAGGAGAAACAAGATTCGTATATCCTTATGACAGGAGGCAGTTTTGCAACTTGGAGCAAGATGTTGTAACCACATGGAAACTTCATTTCTTTCCTATGACCTTTTTTCTTTCCTTTTGATTCAAATTGACTTCATCCAGCATCCTGACTCACCTATCTTTTTCTCCCTTGCACATCCATTCCCTTAATCATTAAGCCCTCAGGGCAATGAGGGTCTGATCAGCTTCAAATAATTTTAGGAACAAAGCCTTGGATCTGATGACCCCAGAGAGAGTTTCAGCCAAACTAGAGATAACATCTAAGCCTCAGTTATGTTTCAGCTCCAGGCCCAGAAAAGTGGCAATGCTAGATGAAGCAATTCCATGGCTAACACTAGGACCAGATTCAATGACCATTGACCCCCTACCCTAGCACTGACCAGTCAGTAGAGACCATGACATTGACCACCACCCTAACGCCCTTCATTACCATGATTAATGTTTCCTCTATATAAGCCATCGCCTGGAAGCCATCAGGGCGTCAGGTCTTTGAGCATTAAGTCACCTTTGTCTCCGGGTGTGGGCCACTTCCTAAAAATAAACCCTTATTTTCTTTGCTGTAAACTCCTGTTCTTGTCTTATTGGGCTTTGATGTGCACGGGCAAATGGACCCTTTTAGTCCTGTAACAGTGTCACTGAGGTCTGTCAGGCTCCTGCTCTCCTACAGGAGATGGTTTCAAAGAGATGGTTCCCGAGTCCTTAAGAAAGATGCTCCTGGGTCATAAAAATGACAATAGAGCTATATAGTTTTCAATGTAGATATACATTTCATGGAAAGTACTTAAAATTACAGGTTTTCTAAAATAAACCTCTAAGAAAAGAGGGAGTGGCTCTTCCCCTACTTTCAATAGGAAGAATGAATCCTTTTTAGTTTTCATATGTGTTTACAACAGCTACAGGCTTTGCTAATAGATTAAATGTATGAAGTGAGATAATGGAGAGAGCAAAGTTTTCAGACTGAGCAACTGAAAGAAAATATTTAATCATATGGAGAAAACTTGAGGAGAAACAAGGTAGAGGAGGCAGTATCAAGTATTGAGGTTATGGTGTTTCAAGTGGGAGATGGCCTTTGTACTTCCTAGTCTTATGCTAAGCAGGCAGGTAACTATATACGTTTAAAATTCAAAAGAGAGGTCTGGGTTGGAGCTATAATTTTTGGAGTCTTCTCTGTGCAGACAACATTTACAGTCATGGGACTAAAGCCAACTGACCACTTTCTCTATATTCATTAAAGACTCAAAGAGAAGAGATCCAGCCTAAGCCTTGAAGCATGACAAAGGAAATGATTAGGGAGATAAGGAGGAATCAGTAAGGAGATTGTGAAGAAGTGGTCCATGAAATAAAACTCAACAAATAAACAAACAAAACCATATGAAAGTACTTGTTCTATATAGAAAATGGATAAAATATTTTAGGGAACAGATTGATTATCTGTGTCAAACATTGATAAGGTCAAGCCAGACACAGACTTGGAAATAACCATTGGATTTATCAATGTGAAAGACATTAACGACATCCAAAACAGCACATTCTGTAGAGTCCTAAAGATGAGAGCCTAGCTGGTGTAAGTTGAAGAGAGGAAGGACAGACAAATGAAAGACAGTGGAATAGGAGCACACATGTGGAATTACAGTTAAATGGAAAATAGAGTACAACAGATACTTTTTAAAATGAAAGAAATTACAAAGAATGTGGCTGCTGCTGGAAATGATCCAGTGAAGAAGAGAAGCAAAATACTTGAGAGAAAGGAATCACTGAACAAGGTCCTTGATGAGATGAGAGGGCACAAGTGGAGGAGTTGGTGTTAATGAGGACAACACTTGTTCATCCAAGGTGAAGGAAGCAAAGGGCACAGAGGCTGGTGTAGGCGCAAAAACTTTTCCTTTTTCTCTTCTAGGTTATTTGGCTGATCTAATAATTGAATTGACATAAGAAAGATTAACAGGAGAAAAACAAATTTAATTTTTTATATACAGATGCCCCAGAGATATGAGACTCAGGTCAAGTCCTGCAACTGAGGCTTATAAGCCATTATTTGCTAAGGAATTAGATAGGGGCCTGGGCTTTCACAAGTGTGTGTGTGTGTGTGTGTGTGTGTGTGTGTGGTGATACCATTGTAGTTAGCTAGTTATTAATATTAGGAAAGGAGCAAAGGGAAAGCCAAACATTATAGGCATGTCATTTGGGCAGCTTCTCGAAGAAGCTGCAACTTTGCATTTCCCAGGGAACCACCAGCCCATTCTTTTCAAAACACTGGGGGAAGGGATCTAACAAAGGGGAGATAGGTGCATGCTGGTGAAGCTGGGATGACTAGGGAAGGAAGGTACTTGACTATCAGTCAAGCTTGGGGAACCATGGATTGGTCAGAATGGGTAGAGCCAATGCAAGTCCACAAAAGTTTGGGAATACATAATCCTCTACACAAAGGAATTTGCTCTCTTGTTGGTCTTAGCTCTTGGTTCTCTTGCATTCGCCCTTGTGGCCCATGGCCATGTGGACCCCACACGCAGTGGATTGATGTACTGAAGCTAGCCTGGTGCTATACTGCACTGTGCCGACAGGGAACAGAAACTCTGGACATTGACTCTGATTCTAGCCCTGCTGAAGCCCCAGTTACACTTCCTCCTGGTGGGGGGATGAAGGGAAATGGGATCTTGGAAACTCAGGGATTTAATTCCACACAGATAAAAATCACTTGTTCTCCCGTGCAAGTCTCAGAAATTTATTTTCTTGAGATATCTCAAGCAACCCACTCCCACAAGCAACAGGTGGGGACAAGGAGCTCTCCTCACCAGTAACCCGGGGGGTGGGGATAATTCACAGGAGAATAAGAAGAGCAGATGTTCGTCCTGCCATTCAGATATGTCTTTCAGATAAAAAGTTATCACTGTATTATATATCTTTCTGGTACAGGCTCCTATCTAAATTCGTTTAGGTAGTTAGGGAGAGGTAAAGGTTTGTTTTAGTTTGCTGGGTCTTGATTGCCTTCGGCTCACAATAAACCAGATGCCAGAGTGACATATTTTGGGGTGGCGTCTTCTGCTCTCCTTCACTGGTTATTTGGTGACTGTGATGGTGGAAGTTTAAAATACTCTCTTCTGATTATCCAATATCCTCAGAAAAGTTGAGAGGTTATCATAATGAGGTGAGGGAGGTTTAAAATAGTTTAAAAATATAGCAGAAGGTGTACAGTTGTCTGTGAGAATGGAAGACTATTGGGCCAGCACTATACATTATGTTTGCTGGGCAGCCTTACCTCTTTGAGGTTACTGCCCTTGAGTTGAAGTAGAAATAATCAGCATGGTCATGTGTATGTGTGTGTTTAGCTTGGAGGTTGAAGGTACAAACCATAGATTGAGTTTTGCCAAGCAATTGTGGCAAAGTGAGAGCAAGACCAGAGAGTTGAGATATGTAAGGGATCTATTATAGCAATTGACCATGGAATTTAAACTGGCTTAGGAGGGAAGTGAAAAGGTGATAAAATCAGTGGGTTGTAGTTATTGATGACTATGCCATCAGAGGGTGAGAAATTTAATATAGCTATAGACACTTGAGATCATTTCAATAAAGAACTCTGCAGGATAAACCACATAACTAATATATGTGGCGGGCAGTTGAACACTGTAGATAATCGAGAAATTATTCAGTGTTGGAACAGTTAACAGTTCAATTTTTCTAAATTTCAAAAAAAAAAATCACAAAATATAAACTTCTCTATTTATTCCAATTTAAAAGATTCTCCTTCATTGTTTGCAATTGAATAATGCATTCTGTGTCCATTAACAGTTTAATATAATGGAGAAATTTGTACTTGTCCGTTGAGACTTAACCATAACAATATTTTATTATTTAAAATATATATGTGAATAATTCAGAAAGCTTTTCATGATAATCTGATTTATATTTATGTCAGCATTATTTTCTGAATCATCAGGAGCCAAGTCCTTTAAATTTTATGATAAAAGTTACATTCATGAATTTTTAGAGCCATCTTTAGAAAGGACTATTTGCCAAATTTGCTACACTGACAATCTGTTAAATTAACAAGATTCCCTTCCCTCATGTCAAATAAAAATAGAAGGGAAAATTCCTCTTTGGAACTAAATCTCTGGTGTATCTAACAATAGAATAGAAGCATATTAGAAGATTCATGCTTTTTAGAATACATGTTTGGGTTTGCAGATCTGAAGTGAAAGAGATGACTCAAAACATTGGAGATAAGCTAGTTTAAAATTCTTCATGAATTATAGCATATTTCTACAAACATCAGACAAACATGTCTTAGGGAGGTGTTAGTGTTCTTGCTTAAATATATGATACGCCAATGAACAAAAGATTACATGGGCTTTGTCTTGGATATTTTTGTTACAAAAGGAAAACAAATATTTTTCTGAAGATAGAACTGAATACCTAATATGTCATTGTTTTCTGTGGAACAGAATTAATCCACAGACCTACAACAGTGTAGTGAAACTATATTAAGAAACTAATCTGAAGTCTATAATTTTCAAAAACAATGACACCAACACTTGAAATATGGTGTCAGATTGCTGAGTGATGTCAGAGGGAGATAAGGGACTGATTTGTTTTGGTGTCTGGGTGCTGGCCAAGTAGAGAGCTGAAGGGGCGTTTAGGAAGCCAGGTTGGAAGACGTCCTTTGAAACCATGAAGGAGACTACAGATAAACCTTTCCAAGGGCTTTGCTCTCAGGAATAGACTTTACTGAGCGTAAAGCAGGAAGCTGTTATAACTATAATTTTATTACCTCACATAGATAGAATGTAAGATTAAAGTTCCCCAGTAGCTTACCTGTTTATTTTATTGTAATAAAATAAAATATATATGAGTATTCAGATAAATATCAGAAAAATAATTTATAGGGAGTTATTTTTGTTAATTCTGTGATGGCAGAGTAATATATTTTTAAAGTGTCATACGCAGGTTTAAACAATGTCTTCTCTCCCTCTTCCTCTCTTTCTAAAATCAATAAAAATATATTTTAAAAAATTTTTTCTCTACAAAATTAAGTTAATTCCTTTTCTCATAAACAAACACTTGTTGTCAGGCCAATATATATAGTAAGGCAATGTACTGGAGCCCAACAGTAAAATTCTCCAATCTGGCATCTAAACTTCATCAGAAATATACACTTGTATATAATAACTCACTAAGGAGACTTTCTTAACTACAGGAGGAAAAAAGGAATGTGCTGAACACTAGGATAATGATTGTAGGAACAGGTGTCTATTCCATGACTTTCGGTGGTGAGGGCTCCCGAATTTAAATCCACAGGCCAGACATTGCCACAGAAATCGAGACAGTCTACTTGACATTTCCACTTGAATGTGTAATTGGGACCACAAACTCAGTGTTTCCAAAATAAGCAGTGATTTCATCTACCAGACATGTCATTCTTCCTCACCTTTATATTTCAGTAAATGGTCCTAAGTGCTTGTTTCTCCTCTGTCCTCACTTTCCATAACCAAGAGGTAACTGTGACTTCCTCTCACATTTATCTCTAATTCATCCAATTATTTCCTCCCCACTGCTTCCATGTGATCAAAAACCTCATCTTGCCCTGGCCAGTTTGGCTCAGTGGTTAGAGCATTGGCCCACGGACCAGAGAGGCCCAGGTTCGGTTCCCCCTAAGGCCACTTACCTCGGTTGAAGTTTGTCCCCGGTTGGGGTCGTGTGGGTGGCGAAGTTTCTCTCTCCCTTCCCCTGTCTCTCCCTCCCGCTCTATCTGATGATAAATGCAAAAATGTCCTCCAGTGAGGATAAAAAAAAACAAAAAAACCTCATCTCTTCTTGGACTGTTGCATAATTGTCCCAATTGATCTTTTATTACCCATTTTGCCTCCACATCTCAACCTTTCAAATTCCATAGAGCAGCCAGACTAATGTTTGTTCTGAACTGACCATTTTTTTTCCTGTACATTTTTTTCTATCTCTTCCAATTTTTTCTCTATTGTACTATTTTTAGTACCATAATTTCCTACACAGTTTTTGTTAAAAAAATACTCCCAATGTTTATATTTTACTATAGCCTATTCTGGATTATTTAATTTAATGACATCTTAAACCACACAGAATGCATATTAAAGTTTGCATTCTGCATCAACCTTTTTCTATGGGACCATAACCTCTGTACTGGCTAAGTTTAATTTTTCTTTCTCTTTTGAATTTCCATTTTTCTTTTGAGTCTGATAATTTTTCATTATCTGCTTATGTTTGCAAATGATAATCTATAGCAGTAGTTTTCAAATAGTTTTGCTTCATAATCATGTCCTAAGATATGTTTTCTAAAAATGCACATGGCTGGACACAACGAGTACATCCTGAATCAGAATCAGAAAGCCCAGAGATGCCTGTGGTCGAGTATACTCTGAGAAAATTTCTGTGGGGATTATTATGCATACCTCTGATTAAGAAAAACTAGGTCATATTGACATATTGATGGCTTCTTTGGATTCTCTCACTAATTGTGTAGATCACTATTTCATTAATTTTTATTTTTTTGAATTTATTGAGATGACATTGGTTAATAAAATTATACAGGTTTCAAGTGTACAATTCTATAATATATCATCTATATATTGTATTGTGTGCTCACCATCCCAAGTCAAGTCTCCTTCCATCACCATTTATCACCCCTGTACCTTCTTCTACCTCCCTCTACCCACCTCTCCCTCTGATAATCACCATATTGCTTTCTGTATCTGCAAGTTTTTTGTTGTTATTTCTCTTAATTCCTCCATCCCTTTCCTTAGTGGGCTTCAAGACCATCTCATCAATCTTCAAAAAGTGGCAATGAGGCTCCCCACCCAAAGCCCTTACTCTCAACAATTGCTACCTTAGTTTGGGATATATTGGGGGGATTATTTACATATTTCTCTGGGAGTCATTCTTTTTCTGATCTGACATGATAGGTATTTCAGCATTAGTGATCTTTTCCTTCAACCTGACTCTTCTGCTTCTTTATTATAGAAATTGTACGGACATTTCTAAAGTCCTGGGTCCTGATTTCAGCAACAGAACAGAAATATTAAATCTTTTTTTTATTTTTTATTTTTTTTAGTCATTCCATGAGACTAGGAGTGTGAAGAGAGTATAGATGGCCTTTTTCCATACTCAAAAAGAAACACATTATTTCTATGTTTCATTTCTAGAATTTGTATTTGGTCTTATTGTTTAATTTTAATTTTTCTGCTATTTCTTGTCTTGTCATTCCTGTGAGTATATCTTCCCTTGAGCAAAGTTATAAAAATTGCTTCAAAATCCTCATCTCTTAATTCCAACATTTGAGTCTTCTCACATTTGTCTCCACTGATTGTTTCTCTTCAGAGTGGATCATGTTTTCTAGTTCCTCTGTAATTCAAGTAATATTGGATACTATCTTAATCTTGAAGAATATTGTGTGTATGTGTGTTTTCTCTTTTAAGCAGACAGTTAACTTGGTCTAATTCAACCATAAAACTCACTCTCCCCTGTGGTAGGCACAACCTCAAATTCCAGTGTATTTTGTATTAGTTTTAGTCTTAGGTAGTTTGTACCTCACATGCATGGTATGATAGGTAGAATAATGGCCTCCCAATGCTATCCATGTCCAAAGCCATGGAACCTGTGCATATGATATTTTATGAGAGAGAAAAAGAGAGAGAGATAACTTTAAATATGGGATTCAATTAAGGCTCTTGGGACGGGAATAGTATTCTGGGTTTCCAGGTGTGCCCAATCTAATCACATTCGGCCTTAAAAACTGTGAACCTTAGCCAGCTGAGGTCAGAGTCAGAGGGAGATGTGACTATGGCCAAGTGGTCAAAGAGATGCAATATTGTTGGCTTTGGAGATGGTGGAGAAAGGGCCCACACTCAAGGAATGTGGACAGCCCCTAGAAGCTAGAAAAGACAAACAAGTAGACCTCAAGGACCTTGACAACACCTTGATTATAGCCCAGTGAGACACTTTTCAAACTATGACCTCCATAACTATAAGTTAATAAGTTTGTGTTGTTTTCAGTTTGTGTGGTGGTTTGTATAGCAGCACTTGAAGGCTGATACATGTGGTTAGATGTCAGCCAGGTATCAAGGTGGAGTTTATGCTCAGATTTCGGTCCTCCTGCTTGCTAGCTATCTCTTTCTGTGTGTTCTCCCTTACACTCCAGTGGTCATGTTTTCTGAACCTCATCCTCTGGTCCTTTGAGTCAATAAGACCACAGGATTTTCATTAGAGCTTTAGACATCCCACACGACAAAGACTGGAAATTGCCTTCAGAATAAAAGTCATAAATATAAGATATTCAATGCTGGTCATTTCCTTTCCAAAGAGTAGAATCTTCTCAGTATCTATTTTTGTTTGTTTACTCTCTAATGCCATCAAGTAGTTGCTTTTTATAATTTTTCCAGTGTTCATGGCTATTATCTGTAGAAGGTTGGATCTGTGAGAAGCTTACTAAGCCATACTGGAAATGGGACTGCCTTGTATTACCCATATAATTGAAACAAACACACAAACAAATAATTGTTGAAAAAATTATAGTGCTTTCTCTTGAGGGGTTTTCATTGTTCAAATAGTTATTTCATATTATGCAAAATGTAGATAATTTATTTAACCATGTCTTATTATTGGCCATTTGAGTGTTTTTAAAAAATATTCAAAATGATAAATATCACTTCTAGGAATATTTCAATAACATAAGCGACAGAGGAAGTGGGGGATAAATTCCTTGGAGTACATTTTCCAAGTAGCATTTTATTGGTGAAATATATGAGTGATTTTATATCTCATATTACATGCAACAAATTCCTTCCCTAGAAGACTAAGGCAATTTACTATCAACATACAAATATACCTATTCTCCCACATCACAACACTAAATTATATATTTTTTACTTTTATTATTTTCAAAGGAGAGCATTAGTATCTGTACCTGACCTTTATTACTTTGAACTGTCTGATATCCTTCTCCTTGTTCTAGTAATAGTCACACATTTTGCAAGAATCAATCTTGTACTCTAAGTCCATGTGGTTTGAGTGGACAGACCTACCACTGGCCCTTTCCCAAACATTGAACATCGACCTAAGGACTAAAAATGACATCAGGTGATTCATCCTGATGGATGCACACTCTGGTGAACCTGTGCTTTAGTTCCAGCATCTGGATCCCCAGAGCTGCGCTACTCTCTGCCTCGGCTGAGCCCGTGTCAGCCACTCCTGCTTTGAATATACAAACAATCCTTTAATTACTTAGATGTGTCAGAGTAACTGTTGCTTGTTTGAAAGAAAATTACCTAATTGTCAACAGTGATATACATACACATATATATATTTTTTGAATCCATATTCAAATATATTTGAATATTTTGTATTACTAATAAGGATATGAGTGTACTTTATCATTTGAACTTGTCATTATTTAGCAATTCAACCAGTGTGACACAGCATTCTATTAATTTGGGGGGATGAAATACTAATATAATATCAACTCTGACTAAGGAAGCTTACAAAATATTTGTAGAGTCAGGAATGCAAATATCTAACAAAAATCAGTACATTCCAACTGAACACTTCTTTTTGTACTTTTCAAATGTAACTTATCCATTATACTAACATATTTGGATACATTTTTTACATTTGTATAATGGCTATACACTGTTATGTTTGTAATATATTTTTTTGTTTTCCTCTAATATTCATTTTCATTATAGTTTATTGTATATTTTTACTAGAATATCACAATGTATAACCATCCTTCTGATTTATTATAAGTATTATATGTATCTTATTCAACTGCTATAAAATAAATTTTGATAAATTGATTTTAAGATAGAAATTGTTTATTCATTCAATATACACTATAACAAATGGTATGAGATCTATTTTACACTGTCTTTGTTCTTACATTTAGTTATACTAATGTTGGCTTAATAAAATCCACTTTCTCATTCTTGATTTACTTTTAGTTCTTCATGTAATCTTAGTATGAAAGTTTGAATTAATTATTAAAAACATTAGTTTGGGGAAATATAGATGATCATCTTTTCTATTTGAATACTGTACCACACATGTTAGATAAGTCAAATTTATAATACATTCCAAATTTTTGAAGGGCAAGTTTACTATCAATGCCTTAAAAAAAACTTTTGTTCACTTTAACAGAAGTTTACTTTTCTTGATGAAAGTTTTATGAAATACTCAGCAGGGATGTTAACTAAAACAGACTTGGGTTCATCTAGGAATGAATAGATAAAGATTATGTGATATATATATATATATATATATATTGGAATATTGTTCAGCCGTGAGAAAGAAGCAAATCCTGCTATTTGCAACAACATGGGTGAAACTAGAGGGCATTGTGCTAAGTGAAATAAACCAGACAAAGAGAGACAAATATTGTATGATGTCACTTATATGTGGAATCTAAAAAAACCAAACTTGAAAAAACAGAAACTAGATTGGTGGTTACCAAGGGCTGGGGGTAGGGGAATTGGGGAGATATTAAAGGTATAAACTTGCTTATAAAAAAAGAGTAAGTTCTAGAGATCTGATGTACAGCATAATGATTATAAGAAATAATGCTGTACTATATACTTCAAAATTTCTAAGAGACTAGATCTTAAATGTTCTCACCATAAAAAAGAAATAGCACCCTGGCCAGTTTGGGTCAGTGGTTAGAGCGTCGGCCCGCGGACCAGAGAGTTCCGGGTTCGGTTCCTGCTAAGGGCACGTACCTCGGTTGCAGTTTATTCCCGGCCCCGGTTGGGGTTGTGTGGGTGGCAACAACTCGATGCGTATCTCTCACATCGATGTTCCTCTCTCTCTCTTTCCCCCTCTCTCCCTCCCGCTCTATCTGAAGATAAATGCAAAAATGTCCTCAGGTGAGAATAAAAATAAAAAAAATAAATAAAAATAGTAATTATATGATGCAATAGAGGTGATAATGATATTACACTATGGTGATGATCATATTACAATATATAAATGTATCAAATCAATATGTTGTACACCTTAAATTTACACAATGTAACATATAAATTCTATCTCATTAAAACAAAACAAACAAAAAAGGCATTCCCAATTATTATTCCAAGATTTTCTCCTAGTGATACTATTGAACATATTTTGAACTACAGTCAGATTCAACCAATCACTGATCTTTTCTCTTCCAAGGAATTTGAACAAAAATAGTCTTCAAAACTCCAGAACTGTTGATACTTTTTCCACCAGCATACTGATACTCCTCCAATATTTCTGAATGTCATCTTGCATACTGTTCTGTACTAGGTGACCAATGAATGTCAAAGACATTTTAAAAGGCTGAGGAACTGTTCCCCTTTTTACATTACTTTTAAAAGCAGCCCCACCACCCTTAGATTTTACCCATATTGAGAACAATGTCATAGAAAGATCTACTATATGAACTACACAATAACGATGCAAATATTTCCTCCCTGATCGGGAGACTGAGGCAATTTTCCAGTAAATAAATGCCAACCTATAGCAACATTTCATCAGATTCAGATCTAGAAGAGCCTGGATTCTCTTTAAAAATAAGAAGTGTGTTATAAAGGAGTGTCATAACAGAAATAGCAAGGATTATGACATCTGTGCTATACTTAGAACAAGTCTTTTCTTCAGTCCATAAATTCTACAGAAATGACATGATTTGATCCCCCAGAATGGTAGACTGTGAGCCAAGACACAGCTTCTTTTTCTTGGGTGCATTTTAATATTGCAAAAAATAGAGGAAGAGAATTTTGAAGGCCTCGTCACAAACCCCCAGGTACAGGTCTGAGAGGCGCTCAGCCTGCAGCAGTGGCGGGAGCCACCTCATTTAAACCCTGTATCTATGTCGTGCATCGGCTGTGGTGTAGAAACCAGAAGGCAGGGTCACTGAATGTGCCTCCAGGATTTTCCTTCTCCGATCTAGGTTCCGAGCAGTGGCAAGTGAGGTCATGGACCCACTTTATTTCTCACCAGAAAAGTTAGTAACAAGGGAGATAAATTGAAATCTGAGTGAATAATCTCATTGAACAAAGAGGGATATACGGGGATTTCAATACATCAGAAAAACATACAGATAGAGGAACTTAAGACCAGCAAACAACCACTCAAGTGAGAGAAGTGATTAAACTCATTTTAGACACATCAACTCTCACCAAGATTTACCACATACCTTGTTTTGAATAAGTTACTAGAAGATACGTAGCATAATCAGGGAATAAATCAGGAGAGAAAAAAAAAACATGGAACTTAAGAAATAGTCCTTGCCAAAAGTCTAATGAATAAATAACCAGAGCCCAGGGTGTGATAGAATAATTAAAATAGTCTTGATTACCATTATCATTAATCATCATTATTAAGACATAATAGCAAACAATTATTGTCCACTTACTATATTCCAGACACTATTTTTCATATGTTAACTCACTAAGTACACACACGTGCCTAAAAGGTAAATCATGTTGAAGATAAGGGGTTCGTCCTAAGTGAGGGAGCCAGGCTACCAATCCAGGCAGCCTGATGCCAGAAACTCCACTCCTGCCTGCTAGGTTCCAGAGCCCCTATATCAGTATAATCCAGTAGGTGGCATATTATTTAAATCAATCAAAAGTCACCTGGGGTAAATAAGTAGCCCAAGAAAAAGAAATAATAAACAAAATTAACTTATCTGAATCTAGGATTAAAAACTATCATAACTCTGGTTTGGCTAAATATGAAAAGAGTCATTACACTAAAATAATACGCTTATCCAACTACACAAATAAGTTATCCATGGAAAAAAAATATTTTTCTCATTGCAGGATCAAGTTTCCTATTCCACGCTTGTTTTCCTGTACTGGAAGCTTCGACAGTATGCCGGTCTAATCTGCAGGACTACATTGTGAGCTTGTTTGTTGCTGTTTTTACCATCCAACCACTAAATACACATGTGTGTGCATTCAAGAAGAGAACGACCTTATGATCTACATAATCATAAATTTATATAATATCTATAATAAAACATCACCTATAAATGAAATAATTATTTATAGATTCAATACAAAATTACAGCAAATGCAATGTGTGGATTTCACTTGTGGTGCTTTATCGTAACTTAGTTATTATCGTGAAGGAAATAGTTGATTCTGTACAATTTATTTATAACCTAATTTATTTTGCAAATATATTAAAGTGGTTTATGCAAATTCTTAGAATACAACATTAATATTAAATAAGAATGAGTAGCTAAGAAAATTAGAGTAAGATAAAAATGAACTAGAAAAAAATTAAATATAATGCATTAAAGTAATCTTTATAAAAGGGCAGCACTCTCATAATTGTTATTTATTTATTAGAGAGAAAACAAGGGAGAGAGAGAAAATAAAACATTAATTTGTTGTTTCACTTATTGATGCATTCATTGGTGATTCTTGTATGTACCCTGACCAGGGATTGACCCACAGCTTTGGCATATCAAGATGATGTTCTAACCAACTGAGCTATCCTGACAAGGCCTGGAACTTTCTTAATTGTTGATCACAGAAACACAGCTCAAGCTAAGTTAATCATAAATTACAGTTATTATAAGAACATCAGAGTAAGTCAGAGACTAAAGGAAACCAGCATTATGAAGCAGGATAAGGGCAGCTCTGAAATATTTAGCTAATAGATCATGGGACAGGAACACTTTAAGGACTTGACACTCATATTTGCTTCTTTTTTATTGATATTTTTTCTGCTGCAATATTATTTCTCATATGTTAGGAGAACGGCTTTAGATGGACAAGGGTTTACATCCTCAGGAATCTACAACCAGAAAGTAAAGAAGATTTTCTATTAGCTAAATTAAAATAAACTTCAAGAAAGACTCTGGCTCAAGTTGGGTCATGTACCTAATCATAAATCCATCACTGTGGCTGTAGGGGTAAAATACTTATATTGGCTACTTTGAGTCAGATGTTTCGACAATTTCTTTTTGCCGCATGTCCTTCCCCCTGTCCGATTCCCGTGGCCACTTCTCATTTCATCTGCAATAGTTCTAGACAGTTCAGTGCATGTTTAGACTTATTCTAGAAGTATCCTCCTTTGAGCAAAATTTAGATTTTTATCTACTTTTGTTCAAGACATTCTATGAAGCCACAGGGACCCATACACAGGTGCAGCCTGGTAAGATGCATGGAGATTGGGGGTGGGAGTGGGGGCCAGTGGTGTCAATGTCCTGGGAAAAATTTTCTACCAACAGAAAATGAGAGCTGGTGAAGGAGAGCTCCAGTCACCATTGGTTGATTCTTAGGTGCTCAGTTTCCCACAGTGATAACCAGATTAATATTGCCCTTTTGTGTTGATCTTTTCCTGGATCAGTCTTGCCACTCATTCATTTCCGTTTCAAGTAAACTACTCTTCCTTACCTAATGGTTTTCTCAGGCTTAGCTTTCAAGGGAACTGAAACTGAGTTGCCCATAACTTGATTAATAACTGTATCCGAGAAATGCATTTTCTCTTGGATCTTCTCCACAAAAGTACTGCTCGTTCCCTTTATTCACCTACTGTAAACTTTGATGAGGTTTTCATGTCTTCTCTATCTATACTGACTGTCTGGATGATTTCTGTAGTCTCTTGTCTTTAAAAATCATCTGTACTCTAGTGATTACAAATTTACATTTCCAGTTGAGACTTCTTCCTTGTACTCCAGACTTGTTACCCTAATGTTTATTTGAATTTACTTGGCAGTCTAGTGGGCACCTCAAATTTAGCATGTCCAAAGATATACTCTCGAATATCCTTCCCAAACTGCTCTTCCCAGAGTCTCCCCCATCTCAATACATGGCGACTCCATTATTCCAGTTCAGGCTCACAGCTGGTATAATCTTTGAGACACCTTTCTTTCTTGAGACATCTACCTTTCACATCCCACCTTTACTCAATCAACAAGGTTTCAAAATATACCTGAGAAGCAGCTATATCTTACTACCTTCACACCACTGGATGATTGCAGTAGTGTTCTAATTTCCATTATGCACCTTTCACTCTTAAAATCTATTTTCCAGTTAGCACTGAAAATGATCCTTAGAAACATGAATTTAATGTAACACTCCACTGCTCACTACGGTTTCTCTCAGTGATGTTACTATATCACTCAGAGGAAAAGCCAAAGTCCTCATAATGGCCTATAAACATGTGCAATCTGATTCCTTTTCTTCTATCACTGTCACCTACTTCACTTCACTCTGGCCACAGGAACCTCCTTGCTTTTCTTGGATAAGCCAAGCATGTTCCCCCAGATATCCACACACTTCAAAGCTTCCCTTCTTAGATGTGTCCAATCAAGTTATACTATCAGAGACGCCTTTCTAAAATACCGCGTTACAACTCCCACACTCCTTGACCCTCTTTAGTAAATGTCATTGCACTTATTACCACTTCACACATATATTTATTTGCTCATCGTCCTTATTCTCTCTCTAAGCTGTAAGCTCTGTGAGGGGAAGGGGTATTTTGCTCTGTTTCCTTCCTTAGCTGCAAGACCAACAAGAGGGCTTGACATGGAAGGGGCCTCCAGCTTACATTTGTTGAATGAATGAGGGAGAGGGATGAAAGGAAATGACAGTTCCAGTTCAGTCGACATCATTGACTTAATGAGCTACTAGGCAAGAGAGGAAATTCTTCTGAATGGAATCTGCAACCTGAGTGATTTGGGTAATAATGGAAGACAGTGAGCGGAGCAGTGCCTGCCTCCCTCTGGTGTATAGTGCAACCCTTTACTCTGTTAGAACTCAGTTAGACATGTGACTACGTTTTTCAGGGACACACATACACATACACAATACACTGTGTCAATGAGGAAAAAAAATGAGAGTCTTATGAAAAGCACAATTAATTTTGGCTTTAAATGAAGAAATGTTTTACTCTGGGACCAAATAGAAAGGATATTATGTAGTCTAGTAAAGAACAGCTCAAAAATCTAATTACAGTAAACACAACAGTATTTTCATTTATTTGTGGTTGTGTTTACAGCAAAAATGCAATGTTTCCATGTGATATCAATTTTGAAAATTTTGGTGATTTTTTAAAATATAAGTATTCCTTATCATTCACCGAAATTAAAAATTGATCACTGATAGAAAGATATTAAGGAGAAAACCCTGTGTACTGAAGAAACTTATAACTTTCAAAAATTATAATTTAAAAATAAATCTTTTTTTATTATATCTCTACATTCCGTAAGTCAAAATGCGGCAATCAACCCTCTGGATCATTATGAAAACTGGATTAAAACCCATCCATCTTTTTTATTACAGTTCAACAGTGTTTCTCAAATCAAGCAAAATTTAATAAATCATTGCAAGACTTAATAAAAGAACAGAAGATATATATATCTAATAAAAATTCATTCAGTTCCAATTGTTTTATTGAATTTGTTTCCATACGTCTTCTTATCATCTATTAGATATCATTTTGCTTCTCAAAATATAAAGAATAGAAATTGCTTCTAAAATAAGTTTTATAGAAAAATATATTGATTTCCCAAGCATTCCATATGTCTGTCCTTTTAAAATGTGGTGGACTCAAGGGTACCTTGAAATCAGAAAGCAGCAGGGGACCTATTGGCTGCTGATCTTCAGATCAATTTTGTGATTTCAATGGTCTTTTCTTCATAACTTCCATAGGGTTTTCTCTAAAGAGTTTCAGAGGACGAAGAAAGAGTTAAAATTAAGCCTTCCAAATGTACTTGAAATGTGTTTCTGTAGCTAAACTACAGAATTCAAGTCTTAGCTTCTTTTTGTTTTTAGTAGCAATGAGGCTACTTTACTGATGAATATTTCATAACATGTCAAATTCTGTTGTAATCCTTCTTTTGTCAAGGAGAAATAAGTGTAGTTCTCATTTAAAAGCTCTTTTGAGTATTTATTTATAGCTCATCAGTTAAGAATGAAGACCAATTAAAAAATAATCAGTAAGGTTAACCATTTGTTAGTCACAGAAATACGCCTACTCTGATTATAAGCATCTGAGAATTTGAATAACAGGGATGGCTTTGTTTCATAAAGATAATATTAGATGACAGTGATAATATGAGTTTCTCCCAACAAAGTATGCTCCTCCTTTGAGGACCAAAAGAGAGGTTTTATTTTATTTTTTTCTTTATTGATTTTAGAGAGAGAGGAAGGGAGAGGGAGAGAGAGATAGAAACATCAATGAGAGAGAACATCGATTGGCTGCCTCCTGCATGCCCCCCACTGGGGATCAGGCCCACAACCTGGGCATGTGCACTGACCAGGAATCAAACCGGTGACCTCTTGGTGCATGGGTCGATGTTCAACCACTGAGCCACATCGGCCAGGGCAAAAGAGAGGTTTTAAAGTGATATGGGGCACTAAATAAATCAGAAGTCACTACTGGCGCAAGCTTTCTCAAGAAACGGGTATGTACTCCAGCACGTATCAAGAGCTTTGTGCAATAACACCTGAGCATCATATTGGAAAACCTTTATTCCAGTCCCTTTCCCATTTCACTAGTTATGTGACCTTGAACAAACCATTTGACCTTTTGGGGCCTCATTTTTCTTTCTTGTAAAATATCAGACACTTTCACCAAAAAGCCTTGTTCACATTTGATATTGTCATTTGTTTCAAAAGTATAATTTACGTGTTTTCCTACCAGCACTTAATTGCTAAAATATCATATTAAATGTACAATATTGTTAATGTGAATGCTTTTCACATACTCTAAGCTCAAATTATCACAGGACAGTTGGTGCTTGTCAAAACATAAATATCTGCAATGAACTTTTGCAATTCATTAATAAAACAATTGGGGTATACATATTTTAGTAAAGTATTGAGGGTTTTTATCCTATATGTTAATATCTACATATTATAATAATACCAGGATGATGAGAAAAATCAAAGTAAATCTAAATACCAAGACTGCGAAAGAAAATTTAAGATAGACCTAATAATAACTGAGTCTCCTTTGAATTAAATGTATCTTATTTGATTTAGATATTTTTTTTTCTTCATTCACTAATAAAATCATCTTTTGAGGGAATATATAATTTATATCTAGTCTTCTCTAAAGACAAGTTTAAGTCAGAGATTATACAGCAACTTCACAATAACCACTCCCTTTCTCTGGGCACTGAATTCTCAACAGCCAATAAGTGGGACCCACCTGTAAGGTACGAGTGCAATGTTTAGATTTGTTTATATAAATTACATTAATAAAATCCTCTCGTATGTATAAAAGCATTTCCATCACTATTCACAGTGCTCAGATGATCAGCGGTTGTAAAAAAAGAAAAAGTATAAGAAATAAGCAAAATGATATTATAGCAAAAGAAAAATATATATATTTTAAAAACTCATTTTGTGTTCCCAGTATGAGAACCACATGGACAAAGAGGTTGACAAGAATTTTAAGGAAAATATACCTAATAGTATTTATTAGTGTTTACACATGTCTAGTGTTTAACCATTATAAATTAACCTGACTTTATCCTTTGCAGCATTAATCTTTCAGCTTAATATATTTTCATGAAAGATTCTTTCTTTGCTTTAAGTGTTACATCATATTAAAACGAATAAATTATATCATTACCTTACTCCCATCCAACAGAAGGAATTTTCTCCAGGATTTTTTAAACAGTGATCAAAGCAAAATCCTGGCCCTTATAGAATGTATATTCTAGGGTGGATGGGGGTGGAAACAGACATATAAAGCTGACCAAGATGGCCTTAATTTTTCCTCAGCTTGACTAAATTTCAGATGGGCTTCTTTCTGCCTCTGGACCCCTGACTTTCTTCTCACTCAGGCCCTTACGGAATCCAGATGGCCTAATTACAGAGGTCCTTCTCCTTCTTTTCCTTACAGCATTTAAAATTTTTTCATTGTAATTTTTTTCTCTTTCCCTTTGAGAAGCAAATATTCTTAAAACCCTCTTGCCAGTTTTTCAACCAAGGACTGTCTTTCTCAAAGACCTGGGAACCACCTCTTTGAAGTGTCTTCCTAAAGGAAGATAATGCCTCTTTGTCCTGAGTCCCTGAGAGGCTAGGAGCCTACATTCAGTTGTCACCTTGCTCCAAGCTGTAAAACTACCTCCTGCCGGGAATGTTTAAGAAAAGTTACTCTTCCTTAGGGTAGGGTCATTTAGCAACCACAAATGGCCTATAATCCTTTCCAGCCCTTACTTTCAGCAGACTTGATTGCAAACTTTTTTTTTTTAAGTGACTCTATTATTAGATGTCCCCCATTCTTCCCTATTGCAATCGCCTTGAATGCAGTCTTTCCCACCTATTTTCTTCTCCGTGCAAATTTTGCTCTGACAAAACTAAGTACAAACTGTAAGAAAAACAGTGAAGCAGGATGGAGGATACTGTGCTGTGAGGCGTGCTGCGGGGACCTGTAAACACAGTGGCACAGAAGAGACCATTTCAGCAAACACTTGATAGCAACTTAAAGGGATTTAAAGGTAAGAAACCATCCTCCGAGAGGAAACAGTCAATTCAAAGACTCCAAGGGGTAGATGAGTAACTGTAAAGCGGCCAGTGTGGTCATAGTGAAGTGACAAAGGGACACTGGTAGAGGAATACAACATGAAATCACAGAGGCCACATGGCTAATGATATAGGGCCTTGTAGAGCATTTTAAGAGTGACTGCTTTATCCCAAGATAGAAGATAGAAGAAAAGGGGATCCAATGGAGGATTTTGAGCAGAAGTAGGTTGATTGGATTTAGGTGTTAAAAAAAGGGCTATTGCTGTATTGAAAATAGACATACTTTTCAAATAGAGAGAAAAGGGTAGAAGCAAAGATACCTGTTAGAAACTTATTGCAATAGCTTATGAGAGAGAGAACCAACGTAGAGTGGAGACGATGAGAAGTGACTGGTATTCTGGATCAATTTTGAATACATTTTGTAGGTAGAGTCAATAGCATTCCTTAACATTGGGTTATGAGAACAAGACAGATGTCAAGAACAGATTGAAATACTGTTGATTTTGTATGTTTGGTTGGTTTGTTTTGGTATATTTATTTTTGTGTATTCCTCCTTAAAGCATTGAGTTCCCTTAACTGAGCTGGTTAGTTTGAGGAGACGGTTGAGGAGTTCAGTTTTGAACATGTGATATTGAAACAGCTATCTGATTACCAATATTGAGGCTCCACAACCTGAATGAATTATAGAAACATCTATCCCAAAATGTTAGTCATGAGAATCAAGAGAGTTTATCAATGAAAAGTTCTTAACTCTGTGCATAACACATAACAAGGGCCTGGTAAATGTTAATAGAATATTACATGTACACCTGTCAATGCACAATCACACCAATGCTGTCTTTTACGGTTCTCAAATAAAATCTATAAATAATACAACCTACCTCTATGATTGAAAACAAAAAACTCAAACTATTCTTTAAAAATAATCTCAATAAATAATCTCATCATAGTCTTTTATCATAATGCTAAATAAATTAAAAATATATAGGCTATAAATGATGCAAGATATTTTACAACAATGTTTATTAATTAAATCCAAATAAATCTCTGGGTTTTATGTTTCTCTGCTAATTTAATAATATTTGATTCTAAGTTTGTTAAACCAGGTTTACATTTCTCTGTTAAATATTTTCAATAGGATTTATTGTTTTTGCAATAGTTGTTAACTAGCCTAAATTATTTTCAATATTTACTTAGCTGCTTATGCTATAATACATAGACTAGACAGTATGTCCAAATGAATTAATTATTCAATAACTTTGAGAAACTATCTTTATTGCATTTAAAACTTTATTTCATTTAAATGTTCCTTTTCATAACAAATTTCTTTTATATTCTTGAGTTTTTATAAAACACTTTAAAATTTTGTGTTACTGATTTATAGAGGGCTTACCATGGTAGGAAAATTTAAAATAATGCTAAATAGAAGACAATTCTCTGCTGTACAGGATGTCTGACATTCCTAGCTCCTACCCACTCAATGCTCATGGCACCTCACCTTCATCACTGTGTCAACACACCTTCTAGATGCCCTCATTGTGACCATATCTGTAGAAGAACACAATAGAGGTCTTTTGCCTATAAATTAAGGGAAGAAATTTAGCTAGTAATATAAATGATAATCAGTTTTTTATCGAATATGCATTACTTTGACAAAACAGGAAAGAAAATTTCTAGTTGAAGATTCAGTTATTTTACCTAACAAAGATTGGCAAAAATATTTCTCATTTTTCAACTGGGAATGTTAAGAATATATACATTTATTATTTAATTTATATAAAGTCCATTAGATATCCAGTGGAATGTCTTTATTATTGGTAATACTATTGAACCACAATAGCATTCATGCAAGCATAGTGGGAGGTGATATTCTTTAATCAAGGGACAAATAATATAAGATTAATGTTAACATGTATGGATCATTTGGTTTATGAGAGGTATTCTACTAGACATTTTGTGTATCATGTCAGTTTGGGGATCTCATCGTCCTGGCTGAAACCAGGGAGCTCATCTCAATGGTAGCAACCCTCACCGTGATCCTCAGCCTACAGAGAACAACAGCCTGGGGTTTCCAAGGATGCTGGTGCCCTCTCATTTCCTACTGCTTCACTAAAGGAAAAGGTTCTGGTTTCCCTTAGGAGATATGCTGCAGAGTGAACATGCAGAATGCATATGATAAAACCCATTTCTGCATTTTCATCTTTTAAGCCTTTAGACTATCACCTCTCCATTATTCCAGGGAAGTTTTGTCATCTTAACCTTATTAATACTAGACCTGCTTGAGCTAGGGTTCCAGTCAAATATTCAAGGAAACCACTCACACGAATACATTAAATCCAAAATCTCTGTTCGTGTGTCCTTAAATCTACAAATTGGATGATTCACAGGTAGCCTCTTTCCTGCTTAACCTAACATTCTCACATGTATTCTTCCAGATTCTGCATATAAAAACTATGAAGTTGTATAATTCTCCTAGAATATAAGATATTTCCTTCTAAGTCAGACTTTGCACTTTTCCTTCCTGGACCATGCTAGGATCCACCATTAGTTATAAATCTAAAGGCACTGGGAAATGATGAGGATAGGTCTCAGGGAAAATAATCTCTCCCTTGCAGGGCAACTGCCTCAGATTCTGTTATAGGTTCTTTAAGCAAAGGAGGATTGTATCCACATTCAGATAGAAAGGGCAGGCTGCTTCTGTGGAAATGGAAAGGTCAGGAAGGTTGAGCAGTTCAAGATTATCCATTTTATTCTAATGCAGCTATGTATTACTAGTCCAAGCCTCAAGACCCCATTACTTCCTAATCAATGCCCAACCATCACAAAACAGACTTAGCATTTAATTTCTGAAACCAGTACATTTAAAATAGTGGTCTGACTTTTAGCTGCATGTTTACTGTGGCTACAAATAATTAGAGGTAAATTTCAGATTGTCATCGAATTTCTCCGGTTTTTCTAATATGACATTAACAAAGTTTAAACCCCTCGAGTAAATGAGTAAATTATTCATTTTACCAACACAACAATATAACAGTGTGCTCTTTTTGTTTTTATAAACTCTCTAGTGCAGATAAAGACAGCCATTACACCTTGTAGTCCTTACCAGTAGAATTCCTACCATAAGAGTTAAGTCTGTGGCCCTTTGCTTTCCCAAAACCTTGATTCTAATAGATATTCTATCCCAAACTACCTGCAGTAATATGTTTTTAAATATGTTTTTATTGATTTTTTTAGAGAGAGAGAGAAAGAAACATTGAGGCGAGAGAGAAACATTGGTTGGCTGCCTCCTGCACGCCCCCTACTGGGGATCGAGCCTACAACTCAGGCATAGGAATCGAACTGGGACCTCTCAGTCCATGGGATGATGCTCAATCCACTGAGTCACACTGGGCCTTGCGGTAATAATTTAATTTCTGTGATGACACCGCATGTCAGAGATTACCAGAATCCTATTTTCCATTAGTAAGGAGCTCACTGGGTGGGGAACCTTTTTTTCTGCCAAGGGCCATTTAAATATCTATAACATCATTCGAAGGCCATACAAAATTATCAACTTAAAAATTAGCCTGCTATATTTGGTCAGGTTAGTTTGGTGAGGCAGATGATGTTAGCTGGTACTGATTTTGCTGGCCTTATATGGCCCACGGGCAGGACGTTCCCCACCTCTGATTAAGTGTCTTGTCTCCTTGGAATCACTCTTGGTATCACATACTATAGTAGTTAAGGTCACTTAGAAAAGGAAACCCCATTAGGTAGTTCTATAGGAGGAAATTTCACACACAGAATTGGTTATAGAAGTGTTTGGAGGCTGAAAGAGCAAGAAGGATGCGGAATTCATATAGACTACTGTACGAAACATGTACCACCTCTAGATCCAGAAGAACCAAAGAAGTGACTCACCAGAACCGAGAACTCAGTGGGACCTGCGGGGATGGTGTGTGGCCCTCCGGGGGAAACCCAAAAGTAAAAACTGACATCGAGACAGTTGTGGCCCCTCAGATGCTCCGTGAAAGGCTGTGTCATTCTGGGAAAGGAGGCACGAGCAAGGTTGCTGTCTGATTGACAAAGAAGTACAATGATGATCGGACTGCTCTAAACCAGGTGATGATATACTACCGAGGACGACTGGAAACAAGGAGGAATGCCTTCCTTAGAAGCAGTGCTCTCCTTCCACTTCCCAGCCTCCTTGTGGGTCTTACATTGGTAGAACCTAATAGGCACAGGCCTTTGTTTGGCATAAAGTTCAAGAAATGTTCTTTGTAGAGTTCTTGTCTCAGCGTCACAGAGCAGAGGAGGTAATCTGTTAGTTACCCTGGAGCTGAAAGGCAGTGAGTAAGTACCATTTATTAACTCATTTTACCAACACAATATGACAGTGTGCTCTTATGATATCCTTTGTACAGCTAAGGAAACTAAGCTAAAGAGAAATTAAGATACCTATACAAGTGTATACAGATGGTAAGTACAGTGCTGGTGTTTGATACCAAACATCATGTTAGAATGGAAACACCAAAATAAAGTTAAAGTGTATGCAATTTTTGACTCATGAGAGAAAAATAATTTGGTCTTGTTAGATGATTCCTCCAAACCCTAGGCTTAATACATGCTACATTTGTTTATAATTGCTTTGAACATTTTAATCTGGCTGATAATCTAATTTATGCAGGAAATCATGCATTTGACATATATTATAGTAATGCAGAATAATATGGACACTGATACATGTTAAAAGTCAATTCAAAGGTCTATACCTGAGTTAATAATATTGTACCAATATTAATTTTTTGGTTTTGACAATGTACTTTGGTTACGTAAGATATTATATTGGGAAGCTTATTGAAGGGTACATGAAAACTCTGTACTATGTTTTGCAATTTTGTGTAAATCAGGCTATTTTAAAATAAAATGTTATTTTTAAAAAGTCAACTAGAACCTAAACAGTGGTTAAAAATGGGTTCTAAAGTTGCTATGTCACAGTATGAGATTGCACTAAATGTGTATGTATAAATGAAAAGTTCCCCATTCTCAGGACCCAGGGCGTGGATGGACCTGTGCCCTTCCCAATAAATCTTACCAGGTCCAAAACCCAAAAAAATTATTGAACTGCTGGGTTTAAAATACAATAGTAGTTGCCTGGCTGATGTGGCCCAGTGGTTAAGCATCAACCCATGCACCAAGAGGTCGCCAGTTCAATTCCTAGCCAATTGATGTTCTCTCTCATCGATGTTTCTATCTTTCTCCCTCTTCCTTCTTCTCTCTCTAAAATCAATAAAGAAACATACAATAGTAGCACTCTGGTTAGTGTGGCTCAGATGGTTTGGTGAACCAAAAGTTTTCCGATTTGTTTCCCGGTCAGGGCACACGCCCGGGTTGTAGGCTCAATCCCTGGTAGGGGGCATGCAGGAGGCAGCTGATCAATGTCTCACTCTCACATCAATGTTTCTCTCTCTATGTCCCTCTCCCTTCCTCTCTCTCTCTAAAAATTAATTTAAAATCTTTAAAAAATTCAATAGTAACTACCCTTGAACATTTAATGTTCAAAGCTTAGTGCTAAGTTTTTACCACATTTATAAATCTTATAACTATCCATTTCATTGATAAGGAAACTGGGGCTTAACATTTTTTAGCCAAGAGTATACATCTTGCAAATATCAAAATCAAAACTCATGCCTTTGCATTGCAAATCATTGGATCTCATAGAATTTTAATGTTTTAATTGAAGAGGTCATCTTGTCTAGCCCACCACTCAATGACATTGTCAAATGTGACTCTCAGTACTGTGCATTTTATCTAGCTCATCTGGAAAACAAAAGTTAAATATTCCACAATATTCACACTGTTTCCTGTAATGATATCATATGTCATACATGACATAGATTAATAGCTGAAATGAACCAAAATTGAACAGTTGCTTAACAAACCAAGGATCTCAGGATTCTTGGAGCATATATTTGTAGACTCTGCTCTCCCATAACTATAAATACATAAAACCATTAAGAGAAATATATTCCTTATGCTCAGTACTGTAATTTCTATGCTTAAGAATTTGTCCAAATGCTCTCATATAGAAAGCCACTTTAATTGACCTGAAATCAATGATGTTATTAAATGGTTCATCTGACAAATTAACTGTCACTAGCAGCATGCATATTTATGTTTGACAAATATACTATATCATCTGTCTTGTTATCTGTGTTGATACAGACTTACATTTTATCTAAAAAGCCAAGAAATAATTTCATGAAACAGATTATTTGGATGCTAAAGCTGAATTTAGTTAGGGCTTTGATCAATTTTCAGGGGATTTATTCAATGACTAAAAGTTCATCTATTCAAACAAAACCAAATTCCATAGAAATCAATTTCTTATCTCACAGTGCTATCATAATGGTTGGCTTTCAAAGAACAAAGTAAATTTCATCTGGAAATTTATAGTTTCCCTGACTTATTTTGTTTCATTTCATAATTACAAAGAGGTAGAAAATTCTCTAAGATTTTATTATCATCCAATTTGAAAATACTGCACTAGGTAATGCCTCATGGTAGTAGGTTCAGAAACATGTTACATACTCATCATTCCACTGCAACATTTATGTTGGATTGCATTTGCCTGTTTGATAATATGATAACTATTACACATCTGTAATGGTTTTGCAGTTCCCAGGAGTGATTGATATACGATAGTACTGAGAAATTTACAATAGCTAAGATCTGGAAACAGCTCAAGTGTCCATCAGTGGATGAATGGATAAAAAAAGCTGTGGCACATATACACAATGGAGTACTATGCAGCTGTAAGAAAGAAAGATCTCTTATCCTTTGAGATGACATGGAGGGACCTCGAGAGTATTATCCTAAGCAAAACAAGCCAAGCAGAGAAAGACAAATATCACATGATCTCACTCATTTGTGGAATATAATAAACATAACAGTCTGGGGAACAGGGTAGACCCAGAGATGTGAAAGTAGGGTACAGACTGACAACCCTCAGAAGAGGGTGGTGGAGGGAAGAGATAAACCACAGAACTTATACGCATGTATGCATAACTGATGGACATGGACAACAAAGCTGGGGACAGGGTGGGGGGATGGGGAGGAGGGTGTCAATGGGGGGAAAAGGAGAAACATCTGTAACAAAAATAAATTAATTAAAAAAAATAAAAATAAATTAAAAAAAGAAATTGAATGTCTCTTCAAAGAATCATAATTTATATTTGCACAGAAATTCACAAGTAGAGACAAGGAAACTGAAGCTTAGAAAAGATAAACAGTCAGCATTAAGCTAAAGAAAATAAACATTATAAGATAGTGTATGTATCCATGTGCTTTGTGTGTGTGTTTAAATATGAGAAATACTTGAGCTTTTCATAGGTCAAATACAAGTTGGGGTAGAGAGAGAGTTAGAAGATACAGGGAGGAGGAGTGGATAAGAAATGAGACCTGAATATGACTTCCCCACTTATTGAACTTATCTAATTTTCCTAAGCTTTAGTTTCCTTGTCTTTAAAGTAGGAATATCAATTTTACCTTCGACCTGGGATTCTTTTGACTGTTAATTGACATACTGTATATAAACTGCTTAGCATAATATGTACTCAATAAACTATTCCATACATTTCTTTACTAGCATAAAGGTTAAGAACATAGACTCTGAATTCAGACTGCCTGGATAAAATTTCTTGTCCTCCATTTACTAACTTTATGACCTTTGGGCAAATTGTTTAAACTTTCTATCCTTTAATTTCCTCTGAGGATTAAATAAATTAATACAATAAATTACTTAAAGAGTTTGTTATATGTAAAGGGATATAATAAGTTATTATCTTCTGAGCCTGGCTGGTGTGACTCAGTGGACTAAATGTTGTCTCATGGACTGCGAAGTCCTGGTCCAATTCCCGGTCAGGGCACGTGCCCGGGTTGCAGGCTCACTCCCCAGTAGGGAGTGTGCAGGAGGCCACTAATCCATGTTTTTCTCTCACATCAATGTTTCTATCTCTCTCTCACTTCCTCTCTCTCTAAAAAATCAATAAAAACATATTTTTAAAAAAAGATGTCTTCTTTTCTTCTTCCTCTCATAACACCACTACTGCTACCACCATCATCATCATTTTGTGGAAAGAATAGTTGTCCATGCCATCTCTTTCTCATCAACTCAACCGCTACTATCTAGTGTTGGCATCCTTCCTTCCCATACTTCACCATTCAGAGTTGTTAGGATTCTTTGTCAAGCTCTATTTGTAAAACCCAATGGCCTCTTGTCAGTTCATATTTTGGTTAAATTCTGTGACAACACCCCTTTTTATTAACTCTTCTATCCATTTAATAACCCCATTCCCAGTTTTCTTTATATATCTCATTGTTCTTTCTACATTATAAAAATATTTAGTCTGCACTCGCTTCTCTCCAACATTCAATATCGGTATTAGTCAAAGATTCTTTTATTAGCCCCTTCTTTTTCCTCATTCTGAACATTATGATTGGGCAATCTCATCCATGCTTGGGGTCTCACCATTTAACATACAAATGAACACTACTGGTCCATATCTCTTTTTCTGGTCCTGCCATAAATGAGAGAATCTCAGCAATGTCTTCTCGTATTTTCCAGATGAAGTGAGCATCACAATTCTCTAAGAAATCTTATAATTTGTAATTAATTTAAAGAATTGAAATACTTTTCTCAAATTATATGTTCAGTATTCTGTCTTCACCACTAGCCTATAAACTATATAAGGTTATGATCTATTCAATTCACCAGTGTAGCACAGCACTCTGCAGCATGCTGGGCACATTTCTGACCTTCACTTATATGTGTTAACTGATTGTTGAACTGAATCTCGAATTCCATAACTGAATAGCTACAACCATTTGCAAATATCTGAGTGTTCCCCAGGCCTAAAAAAGTATAAATCCATAAAACAAATATTATATATATATTTTTATCTCTTTTGCTCCCATGGAGTCATTGCAGTTATTTGGGTGCAATATGTTTCCTTTGCAACTTCTCCAAGAAATTCTGTCGAAGGTACAGCCTAAATAGTAATAATAAATAATCATTTCAGAGTATGCCTATTGGGCTATTGAATGAATGATTGCTATTGCTGATTTTTACTTAATATATAGTTTTGTGCTTAAAATATGTTTCCTTTGCTGTGCTATGAACAATCCCTTTGTAAAAGTTAATGCATTACTCACAGATGGCAGGGACATTATACATTGAGTGTATTTTTGAATGTGTACCAAGGAACTCTACTAAAGGAGGTTTATTTACTTTTGACACACATATGATAACAGTAAAAATGAAACTTCTGTTTGGAGCAGAATTGTGAGCTCTTAAGTTGTACTACAAAGCCATTGTAAACAAAACAGCCTGGTACTAGCATAAGACAGGTATATAGGCCAATGGAACAGAACAGAGAACCCCACAATCAACCCATGACTATATGGTCAATTAATATTTGACAAAGGAGGCAAGAGCATACAATGGAGTAAAGATAATCTCTTCAATAAATTCTATTGAGAAAATTTGACAGATACATGCAAAAATATGAAACTAGACCACCAACTTATACCATACCCACACAAAATAAGCTCAAAATGGACAAAGGACTTACATCTAAGTTATGAAACCATAAAAATCCTAGAAGAAAACAGGCAGTAAAATCCCAGACATCTCTCACAGCAATATTTTTGCCAAAATGTCTCAGTGAGCAAGGGAAACTCAGTAAAAGATAAACAAATGGGACTATATCAAGCTAAAAAACTTCTGCACAGAGAAAGAAACCATCAACAAAATGAAAACAGAACCCACTGTATGGGAGAACATATTCACCAATGATACATCTGATAAGGTGTTAATTTCCAAAATGTATAAAGAACTTATACAACTCAACACCAGGAAGACAAACAATCTAATTAAAAAATGGGCAAAGGACTTGAATAGACACTTCTCCGAAGAGGACATACAAATGACTGAGAGACATATGGAAAAATGTTCAACATCACTGATCATCAGAGTTGCAAATTAAAACTACAATGAGGTATCATCTCACACCTGCCAGAATGGCTGCCATCAACAAATCATCAAACAACAAGTGCTGGCGAGGGTGTGGAGAAAAGGGATCCCTAGTATATTACTGGTGGAAATGCAGATTGGTGCAGCCTTTGTAGAAACAGCATGGATTTTCCTCAAAAAATTAAAAATGGAATTGCCATTTGACCTAGTGATCCTACTTCTGGGACTATAATCTAAGACTCCTGAAACACCACCCAAAAAGAATATATGCACCCCTATGTTCAAAGTAGAGTTACTCACAATAGCCAAGATCTGGAAACAGCCCACGTGCCCATCAGCAGATGAGTGGATAAAAAAACTGTAGTACATTTACACAATGAAATACTATGCAGCTGTTAAAAAAAGAAGGAACTCTTGCCCTTTGCAGCAGCGTGGATGGACCTAGAGAGTATTATGCTAAGTGAAATAAGCCAGTTGGAGAAAGGCAAATATCACATGATCTCACTAATATGTAAAATATCATGAAGAAAATAAACTGATGAACAAAATGGAACCAGAAACATGGATACATGGCACAGACTGGCGGGACCCAGAGGACAAGGGCCATGGAGATGACTAGGTAAAGAAGTTGAAGGGATTAGCTACAGAGCATAGATGCATATTACATGAACGCAGACAACAATGTGATAAAGGCCAAAAGAGGGAGAGGTAGGGGAGGTGGAGGTGGCAAAGGGGGTGGTAGGGGGAGTCTGCAATAATATCAACATTAAACATTTTTAATAAACTTAAAAAATAAAATCTTCACTGGCTCCTGAGGTCACTCTGCTGAGGTCGTAACTCATTCCCCTGCCATCTGTTTGAAAAGTTAAGGATGAACCCCAAGTCCTCTATCAACAGAACTGGAACTGCAACTTCTGAAACCTCAGCTGCACACTGAATTGGTCCCCCCACCTTTCTTTACAGCCTTAAAATATGCCCCCAAGTAGAGGCTGAAGAAAAGAGATTTCATTGATTCACTTGAAATATCTCCATGCTGTGTCTGCCCTTTGGTGTAGAATTTACTTTATCGTGACTCTTATCAACATTTATATTTTACTTACTCTAACAATGTGTAGTTTAAAGAAATATCTGCTTCTAAAAGCCCATATGGTTCTTCCAGAGAGAAATTTTATTTTTATTATCATCATTGTCAGCTTTGTCAAAAGTTAGAGGAGTTTCCTGTGAATACTTCCCTGCTATGCAGTCAAAAACATGTAAAACATATACCTCCCCTGCCATCATGAGTAATGTGTTATTTTTAATAGACAAATTATTCCTAGTATAGCAAGGGCATAGAATTTCAATTCTCCCAGCTACATATGAGGCAACCATCAGCAATATCAATCATTCATTCAATACCGCAGTGGGAAATTAGGTTCATTCTAAAAATCTATTATTTATATTGTAATTATAAGAACTTTTCTTGCACCCGAATAATTGAACAAGCAAACATCAAAATGAAGGAAAAGTGTTCAGTCACAATGACAGTTACTTTTAGGAACATAAGACCAAAGAAGCATAAAATAAATAAATATAGTTTTTTGGAAGATAGGTTTTCTCAGTCACAAAACCCAACAATACCTTCTCAACAAAGTGGTGTGAATCTAGAAATTACACTGTCAACTTTATAGTGAGAGATGGTTTTGCATTTTTCCCACTGTTTCACAATTAGTCATGGCTGTTTTTATTTAAAAATACATATATTGATTTGAATGACCATATTTTGTTTATTTTTCCATGGTACTGTGTGTAGCTGGTGTTTATTCTTGTATGCCTTCACCTAGTTTTACTCTAACACGCATTTTGACTTAGGTTAAAAAAAATTTAGGTTAATTTGGTCAGTACATATCCTTTCAAAATTTGGAATTAAAGTTTTCATATTTACATCGATTGCTTTTAAATTTGCTTGCAAAAACCCAGAGCTGTGTTTCTTCACTCGGCCTGGTCTCTCTCAGAACTCTCCTTCCTGCCAAGATCAGCATGTTTTTTTGGGATGCTATTATCTTGCAAAGCTAAGGCATTTGGGATTACTGGAAAATAAAAATAGGCTTGAACTCGTTCATATTCACCTGCTGTTCTCAAGATGAAAACACCCAGGAAAGCAATTTGAAACTGCATAAGAATTTTTTTTTATTTAAGGAAATTATTATATTTAATGAATGTATGTCAGCCCAATTTTGCAGAGAGAACTATTAAGCTTTAGACAATCATGTCCTGGTAGGAACCTAAAGCCTTTGTTTTTATAAAAAAATTTTTTACCCAGAAATCATATATAAACTTAAGTTAATAAAGCAACAATAAAATAATATTTCATTTTAATTTTTCTCTGTCCTGAGACTTTGTAGAATTTGGGTGGATGGTTTCTAGGGAATATACTCATTTCTAGGTCTGTGAACACATATCGTCCTCAGAGTGACATGGTATGTGAGGCGAGGAGATGCAAATGATGTAGCATGATCAGAAGAACAAATTACTTACTACCAGCCAGCAACGGTGCTTAATCACCTTTTATTAAAATTATTCTCATTTAGACTTGGATTTTATTTTTGATTGGCATTGGAAGTCCTTGTAAAACATGAATCTTCTATTCAGCACATTCTGGGCTCAAATCGAGGTTCTGCTTCTTATGAAACTCGTGGCGGTGGGCAAGAGACAGCTGGGATTCGGTGTCTTCATCTGTGAAATGGACACAACAATACATGTCCCATGGAGCTCGTGGAGATTAGATGAGGGAACTGAGTTGAGAAGAATCTGGCAGAGTAGATGCAGAATAGATATTCCGTCTGTTCCTCTGCTCACTGATGTTTGAATATCCCTTAACCGAATACCCTTCGGAAAAGGTCCATGATCTCCTCTATTTGTATCTTAATAGTAATAGTTTTATCAAACTTGGAAAGTTTAGCAGAAAACTGGGTCTGGAGGGCAGCTATTGAGGTGCTGGAGCAGTGGCATGACAGTCGTCACAACAGAGACCTCGGTGTTGGGTTTCCCGGCAGGGTTGTTTGCAGGATGCTCCTCCAAAAACCCTTCTTTAACACTTAGAGCAAATTCCCAGCATCCAATGCCTCCTTCTAGCTTTCCGCTCTTTCCAAGACTAGCTTTGCCTAACGAGTCAAAAGGAAAATGGGGAATACATGGTGACCTTTCATGTTGTCTAAAAGTTTTATGCTTCATATTTACAAATCTGTCTTAAACTACTAATCACCCTTCATGGGACCAATTATCTCTTTGAGTTTACCTTTCTCCGCTATCCTGCCACATGTTTGCAGAAGTGCTCTTTGGGGAAGAAGGACAACAAAACAGGCAAGTGAAAGTTGTATCTTTTTTTTTTTTACAAGGCTGTGGCCTTAAACTCTGCCTATTCCTTTTTTTCTATTTGTCTTTCTGTCCTCCCCTCCCCTCTACCTCTGCTTCCCTGGCACAGGAGTCTGTGCCTCTGTGTGTGTGTGTGTGTGTGTGTGTGTGTGTGTGTCCTTATAAAAACTACAACTGACAAAGAGGAGCTGGACAATAGAGTGTTCATGGAATACAAACTGACAAGATTCTGTGCTTGCTTTTGAGCAAGGAAACATTATTGAATACTGTACGTTTATTTTTGTTATTCCAAATGTTATTTTCTACTTTCAGGGGTAAAAAAAGCTCTGCAAGTGAATAACAACTCTTTTCTTCTTTTGTACAAAGCTGTAAACACTGCCAAAGTAAAATATAATGCAAGGGTTTCAGGCATGACTTTCCTCTGGGTCTCCTTAATTTGTCTCCCCGAAGAATTCCCAGCCCCCGTTATGTAAAATGTAAACAGGTTAGAAAATATTACCTGTTCACGTTTTAGTGTTTTGATCAGGTTTCCCAATTTTATGCTGTCTAAACCGGTGCTATCAAGGAAAACCACACAACAAAAACCAAAACTAGTCTCTGAAGTCTTTCTTCAAACAAAATCTTTAGAAAAACCAAAGACAGTAACTTTGATTGAAGGAGGAAAGTACTTGGTAGCGTTTCACTCCCTGTCCCTGCGCCAGCCCTACCTGGGGTCCCTCCTGCATCCCCAGACAACCTCTAGGATTCAGAGCACAGGCCAAGGCAGAGCAAACTTTCACTTCTCTTAGGGGCAGCTTAGTTTTCTGCACGTATGAGAGAGGTTTGGTTTTGGCCCTTCTCCCCTCTTGGCCGATGTGCTGCCTGGCGTGGCCTGGCCTTTCGCTTCTGTGTCCTAACAGGGCCAGTGATAATGGTGAAAGTGTCTTCTGTCCATACTCAAGCTCCACTGGTTTGAAATGGCTTCTGTCCTGGATTTGATATTCTTGCCATGCATAAGCCAGTCAGAGAAAGACAAGTATCACATGATCTCACTTACACGTGGAATCGAATGAACAAAATAAACTGGCGGACAAAATAGATCCAGACACATGGAAGTAGGGAACAGGCTGTTGAACCTCAGAGGGAAGGGGGAGGGAGGTTGGGAAGAGATAAGCCAAAGAACTTGTATGCATGTATATATAACCAATAGACACAGACTATGGTGTGGTAAAGGGGGAGGAGGAGTGGGGAGAAGGGAATCAGTGTGGGGGAAAAAGGGGATATATGTAATAATTTCAACAATAAAGTTAAGTTAAAAAAAAAAAAAGACAGCTGTTTTACTGCTGGTTCTGTTGTTCATTGGGTTTCCAGTAATCAGTATCTAACTGTTGGTGGTTATTCTGTACGAAGTATTGTCACTTTTTGTTCTTATTTGATCTGAGGAGATTGCTCTAGATATGGTTGGATCTTGTTGAGATACTTATTTTCCAAACAGTACTGGGTTACTTAACCACAAGAAAGGATTTTGCTTTATGTGGAGGCCTGCATAAAAGACATGAAGTAAGAATGTGAGAAAATTCAACCCCAAAACTACTGCAAATGTTTCTTCTCAATCATACACATTCCAAGCAAAAATATATGTGAAATTTTTAGTTAAGTATTTCAGTATACCTCTTCACTTGTTATATATGGTTGGGTAGAGAAATGCTCAAAGATTTTTCAGATTTTCTTCTCATCTTTAAGAAAAAGTAGTTTAATGCTTCATATCATTTTGTAATTTGAAGAGAGTTCTAAAACATCAGTGATTTTTGTAAACTTCTACTAAAGTTGAAAATATATCCATTTCTGCCCAGCTGGATGGCTCGGAGGCAGCTGATTGATGTTCTCTCTCATTGAAGTTTCTATCTCTCTCCCTCTCCCTTCCTCTCTCTATTAAAAAAAAAAAAAGGAAAATATATCCATTTCCTTTCAAGAAAAAAATTCTTGTACTAAGTTACATAAACTCCATGTAAACAATATACAAATTATATTAAAATACTATGCAGAAATTGGAAATACACTGTTATTGGGAATCGCACAGCTATATTTATATACATGTAAATAAAATATTAAACTGAAGCAATCAATGTCGAAGAGCGAGAACACCTTTCAGCCGTGCAGGCTTGGATATGTTGAGTTACTTTCTCTTTTTCTTACTCCATATACGATATTCAATTCTCACTCAATTCTACATTCTATAAAAGTCAGTTCTTTCCATTTTTTAAGTAATATTATTCTTATGATCTCTTTCTTGAACCATTGTATCAACGTATTGTTAATCTTCTCTCATAAAGAATTTATTAGCCCTTTATAGGTAACAATTTCTTCTTCTTTTTTTTTATCCTCACTTGAGGACACTTTTTGCATTCACAGAGTGAGAGGAAGAGAGGGAGGAAGAGAGAGAGAGAAACATCGATGCAAGAGAGACACATCGAGTGGCTGCCACCCACACAACTCCAACCGGGGCCGGGGACAAACTGCAACCGTGGTACATGCCCTTAGCGGGAACCGAACCCAGGTCTCTCCGGACCGCAGGCCGACGCTCTAACCGCTGAGCCAAACCGGCCAGGGCTAGGTAACAATTTCTTAAGGCATAACTGTAAGCACAGTAGTACTCTGAGTCAAAAAGTTTTCTCAGTGTTTTTATGGCCAGCAGATTAAAATAAAATATGTAACAGATAGTCTAATTCCAATCACCTCCTATTATGCATAATTGCAATAAAATGTCCACAAACATTTTCACAGGTAAGTATGTACTTTATCTCTTAGGTCCTGACCACATATGTCTTGACCATGTACCTTTAATTTGGAATACTCTTTCTTTCATCCCCAACTTCAAAATGCAACATCCTTGACAATCCAACTCACATTCAACTTTATGCTTTAAGATTTTCTCTTTATTTCAACAGAAAAAACCAACAACAACAACACTATTTTCTACACCGTATTTGAAACATAGAATTTCTCAGTTATGTTATGCATTCACTATTGGCATATGTTTCTTATCTCCCCATAGCAAGCTATAAACTCCTCAATCATAGAAAACGTTTCATGTATTCCTGCGTCCTTGCCCAGTACTTTTCTTCATAGGTAGTCACGGAATGCTTGCGGAACTGAATTGTTTAATGACGTATGAAAAGTCCAAACCACCACAGCACCTGCAATAGCTTCTTCTCATTCATGCCAACTCCACTTAATTAAAGGTGACGTAGCTCTCTCACCATACCTTAGAGCAGCACCTGTGGGTCGCGACCCCTTTGGGGGTAGAACGACCCTTTCACAGGGGTCACCTAAGACATAACAGTAGCAAAATTACAGTTATGAAGTAGCAACGAAAGTAATTTTATGGTTGGGGGTCACCACAACATGAGGAACTGTATGAAAGGGTCGCGGCATTAGGAAGGTTGAGAACCACTGCCTTGGAGAGCCTTTCTCGGTTCTACATGCTGTTTTCCCCCTGAACTCACTCACTCTCACTGAAATCCGCTTCACCTCCTTTACTTCAGGCACCCCCACCACTTCCAAATCTCTTTGAACTTGTATCTTTGTGTTTGCCTTTCTTTCCCAAAATGTCCATGGGAGCTTCATTCATTTAAAAACAAAACAAAAAACTGTCTTTGGTTTATCTGTGCCATCCTTTCACTCTCATCTCTTCACACACACAGTTCTGGGACTTGGAAGTTAATGCTAGCCCCTGTGATTGCCTTTGTTACTGTGATACTGTAAAGCAAAAACACTCAGTTTTTTTCCTACTCTGTAGGAAGCAACTCTGTTCTTCCCTAGTGTGTATCTTCTCTCCATTTACAGAAAACACTTCACTGCTGACACACTTCTGGTCACCAACGTGTGTGGAGCCCCCCCACCCCCCCAGACCAGTAAACAAGTCTCCAACACTCGCAGCTGGCCGTCCTGCAATTTAACTTAATTCTGACACAATTTTCTTGGAGATAATGTCAGGTCCCACAGGTTAAGGCTTCAGCCCCATGACACTAATACTGACTCTTCACTGACACACACACACACACACACACACACACACACACACACACACACACACATTGCAGATACCAGTTCCAAGCCCAGGTTATCACCTGTGCTTCGGGCCAGCTGGCTATAAATCAGAGGTCCCCACAGCTCCTTCCTTAGGTTTGATTAATTTGTTAGGACTCACAGAACTCAGGGAAAAAATTATGTTTAACAGTTCATTAAAGGATATAATAAGGATACAGATGAACAGCCAGATAAAGAGATGCATAGGGTGCGATCTGGGGGTATCTTGAGTGAAGGACCTTCTGTTCTCTAGAAGTTGGGGTGCATCACCCTTCCAGCAACCCAGTACTATTGGGATTTCATGGAGGCTTCCTCATGTAGGCATGATCAATTATTAACTCCATGTCTAGCCCCTCTCCCCTCTCTGAATGATGGGAGATGTAGGGATAAAAATCCCAAGCCTCTACTCATGGCTTGGTCTTTCTGGTGACCAGTCGCCATTAAGGAGCTACCCAGAGTCATAGAACAAAAGATCTGATGTTCCTGGTGCTCTTATCATTTAGGAATTTACTGGGGTTTAGGAACCATGTGTCAGGGACTGGGTCAAACACAAAGTATCAGAACAAGAGATGCTCCTAGCAGTCTTATCACTTAGGAAATTATAAGGGTTTTTGGAACTCTATGCCAGGAACTGGGGCAGAGTATTATTTTCCATTATTTCATAGTCATTATCTTATTTTCCTGGATGGATATTTTAGATATAAAA